>JARBWK010000013.1:21918099-23244576 GCA_030556195.1 Anolis apletophallus
AGTTTTGAGTCTGAACATGCTCAGTACAAACACATGTCTGTAGCCCCTCCCACACCATGGTAAGGGGTAGCTTTGCTTCCGTTGTTATACATGGGTCATTTTATCTTTACCATACTTCAGTACTAACTTTCTCTTCATCCAGAATGGACTTGCAGATCTTTAAACCGCTTGGCTCAAAAACAACATTCATACATCTTTTGCAGTCATTTGGCCAAGCAGCATATCACTTCTTTTTGTTCACATCCTTCAGATCAGTGGGGATTTGTCACATACTTGTGTTGTTGACTCTACAAGTCAACTGTTGGTTTCTCTCTCTCCCTGAAATGACTGAAATCTCTTTCACCGATTGTCTGACAAATTGGATTCTTCAGATTCTAAACTGTTGTTCTTCCTTCCTTCCCAACTTTTGTACAACTACATTATGCCAAGGCCATCTGATTTTTTTCCTGACTTCCAGAATTATTTTACACTGAGCGCGCTCACGTCCGTACACTGAAGGTTCTGGACCAGGTCTTCTATCAGCGTGTGTCTCGTGAAGGGATCTTGCCTCACTCTGAATTGCGGAAGATATTTTCAAACTTGGAGGATATCCTTCAACTCCATGGTGAGGAGCGGTACCTGAATTTTGCTTTTATAAATGGCAGTGGTGAAATGCATGGTTATCTTGTTTGATTCCACCAATCTGTTTGAGATTAACTCAAAGAGCTGTGTATTGCTCTCAAAACATTCTATAAACTAACAGCTAGTACTTAGATACATGCTGACTACAGAACACTTTTTTCCCCCTTTTACCTCATTTGTTTTGAATGGGCTGCTAGGCACACAGAGTTTGTGATCTCCAAGTTTGCTGGGTAACTTTGGCACTTTGATTGAAGTGTATTGCTCTCTGGGTCTTCAAGTGAGCCTGAATTGGCGCTGTTCCCTCAGTAGTTCCAAACCAGGTAGTAATTGTTTTTAGAAATATTAAAAAATTAACTAGGTATTTTTAATTACAAAAATGTGAGTCAAGTACTGAAAGGGTTAAATCAGGGGTGCTCATTAGGTGGCTTGCGATCGACTGGTCGATCCCGGGACCTTAGGAGGTTGATCCCAGCTGGATGGGGCGCTTCTGAGGGGGTGGAGCCATGCCGCACCAAGCCCCGTCCCTCCCCGACTTCAGCACTACCACAGCTTCTCCAGGCTTGAGGAGGGTATGCCACTACTGGCTTGGCATACCCTCCTCTAGCCTGGAGAAGCTGTGGTAGCGCTGTAGCCAGAGCACGGAGGGGGCGGAGCCAGGCCGTGCCAGGCCCCGCCCCCTCCCCAGCCTTGAGGAGGGTATGCCAAGCCAGTAGTGGCTAGCTATGCTACTACTGGCTTGGCATACCCTCCTCTAGCCTGGAGAAGCTGTGGTAGCGCTGTAGCCAGAGCGGGGAGGGGGCGGAGCCAGGCCACGACAGGCCCCTCCCCGTCTCCGCCCTGTTTCTCTCTCGGTAGATCTTTCTGACTTGGTTTTATCATAAGTAGCTCGCATGCTGAAAAAGTGTGGGCACCCCTGGGTTAAATGGATGCAATGACTCAGCAAAAGCTTTAGTTCAATATAAGCAGGTGTGTCTGTAGCTTAGTCACCGTCAGTCTGAGGTAAACCTCAGTGGGGAAAAGGTCTCAGTCTATGAGGAGGCCTCACAGTGTGAGGTAGACCTTAGTCAGTGAGAGAAGTTTCAGTGTGAAGTAGACCTTAGTCTGTGAGAAGGCCTGGTGTGAGAAGCTTTAGTGAAAGAAGCCCTAGGTTGAAGGCCTTGTGTGTAAAGCTGTGTGTAAAAAGCTACTGTGTGAAGCTTCTATTTAAGTTCACTTTGAGAGGACGCTCTGTGAGAGCAAAGCTGTTTATCTGAATGAGAAAGAAGCCCAGCGTGGAAGCAAAGAAGGCAACTTAAAGAACTTTATTTGTTCTATAGAAATCTTGTTCTTCAAAATAGTGCAACCATATTATTTTGCTGTAAAGAAAAGCTTTCTATGGAAGATACAACAATGGTCTGTGCGTTTTTGTTCTTTTTATCACTTTGGCCTACTAGTGCTGGGTCACACTGCTGCTAATAAGTGCTGAACATTTATAGGGAGGGTCTTTTGTTAATAAGCCCACTCACCCAACAATTGTCTCAATTTTCTTTTTCTGCACAGCTGGATTGAATGAGCAGATGAAAGCAGTGAGGAAACGGAATGAGACGTCTGTCATTGATCAAATTGGAGAGGACTTGTTAACATGGGTAAATGAACGGCTTGATTTTACCCTTTTCCTTCCAAAAAAGGTAGAATGTTTCAAGAAACTAAAGATGGACAGTAAAAAAGCAAACGGTGCCACAGGTCAGCCTTGCCAGTTTGTATTGTCTCAGACCTATTGTCTGAGAAACTCTCATGGAGTCTGGCAGAGCCTCAGTTTTGGAAGATAAAGAGAACACAGCATGTGGTACATGTTTCACTTGGATCTTAATTAATTCTTTTGGAAAAATTGCATTCTTAACCTTTTTGAAAAGGGAAAATGATGTCATATCCTTTTGGCAAATGTGAATCTCCATGAACATCTGGAGAGCACCTTGGGAAAACCACTAGTCAAGGAAAGGCATAACCTTGTTAGAAGCCAACCCTTTGAATGTGTGATGTTCACAAGCATTCATGTAATGGCACACAGGTAACTTGGATCATCAGCTGATAAACCATGTCTTTGAACTGCCAGGGACAAAGACATGCCATTGCACAAAAATATATATTTGGCTAGCAGAGTTTTAAAGATGTTTCTTTGAAGTTGAAATAGCAGTTTCCCAAAACATACACTCTCCCTTGAAACATCTTAGTTCAAAATATACACTCATGTCTTCTTTGAAAAATAACACATCTTGTTTACTTACAAACATCTTGCATTCATTCACCATACAGGCACATTTATTAATGTTCAGTTATACATAGGATGTAGTTTATCTGTGTTGAGAACACAGGGCATCATTCTTAATCAATTGTCCAAAGTCTTTAAGTATATATCTTATGAAAGTCCAAACTGTGTAATTGTACTCACTGGTTCTCAAAGCAAACATATAGTAAACTGTTCCTGTTTCAGTTCAAATGACACCTGCTTTCATTAAAGTCCAAAAGCAGACTGATCCATCTGTGATCTTACCAACATTGAAGACCAAAACATACTTATAACAAAATGGCAGTCCAAACTGTGTAATTGTACTCACACTGTTCCTGGTTCAAATGACACCTGCTTTCATTAAAGTCCAAAAGCAGACTGCATCCACCTCCACTGTGGTCTAAAGTGAATTACCAACATTAAAGACCAAAAACATACTTATAACAAAATGGCGTCTTGAGTCCAAACTGTAGAATTGTACTCACTGCTTCTCAAACATATAGTAAACTGTTCCTGTATAAGTCCAAATGACACCTGCTTCCATTGACGTGCAAAAGTATACCGATAACATAATTGGAGTCCTGAGTCTGAACATGCTCAGTACAATCATGTGTCTGTAGCCCCTCCCACACCAAAGAGGTACAGTCAAACTGGCAAATCAACATATGCATACAATACAGGTTAATAAATGTATACATTAACAAACAAATAGTGAAGGCTTGGAAGATTGCTATTTCCAACAAATTCCAGAGTCCATATCCCAAGCATATACACGTGGTGACATCGTATACTACAAATGATAAGGTGTATATGCAGTAGTAAAGACATTGGGTTTTCTATATTTCCTCTATGTCCCACACAATTCCACTCAAGGCTGAGCTGTGTCCATTTTGGCTGAACATACATTGCTATATATGTTATATGCCAAAAGCCTAGGGAGTTCAGTATGAACCATTCTTCGCAAGGATGAAAAACATAAGTCATTATCTAATCCCTGCTTCCAAATATTGATGTAGAAATGTTAGATGGGGTGAAGGGGAAAGCAAGTGATGCTAAAGCCTAAGGGATGTTGTTCTTCTGAGGTATTAGCTAGCCTTATTTTGCCTTTGGAGTTGACTTTGTTGTTTGAAAAAAATGCATGCCACAGCTTCTGTTGGAAAGTGTTTGGCCTTTTTCTAATTTTTGGTCTTCTGGTTTCTTTCCTCAGTTCAGCGGAGCAGGGGAAGATAAACTGAAGCAAGCCACTGCCACCTTCTGTAGTAACCAGCCCTTTGCTCTAGAAGTGATCAAGTCGCGGCAGAAGAAAGACTCTCGCTTCCAAACTTTTGTTCAGGTAAATCCCCCTGGGTGGTAGAAAAAGACCAGCAAAGATGGCAGTTGATAATAAAATAAGGAATTCTGGACAATATATTCATTGGGAATTATAACTTGGATGATGTCTTTAAGGTTGGGGTGGCAAAAGTGTTGCCCTGAAGCCCATCAAAAACCCCATGCCCTCATTCCATAAAAGGTCCATTAATATTTTGGTCAAAAAATAGCCAAAATCTTCAGAATGTGAAGGTTTTGCCCCCAAAGTGTACCCCTACATATCCCAAAACACCAAATTCAGCCAAAAATCTAACTTCTGGCCACACTGTGAGCAACAGTGGGCTTTTGGGTTGAGTTTGGGAGTTTTGGGGTTTTTTTTTTTCATGTCAGAAGCAACTTGAGAAACTGCAAGTCGCTTCTGTTGTGAGAGAATTGGCCGTCTGCAAGGATGTTGCCTAGGGGACACCTGGATGTTTTGATGTTTTACTATCCTTATGGAGGCTTCTCTTATCACCCCGCATGGGGAGCTGGAGCTGGCAGAGGGAGCTCATCCCGTTCTCTGGATTTGAACTGCCGACATTTCGGCCAGCAGTCCCACCGGCACAAGGGTTTAACCCAGGGGTCGGAAACCTTTTTGACTCAGAGAGCCATGAAAGCGAAATATTTGGAAATTTATTTCATTGAGAGTCATATAATTGTCGGTCTTCAGTCCTGCTGGCACAAGGGTTTAACCCACTGCGCCACTGGAGTCTCCCTGGGTTTGGGAGTGAAAATGCCCTTGCTGTTATTCTCACATCAGGTCTTCTAGAAATGAATCCCTCCTGCACTAAACCAGGTTCAGAACAGACTATAAGCACTGTTTGACAAGGGAATTACTTTTCAAATTGGTCATTTGGAAACGACTAGAGTTCTGACGTCTGCTTTTCATAACACAAAATACTAAGACGTCTCCTCCAAGGCCACTGACAGAGATCAATTGCTAATGATGTCAAGTCTGTATGAAATCATAAAGGAAGGAAGTTGCCGCCAGTTTTTGCAGTGAGCCTTTTCTCCATGTAATTGCCCAATAACAACAGGACTGCATTAGCTGCCTGATAAATCTTGGCCATTCCCTGACTTGTGTTTAATTGCTAGTAATGTGAACCAGCAAGACATTAATATGATGAATAGTTGGTGCCCATTCAGGTAATTATGGTCTTAATAAAAATGACAAATACTGTTATTATGCTGTTTAAATTTAGGACGCTGAAAGCAACCCACTCTGTCGCCGACTGCAGCTAAAAGACATAATTCCCACCGAGATGCAGAGGTTGACCAAATATCCCCTTCTGCTGGATAATATTGCAAAGTACTCAGGTATTATGGGACTCTCTCTGTTGATGGGAGGGTGATGCTTTGACAGTTGCAAGGAACAATTGGGTGTTTCATAGGGAACCCTGTTGTTATCGTTTACAGTGTTAGTGCCATGTTACTGCCTCTGCCTATTTCCTGCTGCAACCCTTTAAACTGCCCCTTTTCTTTCTCTTGGAGAAATAAACCGCTTTCTCTTGGTTGAGAGGATTTAGTAGGAAAAATAAGTAAACTGTTTTAAAGTATTGTAGTGTTAAGGACAGTAAAAATAAAACAATGCAATGGGTTGCTGTGAGTTTTCCGAGCTGACTGGCCATATTCCAGAAGCATTGTCTCCTGACGTTTCATTCACATCTATGGCAAGCATCCTCAGAGTTCTGTTGGGAAACTAGGCAAGTGAGGTTTATAGATCTGTGGAATAATGTCCAGGGTAGATAAAGACCTCTTGTCTATTTGATGCAAGTGTGAATGTTGCAATTGATCACCTTGATTAGCATGGAATAGCTTTGCAGCTTCAAAGCTTGGCTTCATCCTTCTTGGGGCAATCCTTTGTTGGCAGGTGATTAGCTGGCCCTGATTGTTTCTTGTCTGGAATTTCCCCTTTTTTGAATGTTTTTCTTTATTTAGGCTATTTGGTGCTAATCAAGGTGATCAGTTGCAACATTCACACTTGCCTCAAGCAGACAAGACTTCTTTCTCCCACCCTGAACATTCCACAGATATATAAACCTTACTTGCCTAGTTTCCAACAGACCCCCCAACCTCTAGGATGCCTACCATAGATGCATGTTTCTGGAACATGGCCAGACAGCTCAGAAAACTCACAGCAACCCAGCGATTCTTGTCGTGAAAGCCTTCAACAACATGTTAAAACAATGCAACTTTCTCTTTTCAGAGTTTCATATTGTGTGGTGTTCACGGCTTGTTCTAACTGTTGTGCTGTTGTTCTGTAGCACTAAACTCTACTCTCAATTCAAAGTGCTGGTTTTGACCTTTAAAGTTCTATACGGTTCTGGCCCAGTTTACTTGTCCGAATGCATCAGCCTCTACGTCCCACCTCGTAATTTAAGATCATCCGGGGAGGCCCTGCTCTCGCTCCCGCCAGCTTCCCAAACGCGGTTGGTGGGGACGAGACAGAGGGCCTTCTCGGTGGTGGCTCCCCGCCTGTGGAATGTGCTTCCAAGCGACATACGATCAACACCATCCCTCCTGGCATTCAGGAAAAAAGTGACATCTTGGCTGTGGGAACAGGCAATTGCACATTATCACAATACAGCACTTTGGACTGGATTTGTAACAGCAAGTTGATGGATATGGCTCAATGCTCCTGTTATGGCCGAAATACTATTCTTAACTTAAGAGAATGTGTATGATGTGTTAATGTTAATTGTATTTTAATGTGTTTTAATGCTGTATATTTTTGGTTTTATATTGTATTTATTATGTTGGCATCGAATTGTGCCTTTTGTTAGGCCGCTCTGAGTCCCACCTCGGGGGTAGGAGAGCGGGGTAGAAATGTTGGAAATAAATAAATAATAATAAATACATCTTTTGCCCTTAGAACTCCAACGTACAACAACCAGATTCTTATGCAAACCCCCCAAACTTGTATTATTTGTATCTGTATCTGTATATCTGTATACCTTTATAAAACGGAATGTTTGTATGTATGTATGTGTGTATGCGGAGGGCGGAAGGCGGATATGTGGCAGCCACTTTCACAGGCCACAGCGACCAGCGCGGGTGATGGACCTGCACCAAACTTGGTACACATAACCCCCCTAACCCCCTTTACGTCCTGGCGCGGGTCGGGGGACATGACCCACGGATTATGGGATTTGTAGTACTTTCCAACACTTTGGTTCCCACAGACCACTGAGCCCACCAAAAAGGACCAATACAGACCACACTCAGCACACACAGCCCCCATGACCCACTCTACGTCCTGGTGCAGTTCGGAGGAGGGTGGACCTTGGATGATGGGACTTTAAGTGCCTCTACTCACTTCCCAAGTCCGCTGCAACCCTCATCCAATCACTGATCGAGACCAAACTTGCCATACATAACCCCCATAACTGCCTTCACGTCCTGGTTAGGTTTGGGGGAGGACTGACAATGGATGATGGGATTTGTAGTACTTTCACACCCCTCTGTTTCCACAGACCACTGTGGCCCCCAACAAACACTGATAAAGACCACACTTGGCACACAGAGCCCCAGTGACCCAGTCCACATCCTACTGAAGTTTGGAGGGGGGACAGAACATGGATGATGGCTCTTGCAGTACCTTCCCTCACTTTCCAAGACTGCTACAAACCTAATCCTTTGATTGATCAACACCAAACTTGCCACACAGAGCCCTTATGACCCACTCTACATCCTGGTGCAGTTTGGAGGAGGGTGGACCATGGATGATGGGACTTGAAGTACCTCTACTCACTTCCCAAGTCTGCTGCGAACCTCATCCAATTACCGATTGAGACCAAACTTGGCACACATAACCCTCATGACTGCCTTCACGTCCTGGTGAGGTTCGGGGGAGGACTGACAATGGATGATGGAATTTGTAGTATTTTCACACCCCTCTGTTCCCACAGACCACTGCGGCCCCCAACAAACACCGATAAAGACCACACTTGGCACACAGAGCCCCAGTGACCCACTCTACATCCTACTGCAGTTTGGAGGGGGACAGAACATGGGTGATGGGTCTTGCAGTACCTTCCCTCACTTTCCAAGACTGCTACAAACCTAATCCAATGACTGATCAACACCAAATCTGGCACACAGAGCCCTCATGACCCACTCTACAGCCTGGTGCAGTTTTCTGTGAGACGGACCATGGATGATGGGACTTGAAGTACCTTCACTCACTTCCGAAAAACAATGCATCCCTCATCCATTCACCAATACAGACCAAACTTAGCACACAGAGCCCCCATGACCCAATCTACATCCTACTACACTTTGGGGGGGGGGGAGACCAGAGATGATGGGACTTGCACTACCTTCAGTAATTTCATGATACCACTGCAACTCCCAATAATGATGGATCAAGACCAAACTTGGCACACAGAGCCCCCATGACCCACTCTACATCCTGCTGCACTTCTCAAATAACCCGGGCAGGGCCGGGTCCCCAAGCTAGTTAAAAATAAACAAGACCCAGGAATTTATTCTGAATACCAGAAATGAATAATGGGTCATATTCCTTCCACGCAAAATTCCATTCATGCTTAGCCAAAGCGTACTTCATTTTAGGAATACAGCGTAGGCAGAGAGAGAGAGAGAGAGAGAGAGAGAGAGAGAGAGAGAGAGAGAGAGAGAGAGAGAGAGAGAGAGAGAGATTTTACTGCTACCATTCTTAAACAGTTGGATCTCCAGAATCCTTGTAAATCACTTACAGATCTATTAATAGACCCAGATGTGCTTCAATCCAATGTTATTGTAGAAGCAGCTGGGAAGCATTGTTTGATGCTTCCCAGATGTTTGCCAACAGAAAAAAATGATTTGCTGCCAGGCTTTATGCCTTCAGACTGTGACATGGGAGAGCAGTATATCTTCTCTCTCCATGACATCATATTTCTGTTTTGTGTATATGGTTTTGAAAGCTGGACAGTGAAAAATGGAGAGAAAAAGAATCTATCCCATTTTGGGGAGAGTTCTGTGGATTGCCAAAGGGTCCGGTGCAGGGGTCAGGAACCTTTTTGACTCAGAGAGCCATAAAAGCAAAATATTTGGAAATTTATTTCGGTGAGCGCCATATACTGTAATATATAATATATTTTAAGACTGAATTCAAAGAGGAAGGAAGGAAGGAAGAGGGAGGGAGAATGGAGAAAGGAAGGAAGGAGAGAAGGAGAAGGAAAGGGTGAAGGGGGAGAAAGAAAGGAAGGAAGAGGAAGGAAGGAAGAGGGAGAATGGAGGAAAGAAGGGAGAGAGGGAGGGAAATGAAGGAGAGAAGGAAAGGGTGAAGGGGAGAAAGGAAGGAAGAGGCAGATGCAATCATGAAAAGAGCCACATCTGGCTCCTGAGCCGTAGGTTCCCTACCCTTGGTCCAGTGGATCAGTCCTAGAGCAGATTAAGCCCAAACTCACTCTAGAATGGACAAACTGAGATTTTATACTACATTGGCTGTATCATAAAATGGCGTCACCTGATAATAGCAATGTTGATAATGCTTGGTAAAGTGGAAGGCAGTAGGAAAAGAGGAAACCATATTCCAGAATTAATCAAGTTTGCATGACCTGAGCAGGGCTGTGGAGGATCGTATGCATTCATGATCTCTCATTAAAAGAATAAAATTTTGAAAGGATATTTTGTCGGGTTGGTGTGAGTTTTCCGGGCTATATGGCCATGTTCCAGAAGCATTCTCTCCCAATGTTTTGGCCACATTGATGGCAGGTATCCTCAGAGGTTGTGAGGTTTGTTGGAAACTATGCAAGTGGGGTTCATATATTTGTGAAATAATGTCCAGGGTGGGAGTAAGAACTCCTGTCTGTTTGAGACAAGAGTGAATGTGAAGTGTGAAGCCTTTTGCAGCTTCAAGGCTTGGCTGCTTCCTGTCTGTGGAATCCTTTTTTGGAGGTATTAGCTGGCCCTGATTGACTCTTGTCTGGAATTCCCATGTTTTCTGAGTATTGTTCTTTATTTACTGTCCTAATTTTAGAGTTTTTAAAATACTGCTAGCGAGATTTTGTTCATTTTCATGGTTTCCTCCTTTCTGTTGAAATTGCCCACATGCTTGTGGATTCCAATATTTTGCTGTTAATGGACATCAAGTCAGCTTCAGCATATGGGGTGCCATAAGTGGAAGCTAACTTAATGACCACTAGCAAAAATGAAATATCCTTCCAATGCTTTGTTCTTTTAATAATTGTCAACTGAGCTGGGTGAGATCTGGGGGTTGTTTTGCATTAGGTTGTCTGGCACACCCTAAAATGTAATTGTTTTGTTTTTAGAACAACCTGGGGAGAAGGAGAAAGTAAAGAAAGCCGCAGATCATTGTCGACAGATTCTCAACTTTGTGAATCAAGCAGTCAAAGAAGCAGAAAACAAGCAGGTGAGCAGAAGAAAGTATCTATTTATTTTTATTTATTTATTTACATTATTTATATTCCACCCTTCTCACCCCACAGGGGACTCAGGGTGGATTACAATGTACACATACATAGCAAACATTCAGTGCCATAGACACACAACACATATAGACAGACAGTCAGAGGCTATTTGATATTCTGGCCACCAGGGGAGCTGTTGCTTCACCATCCATCTGCGACACTGATGAAGTACTTTCCACATTCCCCGCATGCTTTTTGCTGGAGATTTTTATGGCCTCATAAATTTTGTTAAATTAGCCTCCCCACATATAGGTGGTACCCTAAATTTCTTACTTGACGGATGCAGCTGTCTTTCGGGTTGCAAAGGTCAACAAAAAGCTACACAATTGGCTGGAAGCTCACTCCAACCCAGGCTGGCTTCGAACTCATGACCTTTCGGTCACTAGTGGTCTTTAATGCAGCTGACAACCAGCCAGCTGCGCCCAAGTCCCAGTGCAAGTAACACACTTTTTAATATTATTGTTGAAGGAGTGATCTTAGAGATCCTACAGGGATTTCTGTTGATGTTCTTCAGCACAGTTGACTAATTTTTTTTCCAACTGAACTTGATTTGGTGCATTTCTTCTCCAATGTATAGCATTTAGAAGACTACCAGCGCCGGCTTGATTTGTCCTATCTGAAGCAGTTGGAAGGCCCTATGTTAGAAGAATTCAGGGTGAGTAGAAAAGATCTATGAGCCTCAACCCCACAGATCTGTTAACGTTTATTAAAATCAGTACTCTATAATGTCCTTGACTCATGGAATATCTGACGATGGCTGTGTTTGAATCCTACACACAACATTACTTGATATTGTTAATAGTGGATTCTTTTTCCCTCTTGATGATTTTTTAGATTGTGATCCTTTTCTTATTAAGCTCTTTAATGTTTTTTTTTGCCATGTCTCCAGTAGCTACTAGATGGCTTCTTATTCTGTTAGATAAGAAACAATTGGCTTTTCTCTCTTGATTGCCTGTCTGTTGTAGAAACTCTTAAGATAAATTATAGAAATGGAGAGAGAGTGAGTGCAGGAGGTGAAATACATTATTAGATTTTGAGGGGTTTGTGTGTATGTGTGTGTGTGCCAGAAGCTACTTAAGAAACTGCAAGTTGCTTCTGGTGTGAGAGAATTGGCCGTCTGCAGAGACGTTGCCCAGGGGGTGCCTGGATATGTTACCATCCTGTGAGAGGCTTCTCTCAGGTCCCCGCATGGGAAGTTGGAGCTGACACAGGAACTCACCCCGTCTCACTGATTCGAACCATCAACCTTCAGGTCAGCAGTTCAGCCGGCACAAGGGCTTAACCTATTGCGCCACCACAGCTCCCTATATTTTGGGTAATATTATCTGAATTGGGAGGTCTCATCAAATAATGACTTGTAGCTTACTTTAGTGATTCATCTGGTTCTCAGTATCTCTCATAGTCTTCACAGTTTCCAAAGATATACTAGAGTAAACTCAGTTTTTGAGACTAACACCCTTTGGATCTTTCCAGTGAGATCAAACCAAAATATCAAAAGTATGCAACAGCCTCCTAATGTCATGGTCTGGAGACTTTGTGCTGCTATTGCAAAGGGTTTTTAAAACTTTGCTAATGTCATAAATCCATGTATGAAAGATTCTGAATTTGATGACCTACATAAGGGCCCCCTGGTGGTGCAGCATGTTAAACTGCTAAGCTGCGGAACTTGCTGACCGAAAGGTTGGCGGTTCGAATCTAGGGAGTAGGATGAGCTCCTGCTGTTAGGCCCAGCTTCTGCCAACCTAGCCGTTCGAAAATATGCACATGTGAGTAAATCAATTGGTGCTGCTTCTGCGGGAAGGTAACTGCTCCATGCAGGCATGCTGGCCACATGACCTTGGAGGTGTCTACGGTGAACGCCGGCTCTTTGAAATGGAGATGAGCATGAGTTGGACACGACTAGACTTAATGTCAAGGGGAAAACCTTTACCTTTAACTTTTACACAAACCAATGTGTGACAAATCAATTCTAAAACATAGGAATGATCCATGAATAAAACATTTGGATGTTGATACAGACAAAGGTAACCTTTCTGTGAGTATATGTACATACCATCAGTTACGTCTTAAACCGTAAGGGTTTCTTTGAAGGTCAAAAGCCTTTTCCTTTGTATCACTTGGTCAAATGATACCTAGTTTAATCTCTGGCTTTTGGACAATAAAGTGCATAATGAATTTTGCATGAGCCTGTGATTGCGGCCTGTGCCTTCTAAACATACAGCTTGTGTCGGTTAATATTTGTCTTGCTTATTTATTTATAACCTCCTAGTAGTAGGGTCAGGGATGGGTTATATGGAAATGTGATATTCTCTCTACTTGGCATCATACAATGTTCCGAAACCTGCGCCTCCAAGTAGATGGCAAGATATTTTTTTCAGCTGGAGGTGAGTAGTCTCAGAGATTGAGCAACAAACCCACAGAGTTGCAATACTGTAAAGGAGTTATTTTTTTAGCCAGATCTTTTGAGCAAACTTGAAAGAAGGTCAAATTGTGAAAAGAAGGTAGCCATCTAAAGAAGAAAGAGATACTTGCCTCAAAGTGTTCCCAAACTCCTTTTTTAAAAAGCTCATCCAACATTGATTTTTCAGACCTCAAAGAGACAAATGGCTTTTATTTCTTACTCATCTGTGACTGTGATGATCACTTGAAATATATATTGGTATCTGTCCCTCCAGGTATTAGTGAATCTCCTGTGAATATTTCTTTTGCTCTTTATTGACAGAATTTAGATTTAACCAGGAAGAAGATGATTCATGAAGGGCCCCTGACCTGGAAGGTGAATCGTGACAAGACCATTGGTAAGTCCTATAGATGGCTGGCTTTTTTCCCCTGGTATATGTAGGAGAAGGGATCCCCCAGTGGTGCAGTGGGTTAAACCGCTGAGCTGCTGAAAGTGGTGAGCGAAAGGTCGCAGGTTTGAGTCCAAGGAGCAGCGGGAGATCCCGCTATTCGCCCCAGCTTCTGCCAACCTAGTAGTTCAAAAACATGCAAATATGAGTAGATCCAGTATCCTAGCGCCCATTTCCATGCTATACATTCTACAGGTGGTATACCCACTTCTAGGCACAGTACTGCTGAGGGCAGTAACCGCAGATAAACTGAGAATTTTAACTAGTCTTTATGCGATTATAACTGTAGTACACTAAATAGTAGAAAACTACACAGCCCTAGATACATATTATTAGCTTCTAAGAGATATAAATTTTAAGGCCAGCGATTTTAATATGTGTACATTTGATAACCTTTATTGTGTTTTATATGTGACTTTTATCTGTATTTTATTTTTCGGTATCTGCCTAAGGTTTGTTAACTGAAATAAAGGCAATTGATTGATTGATTGAGTAGATCAATAGGTACCGCTCCAGCGGGAAGGTAATGGTGCTCCATGCAGTCATGCTGGCCACATGACCTTGAAGGTGTCTATGGGGAATGCTGGTTTTTGTCCCCAACCTCCAGAGTGGGACCTGACTGGACTTAAATGTCAGGGGAAAACCTTTACCTTTACCCTATGTAAAAAAAAGAGGGGTGGTGGAGGAAAACATTAAAAAGGACATACATCTGAATGATAGGTTTTCCTCCTACTACTAATGATTATGTACTAATGTAGCTTTCTTGGAGTTGCTTAGGCTGTTTTTGTGTGCTTTGAAATGTGCCAATGGGAATCATAAAACTATGAAGGGGCAGAGCAGAGACTTGCAAAATGGATTTGGTCCCGTTTGGAGTATGGAGGTGGAAAGATGGGAGAGCCCATTGCCAATCACTGCAGGCGATGCAGCCTTCCACATGAGCAGTGAAATGGAATGCAACCCATTCTTGGTTGCTGCCTTCCCTAGATCTCTACACGCTGCTCTTGGAAGACATTCTGGTGCTGCTGCAGAAGCAAGACGATCGACTGGTTCTGAGATGCCACAGCAAGATCCTGGCCAATGCTGCAGACAGCAAGCATACATTCAGCCCAGTCATCAAACTGAACACAGTGCTGGTGCGCCAAGTGGCCACAGGTGAGTGTCGTTATGCAAGCCACCTGATCTCATACGGGAATGTGGCACAGTTGGCTAAGTGTCAGCTTCATAAGATCTCTCTGACGAATAGGTTATGAGTTCGAGGCCTGCCCAGATTGAGGTGGGTGCTCGACCTTTAAGTGTAGCCTGCTGTCGACCTTTGCAGCCCAAAAGACAGTTGCATCTGTCAAGTAGGAGATAAAAGTACCACATTAAGTGGGGAGGCAAATTTTGACTGAATTATGAGGCCATTAAAAGAACTCCAGGAAACGCTAAGGAATGCGGAAGGAACAACAAGGGACACTGAGAGATGAGGAGTGTGTCTGCGCCCCCCTGGTGGCCAGAGTTTGTCTCTGTTCGTTTATATGTGTGTACTGTGTACAGTGTGTACTGTGTATGTGGAAACGGCAGAGATTGTCTGCTAAGTATGTGTACCTGTAATCTGCTCTGAGTCCCCTTCGGGGTGAGAAGAGCGGAATATAAAGTAAATAAATAAATAAATAAATCTGATGCCAATTGACTGGTACATCCCCTGAATATTTAGCAGGGACATTGAATCAAGGAAGGAACCATTTGCTTCTCTTTATGTTCTTCAAGCTGAATTTTATCTGGGAAAGACATAGGCTTGTTTTTCCCATTTTCAGACATAACTATCTGAAGTTAAAAAAACCCCTCTGCTTTGGTTACTATTGGCTATATGATGCAACATTTCGATAACAGTGTAATGTTCCCAACATGCTGCTTTATATTATCTTCATCGCAGTTGCGTCAATAAATGAACAATGTTCCCATTTTACATATAATCTAAGCCAACGTTTCTCAACCTGGGGGTCAGGACCCCTGGGGGGGGCCAAATTTGGTTCAGCGAATGAAAATACATCCTGCGTATCAGATATTTACATTGCAATTAATAACAGTAGCAAAATTACAGTTATGAAGTAGCAACGAAAATAATGTTATGGTTGGGGGTCACCACAACATGTGGAACTGTATTAAGGGGTTGTGGCATTAGGAAGGTTGAGACCCATTGATCTGTCAGAGACCAAAGCAACACAATGAGTCCAGAGCATTCTGTCTGCTCTCTGCTTGTCCTCTGGCATGGCTAGGAAAATTGGGAGAGTATTTAGGGATTTAAAGAAGCGTTCAGATCACGTGACCTCTTGCTTTGCTCGGGCAGCATTAGGGCAAAAACACATCCCTCATAATGTGGCCCTTCAGAGTAATTCTTCACTCTCTACTCTTCAAATTCTTCTTTCTCCACTACCAAATGAAGTGCAAAACACATTCCCCTAAATTCTAAGTAAAACACATCAGACAAATTACTATTGTATTTAACGTTCTCTGTGTTTTTCCCTAGATAACAAAGCATTCTTTGTCATCTCTATGTCGGAAAATGGAGCCCATATTTATGAACTGGTGGCGCAAACTGTCTCAGAAAAGACTGTGTAAGTGGGTTTGTCATCTCTGCCGATGTTTTATCACTTGCGAAGGAGGGAGATAAATCCTGTGTTCAGCATCTGTGAAACAGCTTCCACTCGGAGTTGTGGGGATGCATGACAAATTCCTTGAAGTTTTTTTTATAGCATCGAGATGCATACTCTAAATTCATCTTTCTCCCCAGTTGGGAGGAATGGCAGAATTACCATATATATTCGAGTATAAGCTGAGTTTTTCAGCCCTGTTTTAGGCTGAAAAGGCCCCCATCAGCTTATACTTGAGTCAAAGTTACTTATTGATTTACTCTTCTTATTATTAGATTTAATATTAAAATGTATTTATTATTATTACATTTACATTATTTTACTCTATTATTACATGTTTTATTTTACTCTATTTATTGTTATTACATTTACTGTTTTTGTCTATTATTGTTATTATTACATTTATTATTTTACTCTATTTACGGTTATTATTGCAGTCATTATTTTACTTTATTGTTGTTGTTACATTTATTATTTTACTCTATTATTATTACATTTATTATCTTACTTTATTATTCCTGTTATTATTACATTTCTATTATTTTACTCTTTGTTATCTTTATTATTATTGGAAGGATACGTAAGCACATTTACATTGAAGAAGGTTCGAATAATGGTTTAATCAGAGTTGGGCAGTCTTATCTTAAATTGCAATTTTATCTAAATATTCAAAAACATTTAACCTCCTGATGCCACAATTAATGTAATTTTATTAGTATCTATTTTTATTTTGAAATTTACCAGTAGCTGCTGCATTTCCCACCTTTGGCGTATACTCGAGTCAATATGTTTTCCCAGTTTTTTGTGGTAAAATTAGTTGCCTCAGCTTATATTCGGGCCGGCTTATATCAAATATATGCAGTAGTTGATATGCAAAGTTGGAGTTTACAAGGTTAAGTCTATATTTAGAGTTAGCCCAGCTTATAAATCATCAGAATGAATGAATCATTCGACATTTGTAGTAAGCAATATTTGTAACTTTTAGCAATTGAGACTTGAGTAGCATCAAGAGATATATGTAGATTATCTCCCCGAGGCATTGTGTAATTTCCGTATCACAATTGGGAGAGACTGAAGCATAGAAAGATACTTCCTAGGAGCTTCAATGTCTCTGGGTTGTTGGTGAGGAGCCAATTCATCTCATGCAGTTCATTAGGAAAAGCCCTCAAGTCTCTCATAACAGTACGTTGCCCTTTCATCCAACTGAATGTGTGGGAACATCTGCAATTAAAGGCTTGTTTAGAAGGTCAGGAATTCTAGAGGTATCTGATGGGCATTACCAGACCAAAATAATGATAGCTTCCGACGTACTCAATTCCAAGACATCTCCTGTTTTCTTGTACCCGATATCAGTTAATTTCTTGATTGCTGAGTATTACTTGGCCTTTTTAAAAATTAAAATGTCAATGAAAATATCCAATATAAATTAACACTATTCTTCTCCAAAGTAACATTTACCATAAGCACCCAAATGCTAATTTAGATGCATCTTAAACATACCTTCTTGACAAAGCTAATTGGATCACTGGATTGCTGTGAGTTTTCCAGGCTGTACGGCCATGTTCCAGAAGCATTTTCTCCTGATGTTTTGCCTGCATCTATGGCAGGCATCCTCACAGGTTGTGAGGTCTGTTGGAAACCAGGAAAATTGGGTTTATATATCTGTAGGATGTCCAGGGTGGGAGAAAGAATTCTTGTCTGTTTGGGGCAGGTGGGAATGTTTCAATTGGCCACCTTGAATAGTATTGATTAGCCATTAAGTTTACTACTTTGGGGAATCCTTTGTTGGGAGGTGTTAGCTGGCCCTGGTTGATACACGTCTGGAATTCCTCTGTTTTCTGAATATTGTTATTTATTCATTTGTTTTTAATCTGATTAATGTATTATTTATTGTTGTAAGCCACCCTAACTCCCCCCACCTCCCGTCCCCTCGGGGGGGGGGGGGGGGTAGAGAAGGGCAGGGTATAAATATTTGAAAGAAATAAATAATAACTGTCCGGATTTTAGCATTTTTAATACTGAGCAGAAAGGAGGAAACGGTGAAAATGAACAAAATATGGCTACCAGTATTTTAAAAACTCTAAAATCAGGACAGTGAATAAAAACAGCATTCAAAAAACAGAGGAATTCCAGACATGAAAAAATCAGGGCCAGCTAACACCTCCCAACAAAGGATTCCCCCAGGCAGCAGGCAGCCAGACCTTGAAACTGCAAGAGCATTAAATGCTAATCAGGGTGACCAAATTGCAACATTCACACTTGCCTCAAACAGACAAGAGTTCTTTCTCTCACCCTGGACATTCCACAGATATATAAACCCCACTTGCCTAGTTTCCAACAGACCTCACAACCTCTGAGGATGCCTGCCATAGATGCAGGCGAAACATCAGGAGAGAATGCTTCTGGAACATGACCATACAGCCCAAGAAATTCACAGCAACCCAGTGATTCCGGCCATGAAAGCCTTCGACAACTAATTGTCATCTCAAATCCCCATTTTGTACTCAACGTCCTGTGATTTTATGCTGTAGAGCTAGATCTCAGGGTTTGCCACCAGATTGAAATATCAGTGTTGTTTTAATGGTGACTTGGTTCATTTATGCTTGGCTTCCCTACTTGAATGCTTTCTGCTTTGTGGATTAAAAACTACACCCAATTATCTTTGCTTCCCTTCCTATCCGCCATTAACCCTGACACAGAGAAGCTCAGGCACACTTTCTGTGTCTCATGTTTTGAACTTTGAATTGCTTTTCCTAGTTGCTGCTGTTAATCCTGAATTAACATATTTTAACATATTTTGCCCTTGTACTTGGCGATTCTGACAGAGCAGATTTAGATTTTAGAACGCACTTGGTGTAGCATCTTCCAGTGCGTGTTGCAAATGTTCCAGAGAGGGGTGAGGATTTTAAATTACTCCCCTTGCTTCTTGCAGATAATGTGCAATATAGGAAAAGAAAGACTCCAACACTCTAAGATGCTAGAGATATTAAGGAGTTGGCTTATTTGACAACTGAAGTGAGTTTTTAAGTTCTGAAGTGCAAGAATTGGGGAGCATGTTTGAGGGTGTTGTGCACAGATACGCTCCTCATTTTCATTAATCTTATGTGGAGTTTCTGTCTGACTTTCTACTATTCTCTGTGTCAAAAGCAAGTTGAGAGGCATTCTCTCCTGACGTTTAGTCTGCATATATGGGAGGCATCCTCGCAACATCTGAGAATACCTGCTATAGATGCAGGTGAAACGTCAGGAGAGAATGCTTCTGGAACATGGCCATACAGCCCAAAAGACTTACAACAATCCTGCGATTCTGACCATGAAAGCCTTTGATAATACAACACAAACAAAGTTTAAAAAGTTGGCATTATGCTAAATGTCCTTTGACCAGTGAGAAAGTCCTCCATTGTGCATGTGGCAGAGCTCAGACTGCATTGTAGTAGGTGGTCTGTGGTTTGCTCTTCTCCACGCTCGCATGGCATGGACTCCACTTAGTAGCCCCATTTCTTAAGGTTAACTCTGCATCTCGTGCTGCTAGACCACAGCCTGTTCAGTACCTTCCAGGTTGCCCAGTCTTCTGTGTGTCCAGGAAGGAGCTTCTCATCCGGTGTCAGCCACTGATTAATGTGCTGGGTTTTAGCCTGCCACTTTTGGACTCTTGCTTGCTGAGGTGTTTCTGCGAGTATTTCTGTAGATCAGGGGTGCCCACACTTTTCCAGCACACGAGCTACTTGTAATAAAACCAAGTCAGAAAGATCTACCTACCACCTCAAGGCTGGAGAGGGGAGGGGCGTGGCTTGGCATGGCCTGGCTTCGCCCCCCTCTGGCTTCAGCTCTACCAGCAGCTTCTCAGGCTTGAGGATGGCAGTGCCAAGCCAGCCTTGTGCTAGCTATGCCACCACTGGCTTGGCATTGCCATCCTCAAGCCTGGAGAAGCTGCTGGTAGATTGGAAGCCGGGGAGCCAGGCCCACCAAGCCCCGCCCCTCCCTCTGGCTTTGGAGCTCCCAGCAGCTTCTCCAGGCTTGAAGATGGCAATGCCAAGCCAGCCTTGTGCTAGCTATGCCACGACTGGCTTGGCATTGCCATCCTCAAGCCTGGAGAAGCTGCTGGGAGTGCCGAAGCTCCGCCCCCCTCTGAGAAGCACCCCATCTGGCTGGGATCAACTTCCTTTGGTCCCGGGATCGGCCAGTCGATCGCTATCGACTTCCTGGGCAGCCCTGCTGTAGATCTTAGGAAGCTGTTTCTTGATTTAAGGATTGGCGTTCTGGCTGATATCCGAACAGAGGATGGGCAATACCAGCTAAACTGTATAATTTCTCCAGTAGTGTGGAGCATAGACATTCTGTGATAATGCAGCATGTCTTATTAAGAGCGACATCCACTGTTTTAACGTGGTGCGATGTATTCCACACTGGGCACACTCATTCATGCATCCGTATGACTGACCCATATATATAACTTTTTCTTGGGGCAAGAATCTTGCAATAAGACATTCCATGCTTCCGTTTCCAAATCATTGGTTCACAAAACTCTCTTATAATTGAATTGTCAAATAGTCCTGAGTTATTGTTCTAAGTCCAATGCCAAACGGCAGGTGTTGGCTGGCTTTCTTGGCTAGGCCTCTTTCCCCTTTCTTCTTCCATCGCTGCATTTTGTGCGTGTCATGATGGGAACACTGGTATTCTATTTCTAGGTTTCCATTAAGGATAAAGCAGGCCCCTTTCTTTTTTGTTACTTTTTTCTTTCAGTATGCAAAATGAAACTTGCAACCCCACTAATATCCACTAGTAGTTCTTTTTCAAACTAACTGCACACTATATTGTTTGGAATTATATTATTTGGTGTTCTTATCTACCTACAGGTGGCAGGAGCTCATTGCACGGATGGCAGGAACGGTGAAAGTTGGCAGACGAGTGATTCCGTTACCTCAGTCAGGACCCTGCGAGTAAGTCACTACTTTTTACAATATGTCTCCCCTCACCCATGTTCTCATCCCACTCCTTCATCTTTCTCAATTCCTCCCTCCTCTCTCTATCTGGCACATGCATAGGTGTAGATTTTGGAGCTTCTTTTCAAGTTACGTATATAATTACATTCATTTTTAAAAGAACGTCATGAGATTGATTTCTTCTGCATTTTCCTTCTGAACTTTTCTTCTGCTTTCAGGGAAGACCACGAGGAAGAGGATCAGAAACTGAAAGAAGAACAAACCACTCCCGAGAGCAGTATACAGAGCCCAGGTAAGAGTTAAATGTAGATATTTATTCCTGCGTAACATCATTCTATGTGAACTGTGATATTTGTTCCTGGCTTCTTATATGTTCACTGTGGGATGACCTTCCAGAAGAGATCCAACAGCTAAATCAGCGATCAGAATGTAAAAAACAACTGAAGACTGATCTCTTCCGGCAGGCCTAACTGTGATTTTTTAAAGCATAGGTTATGTTTTAACTTCTGCGTCATGTATTAAAATATGTGCATGTTTTAACATGTGATTTTGTGGTTGTATTTAAACTATGTTCTAATATGTGCTTTTATAGATGCTGTGCTCTGCCTCGAGCCGAAATAATAATAATATTTGATACACAAAATTAATGCACAAAATAAAATCACTATGATGGTTTTTGTATTCGACCACACATTGGACACTTCCCAAGTGTCTAGGACTGTGTGATGTATTGGCGAATAATGTGTGCAGATCCAAGCGGGGTGGCCTTTTGCAGCTAACAGATGGTAATTTTGTCGGCGCTGATTGTTTTTAAGTACAGGCCAAGGTCTTTAGGCACTGTACCCAGTGTGCCGATCACCACTGGGACCTTGACTGGCTTGTTGCTGCTGCTATTGTTGTTAGATACACAACAAGATTGATACACAGTAAACAAGATCACTATGCTGGCTTTTGTATTTTATCACATGTCGGACACTTCCCAAGTGTCTAGGACTATGTGATGTATCGGCAAATAATGCATGCAGATCTAAGTAGAATGGCCTTTTGCAGCTGACAGATGGTAATTTTGTCAGTGCTGATTGTTTTTATCAGCACTGACAAAAGGCGACTCAAGACTGCCTGTGTAAACCGTCCCGAGTCGCCTTCGGGCTGAGAGGGGCGGTATAGAAACGTGACAGATACATAAATAAATAATTTTATGTGTAGGCAAGGTCTTTAAACACTGAACCGATCAGTGTCCGATCACCACTGGAACCACCTTGACTGGCTTGTTGTTGTTGCTGTTATTATTATTGTGTACTAGAATTGCTCCTGCTTAGTTGGATAGCTGTTTTTCCCCCTTGCTTCAAGGGTGACCTTTAAAACAAATTATAGCTATTTTTTATTTACCCTTAGGTTGAGAAGGGCCTCTATATTTAGCATATTCAATAACCTTTTATTATTTTTATTGCATCCCAAAATAGCTTCGTATATTTGAATGAGTGGGATTTAATGAAATGTTACTTCAGTATTGATTTTAACATTTGGGCTTGGCTTGTTAGATAAAGATCTGGAAATGGAGTCTCCCTCAGCCACCACATCGGAAAAGGCAGAAGCAGAAGAGCTCTTGGAGGCCGACAGGCGGTTTAGAGAGAAAGCACCGGCGGATTTGCTGATCAAAGAGTCCTCTGACAGCTTCAGCCACAGGGGCCCAGAGCTCTTGTTCCAAATCTCTGAAGACCGGTGGGCTTTGGATGCACTACGGAATTGTACGTTGTTGGGGATGTATAGTACACAAAAACCTAGGACTGTGGGGTGCTGGGGTATTTTATAGTTTTCCTTTTGTCTCTTGGACCAGATTATTTTATTTATCATGTCAGAAACAAATTGAGGGTAGAGTTAAAATGTATTTAAAACACAAAGTTAAAAACTTGGTATTACTTTAAATGTTCTTTGACCAGTAGCTGGCCACTTGGAATGCCTCTGGTGTCACTGTGAGAACGTCCTGCATTGTGCATGTGGCAGGGCTCAGGTTACATTGTAGTAGGTGGTCTGTGCTTTGCTCTCTTCTGCACTCACATGTTGTGGACTCCACTTTGTAGCCCAATTTTTTAAGGTTGGCTCTGCATCTCATGGTGCCAGAGCTCTGTCTGTTCAGCGCCTTCAAAGTTGCCCAGTCTTCTATGTGCCCAGGAGGGAGTTTTTCATCCAGTCTCAGCCACTCATTGGGGTTCTGGGTTTTAGCCTGCCACTTTTGGACTCTCGCTTGCTGAAGTGTTCCTGCGAGTATCTCTGTTGATCTTAGACAGCTGTTTCTTGGGCCAGATGAACGTCGGCTACCTTTTCAGTAGAAACATTGTTCAAAAACAAGCAGGGATGACACAGAACTGGGCACTGAGTGGCAACATTGAAACCTCAAAGTTTGGTGTTGCGTAAGCTATTTATATTCTTTCCCACCTCCGTAAAATGGATAGTGTATTGACTACAATTGAAACAGTTTTTCAGTCCAATCTCCTGGTTGTGATAACACCCTTGACAGAACATATTTTCTGTTACTTTGTAAACGATTAGCCAGTAGAACACCTTGCTGTATGACAAGATTGATGGTGATGGGAGGTTTTTTTAAAGCAATAATCTTTAAAAGAAGTAAGTCATCTTTTTGTCTTTAAATGCCAGGTCTTATAAGATATACACATTCAGAGGTCCAACATGTATCTATGAAGTCCCTCCACCACCAAATTAGTTTTACAGTTTTAGAGGTTTAGCCATTGCAGGGCTCTAGCACAGCTGGTTAATCACCAGCAACAATTGATTTTTCCCAACCAAAAGGTTGGCAGCTCAAGACCAGATTGGGGTGAGCACCCAATCTTTAGCCTAGCTTATTGTCCACCTAAGCATTACAAAAAGAGCTGTCAGCTGTGAGTAGAGAAATTTGGCACTGTATAAGCAGGGAGATATTTTGTGGCACCATAAAAAGCTGGCAACCAAAGGACGGGAGGAAAGTCTGTGACCAAAAGGCTCATTGTCAGAGGATGGAGCAACAGCACCCCCCTGTGGCCAGCATCGAGCATAACCCCCAGGGCACCAAAGTTGGAAAAATGCCAAGAATGGTGAACCAATCTGTAGGTGAATTTTATATTATAGCCAAAAATTTACAATGGGATTTAGGCTTATGCCCTCTGTTCTTCTGCAGTTGATGTATGGGGAGTATTTTAATTCTGAAATGAGGAAAGAATGGTAGAATTGGAAGGTGCCCCAAGGCCTGTCTTGTCCAAATCCCTGCAAGTGCTTTAGTGGTGGATTCCTGCAGTCGCAGGTAATTGGACTATATTGCCTAGTTTTAGGAAATATGGAGTAGTGAAGAGGGGGTGGCAGCTGCCTCCTCCATTCACAGCCATACAGGAACTGAGAGCTATAAACTATGAAGAGTGCCAGTTTTGAGATTACTGCTTCCTACTTTTGATTTCTGCCTCCCCACAGCTCCCCCCCGCAGCATTCAAGGATCCCTGACAACTCCCATCCATGGGAATGGTTGGGAGTACTCATCCAGAATGGGAGGGTGCCAAGTTAAAGTAGAGTGACTATTTTCTGTTCCCTTCCAGTGGGCTTGTTGAAGAAGTTGCTGATGCAGCAGCTAGGCATGACTGAACAGGAGTCCCTTGAAAACTGGCAGCGTTTTTCCAGACAAAGGACAGTTACTCAGGGGATCCAAGTGGAGAACAGCATCCTTAGAGGACAGCAGCACTCAGAGAAGGAGAAGGCATCCCTGCCTGGGGTTAGTAGGATGCCCTCCAGCACGGGAACAAGTAGTTTTGAGCCTTGCTCTGGTCACCGGACTTCGGGTGAGTTTGTGCAAGCAGGGGACACCACGTCGAGAAGCAGTCAGTTAACGGACCCCTTGAGCACGAACCCAGAGACTCCCATCGCTGAGCTGGAAGGGGTCAGCGCAGAGGATAGCGGAGAGCATTTCTTTGATGCCCGTGAAGCCCACAGTGACGAGAACCAGTCAGAAGGCGAAGTGACAGAAAGGAAGGACGTGGAAGAGGTGCAGTTGCGAATCTCAGGTGAGTAAATTCATCAGATCTCAGAACTGAAATAAAATACTGCCACATTTGGATGGAATGGTAATATTGGAGATATTTGCTGGACAAAGTGTTTCCGGCCTTCGCCAGCTGATTGTACAAACTGTGATCAGTTTTTTGTTTGCTGTTGTTTTGCCAACAAATGGGGAAGGAATAGCAAGTTGGAGGACTCTTGGAGTCACTTCCACCTTCCCTCACTTTCAGGTCTGAGTAGAGATTGGGCTTCACCTGAGTGAGTTTCCTTAGTGAGAGAGAATTGTGCTTTCAGAGGAGGTTACAGGAGTACTTGAGGGCAAGGCAATAGAACATATATAAGCCTGTGAGGGGAAGTTAAAGGGAGGAGGGAGCAGGCTTGTTTTCTGCTGTCCTGGAGACTAGGACGCATTGGAACAATGGCTTTACACTACTGGAAAGGAGATTCCAACTAAAGGTTAGGAAGAATTTCCTGACTGTGAGAGCAGTTCAGCAGTGGAACTCTCTGCCCTGGAGTGTGGTGGAGGCTCCTTTTTGGAGACTTTCAAGCAGAGGGTGGATGGCCATCTGTCAGGGGTGGTTTGAATGCGATTTTCCTTCTTGTTAGGGTGTTGGACTGGATGGCCTATGAGGACCCTTCCAGCTCTTATGATTCTATGTCCTGCTCTAAATCTAGGGATTAAAATCACTGACACTTTTGCCACTCAAGGGGAGTTCTCCAGCCCCTGGGAGAACACCAACCTATTTGTCACAGACAGTAGTCCTCAGAAGCTAGGCATTTTTGCATTGGGCTGAAAAGACCATATTGTAATAAAGAGCATGTATCTTTTCTACTTCCTAGATTGTAAAATAAGGTTTCAGGAAAACCTTTGCCCAGTTCTCCTTTGGAGAAATTAATCATGCACTGACCTATCATGAATATGTAGTTGTACAGTTTTAAATCAAAATATTGACAATATAGGCAGGTTCTTCTCCAAAATGGTAAGGAGGACAGCAAAGAAAATGCAAAATCAATTTCCTGTCCATAGGTTTATGGTCATTCCAAACATAAACCTGTCAATGAGTATAAACAAGAACATCCAAAGAACAGCCCTGAGATGAAAAGGGCAAAAAAAGAAAAGAAGAAAAAGATGTTGACTTTAGTCATAGGCAAATTTCGCCCCTCCGTGTGTTTCGGACTTCAGCTCTCACAATTCCTAACAGCTTAGAAATTGTGGGAGTTGAAGTCCAAAACACCTGAAGGGAGGGCCAAAGTTTGCCCGTGCCTGACTTAATATCCAGTCAATATATAACTTAGCAAATGGTGTCATCGGTATGAGTTGACCTCTGAATTTAGAATAGAAACCATGTTTCTATCCATGCATGCAGTTCAGTCCTGTCAGCCCATATGTCAGCAAAGCTTCTGTTACGCAAGAGCGTTAGCGCTGTTTTTTTCACAGGAAAGTTTTTGATCCTTGATGATTATGGTGCAGCCCAGGAGAGCTCCACTGACGAGGAGGTGGCTTCGTTGGTCCTCCGGTGCACTGCTGGCAAGAGCGCCATGGACTCTGCCCCCCAACCGCCAGCATCTCCGCAGGAGGCCCAGCAGCCAGACCCAGGAGCCAGTTCACCTTTTGCTGCCGGGGAAGTGGCGCCCTCCCATTGGGAAGCCACCAAGGAACCCTCCTCAGACGTATTAAGGCCTTCCTTCTCTCCGGAGTCACGCTCCCTAATCATGCATTACATCCAGAAGATCGAGGCAAACCTAGAACACTTAAAGGTACAGTGTGTTGTTTCGTAAATTGCGTAACTTTCTTTCAGATTTCACAGTTTATACAGAAATTGCAAAATTGTGAATGAAGAACAAGGGGGCCCAAGGTTGTGTGCATGTTTGTCTTCTTGACTGATTTTTATGGTAATTATTCAAACTGATCTTTGGTTCTGTACCAAAAACTGTGAGAGAGTTGTCGCCCATCAGTCTTAAGACTCCGAAAGATCTGAAAAAGATAGAAGAACAAAGTGCCTGGAAGGAAGAGATCGCCGTGTTAAAACAGGATTATAATGCCATTGTCAGAGACATCGCAGTGTTTTATGGAACTAGCTCGAAAGAACTGAGAACTTGTCCTGAAATTTTACAATAGCCACTTAACAAAAGTTTAAGGACTTTTTTTGCAGTCCAGAAAAAAACCCAGTATGTTTAGAAAAATGGCATTCATAATCATTTTGAAAAGAAAAACTATGTCATACCCTTTTGATAAATGTGAACATCTGGAGACCACCTTTTGAAAACCACTAGTCAAGGAAAGACATGGCTTTTTTCAAGCAACCCTTTGAAAAAGTGATGTTCACAAGTATTCATGTAATAGCACACAGGTAACTCAGCTGTTAAACTGATAAACCTGACCTCTCAGAGGAGACCATGGGTTTAAAAACTGCCTTTGGTCCCAGAAAGGTCAGTCCTCCTCCAGCTAAGGTCAATTTCCACTGGAAACCCTCTGAAAGACTATTAGATAGAATTACTTAGGCAAACATCTCCCATGACTTCTGACCCGGTAGATAGGACTCTAGTTTGTTGTATTGTACCCATATATTTGCTCTTAGTATATTGTGTTCTATGTATATTGGTAGTGTGTATTGTGCTGTTGTAATTACCCCACTGGTCTTGTCCAGCGAATTTTGTAAGTCGCCCCGAGCCATACAGGAGTGGCGACTAATAAGTCCGAATAATAAATAAATAAATAAACTATGTCTTTGAACTGTGAGGGACAAAGACATGCCACTGCACAAAAAACATATATTTGGCTAGCGGAATTTTTAAAATGTTTCTTTGCAGTTGGTTTCCAAGCATATAAAACACCTCAAGATAAAACATCCTAAAACACTCTAAAATACCATAAACAATCATGCTCAATTACAGACACATAAAATCGGATAAAAACACACTAATCAGAACAACCTCTTAGTTTAAAATATGTACTCAAAGACAAAAAACAAAGTCTTCTTTAAAAAGTAACATATCTTGTTTACTCATAAACATCTTGTACTAATTCAATATAGAGGCACATTTCTTATTGATCCAATTACAGATATGATGTAGTGTCTCTGTGCTGAGAACACAGGGCATCATTCTTAATCAATAGTCCAAAGTCTTTAAGTATACATCTTATGAAAGTCCAAACTATATAACTGTACTCACTGCTTTTCAAAGCAAACATATAGTAAAGTGTTCCTGCATAAGTCCAAATGCAAACTGCTTCCACTGAAGCCCAAAAACATTCTGCATCCACGTCCACTGAAATCTAAAGTGAACTGCTAACATTGAAGTCCAAAAGCATACTGATAGCAAAATGAAGTCTTGTGTCTGAACATGCTCAGTACAATCACATGTCTGTAACTCCTCCCACACCAAAGAGGTACAGTTAAAGTGGCAAATCAATACATCAGCTATAGATCGACTGAGGCAAGTGTCGGTTGTTGTGACAAAAGATATTAAGGTCTGCTATGTACTTCTCAGGCTTCAGTCCCCAGTTGTGTCACTTTCTTCTGGGCCTGGAATAGTCAAAGAAATATTACTATATCTGAACTGTTCTCCTTCAGCTGCTCTGTTCTCATTGATTATTTGTTTCCAAGTTTTGCCATTTACATTCACAGCCAATTTGAATCAACTGGTTCTATAAACGGCTTGCCGATTAACTTTGTGCTGTGGATTGTATCTTCCAGGAGGTTGAGGAGAACTATGCGACTCTTCAGCAAAGGCTGGCTGGATCAGTCCCCACGGATGAGCACTCAGGTACCACTTCTGCATTCCCTGCAGTACTTTCTAAACAAGCCATGTAATGCATTTATAATCGTCAGGCCGTCACTTCTTGGGAAACCAGTTGTTAATCTTTCTAGCGGAAGTCTTTGGTGCTTACATTGCAGCTCCCAATATTTTGGAAGAAACTCCTGGCTGCAAAACTGCGCAAATCAATACGTAGGGTTGCTGACTATGCATTCTTTCCTCTGAAGTGGAATTTCTTTTATAAGGAGTGATCTTCTTCCATTCAGCACTCTCACCTCTGATCATGTGTACCAACATATTGGGGTGGAAGGATTTATGGTTCAAAGGAGCCAACAGAAAATGAGCAAAGGCCTGTTCCCAAGTTTCATGTTTAGGTTTAAAATTTAAAATATCAGCACAAATCTCATGAAGAATGGGTACTACTAGTCCTTGCCCAGATTTCTGTTTGTCTCCTTTGCTGTTGTAACCATGCTTCTGCCAGAAGTTCTAGGAGTGATGTGCATCAAGGCTTCAAGTGCTTTCTACTGGAAGAGAAAAAGTGAAGGATTGGAGACAAAGGGAACCCTGTAATGCATACCACTGCCTTGTTTTTACTATTTCCTCAACCTATGTAACTCGAAGTGTTTTTGCTAGCATGGATACGTCACTTCCCTCTTATTTTCAGATGTTTTTTCGGTGCAGTGTTTCTCAACCTGGGGTTTTCAGAGGGGTCATCAAAGACCATCAGAAAACACATATTTCTGATGGTGTTAAGAACCCCTTTAGCATAGTTGTTTGGTTCACAGTGCTCTCTGGATGTAGGTGACCTTCATCTCCTCTAAGTCACTGTCAATTTATCCCAAATCCCTCCAGTATTTTCTGTTGGTCATGGGGATTCTGTGTCGGAATTTTGGCCCAATTCTATCATTGATGGGGTTTAGAATGTTCTTTGATTGTAGGTGAACTATAAATTCCAGCAACTACAACTCCCAAGTGTCAGGGTCTTTTTTCCATAAACTCCACAGGTGTTCACATTTGGGCATATTGAGTTTTTGTGCCATGTTTGGTCCAGCTCCACCATTGTTTGAGTCCACAGTGCTCTCTGGATGTAGGTGAATTACAACTCCAAAACTCAAAGTCAATGCCCACCAAACCCTTCCAGTATTTTCTGTTGGTCATGGGAGTTCTGTGTGCCAGGTTTGGTTCAATTGCACCGTTGGTGGAGTTCAGAATGCTCTTTGATTGTATGTGAACTATAAATCCCAGCCACTACAACTCCCAAATGACAAAATCAATCCCCAACCCCACCAGTATTCAAATTTGGGCGTATTAGGTATTTGTGCCAAATGTAGTCCAGTGAATAAAAATACATCCTGCATATCAGATATTTACATTATGGTTCCTAACAGTAGCAAACTTGCAGTTATGAAGTAACAACGAAAATAATTTTATGGTTAGGCCGTCACCACAACATGAGGAACTCTATTAAGGGGTCGTGACATTAGGAAGGTTGAGAAACACTGCTTTAGTGCTTTATTAGCCTTTGTTTGAGAAGGAAGCATCATGAGGCTTCTCTGCCTCGTGAGGCATTACTTACACAAAGATATGAGAGTCAGCATTAGGGGTTTCTCTACCAAAGTTAGGCAAGTTTCTCTTGTCTGTCTTACTTTTTATATGAGATGCATTACTTGCAACAATAAAAGGTACGTTTTTACCTTTCTAAAACCATACCAGAGCATCCTGCAGATGTCCTCTCTTGTTTTTTACCATAAGCTCCATATATATGGCTGGACTCTACTCTGCTATAGACACAAGGCTGCTTGGCCTCCAGACCACCTTGTGAGTGTACCAAGAGACCTTTCCGTTCTGCCAGCAGTCAGCAATACTTTCTTCGCATTTGTCATTGTGGCAGGGTCAGAGACACCCACAAGTTTCTCTCTGTCAAATGTCTACTTTCTCTTTTCAGTGTAATTTGTATCTTAGGCTGTTTCTCATGCCTCTGTGTGTCATCCCCTGACCACCACAGATATTCCACTTACGGTACTCACAAACCTCTAGAAAGCTTTCTAGACCCTGGGTGATTTGATCTCTTCCCTGTGTTAGTAATTGCATTGCAGTGGCTAGTACGATGAATAGCACACCCCTCCTTCACACACTCTTTTTTTGTTCCCATTCTTTGTATTATCACTCCAGAGACAAAATAATGTAGACGTTGGTTAAAAAAAACATATTTAGTTTATTCACAACCTTCATGTCTTCAGCATACACAGGCACACAACTTATCAGTTACAGATAATGTTTGGGATAGTTTCTGTGCCATCTGGTCAGAACATCTCTCTTACGATAAACAGCAGGCAAGTGTTTGCAAGTCTGCAATCTGAGCAGTCCCAAAGTCTTAAAAAGTCAGTGTTCTGTGCTCGTCTCAGAGCGGATGACATGGTGTGCAGCCTCTCCCGTAACTTCTCAGGAAAACATAGATCAAAGAAAGAAAGTTGCATACCAGAACATACCTACAATAACTAAGCAACAGGATTATTGGTTTTGTTGAAACTCTACTGATGGAGCTACACTGAAATGGGTTTTTAAATATTTTTATCTTTAATGTGCTTTAGCAGGGTTTTTTGTAATTTTTTATGTTTTCAGTTGTTATTTTGTCTGTTAGTTTAAATAAGTTGTTTTATATTTTCAAATGTGTTTATTTTGATGTAATTGTCTGTTTGGGTTATTTCCAGCCATTTAATGTTTGCCTTTCATTGTATTGTCAAATATTTTCATAGCCGGAATCACTGGGATGCTGTGAATTTTCCAGGCTGTATAGCCATGTTCCAGAAGCATTCTCTCTTGACTTTTTGCCTGCATCTATTGCATCTTCAGAGGTTGTGAGATCTGTTGTAAATTAGGCAAATGGGGTTTATCTATCTGCGGACAAGAGTTCTTTCTCTCACCCTGGACATTCCACAGATACATAAACCCCACTTGCCTAGTTTCCAACAGACCTCACAACCTCTGAGGATGCCTGCCCTAGACATGGGTGAAATGTCAAGAGAGAATGTTTCTGGAACATGGCCAGACAGCCCGGAAAACTCACAGCTTTGCCTTACATGTTGGAAACCACCCTGAGTCCATTTGGGGAGATAGGGCAGTATACAAATAAAGTTTATTTATTTATTATTATATTTATTATCGATAAGCAAATTACTAGAGGAGGCTTGAAGAAGGCTATAATTTCCAACATTCAGTGAATCAAGGTATTTTCCCTAAGATGCTATGGGGCAGAGTAATCTTGAACACTTTAGGTTGAATCAGGAAGCTTTCAGAGATAAATGGAGCACTGCAATTACTGTGACTTGATCCCAAAATGCCAATTAATTGTGGACCAACCTCTAAACATTTCTCTACTGCTTTCTCTGTTTTTTCTTCCCTCCATAGATAAAAGTTAGTCACTCTTCCTGCAAGTGGCTGAAGGTTGGATGGAACCAGCCTTGCTCGGTGCCTGCTGGTGTCTGCCTGGACTTTGGGGGGTGCGAGAGGCCTCTCTTTCCATGGACCATCCAAGCACAAAGTGGAGGGATGGGCATTTTCCGTTGGGGCCTCTGCGCTAGCCTGTTGGAGAGGGGCGGTGATCTTGTTCTTCTCCTCTTTCTACATGAAATTCCTATTTTGAAACAAGAGGAAATAAGGAACAGAGGAAAAAAACCAAATGTATAAAGCTTTGGGTGTAGGATATACAAATGTATTTAGACATAAAAAATATCGATGTATTTATTTGACTTCATTCCGTGTACTGAAAGCACACTTTAATTTGTTGGGAGTTTTTTTTGCTTTAAGAAAAGAAAATGGATAACGCCAGTTTGTAGGCCTCCCTCCCAGCATCCCTCTGTTCTCTAATCCAGGGCGGAGGAATGCATGCGTGCGAGTGTAAACGTGTCTTGGTTTTTCACTGGACTGGATTTCACAGCCACCAGTCCACCTCTCAAAAAGAGTTTCCCATGTAAGATTCAGGAAATACAGGCAGGCCTTCCTCGTGTGCAATGACACAATCAGGCACTTGAAAGCTGGCAGTCTAGTCTCCCTTTGGGCTCTCTTTTGGTGAGATGTGGACATAAGATGGGGAATAGAAAGGGATTGAAGTTCTGGTTCTGTCCCGAAATCCTCTACTCCGGCTTGATCATGGTCTTTCCCAAAAGGCAGTCCCTTGGCATTTCCGTTTTTTGGGCTGAGGGCAAGCATGATCGAAGTCTCTCTGGATCACGGTGCGTCTGCCGAGTCCCTTGTATTGTAGCTGCCACTGGAGGTAGTAGCCGCATGCTGCTTCTGCATATGAAGCTAGGGCTCTTCACTACCATTGTTGATCATTGTGTGGGGAAAGGGAACACGGTTTGGTTTGGGGTAATGTCGTTTTGCATTGTTTGTGCCAAAGTGCTCTGAAAACACACTGGTTGGGGGACAGAGAGGGAAAAAAACATAACCAGAATAGCTAGACGATGCTGTGTAATTTTTTTTTCCGTAACCAAGTCTTTGCATCATGATGTTTTTAAACCAAACTTTCAGAATGCAGTCGTAAGCCTCAAGAGCACAGCTGGAAAATACAGAACAGTACATTCTGAGTAACCAGTGTTGAGAATGGACCAGATGGTACTGGTATGAGAGACATTTGGAATACAGCTTCTGCCTTGGAAACTTTGACTGCAAGGGGCTGTTACAGGCTGATGATCGCTGTTTTCCTGCACCAAGTACCCAACTGGGCCTTTTGTTTTGCTTCTAAAAGTGCCAAATTCTAGAAGCCCTTCTCCCTTAATACTATTGTGCCCCTCGCTGAATTACATTGTATGCACTATGGAGTGTGGAGCATCTTTCCTTTTCCTCCTCCTTCCTGCGTGAAGGTCATACTGCCTGCTCCATTAACACACAAACACATTTTCCCTGTAGCGATAATGGTCACGAATCAGAACGGCCATTTCCCAGCCATGCGAAGCACAAAACCTCTCCTTTCTCTCACCAGGAGGAGAAAAGAGTATTGAAATGGACCAGCTGAAATGGGTGATTTGTATTCCCGTCTCTGCCCCCAGATAGTTCAGATCCATCACAAACTGATGCATAGTAGTGAGATGGGAGGAAGCTTCTGTTTTTCCAGGGCCCAATTGTGTGACTCCGGATCAGCAGCAGGAAGCTCTTTGAGGCCAAATGTTCTCCTTTCGTTCGTAGGGGGATTTCTGTTAACCGGTGCCAACCCAAACCCCACAACGATCTGCTAGTTTTCATTTCTCAAATTTCTTCAACACCTGAGATTCTAGTATTTTTTGCTTCTCTGGAACATCATTTTGCCATTGCTTGTCCTTACAAGACTGTGCCTGAGCTGACAACATGAACTTGGACTTCTAACTTCTTTTCCTAACGTTGGATGCCATTTTTTGTAGATTTGTAACTGTGCTGACATTGAGCTCATCACATTTTTCACCCCCTTTGTTCTCTTGCCATACAAAGCCCAAGGCTTGTATGCCTTGGACTTATCAGGAAACCTCTTAGATCTCTCCCTAGCACCAATAGCTTTCAAACAATCAGGAGACAATCCTTTGCAGATAATAATTATCAGTCCCTTTGCTGTTTTGTTATTGCAAGAATCCCATACATCTCTTCCTGCGCTAGTCCTCAGATTATCAATTTAACCATGTTTTGGGAATGGAAGTGCTCTTCAGCAGCTTTAAGAGGTATCCGGAAACCAGGCTGCCAAATTCCTTCGAGACTCAACGTAGAAAAAGGTAGCAAAACAATAGAAGTCTTTCTTATTCCTCTGTAGTCAAGATAGACGCTTTTCCCTCTCTAGGAACTTGTTCTGGGGAAGAGTTGTGTGTATTTTCCAAGCTTGTCTACGCCATACAATATGCAATCTCCCATTAAGGGCATTATTCTAAGAAAAAGAAGATAATGATAAATGGGGGCCGTTGATGGCTCCCAACACCATAAAACCTAAAATCACTGGGGATCTCTCTCTCTAACTCCCTAGCGCGTCTACTGTACAACAGGCCCCTGGCACAGGTCCTTTTCGTGTGAAGAGGATCCATATTAAATGCACTTTGTGGGGTTCCCATTGGTTTTGGGTGTTTTTATTATAACGACGATGATGATTTTAATGTACTAAAATAGCCATGAGGAATTCCAGCCAAAGAAACCTTTCCTCTCCTGCATTGCTGGCTGTGAACATTCCCGTCTTTGGACTGGACAGTAGGATAGAACAGTCATTTCTTTCCTCCACCTCCCTCCCCCCACAAAAAAGTAATCAAAGACTTAACTAACAGGAGAATAGTATGATGTCTGTGCTACACTACTGCTTTAGGAAATCATGACTTGTTTTTACCCTGGATTTAAGAAATCAGTTTATTGGGGTCTGCATTCCAAGAACCAGGCCTGGATCCAGACGGCAGCTTTAAGCAGCTTGTTTGTACCATAATTTAAGTTAGATGTGTTGGTAGAACCCCGAGAGCAGAGAAGCAAACTGCCTTCCCATTTTTGTGTTTTATTTTTTGCCTCAGGGCTGTCATGGGAACACGAGCAAATCCAAAAAGAAAACCTCCCCAAAAGCCATAGAGCAGGGGTGCTCATTAGGTAGCTCGGGAACTACTAGTAGATCTTCGTCCCTCTTCCAAGTGATCTTCGGGCCTCACCAGCCGGATGGGGCGCTCCTGCCATGCGCGCACACACCCTGCACGCATGTGCACTCCTGCTGCTGGCTTCTGCTCTCGCGGTGCTGCTTTCACCTGCGGGGCATTGCAGGAAGAGGGAAGCACGAGGTGGGGCCTCTGGAGGGAGCGCCCTGCCTCTCTCTCGTCCAGAAGCAGCTGTGCAGCCTCCGTTGCCAGCGAGACAGGCAGGTTAGAGCGCTCCCTCTGGATGCCCCGCCTCGGGAGCACATGGCGATGGGGGCAGGTAGATCTTTTGGACTTGGTAGCTCGCATGCTGAAAAAGTGTGAGCACCCCTGGTTTAGCCCATCTGGAGGATTGAACAAACATGCCCTTATTTTGGATGGGGCTCCAATTTTCCCCAGTCCACATGAGGGTAATGCAAGCTTCTTTATTTGTCGCAGTATTGTTTATCATCTGCTTCTCTGCACTGTGCCTCTCGTTGACTCAAATTCCTGTTTGAGATCTTCTAACTCGATGGTTCTCAACCTGTGGGTCCCCAGGTGTTTTGGCCTACAACTCCCGGAAATCCCAGCCAGTTTACCAGCTGGATTTCTGGGAGGGGAAGGCCAAAACCCACAGGTTGAGAACCACTGCTCTCACTTAAGCCAGTCCTTAGCAGCTACATCTTAGAATCTGGAGGAGTCGTATTTTTGAATGCTGGATGAGTTTTGTCCTTACAAAGAGTTGTGTTCCACATAGGAAACACTCAGAACTTGGTTCCCATCCATCCCATCTTGTAGCTCACTTGCATCTTACCATCTCAGGACTCCTTCTGCCTCATCTTACATCATGTGTAGATCAGACTTTAGAAAAGAAGAACGGGGGAGAATAGGCCTTTGATTACAATCCTAGGCCAGTCGCCTTATTTGTTTTATTATGCCACTCATTACTTACCTTCTTTCTACAATTTGCCATTTGGAACTAGCAAAGAATAGGGTTTGATGATGGGGTTGGACTACTAGAGGGTCCTGTGCTGCTTGTGTATGTTGTGGGAGCTCTTGAAAAGGCTTTTAAGAAGCCTTTGTGAAAAGAAAGACTCCCCTCCATTCCAATCAGAAAAGCTTGAAAAGAGCTGCATGAGTTCAGAGGTGCCAAGTGTTGTTTTCCAGGGTAAGTGTTCTGACATCTTAGCTAATTCTTCCTTTTTCAGTAGAAGTTCTGTGCTTTTCGTGTGCTCCCCACTCCCATCCCTCCCCAATTTTGGAATCTCGGAGCGGCTTATATTTCATGCATCTGTTTGATTCCTCTGTTTGATTCCAAAGAGACCCTTTGCTCCCCCTTCAGCCCGCTTTTGACCCATCCCCTGATAAGCAGATTGTCTCCAAAAGGGATTCTGCAGCCGGAGCACTACTTCGCTCTCCTTTAAACACACACACAAAGTACATTGTTTGACATTCTCTCTAACTACTCGAATTGTATTTTATTTGTTCACCATGCAATCATTTACTCCTTTTTTTAAACAGATGTTAGTTTAAAGAAAAACAAACAAACAAACAATAAACAAAAAATGAAAGCAGCCCAATCTGGACAATATTCTTCAAAATGCAAAAAAAAGTCCTCTTTATTAATTACCCTGTATTTTTAACTGATCATGTTTGAATGTCTGAGGAAGAAGAAAAAAGAATTTATTGTTATAATTATCCAGATGTATGTATGTTTGTAAAATAGCTCTTATTAATTAGCTGATAAGGTTGTATGTTTTTGGAACAAAATATTGGTCATTAAAAAAATCTGAATTTTGTTGGGGTTTTTTTTGTTTGTGTTTTTGAGGAGTTGAGGAGTTGTATTTTTGAGAAGATATATCTAGTTTCTCCTTTTCCCATCCAACATAAAAAAAGCAATTGGCATGAATTTAAAAATACAAGGGGCACTTGCTACCCATCCATCTTTCCCTAGCTACAGGCAAGTGATGATGATGATGTATCGCAACCTCTGAGGATGCCTGCCATAGATGCAGGCGAAATGTCAGGAAAGAATGCTTCTAGAACATGGCCATATAGCCTGAAAAACCTACAACAACCTAGTGATTCCGGCCACGAAAGCCTTCGAAAATACAGGAAATAGTACAGAAAATGTTAGATATGAAAGTCCAGTTGAAACCTTTCTTACTGGGATTAATTGATGTGGAGAAGGAGAAGAACAAATAAATACTTTTCAACTATTTAGCAACAGCAGCAAGAATAGTATATGTGAGACACTGGAGAGTAAAAGAAACACCTTCAATAGAATAATAACTTTATTTTTGAACTCTGCTTCCATCTCCCCGAAGGGACTCAAGGTGCCTTACATGGGTCCAAACCCAATCAACACAATTAAAAACATAACCCTGCTCTCGGTCCCGCCTGCTTTGCAGGCGCGATTGGTGGGGATGAGAGACAGGGCCTTTTCAGTGGTGGCTCCTCAGCTTTGGAATGCCCTTATGACATCAGATCAGCCCCCTCCCTCCTGACATTTCGCAAGAAGGTGGATGTTTGACTGGGCACTTGCAGATGTCGTATGATTATCAAATTGAGACCTACGGAACGACGACGATGCAATTGGAAACCGATTCAATAACAAGACGCTGATATTGTGTTTTTAATGTTAAGTGCTAATTTGTATATGATGGAATTGTGTTGATAATTGTTGATATTTTTGTCTTGGGCAGTTTTTGCCATTTGTACACCGCCTTGAGTCGCCTTCGGGCTGAGAGAGGCGGTCTAGAAGCAAAGTAAATAATAAATAAGCCCAGTAGAATACAATACGAAATACAACAACAACATTATAACAATATCTAAAAGCAGACATGAAAAACCAACAAACAATAATCAAGTTCATTTCATGTAACGGGTGGGCGGACTGGAGTAACAACAATTTAGAGAATAGGACTGGTAAAGTGCATGGGTCCTATGGCAGTAAGGATAGAGCAATGTAAAATGAGTCCTAGCTTTGGGTACAGAACAATCGTAAAGTGTAAGGAGGGATGTTGAGTCTTTGCTGGGGCCAACTGTCTAGGGCAGTTTTTCTCAACCTGGGGGTTGGGACCCCTGGAGGGACACGAGGGGGTGTCAGAAGGGTCACCAAAGACCATCAGAAAACACAGTATTTTCTGCTGCTCATGAGGGTTCAGTGTGGGACGTTTGGCCCAATTCTGTTGTTGGTGGGGTTCAGAATGCTCTTTGATTGCAGGTGAACTACAAATCCCAGCAGCTACAACTCCCAAATGTCAAAGTATATTTTTCCCCAAACCACCAGTGTTCACATTTGGGCGGTTTTAAGGGCCGAATGCCTGTTCAAACAATAAGCCAGCGAGCTAGTCAGGGCACGAACTTCTGGAGGGAGCGCATTCCAAAGTGTTGGAGCGATGACACGAAAAGCCCTCCTCCGCGTTGAAGTCAAGTGATAGGTTTTACAACTTGGGATTACGAGAAGATTGTGTGACTCTGAACGCAGTGGTCTGGTGGGACAATATAGAGCGAGGTGGTCCCTTAAGTACACTGGCCCCAGACCATTCATGGCCTTAAAGGTCAGAACCAGCACTTTCAAGGTAATCCAGTACTCCACTGGGAGCCAGTGGAGTTCGCGTAAGATGGGAGTAATATGGCAGCATGTTGGAACGCCTGCCAGCAGCCGAGCTGCAGCGTCCTGCACCAGCTTAAGTTTCTGGATCACCGACAAAAGAAAGCCAATGTAGTGAGCGTTACAGTAGTCCAGCCTTGAGATGACCGTGGCTTGGACCATTGTGGCTAGGTCGTGGTGGGACAGGTAGGGGGCCAGCTTCCTCGCCTGGCGGAGATGAAAAAACGCTACTCTACTGACGGTGGCGATATGTGTCTCCATTGACAGTTGAGAGTCTAGTGTGACACCGAGGCTCTTAACAGATGATGGCGGACATAGTGTCACGCCGTCCAGGGTAGGAAGCCGAACCTTTCCAGTGCCCAGACGTCCCAGCCACAGGATCTCCGTCTTGGCCGGATTCACCTTCAACCTACTGGCTCGCAGCCGTCCAGTAACTGCTTCAAGGCAGTGTTAGTTATCGCTATGAAGTAGCAATGAAAGTAATGTTATAATTGGGGGTCACCATAACTGCATTAAGGGGTTGTGGCATTAGAAACACTGGTCTAGGGAAATTGTCTAGTGCAGGGCTGTCCAACTTCTACCGGCCCAGGGGCCTGAATGACCTGGGGGGGCGAAGGGTCTGCCCCCGGCTCCGCCCCCGCCCCGGTTCTGCCCACGCCCCGCCCCTCCCCCGGCTCCAATTTACTTACAATTCATAAGGGGCATCCATACAATCAAATATAATCTTTTACTAAGGGGAAATGCAGGGTGGGAATTCATAAGGGGCATCCATATAATCAAATATAATCTTTTACTGAGATAAAATGCAGGGTGGGCATTCAAAAGGGGCATCCATACAGTCAAATATAATCTTTAACATAAAATGCAGGGTGGGAATTCAAAGGGGGCATCCATACAGTCAAATATAATCTTTAACATTAAATGCAGGGTGGGAATTCAAAAGGGGCATCCATACAGTCAAATATAATCTTTTACTGAGATAAAATGCAGGGATAAAATATTAAATTATTTTAATTTAATATTAAATATATTTAATGTCATCCTCCCCTCCACCTTATTTTAATTTAATACTATTTTTTTAATTCCATCCTCCCCTCTCCCCTTATTTTAATTTAATATTAAATATATTTAATTCCATCCTTCCCTCTCCCCTTATTTTAATTTAATATTAAATATATTTAATTCCATCCTCCCCCTCCCCTTTTATATATTAAATATATTTAATTCCATCCTCCCCTTATTTTAATTTAATATTAAGTATATTTAATTCCATCCTCCCTCCCCTTATTTTAATGTATCCCATCTCCCCTTATTTCATCTTTAAATATATTTAATTTTATATTTAATACATGGGGGGAGGGAATGAGGAGCCCCCTGAGGAGCCCCCTGCTTCGGCCTACCTTTTCCAAATGTGCAGGATCCAGGAGTACCCGGATTACGAGAGAGGCGACGACTGACTGAGTCGAAGAAGGTCCTAATCGCATCTGTGGGCCTCAGCGATCCAGTAGTAGGGTAGCTGAAGAGTATCGCGAGAATACGCAATCCACACGGGATTTCGCTGTCAACGCCGGCGTGATCTCGCGTTGACAGCGAAATCGCGTGTGGATTGCGTATTCTCGCGATACTTGCTCCGAACCCGGAAGTAGGGTTTTTAATTTTTTATTATTATTTATTTTATTTTTCCATTTTTATTTTTTATTAAAAAGCTTAGGGGGCCGGAGGGAAGGGGCTGGGGGGCCGTATACGGCCCCAGGGCCGCCAGTTGGACAGCTCTGGTCTAGTGAGTCAAAGGCTAGAACAATGGATAATAAAAATAATGGAGATTATGAATATAGATAGGTTAACTCTTATCAAAACACCAAGGAAAATCAAAAAAGTAAACGGATTGGCTACTTGTTGAAGAATATTTGAAACGAGAAAATATGAAAATAATTATATAGGTAAAGAAAGAAAAGAAACAATTGATTTTACCAAATAGATGAATAGAAAGGGGAAGATGAAAATAAGACATCTTAAAACAAAAGTATTTCTTGCCACTACAAAGAAGATTGGAGTGTAGCCCTTTAAGGCCCCAGGATTGTCACCAGCTGTGCTGATCTCCGGAGAACCAGAACATCTGTGCAAGAGACAAAGGACAAGTTGGTTCTTTTCCCTCCTGAAGTTCAAGAGACCTTTTCTGCGGAAGCAAACAGAAGAGTACCAACTACAGATTAGTAAGTGTGGAAATTAATGTGCAAAGAGTAATGTTGAGTTGAGGACTTCATACTTCTAGCAGAAAGACTGCTTGCACCTTCCAAACTGAGTCACCGTTTCTTGCTTGTTGGAGTCAACTCAAACACGAGGAGCCTCAGAAATGTTCAGAGCAAACTGTTAGTTTGCTTCCCAAAAACAAAAAAAACAAGCATGGAAGCCAGAAGAGAGTTGTGGGACACCATGGTCGCAGAGTGCTCCTGCTGCAGGCCCGGATCCCCTCCAGGGATGGCAGGCACTATCAAGTCTTCCGGGTCGCCAGGGCGATAAGCCCCCGAAGGTCGCAGAGTGCTCCCGCTGCAGGCCCGGATCCCCTCCAGGGATGGCAGGCACTATCAAGTCTTCCGGGTCGCCAGGGCTAGAAGCCCCCGCAGGTCGCAGAGTGCTCCCGCTGCAGGCCCGGATCCCCTCCAGGGATGGCAGGCACTATCAAGTCTTCCGGGTCGCCAGGGCTATAAGCCCTCGCAGGTCGCAAAGTGCTCCCGCTGCAGGCCCGGATCCCCTCCAGGGATGGCAGGCACTATCAAGTCTTCCGGGTCGCCAGGGCTATAAGCCCCCGCAGGTCGCAAAGTGCTCCCGCTGCAGGCCCGGATCCCCTCCAGGGATGGCAGGCACTATCAAGTCTTCCGGGTCGCCAGGGCGATAAGCCCCCGCAGGTCGCAGAGTGCTCCCGCTGCAGGCCCGGCTCCCCGCCAGGGATGGCAGGCACTATCAAGTCTTCCGGGTCGCCAGGGCGATAAGCCCCCGCAGGTCGCAGAGTGCTCCCGCTGCAGGCCCGGATCCCCTCCAGGGATGGCAGGCACTATCAAGTCTTCCGGGTCGCCAGGGCGATAAGCCCCCGCAGGTCGCAGAGTGCTCCCGCTGCAGGCCCGGATCCCCTCCAGGGATGGCAGGCACTATCAAGTCTTCCGGGTCGCCAGGGCGATAAGCCCCCGCAGGTCGCAGAGTGCTCCCGCTGCAGGCCCGGATCCCCTCCAGGGATGGCAGGCACTCCAAAGCTGCCACTCCTCCGGCTTGTCTGCCGACACAGGCCCCACAGAGCCCGTGATGGGATGGCGGCAGCGGCACCCCTTCCTCTTGGCCCCGCCCCTGACACCCTTCTCCCTGGGCCAGACGGAAGCAGCTGCCGGGCCAGATCCAGCCCGTGAGCCATAGGCTGCCCAACCCTGGATTAGACCCATATTTGCTTTCCATAGGACAAAATCCTATTCGTAGCATTGTTAGTGAAGAGGAAGAATAATTTGTTATATGGCAGGGAGATTACTATAATTCCTAAACTGTCCTGGTAGTTGTATATTTATCTATCCAGCTTTGCATTTTCTTTCCCTTTATGATTGCCTTCCCCTTTAATAAAAAAAAGGGTGGGGGAGAGAAAATGCATAAAAATAAAAATGGAAAGTGTGCAATCCTGCCTACAATTCAAGCAGATGACAAATTCCTTTCCTCAAATATTAATGAAGGTTGCTCAGCAATGGAAGCTGGCGGGGGCTGGATCGGGGATTTGGCCAGCTGCTCAGAGAGGTTTTTATTTTATTTTATTCCACTGTTGCTAAGTGGATGCATCGGCGAAGAAACAGACAGAGCTTTGAAAGGCGCTCGGTTTTAAAAAGCTGGTTAAATATTTATACTGAAAGAAAGCATCCAAATGGATTTTTTTAAAAAAAGATATTGGAAAGAACGAATTGCAGTAGTCCATGCACTCAATAGCTTTGGTTTTCAAAGATGAGCAGGCTCAAAGACAAGACAAGAGATCAACAGAGGTCGCTTGGGCCAAACATGCTTCAGCTGATCTTTTGCCTTTAGGAAATGTCTCCCCTCTTTCGGACTAAGTGGCCTGACCTTGTTTATTTTGGCATCTATATGAAATGCTGGAAGGAAAAATCAAGAGATAGTCATAGAATCCTAGAGTTGGAAGAGACCTCGTGGGCCATCCAGTCCAACCCCTTTCTGCCAAGAAGCAGGAAAGTCGCATTCAAAGCCGTCCCGACAGATGGCCTCTGTTTTAAAGCCTCCAAAGAAGGGGCCTCCACCACACTCCATGGCAGAGAGTTCCACTGCTGAACAGCTTTCACAGTTCAGAAATTCTACCTAATGCTCAGGTGGAATCTCCTTTTCTGTAGTTTGAAGCCATTGTTCCATTGCGTCCTAGTCTCCAGGGCAGCAGAAAACAAGCTTGCTCCCTTCTCCCTATGACTTCCCCTGACATCTTGATACATCGCCCTCATCCTGTCACCTCTTAGCCTTTTCTTCTGCATGCTAAACATGCCCAGCTCTTTAAGCTGCTCCTCATGGGGCTTGTTCTTCAGACCCTTGATCATTTTAGTTGCCTTCCTCTGGACACATTCCAGCTTATAGTCAACACCTCCCTTATTTATTTATTTATTTGCTTACTTACTTACTTAAGGCCCGGATTAAGCCCTTTTGGCGCCCTAGGCCAAAGGCTCCGCCTCTGCGGCTCTGCCTCTTCCTCCTCACGGGCTCCGCCTCTTCCTCTCCACGGCTCCACCTCTTCCTCCTTGCCGGCGCGAGGAGGAAGGAAAGCCCCACCCCCAGAGCCCGGGGGCTTCCCTTCACGGCTCCACCCCTTCCTCCTCGTGCCAGCCTGAGAAAAAAAGTGCAATCTCCGGCCGCTTCTGCGCCTGCGCGCAGGGCGCCATAGACTCTCAGAGGCCATTCTGCTGCCTCTGAGAGTCTATGGCACCTTGCGTGCAGGCGCAGAAACAGCCAAAGATCGCCCTTTTTCTCGGGCGTGGTGGCTTTAGAAAGCGGCCGAAGATCAACTTTAAAAAAAACTTTGGGGGGTCTGGATCTGGCGCCCTCCCATGGCTGTACCCCTAGGCCGTGGCCTAGTGTGGCCTTATGGATAATCCGGGCCTGACTTACTTACTTACAGTATTTATATTCCGCCCTTCTCGCCCCGCAGGGGACTCAGGGCAGATTACAATGTACACATACATGGCAAACATTCAATGCCATAGACACACAACACATATAGACAGACAGTCAGAAGCTATTTAACATTCCAAGTTCTGGCCACCAGTGGAGCTGTCGCTTCACCGTCCATCTGCGAAACTGATGAAGTACTTTCCACACTCCCTGCATGCTTTTTGCGGGAGATTTTTATGACCTTGTAAATTAGTAAAATTAGCCTCCCCACAAAGTGGTACCTAAATTTCCTACTTGACAGATGCAACTGTCTTTTGAGTTGCAAAGGTCGACAACAAGCTACACAATTGGCTGGAAGCTCCCTCCGACCCAGGCTGGCTTTGAACTCATAACCGTTCAGTCAATAGTGATCTTGAATGCAGCGGACACCCAGCCAGCTGCGCCACAGTCCCAGTGCTATCCCTTTTATTGTGATGCCCAGAATTGGACACAGTATTCCAGATGTGATCTCACCAAGGCAAAAGAAAAGGGTATTCCAGATGTGGTCTGACCAAGGCAGAAGAGAGGGGTAGTATGACTTCCCTGGATCTAGACACTATTCTCCCATTTATGCAGGCCAAAATCCCATAGTCATGAGATACTTGACTACTGTCTCTTCTTGTTGCTGTCGTGTGCCATCAAGTCATTTCCAATCTACGACGAAAGAGGTTTCCTATTGTTTCCCTTTGAAGCTGAGATAGGGTGGTTTGCCCAAGGTCTTTCAATGTGCTCCCCATGGTCAAGCACAGAATTGAACCCTAGTTTCCAAAGTCATAGGCTTGATCTACACTGCTGAATAATGCAGTTTGAACTGCATTATGTGGTCAGTGGAGACCTATGTAATGCATTTGGAAATCCATTGACATTATATGGGTCTACACTGACCATATATTGCAGTTCGAACTGCATTATAAGTTTAGATCCAGCTGTAGCCAAACCACAGATCTAGAATGCAGTTCTTCCTCCATCAGGGCCGATGCCCAAACTCTAGCCATCTGCAAAATAAAGGATCTTGCACATTTTCCCCAGGCTTTTCAATATAAATTCTTGCTGCACAGAAGAGTAGATCTTAATGTATTACATTTCACTGGTTTATTTCAAAAATTGAGAGTATCAACCAATGTTTAAGCCATAGATTACCACTTTAAGGCCCTTGAGTGCTCTAACTGGAGGTCAGCTGTGACCAGCAGTGCTGCAGAATTCAAAAAGGCACGAATAGAGGGTGAAAGGGAGAAACGTGCCAAGAGGAAGGCACATCAAGCCAACTCTGACCGGGACCGCCTTCCACCTGGAAACCGATTGAACCACTGCTGGAGAACATACGGATCAAAAATAGGGCTCCACAGCCACTCATGGGCCTACCGCTAAGACACTACACTTGGAGTACCATCATCCTTGGGCTACGAGGGATCGCCTAAGACTGTTTTAAAAACTAAGATGCAAATAAGAAATACATATTTAACTATAAGCTATAACAGAAATTCTTAATTGGTGCTTCAATGTCCATAGAGAGCCCAGGTTCTGGGCTTCAAGATGGCCACGAAAGCCCCCCCCCCTTGATTTCCTTCCTATTTATTTCCACATTTAGGTTATTGGGGGGGGGGGAGGTCCATGGCTTTCATCAGATCCTCAAGGAGATATCAAAAAGTCTAGAACCTGATGGCATTAGAACGCCAGCGTGGAGTGGTGGCTTCCGTATTTGTCTGTGAACACGGAGACCTGTGTTCAAATCCCTGCTTGGCCATGTAAACTCAGTGGATGAGCTTAAGGAAGTCACACACTCTCGAACCCATCCATGGCAAATCTGGCCAAGAAGATAGGTTTGCCTTAGGGTCAACCATAAGCCAGATGTGACTTGAAGACACCCAACAATTTGGGTCATAAGGCAAATTATGCCTTATTCAAGGTCTACTTAGCTGTGTTTCCAAGCAGAACTGGGCTATAAAACCGGATCTCACTGGTCCATGACCAGTTACCATTAATTTCTTAATTTTTTCCCATTATTCAAATGAGAAATTGCTTTGCTCGAATGATTAATTGTGGTTTAGTTGATAATTAATCAACGGAGAGCACTAAATATAAGCCTGCCACAGCGCGTATGGGTAATTCTATTTCTGAATCTCTGACCTCTTGAGTTCAGTTCCCAATAAAAAGAAGTACAGCCTTTTGTCACTATAGATCAGTGGTTCCCAAACGTTTTTGGCCTACCGCCCCCTTTCCCCCCCAAAATTTACTCACCGCCCGCCTAGAATTTTTTTTAAAAAAATATAATAGCAATTCAACAGAAAGATATATGTATTAATGCCGTGGTTCTCAATCTTTCTAATGCCGTGACCCCTAAATAAGGTTCCTCATGTTGTGGTGACCCCCAACCATATTTTCGTTGCTACTTCATAAATAATTTTGCTACTCTTATGAATTCAAATGCAAATATCTAATATGCAGGATGTATTTTCATTGTTACAAATTGAACATAATTAAAGCATAGTGATTAATCCCCCAAACCATATGTTTGGGGGAGTATGGACAACGGATGATGGGATTTGCAGTACCTTCGACCAATTCAGCTCTGATTTCCACAGCCGAGACCCCATGAATGACAGACCTGGACCAAACTTGGCACACAGACCAACAGAAAATACTGGAAGGGTTTGGGAGGAACTGACAGTGATTTAGGGGAGATGTAGTTCACCTACATTTGGAGAGCACTCTAAACCCAAACAACCCTGGATCTGGACCAAACTTGCCAAAATTTGAAAACTGGTGGGGTTTGGGGGGGGGGTTGATTTTGTCATTTGGGAGTTGTAGCTGCTGGGATTTATAGTTCACCTGCAATCAAAGAGCATTTTGAACTCCCAACAGCAATGGAATTGAACTAAACTTGAACAATAGAGAATACTGGACCGTGGAAATTGGGAGCTGCTTGCATTTTCCTTCGTGCCACAGCCATCTCCCAGGAGGTGGCTGCAAATGCTGTAGTGAATCATGGGGTGTTTGCAGACGCAGAGGCTTTCCTTCTCCGCTGGACCAAGGGGCAGGCACACACTCGCAAATGTGTGACTGTTTCAGCCTGCCAGTTGGAATCCCTGGGCATGTGTTGCTTGGAAACTGCAGTGCGCGCGCCCTACCTCTACTCAACTCCGCCCACAGCACAGTCCCATATCGCCCCTTCCTTCCAAGGGACCCATTGGATTGGAAGGGGCGATACAGGACTGTGCCATGGGCGGAGTTGAGGAGAGGAAGGGGGCGCGTGCTGCAATTCCCAGGCAGCGCCTGCATGGGGTTTCAAACTGGCAGGCGTACACTCACATGCTTGCGAGTTGGAATCCCGCCACAGCCCCCTTACAGGGCTTTAGTGCCCCCCAAATTCTCCTGAGCCTCGCACCACCCCCTTGGATTGCCTCACCGCCCAATAGGGGGCAGTACCGTCACTTTGGGAACCACGGCTATAGATGTCACTAATGCGGTCCTATCTATAGCAATTTCATTCTGGTGTTTTCTCGGCCCATTTGGGGTTGCTCTCAAAGCATTCACTGGAACCACAACTGTTTTCTCAGAGATGATAATGATGATTGAATTATGCTTTTGTCCCCACTTTTGGTACGGTACCCAGTACTTTGGTCCATTGACCCCCATTTATTTACACTATATGTATTTGTCCTAGTCATGCTCACATTAGCCATAAGGGCAAATTGCAGTGAGCACAGGGTGAATTAAGCCCGTTGCCTCCTTTGCCTTTTCCAAATGACTTCCAAATGCCAGCCGAAGCCCTTTTGCCGGGCTTCCTGCCGCCCTCTCTTTTGAACATTTCCACACATGGCTGTGTCAATGGCTTCTTGTCCTGGTTCATAAAACAAAGCAATAAACAAACAGTTTGTTTCCCTCAACAATCTTCAGCCTGAGAGCTCCTATTTAGTTACTCTTCTCTGCAACCCTGAGCATCTGCGGTTTTACAGCTGCAGATCATCAGTTATGCTTTCCGAGATCTAAACCTCTCCAGAGGATTCTTCTAGCAGTTGGTTTGGGGAGGTTTTTGCAGCTTATTTAACATGGAGCACGTATCTCTTCCTGCCACCCTTGATTAGAAATATCATCATCCTGTTGATAGTTGTTTACAATGGAATGTAGATTATGTTTTATTGGAAATTCCATAACCTGTTAGAAATAAGTGCACCATAACTGTTCCCGAACAATTTAGGATAGCCTGGCCCATAGGGGGCAGAGGCCCAGAAGTACCCCTAAAGCGAGGATTTCAGCAAAAACCTCAGGTGAGTTTTAAAAAGCGATCTAAAACTCCCTTGCCCAAATGATCTCCTCAAGTAAGTCTGGAAGAAGGTGCCACTGAAGTTTTATTCTTGTCAGCTGAGAAGGATGACCACTGCAGATTCCTTGTCGCAAAGCAGTCATAAAGTTACATTCAAAAGATATGCTATTTTTATAAGGTTACAGATTCAAATTTCCCACTTCCCGCCCCCAGACCAGCTTTGTGTGGATTGTATGGAATCGCTGGGGCAGCTGGAGTTTGGTCCAATAGTGAAACAGTGCCACTTCTTGTTCTGGCGAATGGGGAGCGAGGAGCAGGAATGTTTTCAAAACAAAGCAGCTGGAGTTTTCTTGAGTAGATTGGTCCATATGTTAATGAATCCAAGACCCTGACCTTTCAAGTCAAGGGAATTCTTTTGTTCCTTGTGAGAAACAGGAATTGTCCTTAACGACACTTCCTTGTTGACAAAGGGCCATGTGCAGATTTTATGAGAATTTCAGCCTTCTGGATGGTAAACAAATGAAATAATTGCAGCCATGTGTTGGTTTCCGAGGCCAACAGTGACGGCCAGTTATGAAATATGAAATATAGTTATGCCATAGGTTCTATAAACGCGGGATGAGGCTAATCTCAGAGGGTCCGGCGTTTATGAAACAATAGGAGTCTTTCAAAATGGGGAGAGGGGAAAGAAAGAAAAGCCTCTCCAAACCAGAAAGAGTCCTCTGTCATGCAAATTGTTCCAATGATTGGATTAAAGGGTGCAGCCAGGAATGTGGTCACCCTGATCTCAAAACAAACAGCTGGGTCACATAGCATTCCTTCATATTTTTAAAAACATATGGGAAAGGAAAAAACATGCAGGAAAATGGAAGGGGAGGGTTTCAGGGAAATACCACTACCAATGTCTCATAACTATTTCATATGCAAGGAGTAGAAAGGAAGTCCATATGATCTTGAAAAGCATCAAATCCATATGCTTTGGAGAAAGTCCATCTGTGTCCTTGGGAAAACTATAAGAGAAAAGTCCTTTTTCCTAATAGCCAGATGAGAGTCCAAACACACAGAAGTCCTTGGAAAACTATATCTCCTAGCACATTCTGGGCGACCTCATGTCGGCCCATCTTCATGCAGCCCTTGTGCACAAAGGACCCACAGCTTCGGGCCTCATTAAAAGGCTGCTTGCTGATGGCAGGAACAAAGGCTTTTCAAGAACCAGTGGGTTTTGGCAATCAGCTGGTACGTGGAAGAAATATTCTTTAAAGTTTAAAGAGTTGCATAGAGGCGAAGGGGTCCAGAGGAAGGAAATCGAGATAGCAGAAAGTTTTTAGGCTGCGCTACAAAGTGAGGCAAGAAAACAGAGAGGTAGAAATTGCTGGAGGTCTTTGGATGCTAAATCCCAGCCCTTTGTCTTTAAAGATGCCAGACCACATGTGCAGGAACGTTGGAACTCCCTGCTGCAGGTAAAACCAATTAAGATACAGATGGGCTCTCTCTCTCTCTGGGGCTCGCCTTCATAATCTTATTGAAAAGGTAAAAATTATGTCACATCTGTTTGGCAAATGTGAATCCCCATGAACATGTGGAGACCACCTTTGGAATACCACTAGTCATGAAAAGCACGACCTTGCTAGATGTTAACTTTTTGAACAAGTGATATTCATAAGCATTCATGTAATGGCACACAGGTAACTCAATTGTTAAACTGAAGAACCATGTCTTTAAACTGCCAAGGATAAAGACATGCCACTAACAAAATATATTTCGTTAGCAGAGGATGGTTGTTTCACTGAAGTTGAAATTTGCAGTTGTTCTTGCCCAAAAAGATATACACTCCCTTGAAGCCTCTTAGTTAAAATATGCACTCAGAGATAAAAACAAAGTAGTCTTCTTTAAAAATAACATCTCAAGTTTACTGACAAACTTCTTGTATATATTCAGCATACTAGTCCATTTCTTATTAGAGTTCAGTTAGATAAGATGTAGTTTCTTCCCTGTGCTGAGTACACAGAGTATAATATTTAATCAGTTGTCTATGGCAGGGGTGGGCAACTATTTTTTCCAAGGGGCCACATGAGAGCAAAAAAATATTATGCAGGGCCGCACCTAAAGGCGGAACTACATGCTAATCTACATAATTTATTTATTTCACTTACTATATTTACCATATATTACACATCATTAATATTAACATATTAATATATCAAGAAATATTCATATATTATTAGTATTATTATCATAATTATATTATAGTACAGGGGTGGGCAATAATATCCAAAGCAATTAAATTTATATTATATCTCCCAAACAAAATTATATCAATTTTTAATATTATATCTCCCACAACAAAATTACATCAATGAAGCAATCAATTTAATATTATATCTCCCAGAACACAATAACATACCTCTTCTTTCCTCCTTTGGAAGAGGAGGTCCGGGCAGCGCGCCTTCCCTGGCGAAGCCAGGTAGCCGGTGGCAGCGCTGCTTACCAGGCGAAAAAGGAGGCCCGGGCAGGTAGAAAGCCATGTGTGGCTTTGTTTACGGCAAAAGCAAGCAAGGGAGGCGAACGCGGGTCCCTTCCTCTCACGCACGCTTGAAAACAAACTCCGGAGGACGCCCCGCCCCCTGAGCGTCTCCCGCGATGACGTCGCAGCCGGCATCGCCGAACACGCTCAGGGGGCGGCGCTTCCTCCGCAGTTTGTTTTCAAGCGTGCGTGAGAGGAAGGGGACCCCGCGTTCGCCTCCTATGCTTGTTTTTCGCCAGATACAAAGCAAAAAGCAAGCATAGGAGGCGAACGCGGGGTCCCCTTCCTCTCGTTCACGTTGCCAAACAAACTGCGGAGGAAGCGCCGCCCCTGAGCGTGTTCGGCGATGCCGGCTGCGACATCATCGCAAGAGACGCTCAGGGGCGGGCGTCCTCCGGAGTTTGTTTTCAAGCGTGCGTGAGAGGAAGAGGACCCCGCGTTCGCCTCGCTTGTTTTTGCCATAAACAAAGCCACGCATGGCTTTCTACCTGCCCGGGCCTCCCTTTTTCACCCGGTAAGCAGCGCTGCAACCGGCTCCCTCTCTCCCCCGGTAAGCAGCGCTGCCCAAGGCCTCTCGGGCCGGATGGGAGCGCCCAAGGCCCCTGGGCCGCCAAATGCCCATCCCTGGTCTATGGTCTTTAAGTATAGCTGTACTCACTGAAGTCCATATGTCTTACTTCTCTATTAAAGTCCAAACAGCAGCATGCATCCACCTCCACTGAGGTCTGATGCAAACGGAATGCAAAATGGATTTCTGAGTCTGAAGCCCCTCCCACACCAAAGAGGAACAGTCAAACTGGCAAACCAAAATGTTAATACAATATACGAGGGTTGAATGAAAAGTAATGCCTCCACCTTCGTTACTTGGGTTTGGATGGGAATATTTTAATAAATCAAACAGAGAAATAATATTTAGAATGCGCACTTTAACTACAACTATTCACTTTTCCACATAATCACCAGACAATTGGATACATTTCTGCCAATGATGAACAAGTTTTCTGAAGCCGTCACGGAAGAAGTCGACACTCTGTTTCCACAACCTGTGTCTCACAGTTCTCTCAACGTCTTCATCAGAAGCATAAGGATGTCCCTGCAGATCTTCTTTCATTATCAGGAACAGATGGAAGTCAGACGGTGCTAAATCTGGACTGTGTGGAGGATGCCGTATAGTGGTGAGATCCAGTCTCTGAAGTTTTGCTGTGGTGCGCTTTCATTTCAGGTGTCAGCATCCCGGGTACCCATCATGCACAGATCTTCCGATAGCCAAGCAAAGCAATAATGTGATCCACACGTTCTTGTGAAATGCCAATTATGCTTGAAATTTCTCTCTGAGTGATACGACGATCATCCTGAATCAATCTGTCAAACTTTTGTTTGTGAAAATCGGTGGTTGCTGTCACAGGATGTCCAACTCTTTGTTTGTCATGCAAGTCAGATGTTCCCACCTCAATGACGCACAGTACTCATATCAATGCAATCACCATAAACAGCTTGCATTCTCTTATGAATCTCTTTTGGGGTGACACCTTCTGCTGTCAAGAATTCAATGTCTGCACGTTGCTTAAGTCGCATTGACCGACCGTCTGCACATGGTTCCATACTTTGCACTTTCACAACACAACCGTTAAATGCTAAGGCTTCCTGCCAAAATGGAACTGTAGAGAAGAGTCTACTGAACAAGCTAGTACCTGCCACATGCCAGCACTGCCATCTGTTGAGGAGTTACGAAGGTGCAGACATTACTTTTCATTCCACCCTCGTAACTTAACAATTATGCACATTTACAAACAGTTGCGAGGACACAGCTTGGTGTCTAAATCAGTGTTTTCCCAGCATGCCGTGGCACACTAGTGTGCCGTGAGCGATCATCAGGTGTGTCGTGGGAAATTGGAACCTCCAATACCCTTTCTTCCTTCTCCTGCCAAACACTTTTTCTTCTCCACCCAGGCTCCCTTCTTCCCAGCCTCGCTCTGCTCGCTTTGCTTTGAGGCGAGTCTGCGCAGTAGCGCCCGCGCGGGTCACATCTTCCTCCCTTCCCCCTCCCCTCCTGAACATGCTCACGCTGCCCCCTCAGATCAAAATGGCGGCAGAAGCGGCAGTATAGAAGAAAAAGTAAGTGTTCAGCAGGAGGGAGAAGAAAGGGCGCGAAGGGGAAGGGGAGGAAGAGGTCTCTGTCGAAAGCTGGCATGGGCAAACTTGGACCTTCCAGGTGTTTTGGACTCCAACTCCCACCATTCCTAACAGCCTTAGGCCCTTTCCTCCCCCCCAGCCATTTAAGCAGGAAAGGGCCTCAGGCTGTTAGGAATGGTGGGAGTTGAAGTCCAAAGCACCCAGAGGGCCGAAGTTTTCCCATGCCTGTTTTAGGAACCTTAAAGTGGTGAGCCTCCTTCCAACATTGTGATTCTGGATAGAAAACAAACAACATAACATAACATTGTTTGAGTCCACAGTGCTCTCTGGGTGTATGTGAACTACAACTTCCAAACTCAAGGTCAATTCCCAAGCAAACCCTTTCTGTTGGTAATGAGAGTTAAATATGCCAAGTTTGGTTCAATTCCATTGTTGCAAGAGTCCAGGATGCTCTTTGATTGTGTGTTAACTATAAATACTAGAAACTGTAACTCCCAAATGTCAAGGTCTATGTTCCCCCAAACTCCATCTGTGTTCACATTTGGGCATATTGAGTATTCATGCCAAATTTGGTCCTGATCCAACATTGTTTGAGTCCACAGTGCTCTCTGGATATAGGTGAACTACAGTACAACTCCAAAACTCAAGGTCAATGCCCACAAAACCCTTCCAGTGTTTTCTGTTGGTCTATTTTGACACTGCTCTCGTTTTCAACCACATATCTGTGTGAGATCAGCTTTTCTAGCTTGACTGCGATAAAAACTAAACACAGAGAGAGACTGACAGCTGTTGAGCAAGACTTTCCTGTGTGTCTTTCGGCCATTCCTGCCAGGATATCTATGTTGTGTTCATCGAAACAGGTCCAGGTTCCACACTGAGTGTATAAATACATTTAAAAACGTATTAACTATATGTATTACTATGTTAGAGTGTCATTTTGTGTCATTTTGGTTGGTGGTGTGCCCCAGGATTTTGTAAATGTAAAAAATGTGTCGCGGCTCAAAAAAGGTTGAAAAACACTGGTCTAAATGACAAGAGGCTTCTCCAGAATCCCTTGAATCACTTCTCTGTTTTAGAAGAAATCATTTGTGGAGGACCATCAAGCGGCACTTAAAATGCCGTCCACAAAACCTACAGGTTTCTCTCCTCCCCTTAAACACCTTGCAATCTCAGGACTTAGAGATTCAGATGGGGAAGGGAGAAGCACGAGCAAATGGAAAGGAACAGGGAAATCAAGAGCAAATTCAAGTTCGTCTACTCAATTGAACCTTTTAACTCGGGCTGAGGACAGAAGCCAAAAGCGTTATGGAGAAAAGTGGCTTTGGGGAGGAATTGGACGGGAGAAAGGGAGTGTTAGCCAAAGAGGCAGCAAGGGAGGAAAGATGGAGTCGTTCTGGCAAGTAAGAAGATGAAGGCGGCTCCTTTGAAGGAGCATGCATACAATGGGAAACAAGGTCCCTGTGAAATATGTCATGCTTTGCCTCGCTTTGCTCACGCTGTTGTGAGCGTGTTCAGGAGGGGAGGGGAGGAGGGAGGAAGACATGGGGTGAGTCTGCGCAGTAGCGCCCACACAGGTCACGACTTCCTCTCTCCCCCTCCCCTCCTGAACACTCTCACGGTGCCCCCTCGGATAAAAATGGCGGCAGAAGCGGCGGCATGAGCAAAGCGAGGCAAAGTGAGCAGAGCGAGGCTGAGAAGAAGGGAGCCTGAGTGGAGAAGAAAAAGTAAGTGTTCGGCAGGAGGGGGAAGAAAGGGTGCGAAGGGGCAGAGGGAGGAAAAGGTCTCTGTCGAAAGCTGGCACGGCCAAACTTGAACCTTCCAGGTGTTTTGGACTCCAACTCCCACCACTCCTAGCAGCCTCAAGCCCTTTTCCTCCCCCCTCCCTCAGCCACTTAAGCAGGAAAGGGCCTCAGGCTGTTAGGAATGGTGGGAGTTGGAGTCCAAAGCACCCAGAGGGCCGAAGTTTTCCCATGCCTGTTTTAGGGGCCTTAAAGTGGTGAGCCTCCTTCCAACATTGTGATTCTGGATAGAAAACAAACAACAACATAATATAACATTGTTTGAGTCCACAGTGCTCTCTGGGTGTAGGTGAACTACAATTTCCAAACTCAAGGTCAATTCCCAAGCAAACCCTTTCGGTACTTTTGTTGTCGAACAACGACTATGGACTGGCCCCGCCAACCGCCAGCGAAGCCCAGTCCAGAGAGTTCGTGAATACCCTGGCGAGCCTGGAGCGGCCTGGGTCTCCCAATCCTTCCCGTCCCCGGAGGTCAGATTATGCTCACCACGATACAAGGTAGAAGCCACGAAATTTATTCTGCTCAGCTGAGTAGGATGTGACCGCAAATTCCCTGATCCCGCAAAGACGCATACATTTACATTCATGACATGAGTTTTTAAAGGTTACAGAGCTGTCAAACATTTGAATTTCCCGCTCCGCCCCCTCCCGGCCGGCTCGTCGACGATTGGCTGGAACGCTGGAATCAGCTGATGGGCGGGAGGCAAGCCGGCTCCGAGGAACCTATCAGCGTCCTCCTCCATTTGCCTGTCCTGGCCAATCAGATGTTACACACCATATATGGGGTTCCGGGAGGAAAGAGGTTGGGCAAGCTGTCATCAGGAAGGATTATGGAGGGCAAACAAAGGAAGTCCTTTCCAGGTGTTGACCTGGGGCGAGAAGTCCGATGTTAGCTTTTGTTATCAGGAAGTGTATCTATCAAGTCCATATATCCCTTCCTCATGTCTGAGTCGGGAAGAAAAGGGAACCTGATTGAGATGATCCAATCAGATGACAGGAATGACAAAAATCCTATGGTGGGCTTTGTCTGGTTTCCGAGGCCAAACAGGGAGCCCGCTGTGTTCCATAATTATCTTTTGTCCAACACCCAAGGGTTGGCCTAGCCAGTCGAAACTCAGAGAACTAGGCAATCCCGGGGTTAGCCAGGTGTGGAGACAGGAAAGAGCCGAATCTCCATAACAAGCGCCTGACCAATAGTCTATTGCTCCATGCAAACACGAAATGATGAAACAAAGATTTGAGATGGCTCAGGGCATAAGTGGGACATATCCTCTCAGCAAACATGGCAAAACATAATTACAAAGGCAACTTTTCCGGCTATCCTAGGGAGTGGGGTGGGGGAGGCTTACACAGGGTCAAAGGGGAGACTTGTAGGGTTACATTCCTATAGCTAAAATGACAGTAATAAGCAGGGGTGCATTTGTACAAAAATGAATTCTTTCGGATGAAGGCCTAGAACCCGTTGCCTCTAAGTTTGCAGCTGTCAGTTCAGAACACAGATGGGGGGGGCCTCCAACCCCCTCGGCCAAATTCATATTACTTGCTTCCTTATAACTTGCCCGAGCCATAATGCGCCCCGTCTGTCCTTATGAAAATACGGAAAACGAGGGGGATCCCTTGCCAAGAGGGTGGCTCAGGGTCATCAAAATGCCAGGCCTGGGCACCCTCCAGCCTGGTAGACAAAAAGGGGTTCTCCCCCTCCTCCCTTACGGGCCTCGAACCGGGGGCCTCCCGGTCCCCGCGGCCTCAGCCTAGCCTGCTGAGCCACCGCGGTTCCCTCCGGGGGGGGGTGTTCTCCCGGCATATTTGAGACGCCCGGAAAGACGCCCGGAAAGAAGAGAAAAAAACAAACAAAATAAACTTCATAGACAAATGCAGGAGGAGGCTTTTCTTGGGATGGGAAAAAGGGTTGCTGAGGCCTTGGGCCTCGAGGGAGTGTGCCGTGTCCGGGAACAGGCGTGTGTGGGGGGATGTTTGGGACTGTTCACTCCAGGAACGGTCTGCTGCGGGAAACTGGTAAAAGTGTCTAGTTTTGCGATGGGAATTTCCGGGTTCGATTACACTTTCTGTAGGTAATGAGAGTTCAATATGCCAAGTTTGGTTCAATTCCATTGTTGCAAGAGTTCAGGATGCTCTTTGATTGTGTGTTAACTATAAATTGAGCAAGACCTTCGTGTGTGTCTTTCTGCCATTCATGCCAGGATATCTATATTGTGTTCATGGAAACAGGCCCAGGTTTCACACTGAGTGTATAAATACATTTAAAAACATATTAACTATATGTATTACTGTGTTAGAGTGTCATTTTGTGTCATTTTGGTTGGTGGTGTGCCCCAGGATTTTGTAAATGTAAAATATGTGCCGCGGCTCAAAAAGAGGTTGAAAAACACTGGTGTAGGAGGCAGTGACCAAAGAAATAAATTACTGGTAAGTACTAGACAGCAGCATCACAAACGGGAGAAGAAGCATTTGAGCCCCCCCTTCTCCTCTCTCTCTCTCTCTCTCTCTCTCTCTCTCTCTTTTTGCTGGTGAGGTCCAACATCTATTTACAGCCATAGCAGCATTGGGACCTCTTTCCCAATCAAACCAAACATTTGCAAGCCCTTTGCTTCAATATCAGGTGGGATCTCATGTCTTAAGGGCATTTAAGGCTGCATTTAGACTGTAAAATGAATGTAGTTTGACACCACTTTACTGGCAATGGCTCAAGGCTAAACAATCATGGGAATTGTGGTTTTGCAAGGTTTTTAAGCTTCTCTGTCAAAGTGTGCTGGTGCCTCACCAAATTCCAGGATTCCATAGCTTTGAGCTATGGCAGGAAAAGTGGTGTTAAGCTGCATTAAATTTACGGTGTAGAGCCAGTCCTGGCATCTGAGCTCGTATTAAAGACTAGTAGAAATATTGGGTATTTTTGAGAAGTGGGCTTTGGTCATATATTTTATCCGAGACCCAGTGCTACAGAGAGACTAAACTCTTGTCAGCAGCCTCTTAATGCCTCCAAAGATAGCACAAGTAACTTTTTAAGGATTTCGATTATGGTCCCCGAGTTATATTTCCAGGCTCTGCTTGCTGATGAGATTTGAGCGAAGATTGCTCACTTGCTCCTGATGCCAAATGAACAACAATATAAAGCAGTGTTGGAAGTTGGTGCCGAACTCTTGTGCCAGGATGTAATGCTTCCATCTGTCATAAACTGCTGCTGCGGATGCCTTGTTCCTTTCTGCTTCCCTTCACCGGCTCACGTACGCATACACAAAACTCTTTGATTTCTTCTACGGTTTGCGAAGAGGCTTCTTAAAATGACAGTTTTTATTTCTCCCTGTTTCATAAACGAAGCAGAAAAAAAGTAAACATATTTTGATGGGAGTAATTACAGAAGCCGTCATCACCAGAGAACGAAAGACTGGTGCAGATGTTGGCAGCAAACGATGCTTTGCAACCAACCATCTTGAGGAAATCAGCATTTGTTACTTTTTCTGATGCTTTGGGTGCATATGAATGAATGCAGCTTGGCATCACTTGGAGTGCAGTGGCTCAGAGCTATGGAATCCTATTTATGTATGTATGTATGTATGTATGTATGTATTTATTTACAGTATTTATATTCAGCCTTTCTCATCCCGCAAGGGACTCAGGGCGGATTACAATGCACATATACATGACAAACAATCAATGGCATAGACCAGGGGTCGGGAACCTTTTTGACTCAGAGAGCCATGAAAGCAAAACATTTGGAAATTTATTACAGTGAGGTGCCATATAATATATATAAGCAGGGATAATGGCCTCCCATGCCAGACCTTGAAGGTGTCTACAGACAATGGTGACTCAAGAGCAGAAATGGAGGATGAGCACCACAGCCTTTTGGCAACCATCCAACTGAAATAATGTCAAGGGAAAAACTTTACCTAGCCTATATCTGCATCTCAAGGAAACTTGGTCAATAAAGGTATGGACTTGTACCCTGGGAGATGAACAATGGCATAGACCAGGGATTGGGAAAGCAAAATTTTGAAATTTATTTCAGTGAGAGCCATAAAGCAAAATATATATGGAAATTTATTTCATTTATTTAGCCATATTTTATATATAATATATTTTAAGACTGAATTCAACTAAATGTGAGTATATACGTACATACTATGAGAAAAGGATTCCCCCGACAGAATGATAGGACACTTCAGACCTGGATCTGCAAAAGGCATGCTCAGGACTCTGGGAAGGAAGAGAAGACGGAAGGAAGGGGGAAAGAAAGAAAGACAGATGAAATAAAGGAGGGAGGGGGAGAGGAAGAAAGAAAGCGAACTATGGAAAAGGAAGAAAAGAAAATGGTGAGACAAGAAGGGGAAAAGAAAGAAGGAAATGGGAAGGGAGGAAAGGAAAGGGTGGGGAAAAGAAAGGAAAGGGAGTGCAGAAAAAGTAAAATAATGAAGGGAAAAGAAGAAAAAGAAGAGGAGAGAGAGGGAAGTGAAAAGAAAGGAAGGAGAAGGAAAGGAAGATTTAGGGAAAGAGGAAGGAAGAGGGAGGGAGAATGGAGGAAAGAAGGAAGGGGAGAAAGAAAGGAGGGGAAAAGGAAGGAGAGAATGAGGAAAGGGTGAAGGGGGGGAGGGAAAAGGAAGAAAGGAAGGAAGGAGAAAGGAAGGAAGGAAGGAAGAGGGAGAATGGAGAATGTGTCACTACTTCCTGCTGCATGCTGGGAAACCGAGGCCTGGGCTGCTCTGAAGAGCCAGGTGCAATCATGAAAAGAGCCACATCTGGCTCCCGAGCCATAGGTTTCTGACCCCTGGCATAGACATACAGCATATATAGACAAAGAGGCGATTTAACACTCCAGCTTTCCGGCTTCATGAGGATATGCTCGATTCTGGCCACAGGGGGAGCTGCTGTTTCACCTTCCACTTGTGACACTTGAGTCCTTGATGGAGTACTTCCTCATTCTTACGTACGCTGCTGGAAGGTTTTCTGGTGTCGTAAATTAGTTAAGTTAGTCTCTGCGCATAAAGCGGTTGTCAGGACTGGGAGACTTGAGCTTGAGTGAAGTTCAAGCTCCCAGCCTGGCATGAGATTGCATCGACCTTTGCCCTAGTTCTTGGGTGACCTTGGGCTCCAGTTATATAAGACTGTGCTGAGTCATGTGGAAGTGAGGTAACTTCCACATGTGTGCAAGGCTGCAGGGGAAGTGATGTAACTCCTCTGAGCCTGGACATTGGACAATTGGACTTCTACTGCTGACTCATGGGGCCATGAGGTCACATCCCTTTGGACTATGGGATATGCTGAATCACCGGATATGGTGCAACCCTACCTGGACATTGCATGGGCGATGGGAGGGGGGTTGGGGTATATAAGTTGTGTTTTGGTGGCGGGCAGGTGCTTTTGCTTCACATGTGTCGTACCTGCAATAAAATCGTGTTGGACCGTGCTTTCAATCTACGCGTGATCCTTACCGAGTGTTGGAGAGTCGTTACAGCGGTACCTAAATTTCCTACATGACAGATGAAACTGTCTTTCGGGCATAGGTCAACAGCAAACTAGACTATTAATGGTCGGGAGCTCACTACAACCCAGGCTGGCTTCAAACTCATGACCTCTCAGTCTGTATTGATTCAATGCAGCTGGTTACTAACTAGCTGCGCCACAGCCTGGTCCTAGGAATCATAGTTTGGTTTATTTATTGTGTCAGAAGCGAATACAGAATACAATTTATAGAAAAACCACAAACAAAGTTTAAAACTTGGCATTATACTAAATTTCCTTTGGCCACTTCAAGTGCCTCTGGTGTCACTGTGAGAAGGTCCTCCGTTGTGCATGTCGCAGGGCTCAGGCTGCATTGTAGTCAGTGGTCTGTGGTTTGCTCTTCTCCACACTTACATTTCATGGACTCCACTTTGTGGCTCCATTTCTTAAGGTTGGCTCTGCATCTCGTGGTGCCAGAGTGCAATCTGTTCAGCGTCCTCCAGTTCACCCAGTGTTCTGTGTGCCCAGTGGGGAGGGTCTCAGCCACTGATTGAGGTTCTGTGTTTATTAAGCCTGCCACTTTTGGACTCTCACTTGCTGAGGTGTTCCTGCTGAGGTGTTCTTAGGAAGCTGTTTCTTGATTTAAGGCTGATAATTTACTCACCGCCCCCCTAGAAATTATTTTTTAAATTTTTAAAATAGCAATTAAACAGAAAGATATATGTATTAATATTTCTACCTTTTTCGTAAAATATAATAAAGAAGGTTGTAAATTAGAAATATTGAAGTTTGAAATTATGAAACTATTTATTGAACTTAGAATAGAAAGGTAATACAAAAAAAGTTAAAACATTCGAAATCATCTTAATGAGAAGGATGAACCTGGTATGCTGCTACCAATCTAGGAATCCTCGGCTCTATTTTCTTCAGCAGTAATCTCAAATCATTGTGCTTGACTATTTTGCAATCGGTTTCTTTTTTTTGTTAATAAATTGGTTACCGCACTGAATCCACGTTCCACTAAATATGTTGAAGGACATTATTATTATTGTTATAAGACTCAACCAGTTGGAAAGGAACCTCAAAGATATTATTATTATTATTATTATTATTATCCCTTGCTTGGCAAGAGGAGGAGGAGGGAGCAGGAGGAGGGAAGAAGAGAGAGAGACATACACAGAGATGGATGGTAGCCTGTCACCTGGCTCATGCTACCGCCCCCACCACCCCCTTACAGGGGTTCAGCGCCCCCCAAATTCTCCTGGGCCTTCCAGCGCCCCCTAGATCAGTGTTTCCCAACCTTTTTTTTGAGCTGCGGCACACTTTTTACATTTGCAAAATCCTGGGGCACACCACCAACCAAAATGACACAAAATGACACTCTAACACAGTAATACGTATAGTTAATATGTTTTTAAATGTATTTATACACTCAGTGTGAAACCTGGGCCTGTTTCGATGAACACAACATAGAAATCCTGGCAGGAATAGCAGAAACACACACACGAAGGTCTTGCTCAACAGCTGTCAGTCTCTCTCTGTGTTTAGTTTTTATCGCAGTCAAGCTAGAGAAGCTGGGAAGAAGGGAGCGAGTGGAGAAAAAAAAGTGTTTGGCAGGAGGGGGAAGAAAGGGTATTGGAGGTTCCAATTTCGCACGGCACACCTGATGATCACTCATGGCACACTAGTCTGCCATGGCACACTGGTTGGGAAACACTGCCCTAGATTGCCACACCGTCCACGGGGGACCGGGGGGGGGGGACGGGGACCGCCCACTTTGGGAACCACTGATGTAAATGCATCCTTTGAGATAATGCATGTCTATCCAAATTTTCGGAGAATACTACTGCAACTCATGCAGCTCTGGAGATTTTCAGCAGAGGCTGGACGGCCATCTGTTGGGAGGGCTTTAATTGTGTAGTTTGTGTCAAGAGGCTGGACTGAATGGCCCTGAGGTTCTCTACCAACTCTAGGATTCTACCTTCTTCTGGAGAAAAATTTAGTACACTTCCCATCTCCCATTGCAATTTGCACACACATGGACACCCACACAAATTCAAGTGTATTGCTTAGAGCCATACTGTTCCCTTCCCTGCTGTGCCAATTCTTATATTATTCACCTTAGCTGCTAACCCAAATTTACACAGAACTTAATAATTTCTTTTTGCACTCAGATGCCCAGCTTTGCAGATGTCAATGAAAACCACGGAGCCGTTTTCTCCCCCCACGAAAGCAATTTCGTGTAGGCATTCCGTCCTTTTAATTCATCCAAGCTGGTTAACTTCTTCACTGAGGAAAATATACATATTTCTTTGATTGGGGTACGAAGTCGGAGGGATGAGAGAGGATGGTTTACAATGCCTATTATGTACTTCATTGCAATACAATTGTCCCCTCAAATCTGTTCCTGCCCATAAAATCGTGTCATTTGGATATGCTGGCAAGGCATCGCTTTGAATGTTACAAGGTGCAAAAAAAAATGCAAGGGGGAAATACCCAAACAAAAGAACAATTTCGTACAACTTGTATGCAACAGATATTACGTCAATCAGACTTACTATACTAAAAATGCTTTTGGATGTATTTCCACTGGTGAGGCGCCATTGAAGTAAATGGGGACCCTGATAATTTCATTTCAAAATGTATAAATAAATGCACCCCTCTTTATTGATGGTCTTCAAAATTTACTCCTGTCCACCTTCCAAATGTCTAATTGCTTTAAATCAGTGTTTCCCAACCAGTGTGCCGTGAGCGATCATCAGGTGTGCCGTGGGAAATTGGAACCTCCAATACCCTTTCTTCCTTCTCCTGCTGAACACTTTTTCTTCTCCACTCGGACTCCCTTCTTCCCAGCCTCGCTCTGCTCGCTTTGCCTCGCTTTGCTCTGAGGCGAGTCTGCGCAGTAGCGCCCGCACGGGTCACGTCTTCCTCCCTCCCCCTCCCCTCCTGAACACGCTCACGCTGCCCCCTCGGATCAAAATGGCGGCAGAAGCGGCAGTGTAGAAAAAAAAGTAAGTGTTCAGCAGGAGGGGGAAGAAAGGGCACGAAGGGAAGGGTAGGAAGAGGTGTTTTGGACTCCAACTCCCACCATTCCTAGCAGCCTCAGGCTCTTTTCCTCCCCCCCCCCCTCAACCATTTAACCATGAAAGGACCTCAGGCTGTTAGGAATGGTGAGAATTGAAGTTCAAAGCACCCAGAGGGCCAAAGTTTTCCCATGCCTGTTTCAGGGACCTTAAAGTGGTGAGCCTCCTTCCAACATTGTGATTCTGGATAGAAAACAAACAAACAACACAATTTAACATTGTTTGAGTCCACAGTGCTCTCTGGGTGTAGGTGAACTACAACTTCCAAACTCAAGGTCAATTCCCAAGCATTCCTGCCAGGATATCTATGTTGTGTTCATCGAAACCGGTCCAGGTTTCACACTAAGTGAATTTATAAATACATTTAAAAACATATTAACTATATGAATTACTGTGTTAGAGTGTCATTTTGTGTCATTTTGGTTGGTGGTGTTCCCCAGGATTTTGTAAATGTAAAAAATGTGCAGCAGCTCAAGAAAGGTTGAAAAACACTGCTTTAAATAAATCTGCCATAGGCTGGATGGCCATCTGTTGGGAGGGCTTGGATTGTGTCCTCCTGTAAGGCAGAATGGGATTGGACTGGATGGCCCTTGGGGTTTCTTCCAGCTCGATGATTCTATCAAGTGGTGACACCAGAAAGCAATGTATTTTACGTGTTGCTGAAGGCTTTCATGACAGGAATCACTGGGTTGATGTGAGTTTTCCAGGCTGTCTGGCCATGTTCCAGAAGCATTCTCTTCTGACATTTCACCCACATCTATGGCAGGCATCCTCAGAGGTTGAGGGGTCTGTTGGAAACTAGGAAAGTGGGGTTTATATGTCTGTGGGAAAAACGAATGGGAGAAATAACTCTTGTCTGTTTAAGGCAGGTGTGAATGTTGCCATTGGCCACCTTGATTAGCATTGAATGGCATTGCAACTTCGAAGCCTGGCTTCTTCCGGCTTGGGGGAGTCCTTTGTTAGGGACCACCAAATGCAGTGCCCAAATCAAGGAACATAAAAGGCACTGCAGATGTAAGTCAACCAGAGAAGTCAGCCATAGCAGAGTACTTGATGAACCAACCTGAGTACACAAGATTATTTGAGAACACAGAAATGCTGGACCACTCTCACAACCACCATGTCAGACTAGACGTAGAATTCATTGAAATCTACAAGGAGCATGTGGACAATTTCAACAGAAAGGAGGAAACGATGAAAATCAACAAAATCTGACTTCTGGTATTTTTTTTAAAAAAACCCTCTAGAATCAGGACAGCAAATAAAGAACAACACTCAGAAAGAAAGGGAATTCCAGACAGGAAACAATCAGGGCCAGCTAACACACTAATCTTCTTTTTCATCTTCCCCCTTCAATTCATCTATTTGATGAATCAATTATTTACTCCCCCCCTTCTTTACCTATATAATTATTTTTGGTGGGTTGCTGTAAGTTTTTTTCAGGCTGTATAGGCATGTCCCAGAAGCATTCTCTCATGACGTTTCGCCTGCATCTATGGCAGGCATCCTCAGAGATTGTGAGGTCTGTTGGAAACTAGGCAAGAGGGGTTTATATATGTGGAATGATGTCCAGGGTGGGAGAAAGAACTCTTCTCTGTTTGAGGCAAGTGTGAATGTTGCAGCTGGCCACCTTGATCAGTATTTGATGGCTTTGCAGCTTCAAATCCTGGCTGCTTCCTGCTTGGGAGCATCATTTGTTGGGCGGTAAATAATAGGGCTGGTTGATTTTAAAAAATGGTTCAAAACTCGTTTTGCATGTAGGGGGTGCTGGCACTTCAAAAATTTCAAAAATAATTCGTAAAAATTTTGAAATTTCGGAATGGCTTCGTTAATGGCGGACACGCGTGTTTAACCCAGATTGGACGCGGGATTTCTTCCCTCCACATGAGAACTGGAGGAAATGTAGGTTTCTCCCGGATCTCATGTGGAGGGATGTTATCCAGTGTCCAATCTGCAACCAATGAGGGGAATCCAACTCTAGAAGGGCAGAGATCTGATCGAAAATGGCGGCCGCGGCTTCGAATATGCAAATTCACTTCCTGGTTGCTTGAAGCGCTTCAGAAACACTTCAAAAGTAAATTAGAAATGAATTTAATACGACTTTTATAGTGATACGAAAAACCTAACCAGGCCTAGTAAATAGAAAACAACATTTAGGGGAATTCTAGACAAGAAATAATCAGGGTCAGCTAACACCTCCCAACAAAGGATTCTCCCAGCAGGAAGCAGTCAGGCTTTGAAGCTGCTAAGCTTTTCAATGCTAATCAAGCTTGCCAACTGTATCACTCACATCTGCTTCAAACAGACAGTGATTCCAGCCATGAAACACCCCTTTAAACCTGTTTATTTCTGCATGGGCTTTCATGGTGAGTTTCTATCCATGAAAGCCCATGCAGAAATAAAAAAAGAGGACAGCCCTCCTTTGCTGTTCCTCCTCCTCTCTCCTTTTTATGCAGTAGAGATGGTTTCTCATCCATATACACACATCCATCTCTCTGGAGACGGTTACTTCTACTTGGCAGGAGGGAGCTGGCATAATAGCTCATTTCTGTTAATGCAGGACTCAGAGTTAATTGAAGGTTTAAAAGCTTTCCTTTCCTAACTGCTGGAGAGTGGAGGAGGAGGAGGGACAAAGGGAGAGACTACAATAGCCCGTGGCTGCGTTCCAAGGCATTATAATTCACAAAGGTGTGCAAAAAAAAGTGGACTTACTGTACGCCCAGGGTAGGAGTTGCAAAAGGGAACGGAATGCTTCCATTACAAGAGAAGAACTACCTCACTCCAACTCATGTGTTACTTGCTTCTCTCTCTTTATAAGCTATTGCCTTCATAATATATTACCCCTTGTGGGGGGGGAACAGCTAATTAATTCTAATGACACTTTCAAGACTCATTCGCTCACCCATTATGGGCATTGATTGTGTTTAATAGCAACGCGCAATGGGCAACTGGGATCATTTGCGGCTAGCGTTAATGCGACACCATCCTCCTTTGTCATTGCATCTTCAGGCCGGAGCTGGGTCCATTGCAAACCGGACCCCATCATGGCACCGCTCTATTCATGGGTGTGTCTACAGTCCAGGGGTGCTCACACTTTTTCAGCATGTGAGCAACTTATAAAACAACCAAGTCCAAATGATCTACCTACCCACTACTCAGAGAGCCATAAAAGCAAAATATTTGGAAATGTATTTCAGTGAAAGCCATATAATATATTGTAAGACTGAATTCAACTAAATGTGAGTATAATAAGCCCCTGAATTTATTCATAATAATGATGATGGTAATATTCATTCAGCCTCTACTACTACTACTACTAATAATAATAATAGTAACAACAACAACAATAGGTTCCTAGAGTAGAAGGAGACCTCCAAGGGCCATCCAGTCCAACTTCCTTCTGCCATAAGGGAACAACACAATCAAAGCATTCCTCACAGATGGCCATTCAGCCTCTGATGATAATAATAACAACAATGGGTTCCTAGAATAGGAGGAGACCTCCAAGGGCCATCCAGTCCAACCTTCTTCTGCACCTGGGCGGCATCGGGAGCCTGCGGGGCGGGACTGAGTCTTTCTCCCGTTCTGCCTGCGATCTACCAGGACGCCCAATGTGATCTACCAGTAGATCGCGATCTACCTAATGAGCACCCCTGGTCTACACTGTTGAATTGAAGCAGTTTGACACCAACTTCCATGGCTCTCAGTGCTATGGGATCCTGGGAGTTATCGTTTGGTGAGGTACCTGCACTCTATGGCAAAGAAGGCTAAAGACATCATAGAATCATAAAACCAGAAGAGACCATAAGGGCCATCTAAACCAATCTTTTGCCATGTAGGAATGCACAATTGAAATCTCTTGTAAAACAATTCCCATGATTCTATAGCAGTGATTTTCAACCTTTTTTGAGCCGCGGCACATTTTTTACATCTACAAATCCTGGGGCACACCACCAACCAAAATGACAGAAAATGACACTCTAACACAGTAATACATATAGTTAATATGTTTTTAAATGTATTTATACACTCAGTGTGAAACCTGGGCCTGTTTCGATGAACACAAAATAGATATCCTGGCAGGAATGGTAGAAAGACACACACGAAGGTCTTGCTCAACAGCTGTCAGTCTCTCTCTGTTTTTAGTTTTTATCGCAGTCAAGCTTGAGAAGCTCATCTCACACAGATATGTGGTTGAGCGAATCTCAGCGAATCCAAGATGGTGCGACCATAGCACTCTCACGTCATTTCTCAGGTGACGCGAGAGTGCTATGGTTCCATTTCTTAAAGGGACAGATGCGCCTTATAGTTTATAAATGAATGAAGTTCAAAAATAATTTCCTATGGCACACCTGATGCTCTCTCACGGCACACTAGTGTTCCACGGCACACTGGTTGAAAATCACTGTTCTATAGCATTAAGATATGGAGGTTAAAGTGGTGTTAAACTCCATTCATTGCAGCTGCGCCCTAAGCCCCCATTTCCATAGCCTCCTAATTGAGTTCCTAAGTCTTAGATGTCATTGTCATCGTCATCATCACCACCATCACCTTTATTTATATGCTGCTTTTTGTTTTAACAGAGACGAACATTGGCAAATAGTACTAAAAACAATGCAATATGCAATATAAAACCTAAAAACTATAAGCATTGAAATAGAATTAAATAACGTGTTTTTTAAAATGTCAGTGCTGACCCCACTTTTCCAGTTCTTATTGGGTTTCATCCCTGGACTGCACAAGTCTCCAGTCCTCAATTAATAACTAGACTTAGATAAAGGGTTAAACTGAGGGATTCATTCCCCCACATCCCTATGCATACTTCTCCCAGAAGCAGCTTTGTCTTTCCTCTTCTTGCTTGCCACTATCTCCTCCCCCTTTGAAGATGTAGCAATGCAATCTATGTGAGGGATACAGTCCCTTCCTTTTTGAAGGTATTTTTATTGCCCTGGCTTGGCCATGCAGTCATTCTCCATTGCGCTCTCTCTCTGCTTTTGTCTCCTTTCCAGTGTGGACACATTTTGCCTTTCTCCCGGCAAAATGTAGCTGCATGGATGCTTTTGATATTTTATCCTTTTACCTTCCTTAGAAGATGAACTTAATAAGCTAGTTAGCTCTAAGACCCTTTTCTATGTAGAATGGATTTCTTTTTTGCTCCAATAAATATTTTTGAACCTAAAATTGTGACCATGCAATCCTCTGCCATCCTGTGAAATGGAAGCTAATCGTTTCTGCTGGTTATGAAGTTTGCTTCTAGCACTCTGCTATATTTATGGTGGAATCAGTGCAAGTGAGGGTTATTTTTGAGTCTAACAGCTCTGATTCCCAATAACCAGGAATGTGGCGCAGCTGGCTGGGAGTCAGTTGCATAAGATTTCTACTGACCAGAAAGTCATGAGTTCGAGGCCTGCCCTGGTTGGGGTGAGCTCTCGATGAATTGTGTAGCTTGTTCTCTGTCTATATATGTTGTATGCTTATGGCATTGAATGTTTGCCTGTATATGTGCATAGTGATCCGCCCTGAGTCCCCTGCGGGGTGAGAAGGGCAGAATATAAATGATGTAAATAAATATAATAATAAATAGTTTTTAAACTCAGGGCAGGCCCGGATTACCCATAAGGCCACCATGGCCTAGGGGCGCAAGCCGAAGGGGGCGCAATTCACGGACCAAAAAAAAATTGAAACAAAACCGCAATGCGCGGCATGATGACTCTCTCTCTCTCTCTCTCTCTCTCTCTCTCTCTCTCTCTCTCTCTCTCAGGGTGTTATCGAACAACCGCCAATCCCACAGGCCTGTTGTCTGACAACCGGGCAAGCCCCGTGGACCGACCACGGGGCAGAGACCGCGAGGGTTCAGTTAACCTGGCGAGCCCGGAGCGACTAGGTCCTCGTAGCCTACCCACCTCCCGTAGATCCAATTATGCTCACCAATGCTGCAAGGTAGATGCCATGAAATTGTTTATTCTGCTCAGCTGAGAGGATGCGAACCGCAATACCCTGATTCCCGCAAAGAACGCATGCGTGTACATTCAAAACATTGGCTTTTAAAGGTTACAGAACTGTCAAAACAATTGAATTTCCCGCCTCCCCCTTCTGGGCCGGCTCTGCTGGTGATTGGTTGGAACGTTTGAGGCCAGCTGATGGGCGGGAGGCCGGTCAGTTCAGGGAGCCTATCAGCGCTCGCTCCCATTTGCCGGCTTTGGCCAATCAGAGGTCTGTGGCCATATATGGAGTTCAGGAAGGGAGCTTAGACGGAAATCGCTGTCAATATGGCATATGAATAAAACAAAAGAGTCCTGGCCAGGTAAACGACCTGAGGTGACACCTGGGAGTGATGAAATCATTGAGTTGATGTGTCCCATCCGTATGTGAATGGGGAAGGAGAGGAAGAAAGGCCTGGTGATTCACTCAGACCCCTTTGGTGACAAAAGGACTTATTTTGGGGCACACCTGGGTTCCGAAGCCAGCTGTGACACCCGCTGTGAAGAACAAACTTTCATTGTCCAGGTTCCAAAGGCAAGCTAAGCTTGACGACTCAGACCGGCGAAGCTGCCTCCGGATCCGGCCAGACGTGGAGTTGAAACAAGAGTTCAATTTCCATAACAAGACTCTGACCGGGCAACGCATGCAATATGAAATGGTGGTCAATAAAGGTTTTGGGAACAGGGTTCAGTTGCATTTCCTCTTGACAAACATAGTAAACACCCTCAAGGCAATCTTTCTTAACCAAGGGCAAGGAGGGGAAGGGAAGGGTTACAAGGAGTCAAAGGGAAAACTTATGAAGCCACACTGTATGTACAGGGATACAGGGGTACAGAAATGAGTCTATGATCCGTGTCCTTGGGCGAACTACATATCCCAGCCTGCAAAGGCTTGGGCTGCAGGTTCAAAACCCCTCAAAAGCCCATAGATGTATTTTTTGGCTCTCTGGCTGCTTCCAGCCAGGAAGGGATCTTGAGTTCGCTTCAGGGTCCTTGATGAAACTATCTTTCCCAGAGCAGGGAGGGTCCATGATGAATAGCGAGGCTTCTTGGCTCAATCAGCCAGGGAGAAGCGTCAGGAGCAGTCCAGGAGAAGAAAAACAATCAGAAAAAGGCAAATAGAGGCACAGTACTTGGGAGAACTAGATCTTCTTTTTGGCATCAATCTCTGCCCATCACCCACCCCCCCTGAAGAGATCTCTTTGGGCCGAACTGCCCCAAAAGCTGTCGTTTTTGAGCTGGGATATGCTTCCCCCAGGCCGGAGAAAGGATAGGGAGAGAGGAAGAGAGAAGAGGAAACGATGGGAGAAATGGCAGAGTGTTTATTTATTGTTTTGTAACGTGTGGCCAAAATGTCTTCCATACTATGTGCTGTATGAAGTGTTGTAAATGTGGAGATGGGAGGTAATGGTGGCCGGGTTTACTGGGAGGGACGAAGTTGGTGCAGTGTGATGTATGGAACTGAGTGAGGCAGAAGGGAAGGGGGAAAAAGGAGTCTGGTACTGGTGCAACTTAGGCCATGGGCCAAAAGGAATACTGGGGACTCTCTGCAGTTGGTTCTTTTTTTGGGTTTGGGGCTTCCTGGCTCGACTACAGGGGGAGGGCGGGGGGAGAGTGCTGCAAGGGGGTGGGGAAGGAGGGAATGCCCCCCCTCGCTATCGTCCCCGCCACCTTGTCAAGGAAGGAGGGCGCGAGGAGGAGGAGAAAGGAAGGGAAGCCCCGTCCCCGGGGCCGCTGCCGGGCATGCGCGCGTAGCAGGAGGGCACGAGCGCCTCTGCCTCCTTCCCCAATGTTCCTGGGTGCCGGCTCCGAAAGGCCCAGGGGCCCTGAAGGGGCCTGGGAGCGGCTCCTTGGGCTCCTGCCTGGCCTAGCTGCACAAGGGCGCCTAGCTGGGCCTGGGCGAGGCCTTGCTGGCCCTCCGCACGCAGCACATCAAGTAGGCTGGCAGCATCGCCTGCTTCTGGGAGTGCGGGGGCCTGTCGCTGCTGCTGAGGGGCCTGGTTGGCGCCCCCAGGCCCCGCCGCACCCTCGGCCTCAGCATCCTGGGCAACTGCTGCACCGAAGGCGGGAGCCGGGCCCGCATGCACCAGCTGGGAGGCATCCCGCCCCTCGGTGAGAGAGGAGAGGCAGGCGGAAAGAAGGAATGTGTGTGTGTGTGGGGGGGGTGGTGCGGTAAAAGTTGGTTTGGGGGCGTAATTCCAAAGTGTGGCCTAGGGCGCCAAAAGGGGTTAATCCAGGCCTGGCTCAGGGAGGAATCTTTGAAAGTCTTTGAAATGGTCTGTGCCCTTAGTGGTTGGACTTGATGGGGAATGGCAAGTACTGAGGAACCAAACTGGTGAAGCCTCTATTAACTCACTAACATTTTTTACAACGTCTTGACCACTTTCTATTTTTTGCTGCTCAGTTAGTTTTAGTTGGTGGCCGTGCCGTTGCTCACATAGATACTTCCCGAGAGTATTTCCCAATAAATACCATGGAAGTTTCACATCAACTTGCATATGATTGCACTAGTGGTAGTTAATAGTATGTTTCTGTAAGCCTGTCATCCTCCCCTTTCAATCTCCTTTTATTGGCATTTGATCAGTGCAGAAATGAACAACATGTACCTCTGAGATGTACACAGCAAGCTTTATGATGTGGGCTCTACGCTAAGCAAAACATACAGTATGTTAATTAGCAATATTGACTTTCTTCCTTATAAGATTTCATATGGCTGTTTTTGGTCCTGTCGGCTACATTGGGGATGTTAATAGATTTGTATATGAAGATTTAATTGAATGGCAGGTTTACTGATTCCACAAATTGGTTTTCTGTATTCAGGTCTCTCTTGCATTATTTTGTTTCTCTTTCCAACGAATTAGTGAAGTGATTGCATACGTCTATGTAGTAGGCCTGTTTGATCCCAAAAATAAATCATTCAAAACGCATTCCGGATGTAGGGGGCGCTGGCGCATCAAATCTGGATGACTTCCGAAAAATTTCGGAATTTCCAAAATTAATTCTGAAATTTTGGAATGGCTTCGATAATGGTGGGCATGTTTAATCCAGTTTGGATGGGGATGCCTTCCCTCCTCGTCAGAACTGGGGCAACAACCGTGTTTAGCCCAGTTTGGATGTGGCTGTCGTCCCAGTTTGGGAGCACAAAACGGGAAGCCCCTCCCTGTACAAAAATCTGCTCGACATGAAAGCCTGCTTTTGTCTGCAGCCAAACTTGCCTCCTTGTATTGGAAAGTGTGTGTGTGTGTGGCAGGGCATGCCAGCAGGCCAAGAGCTCAGCTGCAGACACAGTTTTGGCCTGCACGCACGCCCTGACATACACACACACACACAATGAGAGTGCATGTTTGGTGGCTGACTGGGGAATGCAGGCAGGCCCAGAGAGCGCCTGTGGCTGAGCACCTCTTACTCTAGAGCAGGCCTGGGCAAACTTCGGCCCTCCAGGTGTTTTGGACTACAACTCCCACAATTCCTAACAGCCTACTGGCTGTTAGGAATTGTGGGAGTTGTAGTCCAAAACACCTGGAGGGCCGAAGTTTGCCCAGGCCTGCTCTAGAGTAAGAGATGCTGAACTTCCAGGCGTGCCTGCACACCATGCCACACGCGCATACTCTTTCCAAGGAGTGTGTGTGTGTGGCATGGTGTGCAAGCAGGCCCAGAAAGTATGCGCACCTGCCACTGCCGGCAGCCAAGCACCTCTTACTCTAAAGTAGAAACAGCTGGTACCAGGTAAGAAGAATGGACGCTTTCTTAAAGTGCGTGTCAGGAAGGGGAGACAGTGATTAGGAAGCCCCCCCCCCAAATGGTCTGATTTTCAGGGTCCCAATCCCAAAAAACCTACCAATTTTGGGATGATCCCACAAAATGGATTGGGAGCCCCAATGAAAGCTGGGACACTAAACTGGGCAAGGTTTATCCCAAACGCATAACCCTACCTCAAACCACTATAATATGCAGACCCTCTCTGTACCTCTTACCAGCCATTATTTACATGAAATCCCAGAAGTACTATGGTTTTGGTTTAGTCATCTTGGCTTCTTAGGAGATTTGATTTGCTCTTGGACTCATTGGCTTGGGGGGAAAAAAACCCTGTGGAGAATAGGAACTGGAAGCTCCTTAAATGTATAGGAGTATAGTGTCTAGAGATCTAGGGAAGTCATGGTGCCTCTCTATTCTGCCTTGGTTAGACCACATCTGGAATACTGTGTCCAATTCTGGGCACCACAATTGAAGGGAGATGTTGACAAGCTGGAATGTGTCCAGAGGAGGGTGACTCACAGGATCAAGAAAACAAGCCCTATGAGGAGTGGCTTAAAGAGCTGGGCATATTTAGCCTTCAGAAAAGAAGGCTGAGAGGAGACATGATGAGGGCCATGTATAAATATGTGAGAGGACGTCATAGGAAGGAGGGAGCAAGCTTGTTTTCTGCTGCCCTGGAGACCAGGACACGGAACAATGGCTTCAAAATACAAGAAAGGAGATTCCATCTGAACATTAGGAAGAATTTCCTCACTGTGAGAGCTGTTCAGCAGTGGAACTCTCTGCCCATGAGTGTGGTGAAGGCTCCTTCTTTGGAGGTTTTTAAACAGAGGCTGAATGGCCATCTGTCGGGGGTACTTTGAATATGATTTTCCTGCTTCTTGGCAGAATGGGGTTGGACTGGATGGGCCTCGAGGTCTCTTCAAACTCTATGATTCTATCTATGTAAACCCTCCAGATGTTGATAGACTGAAACTCCCATTGAGCATAGCCTGCGGGGAGGAACACTGTGAGTCCACATTTGAGGTCATATTTGCCAACCCTGATTTAAGCTGTAAGAATATTAGATCTGGAGAGAAAGAGGCATACCAGACCAGCCAGGGTCACAGAGTCAGATCTGAGATACATTAGAGCAGTGTTTCCCAACCAGTGTGCCATGGCACACTAGTATGCTGTGAGCGATCATCAGGTGTGCCGTAGGAAATTGGAACCTCCAATACCCTTTCTTCCCCCTCCTGCCAAACACCTTTTCTTCTCCACTTGGGCTCCCTTCTTTCCAGCCTCGCTCTGCTCGCTTTGCCTCGCTTTGCTCTGGGGTGAGTCTGCGCAATAGCGCCCACACGGGTCACGTTTTCCTCCCCCCCTCCCCTCCTGAACACGCTCACGCTATTTTCCCCAAACTCCATCTGTGTTCACATTTGGGCATATTGAGTATTCATGCCAAGTTTGGTCCTGATCCAACATTGTTTCAGTCCACAGTGCTCTCTGGATATAGGTGAACTACAACTCCAAAACCCAAGGTCAATGCCCACCAAACTCTTATAGTATTTTCTCTTGGTTATGGGAGTTCTGTGTGGGAAGTTTGTGTCTTTCTGCCATTCCTGCCAGGAGATCTATGTTGTGTTCATCGAAACAGGTCCAGGTTTCACACTGAGTGTATAAATACATTAAAAACATATTAACTATATGTATTACTGTGTTAGAGTGTCATTTTGTGTCAGTTTGGTTGGTGGTGTGCCCCAGGATTTTGTAAATGTAAAAAATGTGCCACAGCTCAAAAAAGGTTGGGAAACACTGCATTAGAGAAATGATATTTTTCTTCTTCTTCAGCCTTTCCCTTTCACAAACTCCAGTCCAGTGCTCAAACTCTGGAATCTCTTGCTGCATCTACACTGTACAATTAATGCAGTTTGTCCCCACTTTAACTGCCCTGGCTCAATGCTATGAAATCCTGGGAGTTTGAGTTTGTGAAACTACAACTCCCATGACTCAAAATCATTGTACTTAAAGCGGTGTCAAACTGTATTGATTTGAATTGTGCCCAGTGCCACCAAGAGTTTACAGTCATCTTCCTAAGAAACAAGCCGATTGAGACTTTTCTACTTTTAGTCCCAGCAAGCAAGCACTGAACCGTGTGATCCTCCTCCTCTTGCTCCTGAGTCCATTCCTGTCAATGAATAATAAGACAAAACCTCTTATTTTGTGCAGCACATGAATAGTTAATGCCGGAGGAGGCGAGAAAAGAATGTATATGTAAGCGAGTCAATTTGAGTGCATGTGGCTGGCTTTAATTAGTAAATGTAACTAGTTATGTCATGACCCCATTGTGAGTGTTGTTCTTAAGCCTCGCTGGGCAAAATCAGCGCATAACATGTTAAGTTTAAGTAATTATCTCTAAAGTTCTGGTTTCATTTTCTTTTCCTAATGAGGAGAAAAGGAGACACAACAAGAAAGGACAAAACAGATTTGAAATGGGGAAAGAGATGGAGGAAAAATGCAAAGTAATAACTGCCAGAAATTAAAACCATAAGTAAGGCACAGTTGGACTATTTTAAGAGACTGTGCTTATCACATTGGCAAACAATTTAATATGTTTGCTCCCCTCCCCGGGGTTTGTTGTCCTACCCCCTCCTCCTGCTGCATACGCTTATTTTCCACCGTGTTTTCAATAAAATAAACATTGCAACTTTCATACTCTTGGTGAGTTATGATAGAAGCTTTCTCTTCTTCAGTCCTAAACTGATGTCAAAACGGGGCAATTCCAATTTGGGAAGCGGAAAGTGAAATGCAGCTGTTGGCACCATTTTAGCCCCAATGAAACTCTAGGTCAGTGTTTTTCAACCTTTTTTGAGCTGCGGCACATTTTTTTACATTTACAAAATCCTGGGGCACACCACCAACCAAAATGACACAAAATGACACTCTAACACAGTAATACATATAGTTAACATGTTTTTAAATGTATTTATACACTCAGTGTGAAACCTGGGCCTGTTTCGATGAACACAACATACATATCCTGGCAGGAATGGCAGAAAGACACAAACTTCCCACACAGAATTCCCATAACCTATAGAAAATGCTATAAGAGTTTGGTGGACATTGACCTTGAGTTTTGGAGTTGTAGTTCACCTATATCCAGAGAGCACTGTGGACTCAAACAATGTTGGATCAGGACCAAACTTGGCATGAATACTCAATATGCCCAAATATGAACGCAGATGGAGTTCAGGGGAAATAGGCCTTGACATTTGGGAGTTACAGTTTCTGGGATTTATAGTTAACACACAATCAAAAATCATTCTGAATTCCACCAACAATGGAATTGGACCAAACTTGGCACAAATATTCAATATGTCCAAATGTGAACACTGGTGGAGTTTGGGAAAAATAGACTGAGGAGTTGTAGTTGCTGGGATTTATAGTTCATCTACAATCAAAGAGCATTCAGAACTCTACCAATGATTCAGTTGTGCTAATTTTGGCACACAGAACTCCCATGTCCAACAGAAAATACTGGAAGTTGTAGTTGCTGGGATTTATAGTTCACCCATAATCAAAGAGCACTCTGAACTCCACCAATGATGGAATGGAATCAAACTTCCCACACAGAACTCCCAGAACCAAGAGAAAATACTATAAGAGTTTGGTGGGCATTGACCTTGGGTTTTGGAGTTGTAGTTCACCTATATCAGGGGTGCTCATTAGGTAGCTCGGGAGCTACTAGTAGATCTTCGGCCCTTTTCCAGGTGATCTTCGGGCCTCACCAGCCAGATCGGGTGCTCCTGCCATGCTCGCACACACCCTGCATGCACGCGCGCTCCTGCTGCTGGCTTCCGCTCTCGCGGTGCTTCTTTTGCCTGCGGGGCATTGCAGGAAGAAGGAAGCACAAGGCGGGGCCTCTGGAGGGAGCGCCCTGCCTCTCTCTTGTCCGAAGCAGCTGTGCAGCCTCCGTTGCCGACGGGACAGGCAGGGCGGAGCGCTCCCTCTAGATGCCCCGCCTTGTGCTTTCTCCTTCCTCCAATGCCCCGCAGGCGGAAGAAGCGCTGCGCGGGCGGAAGACAGCAACAGGAGAATGCGCAGTGGCGGGAGTGCGCGGTGGCGGGAGTGCGCGGCAGCGGGAGCAGGTAGATCTTTTGGACTTGGTTGCTTTAAGAGTAGCTCGCATGCTGAAAAAGTGTGAGCACCCCTGACCTATATCCAGAGAGCACTGTGGACTGAAACAATGTTGGATCAGGATCAAACTTGGCATGAATACTCAATATGCCCAAATGTGAACACAGATGGAGTTTGGGGAAAATAGACCTTGACAGTTGGGAGTTACAGTTTCTGGGATTTATAGTTAACACACACTCAAAGAGCATCCTGAACTCTTGCAACAATGGAATTGAACCAAACTTGGCATATTGAACTCTCATTACCAACACAAAGTACTTAAAGGGTTTGTTTAGGAATTGACCTTGATTTTGGAAGTTGTAGTTCACCTACACCCAGAGAGCACTGTGGACTCAAACAATGTTATGTTATGTTGTTTGTTTTCTATCCAGAATCACAATGTTGGAAGGAGGCTCACCACTTCAAGGTCCGTAAAACAGGCATGGGGAAACTTTGGCCCTCTGGGTGCTTTAGTCTTCTATTCCCACCATTCCTAACAGCCTGAGGACCTTTCCTGCTTAACTGGCTGAGGGGGGAAAGGAAAAGGGCTTGAGGCTGCTAGGAATGGTGGGAGTTGGAGTCCAAAACACCTGGAAGGTCCAAGTTTGCCCATGCCAGCTTTAGACAGAGACCTCTTCCTCCCCCTTCGCACCCTTTCTTCCTCCTTCTGCCAAACACTTTTTCTTCTACACTGTTGCTTCTGCTGCCATTTTGATCTGAGGGGGCAGCATGAGCGTTTTCAGGAGGGGAGGGGGGAGGGAGGAAGACGTGACCCGTGCGGGTGCTACTGCGCAGACTCGCCCCAGAGCAAAGCGAGGCAAAGCAAGCAGAGCGAGGCTGGGAAGAAGGGAGCCCGAGTGGAGAAGAAAAAGTGTTTGGCAGGAGGGGAAAGAAAGGGTACTGGAGGTTCCAATTTGCCACGGCACACCTGATAATTGCTCACGGCACACTGGTTGGGAAACACTACTCTAGGTATTGTGGTTTTGTAAGGTTTTAAGCCTTCTTTGCCTCACCAAATTACAAATCCCAGGATTCTATTGCATCGAGTTAAAGTGTTCTTAAACTGCATTAATTCTACAGTGCGAATACATGCACACTAAGTCTACAAAATGTGATGACTGTTATAGTTTGGCAAGCATCAGAGGATTTTTATGAATGTTCAGAGGATGAGTCAGCCAGGGATGATGGGTTTCAAAGTGAATTGCAGGCAAATGAGGCTGATGTTTTGGATTCTTCAGCTCGTTCCCAGACAACAGGGGGAAATGAAAGTATTAGTTCTCTTGAGAAAAGGCCTTGGGAAAACGAGGAGTTTTCAAGGGAGAATAGATTAGACCTGAGAATGCAGGGTATGAAAAGCTGACCAATGAGATTTTCTCAGAGGCTTCGAGATAAGGCTAAAGATCCAGATCTGCGAGACATTATGTCATGAGAGGTTTGGAGGGCTTAAATTAAGTGGCTTGCTTGCAGGCCTTTCAGAGGAGACAACGTTGCTCAAGGAGATCGCTCTCCTGTTTATGATCTCAAGTTCTCAGTTCATGTTTTGTCAAGATTCCTGGTTCCTGTTCCTGTTTATGTCTGTGTTTTGTTGGAGCTTTTCGTTCCTGATTTCATGTTCATTGATACCCCTTTGGTTTTTAGATTCTTTGGCTTTGACATTGGGAAGGCTAAGCGGATGGTCCTGGAAGCCAAATTTAGGTTGCTAGGTAGAAGATTAAGGTCCAGGACCTCAAAGGTAGCATTCTCGGAAATGCTACCTGTTCCACGCGCAGGGACAGCCAGACAGGCAGAGCTCAGGAGCTTCAATGCGTGGATGAGGCAGTGGTGTCGAGAGGAAGGTTTTAGATTTGTTAGGAACTGGGGAACATTTTCAGGAAAGCCAGACCTGTACAAAAGGGACGGGTTACACTTGAACGAAAATGGAACCAGACTGCTGGCGACTAATATTAAAAAGATTTCAGAGCAGCTTTTAAACTGATTCCTAGGGGAAAGTCGACAGGAGCTGGGCAGCTTCCGGTTCGAGAGGGTGAAATGCCAAGTATGGAGGACGAAATCCATACACAAATGGCTGAGTCAACAGAAAAGATAGATAGTAGTAGTCGAGAGGTAGGACATGGTAGGCCTTCTACAAATTCTCACAAACAGCCAAAGTTGAAAGTGCACCAGAGAAATAAATATAAATGTCTGTACGCAAAACGCTAGAAGCCTTCGAACAAAAATAGGGAGTTGGAATATTTGGCAAAAGAAAAAAATATTGATATTATTGGCATAACAGAAACCTGGTGGACGGAGGAAAACAAATGGGACACAAAGATTCCAGGTTATAAACTGTACAGAAAAGACAGGAGAGGGAAAAACGGTGGCGGTGTGGCCCTGTACATAAATGAAGAGCTAGAATCTCATGAATTAGAACTTCAAGAAATTTCAAACTCACCTACAGAAACATTGTGGGTAAAAGTCCCAGGACAAAAAACTAATCTAGCACTAGGGATCTGCTATTGTCCTCCCAACCAAACTCCAGAGGCAGACTGCTATCTGGAAAATGAAGTTAAACAGGCCTCAAAAAGAAATACATTAGTCATAATGGGGGACTTCAACTATCCCCGAATAGATTGGCCAAATTCTTGTTCTACGCATGAAAGAGAGACAAGGTTCCTCGACATGCTAGCTGATTATTCCCTTGAGCAGATGGTCATCGAACCAACCAGGGGAAAGGGGATCCTGGACTTGGTGCTAACTAATGAACAAGATCTCGTTCAAGATGTCCTTGTAGCTGAGCCCATAGGTACCAGTGACCACAACACAATAACCTTCAACGTAAGTTTGGATAGCAAACTGTCAGTGAAAACTAACACAGAGACATTAAACTTTCACAAAGGGAATTTCACCAAAATGAGAAAAATTGTAAAGAACAAACTAAAAGGAGCAGTAAAAAAAATCAAATCCCTCCAAATGCTTGGAAACTGTTTAAAAATACTTTAAAACAGGCCGAACTAAAATGCATTCAATAAAAAGAAAGAGGCATGGAAAGTCCAAAAGGACACCAGTATGGCTTACAAATGAAGTAAAAGATGTGATTGGAAAGAAGAAAAACTCATTTAAGAAATGGAAGGCTCTTCCTACCGAGGAGAACAGAAAGGAACACAAGCTCTGGCAAACTAAATGCAAAGCAACCGTCAGGAAAGCCAAGAGAGATTTTGAGGCACACATAGCAAAGAATATTTTAAAAAACCAACTTCTTTAAGTACATCAGAAGCAGGAACCCAACTAGAAAAGCAGTTGGGCCACTCGACGACAATGGTCAGAAAGGGAAAATCAGCGAAGACAAGGAGATTGCTGAGCGGCTAAATGACTTCTTTGCCTCCGTTTTCACACAGGAGGACAGACAACATATGCCTGCAGCTGAGTCAGTTTTTCAGGGAGGGAATTAAATGAATTAAACCAGATAGAGATAAACAAGGAAGATGTTCTCACATGCCTTACTAAACTAAATGTCAACAAATCACCAGGGCCAGATGGCATCCACCCCAGAGTTCTTAAGGAACTCAAGTGTGAAATTGCTGAAATTCTAGCCAAAATATATAACCTTTCTCTAAGATCAGGCACTGTACCGAGGACTGGAGGGAGGCAAATGTAACTCCGATCTTCAAGAAAGGATCCAGGGATGATCCAGGAAATTATAGGCCAGTTAGTCTAACCTCAGTTCCAGGCAAAGTGATGGAAACCATTATTAAAGAAAAAAATTACTAAGCACATAGAAGAACAGGCATTGCTGAAGGAAAATCAACATGGTTTCTGCAAAGGCAAATCATGTCTTACTAACTTGTTAGAATTCTTTGAGGGTGTAAATAAACACATAGATAAAGGGGACCCAATTGATATTGTTTACCTTGACTTTCAAAAAGCTTTTGACAAAGTCCCTCACCAAAGGCTCCTAAATAAGCTCTTCAGCCATGGAATCAAAGGACAGGTCTTGTCCTGGATTGGAACCTGGCTAAACTGTAGGAAACAAAGGGTGGTAATAAACGGACATTTCTCTGGGTGGAAAGAGGTGAGAAGTGGCGTACCCCAAGGTTCAGTTTTGGGTCCGTTACTTTTTAATTTATTCATTAATGATCTGGATGTAGGAGTGAATTCTGAGGTAGCAAAGTTTGCAGACGACACTAAATTGTTCAGGGTAGTTAAAAATGAAACTGATTGTAAAGAGCTCCAGAAAGATCTCTCGAAATTGAGTGAATGGGCAACAAAGTGGCAAATGCATTTTAACCTAAACAAGTGTAAAGTCATGCACATCGGGCAAAGAACCCCAACTACACCTACAAATTGATGGGGTCAAAGCTTTCCGAGACAAACCAGGAAAGGGATCTTGGGGTTTGGTGGACAGCTCAATGAAGATGTCAACCCAGTGCGCAGCAGCAGTGAAAAAAGCAAATTCTATGCTAGGCATGATCAGAAAGGGAATCGAAAATAGGTCAGCAAATGTTGTATTACCTCTCTACAAATCGATGGTAAGTCCACATTTGGAGTACTGTGTACAATTCTGGTCTCCGCACCTTAAGAAGGATATAACGGAACTGGAAAGGTACAGAAAAGGGCAACAAGAATGATCCAAGGGATGGAGCGGCTCCCTTATGAAACCAGTTGCAACGCCTTGGTCTTTTCAGCCTTGAAAGACGGCGTTTAAGAGGTGACTTGATCGAAGTGTATAAAATCATGCATGGGATAGAAAAGGTGAATAAAGAAAAACTGTTTTCTTTGTCACAAAACACTAGGACTAGAGGGCACTCCCTGAAGCTCCAAGGTAGGAAAATTAGGACTAACAAAGGGAAATATTTCTTCACCCAGAGGGTCATTGGGTTATGGAACTCACTTCCAGAAGAGGTTGTGACAGCTGTCAGCCTGGACAACTTCAAGGCAGGATTAGACAGATTCATGGATACCAAGTGTATCAGTAGTTACTGAAAAGGACATTCAAGTGCCACCTCGGAGTTGGTTGAGGTAGGCAGGATTTCCCTCCTTTCTGCTAGAGATCCCTGGAACTGGTTGTGGGGGTCGGGAGCAGGTCAGGTTCTTATGATGTTTGCCCTCCCTTCTGCTCGAGATCCCCGTGTACAACTGGTGGGCCACTGTGTGATACAGAATGCTGGACTAGATGGGCTGAGGTCCGATTCAGCATGGCTCTTCTTATGTTCTTATGTTCTTATGTTCTGCCTGGTATTTTGGGAATTACTGCTGTTGAATTCTGGTTTCTTTTGAGAACTGCATTTTATATTTTTGCTGACTCTTTTGGGTTTGCCCTTTTTATACACTTTCTCTAATAAACATTCTTTTTATTGGACTATTGGACTCTGGTGTGGCGTGGAGTGAAAAGGTGTTCCAGGACCAGAGTACAACAGCAACCAATGTTCCTAACAAACCCAGTTAGGTCTTTGGATCCAACTTCGAAATGCTGCAATCGATGGACGTTCTTGCCCTACATCATTATTTCCAAAGCCAAGTTCAACGCTATGAGTTGTAGTTGTTAGTACCATCAATCCACTCCTGCCATCTATCCACGATCAGACAGAGAACCTTCTCTGTAGCTGCACCGGTGCTTTGGAACTCCTTCCCGGACAGTACCCGAGCCATCTCGGAGTTGGCCCCCTTCTGAAGGGCATGTAAGACCGCCCTTTTTGGCCTAGCCTTTAACTAGGCACACTGAACTAAGAACTGTGTCGTATGTCATCCCATGCCCTGTGTTGTGATGTAATGTGTTTTAATGTGTTTTTATGCTTTTATTGTAGGGCCACATGTCGACATGTCGTGACATGTTGCCCACTTATACTACTGTCACCCGCCCCGAGCCTGCTGGGAGGAGCGGAATACAAAACTGAACAATAAATAAATAAATAAATAGTTCCAACACTAACATTTCCAAGCTCTGGAGATTATGGGCTTTGTAGTTTCCCAGCACATTTGAAAGACATTAAGTTGGGGAAGTGATTCAAAGCTTACAGGTTAATCCTTTGGTGCTAGAAATAATATCACATGAAAGCTGATTGGCATAACCTGGGGATCAGAACCAGACACAGTGTGGACATCTGCCGTTGTGCTTTGCTATTCTGCTGCTGAGTACGCATGCCCACTGTGGAACACATCTCACCACGCTAAAACTGTGGACGTGTCTCTTAATGAGACATGCCTCATTATCACAGGATGTCTATGCCCTACAACGCTGGAGAAATTATACTGTTGAGGCGATATTGCACCACCTGACATCCAACTGAAAGTAGCAGTCAATAATGAAGGGCCAAGGCATTGACATCTCTGGCCCATCGCCTGTTCGGATATCAGCCAGCATGCCAACGCTTTAAATCAAGGAATAGCTTTGTAAGATCTACAGAGATACTTGCAGGAACACCTCAGCAAGCAAGAGTCCAAAGGTGGCAGGCTTAAACCCGGAACCACAATCAGTACCTGATACCAGATGAGAAACTCCCTCCTGGAGACATGGAAGACCAGGCAACTTGGAAAGTGCAGAAGAGCCCACTCCCTTGCACCACGAGATGTAAGACCTTAAGAAATGGGGTTACCAAGTGGAGTTCATGACACGTGAGTGTGGAGAAGAGCAAACCACAGACCACCTATTACAATGCAACCTGAGCCCTGCCACATGCACAAAGGAGGACCTTCTTTCAGCGACACCAGAGGCACTCCTAGTCGTCAGCTTCTTGTCAATGACATTTAGTATAATGCCAAGTTTAGCCACCTGCACACCTTCTATTTTATACTAATTTATGCAATGCTTTTGATATGAAATAAGTAAATCTTAAATAAAAATTGCCATTTCTCTATCGACCACCAGGGGGCGGCCTCTACTCTCTTCAGGTAGCATTGATGCTTCTTGTGTGTCTTTCTAGTCAAATGGAAAGAGATGCTGCTGCTCCCTGCATCTACATTGTTGAATGAATGCAGTTTGGCACCGCTGCCGAGGCTCAAGGCTGTGGAATCATGGGACTTGTAGTATGGCGAGGCACCAGGACTCTTTGTTAGAGGAGGCTAGTGGTCTTGCGATGCTTAAAAAATGGGTTAATCCCACTTTGTCAAGTGCAATTTTCTCCTTTTATTGTTGTTATCCTGCATCCTTTTGTAACTGTGTTATTTTCCTCTTGAAGTCTGCTCAGTTGGACATGATGACATTCCTTTGCAAAAACGGCAGCCAAGTTTACGATGGCAGGATGTTTGACCTAGAGTTTGCATTTAGAGACTTCAGTGCGTTATTCGATGCACATTATTCCTCCCCACCTTTCTCTTCATTGGACCCCTCCCTATTCCCTGAATGTTGTTGACACCTGAATTGATGGAGCCATCTTTTTAATGTCCCTTTCCTTCTAAGGCGAAGGGACTCGCATAATCAATTATATACATGTCTTCACTAAAATGACAACTTTCTGCGTTGTCCCCCTCCCCAAAGGACTCTAATCTCCTTCGTCCACATTGTGTGTGTACAATAAAGAAATGATATATTATCCCACATTTCTATGAGCTCTCCACCCCCAAATATATCCCCATTCCCGTCTCATGTTGCAACCTCCCCCCCCCCCCATGAAATTCCTTGGCAATTAAATTTACCACACCACCCTTCCATAATGGATGCCTACATTGTGGGGGGAGGGGATCTGTGATCAATTACAGCTTATTCCTCTAGGCAAAAAGAACTTCTCCCACTCTTGGGATTGACCGAGAAGTAGATACTTTTGCACAGGGATCCCTTCACAAGGTGCCTTTGCGTAACCGACCCCTTTGCATAGGGATACTTTTCCATATTGATCCCTATGCACAGTTGGTGCCTTTGCAAGATCCTTTTGCATATGAATACTTTTCCATACAGATCCTCTTGCAAGATCCCATTGCAATACTAATGCCTTTGCAAGATCCTTTTGCATATGGAGATGCCTTTGCATACAGAAACTTTTCCATACTGATCCCTTAGCGAGATCCCCTTGCACATCTGATGCCTTTGAAAGATCATTTTGCATAGGGATCCCTTTGCATAGGGATACTTTTCCATACAGATCCTTTTGCAAGATCCCATTGCAATACTAATGCCTTTGCAAGATCCTTTTGCATAGAGATCCCTTTGCATATGGATACTTTTCCATACAGATCCATTTGCAAGATCCCATTGCAATACTAATGCCCCTGCAAGAGCCTTTTGCATAGGGAGATCCCTTTGCATATGGATACTTTTTCATGCAGATCCCTTTGAGAGATCCCTTTTCACATCTGATGCCTTTGAAAGATCCTTTTGCATAGGGATCTCTTTGCATACGGATACTTTTCCATGCAGACCCATTTGCAAGATCCCATTGCAATACTAATGCCCTTGCAAGATCCTTTTGCATAGGGAGATCCCTTTGCATATGGATACTTTTCCATGCAGATCCCTTTGAGAGATCCCTTTTCACATCTGATGCCTTTGCAAGATCCTTTTGCATAGGGATCTCTTTGCATACGGATACTTTTCCATACAGACCCATTTGCAAGATCCCATTGCAATACTAATGCCCTTGCAAGATCCTTTTGCATAGGGATCTCTTTGCATACGGATACTTTTCCATGCAGATCCCTTTGCAAGATCCCTTTTCACATCTGATGCCTTTGCAAGATCCTTTTGCATAGGGATCTCTTTGCATACGGATACTTTTCCATACAGACCCATTTGCAAGATCCCATTGCAATACTAATGCCCTTGCAAGATCCTTTTGCATAGGGAGATCCCTTTGCATATGGATACTTTTCCAGACAGATCCTTTTGCAAGATCCCATTGCAATACTAATGCCTTTGCAAGATCCTTTTGCATAGAGATCCCTTTGCATATGGATACTTTTCCATACAGATCCATTTGCAAGATCCCATTGCAATACTAATGCCCTTGCAAGATCCTTTTGCATAGGGAGATCCCTTTGCATATGGATACTTTCCATGCAGATCCCTTTGAGAGATCCCTTTTCACATCTGATGCCTTTGAAAGATCCTTTTGCATAGGGATCTCTTTGCATACGGATACTTTTCCATGCAGACCCATTTGCAAGATCCCATTGCAATACTAATGCCCTTGCAAGATCCTTTTGCATAGGGAGATCCCTTTGCATATGGATACTTTTCCATGCAGATCCCTTTGAGAGATCCCTTTTCACATCTGATGCCTTTGAAAGATCCTTTTGCATAGGGATCTCTTTGCATAAAGGATACTTTTCCATACAGACCCATTTGCAAGATCCCATTGCAATACTAATGCCCTTGCAAGATCCTTTTGCATAGGGAGATCCCTTTGCATATGGATACTTTTCCATGCAGATCCCTTTGAGAGATCCCATTGCAATACTAATGCCTTTGCAAGATCCTTATGCATAGGGATCTCTTTGCATACGGATACTTTTCCATACAGACCCATTTGCAAGATCCCATTGCAATACTAATGCCCTTGCAAGATCCTTTTGCATAGGGAGATCCCTTTGCATATGGATACTTTTCCATGCAGATCCCTTTGAGAGATCCCTTTTCACATCTGATGCCTTTGAAATATCCTTTTGCATAGGGATCTCTTTGCATACGGATACTTTTCCATGCAGATCCCTTAGCGAGATCCCCTTGCACATCTGATGCCTTTGAAAGATCATTTTGCATAGGGAGATCCCTTTGCATAGGGATACTTTTCCATGCAGATCCCTTTGAGAGATCCCTTTTCACATCTGATGCCTTTGAAATATCCTTTTGCATAGGGATCTCTTTGCATATGAATACTTTTCCATACAGATCCTCTTGCAAGATCCCATTGCACATCTGATGCCTTTGAAAGATCATTTTGCATAGGGATCCCTTTGCATAGGGATACTTTTCCATGCAGATCCCTTTGCAAGATCCCTTTACACAACTGATGCCTTTGCAGGAACTCTTTGCTGATGAATACTTGTCTGTATGGACCCCTTTGGAAGATCCCTTTGCACAACTGATGCCCTTGCAAGATCCCTTTGCATACAGATCCTTTTCAAGACTGACCCCTTTGTACAACTGACGCCTTTGCATAGGGATCCTTCTGTATGTGAATACTTTTCTGCACAGATCCCTTTGCACAACTGATGCCCTTGCAAGAACTCCTGGCATACAAATCCTTTCCCAGGCTTCGCGGGATCCATTCGCAAGATCTTGACGGTGTCACCCGCTCCAGCCCCGAGGAAGGTCCTGGCTGGCACTTTGCATTTCCCCTTGCCTCCACCGGGGGGCGCTCTTTCCCCCCTCGCTCCTCCTCCCTCCTTCCCTGTCTCCTCTTCCTCCTCCTCCTCTTCCTCGCTGCTGCTTTTGCCCGGCGCCGGATCGCGTCTCCTCTCTTACGGATCGTCCCGGCGGAAAGCCTCCCTCCCGAGGCTTGCAGGGAGGAAAGGAGGAAGGAGGACAGAAAGAAAGGAGTAAGGAAGGAAGAGGAGAAGGACGAGAGCCCCGGGGGGCATCCCAGCCGACCCTCAGGTAAGAAGACCAAGCCTGCGTCGCCGCTGCTGCTGCTTCCTCCTCCTCCGCAGCCTTGGGATGCCCTGAAGCCGCAGACCAAGGAAGGGAGAAAAAGAGAGGAAGGGAGAAAGAGAGAGGAAGGGAGGAGAGAAACGTATGGACAGCCCTCGACACTGTGGAATCCCTTCTGAGCGGAGGAGGCTCCAGCCCAAGGCAATGACTGTCCCCCGACGCATCTCCCCTTCCTTCCCTTCCTTCCTTTCCTTCCCTGGACGGGCTGGGTGAGGGGCGTTGCAAACTCTGGGTCTTCCTTTGCCACTTCTCTGCTTTGGCATCAGCCTCACCTTCCAGTGGGGAGACCTTTCTCTCTCCTTTGGGGTCCAGGGCTTTGCTGCCCCTGCCACCCGACAATTGAAGGATTGCAGCTCTCCGCTCTCCCTTGCCCGTTGCTTCTTTCCCTCCCTGCCCTTCCGCACATCTCTCTCTCTCTCTCTCTCTCTCTCTGTTTCCTTCCCCTTTTCTCCTTTCTCCACCTCAAAGTTCTCTCCTGCCTCATTCAGGACTGAACAGCTCCCATCTTCTCCTTTCCTCTCTTTTGGAGGACGCCTATTTCCCTTCTAGTCTCCTGCCTTCCCTTTAGAGCACTGCTTTTTTCCTCCTTTCACATGCATTTGGGAAGCCTGGCATCCTTTATCCCAGGCATGGGCAAACCTCGTCCCTCCAGGAGTTTTGGACTTCAACTCCCACAATTCCTTACAGCCTCAGGCCCCTTCCTCCCCCTCCCTCAGCCACTTAAGCATGCATTTGGGAAGCCTGGCACCCTTTAACATGCATTTGGGAAGCCTGGCATCCTTTATCCCAGGCATGGGCAAACCTCGTCCCTCCAGGAGTTTTGGACTTCAACTCCCACAATTCCTTACAGCCTCAGGCCCCTTCCTCCCCCCTCCAGCCACTTAAGCATGCATTTGGGAAGCCTGGCGTCCTTTAACATGCATTTGGGAAGCCTGGCATCCTTTATCCCAGGCATGGACAAACCTCGTCCATCCAGGAGTTTGGGACTTCAACTCCCACAATTCCTTACAGTCTCAGCCCCCTTCCTCCCCCCTCCCCCAGCCACTTAAGCATGCATTTGGGAAGCCTGGCATCCTTTAACATGCATTTGGGAAGCCTGGCATCCTTTATCCCAGGCATGGGCAAACCTCGTCCCTCCAGGAGTTTTGGACTTCAACTCCCACAATTCCTAACAGCCTCTGGTTCCTTCCTTTCCCCCCTCAGCCAAGCTAAGTGTGCCCTTGGGAAGCTTGGCATCCTTTCCCATGCATTTGGGAAACCTGGCATCCTTTATTCCAGGTATAGGCAAATATCATCCCTCCAGGAGTTTTGGACTTCAACTCCCACAATTCCTAACAGCCTCATGCCTCTTCCTTTCCCCCCTCAGCTGTTCAAGGGACAATATTTACCCATACCTGCTTTACCCCATAAGTTGTGAGGGTTTTGGATGGCAGTGCCATGGCTTGCTAAGGGCACAGAGGGAACAAATACATCCAAAATAGACCTCAAGAGGGACCTCCTTTGGGTTTCTTTGCTGAGAGAATGGGACCCAATCCTGCCATTTAGCCCTCTTTCCAGCTGTGTTCAAACAATTTCGGAGCAGGTCCTCTCAAGAGCAAGGCGTTTAGACCTTTAGATGCATGCATTATGTATCCATGTACATCAATAATGTGCATGTCTTCCCTCTGATGTATCTCATGGTGTTACTGTCTCTTCCTGGTATGGGGTAGTGAGCAAAGCAGCACATGTGGGGAGAGGAATGGGGGATATGAACACTGTGTGCCAAAATATGATTATTATTTGATACACAACAAGATTAGTACACAGCAAACAAGATCACTATGCTGGCAGTTGTCTTGGATCACATGTTGAACACTTCCAAAGTGTCTAGAACTATGTGATGTATCTGTGAATAATGCATACAGATCTGGGTAGGGTGGCCTTTTGCAGCTGACAGGTGGTAATCTTGAGAGCGCCAATTGTTATTAGGTGCTGGCCAAGGTCTTTAGGCACTGTACCCAGTGTGGCGATCACCACTGGGACCGTCACCACTGGCTTATTTTTATTCTTCTTATTATGTTTGGGTCACTGTGAGTTTTCCGGGCAGTCTGGCCATGTTCCAGAAGCATTCTCTCCTGACATTTCACTTGCATCTATGGCAGGCATTCTCATATATGCTGGAAACTAGGCAAGTGGGGTTTATATCTCTGTGGAATGTCCAGGGTGGGAAAAAGTACTCTTGTCTGTTTGAGGCAAGTGTGAATATTGCAATTGGCTACCTTGATTAGCACTGAATGGCCTCGCAGCTTCAAAACCTGGCTGCTTCCTGCCTGGGGGAATCCTTTGTTGGGAAGTGTTAACTGGCCCTGATTGTTTCCTGTCTGGAATGCCCCAGTGTTTTGAGTGTTCCTCTTTTTATACTGTCCTGATTCTAGAGGTTTTTTTAAACACTGGTAGCCAGATTTTGTTCATTTTCATACTTTCCTCCTTTCTATTGAAATTATTTATTTACTTTATTTACTTTATTTATATTCCGCTCTGACTCAGAGCAGATTACAGGTACACATACTTAGCAGACAATCCCTGCCATTTCCACATACACAACATATAGACAAACAGAGGCAAACTCTGGCCACCAGGGGGAGCTGATGCACTCCTCATCTCTCAGCATTCCCAACGTCCCTTGTTGTTCCTTCCGCATTCCTCAGCGTTCCTGGAGTTCTTTTAATGGCCTCACAATTCAGTCAAAATTTGCCTCCCCATTTAACGTGAAATTGGCCACATCCAACAAAGGATTCCCCCAGGCAGGAAGCAGCCAGGCTTTGAAACTGCAAGGCCATTCAATGCTAATCAAGCTGGCCAATGGCAACATTCACACTTGCCTCAAACAGACAAGAATTCTTTCTCCCACCGTGACATTCCACGGATATATAAACCATACTTGCGTAGTTTCCAATAGACCTCGCAACCTCTGAGGATGCCTGCGATAGATGTGGGCAAAACGTCAGGAGATAATGCTTCTGGAACATGACTGAAGAGCCCGGAAAACTCACAGCAACCCAGTGATTCTGGCCATGAAAGCCTTCGACAACATATTATTATGTTTGCTTATATTCCGCTTATTATGTTTGTTTATATTTCTCTTACTAAGTTTGTTTATATTCTGCTATATCTCTCTATAAGGGGGTTGTTGTGTCATTTATGTGTTTGGAGGATAATGATGCTGGAAGAGAATGCATGTTGGCAACATGGAAAGAGCTTTATGAATTTATTTCGGAAGGGGTGCTTGGAGGGAAGTTGAGTGATGGATGCCTCGGAGGAACAGGATGGAGTGATGGTGGCAGGTGGGTGGAGAAAAGAGTGACAGCTTAAAGGAGGGAGGGGAGTCATTTCTTGGCTAAGTTTCCTTTGCTTTCTTGCACATCCCTTCAATGACTTCCATGCCTTGAAGGAAAGGGAGGAGGGAGTTGATCGCAGCATATAAGATGTTTCCCCCATCTTTTGGAAATGCCAACATGCCTCCTGATTGAGACTTTGGAGGGAAGAATGAACGTAGATGGGGCATCTTTCTTCTGGAAATAGTAGCTGCTGTTGCGATCCATTCATAAATTGAATTTAATTTCTGTTGTGCTCATGATAAAGGATTCCGTCATTGGAAATCTTCCTGTGTTCCCCATACTTTTGGTTCTCACAGTGTTTTGCAGCGTAGGAACTGGAAATCAGTGAGCTTCTTGCAGACTGAAAACTAAGTTTGGAAGCTATTCCAAGCAACAGAGTGAATGTATTTATTTATTATTTATTTATGTACATCATTTCTACCCCGCTCTTCTCAACCCCTGAGAGGGGACTCAGAGCGGCCTAACAAAAGGCAACAATTCGATGCTGATACTCAATATAAATACAATATAAAACCATAGACATTCAGCACTAAAATACAGTTAACATTGACACATAATACACATACTGTACACTTAAGTTAAAAACAGTGTTCCGTCCACAACATACAACAAGGAAGCACTAACGCTAGAAGTGAGAAAATATATCATATATAATATAGAATAATTTCAAAAGTAGGAACCAATGGAGCACAGTACCGGGTATGTGTAGATAACCGTCATCTCAGTGTAAAGAGTCCATAGTACATTACAATCCGCACCCATTATAGTCCCAGGCATCCGCACAAAAAAGGGTCTAACAGTCCATAATAGACCATATGCCAGTTCGTATAGAAAGAGATCCGGTTGGACGACAAAGTACGGTGCAAAGTAATCTGGGATAAGGTAAGTAAGTCCGGTGTGGAAAGGCGGTGTATGGTACTCCGAAAGGAAAGGTTCCAAGGTGTATATAGTTCCAAAGTGGTAGCCAGATGAGCTCAAGGAGTAGAAAAGCACTGGGTTAAAATCCCATAGGAGCCAAACAGCCGATGGAACAGCGTGAGGGTGTCATTTTTCCCATTGGCCAATATGATCCGTTTCACCAGGCAATAATATAGCTTGTTTTTTCAAGCCTTAAGCGGCAATCAACATATCCTCATCTGTAATTAATAGCAGTAAGATAGTAGCAGAGTGAAAAGCACACCCATGAAAGACAACATATACATGGAAGGTAACATACCTGTGTAGTAAATCACAGTAGCATAACCTCGTGACCATGTACGCGAGGTGACCCAAAGGTAAGTGGTCACATGAATGTATCCCATATATATAGCGCAGGTTAAACAGATGATTAATTAAATTAACAGGGAACTTAGTCCTATTACTTCATTTAACTCATGCGGCCACGCAGTTTCTAGGGTGGAGATCCATTTATTTTCTAAACGGCGTAACACCTGGTTGATGTTAGTGTGTGGTGCGATGTTAGCCTTTTCAAGGACCTGGAGTCTTAAGGAACTTACGGAGTGGTTTAGGACTTTACAGTGTTGTTAGAAGGGGATATCTTCATTGCCCGTGTTTAATCTGCTTTTGTGTTCAGTGAATCGGGTCCTAATTTGACGTTTCATCATGCCCACGTAGGTCTTAGGGCATGGGAATGGACGGCGTACACGACAAAGTCGGACGCGCACGTGGAGAAATTATTCTATATTCTATATTATATATGATATATTTTCTCACTTCTAGCGTTAGTGCTTTCTTGTTGGTTGTTTGCCACCCTCGCTCATTTTTCTGCCGTTCACAACATAAGCATTGAGCCATATCCATCAACTTGCCATTACAATTCCAATGCAAAGTGCTGCATTGTGCTAATGTGCAAAAGCCTGGTCCCACAGCCACGATTTCACTTTTTTCCCTGAATGCCAGAAGGGATGGGGTTGATCGTACGTATGTCGCTTGGAAGCGCGTTCCACAGACGGGGAGCCACCACTGAGAAGGCCCTCTCTCTCGTCCCCACCAACCACGTTTGAGAAGTTGGTGGGAGCGAGAGCAGGGCCTCCCCGGATGATCTTAAATTATGAGGTGGGATGTAGCGGCAGATGTGTTCGGACAAGTAAGCTGGGCCAGAACCATATAGAGCTTTAAAGGACAAAACAGTACTTTGAATTGAGCTCGGAAGTGGACAGGCAGCCAGTGGAAGTGGACAGACAGCTAGTGGAAGTGGACAGGCAGCCAGTGGAAGTGGACAGGCAGCCAGTGGAGCTGACACAACAGGGGGGTGGTATGCTCCCTGAATGTAGCTCCAGTTAACAATCTGGCTGCCGCCCGTTGGACTAGTTGTAATTTCTGAACTGTCTTCAAAGGCAGCCCCACGTAGAGTGCGTTGCAGTAATCTATTCGGGATGTGACCAGAGCGTGGACGACCATAGCCAGATCAGACTTCCCAAGGTATGGGCACAGCTGGCGCACAAGTCTTAACTGTGCAAAAGCTCCCCTGGCCACCGCCGAGACCTGGGGTTCCAGGCTCAGCGATGAATCCAGGATCACTCCCAAGCTGCGAACCTGCGTCTTATTGTGAAAGTCATTTTACAATAACATCACTAAGGTGAGGAATAATCCGGACGGTGGTTCTCATACCATCACATGATGTTGGGTTTCATTTTCCATTGGGAACAGTTAGGCGTGCGTTTAAGATAGAGGATGACATTCCAGGGCATGAGATATGCTGAGAGACTTAGTAAGGTCAGCTGGTTACGGCAGAGTTATGCAGCTTCTTTTTTAACCACATTCAGGGCTGAATATTGCTGGCAAGAGAAGCATTAGAAGGATGTGATACTCTCTTTATTCTTCTAAATGCTGCTCAAAATCTAGTGTAGCAATGTATGCATGTGTGTGCCAAACTGTGAACCTATTTCTTGAATATGGAAACAATTCCTTATGGCACTGTCATTTGAAATGGATGTTTCAAAGGTCATGGATGTGTCATGAGAGAAAACTACATTTGAGCTTGGATCAGGTCCTTGGTTGAGAAGTCCTACATTCCAGTTTTCTTGTTGTCACTGTCGTTATATGCATTCAAGTTGTTACTGACCATTGGTGATTCCAAGGCAAACCTATCATAGGGTTTCCTTGCAAAGTTTTGTTCAGAAGAGGTTTACCATTGCCATCCTCTGAGGCTGAGAGGGTGTGACTTGCCCAAGGTCAGCCAATCAATGGGTTCCATGATCAAGTGAAGATGTGAATCCTGGTCTGAAGAGTATGGTTTTGCAGGGTTAATGTAAAAGGTAGCCAAAAGACGCGTAGTCTGTAAAAGGATTCTCAAGGGCGGGGGCGGCGAGGGAAATCCAAGCCACGGCCACAGGACACAGAGGAGGGAGCCTTCTGCCGGAAAGGCGAGCCTGCCAGAAAGGACCGAGGAAGCCACAAAAGGATGTGAATACAGCAGCAGCGACAGAAATAATATGGAAATAATGCTCCAAATGAGCTGGAAGACACCAGGGACCTGCGCAGCAGCAGGAACCTATGCCAAACGGAGGGTTTGTTTATATCCGTTTTCATGTCTCAAGGACACTTCTTCTGGGCGCATTGCTGGTTACACATGTCATGGCGAAATAACTAGTAGCATCAACTAGTAGCCATTGGATTTTCACCATTGATGCTACTAGTTATTTTGCCATGACATGTGTAACCAGCGACGTATGCATATGCCTAAGTGGTTGCTAAGAACGTAATTGAAGTCCAGCCTCCATCTTTCCATGGAGGGCCAACAAAATACCTCCTGGAACAGCGGGACAATCGAAGTGAGCAAACAATGACCTCGTAACCTGTTGCTGAACCATTTGCAATAACATGTGCTTCATTTAGTGTTGGGGACTAATGAGCCTGTCTTCTGTATGTTCTTAAGACCCTTCATATACATGATATCATTAAATCCACACTTTGCAAGGTTGGTCAGGACTATAATCTCCATTCTCTGTTTCAGAAAACTTGAGTTCCTGGAGCCAATATGTAAGATGAGGTATAGGACGGTGATAGGGGTTTGAGCCTCTTTTGCAGCTTTGTGAGTAATAGTAAGCAGAGTCAAGCCATCTTTCCTGCTCTTGGTCTCCGTGCTTTGCTTATTGCTTTCCTGTTCCATAATCCGGTTCATTTTCTTTCCAAACAAAAGGGCAGCAGGGTCTGCCCTTCAAGGTCATGACTCTGGGGAAAGTGAATCTCATGTGCAGATATCACACTGCGAGGGGGCTTTGTTTAACATTCCCTGTTTCCTTGGTTTTCCCATGGAGAAGCTGAGCTGTGATGCTAAAGAAGACCAGGAGCCACAACGTAGAGCATAGAAACGGGTGGCTGAAAACAGCCTTCCAGGGCACAGCGTCAGCCAGGGAGGCTTGAATGAAGCACAGTATGCAAGCCACACAGGCAAGGCAGTGCTTCAAAGGTGCTCAGGAATTGCATATGGCGTTTAGCATGCACACATCAATACGAAAAGGAAGAATGTGTGCAAATTTAGTCATTAGGATAGCTGTTGAAATGTAGTGTTTGCATCCATAAGCTCTGAGCTGGGCATCATCTGCTCACATCCTTACATGGCCATCAGTATATAGAATTATGGAATGATAGAGATAGAAGAGACCCCAAGGGCCATCCAGTCCTGCCAGGTAGGGGGTCCCTCAAGGTGCCATTCTCTCCCCTAATATTTAACATCTATATGCAACCACTTTCTGGTCTGGTTCAAAGCTTTGGGCTGGAATGTTATCAGTACGCTGATGGCGCCCAGCTTGTTCTGAAAATGGAAGGCCGACTGGACTCCGTACCCTCTTGTTTCCAACAGTGCCTTGAAGCTGTTACTGGTTGGCTGCATGCCAGTAGATTGAGGGTGAATCCAGCAAAGACGGAGATACTGTGGGTGGGGAGGTCTGACTGCCTAGCTTGGATGGCGAGGCATTATGCCCGACATCCTCAGTAAAGAACCTAGGGGTCGTCTTAGACCCGTTGCTGTCGATTGAAGCTCAGGTCTCCACCGTCAGCAAAACCACTTTCTTCCACCTGCGGCAAGCTAGGCGTCTGGCCCCCTACTTATCCAGAGACGACCTGGCCACAGTGCTCCAAGCCACAGTCACCTCGAGACTGGACTACTGTAACGCCCTTTACATTGGCCTGCCCTTGTCAGTGATCCGGAAATGAAAGCTCGTCCAGAATGCCGTTGCCTGACTTCTCTCTGGGACCCCAGTGAGATGTCACATAACACCTATTCTCCAGCAGCCATTGGCTTCCAGTCGAGCACCAGATCACCTTCAAGGTGATTGTGTAAACCTTCAAGGCCTTGCATGGTCTGGAGCCACTGTATCTGAGGGACCATCTTTTCCCCTACCAACCCCAGAGGTCACTTCGATCCGAACAAATGAATCTCCTGGAAGTGCCAACTTTTAAAGCAATTCGCCTCACATCGACCCTGCGCAGAGCCTTTTCTGTAGTAGCGCCGTCAATCTGGAACACTCTTCCAAGTGATGTGCGGGCCTTGCATGATCTACTCTCTTTCCGCAAGGCCCGCAAGACCCACCTTTTCCGGCTAGCCTTTGATCGCTAAGCTGGAAAATCTTTATTGGTCTAATTTAATATGTTGTTTTTACTCCTGTGATGCTTTTAGATGTTTGTAAGCCGCTCCGAGCCCTCGGGGAGTGGCGGCGTACAAGTCCAAATAATAAATATAAATAAATAAATAATAAAAAGCACAATCAAAGCACTCCTGGCAGATGACCATCCAGTCTCCAGAGAAGAGATTCCACTCCCAGGTGACACATTCCATTGTTGAACAGGTCTTACTATTGGGAAGTTTAGGTGGAACCTCTTTTACTGCCATTTTGTCCGTGGCTCCCTTGTGTCCTTCTCAACGAGCTTGACCCTTTCTCAATGGGATGTCCTTTCAAGTATTGAAACCTTGGCTCTCCTGTCCCTTCTCAACCTTCTCATTGGGTATCACTTGTGCTTAGCTTTCCCTCTCAGTTCTAGTGGTAATAACATGGGTAGACCTTGGCAGGCAGTTGCAAATATTTCTCTCAAAGAGATAGAGGCAACCCTTGGAAGATGTTTATATCTACTGCCTTGTATCATAACTACATGAGCTGAGCAGGGTTAGACCTGGTTAGTACTTGGAAGGGACACGTCCCAGGTGCTTGTGGGCTCTGTTTGGGAGGAAGGAACTGCCCAAACCACCTCACTTAAGATAACCCAATGAAATGTGTGGCAATGCTATAATTTAACAACTGAGCATAGTAGCACTCAGGGGTTTATTTATTTATTTACTTTATTTATATTCCGCTCTTCTCACCCCGAAGGGGACTCAGAGCGGATTACAGTACACATACTTGCAGACAATCCCTGCAGTTCAACATATGACTTATAGACGAACATACGACATATAGACGAACAGAGGCAAACTTCTGGCCACCGGGGGGAGCTGACGTTTCCAGGATTAGAACAAGTGAGTGGACTTTTTAGGAGAAGGGATTTGCACAAAACATTGGGAGATAAATCCTAAGAGTAATAGCTGTTTGGAGCTGGAACAGACTGAATCAGCAGCACAGGGTGGGCTCTTCGTAAGATGTAAATAAGGGAAAAGTGCATCCCTAAGGGTCCTTTTTTGGAGTCCTCATAGTTCCAAGGGTAGAATCATCGAATCATAGAGTTGGAAGAGACCTCATGGGCCATCCAACCCCATTCTGCCAAGAAGCAGGAAAATCTCGTTCAAAGCACCCCCAACAGGTGGCCATCCAGCCTCTGTTTCAAAGCCTCCAAAGAAGGAGCCTCCACCACACTCTGGGGCAGAGAGTTCCACTGCTGAACGGCTCTCCCAGTTAGGAAGTTCTTCCTAATGTTCAGGTGGAATCTCATTTCCTGGAGTTGAAAGTCATTGTTCCGCAACAAGATTGTTCCCTCCTCCCCATGACTTCCCCTCACATATTTATTTATTTATTAGATTTATCAACCACCACTCTCAAATGGCTCGGGGCGGTTCACACTCAGAACAAAGCAATACAATAAAAGCAATAAAAACAGTTACAATAAAATATAGTTTAACCTGTGTATTAGGACTTGAAAGCCTGCTTAAACAGAGTGGTTTTACAGGCTTTATGAAAAGCTAACAAATTTCGTAAAGCTCGAATCTCAGGAGGTAACGCATTCCAAAGAACTGCAGCAATAATGGAGAACGCCCTTCTCCGAGTTGCGGTCAGATGGTACAATTTCACACTGGGCACGGCTAGGAGGTTCTGCTCTTCAGATCGCAGTGATCTCGTGGGACAATATGGGATAAGGTGCTCCCTCAGGTACACTGGCCCCAGACCATACAAGGCCTTGAAAGTCAAAACTAGCACTTTGAAAGTGATCCGGTACTCAATTGGGAGCCAGTGCAGTTCCCCGCAGGATCGGTGTAATATGGCAGCTCATAGGAACTCCTGCGAGCAGCTGGGCTGCGGCATTCTGCACCAACTTGAGTTTCCAGGTCACCCTCAGAGGCAGGCCAATGTAGAGAGCATTACAGTAGGCTAACCTTGAGATGACCGTAGCTTGGATCACCATGGCCAGATCGTGCCGGGAAAAGTACGGGGCCAGCCTCCTAGCCTGTTGAAGATGGAAAAACACCATTCTGCTGACAGCTGAGACCTGGGCCTCCATTGACAGTAGAGGGTCCATAAGGACTCCAAGGCTTTTTACTGATGATGATGGGCATAGTGCTACGCCATCCAGGGTTGTAAGCTGGACATCCCTACGACCCGGACGACCCAGCCAAAGGGTCTCCGTCTTCGCTGGATTCACCTTCAACCTACTGGCTCACAGCCAACCAGTAATGGCTTCAAGGCATGTATTTACACATGGCCATCATGTCACCTCCTGGCCTTCTCTTCTACAAGCTAAACCTGCCCAGCTCTTTCAGCAGCTCCTCATAGGGTTTGTTCTCCAGGCCCTTGATCCTTTGAGCCCCCCTCCAGCTTAGAGTCAACGTCTCCAATTGTGGTGCCCTGAATTAGACACAGTGTGATTCCAGGTGTGGTCTGACCAAGGCAGAAGAGACAGGGGAGCATTACTTCCCTGGATCTAGGCACTATGGGTAATATTGGTGTAATTTCTAACTTGAACTGTGGTTCATATTCAGGAGGATGGACTAAATGGCCTCAAATAAACTTCTGAGTTGTATGATAACATGCTCATAAGTCTCATATTGTTATAGATATACCATCTAACCCAGGTGTTTTGGACTTCAACTCCCACAATTCCTAACAGTCTCAGGTCTTTTACTTTCCCCCTTCAGTTACTTAAGTGGCTTGCAGTGAATCCTCAGGTGCATCTACACCATGGATTTAATCCTGCTTGATACTATTTCATCTGCCATGGCTCAATGCTGTGGAATGCTGGGAATTCTAGTTTTGCAAGGTCTTCATCCTTCTCTCCTTCTCTCCTATCTAATACGCTTTAGCTAAGTTCACTTACAGATATGGAGATTCCACCTGAACATTAGGAAGAACTTCCTAACTGGGAGAGCTGTTCAGCAGTGGAACTCTCTGCCCTGGCGTGTGGTAGAGGCTTTGAAACAGAGAGTGGATGGCCACCTTTTGGGGGTGCTTTGAATGAGATTTTCTTGTTTTTTCACAATATTAGAGAGAGAAGCCTTCTATACTTTCCTGCTGTCTAAGAAACTTGGCAAATAATGCATATTTTTTCTTTAGAAATCCTGAATAAATTAGTTGAAATTAAGCATATTTGCATATATTTAATTAGTTGTATTTCTTCTGCTTCTAAAAGCTTTTGGGGAAAGGCGGAGAAAAACAAAATTGGCAACGAGGAAAAGGAAAAAGGGTAGCTGAGAGACCTTCTCAAGTTATTTTTGGGTCTGCGTGTGTATGAATTAACCCGGAGGATTTTCAAGTTCGCTTTCTGTGTGTTGTTGTTTTTTTTCTTTTCTCCCTCAAACAAACCAACCAACCTTATAACTTCCCTCCCAGGTTCACTCATTCAAAACAACCAGGCCATTGAATCTGGGATTTGAATAGCAAGAGGGTATTCTTTGCAAGGGTAAACTTTGTGGGTGGCCAGGAGAGATAGTGTGGGAGACGGATTTGCTAGAGGAGAAGTCTAAATGGAAAATTAGCTTTTTGGCATCTCCAGGTTACCTGCAGATCGAGTTGACCTTGGCCCTCTTTACACTGGCATTGTAGAGAAATACCACGGCAACAGGTTGGGAAATGCATTGAAAAATGCTAGCTTTATTATCATTGGGGTCATGGGAATAATACTTGCTGACTTCTTGCTGGCACAGTCCTGAGCTTTGTTATCATTGTGGTCATGAGAATAATACTTCTTGCTGACTTCTTGATGGCACAATCAAGAAGTATGTGTGTGTGGCCACTTTGAGGAAATCTTGCTGCCCGTAGTGTAACCTGCTCCCAGGTAAATGCATGTTTGTGTATATATTTAGTATTTATACACTGCTGCTCCTGCTTTTATCCCTTCCCTCCCTTCTTTCTTCTACCTCCCTTCCCTTCCTTTTCTTCTCTTCCTTTCTCTTTCTTTCATTCCTTCCTTTTCTTCTCTTCCTTTCTCTATCTTTCATTCCTTCCTTTTCTTCTCTTCCTTTCTCTATCTTTCATTCCTTCCCTTCCTTTTCTTCTCTTCCTTTCTCTTCCTTTCATTCCTTCCTTTTCTTCTCTTCCTTTCTCTATCTTTCATTCCTTCCCTTCCTTTTCTTCTCTTCCTTTCTCTACCTTTCATTCCTTCCCTTCCTTTTCTTCTCTTTCTTTCTTTCTCTTTCTTTCATCCCTTCCTTTTCTTGTCTTCCTTTCTCTACCTTTCATTCCTTCCCTTCCTTTTCTTCTCTTCCTTTCTCTTTCTTTCATTCCTTCCTTTTCTTCTCTTCCTTTCTCTATCTTTCATTCCTTCCTTTTCTTCTCTTCCTTTCTCTATCTTTCATTCCGTCCTTTTCTTCTCTTCCTTTCTCTATCTTTCATTCCTTCCTTTTCTTCTGTTCCTTTCTCTATCTTTCATTCCTTCCCTTCCTTTTCTCTCTCCTTTCTTCTTTCCCTCCCTCTTCTCCTTCCTCTTCCCTTCCCCGCCCCTTCCCTTCCCCGCCCCTTCCGTTCCCTCCCTCCCTCCCTTCTTTCTGCTTACCTTCCCTTAATTCCTTTCTTTCTTTCCTCCCCTTCCTTTCTTCCTTCTTTTATCCAACCCTCCTCTTTCCCGTTTCCTTTCTCTTCTTTTCCTTCCTTTTCCTTCCTTTCTGTTAGGTTTTATCCATGGACTGCACTTTTTTTGTGTCATCAGGTTTCTAGTTCTCAGTGAGTAGCTAAACTAGAAACAGGGCTAAGCTGAGGGATTCCTTTCACCCACATTCCTATGCATGTTTCCCTAAAGGACTTTGTCTTTGTCTTTCCTCCTAGCAACTTTCTTCTCCCCCTTTGATGATGTAGTAATGCAATTCTGTGAGGGAGCTTCCTCTTAAGTTTAAACTGCCCCGGATTGACCTTGCAGTCTCTGCCATTTTAGGGACTTCTGCTTTTCTTTTCCCCCAGTGAGGACACACATTTTGCCTCTCTCTCAGGGCAAAATGTCGCTGCATTGATATTTTTACCTCTTACCTGAGTCTTAGTAAGCTAGTTAGCTTTAGGATTTTTTTCTATCAAGGATGTATTTCTTTTACTTCAATACATACTTTTGAACCTAAAGTTCTAATAACAATAATAATAATACACTTTATTTATATCCCGCTCTTCTCACCCCGAAGGGGACTCAGAGCAGATTACAGGTACACATACTTAGCAGACAATCCCTGCCGTTTTCCACATACACACATATAGACGAACAGAGGCAAACTCTGGCCACCAGGGGGAGCTGACGCACTCCTAATCTCTCAGCGTTCCCAGCGTCCCTTGTTGTTCCTTCCGCATTCCTCAACGTTCCTGGCGTTCTTTAATGGCCTCATAATTCAGTCAAAATTTTCCTCCCCACTTAATGTGGTACCTTTATCCCCTACATGATAGATGCAACTGTCTTTCGGGCTGCAAAGGTCGACAGCAGGCTACACTTAAAGGTCAAGCACCCACCTCAACCCAGGCAGGCCTCGAGCTCATGACCTACTGGTCAGAGAGATCTTATGCAGCTGATGCTTAGCCTGCTGCGCCACATTCCCGGTGCATTCTAACTCTGCAAACCTGTGTCATCCTAAAGAATAGAAACCATCTCTTGTTCACCACATGTTAGTTTCTGAAGCTTATGGAGTTTACTCCTGGTACTCTTCTGTATTTTGGTGGAATTGCTCCAACTGAGGGTTATTTTTGAGCCTAACAACTCAGATTCCCCAACACTTTCTTCTCCCTCCCTCATCTAGGTCTCCATTCCATTCTTCCCCTTCTCTTTCTATATTTTGTCATCCCTTCCACTCCAATTTCTCTCTTTTCTAGCTTAGAAAGGGCCTACCTTACAATGTCTCCAGGCCAACATGACTCTCTTAATAGCTCCGTCCTTCCTTCCTTCTTTCCTTCCTTCCTTCCTTCCCCTCATGCACACATCACCTTTCTTACCAGTGACATCACAGATGGCCACTTCACCTAGCCTTTGTGGTACAGACAGACAAACCTACTTTTGCATATATAGATTGATATTCTGCCTTTCTCCCGCCATGGAACTGAAGGCAGCTCCGAACATAGATTAAAGCCCAAATCAGCTAGAGCACAATACTACGAGTAGCGAACAGCTTTAAAAGCTAATAAACAATCCTATTAACACCACAGCTAAGCTTAAAAGCCTTTACATCATACCAAAAGAGATAACAATACATCACACACACACACACACAAGTCCCATTAAAATAATTAAATGGCAAGCACATGATTTCTTCTGGCTTCTTTAGGCTCTTCCTGTTTTTCGGATACAGGAAAGATGTACTGTATATCATACAGGAAGCCTTACAGTCCCCATTTCATCTAAAGATGGCTGGCTGCAGTTCCCTATCCCAGTGTTTCTCAACCAGTGTGCCGTGGCACACTAGTGTGCCGTGAGCGATCATCAGGTGTGCCGTGAGAAAAGCTCTCTGCCCCCCTTCCTTCCCCCCTCCTCCTGCTGAACTCCTGCTGCTTGGGGGGGGGGGAGGAGGAAGGGCCGAGTGGCGGCGAAGAAAAAGAAGAAGGGGTCGGGGCGCCGCCTCCTTCGGCCATTTCCCCAGCCAGCCTCCAATCCGCCATGACTCCCACCATGACTCTCACTCCTTGCTCGCTGAAGCCGCACGGAGGAGGAGCCTCGTCTACTGAAGCCCGTCCACCGCTCATGCTTCTTCTCTGTGGGAGAACTGAAGCTGGGGGGAGGGGGCGGGGCATGGTGCGGCCTGGCTCCGCCCCCTCCCCCAGCTTCAGTGCTCCCACAGCTTTGCCAGCCTTGAGGGGGCAGTGCCAAGCCACCATTGTGCTGGCTCTACCACCGCTGGCTTGGCACTGCCCCCTCAAGGCTGGCAAAGCTGTGGGAGAACTGAAGCCGCATGGAGGGGGCGGGGCATGGAGCGGCCTGGCTCGTCCCCCTCCCCCGGCTTCTGCACTCCCAGCAGCTGCTCCCAGCAGGTCACCATCCCTCAGCCGTTCTTTACTGTGTTCGAGTGTCATTTTGGTTGGTGGTGTGCCCCCGGTTTTAAATGTTAAAAGTGTGCCGCGGCTCAAAAAAGGTTGGGAAAAACTGCCCTATCCATTCATATACTTAGGGTTCTTCTACACTGCAGAATTAATGTAGTTTTGGCACTTCCATGGCTCAATGCTATGGTATCCTGGGAATTGTGGTTTTGCAATGTCTTTAGCCTTCTCTGTCAAAGAGTCTTAGGGCCTCAGCAAACACCAGCTCTTAGGATTCCATGGCATTGCACTATGGCAGTCAAAGTGGTGTCAAACTGTATTAATTCTGCAGTGTAGATGCAGCTATAAAGGAGCTAAAAAGTGTGGGGATTGATGTCAGGACTGTCGGGAGCTTTGGAGGCTGCAAAAGGGGGCGTTCAAGGACCACGTGTGACCTATAGTTGCCGTCTCCCTTCCTTTGTGTATTCATTGCTCCACGCTGCCTCTTTGAATGCTCTGTTGTGACACTGAGAGAACGTGACAGCATTCAGAAGCTCAGCAATCTGGAAGCGATGAAGGTGGGCGAATATTGTAGAGGAGTAAATACACACTTGGAATTAGCGCGAACCGTTTAAGCAAGAGGGGAATTTAATAGGGGGAAAAATCAATGGCAAAGGATGGACAGCATTAAAATTTAAGGCGAGCCGCCACTAGGTGAATAGTTAATAGGAGTGCTTGAATAATGGTGAGCTGTTATTGCTGAAAACTTGATTCAAGCCAGCGCCATGTGCCACTGCTATTGAGCATTAATAGCAGAAGGGAAACAGGGTGGACAATATCTGAATGCTGTTAGGATCTGGAGGATCCTGAAGGATTGCTCGACTGTGTTTGTCTCCTAAGGCCTGAATGTTGTGATCATGTATGGCGTTGGACAGTACACTTCCTGTTGTTGGATGCCTTCATGTTATCTCCATCTCATAGTGATTCCATTACAGCATTTTCTTGCAATGATACGTTCAAAGGGCATTTGCTTTTGCCTTCTTCTGAGAGGATGAGAGAGAATGACTTGCCTTGGCTCATCTAGTGCAGTGTTTTTCAACCTTTCTTGAGCCACGGCACATTTTTTACATTTACAAAATCCTCGGGCACACCACCAACCAAAATGACACAAAATGACACTCTAACACAGTAATACATATAGTTAATATGTTTTAAAATGTATTTATACACTCAGTGTGAAACCTGGGCCTGTTTCGATGAACACAATATAGATATCCTGGCAGGAATGGCAGAAAGACATACACGAAGGTCTTGCTCAACAGCTGGGAGTTGTAGTTCACCCGCAATCAAAGAGCATTCTGAACTCCACCAATGATGGAATGGAATCAAACTTCCCACACAGAACTACCATAACCAAGAGAAAATACTGTAAGAGTTTGGTGGGCATTGACCTTGGGTTTTGGAGTTGTAGTTCACCTATATCCAGAGAGCACTGTGGAGGGGAGGGAGGAAGATGTGGGGTGAGTCTGCGCAGTAGCGCCCGCACGGGCCACATCTTCCTCCCCCCCCTCCCACAGAAGCGGCAGTGTGAGCAAAGCGAGTCAAAGCAAGCAGAGCAAGGCTGGGAAGAAGGGAGCCCGAGTGGAGAAGAAAAAGCGTTCAGCAGGAGGGGGGGGGGGGGGAAAGGGTATTGGAGGTTCCAATTTCCCACGGCACACCTGATGATCACTCACGGCACACTAGTGTGCCATGGCACACTGGTTGGGAAACCACTGATCTAGTGGATAGCCATAGATGAGTTGGGATTCAAGCCATTGTTCAAAGCACTAAACCACACTGGTTCTCAAAACATATGAGACGAGTAATAAAACTAAAATGACAAATATTTGACAACTCTTCTTCCCGGTCAGGAGAAGCAACAGTGTCTCTGTGTATACTCAATGCTTGCACATAAGAGAGATGTTTAGTCAACTGATTCAGCGCACCAGTGATTGCTGGAAGCTTCCATTTCACTGGGACAGTAAATCCATAAAAGTGTTTGGATAGCTTTAAAGGAGCTGTCCAAGGTACCAAACCTGTTTTGAGAATAGTTGGCAATCCTTATAAAGCAGTGTTTCTCAAACTGGGGGTCGCGAGGGGATTTCAGAGGGGTCACCAAAGACCATCGGAAAACACAGTATTTTCTGTTGGTCATGGGAGTTCTCTGAGGGTAGTATGGTCCAATTCTATCGTTGGTGGGGTTCAGAATGCTCTTTGATTGTAGGTGAACTATCAATCCCAGCAACTACAACTCACAAATGTCAAGGTCTATCCGTCTGGCATCCACTTGGCATAGAGCCTTTTCGGTGGTGGCACCAGCAATTTGGAACACCCTCCCAAATGAAGTCCGGGCCTTGCAAGACCTACCAGCATTCCGCAAGGCCTGCAAGACTTATATCTTTCGGTTAGCATTTAACTGCTAAATTGTGTAACTATTTTTGGTCAATTTAAATGCTGTTTGATTGTAGTATGTTTTTATGTAACTGTAAGCCGCTCCGAGCCCTCGGGGAGTGGCAGCATACAAGTTCAAATAATAAATAAATAAATAAATAAAGGTCTATTTTCCCCAAACTTCACCAGTGTTTACATTTGGGCATATTAAGTATTTGTACCAAGATTGGTCCAGACCCATCGTAGTCCACCATGCTCTCTGGATGTAGGTGAATTACAACTCCCAAACTCAAAGCCCAATGCCCATCAAACCCTTCCAGTATTTTCTGTTGGTCATGGGAGTTCTGTGTGTCAAATTTGGTTGGAGTCTATAGTTGGTAGTGTTCAGAATCTCTTTGATTGTAGGCTAACTATAAATCCCAGCAACTACAACTCCCAAATGACAAAATCAACCCCCTCCCGAACCCCACAGGTATTTATATATCGGTTATTTGTGCCAAATGTGGTCCAGTGAATGAAGATACATCCTGCATATCAGATATTTACATTACGATTCACAACAGTAGCAAAGTTACAGTTATGGAGTAGCAATGAAAATAATGTTATGGTTGGGGGCCACAACAACATGAGGAACTGTATTAAGGGGGTCACGCCATAGGAAGGTTAAGAAACACTGTTTTAAAGGGTTCGTGAAAACTTGGGAGTGGATTCACTGGTCTATCACGGCAAACATTCAAATTTCCAGTGCTGCCTCCTTTCCAACCCTCCTATGAGGGTTTTACTTTATTTCTTGATCAGGCGTCTCTGCTACAGATAATATTTTTCTCTTTGTTGCATACTAACAAGTTGTTTCAGACCCATGGGCAACCTCATTACAGGGTTTCCTTGGCAAGAAGAGGTTTACTTTGGATCCTCAATTGCATACCTAAAGTGCAACCGAACTTTTAAATTGGGGGACTGCAGAAAAATCTCTATATATACTAAAGTGGAATGTATGTATGTCTGTATGTTTGTGGGTTTGTATGTGGCAGCATTCTGATTGGCTCCCGGCCTCTAGCTTCTGACAACATGATTGGTTGCCAGTGAGGGAGTATTTGTATAACGCCTCTATTGGCCAGCCAACACGAACGTTCCGACCATCTAAACTGCCAGAGGAGGATAAGGCAAAGGCCTGAGGCAGTCGCCAACACGAACATTCAGACGCTCTAAAGTGGCAGAGGGGGTAAAGAAAAGGCCTGAGGCAGTCGGGCATGGTGGGAGTTTCAGGTCAAAACACTTTGCAACCCCTTTGCAACTCCAAATAATGAGAGAACAAGACCAAACTTGGCACACAGAACCCTCAAGACCCGCTCTACATCCTGGTGCAGTTTGAGGGAGGATGGACCATGGATGATGGGACTTGCAGTACTTTAACTCACTTGCTTAGAGCACTGTGACCCACACCATAGAAGGATCAGGACCACACTTGGCACACAGATGCCCACTGGCCCACTTTACAACCTGGTGCGGTTTAGGGCAGGATGGGCTACACATGATGGGATTTGCAGTACCTTCACCCGATTCATTTCCCACAAAACATTGAAGCCCCTACAAATCACAGACCAGGCCCAAACTTGGGACACAGAGTACCCATGACCCACTCTACATCCTGCTGCAGTTTTGAGTGGGACAGACCACGGATGATGGGACTTGAAGTACCTTCACTCACTTTCTGAGACCACTGCGACCCTCATCCAATTACCAGAAAAGAACAAACTATGCACACAGAGCCTCCATGACCCACTTTACAACCTGGTGCAGCTTGGAGGAGGGCAGACCATGCATGATGGGACTTGAAGTATCTTCACTCACTTCCCAAAACTGCTGCAAACCTAATACAATGACTGATCAAGACCAAACCTGATACACAGAGCCCTCATGACCCACTCTACATCCTGGTGCCGTATGAAGGAGGATGGACAATGGATGATGGGACATGAAGTACCTTCACTCACCTTCCGAGACCACTGCGACCCTCATCCAATGAATGATCAAGACCAAACGTGGCACACAGAGCCCACATGACCCTCTCTACATCCTGGTGCTGTTGCGAGGGGGATGGACCATGGCTGATGGGACTTGCAGTACCTTCACTAACTTCCTGAGACCACTGCAAGCCACGTAAGCATCTCATAAGGACCACCCTTGGCACACAATGCCTTTCCCAAATAACCTGGGCAGGGCCGGGTCCCCAAGCTAGTGTCATATAAAGGTCAGAATTCTTATTTGGAAGGAGCAACGGCCTCACTGTGGCCACTCGTTTACCTTCTCATTTGGCTCCAGCGAGGCTCCATATGAGCATTTTGCTTCTTAAACACCTCCCAAATAGCTGAAGTTCCTGATAATTGAATACCTGGGAGAGGTAATGTGGATCTTGGGTCCATAATGATATTCTGCCAGGCTTGTCCTCTGCAATGTCCATTTGGTGGCTTTCAAGGCACAAAAGGGAAGGCGCTGCTCCAAAAGGAAGATGTATAGTTTCTTCTCCTCAAGTAATTCCAGTGCAGCCGAGGAACCCGTGGAGCCCACTTGATTTGATTATAAATCCTGCCTAATGAAAATATTATCCTAATTGTGGGAGTTCAGCACAGGGGCTTTGGACCATGCATAAGGGAAGCGGGCGTATCACGAGATATTACAGGAGTTGCAAAATATACTTCTTCATAATGAGCTCTTTTTTTAAACTACCCTGGTATTAAATTGCTATGTATGGTATGTTGGCTGTAGACCGGAGGAGTAATTTATGATGCTAATAAGAGCATCCTCCTTTTCCCCGTTTCTAAAAGGACTCTTGGTGCCCGGCCAAGCAGTTGGTGATTCTGGATTTAGTTCCCGGTGGGAGTGTGAGGAAGAGTGCAAGCTGAGTAGATGCATTTATGTAAACCCTGGAAATGTATTATTTTTCCATAACTGTAGCTTCCAGGAGCCCTCAACCAGCATGGAGATCTTGCAAGCTCGCTGCTGGATTATCATGTTTACAAACGCTGGTGCTGCTAGTGAAGGTCAGATTTCTCATGGACGAACCTAGTATCCAAACCAACGTATGGGAGGAATAGAAAGAGAGAAATGAACGTAGCATTGGGTTGCTGTGAGTTTTCTGGGCTGTATGGCCATCTTCCAGAAGCATTCTCTTCTGAGGTTTCGCCCACATCTGTGGCAGGCATTCTCAGAGGTTGTGAGTTCTGTTGGAAATTCGGCAATTTATAGCATTTATATATCTGTGGAAAGTCCAGGGTGGGAGAAAGAACTCTTGTCTGTTTGAGGCAAGTGTGAATGATGCAATTGTCAAGCTTGATTAGCATCGAAAAGCCTAGAATCTTCAAAACCTGGCTGCTTCCTGCTTGGAGGAAGCCTCAGGCCCTTCCCCCCCCCCCAGCCATTTAAGCAGGAAAGGGCCTCAGGCTGTTAGGAATGGTGGGAGTTGAAGTCCAAAGCACCCAGAGGGCCGAAATTTTCCCATGCCTGTTTTAGGGACCTTAAAATGGTGAGCCTCCTTCCAACATTGTGATTCTGGATAGAAAACAAACAACAACATAACATGACATTGTTTGAGTCCACAGTGCTCTCGGGGTGTAGGTGAACTACAACTTCCAAACTTAAGGTCAATTCCCAAGCAAGCCTTTTCAGTACTTTCTGTTGGTAATGAGAGTTCAATATACCAAGTTTGGTTTGATTCCATTGTTGCAAGAGTTCAGGATGCTCTTTGATTATGTGTTAACTATAAATTCCAGAAACTGTAACTCCCAAATGTCAAGGTCTATTTTCCCCAAACTCCATCTGTGTTCACATTTGGGCATATTGAGTATTCATGCCAAGTTTGGTCCTGATCCAACATTGTTTGAGTCCACAGTGCTCTCTGGATATAGGTGAACTACAACTCCAAAACTCAAGGTCAATGCCCACCAAACTCTTATAGTATTTTCTCTTGGTTATGGGAGTTCTGTGTGGGAAGTTTGTGTCTTTCTGCCATTCCTGCCAGGATATCTATGTTGTGTTCATCGAAACAGGCCCAGGTTTCACACTGAGTGTACAAATACATTTAAAAACATATTAACTATATGTATTACTGTGTTAGAGTGTCATTTTGGTTGGTGGTGTGCCCCAGGATTTTGTAAATGTAAAAAATGTGCCGCGGCTCAAAACAGGTTGGGAAACACTGCTTTATGGGACCACACTAGGAACACTATCCTTGGATGCCTCTCTGTACATCGAAGGAGCAAACCGTTGACCAACCTTGGTGTTCTAATGGGATAGCTTGTTTAATTGCATGTTCCTTCTATAATTACCAGGTTATTAGAGGAGATTGGCCATTGTTTTCCTCTGTGGATGAGAGTATGTTATAAACTTAGGATAACTCAATGGATTTCCCTGGGCTTAGAAAATTGTAGTGCTTGTTTGTGTGTATACTAAACTAAAACACATTACAAAAGCAATAAAAAGGAACTGATTACAGCACAAAGGACTCTGACCCTCCGATCCAAGCTGTAATGAAAGAAGAAAAAACCCTCTATATTATTCTGTCATTACAGAACTAACTAAATTATCCTCCTAACATTACTCGCAATCATCGCCATGGATTATTGCATTGTTAGATTTCTTACTGCACAAAAAAGTCCATAAATGGCTTTCAGTCTTTCAAAAAATAATAGCCTTGAGTTGGTTTAGCCTTTAAAACTTGGCAAGTTGGCTCCGGAAGATTACGTTAAAGTCATTCTGATCCATCCATCTTGTTCCATTTGTAGTTGGGGAAGCTCATTCCAGCTGCTTTGTGTGTGTGTGTGTGTGTGTGTGTGTGTACATTTAGCCACCTTGCGAGATCCAGCTCACCCAGCGAGGTGCTGAAAGCAGTCTGCAATCTTGTTTATAAGCAATTGATTATCCGATACACATTTCAACACAGAGTCTGCTGCCGAAGGTATTTGATAAAGAGAACGAGTTTTTTTTCTTTCATGAACAATGGAGACAAATTGTGTGCTATCTGGGGTGTCATCTTAAAATGCATCACTCTAGTACAGTGGTTCTCAACCTTCCTAATGTCATAACCCCTTAATACAGTTCCTCCTGTTGTGGTGACCCCCAACCATAAAATTATTTTCGTTGCTACTTCATAACTGTCATTTTGCTATTGTTATGAACCGTAATGTAAATATCTAATATGCAGGATGTATTTTCATTCAATGGACAAAAATTGGCACAAATACCTGATATGCCCAAATTTGAATACTGCTGGGATATATATATATATATATATACACACACACACACACACACACACACACACATACATATACATATATATACACACACACATATATACACATACATACATATACATACATACATACTGGGGTGGGGTGGTTGATTTTGTCATTTGAGAGTTGTAGTTGCTGGGATTTATAGCTTACCTACAATCAAGGAGCATTCCGAACTCCACCAATTATTCAATTGGGCCAAATTTGGCACCCAGAATTCCCATGGCCAACAGAACATACTGGAAGTTGTAGTTGCTAGGATTTATAGTTAACGTACATACAATAAAAAAATCATTCTGAATTCCACCAACAATGGAATTGGACCAAACTTGGCACAAATATTCAATATGCCCAAATGTGAACATTGGTGGAGTTTGGGGAAAATGGACTTGGGAGTTGTAGTTGCTGGGATTTATAGTTCACTTACAACCAAAGACCATTCTGAACTCCACCAATGATTCAGTTGGGCCAATCTTGGCACACAGAACTCCCATGTCCAACTGAAAATACTGGAAGTTGTAGTTGCTGGAATTTATAGTCAGGGGCGGTCCGAGCTCTCCGGGGGAGTAAGCGAACATTATTTCGGTCCCCCCCGGCGGCTCCCGGCTGCGCCCGCGCATGTGCATGCGCACGCGCACTGACTCCCGAGCGCGCCGGTGCGGAGGAACGGGGGGGAGAGGGGACTCACGGGGCAGGCTCCCGGACCCAAGGAGGAGCAGGAGGAGAGGGGAGGCCACGAGGGGCGAGGACGCGCGGAAGGAGAGACGCCGGAGGGAGCCCTGCGGAGGCGCGGCGGCCTCTTCCTCCTTCCCTCCCTCCCTCCGGCGTCTCTCCTTCCGTGCGTCCTTGCAGCGCGGGGCCGGCGAGGCCTTCCTCCCCTTCCTTCTCAGCAGAGGCGGCGACGAGGAAGTGACATCAGGAAGATGCGCCTCTGGCTCCAGGCCCTTCCGGGGGCGCTGCTGCTGCTGCATCTCCGTGGGGGCCACCCTCGTGGCCTCCCCCTCCTCCTGTTTCTCCTCGGGTCCGGGAGCCCGCCCCGTGAGTCCCCTCTCCCCCGTTCCTCTGCGCCGCCGGCTGGCTGCGGCGACACGGCGGCGGGGCGGGGTGGCGCCCCTCCCAGGTGGCCATGCCCCTCTCCGGGAACGTCGCCCTACGCAACTGCGTAGGTTGCTTAATGGGGAAGGCCGGCCCTGTATATAGTTTACCTACAATCAAAGAGCATTCTGAACTCCACCAATGATTCAGTTGGGCCAATCTTGGCACACAGAACTCCCATGTCCAACTGAAAATACTGGAAGTTGTCGTTGCTGGGATTTATAGTTAACCTACAATCAAAAAGGATTCTGAATTCCACCAACAATGGAATTGGACCAAACTTGGCACACAAAACTCCCACAATCAACAGAAAATACTGGAATAGTTTGGTGGACATTGGCCTTGTGTTTTGGAGTTGTGTTTCACCTACCTCCAGAGAGCACTGTGGACTCCAACAATGATGGATCTGGACCAAACTTGGCACGAATACTCAATATGCCCAAATGGGAACACTGGTGGAGTTTGGGGAAAATAGACCTTAGAATTTGGGATTTGTAGTTGCTGGGATTTATAGTTCACTTACAACCAAAGAGCATTCTGAACTCCATCAACGATTCAGTTGGGCCAATCTTGGCACACAGAACTCCCATGTCCAACTGAAAATACCGAAAATTGTAGTTGCTGGGATTTATAGTTCACTTACAACCAAAGAGCATTCTGAACTCCATCAACGATTCAGTTGGGCCAATCTTGGCACACAGAACTCCCATGTCCAACTGAAAATACCAAAAATTGTAGTTGCTGGGATTTATAGTTCACTTACAACCAAAGAGCATTCTGAACTCCATCAACGATTCAGTTGGGCCAATCTTGGCACACAGAACTCCCATGTCCAACAGAAAATACTGGAAGTTGTAGTTGCTGGGATTTATAGTTAACCTACAATCAAAAAGCATTCTGAATTCCACCAAAAATGGAATTGGACCAAACATGGCACACAAAACTCCCACGACCAACAGAAAATACTGGAATAGTTTGGTGGACATCGGCCTTGTGTTTTGGAGTTGTGGTTCACCTACCTCCAGAGAGCACTGTGGACTCAAACAATGATGGATCTGGACCAAACTTGGCACGAATACTCAATATGCCCAAATGGGAACACTGGTGGAGTTTGGGGGAAATAGACCTTAGAATTTGGGATTTGTAGTTGCTGGGATTTATAGTTCACCTACAATCAAAGAGCATTCTGAACTCCACCAACTATAGAGTTGGAACAAACTTCTCACACAGAACCCCCATGACCAAGAGAAAATACTGTGTTTTCTGATGATTTTTGGTGACCCCTCTGACACCCCCTTGTGATCCCTCCAGGGGTCCTGATCCCCAGGTTGAGAAACACTGTTCTAGTAAGAAGAATTCAGTGGATGGTTTACAACCATTGGATCGGTGCTGAATATTCTTGGGACGGGGAAGAAATGGCTCCAATTAAAGTTTGATTGCAACTCCGAATTTTGAAATGATGAATGAACCAGTGGATCGATAGTGCCAGCGAGTTGGTTAACATCCCCAGCCTTATTAGTCATGTTGCCTCAAACGGAATGGTTAATTAGGTGCAGAGAAAAAGCAGCTTTGCATAAAATGCAGATAAATCATCTTAACTTTTTGATAAACCACTTTGGGGCATTTGAATCCATCAGTAGATAATCCTAGCAGCTCCTTCACCATTCTGACCATGATATGATTGTGCCCTTGTTGTTGCAATGCTCCAAATATGACTCATGGAAGGCTTTCAACCTTAGTGTCCTTCTTATGTCTTGGTCTATAACTAACTTCCATCATTTCAGCCAGGGAAATCGGAGACGAGGCCATCTCAAGAAGGACAGCAGCCTAGAGAGGTTTCCTTGGAAGTGCTGAGAGATGGAGGATGGAGGGAATGAATAGCCTTGTAATGAAGTCAAAGGATGAGTTTCTCAATAGTTTGTCATCAATATATTTTGGATTTCAGCTCCCAATATCTGTGAACATGGATGATCTTGATTGGGACTTCTGAGAGCTGATTTTCAAAACAGTTTGAGGACACAAACTTGAGAAGCTTTGGTCTAAAACTCAAGGAGGCAATATAGATAATGAATAATAATAATAAATAATAATAATAAAACTTTATTTCCAGCCCGCATTCATCTCCCCAGAGGGGACTCGGAGCGGCTTACATGGGGCCGTGCCCGAACAACACATCATAAAAATATCAACAACATAAAAAACAATAAACATAATTAAAGCAATGAACACAATAAAATACATCTGTGAAAACACAACAATACAGGTGTATCTAAACACAAAACCGACAGGGTGTGTCACGATGCACGGACTTGACCGGCCCCTTAATCACACACACAGAGACGGGCTGAAGGCTAACCACTTTATTGAATATAAAAACAGTCCAAAAGGTAAATTGTCCATAGAAAAGGTAAATGCAATCAAAGGCTTGAAGCAACAAGGTCCAAAACAGCTTGGCAAAACAATCCAAATGCTAATGCAAGGCTTGAGCAAGGCTCCGCAAGGCAATGCGGAAACAGGAACAAGGCAAGGTGAATGCAAGGCAAACTTGGTGACCACGAGCCAGCTCGGCTCCGTAGGTCCACTTCGCTAACACACCTATTCAGAAGAGACGTGGCCGAAGCACTGGGGATGCGTTCCCACACCTGCTCTACTTAATCGTTCGGCCGAGGTCCCTGACGCTCTAGGCCCCGTCGTCTCCAATCTCTGCTGACGGACCTCGGCCTGTCTAGGCTGCGGTGCCATCCCCTCCTCCCAGACTCAATGCTACTTCTCCTATCAAAGGTTCGACCTTGTCTCTCAGCAGCTGGGTCACTATCTACATGAGAGCTCTCCTCCCTAGAATCTTCCCAGGCGCTTTCATCCATGTTTTCACTCAAAAGCTCCTGTGACCCTCTTCCCCCCGGGTGCTCATAACTCCCAGAATCGCTGTCCTCCATTTGCACCTGGTTATCTATGTCTACGTCAGGGCCAAAACACAGCTCTTCCCATGCCAAACGTTCTGTGGACGAAGGAGGCCCGCTGATGGGAAACTGCCCTTCCCACCCTTCCAAATCCTCTTCTGAATCTGTCTCTGCAGCTGCAGGCCCCAATGCCAATGGAACCCCGGGTCCTAGCCCCTGCTCTCCAGGCACAAATGAGAACTGCTGTGCTACAGGGTGGGCCACATGGACATTTAGAACATTTAGTGTCGAGCACAAAGGGTCACATAGGGGAAAAAAGGTCTCGCAGAAACGGGGGCATTTGGGAGCCTAATCTCCGAAGACCAGGTGGAAGAACCAGGTTTTCAGTTGCTTTCTGAAGGATTCCAATGAGGGGGCATTCCTAATCTCTCCCAGGAGGGAATTCCAAAGGCGGGGGGCCAGAGAGGAGAAGTCTTTCTCCCTAGTGCTCACAAGCCGAGTTTGTGAGACTGGCAGGGGTGAGAGGAGGGCCTCCCCTAAGGAGCGAAGGGCTCGGGCTGGTTCGTGGGAGGAGAGCCGGTCACAAAAGTAGGCGGGTCCCAAACCGTTTAGGGCTTTGTAGGTAATCACCTGCACCTTGAATTGGGTTGAGAAAATGAACGGCAGCCAGTGGAGCTCTTTGAACAGGGGGTTGACCGCTCCCTGTAACCTGCCCCGGTTATTAATCTGGCAGCCGAGCGTTGGACAGGTTGGAATTTCCGGGCCGTCTTCAAGGGAAGCCCCACATAGAGTGCATTGCAGTAATCCAATCTAGAGATAACCAAGGTGTGGACCACCATGGTCAAGTCACACTTCACGAGGTATGGTCACAGTTGGGACATGAGTTTTAACTGTGCGAAGGCTCTCCCAGCCACCGCCGACACCTGAGCATCAAGCGTCAGTGCTGAGTCAAAGAGAACCCCCAAACTGCGGACCTGTGACTTCAGGGGGAGTGTAACCCCATCCAGCACAGGTTGCCACTCAATACCCCGATCAGACGGGCAACTGACCTGGAGGACCTCTGTCTTATCAGGATTGATCCTCAGCCTGTTCCTCCTCATCCAAACTGTCACAGCGGCCAGGCACTGGTCCAATATCCGAGGGGCTTTCTTGGAATCTGATGGAAAAGAGTAGTGGAGTTGGGTGTCAGCTGCGTAGAGATGGCACCGCACTCCAAAGCTTCGGATGACCTCGCCCAGCGGTTTCATGTAGATGTTAAATAGCATGGGGGATAAAATAGATCCTTGCGGGACCCCACAGGTCAAAGTCCAGGGGTCCGAACAGGAATCCCCCAGCTTCACTGACTGGGAACGACCCTCCAGGAAGGAATGGAGCCACAGAAGAACCGTGCCCCCAAGTCCCATCCCGGCAAGTCTCCCCAGAAGGATACCGTGGTCAACGGTATCAAAAGCCGCTGAGATGTCCAAGAGAACGAGCAGGGTCACATTCCCCCTGTCCAGCTCTCTGCGGAGGTCAGCGACCAATGCCGTCTCGGTACTGTGCCCAGGCCTGAAGCCAGACTGCGAACAGTCCAGATAATCGGTGTCATCGAGGAAGCCCTGGAGCTGCAAGCTGAATCATAGAATTATAGACTCATAGAGGTGGAAGAGACCTGGTGGACCATCTAGTCCAACCCCATTCTGCCAAGAAGCAGGAAAATTGCATTTAAAGCACCCTGACAGATGGCCATACAGCCTCTGTTCCAAAGCCTCCAAGGAAGGAGCCTCCACGACACTCTGGGGCAGAGAGTTCCACTGCTGAACAGCTCTTACAGTTAGGAAGTTCTTCCTAATGTTCAGGTGGAATCTCCTTTCTTTCCTGTAGTTTGAAACCATTGTTTCCTAGTCTTCAGGGCAGCAGAAAACAAGCTTTCTCCCTCCTCCCTATGATTTTCCCTCACATCTTGATACGTGGCCTTCATTATGCCTCCTCATAGTCAGGCTAAACATGCCCAGCTCTTTCAGCTTCTCCTCATAGGGCTTGTTCTCCAGACCCTTGATCATTTTAGTTGCATTCCTCTGGACACATTCCATTGTGTTGCCACTCCTTTAAATTGTGGTGCCCAGAATTGGACACAAGAAAGCATACAAAGATGCTTCCTTGTTGTGAAAGCATACAGAAAAGCTTGCTTGCCATCCAACCTGTATCAGACGATCTACCATTTTAGAGAACCTTGCGGATCCAGTGGTATCAAGGATTCAGAAGATCTGGATCTAGTTATTTAAATGTTTTCGGAAGGGGAAGCATGACTGATGAAGTGATCTCAGAAGGATCTGTCACATCTCTTCATAACGGCATGTCCTCCAACAGCTGTCTTTGCTTTCCCAAGGGGAGACCTTAATTTTTTTTGTTCCCAGTCCATTCCTATCTAATTACTTTGCTCTTTGGGTATGTCTGCTTCAAAATTCCAATTAGTGAGAATCCACAGAGTTGTAATTGGCCATTCTTCACTGTTCTGCAGGCTCTCTTGAAACATTTGGAGTGGGTGCATTGCATTTCCCAGCCCTAACTTCAAGCAGAATGAGATCATAGTGGTGGATGTATGTTGTAGATCAGTGTTTCTCAACCTGGGGGTCGGGACCCCTAGGGGGGTCATGAGGGGGTGTCAGAGGGGTCGCCAAAGATCATCAGAAAACACAGTATTTTCTGTTGGTCATGGGTGTTCTGTGAGAAATTTGGCCCAATTTTATCATTGGTGGGGTTCAGAATGCTCTTTGATTGTAGATGAACTATAAATCCCAGCAACGACAACTCCCAAATATTAAGTCTCTTTCCCCCAAACTCCACCAGTGTTCATATTTGGGCATATTGAATATTCTTGCCAAGTTTGGTCTAATTCCATCATTGTTTGAGTCTACAGTGCTCTCTGGATGTAGGTGAACTACAACTCCAAAACTCAAGGTCAATGCCCACCAAACCCTTCCAGTATTTTCTGTTGGTCATGGGAGTTCTGTGTGCCAAGTTTGGGTCAATTCCATCATTGGTGACATTCATAATGCTCTTTGATTGTAGGTGAACTATAAATCCCAGCAACTACAACTCCCAAAGGACAAAATCACCCCCCCCCCACACACACACACACCAACCCCACCAGCATTCAAATTTGGGCATATCGGGTATTTGTGGCAAATTTGGTCCAGTGAGTGAAAATACATCTGGCATATCAGATATTTACTTTACGATTCAGAACAGTAGCCAAATTACAGTTATGAAGTAGCAACAAAATAATTTTATGGTTGGGGGTCACCACAACAGGAGGAACTGTATTAAGGGGTCCCCACATAAAGAAGGTTGAGAACCACTGTTGTAGATGAAGGACGTGTGTGTGTGTGTGTGTGTGTGCACATACCGTTTGGCTTGTCTATTCTTTAGACCAGGGTCCCTCAAACTTTGTCAAGCAGAGGGCCTGTTCATGGTCCCTCAGACTGTTGGGGAGCCAGACTAAAAAAAATGAACAAATTCATATGCACACTGAACGTATTGTACTTGCAGTGCAAAAATATGAAAGAACAATACAATATCTAAAACGAAGAACAGTTTTAACCTACACAAATTTACCAATATTTCAGTGGGAAGTGTGGGCCTGTGTTTGGCTGATGAGACAGTCAAATTAATTACAATTGTTGTTGCTGTTGTGGGATGACTGTAAGTCTAAAGTTTAGGGCAGAAGCCAGGTAAAGGATCTTGGAGGGCTGCATCCAGCCTACGGGTCTTAGTTTGGGGACCCCTGCCTTAGATATAGTGGATATTATTTTCGTGTCAAGAGCGACTTGAGAAATTGCAAGTCACTTCTGGTGTGAGAGAATTGGCTGTCTGCATGGACATTGTCTAGGAGGTGCCCGAATGTTTGGTTTTATTAAAACCATCCTTGTGGGTGGCTTCTATCATGTCCCTGCATGTGGAGCTGGAGCTGACAGAGGGAGCTCATATGTGCTCTCCCCAGATTCGAACCCTTGACCTGTTGGTTATCAGTCATCATGCCACTGGGGGCTCCGACACAATGGAGAAGTCTATGTTGCCACCAGGGTTGAAGTAATCATAATAATAATACACTTTATTTATATTCTGCTCTTCTCACCCCGAAGGGGACTCAGAGCGGATTACAGGTACACATACTTAGCAGACAATCCCTGCCGTTTCCACATACAATATATAGTGGCCAGGCAAATTCTGGCCACCAGGGGGAACTGACGCATTCCTCATCTCTCAGCGTTCCTAGCGTCCCTTGTTGTTCCTTCCGCATTCCTCAGCGTTCTTGGAGTTCTTTAATGGCCTCATAATTCAGTCAAAATTTGCCTCTCCACTTAATGTGGTACCTTTATCTCCTACTTGACATATGCAGCTGTCTTTCGGGCTGCAAAGGTCGACAGCAGGCTACACTTAAAGGTCGAGGACACCCACCTCGACCTGGGCAGGCCTCGAACTCATGACCTACTGGTCAGAGAGATCTTATGCAGCTGACACTTAGCCAGCTGCGCCACATTCCCGGTGCTTGTAAGTAAGTAATAAGGAACCAAAATATAGATTCTGTATAGGGAATAGAATAGTTGGGTATCATGCAGTCAAGGGATGGAGAACCTCTTTCAGGTCAGGGGCCAATTTCAATATCAGAGAAGCTTTCCTGGCTGCACTGTAGCTGTCAGAAGAGCGAAAAGCAGAGGAGTCACCAAAGAATAGCAGCGTAATCCAGCTTGCTAATTTTATTGGCACTAGCAAAGCTGTAGAAGAAACATTTCAATCGTTCAGAATGGAGGAAGCAAAAAAAAATGGCCAAAAAGGTGATCTAAATTCTCCCATTGTAGTCCAATGGCCCCATCGCAATCTAGTCTTTGATTTCAGGTAGTAAAATGTCTCGGGCTGGCTCTTCGAGGGTTCTCACACATAAATAAATACCCATATGTGAACATCTTGGAAGGACATGGTGTGCCGTTTGCCACTTCCACACACTGCGGCTGCTGTAGTCTATTTTGATCTGCTGATAACAGATTGTTAAACATGTCTGTTTTCCCAGTGCATCTTTAACCTGAAGAATAAACACTCTCCCGGCTTCTGCATCAGCAGGAGCTACAGGGTGGCAGAGTAAATAGAGACAGCACAGGCGTGTCTTCAGCTGTGTGAAGTGTGCGCGTGACACACAAAGAATATTCTCCGTAGTGGTTTCCTGATTGAAAAATACATTTCTTGACAGTTGGGAAGCCCCATTGGGAAGAAGAATACAGGAGCGAGGCTTTGTGCAGGTTTCTCCCAATATTTGAACATCCCAGAGTGAAACAGAAGGTTTTTATAGACAAGCACGTGGCTTTCTGTGCAAATCACATCTTCCATGCAAAATGAAAGTATCTCCCGCAGAATGCATAAGTTAATACTGTGAGGAAATATTTATTGTCTCCTACAACAGGGACAGAACTATAATAGTAGTAATATTTGGGGATATGTTGTCGGAACTTGACACCCTACATCCCCGCCACACCTGCCCTTAGCCTAAGACTCCGGCAGACCCTTCTACCAGTCGGCGGGAGTTCCCGGAGATGGATTGGGACCACTCCTGGGACTTATCGGCAGAGAGCCTCATGGAGGGATGGATGACGTAGGAGGAGAGGATAGCAGAGGGGGACCTGGGAACAACGAGGAAGCTACGTGTCTCTTTGGAATCTCCAGATGCTGAGAGACAGAGGCTTGATGGCCTGGGATTAGAGACACCGAGTGCCCCCGGGGCCCCGGAGATGGACTCTGATTCTCCGATAGCACTCCGACAGTTGGAGAATTGTCGAAGACGGCGCCGTCTTTCCCTATCGGAAAGACAGGCTTTGGGAAGACAGCAGAAGATGGCAGCTGACCTTGGGGATGCCAAGGAGAAGGCCACCCTTGGGCCTTTCCCCCAATGAAACCCTAGAGGTCGCTGTCACAAGCGTGGCCGACGAGCAGAGAGGAGACGAAGGCAGGGTCTGTTTAGGACCTCAACTTCCGGCACCCTCCACCAAGGACTCCCGGGCTCCGGAAGCGGAATAGCGGAGCTCCCCCAGAGCAGTCTGGGAGCCACGGCAAGGACTTCGGAAACCAAGACGTGGTTTCCTCCTGGATATAGACTTTAGCGAGGTGATGCCCGCCACCGACGCTTTGGCACCAGGATCTTCTGGTGAGCTCTGGGTGCTGGAGCTGAGTGGCAACACCCGGAGAAAAACTAGTGAGGTCCTTGTCCTCCCAATCTGGAGTCTACTTTCCATCTTCGGGTGGTGTACCCCCCCCCTTCCTGGAACCCAGAGGATACCAGTCAACCCAAACCAGCGGCCCTTTGTGAGACTGACTTCACCTAGAGTGCCTCAAGCATCCTTGGGTCTTACCTGATCCTTGGATCCGAGCCTCTCTTCCTGGGAAAACTCTGGACCCTAGTTACGTTACTAGTGCTAGAATGAATATATTTACTGTTAGTTAGTATGCTATACTCTACTTTTAGAATTTATTAGTTTTGTCAATACTGAATTTGTATTTTTGGATTTATGCTTACTATTGTAAACCGCTCCGAGCCTCCGGGGAGTGGCGGTGTATAAATGTGAAGCATAAATAAATAAATAAATAAATAAAATAAAATTATAGACTTTATTTATATTCTGCCCTACTTCCCCGAGGGGACTCAGGGCAGATTACAGTACACATATACAGCAAACATTCAATGCCGTTATACAATTAACAAAGACAGTCAGTACACAAACAGAGGGAAAGGCTTCCCATCTTTTCCCATTTCCGGCATCTGGAGGTTGTGCTTGACTTTGGCAATGGGTGGCGGATGGGGGTGGGGGTGCATAGTAATCTGCCCTGAATCCCCTGCAGGGTGAGAAGGGCAAAATACAAATAGTGTAAATAAAGAAATCCATGAACACCCATGGGCAACCTTGAGCAAGTGTTCTTATCGCAGCCTCATAGGAAGACCAGGCTCCCCACTGAACACATCTTTACAGTATTTATATTCCGCCCTTCTCACCCCGCAGGGAACTTGTGACACCGAGTCCTTTGATGGAGTACTTCCTCATTCATCTGCACACTGCTGTAAGGCTTTTTGGCATCTCAAATTAGTTAAAGTAGCCTCTCTGCATAAAGCGGTGCCTAGATTTCTTACTTGACAGGTGCAACTGCCTTTCAGGCTGCATAGGCTAGACCAGGGGTGGGCAAGTTTTTTTCCAAGGGGCCACACGAGGACCAAAAAATATTATGGAGGGCCGCACCTAAAGGCTGAACTATATTCTAATCTACATAATATATTTATTTATTTACTTACTATATTTACTATACATTACACATCATTAATATTAACATATTAATATATCAAGAAATATTCATATATTATTAGTATTAATATAATTATTATATTATAGTATATATATAGACATTATAATATGTTGCAATTATAATATAACATTATTATATTATATTATTTATTATATTATTATAATAAAATTATTATAAAATGATAATAAAAACCACTAAAATAAAATAAGATAAAATTCAAGAAGACAAGGTGTGAACCAAGATGATGGCTGACATCCTCAAGAGAGGAAGGATTCCAAGATGTAATGGCCCAATGACCCCAGCCCAGAGGATGGCAAAGCAGACCCAGCATGTGTGTGGCCTGCCTCAGAGAGACTGCCTGCCTGCCTTCTTTGCTCACCCTCTCTGCTTGCCTGCCATTCACCTGCCGGGGGGGGGGGGGGTCCGAAGGGAGCTCGGAGGAAGGCAGGGACTCTTTGAACGTGGAGGTCAGCGGCCCCTTGGGAGCTCGGCCGCTTCACCGCCCTCATCGCCCGAGGCCTCCATGATCTGCTCGGGGTGGTAGGCAGGTCTTCCTGGCCACCTCCCTGCTCCCTTCTTTCCTTCCTTCCTCCCCTTCGCCCTCTTCCCCTTCCGACCTCTCTCTGCCTCCGCTGCACCCTCAGCTGCTCACTGCAGGGATGCAGCAGGGACGCAGCACAGAACTCTGTCCCCATGTCCCTCCACCAGGACAAAAAATCAAGAGGAGAGCAGCAGGCGATTGGAGGCTGCAGGCCTCCGCTCGCTCTCGCCCCCAGCCGTTCCCCAGCAGATCGCCCCCTATGGAGTGCCGCTGCCGCCATCCCATCGCAGGCTCCGTGAGGCCTGCATCGGCAGACAGGCCAGAGGAGCGGCGGCTTTGGAGAGCGGCAGCTTTCCCGAAGCAGGCCTCACAAAGCCCGCGTTGGGATGGTGGCAGCGGCACCTCTTCCTCTTGGCCCCACCCCCGACGCCCTTCTCCCCGGGCCAGACAGAACTGGCTGCCAGGCCGGATCCAGACCGCGGGCCGTAGGTTGCCTACCCCTGGGCTAGACTATTAATGGTTGGGAGCTCCGACCCAGGCTGGCTTTGAACTCATGATCTTTCAGTCAATAGTGATTTAATGCAGCTGGCTACTAACTAGCTGTACCACGGCCTGGAGGAGCGGAGATTTGGACTCTTGTCTCCATAGTCTTTGTCCAATGTTTAAAAAACACCAAGGTGGCTTTCAGCATAAACACACACATTGTTCATCCTTGATTATTTTATCCACCCATGCAAGAATGGACATCGCAGCCCAATTAAACAACATTCCTGGTGTCTTGGTTTTTAGACTTGTTCCTTGGGTTATTTGGGCATTGCTTCACAAAATTGGAGGGTGGGATGCAGATAATTTTGAATGAATTATGAGGCCATTAAAGAACTCCAGGAATGCTGAGGAATGCGGAAGGAAGAACAAGGGACGCTGGGAATGCTGAGAGATGAGGAGTGCGTTAGCTCCCCCTGGTGGCCAGAGTTTGCCTCTGTTCGTCTATATGTTGTGTATGTGGAAACGGCAGGGATTGTCTGCTAAGTATGTGTACCTGTAATCCGCTCTGAGTCCCCTTCAGGGTGAAAAGAGCGGAATATAAATAAATAAATAAATAAATAAATAAATAAATAAATAAATAAATAAATAAATTGGACATTGGGTCTATCTCCTTATTGGGTTCAGATAGCCATTTCACTTCCTAAGGACGCATCAAAGGTTTCATGGAGATGGTTCCGCTTCCAAATTCAGCAACCAAAGTCACCAACCAAGGATAGTTCCAAGGAGGCTTTGCTTCCCCCGATCTTTTGCCGATACTTTTTGATGGACACCTCAGCTATTCCGAAATGTGTATGCAGGGGAAGATTAAACTGTGCAGAGATAAAGAGAAGCAAACAGCCACAGGAAACCTGCTTTGTTATTAATGGGAGAAGGAGATGAGAGAGATGAGATGTGTTTTCCCTCCCTTTGCTCAATTGATAATCCTTCTATCATATCCTGGCCAGGTGATATCGGGTAGTCATAATATTTATCCTGACCAATGTCTTGCATGAAAGGAGCTGCATGATGTTTTCTTAGCAAGGACCAGCAAGTTCTGTGAGCGGAAAGATGTGATGGCAAAGGGACGGGAAGCAAAGGGCATTTATTTACATCTCTCCTTGGACCTTTCTTCTTCAAAGCCTCCTTTGCATTGCTCAAGGGAGGAGGGAGGAGGGGGGGTATCATCCAGATATTTCCCTTTGTTCCACCCACTCCCATTGTGTATTTGGTTACTTTAGCATCAAACACGGCTGCTGAGAGATAAAACAAATGCATGCGTTGTCTTGGTTTTCATTTCATATGTATGCCTGCCTTTGAATTCGCAGGGAAAATTTAGCATCCCGGGGAAGGCTTGGAATGGAAAGCCATGCTTGTGTTTGGGAGGGGGAGCATTTCTAATTTAAAATTTTAGCTGGCAATGTATTCAAAGTTCTTTCCTCCTAATTTAGATTGACAACACCAACACCAGCGACATGATTCCAACTAGAGATTCTGTTTGATGTACGGATATTTAGAACAAAATGCAGTGAAACTGGAAGCACCAGGAATCTTTGTTTTGGACCGAGATGATAAATATTTAACACCTTTAAAGCATTTTGCATATACTCGAAAACAAGAGCTTACTTTCATGTTTCATGAAGCTAAAATTTGAAATGCAACCTTTCAATATTTTTCTGGATATTTTTTTTACACTTTCCCAAATGTTGAGTGTGTTTGCAGTAAAAACCCCATATCCACAGAGGATACATGGAAATGTGGAATCATGGAATCATGGATAATCGAGAACCCAATTGAAGCATGTCATAGAATTGCTCTGGAGGACCTAGAAAATGCCTAGAGAGGTGCTCTCTCTAGAATTCTGGTTTGTCCAGTGTGAATCTATGTCAATGTCTAGTGGAAGCATACCATAGAATGTTTGTGGAGGACCTAGAAAATGCCTAGAAAGGTGCTCTCTCTAGGAATTCTGGTTTGTCCAATGTAAATCTATGGCCAATTTTTGGTGAAATCATTCTGGCAGACCTAGGAAATGTCTAAATAGATAGTTTTCTAGCATTCGTATGTCCTCCAGTGTCAGTCTATGTCAATGTCTAGTGGAAGCATACCATAGAATGTTTATGGAGGACCTAGAAAATGCCTAGAGAGGTGCTCTCTCTAGAATTCTGGTTTGTCCAGTGTGAATCTATGTCAGTGTCTAGTGGAAGCATACCATAGAATCTGTCTGGAGGACCTAGAAAATGCCCAGAGAGGTGCTCTCCCTAAAATTCTGGTTTGTCCAGTGTGAATCTATGGCCAATTTTTGGTGAAATCTTTCTGGCAGACCTAGGAAATGTGTAAATAGATAGTTTTCTAGCATTTCTAGGTCCTCCAGTGTCAATCTATGTCAGTGTCTAGTGGAAGCATACCATAGAATGCTCATGGAGGACCTAGAAAATGCCTGGAGAGGTGCTCTCTCTAGAATTCTGGTTTGTCCAATGTGAATCTATGGCCAATTTTTGGTGAAATCATTCTGGTGGACCTAGGAAATATCTACATAGATAGTTTTCTAGCATTTCTATGTCCTCCAGTGTCAACCTATGTCAATGTCTAGTGGAAGCATACCATAGAATCTGTCTGGAGGACCTAGAAAGTGCCTACAGAGAACACCTCCCTAGCATTTCCAGATCCTTCAGCATTAATCCATGGTCAACTTCTGTTGGAAGCATACCATAGAATTGTTCTGGAGGACCTAGAACATGCCTAGGGATAATATCTCTCTGCCATTTCTATGCCCTCCGGGATGAAACTCTGATCAACCTATGGGGAGGAATACCATAGAAGACCTATAAAATGCCTTGAACATATTTTTCAGAGATGGGTGAACACATGAGTAATGGCACAATGGTGAAAGGGGTGGCCATGTAGTTGCAATTTCAACTGCTACATAGATTTAGGAGAGCCTTCAAGTTCAACTTCCTGAACATCTAATTTCTCTGCCATGTCAGTTTGGGGCAAGCGGGGAAGAAGGAGACTAAGCTATATGTAGCTAATTCCTAATGAACAGAAAATATTCTTAAAACATATCTGCGTCTTCAGACTGGCTTAGATATGAAGACTTTGGATGCATTTGGATCAGGTGGCAGAATTTTGCAGGGCCATGATGCCGGGTGCAAGGCATGGGCTGATGTTTAATTTCCGAGTCTGGAATGGGAGCTTCCTAAGTAATGCTCAACTTTTTCTGGACAAGAAAGTCCCTGTAAACACAGTCCATGGTGGAAGTAAATCATACAAACAGCAGAAGATTATATTCAGCTGAGAAGGAGGATTTATATGGCAGGGGAGCTGTAAACTAGGACGTCTGCCCCTACTCCAATGGTGAAGTAAGGATTTGTAGAACAAATTTGTAAAGAATCACATTTAAGCAGGAAAAGGCTGAGAGATGTAAAGCAGTAAAGGCAGATAGCCAACGTTTCACAGATTAAAAAAGAGACTCATGTGGCTCTGCAGGTTGTGGTCAAAATGGGAACAATTGCTGCCGTATTTCTTCAATTCTAAGATGCCATTGATTGCAAGATGCATACTAATTTCCGTACCACAACAGAAATATAGGTAGATGGATATGAATACAAGTATAGATTATTTGGATTAAGATTCAGATTCAGACCTAGATTCTGGATTTAAGATCCAGGGTCTAGATCAGGGGTGGGCAATTATTTTTTCCAAGGGGCCACACGAGAGTTAAAAAATATTATGGAGGGCCGCACCTAAAGGTTGAACTACATTCTAATCTACATAATTTATTTATTTACTATATTTACTATATATTACACATCATTAATATTAACATATTAATATATCAAGAAATATTCATATATTATTAGTATTAATATAATTATAGTATATATATAGACATTATAATATATTGAAATTATAATATAATATAACATTATATTATATTATTTATAATATTATTATTATAATAAAATTATTATAAAATAATAATAAAAACCACTAAAATAAAATAAAATGAAATTCAAGAAGACAAGGTGCAAACCAAGATAGAGGCTGACATCCTCAAGAGAGGAAGGATCCCAAGATGGAATGGCCCAATGGACCCAGCCCAGAGGATGACAAAGCTGATCCAGCCGCCGCCGCAGTGGAGCAGAGCAGAGCAGAGCAGCAGACGATCGGAGGCTGCAGGTCTCTGCCCACTCTCGCCCTCAGCCGTTCCCCAGCTAAACGCCCTGCCATGGAGTGCCTGCCACCCCAGCTTTGGAGTGCCTGCCATCCCAGGAGGCGATCCGGGCCTGCAGCGAGAGCAGTCGGCAACCTGAGGCAGCTGATCGCCCTGGCGACCCAGAAGACGATCAAGTCTTCTGGGTCGCCAGGGCAATCAACCACCACAGCTCGCTGACTGCTCCCGCTGCAGGCCCCGATCACCTCCCAGGATGGCAGGCACTCCAAAGCCGCCACTCCTCCGATTGTTCTCCGGAGCGACAGGCTGTTTGCCGACGCAGGCCCCAGAGGCTGTGATGGGATGGCAGCAGTGGTACCCTTTCCTCTTGGCCCCGCCCTCGATGCCCTTGTCCCCGAGCCGGGCAGAATCAGCTGCCGGGCCGCACCCGGCCCGTGGGCCGTAAGTTGCCCAGGTCTGTTCTAGATCCAGATTCTAGATCGATGTTCTAATACTACCTTTGATTCTTAGAGGCACTCCATTATTAGAGCTTTTTAAATTGAGAAAAAGTGCACCTTAGAATCAAACAAATACAGTATTGAGAAAAAACAAGAAGGAAAAAAACAAGGCTAGACAGCACTTGGCTTTTGTCTGAATCTACTGGGAAGGGTGATATTTTGCTACCTCCATAATAAGTTCATTGAGCACAAATGATGTTTGCTCTTTGAACTCAGTTTAGTGTTATTGGAAGTAAACATAGGGCAAAGGGACAAACGACAAAGAAATTGGGTTGTTTTAAGAGGGAGGGGGAATTAAAGGAGAGTATGACTCCATCTACACCGCCATATAATTCAATTTCTGATCCCAGATTATCTGCTTTGAACTGGATTATATGGTAGTGTGGACTCATATAATCCAATTCAAAGCAGATAATCTGGGATCAGAAATGGGATTATATTGCTGTGTAGGCTCAGCCTATGTGGTCGCCAGTCCCACTTTCAGTAATAGTCCAGGAAAGTAAACAACCTTGCTTTTTTTCTTTGTCCACGTGTATCCAGATTCTTGTTTTGTGTGTAGAGGTCTACTTCTTGAAATATTGAAAAGGTGATCATTTATAGCCATTTTACCAGGGCAGCACAAATGGAGGGCTGATGTAGTCAATATTGGCTGTATTCATGTCCATTTTAAGAAAAGTGGTTCCTTTAAAGCAGTGGTTCCCAACTTGTTTTGACCAGGGAACACATGACAAGGGACCACTTTGGCCAGGGACCACTCTCCAACAATAGTACCAGAAGGGTTACCAATCAATTTTTGATCAACTTTAGGTTTGGTTAGGTTATTTGTAGTGCTGACTCAGAAAATTGTCTTGGACAAACCACATCAGCTCTAGTTTCTGATACAGACCATATGCCACCCAGTAGTTGCCATCTGCTCTCCCACAGAAAACCATATTTAATAATCTAGAGCTGATGTTGTCTATCCAATGCAATTTTTTGAATCAACACCCCCAAATAACCCCAGGAACCGGCCTAAAAACAAAGATACCAAGGTGCCCCACTTCCAGGTGCCACACGGAATGGTTCATAAGAACATAAGAAGAGCCATGCTGAATCGGGCCTCAGCCCATCTAGTCCAGCATTCTGTGTCACACAGTGGCCCACCAGTTGTACACAGGGATCTCTAGCAGAAAGGAGGGCAAAACCCTCACCTGCTCCCGACCCCCCACAACCAGTACCCGGGGAAAATCCTGCCTGCCTCCATCAACACAGAGGTGGCACTTGGATGTTCATTTCAGTAGCTACTGATTCCCTTGGTATCCATGAATCTGTCTAATCCTGCCTTGAAGCTGTCCAGGCTGACAGCTGTCACAACCTCCTCTGGAAGTGAGTTCCATAACCCGATGAGCCTCTGGGTGAAGAAATATTTCCCTTTATTAGTCCTAACTTTCCTACCTTGGAGCTTTAGGGAGTGCCCCCTAGTCCTAGTGTTGTGTGACAGAGAGAGGAGGAGGAGAAGCAGCAGTCAGGAGGCTTGTTGTCATGCCCTTCATGGGTAGTCAGCCTTTCCCCTCCCTACATCCCCATTGCATTGGCACTATAAGAGGGTTTCATGAGACCAGTTGCTCTCATTGCAAAGGTGTAATGGTGAGGCCATGAACCATATTTTAGGTCTTGCTGACAACTGGTGGTCCACGGACCACAGGTTGGGAACCACTGATCTAAAGAGTAGCCTTGACATGTATTGGTTTATGGCTCACTCCTAACTTTTCCAAAAGACATGGAGGTCTTCATGTTTGGTTCACTTCACTGCGAATCTTCCCTCTTTTTTCCCTTGGTGAATTTGCCAGGAATCAAAGGATGGATGGTACTTTTTATATATAACCACCTACGTTATTTGCTAAAAGAAGGCTTTGCTAGTCTATTTTCCTTATTCTGTTAAAACATTAACCAACGGACTTGTCAGTTTGATGCCATTACGAATACATGGTTGCACCTTTAACTTCTGCAATGTGAAGTTTCCCAACTATCTCAATAGTTCTCTGTCTTTTATTCAAAGAAGTGTATATTTTTTATTATGAAGGTTCCAGAAAGTTGAGGTCTATTGATTAAAGCAGTGGTTCCCAGCCTTTTTTTGACCAGGGACCACTCTCCAACATTGGTATCCAAAGGGTTTCAAATCAATTTTTGGTCATCTTTAGATTTGGTTTGATTATTTGGAGTACTGATTCAGAAAATTGCATTGGGTAGATCAGTGTTTTTCAACCTTTTTTGAGCCGCGGCACATTTTTTACATTTACAAAATCCTGGGGCACACCGCCAACCAAAATGACACAAAATGACACTCTAACACAGTAATAAATATAGTTAATATGTTTTTAAATGTATTTATACAGTCAGGGTGAAACCTGGGCCTGTTTCAATGAACACAACATATATATGACTTCCTCTCACATGCTTATACATGGCTATCATGTCTTCTTTCAGCCTTCTCTTCTTCACGCTAAACATGCCCAGCTCTTCAAGCTGCTCCTCATAGGGGTTGTTCTCCAGACCCTTGTGAAATTTCACCCTGAGTGAAACTTGCTTCCAGATAACTATGGATGTCATGAAGCTGTTATAAACAGTTCCTGGGGTGGGGGTGGGGGGGGTAACTCTCAAAAAATCCAGTAAAATAGTAAAAAAAAACCCAAACATTTCCAAGCGGAGAGGCTCAATTTGTTTCTTGGAAACCTGTGAATGCTTCAGCCTCCCGATGCTCCCAGGTTCGCTCACTGCTAGGAGGGGGAAGAGTGCCAATTTCCCATGGCACACCTGCTGATCGCTCACGGTACACTAGTGTGCCACGGCACACTGGTTGGGAAACACTAGGGTAGATCACATCAGCTCTAGTTTCTGATACAGAACATATGCCATCCAGTAGTTGCCATCTGCTTGCCCACAGAAAACCATACTGTATTTAATAATCTAGAGCTAATGTGGTAGTAGTAATCTTTCTTAATAATCTTTCAAGGGTTTCGTGAGACCAGTTGCTCTTGTTGCTGTGTGGTTTCGAGGCAACAGTGTAGTAATGATGAAGCCGCAGACCATATTTTCATTCTTGGGGACCACTGGTTGCCCACGGACCACACGTTGGGAACCACTGCTCTATATCCAGTGACATTGACTCTGAGTGGTCAATGCAAGTTTCAAAGTATTTTAATTAGAACAATGGTTCCCAACCTGTTTTTGACCAGGGACCACTTTGACTAGGGACCACTCTCCAATATTAGTACCCAAAAAAAAGTTACCGGGAAGTGGTGCAGCTGGCTAAGTGTCCGCTGCATAAGATCTCTCTGACCTGTAGGTCATGAGTTTGAGGTCTGCCCGGGTCGGGGTGGGTGCCCGACCTTAAGTGTAGCCTGCTGTCGACCTTTGCAGCCCGAAAGACAGTTCATTTGTCATGTAGGAGATAAAGGTACCACATTAAGTGGGGAGGCAAATTTTGACTGATTTATGAGGCCATAAGAATTCCAGGAGTTGCTGAGGATTGCGGAAGAACAACGAGGGACGCTGGAAAAAACGCTGAGAGAGATGATGAGTGCGTCAGCTCCCCCTGGTGGCCAGAAGTTTGCCTCTTTGTTCGTCTATGTTCGTCAATAGATGTCTAAAATATGTCTATATATGTTGAACTGCAGGGATTTTCTGCAAGTATATGTACTGTAATCCGCTCTGAGTCCCCTTCGGGGTGAGAAGAGCGGAATATAAATTAAATAAATAAATAAATAAATTTTTGGTCAACTTTAGATGTGGTTTGATCATTTGGGGTGCTGATTCAGAAAATTGCATCGGATTGACATCAGCTTTCATTTCCTATTTCAGAACATATGCCATCCAGTAGTCACCATCTGCTTGGCCACAGAAAACCATATTTAATAATCTAGAGCTGATGTGGTAGTTTGTTCTTGGGGACCACTGGTGGTCCATGGAACACAGGTTGAGAACCACTGGATTAAAGACTGGTCTTTTTTTGTGTCAGGAGTGACTTGGGAAACTTTTGGTGTGAAATAATTGGCCATCTGCAAGGACGTTGCCCAGGGGATGCCCAGATGTTTTGATGTTTTAACATCCTTGTGGGAGGCTTCTCTCATGTCCCCACATGGGGAGCTGGAGCTGACACAGGGAGCTCATCTGTGCTCTCCTCAGATTCGAACCTTTGACCTGTCAGACTTCAGTCCCTCTGGCACAAGGGTTTAACCCATTGCACCACTCCGGGCTCACGACTGTTCTTAAGGAAGCTTGAAATTCTGAATTCTTGCAGAGTACCTTCAAAAGGAAGATGCATTTCTTCCTTTAACTATATCTTGCCACAGAGAAACATGGCCGAAGAAACTCTGGATTGTTTGTCTTTTATGTGCCGTATCTTTGGAAAATAAAACTTGAGGTAGCGAGGAGATGTTCCAACGTGTTAGATAATGAATCTACATTTTTGAATAGTTCCTAAGGACATATTTCCAAGCAAACCCATTGAGCCGGTGCTTAGCTGGTAGATAATCCCTAGATTTTATTGTCCCCGGGAACAAATTTCCATAATGTGCATCGCAAACAAAACTCCCAAATCTGCATCTTTTCCGTGTGTGCTTTTTTTCTTTTTTCAAAAGAAGTCTGCACTTGCACGTTTCCTGCCATAGATTATCTCTTACAATGGGTAGAAAATTAAGGCTGTTTGCTTTCAATTAATAGTAATAATAATAATCAGGTTGGAAATAAGCAGATTATCCAGGAGCAAAGAGATGGATATCGGCGTTTTGAAATCTCCAGTGTTGTGAAGCAGACGCCAATTAAAGCCAAGCCCAGATGTAAAAGGGGGTAACAAAAGGTTTATTATACAAGGAATGGGAATGGGACTAACAAAAACCTAGCCTAACCGGCAAAAACCCACAATAACCCTGGGAAAGCCCAAAAAATCCAAGAGAATCCAAAACAAACTCAGGACGTCCTCTGTGACATCCTTTGTGGGATGATCCAAAAGCGTAGTCTGTAACTGGTCCGGAGTCAAGGGCAGGAGAATGACGGAGGGAAATGAGGAGACAGTCCAAGGTCCAACAGGAGCTAAATGTATAGGGACAACACATATTGTAATCCCCATAAATCACATTGTCAACCTCCCTCCATTGTAATACAATACCAGTCTTGCAGCTTGAAACTCACAGAAGGTCCAGCGGAGTTCAAACCCCGCCACTAGGAACACACGGATGTAGCTGGACAGAAAGCAGAACATTGAAACCCAAACCCTTCCACCTTTCCCAACTGCAGCAGCAGCAGCAGCATCTCAGCCCAAAAAGGTGGCAGAGTAAAAACCCTAACTCACGAGTAAACTGGATCAGGAACATGATGCAAGATAACAGGATGCCAAGATAACAGGATAACAGGATACCAGACACAACTCCTTGCTCGTTGCAAGGAGTCATTTCCCAAGCCCACAATTTATAGCCCTAAAGATCAGACTTGCCCGAAGAACACTCCCCTGGATCAGGCGATGCAGCTGCTTCCCTCTCTGCAGCTGACACCCTTTGTGAGTCTCTCCAGGCCCCCCAGCATTTCTCAAAACTTAGTGCTTCCCAGTAATTCCCAGGTTTCAGAGGGCCAGTCTTTGTCACTGTCAAATCCCATAAACGTATCACTACTGGAGTCAGCATTACACACATCCCTAACATCCTTTACTAAGGTCCAATCTAGCTCGGTATCACTCTCTTCTGACTCCAGTTCCTCATCTCTGTGAAAGCCCTCAAAGGATTCAGAATCCGTGGGAGACATAAGTATCTGCCGAATTCTCTTCCTCTGTTCTAACTCTTCATTGCTGGAATTGCTTACATTCCTTTTTCTCCCTGCTCCAGCGTTTGAAGTACTATCAGCCCCTCCCAATTGCATACTACTCTCAGACGCTGATGACTCAGTGTCTTCTGCAGCTCTATTATCAGGCAATGCCGAGGGCTGAATTACAACATCCAGTACCATTTTTTTTGGTTGCACATCCGTCCTACCTGTTGTAAGTGTCAGAGATGAGAAAAATGAAAAATATATGCTTTGATATAAGAGCTAGGCTAGTATCGTTGCACACATGGCAGCATCTTTTCTTGGGACCCATAACCCTTTCGCACAGGCATGGGCAAACTTGGGCCCTCCAAGTGTTTTGGACTTCAACTCCCACAATTCCTAACAGCCTCAGGCACTTTCCTTTCCCACCTCAGGCTGAGCAGCTTCAACTCTCAGCCACTGAGGCTGGGAGTTGAAGTCCAAAACACTTGGAGGGCCCAAGCTTGCACACGCCTGTTTTTGCATGTATGAACATGGATAGTATATTAACTGTTGGCCCTTCACTCCTCCCTCTTTCTCTACGTCTATAGTTCCCCTTTCCTAGATCAATACCTTTTTGCATTCTGCCAGTTAATGAGAGAGAGCACGACTACTGTTTGCAAAAGAGAACAGAAGAATTTTGCTGAACTAAATAATACTATAACTCTTAATTGGGTGATTTATCGATCGCCCACTATACATTTTAATGTTTGCCTTGAAAGCAGAGCGAGACGTGATGTTGAGCTGGTGAGCTGACTCCTTGATTTGGATACATATCTGACACAGTTTGTTACGTCTAGACCAGTGCTGTCCAACTTCTAACTGACCAAGGGCCGGATTCCAGGTCACTGATGACCTGGGGGGCCGCCCGGCCCCGCCCCTGGTCACGCCCCCGGCCCCGCCCCCGGCTGCCGGGAAGCTTTGGGAGAGAGGGAGGAGCCACACGGCACCCCCTCCCTTCCAAGGCATCCTAGCCACAGATGAAGCTGGCGGTTTCGCCGGCTTCAGCTGCTGCCGGGATGCCTTGGAAGGGAGAGAGGCGCCGCCGGGGACCCCCCTCCCTTGCCAAGCATCCCGGCAGCCGCAGAAGCCGGCGCTGGCTTCAGCCGCTGCTGCGATGCTTTGCAAGGGAGGGGGTGCTGCCGGGGACCCCCCTCCCTTGCAAGGCATCGGCGCCGGCGAGAGAGGGAAGAAGAGGACGGTGCAGGGAGGAGGAGCTAGCCCTCTTCCTCCTTCTTGTACCACCCCTTGTCCCTCTCTCACCGGCGCCGATGCAATCGGCGGCGCGGAGAGAGGGACGGAGGGGGCGGTGCAGGGAGGAGCTAGCTCTCTTCCTCCTCCCTGCCCCGCCTCCCCCCCCAGCCGCCATTTTTAAAAAAAATAGATTTTTTTTTTAAAAAAATTTAAAATGGCGGCTGGGGGCATAGCTGGGGCCGTGCCCAACAGGCTGGGGGGCCGGATCCGGCCCCAGGGCCGCCAGTTGGACAGCCCTGGTCTAGACCAATGTTTCTCAACCTTCCAAATGCCGCGACCCCTTAATCCAGTTCCTCCTGTTGTGCTGACCCCCAACCATATCATTATTTTCGTTGCTACTTCATAACTGTCATTTTGCTACTGTTGTGAATCGTAATGTAAATATCTGATATGCAGAATATATTTTCATTCACTGCACACAAATACCAGATAATCCCAAATCTGAATACTGATGGAGTTGGGATTAATTTTGTCATTTGGGAGTTGTAATTGTTGGGATTTATAGTTCGTCTACAATCAAAGAGCATTCTGAACGATAGAATTGGGCCAAAATTGGCACAAAGAGCTCCCCTGACCAACAGAAAATACAGGAAGGGTTTGGTGGGAATTGACCTTGAGTTTTTGGAGTTTTAGTTCACTTACATCCAGAGAGCACTGTGGACTCAAACAATGATGGATCAGGACCAAACTTGTCACAAATACTCAATATGTCCAAATGTGACCACTGGTGGAGTTTGTCAGAATAGACTTGAGTTTTGTGAATTGTAGTTGCTGGGATTTATAGTTCACCTACAATCAAAGAGCATTCTGACTTCCCACACAGAACCCCCCATAACTAACAGAAAATACTGTATTTTCTGATGCTCTTTGGTGACCATTCTGACACCCCCTCCAACCCCCCAGGGGTCCCAACACCCAGATTGAGAAACGCTGGTATAGACTGAGAGTGGGAGCCCATGCTGGAGTCCCTTTCCTTGTGCTGTCATTGTTTCTCATAGACATCCAGGACAAAGGCAAATTGGATGCTGATATGCCCCTTGCATCCTTTTTGTACTTATTTCAAGGGGACTGGGGAAGGTCTCTGTCCATTTCTCCTAGACAGTGGCAACATGATAAATGGACATAGCAGAGTTATACTCACTTTGCTTGCTACTGATATCACAAGGACTTTAAATGGCATGAACAAAATATGGGGACATGATTGACCCTTTGCCCTCCAACTGTCCTGATTTGCTAGAGACGGTCCTGATTAATCCTTTGCCATCCCACTTCTTCAAGTTCTTTTACAATCTCACATTCAATCCAAATTTTTCCCTTTCTTCCTTTAACGTTGGCTCACTCCCATTGCTGCTATGACTCAATATTCTAGCATCCTGGGATTTGTAATTTGGCAAAGCACTGGCACCTTTTGCACAGAAGGCTAAAGACCTGGCAAAGCTAAAACTCCCAGGATCCCATAGCCTTGAACCATGGCAGTTAAAGTGCTGTCAACACCATTAATTCTACAATGTTGATGCAGCTCCAATGGGTTTCTATGGCTGAAGACCCAAGTATTCAGATATGCGAAAAGACCAGCCAGATAGTCCAAAACACCTGAAGGCAGGCCCGGATTACCCATAAGGCCACCCTAGGCCATGGCCTAGGGGCACAAGCCAAGGGGGGTGCAGTTCACACGGACCAAAAAAATAATGTTAAAACAAAACCGCAATGTGCGGCATGGAGATGACTCTCTCTCTCTCTTTCTCTCTCTCGGGGGAGGGCAGGGAGAGAGCGCTGCGAGGGGGCGGGGGAGGAGGGAATGGTGCCCCCCTTGCTATCGCCCCATCCCCTTGTCAAGGAAGGAGGGCGCAAGGAGGAGGAGGCGCAGGGAAGCCCCGGGGCCGCTGCCGGGCATGCGCGGCACCCAGGAACATGGTGGAGGAGGCAGAGGCACTCGTGCCCTCCTGCCGCGCATTCCCGGCAGCAGCACCGGGGGCTTCTCTCCGCCTCCTCCTCATCCTCGTGCGCGCCCTCCTTCCTTGTTGACTCAAGGAAGGATGGCGCGAGGAGAGGAGGAGGCGGAGGGAAGCCCCGCCCCCGGGACCACTGCCGCACATGCCTGGCAGCAGCGCTGGGGGCTTCTCTCCACCTCCTCCTCGCATGCGCCCTCCTTCCTTGACTCAAGTGGAAAGTAGGAATGTGGGGGTGCAGTAGAGGTTGGTTTGCGGGCGTAATTCCAAAGTGTGGCCTAGGGCGCCAAAAGAGGTTAATCCGGCCCTGCCTGGAGGGCCAAAGTTTTTTCATGGCTGCAATAGAAACTCTCCACATTCTTTGGTAGACAGATAGTACGCACATTTTCTAGCCAAGCGTGCATACCAGACTTCTCATTTTGTATCAGAAAGTACACTCTTCTACGTATCAAGCTTTAAGGGCTTTTTGTCCCCATATTTTATCCTCTCCCAGGGAATAAAATGAACGAAATTTCCTCTCTTTCTACATTCGGTGAGATCAGTCCTTGCCATGTCCTTCCTCTTTGTCCCGCGTACTTCTTCTTTTTTCAAAAGTGCCTCATGCTTCAGAGGTTTTAAGTAGATGAAGACAAGCGCTTCACCAGGAGGCACGTTTGAACTTGATCCAATGCCACTTGTCTGTGTGGATTTAGGTGGCTTCCTTCCCTGGGAAAAAAATGGTCCATTCGTTAAGGCCTCCCTCCCTCTCTCCCTTCTTTTTCTTTGCCGCAGGTTTTTATTATGGATGTGGCCAATGGAGTTTTGCAGAGTCAAAACAATGCAGTTCCACACAGTTGTTTTTATGGCCCCACTTAGAGGCAGCCGCGTACTTTGCAAGGTGGTGGATGTCACTGTGTTTTTGTGGCTGTCCTCTTCTCCCATCTTTCATCTCAGCAAGTTGATAAAATTATGCCGAAAGGGAACAGCGGATAGACAGAAGATTCTCCCTTTCCTTCCCTTGTTCCTTCCAACTCTTTCTTCCAGTCCTAATTAATTGCCCAAAGAAATTGGAAGAGAAGGGAGAGGAAATAATGTCTTTGCCATGGAAATACTTTGCCATGGAAATGATATCTTTGTCATGGAACATATTGCTGCAAGACGTGGCCAAGATATTGTCGAAGGCTTTCATGGCCAGAATCACTGGGTTGCTGTAAGTTTTTCAGGCTGTATGGCCATGTTCCAGAAGCATTCTCTCCTGATGTTTCGACCTCACAACTTGTGAGGATGTATGCCATAGATGCAGGCGAAATGTCAGGAGAGAATGCTTCTGGAATATGGCCATACAGCTCAAAAAACGTACAGCATCACCTAAGATACATTGCTCTGTGTGGGGAAGAGTATCCAAAAACCTCAGCAAGTCCAAAAAGTTGCAGCCTATTGGAGCAAGATAGATCCTGCAGCTTCTTTGTGTCAAAGCTTCAGTGGTTGCCCATCAGTTTCTGGGCATTTAAAGGACTGAACATCCCCTATAAAGCCCTATATGGCTAAGGTCAAGAGGGCCACAATGATGAGTTTGAGTGTTGTATTGCATTATGGTGGCACAATGGGTTAAACCAGTGTTTCCCAACCAGTGTGCCATGGCACACTAGTGTGCCGTGAGCGATCATCAGGTGTGCCGTGGGAAATTGGCACTCCCCCCCCCTAGCAGCCCCCTCACAGGTTTCCAAGAAACAAATTGAGCCTCTCAGCTTGCTTAAAATGCTTTTAAAAAAACTATTTTACTGGATTTTTTGAGAGTAACAAGCTCTATGAACAAGCTCTATGAGGAGCGGCTTGAAGAGCTGGGCATGTTTAGCCTGAAGAAGAGAAGGCTGAGGGAAAACATGATAGCCATGTATAAATATGTGAGAGGAAGTCATATATATATATTGTTCATCGAAACAGGCCAAGGTTTCACACAGTGTATAAATACATTTATAAACGTATTAACTATATGTATTACTGTGTTAGAGTGTACTTATGTGTCATTTTGGTTGGTGGTGTGCCCCAGGATTTTGTAAATGTAAAAAATGTGCCGCGGCTCAAAAAAGGTTGAAAAACACTGGGTTAAACCACTGATTCTCAAAGTGGGCGGTACGACCCCCTGGTGGGCGGTGAGGCGATCCAAGGGGGTGGTGGGAGACTCAGGGGATAGTGAACCCCTTTAAGGGGGTGGTGTACAATTGGCCATTGAGGAGGGGTCGCGCAGCCCTCTTCTTCTGCATATTAGATATTTACATTAGAATTCGTAAGAGTAGCAAAATTATTTATGAAGTAGCAATGAAAATATGGTTGGGGGTCACCACAACATCAGGAACCTTATTTAGGGGTCACAGCATTAGAAAGGTCAAAAACCACTGCATTAATACATATATCTTTCTGTTTAATTGCTATTAAATTTTTAAAAAATAATTTCTAGGGGGGTGGTGAGTAATTTTTTTTTTGGAAAGGGGGCGGTAGGCCAAAAAAGTTTGGAAACCACTGGGTTAGACCATTGTGCCGGTTGAACTGCTGACCTGAAGGTTAGCAGTTCGAACCCACAAAATGGGGTGACCTCCCATCTGTTAGTGCCAGCTTCCCATGCAGGAATATGAGAGAAGCCTCCAACAGGATGGTAACACATCTGGGCGTGCCCTGGGCAACCAGAAGTGACATGCCATTTCTCAAGTCACTTCTGACACGATTAAAAATAACTCCAAAATCCTACTCAGTCATGGAAACCCATTTGGTGACCTTGAAGAATAGAAGGCGAGAGCAACAAGTTCTGAGCAAATCTTGCCCCAAAAATCCTGTGATAGGTTCACTTTCAGGTTACCATAAATCAGAAGCAACTTGAAAGCACATAGCAGGAGCAGCAGCTTATGGGGCAATGTAAACAGAGAGAGTGTGTCTTATCCAAGAGCCACTTGGTGTCTTTCCAATCAGAGCCAGGCCGTAAAACCAGATCTCACTAGTCTAAGTTGAGAAACTAATTAATGATGCTTTAGTTGATCATTCATCAATAGACAGCACTAAATATAAGCCTGCCACAGCATGTATGGACATTTCTATTTCCGAATCTCTTGCCTTTTGGGTTCATTTCTCAATCAAATGACGTATACATGGTCTGGGCCTTGGTGAAGTGAGGTGGGAGTCCTTCATCCTAGCATCCTGGCTCCATAGTGACAGCTGCCCAAAGTGCACTGTATTAGACCAGTGTTTCCCAACCAGTGTGCCGGGCACAAACACACCTATACCTAAACCCCCTCCCTTGCCCATGCAATGTGGCAGGGTTGCGATCATCAGGTGTGCTGTGAGTCAAATTGGAACCTCCAATACCCACTTACTTATTAATCAGGAGCGTCCTTCAGTAACTACGTCCCAGTACAAAAGGCACAATTAATCATACATAATCATAAATGCAAAAAATGCAAAAACTCATTCAAAGTACCCAATCCTCCTGGCGAAAATCAAAAGTCTTACATAAGGTAGTTCGGCGTGGTCGCCACAGAGAGTGGAGGAGTTGTGAACCAAGAAGTAGCGAGTTCACGGAGCGCTCCTATACGGAAAACTCACGATATTTGATGAAATCACGGAAGTGAGTGCAAAAAACAAAGTGAATCCTCATGATGTTATCCAATGTCAGTTCCGGGATCTGCACAATAACACAATCAGTTTGCGGACAATTTAAAAAAGCAGCACCGTAATCATAGCGACAAGGTAGAAAATCACGTAGATAATCACATATATTAGATGTGGCAATGGAATCGAAAGCTGGCATGGGCAAACTTAGACCTTCCAGGTGTTTTGGACTCCAACTCCCACCATTCCTAGCAGCCTCAGGCCCTTTTCCTTTCCCCCCCCCCTCAGCCACTCAGCCACTTAAGGGCCTCAGGCTGTTAGGAATGGTGGGAGTTGAAGTCCAAAGCACCCAGAGGGCTGAAGTTTTCCCATGACCGGCAGTTGTTGAGCAAGACCTTCATGTGTGTCTTTCTGCCATTCCTGCCGGGATATCTCTGTTGTGTTCATCGAAAAAAGCCCAGGTTTCACACTGAGTGTATAAATACATTTAAAAACATATTAACTATATGTATTACTGTGTTAGAGTGTCATTTGATGTCATTTTGGTTGGTGGTGTGCCCCAGGATTTTGTAAATGTAAAAAATGTGCCGTGTACTAGGTATTTCAGATAGTCTGATCTGCATATTTTGGGCTGACCCGATTCAGCATGGCTCTTCTTATGTTCTTATGTTCTTATACTAGGATTGATAGTCTGAGATTACCCCAGCCTGCTGGCTAGATTACTGCTTTTTTTGCCACTGTGATTTTATTCGCTGTTTTAATTGTAGTTCTTTTAATGGTATTTTACTGTGGTTTTATGATATGTCTGCTAATTGTGTTTTATGAATTGCTGGGGACGCAGTAGGCAAGTATGAAGTAATAAATAAATAAATAAATAAATTTTATTTTCCGTGTACCATTAGTTCCAAGATCCCTCTGTAGATGCCAAAATCTGTGGATTCTCAAGTCCCATTTTGTACAATGACAAAATAAAATAGCATCCCTTATATTCAATAGCAATATCAAAGTTTATTTTTGGGACCAAAAGTTTTGGAGTGGAATTCTGGATCCGTGGAGACAGAATCTGTGTATCTGGAGGATCAGTTGTATGATGGTTCCAGTGTCGCCCTACGGGACTTGTCGGCGTTCCGCAGGGCCTGTAATACCCAGCTGGCCTTTGAATCTTACCTTTGTTTTAACAAATTGCTAAATTTTCTGTATTATGATGTGTTTTACTGGATGTTGTGAGCCCCTTCGAGCCCTCGGGGAGTGGCCTCATACAAATTTGAAGAATAAATAAATAAATGTCATTTCATTTTTCTGATTGTATTGTCAATGATAGCTATGTTGACATCTAAAAGTGATTGCATGTTGCCCAAACATAGTAAAGTGGAGATATGAAGAGGGGAGGTATGGTTTCTGAGAGGCTCCCCTTAAGTTGTGGGGTGCCTCAGGGAGCCATTCTCTCCCCTTTATTATTCAACATCTACATACGACCCCTTGCTAAGTTGGTGCGGAGTTTTGGTCTGGAGTGTCATCAGTACGCTGATGACACCCAGCTGGTGCTGAGGATGGACGGCCACCCAGACTCTGTACCTGATTGTTTCCAACAATGCCTCGAAGCTGTGGCTAGTTGGCTACGTGCCAGTCGGTTGAGAGTGAACCCCTCAAAGACGGAGATCCTTTGGCTGGGTCACCCGGGCGGGTGTGAGCTCCAGCTGCCTGCTCTAGATGGCGAGGCATTACGCCCGTTGTTTCTAGTAAAGAGCTTGGGGGTCCAGTTGGACCCGCTGCTGACAATAGAGGCTTAGGTCTCCACTGTCAGCAGATCTGTCTTTTACCACCTGCGGCAAGCGAGACGGCTGGCGCCCTACCTCTCCGGAAATGACTTAGCCACGGTAATCCAGGCAATGGTCATCTCGAGGCTAGACTACTGTAATGCCCTTTACATTGGTCTTCCTTTGTCGGTTATCCGGAAGCTCAAACTGGTGCAGAACGCTGCAGTGAGACTCCTGGCTGGAGTGCCAGCCAGGGCTCATATCACTCTAACTTTGCAGTGTCTGCACTGGTTACCAATTGAGCACCGGGTCATCTTCAAAGTGTTGGTGCTGACCTTTAAGGCCCTGCATGGTCTGGGGCCAGTGTACTTAAGGGACTGTCTACTCCCATATGTTCCCAGAGATCCCTCTGTTCAGAAGACCTCAACTTCTTACAGATCCCGTCCTTACGGACTATCCATGTGTCATCAACTAGACAGAGATCCTTCTCTGTGGCGGCACCATGTCTGTGGAATAGCTTACCACCTGAAGTGCGTTCAATCAGTGAGCTGACGGTTTTCCGGAAAGCATGTAAAACTGCAAGCATTTAGTCTATAAATATCCTGGGAAGGTGGAATTGTCCTACATGAAAATTTTTTTATAATCCTCTTGTGTCTATGCTCTTATGTGGTACCATTTTAATTTTCATGTTTTATGCCTTTTGTTTGTAGTTCGATATACTGTAAACTGTCCTGAGCCAGCTGGAAAGGACGGTATACAAATTGAAATAATAAATAAATAAATAAATAAAACTGAGCCTATGCAGATCAAGTGATGATGTATATGCGTGAGTGAAAATAGGCCCTTTGGAAAGAGAACTTTCCTGTTGCTTTATATTGTAGACTTTTAAAAAGACAGTTGTTTTGTATGTTTCAGGGGCAGAGAAATCAATTCAGGAACCAGGGGCCCACGAAGATATAACGGCTTCCATTTGGTGTGTTTAAAAACCCTCTTTGCCATTTCAGCTTGTCTGATTTGGGGAGAATGGCTTCTAAGCGGTGCAAATGATGGCACAATTTATTTGGGATGATGAGTTACACGAATATTGCTCCTACGCCCAGAGCATGACATTTTCAATCATGTCTTTGCCGTGCTGGGAAGGAGGTGCGGAAAGAGAAATAATTTTCCGATCATGACATGTTTATCCTTAGAAGGTGCGGGCAATTATCTCCCTGGATAAAGAATTGCATTGTATCTTGATGCCTCCAAGGCCTATTATAGCATTTTGGTTGCATCAGATCAAGAAGATGCTCACAACAGGATTCAATCTTGTAGCAGAAATTTGGAAAATTGCATTTTTTGACAAGGACTCCTCGAACCCCTCAGACCAATACAGTAAGTATGCTGCCTGTTAGATAATGGGAATTAAAAGCCACTCCCCCCCCCACCCAAAAAAGTAACCTCTGAAAGCTCTGATTTATGAAAATTGACCTAATATTGTACCCATTTCCATGCATCTGAGAATGTAGTCTATGGCTGAATCCACTTCAGAATTATAAGTTTGACTCCACATTAACTGTCATGGCTTTGGAATTCTGGGATCTGTAGTTTTGTGGGATAATTAGCCTTCATTGTCAAAGGGTCAACTACAAATCCCACAGAATGTGATTTTCCTGCTGCTTGGTGGGGGGGTTGGACTAGATGGCCCATAAGGTCTCTCCCAACTCTATGATTCTAGGAAATAGAGCAATTTAAAGCAACCACAGAAAGTGAGATCCGGGCTGCAGAAAGCAAAAACTGAAGCGTGGATACCGAATCTTGTTATGCGGATACCAGTACCTGGTGAAATGAAGAAGCTAAAAGCCAGTATTCCCAAATAAATCTCACCAAGGTAGTTTATTCAAATCAGCTGAAGTGATGTCAACTTGCAGTAATCGCCTAAAGGAAGCTGAGATACCATAACATTGCAAAACAGACATTTTTTATACATTACAGTCCTTTGAAATTCCCACCTGAACCCAGCCTTGCTGTGATTGGCTAAGCATTGCTGACATCATGAACAGCTGAGGGAGGGTTCCCCGCAGAGGTGGAACTGTGGCGACCACCGGCCAATAGTAGAGCATTCCGATCTCCCAATGCAGATTCCCTCTCTCCAATGACTTTACTTAACCTCTCACTGGTCCTAGCTTCTTGTGGCCAGATCTCCATCATGTTGAATGCGAACACAAAGGCATGGTGCCATCAACTTCCTTCCCACTTCACGTGCCGTTGCCGCCACCGTCTGTTTTGAACTGCAGATAACATATTCTAGGACAAAGGAATGGCTCTAATGCATCTTTTATCCGGAGAACAAACGTCCTCCTGACTTTGAAATTCAAGCTATTTAATTTTATAGAGCACATGAATACAGCATAAAGCTGGTGGAATAAAGCTTTCAGATGCATTTAAAAGTAGTCAGGGTGGGCAAGGGAGACATTGCCAGTGAGCTGCATTAATAGAAAAGCCAGGAAGTTAGAAAAGTGACCGCATTCACCAATGCAATGGTGGAAGAAGTGGGTTTGCATGCATAAAAGCTCATGCTAAAATATAATCCAGTGTGTCTTAAAGGGGCCACTACACTGCATTATTTTACAGTGTTTACCAGTATTTGCAATCCAGTAGGATACACTAGGATAGAATTCGCTTCACCATCTTCCACTCCATCCATTTCTCCTTTTTATTTAGTAATAGGATCTCACGTCGATTTACTCACGGAAATTAAAACCATTTGATGACCTCTAAGACCCACGACAAACCCATTCCTTCCATTCTGGCTTTTGGAATAATTGTTATTAGACCAGTTTTGGGTGGGAAAGGTTGTCCAAGGGTGTATCTGCACTTTAGAATTAATGCAGTTTGACTCCACTTTAACTGCCATGACTCAATGTTATGGGATCCTGGGAGTTGTAGTTTGGTGAGGCACCAATACTCTTTGGCAGAGAAGGCAAAAGACCATAATTCCATAGCCTTGAACCATGGTAGTTAAAGTGGTGCCAAAATGTGTTAATTCTACAGTGTAGAAGCACTCTAGGTTTTGGGAAGGCAGCTATAAAGGAACTAGACAAGATCCTCAAGTGAATACTAAAGTTCAACGACCTTGTAAAACTGTAGCTCCTATAATTCCCATACCCTTGAACTATTGCAATTAAAGTAGTGTCAAACTGCATTAATTCTGTAGTGTAGATCTGTGGTTCACAACCTTTTTTTTGACCAGGGACCACTTGACCAGGGGCCACTCTCCAACATTAGTACCAAAAGGGTTTCGAATCAGTTTTTAGTCAACTTTAGATTTAGTTTGGTTATGTGGGGTGCTGGCGGAACTGGGTGAGAGAGAGGTGGGAGGAACCCCTTGCCTCCCTTGCAGGCCTCTCCATCGCCGCCGGAGCCCCGCCCTGATCGGCGCAGCAGGACTCCGACAGCGATGGAGAGGCCTACAGGGGGGCAAGGCCTGGCGCGGCTCCTTTCTGATCCAGGCGGCAGGGAAAGGGAGCCGCGCCAGGCCTTCCCACCCCCCCGGTAGGCCTTTTCCATTGCTGTCGGAGTCCCGCCGTGCCGATTCAGGCGGGGCTCCGGCAGTGATGGAAAGGCCTGCAGGGGAGGCAAGGGGCTCCTCCCACCTTGCTGTCCCGAGTCCCGCCATGGATTCAGGCGGGAGAGGGGCGGAGAGGAAGGCTGGGCCTCCGGAGGCCTGCAGGGGAGGCTCCTCCCACCTCTCTCTCGCCCGGATCCGCCATAGAGCCAGGCAAGAGAGGGGCGGGCGGAAGGCAGCGGCAAAAGCACGCGCGCGACAGCAAATGCACGCGAGTGGGGTGCGCTTGCGCACAGCGCCCCAGCCTGCCAGGAGCTACCTTAGACGGGCTCGGGAGCTACTAGTCGATCGCGATCGACTTCCTTAGCACCCCTGCTCTAAACATTACTCTGCTTGCCAGAAAACTGTTACACCAGCTTCCCCAGACCAGATCCCTAAGAGGGTTTTGTTAGGGCAGCCACTTCTGTTGCCACATGGTTTCGAAGCAATAGTATAGTAATGGTGAGGCTGCAGACCATATTTACGTTCTTGTGGACCACTAGTAGTCCATGGACCACAGGTTGGGAACCATTGATGTAGACGCACTTCAAAACACTTGAGCTCCTGGCCTGTTCATACATCATGGTATTCAGAGAACCAGAAAGTTTACTTCTATCTTTTTCTCCAAATGATTCATTTTATATCAGTGTATTTAGCATTAAATCTCTGCCTTCCTTTGTTTCTCCCCCTCCCCACCTGTCCCACCTGAGGACTTTGCTTTTTATTTCTCTATTACGTGTTCCATTATAGAAATCTAACAGTGCGTTAGACATTAGTCTTGCTACTCTTTCCAAGGCTGCCAGGAATAACAACGAGCAAGATTTCTTTTAGGAGGCTTTCTCTCTTTATTACTACTGTTATTATTTTTGATTTCTGAAATGCACCCGGAGCCTGAAGGCCTCTTGGCACAGCTGTGTAATAAAACTATAGTAATAATTACAGCAGGAGGATGAGGGATAAAAGGATTAAAGATTTAGAATTCAAAAGTGTCTAAAATCTGAGAAAAGATTATTTTTGTCGTTAACGGCTGTGAAATTGACTTGGACTTGTGGCGACTCAATAAATGGGAGACCTCTAAGCCCACCATCCATAGTCACCAATTAAGGCTAACATTAGATGGGAACACTGAGATTTAATAACTTATTAGGAAATGTCCAATTTTGAGAAATGTGGAACTTCACCTGATATTATTATAGCCCCAAGGAGCTAAAAACCGCCATGGATCTCCTGTACTTTGCCCAATTATCTTCCTTATCCTTATTTAAGTAACCTAATAGTCATTCTCATGAGAACAGCTATCTGAATCCCAGGGCAGTTGTGTGGATGAACCTGACAAAGATACCAGTCTTAAGATGGAGCAGGCAGTGAATTTTAATGGATAACAATTTGATTGGATTAGTCCTAGTGGAAGCCACAGAGACCTACAATGATATTACTTCTCAAACTGATGTTCCTGGAGCAGAGTGCCTACATTCTTCTGCCTAGGTCACTAAGGAGCAAAGTGGTCCATCTTTAGAAGGAACCAAGCTTCCAAGCCAAATCTTGTAATTGCAGCCAACTTTCTTCTCATCTCAGACTGTTTCTTGCCTCCACTTTGAGAACTGAATCCACGTGATAATTATCTCTCAGTTTGGACTATCATAAACCACTGCTTCTTAAACTGTGGGTTCTGATCCCAAATATGGTCCCCATATTTCATGGTTAGGGGTTGCGAAAAATTTGGCCATAGTAAAAGATTTACGAATGCCACCTAGTGACTGTTTTAGGAATTGACATGATGACTCTATTAGGAACATATTTTCATGTCAGGAGCGACTTGAGAAACTGCAAGTTGCTTCTGGTGTGAGAGAATTGGCTGCCTGCAAGGATGTTGCCCAGGGGATGCCTGGATGTTTGACCATCCTGTGGGAGGCTTTTCTCATGTCCTCGCATGAGAAACTGGAGCTGACTAACAGGAGCTCACCCTGCTCCCTGAATTCGAACTACCGACCTTTTGGTCAGCAGTCCTGCCGGTACAAGAGTTTAACCCATTGTGCCTCCGGGGACAACAACATGCAGTGTTTACAATGGACTCTATAGTTAGTTACTTCATTTATATTCTGCCCTTCTCACCCCACAGGGGACTCAGGGCGGATTACAATTCAACATATAGACATACAACATTTAGACAGAGACACAGAGGCAACTGACATTCCAGCTTTTCTGGCCACCAGGAGGAGTTGTCACATTCCTTCACATATTTCCTGGAGATATTTATGGCCTCATAAATCAGTTAAAATTAGCCTCCCCACAACGTGGTACTTTAATTTCCTACTTGGCAGATAGAACTGTCTTTCGGGTTGCAAAGATCGACAACAAGCTACACTTAATTGGTCGAGAGCTCACCCCGACCCGGGCAGGCCTCGAACTCATGACATTCTGGTCAGTAGAGATCTTATGCAGCTGACACCCAGCCAGCTGCGCCACATTCTATAAAAATGCTTGAGCATTTAACCAGCCTTGTAAATGCTGGTCTATTATCAGTAAATGTTTGATTTTATGTGTATTTTTTAATACCTGGAGTTATATAAAGATTTGTTGGGCAAAAATGGCTCATGAGTAGAAAATGTTTAAGAAGCCTTGATCTCAACCAAGATATTTCCAAATCTTGGACTTGATACTCAAGCTAAGCATAGGATCCATGGAAAAGCCATGGGAAAGGATGCACTCCATTATATGCCAAAATAAAGATTACTCCTATATTCTTTTGGTATCACTGCTGACTGTCTTTGAGTCATTTTCGCCTGCGGAGCTTTGTCATCCATGATGAAATTTCAGCGGATAAACAGCTTCCTCTTTTAAGGCCATCTGCTGCCTGTTGATGGTTTTCCAGCCCTCTCCTCTCTTTTTAGTCTACTCTTGCCAGAGGAATTGTCATAGACCTGTGGGTTCCATCTAACTTCACTGTTCAGCCAACTTCACATGGGGGCATCAGAAAGTTAAACGGTAGGTTTTAAAGAATAATTTCAGTTAAAAAACCGAAGAAAATTATCTGCCAGTTCGGAGCTGTTGCTTACCTGTGTTTGGATTCAGTGCATGGATGAAGAAAAGGAAGGGGGAAAGAGCAGTTAGATCAGTACTTCTCAACCTGTGGTAACTCGGATGTTTTGGCCTACAACTTTTAGAAATCCCAGCCAGTTTACCAGCCGTTAGGATTTCTGGGAGTTGAAGGCCAAAACATCTGGGGACCCACAGGTTGTTGCTGCACTTCAGACAGAAGTATCCCCCTTGTTCACACACACATCAGACAGTCTTTGAATATTAGTCTTTTATTGAAACAAAGTATAGTGTCCAACAAAAGGTAAAAAAAAGATGAAACATAAGATAAATCCAAGGTAAGCACACAGTTCAAAATTCCAAGATCCAAAAGGTAAAGGTTAAAAGCTAGATACTAGATCCTAGGACAGTTCAATGCAGCAATAGAAAAAATCCATAAAAACAAGGCCAGGGCAAACATGAACTAGAGACAAGGAAATCTGACGTGATGCCTTTTCTAAATGAAGCCTGGAAACTGAGGCATGAACCTTTCTTACAAACTTAAGTTAGGAAAATTTAGTTTCACTTTGTATCCCTTTGTTGAAACCTGCAGCTGCGCCTAACATCCTGAGAAGCTTGTCTTCGCTCCCTAATATTGGCCTTGCGATCAAACGGCATTTCAGCCTCCCTTTGGTCATTAAAATTTTCAGCTGCAGTATTATCTCTATCAAGGCCTTCTGAATCCTTAACAAAGGAATCTTTATCTAACAGTGCCCTGGGAACTAAACTGTTTTCAGGAGCAGGAGTGTGACGCATTGCCTATATTTTGGGCCAGATGAAGCCCAGGAGGAAAAGCCCTTTTTGGTGGGTTGGCCATTCCATGGTCTGTTTTGGATAAACGACCATTTTAAGGTTGGGGTTCCCAGTTTAGGCTGAGTTGGAAACAGCCTAGGAAATGGGACATGGAACCTTGGGAGGCCAGTAGGCAGTTGGGCCAGGCACCAGGGGTAAAATGTCGGTTGGAATTTTGAAAACTGACAGTTGGAGTAGTTAGGCAGTTAGGGAGGCCACGGAACTCTGGAGGGAGTTGATGGTCAGTCTCTGACAGAGAAGGTCAGAGTGAGTTAGGCTCCTGAGAGAGTTAGCAACATTGTGCTGGGTTTTGTAGGACTCTAGCTGAGAATAGGCAGAGTCAGGTAGTTGTAGATAATACTGTAGCGCAGTATTATCTGGGGTGCTACATTTTTTGTAACTCGTTTCAAGTTTTGTACCAGTTTTGATTAAGTAACCACACGCTCCAACGTTTCATTGTAACCATTACGCTTCTGTGCCTGTGATTCTCTCATAAGTTGTTAAATAAACTCTGTTAATTTTGTTCATCAAGTCCTGCCTCCCTGTGTTTAAATCCTCCCTGAGTTTAATGGTGGCAGCGTTAAAGAAGTGAAACCTCTCCAGCCTCAAAATATAAAAGTACCCTGTATTTCTGCCCAGCCTAGAGGGATTCGGCGAGCCTTCACCACAGTACTTGGTGGCAGCCAGGTGTTAAAAAGCCATCACACACCACAAGGAGCCTCTCTGAAACTTCACTTTGCACATCAGTATGCTCAATGTCAATCTCAGCATCTCCATCATGTACATGGACACCAATCCCATCATTCTCATCATGCACATGAACACCAGGCTGGAACACCACAGTTGTGGACCACTGAGTATAGTGGAGAAATATAAATGTTGAATGTGCATTAATTGCTATCCATCCCTATTCTCAAGGTACCCCCAGAGGTTATAATTCATTGAAAACATGGAAGTGCATTTCAAATACTTTTGCAGCAACCTTATGAAGTCTATAACACTTGAGAGCCATTAAGCAGCTTCCAAGCTAGTTTACTTTTATCACGGAGATAGAAGTGTTGCGGAAGAGATGAGGAGGAGAAGTTATTTGAGTTCAAGTGGCAGTTATTTTTTCTCTACCATGAAAAGTGCCTGGCAGAGTTGTTGTTTTCTAAAAAGACACATCTTCACCAAGGTAATTGGTGGGGCTTGGGCCCATGCCTTTATCAAGCAAACAAAGCTTTTGTGCAGTCGGTGCCAAGGTACTAGGACGCAAAGAAGAAATGTATAAGAGTGCATTCCCCTCATTGTTGCATAAACATGGCAATTAACATCTGCATAAAGCTGTGGCATGGAAACTACATCAATCTAAACCTTTATTTATATCCCATATTTTCTCTATGACTGGGTGTTAACTTGCTTCTGTAATCACTGTAAGGCCTGTTGGAAATAAGCGCATAAGTATGTATTTCTGACAACAGCAGTAGCAGAATGCTGATAAATTATAGTTCCTTTGGTCTGACATCTATAGAGGTCGTTCTAGAAAGCTTTTCCTCATTTATTTCCCGTTTTAAGAACATTGCATAAACACTGAAAAACTGGACCAGGTCCATCTAACACTACATCTTCTTTGTCATGATGACCAACTCCTCCATTCCCCACTTTTCATTCTCAGAACAGCTTTTATAAGACTGAGAACAACAACAAGAAGAAGCCATTGTATGGCCTGGAAGACATGATGGAAAACAAAAAAGGGACGGAGAAGGAAGAGGCAAATTGACAAAACAGGTCACCAGTTCTCATGGTGACTTGTTTGGATGGAAACACTTTGTGCAGAAGAGACAGAGCCAAATGGCAGCTGGTCTTTCAGAAGAACCAAAAGGCCCATCTGTCTCATCTCTTCTTTGCTTGCAGCTCTGGTTACTGTATGCAAAAGAAAGTGAATGATCTTGACTTGCATCCATATAAAGTTGTGTTCTTCAAGCTGCTGCCCATCATCCTAGTTGGAGATGGCTGGAACAATCATCCAATGGTATTGGAGACTGCTCTAGAGCAGGGGTGTTCATTAGATAGATTGCAATCTACTGGTAGATCACATAGGGCAGTGATTTTCAACCAGTGTGCCGCGGAACACTAGTGTGCCGTGAGAGATCATCAGGTGTGCCGTGGGAAATTACAGTGGAGAGAGAGAGCCTAGAAGGAAACTTCAGGCAGCGGAAATGAGTCTTTCCTGGCCGAAGTAGCAATGCCAGCCAGCCTGGCTGCAGTCAGGGAGAGCCCTCGGCGTCCAGAACTTTTCTCCCTCCCTCCTCCCTCCTTCCCTTCCTTCCCTCCCTCTGCGTGCCAAGGGCTACCTGGCCGGGCTGCGGCTCCTCCTGCTTTCTGGCTCCTGGGCGCTCTTCTGCCCTCCTCCCCTCCGGCAGCAAGGAGGAGGAGAGGGAGGAGGAGTCCGCGGGAGCTGCCCCCATCCGACCCGGCTCCCGGAGGCTCGAGGCGAGGCTTTCTGCCCTCTAGCCCCTCCGCACTGGGGAAAGCAACCCCTCATCTCCTGACCTCTCTTGGCTGGGCTCCAGGTTCACTGCAGAGCAGAACAGAGCAGAGGCCGGGATGTGCAGCTCCACAGCCCAACTTGGTTCCTTCTCGATCTCGCCCCAAGGCAACAGCAGGGAAGCCGAAGGGCCGCAGGGAGGCACTCCTGGGGGGGGGGGCCTGAACCCCTTTGGGAAGGAAAGCTGGGGGTGGTGACTGTGGGCCTCCACCGCAGTTTGTTCCGAGGCTCAGAGCCACCCCGTGTGCTCAATTCCTATTTGTCCTGCTTAGCCGAGCCCGCATGCACAGTGACGGGCCTCCTGCGCGTGGGTCTCCCGGGAGGCAGCAGGAGAGGGGTTTGGCGAAAGCAGCGCTGTCACGAAGGGGGAGGATGACAGTTAGTAAAATGACAGTGTCATTTTGTGTCATTTTGGTCGGTGGCGTGCCCCAAGATTTTGTAAATGTAAAAAATGTGCCACGGCTCAAAAAAGGTTGAGAATCACTGACATAGGGCATCCTGGTAGATCACAGGCAGGGCGGGAGGAAGGCTCAGTCCCGCCCCGCAGGCTCCCGATGCTGTCCAAGTGCAGAAGGAGATTGGACTGGATGGCCCTTTGAGGTCTCCTCCTATTCTAGGAACCCATTGTTGTTGTTGTTATTATTATTAATATTATTATCAGAGGCTGAATGGCCATCTGTGAGGAATGCTTTGATTGTATTTTCCCCTTATGGCAGAAGGAGGTTGGACTGGATGGCCCTTGGAGGTCTCCTTCTACTCTAGGAACCTATTGTTGTTGTTACTACTACTACTACTACTACTATTAGTAGTAGTAGTAGTAGCAGCAGCAGAGGCTGAATGAATATCATTATTATTATTATGAATAAATTCAGGGGCTTATCATACTCACATTTAGTTGAATTCAGTCTTTAAATATATTATATGGCTCTCACTGAAATACATTTCCAAATATTTTGCTTTTATGGCTCTCTGAGTAGTGGGTAGGTAGATCGTTTTGACTTGGTTGTTTTATAAGTAGCTCGTATGCTGAAAAAGTGTGAGCACCCCTGCTCTAGAGTGTCAGCTGCTTTCCTGTCTAGTTTGGCCCTTTCTTCAGCTACACTTCTTCCCAACTCATTCTGGTGTCAGATTTCTTTTTTGAAGACCCACATCAATTTTCACAGCTGCCCACTTTCCCTTGTGTTGAAATCCCTTTTGATCTAACAACTGAATCCCACCTGTTTGGTTTTCTGCTGCACTCTATTTAAATAATTATGAATTGTTGTATTCTATAATGCTCCTACCTGTTCACTGTGTGCATCCCCCCCCCCTCCGCCGCCCATAAGTTGCTTGCATGGCCAACTTACATTTCTTTGCCAAACCTTTGCCCCTTTTCCCTTTCCTTCTTCCTTTGCCCAGGATTCCAACTCTTGAAAAAGACTTGAAAAGCTGTTTATAGCCTCCTTATTGAATAGACGGGGCTCATTAACGGCACTGGCTCATTAAGTGCCCTTGGTTCCAACAGAGACTTGCGCACCTCGGAGCCCCGCTTTGTCCAAATATCCCCACTGAGAGAGAGAGCGAGCATGGTCCACCCCTAGTTAATTGGACCAAGGGAAATTAGCTCTGGAAATTAAGCCCAAGGTCAGGTTTAAATGCCCTCTCCCACTGCTATAAAGCAGCGACGTCTAATTTCTTCTTCCACAACCGGTTATTTCCCAGGGTGGCACTACATACCTTCTGACCCTTCTTGTGTCCTTTCCGTGTTTTCCTTTTAAGAATAGCAGAAGTTTGCCCTCTCTGAACCAGAGCAAAGAAAGAGTCTGCAGTAATAAACAACTAAATGATGGAAGCTGGTAAAAGCTTCCAGAGGCAGACTAAGCAGAAGAGTGAAGGGGATTCCAGGCTGGGCGTAATTTGTGCTCCAGCCTCCCCTGTGGCTCATTTGGATGCTCTCCCCAAAGGCTGTAAGTACTCCAGCACCCCATGACAAAAAGGCCATAAACTTCTTCTTCGCTCGGGAGGGTTTTGATTGCCGCTCAGCATCCGCAAGCAGCTCTCTCCAGGTGGCCCTCGGCACAGCTGTTCTGCGCTTCCCTCATTGTTGTGTGTGGGGCTTTTTTGTTCTCCTCTCCTCAACACAAACTTTCATTTTAATTAAAGCTTTTTGACAAATGGGCATTCGAAGAGAATCAGAGAAAACGGCACTGTGTCAAGTGGGACTTGGGTCCCGTCAAATTGGAAACAACCGGGATCCCTTGGGATGCAGGCACAGCAGTTGATTTGTAGTTGCGTAACTATGTAGTAAGGTCCTCTATTTCAGTGTTTTTCAAGTTTTTTGAGCCGCGGCACATTTTTTACATTTACAAAAAAATCCTGGGGCACACCACCAACCAAAATGACACAAAATGACACTCTAGCACAGTAATACATATAGTTAATACATTTTTAAATGTATTTATACACTCAGTGTGAAACCTGGGCCTGGTTCAATGAACACAACATAGATATCCTGGCAGGAATAGCAGAAAGACACACACGAAGGTCTTGCTCAACAGCTGGGATTTATAGTTCACCCGCAATCAAAGAACTCCACCAATGATGGAATGGAATCAAACTTCCCACACAGAACTTCCATAACCAAGAGAAAATACTGTAAGAGTTTGGTGGGCATTGACCTTGAGTTTTGGAGTTGTAGTTTACCTATATCCAGAGAGCATTGTGGAGCTGAGGGAGGAAGACGTGGGGCGAGTCTGCGCAGTAGCGCCCGCATGGGTCACATCTCCCCCTCCTCCCGCAGAAGCGGCAGTGTGAGCAAAGCGAGGCAAAGCAAGCAGAGCGAGGCTGGGAAGAAGGGAGCCTGAGTGGAGAAGAAAAAGTGTTCAGCAGGAGGGGGAAGAAAGGGTATTGGAGGTTCCAATTTTCCACGGCACACCTGATGATCGCTCACGGCACACTGGTTGGGAAACACTGCTCTATTTCTATGTAAACCCCCAATTTCCAAGGGAAGAAAAGACAGCGAGACTTGATGTTTTACACTCTATATCAGCCAAGTGGGTGCTGACTGCTCTCTATCGCAATCCAGTGTGAGTCAGAAGAGTCTGCTGGAGTGTTTCCACTGTGCCATCACCTGGGCATATCCTACATAGTTATAAATAAGCTCTCACACTGCAAAAACACCATAAGCTTCTGAAGACCTCCTTCCAAAGGAAGCTAAACATGGGGAAGCACTATGCCCCAGCAACATATTGCCATTCAGAGGAGTGGGTGAGTGGAGCAGCTGTTCCCCATGAGCCCATGAAGATGTCTTCCAGTGAGTCAGACAGTGTGGTCCATCTAGATGAGTATTATGTACATGCCATTTGGCAGAGCTCTCAAGGGTTTCAGGATGTGGTCTTTTCCAGCCTTGTCTGATGTTCCTGAGTTTAAAACCTGGTATCATTTGCACCCAAAATATAGAACTGAGTGTGTAAGTTCTACCTGGGTGCAGATATCTCACTACGCTTAATGCCGCTTTAGATCCATATAAGACAAAAACAGGCGAGAGCAATATGACTTATAAATGAATCTATTATAGATATAAACTCTAAATCAAAGGAGTAGATCATATTCTCTCATATCAAACACTCTTATATTAATATACTTATATCCAATAAATCATAGAAGAAACATCCTAGTTAGATACTATTATCAAAGTTACATAATACACCGGCGTGAGGAGGACAAATCAAATAACACATCCAAACAAAGAGCACCATTCCACAGTTTGGAGGAATATTACAGTCCCTTGTGTTTACAGTCCATTCAAGCCAAATTCTCAGCGATTTTCAGATAACAACAATCAATCAAGCCATATCTTAGGCGAGTTCAAACAAAAGTGTTCTTTGAAAGGAAAATTATATCCACGCCATGGGATGAGTAAGTCCTCCGTCAACAATAAGTTCAACTCACGGCGACCACTAAAGTAGAGGTGTTGTATGGAGATTGTGGAGACACACGCATATATCCAGGATATCAGGTCGACGGGTAAGCTGATGTAAGGCCACCCCGCTTCGCATTTGCTTTCTCAAGACCCGTCCAAAGTATCAGAGGCGCTCACAGAGGATCTAAATAATATAATATACATAAACAGGTTGTTCATTATCAAATACTAAGTAACTCTCAAGAACAAAGGTAGCAGAGTAGTAAGACTTGCATAAATACATACCAAACGTAGATAAAGGTAAGGTTCTGACCAGCATTTTGTAAGGTGCAGGTGAATGTGTCCTGGGGAATGAGTCAATATAGTATGCTTCTCAAGGTAAGACACAGGTGCTCATGTTAATAGGACAGAGAGAGGTAGCCTCTCATTTAACCCTTTTGGGGACTCAGACTGGAGAAGGGTAATCCATTTTGTTTCGCATCTGAGCAGTGCTTTCTTCTAAGTGTTTCTTCTATGATTTATTGGATATAAGTATATTGATATAAGAGTGTTTGTTATGAGAGCATATGATCTACTCCTTTGATTTAGAGTTTATATCTATAATAGATTCATTTATAAGTCATATTGCTCTCGCCTGTTTTTGTCTTGTACTTGAACTGGTAGCTTCCTTGTTACATTATCTTTAGATCCATATAAACATGAAGTTTCACATAGTCTTTCATCATAGCATGTGTGCTTGGATTAAATACAGTACATCTATCTTTTAACCTCATGTGGCCCTTACCATCTCCCAAGTGATGTAGCGATGTGTTTGGGGATCCCAAATGAAGGCATTGCCTCCCATAAGAATGTTGTCCTCCGCACTATGAAAGCTTCCTTCGGTTCCCAGATTTCTACCATTGCAGTAATGTAAACCTTTATTTGAGTAGTTAGAGAAAAGAGGCAGGCAGAGTTCCCAAGTGAATCAGAACACAACAAAGAGAAGAGTTTTAAGCATGAAAGATTTACAATGCTTCATTCTCTGTAATTCTACAAAATTGAAGGGAAATTTGAAGGAGGAGGAATTATGGAAGGTAGAGACTCTGATGTGAGGTTCATATTTGCTGGTCCAACACAGACTTATATCTTTCCATAGGTCCTTTTAAGCCACTAAACGAGAAAATCTTCAACCCTACATCCTTCATTTGGAGAATTTTAGAACATATTATAGGGGTGCAAAACTTGTGACCTTTCAAATATAGGCCTGCAACTACTACCGGCAACAACTGGCCTGAATCAAGTGTGATGGGATTTGAAATCCCATCATGTGATGGGATTTGAAGTCCACCAATAGGAATCTAGTGCCTAAATCCGGGTAGTTATGCTGCCCCTCTATTCTATTATTAATCCATTGTTTATCCGTGACTGGAGTGAGGGGGACTGCCCTTAAATGCGTGACCTCCTTTCTCCACAATTGGGGACAATGAGTGGTGAGGGGCGGAGTGGTCTCCGAGGGGCTCCCCCTTGATTGTGGGATGTCTCAAGGGGCCATTCTTTCCCCTCTATTATTTAACATCTATATGCATCCACTGGCCTGACTGGTACGTAGTTTTGGTCTGTAGTGTCATCAGTACGCTGATGACACCCGGCTCGTGCTGAGGATGGAGGGCAGACTGGACTCCGTACCTGATTATTCCCATCAGTGCCTAGAGGCCGTGACTGGATCGCTGTGTGCTAGCCGGTTGAAGGTGAACCCATCAAAGATGGAGATCCTCTGGTTGTGCTGCCCAATGGGAGGGGGGTGCCGGCTCCCTACCCTGGATGGCATGGCACTTTGCCCGTCGCCCTTGGTAAAGAGTCTGGGGGTCCAGTTGGACCCGCTGCTGACCATGAAAGCCCAGGTTGCCATGGTCAGCAGATCTGCATTTTTCCATCTGCGGCAGGCTAGACGGCTGGCACCCTACCTGTCAAATGGCAACCTGGCCACAGTGATCCAGGTGATGGTCATCTCGCGACTAGACTAATGTAATGCCCTCTACATTGGCCTTCCTTTGTCCGCGATCTGGAAACTCAAGCTGGTGCTGAATGCTGCAGCCCGTCTGCTCGCCGGTGCGCCGGCAAGATGCCATATAACACCTATTCTGCAGCAACTGCACTCGCTCCCAGTAGAGTACCGGATTATGTTCAAAGTGTTGGTATTAACCTTTAAGGCCAGACATGGCCTGGGGCCTGTGTACTTGAGGGACCGTCTTTCCCCATATACCCCCCAGAGATCACTACAGTCTGGAGATCAAAACCTATTAGAGATCTTGTCGGTCAAAACCTACCACCTGTCCTCTACGAGGCAAAGAGCGTTCTCTATTGTAGTTCCAACACTGTGGAATGCCCTGCCGGATAGCACCCGGGCTCTTACAGAAATATCTGCATTCAGAAGAGCCTGTAAAACAACATTGTTCCGGCAGGTGTTTAACATCAATGGTTCTACTTGACTGTATTATGATAAATTGGGACAGCTGTTTAGTAGTGTATAGTGTTTTAATGTATAGTGTTAAAACTGTTTTATTGTTATTGGCCTGTTTTTATCCATGTACTGTAAACCGCCCCGAGCCTAAGGCAATGGAGCAGTATATAAATACGAATAATAAATAAATAAATAAATTCTGCCTTGGTCAGACCACACCTGGAATCACACTGTGTCCAATTCTGGACACCGCAATTAAAGGGAGATGTTGACTCTAAGCTGGAATGTGTCCGGTGGAAAAAGGCAACTGATCAAGGGTCTGGAGAACAAGCCCTGCGAGGAGCTGCTTCAAGAGGTGGGCATGTTTAGCCTGCAAAAGAGAAGGCTGAGAGGAGATAGGATTAGGACTATATATCAATATGTGAGGGGAAGTCATAGGGAGGAGGGAGCAGGCTTGTTTTCTGCTGCCCTGGAGACTAGGATGCAGAACAGTGGCTTCAAACTACAGGACAGGAGATTCCACCTGAACACGAGGAAGAACTTCCTAACTGGGAGAGCTGTTCAGCAGTGGAACTCTCTGCCCCGGAGTGTGGTGGAGGCTCCTTCTTTGGGGCTTTGAAACAGAGGCTGGATGGCCACCTGTTGAATGCAATTGCCCTGCTTCTTGGCAGAATGGGGTTGGACTAGATAGCCCATGAGGTCCCTTCCAACTCTATGATTCTAACATCCTTAAGGCAAGGAAGGCTCCACCATAATTGTGGCAAAATCTTGCACTGTTTTCCGGTTAGTTCTTCAACTACTAAGTTCTCACGAATCTGTTCCTTTGAAAGGGTGGGATTTACATAGCAGGAGCAGGACTTTTGCTGAAAGAAGCCATCCATTACTCCAAAAAGTTGCGAGTGGATGTTCCCGGAATGAAAAGAGCATGTGTGCAGTAGTGGAATTCACTTGTTCCCAAGAAGTCATTAGATGTGCCAATTCTTGGTCTGATGTGTTGAAATGATACGTTGCTTTTACCATGGTTCTCTCTGTGGATAGAACCAGAGCTATCCTTGTTAAAGCAGTCGGGAACTGCTCATTAGTGGGGGAAATGCATTCAAATGGAAGAGAATAATCATGCCTGCGCTGGCTGGGTGCGGATATGTGTAAGTTAAATCCAACTGGTAGGAAAGAGTGAAGCCATTTTGCCCTGTTGGGCCTGCGACTGTGTATTATGCTGCAAGACTAGTAGCTCTCAATTCCCTTTCTGCCTGACTTGCTATGGTTGTTCGTTAACGAATGACAGTTTGTCATTTGCGCCTTGAACACAAGCAAAGTTACAGGCATCTTTGGCATCCATGAAATTACTCTTCATCTGATTCAGGCTGGCTCTACATTGGAGAATTAATGCAGTTTGGCACCCCTTTATGCTACAGATTCCTTAGAAATGACATTTGATGAGGCCCCTTAGAATCATAGAGCACCGGGAATGTGGCGCAGCTGGCTGGGTGTCAGCTGCAGAAGATCTCTACTGACCAGAAGGTCATGAGTTCGAGGCCTGCCCGGGTCGAGGTGGGCTCTCGACCTATTGTGTAGCCTGTTGTCGACCTTTGCAACCCGAAAGACAGTTGCATCTGTCAAGTAGGAAATTAAGGTACCACTTAGTGGGGAGGCTTAATTTAACTGATTTACGAGGCCATAAAAAAGATCTCCAGGAAGCACATTGAGGAATGAAGTAGTGCGACAGCTCCCCCTGGTGGCCAGATGTTAAAAATTGCCTCTGTCTTGTGTGTTTGTGTGTCTAAATGTAATGTGTACATTGCAATCCGCCCTGAGTTCCCTACGGGGTGAGAAGGGCGGAATAGAAATAAAGTGAATAAATAAATAAATAAATAGAATTGGAAGAGACCTCATGGGCCATCCAGTCCAACCTCCTGCCAAAAAGCAGGACAATCACATTCAGAACACCCCTACAGATGGCCATTCAGCCTCTGTTTAAAAGCCACCATAAAAGGAGTTTCCACCACACTCTGGGGCAGAGAGTTCCACTGCTGAACATCTCTCACAGTCAGGAAGTTCTTCCTAATGTTCAGGTGGAATCTCCTTTCTTGTAGTTTGAAGCCATTGCTCCGCGTCCTAGTCTTCAGGGCAGCAGAAAACAAGCTTGCTCCCTCCTCCCTATGACTTCCTCTCACATATTTATACATGGCTATCATGTTCCTCTCAGCAGGAGAGAAGGCTAAAGACCTTTGTAAAACCACAACTTTTGATATTCCATAGCATTGAGCCATGGCAGTTCAAGTGGTATCAAACAGCATTAATTATACAGTGTGGATGCACCCATGGAAGTGAAATCTTGCCCTTCCCAGTCTGATCAGGCAAAAGCAAATTGCTGCAGGCTCTCCAAACTTGTATTTTCCTCATTCAAAACTTTTGCCGTTTTGACCTCACTCTGTTGCTTGTCCCTACATAGAGGAGGGTAGGTAGATTTCTTATGTTTACCAGGCCCGGATTACCCATAAGGCCAACAAGGCCGTGGCCTATGAGTGCAGGCCTAGGAGGGCGCCAAATCACGGACCAAAAAACAACACCCTATCTTTTCTTCCTTCCTTCCTTCCTTCCCTCCCTCCCTTTCTTTCATTCCTTCCCCCTTCCCCCACATCTGAGAGGGGGCGGGGGCCGCCGCAGAGGGGTGGGGGTAGGGCGGGCGCCCCGGCGTTCTGCATGGCGCCCGCCCCTTTTCGGCGGCCAATGGTGCACCTCTCTCACAACCAACCTGCAGGGCTGGGTGACGTCAGGCGCAGCGGCGAGGAGAAAGAGGCGGAGGGAAGCCGCGGCGCCTCTTCGCGAGTGCCACGGCCTCTGCCTCCTCCACCATGTTCCTGGGTGCCGCATATTCCTGGGTGCCTCCTCCTCCGAGGAGGAAGGAAGGAAGGGAAGCCCCCGGGCGGCCTCTGTGGCACCCAGGAACATGGCAGAGGAGGCAGAGAGGCCACGGCGCTCGCGAAGAGGCGTCACGGCTTCCCTCCGCCTCTTCCTCTCCTCCTCCTTCCTTAGGTGCGGCGAGGAGGAGGAAGAGGCGGAGGGAAGCCGCGGCGCTTCTTCGCGAGTGCCACGGCCTCTCTGCCCCCTCTGCCATGTTCCTGGGTGTCGCAGTGGCCGCCTGGGGGCTTCCCTTCCTTCCTCTTCCTTCTCCGAGGAGGAGGAAGGAAGGGAAGCCCCCGGGCAACCGCTGCGGCACCCAGGAACATGGCGGAGGATGCCACGGCGCTTGCGCCCTGTCGTGCATGCGCGAAAGCAGCCCCGCCCTCAGGGGCGGGGCTTCCAAAGTGTGGCCTAGGGTGGCACAAACAGTTAATCTGGGCCTGATGTTTACATCCTCAGCTTTGTATTTGGGGCCCTGCTAGCCATGCGCAACCGCTGCTTGCCAACATATACAGAGCTCCTAAAGAGAGCAAAGGAGTGTGCACTTTGTTTTGCGAAACTGCCACTTAACGGCCCTTCCTTCTCCTGCTCCGTCGTCTTTGCGTTCATAAAAAACTGTGCTCAGGGAAGTCAACTCTGTATTTGGGACACTGCTGTTTTTATTTTGGATGCAAGCTAACAAGGACCGTATTGAAAGGAATGAAAGAACATGGAGCCATGGGGAGCAGTTAGTCAATGAATGCGGGAGGACAAAAGCCTTTAGCGGTGACAGGAGGAGGTTCTTTATGAGGACCGGGAAGCGGCAAATAGATTCGGCATGGCCAGGCGGGTACAGGCAGATAACAGAATGCAATTCTGCAGGGTTCCTTTTTGGGGGGCGGGGGGAGCGCATTCATTTTATGGGTGGCTCATTGTTGGCTTTCTACAGCTAGTTAGGGGCTTGTGTCCTCTTCTGCTTTGTTGGATGGATTTGGCAAGCAAGGAATAGAAAGTGATGGGTGGCTAAAATATATATGTAATTCTTAGCACAAATCTGCCAGGATGCATAGTGTTTATCTGTGGTCGGAGATGGAGAATGGGGAGAGGGTGACGTTGGCTAAAGGAACATCCTTATATTTTCTTTTATTGTGACTGAAGGCTTGCATTTCATTTCTTTTTCTCCTGCCAGACAAATGGGCTGGTTTACATCTCCATATGCACCGCCTGATTATTTTGTACTCAATGGCAACTGAATTTTCTCCTTTGGAGTATGTGCTTCATATTTAGAGCTGAAGCAAAAGGGATTTGAAAACCTACAATGGACCATTCGTGCATGCGGGGCATTATTGGACAAATGCATACATCTAACTGCATCTGATCTCCCACTTGTATTTGTTACTAGCTTGGGGACCCGGCGGTGCCTGGGTTATTTGAGGAAGGCATTGTGTGCCAAGGTTGGTTCCTATTAGATGTTTATGTGACTTGTAGTGGTCTCAGGAACTTAGTGAATGTACTGCAAGTCCCATTGGCCATGGTCCATCCCCCTCCAAACAGCACCAGGATGTAGAGTGGGTCATGGGGGCTCTGTGTGTCACATTTGGTCTTGATCATTCTCTGGATGACGGTTGCAGCGGTCTCAGAAGGTGAGTGAAGGTACTTCAAGTCCCATCATCTGTGGTCCGTCCTCCTTGAAACAGCACCAGGGTGTAGAGTGGGTCAAGGGGGCTCTGTGTGCTAATTTTGGTCTGTATTGGTCATTGGGTGAGGGTCGCGTTGTGAAGTGGGCCATTGGGCCCCTGTGTGCCAAGTTTGGTCCTGATCCATCACTGCTGTGGGCCGTAGTGTCTGACTGCTTGAGGCCTTTCCTTTTCCCTCTGCATCACCTTAGAATGTTGGATTGTGGATGGCCAATCGGAGTCCTTTATGCAAATACCATTTCAGTGGCAACCAAACCCCTCTGTCTGGGGCCGTAGAATGTTGGAGTTCTGAGGCTGGCCAATCAGAGTCCTTTATGCAAATAATCCCATAGTGGCAACCTATTGAAATGCTGTCACATATTCCTTGGCACCTCCACACCTCCCAGAAAATGAACATTCAATTTCCAACGGAAAAAAACCCTGTCATTTGGCTAACTCAAGCATTCAGTTGCATTCTGTTTTGCTGGCCAATCAGAGTCTTTTATGCAAATTGTCTCTCAGTGGCAACCAATGCTCTCTGTCTGGTGCCTTAGAGTGTTGGAGTTCTGAGGCTGGCCAATCAGAGTCCTTTATGCAAATAATCTGGTGCCTTAGAGTGTCGGTGTTCTGAGGCTGGCCAATCAGTGCAAATAATCCCACAGTGGCAACCAATCGAAACGCTGGCACATATTCCTCCCTCCGCACCACTGAACCTCCGCACCGCCACAAACACTGACTTTTATTATATACATAGATAGATAGATATTTCTGCCTTTTTCCAAGCTCAGTTTGTTGTTGTTGTTGTTGTTGTTGTTATGTGTCTCCAAGTCATTTCTGACTTACGGTGACCCTAAGGTGAACCTATCACAGGGTTTTCTTGGCAGGGTTTGTTCCGAGGAAGTTTGGCATTGTTTTCTTCTGAGGCTGAGTGAATGTGACTTGCTCAAGTGGGTTTGATGGCCAAGCAGAATTTGAACTCTGATCTCTGGAGTCATCGTCCAACCATTATATCACACTGGCTCTCTCAAATTGGCATAAATAGACTTATTTGATCCTCTGAACAGCTGTGCGAAGAAGGCTGATTTCAGGATTTGGATCCATTTATAGCAGGCGTGGGCAAACTTTGGCCCTCCGGGTGTTTTGGACTTCAACTCCCACAATTCCTAATAGCCGGTGGGAGTTGAAGTCCAAAACACTTGGATCACTGAAGTTTTCCCATGGAATGAAGACAATGTGACGGAAAGTGATTTCAACATGACGCTGAGACTGCATTTGTATGTTTTAATTGCTAATTGTTATGTTATATGGTTATTGTTTGGTTTGGTTTTGCTTGTGTTTTGATTGAAGGGCAGAGACTGCCTTGTGTAAACCGCCCCGAGTCGCCTTCGGGCTGAGAGGGGAGGTATAGAAATATGATAAATAAATAAATAAATGTCTAGATTATAGTCTATCTGTTGTGCTTCTTTCCTAAGGAATAATTTGAACCCAAATCTCTAAAGGTGCATCTACACTGCTGAATCAATGCAGTTTACATTTGAGTTGGCTGAATATTATGGGATCCCGGGAGCTGTAATTTGGTATGGTACCAGCACTTTTTGGCAGAGAAGGCTAAAAACCTTGTCAAACTACAACTCTCATGCTTCTATAGATTTATTGTACTATATTGCTAAATGCAGGGTCGCGGTGGTGCAGCAAGTTAAACTGCTGAGCTGCTGAATTTGGTGGTTTAAGTCCGTGGGTGCCTGCCAACCTAGCAGTTCGAAAACATTCAAGTGTGAGCAGATCAGTAGATAATATCATGAAGGTAATGGCACTCCATGCAGTCATGCAGGCCACATGATCTTGAAGGTGTCTAAGCTATTCGGTTTAGAAATGGAGATGAGTCGGATGTGACTAGACTTAATGTTTACCTTTTATTGCTAATTGTTCTGGGTTCCTGAACTGGGGAGAGGCATGAAACATCGAAAAACTGATTCAGAATGAAGAAGGACAACATGAACAAATGTTGACTAGTACAGTGTTTCCCAACCTCTTTTGAGCCGCGGCACACTTTTTACATTTGCAAAATCCTGGGGCACACCACCAACCAAAATGACACAAAATGACACTCTAACACAGTAATACATATAGTTAATATGTTTTTAAAATGTATTTATACACTCAGTGTGAAACCTGGGCCTGTTTTAATGAACTCAACATAGATATATTGGCAGGAATGGCAGAAAGACACAAACTTCCCACACAGAACTCCCATAACCAAGATAAAATACTATAAGAGTTTGGTGGGCATTGACCTTGAGTTTTGGAGTTGTAGTTCACCTATATCCAGAGAGCACTGTGGTGTCAAACAATGTTGGATCAGGACCAAACTTGGCATGAATACTCAATATGCTGAAATATGAATGCAGATGGAGTTCAGGGGAAATAGACCTTGACATTTGAGAGTTGTAGTTGCTGGGATTTATAATTCCCCTACAATCAAAGAGCATTCTGAACCCCACCAATGATAGAACTGGGCCAAACTTCCCTCACAGAACCCCCAGGAGACAAGAGGAGGTCTCTACTTGGGGAGAGGGAGGCGGGCCTTCCCAATGCATGGAGAGGGAGAGACCAAGTAGACAACAGGTGGGGGGGGGGGGGTGTTTGTAATTTTGTGTCTTTATCGAGGTAGGTTTCTTAGGGTTTTTATACTTCAACACACTAGACTCCTCCCCCCCCCCTTGGAGGTTCCAATTTCCCACGGCACACCTGATGATCGCTCACGGCACACTAGTGTGCCCCGGCACACTGGTTGGGAAACACTGGACTAGTACAATACAAGTTCCTGGCCAAGAGCAAAGCTCATCTGGTCTATCATAGCTTTTGAAAAAAATTCTGAAGTTTATGTTGGCCAACTTTTAAATTGGCGGAGAAAGAAGAAACCCAAGTTGTAAGAATATAATGAAAACATCCTGCAAAAAAAAATTGGAAACGTTGTGATGTGCCTTTGCTCTTGCTGGATTCCGACACTGCCATTTGCATATTTCCCTGAATGCCTCGTGGGAGGGGAGAGTGAGTCAATCTCCAGTTTAAAACCAACCACTCCATCCAGATGGCTCGCCCGCATCTTCCTCTTTGTGAGCTTGTTCCAGCTGTGCCGACCCTGCAACCCTCCCTGCTCGGCGCTAAAGACAGATGGGGGAAATCAGTGCCGATTTTGCACTGGTAATTCGTGCATTGCTGCGCCGATTTGCTTGCCAGGTCTTAATGTTTTGGCACCCTGTTTTAAGGTTTCCAAAGGAAGGGGACATGTTTAAAAGAGATCCCTGCAGCATCAGGGACAGCCATAAAAGAGTTACAAACAGGGCCTTCCTTTCTGGTTTGATAGGAAGGTTTGCTTCCATGCTGTTTGAAGACAGGAGTGAAATGTGGATTTATATTTTTCAAATGCAGTAAGATCTGAGTTGAAAAATGTTTAATTCTGTATTGTAAACTACTTAGAGTTCCATCCTGGAATAAAGGCAAGATGAAAAAGAATTAAGTACCGTATTTTTCGCACCATAAGGCGCACCTGCTGATAAGACGCACCCTGTTTTTGGAGGAGGAAAATAGGAAAAAGGGAGCCCTGCGGAGGCGCTGCCGCCTCTTCCTCCTTCCTTCCTTCCCTCCCTCCCTCCGGGCCTCTTTTTCCGGCGTACTTACAGCGCGCGGCCGGCGAGGCCTCCCCCTTCCTCCTCGGCAGAGGCGCATCTTCCTGACGTCAGAAGATGCGCCTCTGTCTTCGGGCCTCCGTGGGGCCGCCCTCGTGGCCGAAGACAGAGGCGCATCTTCCTGACATCAGGAAGATGCGCCTCTGCCAAGGAGGAGGAAGGGGGAGGAAGGCCTCGCCGGCCGCGCCAGTACGCATGGAAGGAGAGAGAGCTGGAGGGAGGGAGGGAGGGAAGGAAGGATGAAGAGGCCGCAGTGCCTCCGCAGGGCCCCCCCTCCGCCTCTCTCCTTCCGTGCATACTTACAGCGCGGCCGGCGAGCCTTCCTCCCCTTCCTCCTCCTCGGCAGAGGCGCATCTTCCTGACGTCAGGAAGATGCGCCTCTGTCTTCAGGCCACGAGGGCGGCCCCCACGGAGGCCCGAAGACAGAGGCGCTTCTTCCTGACGTCAGGAAGATGCGCCTCTGTCTTCAGGCGAGGGCGGCCTCACGGAGGCCGAAGACAGAGGCGCATCTTCTGGCGTCAGGAAGATGCGCCTCTGTCTTCGAGGCCACGAGGGGCGGCCTCCACGGAGGCCCGAAGACAGAGGCGCATCTTCTTGATGTGGAGGCCGCCCTCGTGGCCTCCCCCCTCCTCCTGCTCCACCTCGGGTTCCTCTGCGCCGCCGGTCAGTACTATATATCGCCCCCTCTGCTCCCCCCTCCCTGCGTCTTCGCTCCATAAGACGCAGCTGATTTTTCATCCCACTTTGGGAGGAAAAAAACTGCGTCTTATGGTGCGAAAAATATGGTAAATAAGCAGAGTAAAAAGAACTATCCAAGAGCCAGAATGTTGTAGTAGTTTGAACCTGGGACTAAGATTATTCATTCATTCAATCATTTACTTACTTACTTATTTTATTTATAACCTACCTTTCCCCCTGCGGGGATCAAGGTGGCTAGCAATCCCATACTTCGGTCATAGTTTAAAAAGTGCAAAACAAAAATTTAAAAACCACAAAAACACAGTGTGGATTAAGATAAAAATAGAGTAAATATAATAAATACAGTAATAATAATACAATACACTTTATTTATATTCTGCCCTTCTTTCCTAGGGGTTTCAGAGTAGATTGCAGCATTTGCATACATAAGCAAACATTCAATGCCTTTCCAATCATATTGTTGCACCTCAGACTCGGACAGCCCCCCCCCCCCTAGATCACACACACACAGGCAGATGAAACAATAGTTCTTTTATTTAGAATAAAGGTAAAGTATAGTCCAAAGAGAAATGAAAGAAGCAATCAAATTAGAGTTCATCTTAGTCCTTGAGTTATAATCCAAGCAAACGGAATCCAAAAACAATGTCCAAAGCAAGGCGACCTCTCCGTGGTCAAACTTGGAGCTTGAGCCCGGCCGCAACTGCGGTCACTAGAAACAGAGTCCTAACCGCCCCAGCGGTTAACGTGGATCTCGGAGACTGGAACGACAAGGCACGATCAAGCTAAATGTGGCTTCAGATCTGACGAGAGCTTTCCCAGGCCGGATTGATATAGGAATCTAACTCTTGTGCGTCCACCGCACCTCCCTTCTCCAACCTTTCCTGGAAGCCGAGATACTAGCCCTCCTGTTGAATTCCATCTCATTACTGGGCCCAGCTGCATCGTTATCAGAGTGAGAACCAGAATACTCCCCATCTCCCATCTCACCATCTGGGAAGGGAGTAGATACTCTTTCCTGAGACCCAAGGCCGCCCAGCCTTTCATATTCATTTGAGTCCATTTCCATGGAATCTTCACTAAGTTCATCTGTGGTTCTATAACCCTCCAGCCATGCATTATCCCATTGCAGGCTCTCTTCTGAAGTATCAAATGCATCAGGCCACCCATCATCCTCTATCTCCCCCGGGTCAACTGGTGCCTCACCCGGAGCCCCCAGGGTCTGCCCAAGCCCACCAGGCTGGAACCCTACACATATTCAATGGGACAGACACACACAAACAAAGGCAGAGGCTTCTCCTTTCATTTCTGGCTTCTGGAGAAAGTGCTCATCTCTGGCTCTGGGGAGGTGCATTTCTCCATTTTCAAGCCAAGGAGCCTGCAGTGTCACCTCCTGGTTGTGTAGCTGGCAAGATTGCTTGGAGTGTCTCTTTGCCTTTTCCTGCCGAAGTAGTACCTATTTATATGCTCACATTTGTATGTTTTCAAACTGCTAGGTTGGCAGGAGCTGAGCTGACAGGTGGGAGCTCACCCTGTCTCATGAATTCGAACTGCCGACCTTCAGGTCAGAAGTTCAGCAGTACAAGTGTTTAACCCATTGTGTCACCACATCTCCAATTAAAATAGCCCTTAAAACTCACAATTTCCTCCTACAGAATCATACCCACACTATGACTGTGAAGATCAGAGTTTGAATTGTTTTAGGAAGCTCGCCAGACAAATCACACTCTCTCAGCCACATAGGAAGGCAATGTTAAAAACCCTATGAACAAATCTTGTCCTGAAAGCACTGTGATTGGTTTGCCTTAGGGTCATGAGACTTGAAGTCAACAACAACAACAACAACAACAATGAATCAGAACCCATGGGTGGCTGTGGGTTGCACTGGAAGCTTCATGTGGCCCATGGCTTGCTCTACTTCCACCCCTTAATCACCTTAGAGCACCTTAGATGTTTTGGACTTCAACTCTCAGAAATCCTATGAGCTGGTAAACCAGCTGAGGACCCACAGGCTGAGAACCATTGCCTTAGAGCATTGTTTCCCAACCTTCTTTGAGCTGCAGCACACTTTTAACATTAAAAAATCCGGGGGTACACCACCAACCAAAATGACATGCGAACACAGTAAAGAATGGCTGGGGGATGGTGGCCTGCTGGGATCAGCTTCTGGGAGTGCCGAAGCCGGGGGAGGAGCCAAGCCGCGCCATGCCCCGCCCTCCCCCTGGCTTCAGCTCTCCCACAGCTTCTCTAGCCTTGAGGGGGACAGTGCGAGCGAGGGGCGGGAGTCATGGCCCCCTGTCCCTGGCGCCGCTCTCCGCCATGACTCCCGCCCCTTGCTCACTGAAGCCGTGCGGAGGAGGAGGAACAAGAGCAGTGCACAGGCTTCAGTGGGCGCCTGTGTGCTCCTCCTCCGCGCGGCTTCAGCAAGCGAGGGGCGAGAGTCGTGGCAAGAGTCATGGTGGATTGGAGGCTGGCTGGGGAAACGGCCGAAAGAGGCGGTGCCCCGGCCCCTTCTTCTTTTTCTTCACCGCCGCCTGGCCCTTCCTCCTCCTCCCCAAGCAGCAGGAGTTTGGCAGGAGGAGGGGGGAAGAAAGGGGGGCAGAGAGCTTTTCTCGTGGCACAGCAGGAGGTCCGTCACGGCACACTACTGTGCCGCATCACAGCAGTTGGGAAACACTGCCTTAGAGAACTCAACTTCCACAGGAAGCCCATTAAAAACCATTGGCAACTCTCTGATTTGTTAGTCCTTCGTCTTTGCCAGTGGGCCACCCAGTGCATCTGTAAATAGAAGTGCATTCAAACTGTCAGAAGTAATCACTATAAAATGGAAAAGTTTTGTAGGAGAAGGAATGCAAAATGTACTTTCAGCAAATTCTCCCTCAACAGGTGTGGAACTGTTTGTCTCCTTCCAATTTGCATTGTAATTATTGTGCTTTTAGGAGTCTCCCCCCCCCCTCCTTTGACATGCTTCACATTTTCTACATCTTATTTTTTCTTTCCCTGCAAAGCTTATGGTGCTGTGAGGACAGATCAGCTGTTGCTAAGTCCCAGTACGATCGTATGCTCTTTTCTCATCTTCTCACTCTCTTTTCCTCTTTCTGGAGCAGTCATTCCCTTGTTTTAAAAATGTCCTGAAACCATGGGGCATGTCTCAGTGTGATCTGGATGAAGGACACAAACCCTGGTGTTTTTGAAATGAGAGAAGCAGAAGAACTCCAATATCTCTGCTGTCAGTTTGATACAATCGAGAAAAATTAAGGCATCATAGATAATGACTGTTGACGAATCCATCTTTCATGCAAGGCTATGCAAACCTCCAAGGGGCCAGTTGTCACAGAGGGATTTATGATCAGACCTGGCACCAAGTCCAAAGGTTGCTCAGAAAAGAATATTATCTTTGCCACAGTATTTTCAAAGGCTTGAATATCTCCTCTTCCTCATTACCTCTTGGGCTCATTGGCTGTATTACTATGCTACTTTTCTGCCAATGCGTTCAAGGGTGCTTACAGTTGAAGAGAGATGGCTTTTCAATCAAGTTGCTGTGATGCAAGAAGAAGCAAATAGGCAGACGGAGGCACTCAAATGTTGCACACTCCTGTTTGAATGACCCATGCCCTATCTTTCCTTGTTGTAAGCACGGGAAAAGTTGGTGGATACTAAATATCAACAAAGGATTGGTGTATCAAATATAATTTATATAGCATAAAAGTGACGAAACCCAAATGTCCAATCCATGGAGTACTCATTGGACATTGATATTATACTCCATGGATTGGACATTTTGATTTAATTGACTGTTAGCGGCTGCGGCCCACATTTGTGTTTACAACCCCTCGCAGGGATGATACGTTCTCCTTAATTGTTATTGTTATGTATTAGCCATCCAACCGCAGACCGCAACCCATTTCGGTTTCGTCACTTTTGTGCTACATACATTATATTTGATACACCAATCCTTTGTTGATATTTAGTATCCACCAACTTTTCCCATGTTTACCAGCGACTACCCCGTTTTTTGCATACTAGTACTTCCTTGTTGTAAGGCCAGTGAGAAAGTCTATAGAAAGCCAAATGGTCAATGGTTTGAAGAAGGTAGCAAGAGCAAAGAGTTAACAAACAAGGGTTGTGTATTAAATTTAAGAGGTTCCAAATGCAAATAATATGAGTATGAATGAAAAGTAATGCCTCCACCTTCATAACTCCTCAACAGATGGCAGTACTGGTATGCAGCAGGTACTGCCTTGTTCAGTAGACTCTCCTCTACAGTTCCATTTTGGCAGGAAGCCTTAGCATTGAACGGTTGTGTTGTTAAAGTGAAAAGTATGGAACCTTGCACAGATGGTCGGTCAATGCGACTTAAGCAACGAGCAGTCATTGAATTCTTGACAGCAGAAGGTGTCACCCCAAAGGAGATTCATCAGAGAATGCTAGCTGTTTATGGTGATTGTGTTGATGTGAGTACATCAACACAATCAATGGGCGAGTAAGTGTAAAGATGTTGAGGTGGGAACATCTGACTTGCGTGACAAACAAAGAGTTGGACGTCTTATGACAGCAACCATCGAGTTTCACAAGCAAAAGGTTGACAGATTGATTCAGGACGATCATCGTATCACTCAGAGAGAAATTCCAAGCAAGTTAAAGAGCCCATTCTAAGGATTATTTCTGCATTTGGTTTATTAAAATATTCCCATCCAAACCCAAGTATTGAAGGTGGAGGCATTACTTTTCATTCAACCCGCGTAGAAAAGCATTGGTCAGAGAGGAGTCCTTCAGCACCCTGGACAGGTCTGAGGACAGGTACTTGTTTTCCAAAGATCTGTTTGCAACCTGAGAGGAATTATATAAGAAGCAAAAGCAAAACATGCAGGTCAAGGAGCTCTGCCTGCCGGTCAGTAGTAATTTGTTTATCCCTTATTTATTTTAAAAGCAGTCTGAGGAACACAAGTAGCAAAGCAACAAAAAAGAAAAAGAAATAGAGCTCTACATGCTGATAAAAGGTGACTTGTTTCTTATATATTTCGAAAGCAGTTTGAGCTATCACATTCACATTCCGATTTGGCCGTGGCAACGCATTTAGTCACATATTCTCGGCCTCAGAAAAAGGCCAAGGCAAAAACACTTCTGAACAAATGTTGCCTTTCTCCAGGCAAAATGTAGCTGCATGGATATTTTTGATGAGCTTAGTAAGCTAGTTAGCTCCAAGACCCTTTTCTATCTAGAATGAATTTATTTCTACTTCAATAAAACTTTAGAAACATTTTAGAAATAAAGCACTAGTGCCCCCTAGTTTTGTAAGTCTTCTTGGCTTTTCTTTGTGAACGAAGATTCAGGAAAGACTCATCCCACGCTTTCTACATGCGCGTTGATGATTCGGAGGTTGGAGGTGTCCTTCGAACTTATGCATTGGACCTTTCTGGTGGAGTGCAGCGTGCACAGAACTGGCCTCACACTTTAAACCAAAGTTTCATCTGCTGGGGCCTAGCAAGCTTAGGACAGTGGCAGCGAGATCCTCAGGTTGTAGGTTTGGTTCAAGTTTCCTTCTCTTCGATGGTTGACCTTACAGGTTAAACGAGCACCATTTGTCCAGGTTTGAAATCAGAGTTTTCCTTCTCCTAGGATGGTTGCCAAAAAACTAGAGAGCCCACCCTCTTTGTCAGACCCTTCGGTTGTGACCTGTCTGGCATGGGAGGCCCTACCGGTGGCTATTATGCCACCGCCAGCATAGCTCACAACTTCATTAGGGTATGCAAGCCTCTCCCCCACAACAAGGGGGTGCCAACGGAGAGGAGTAAGCACTTTAGAACCATTTAGAGCAGACCTGGGCAATTGCCGGCCCTCCAGGTGTTTTGGACTTCAAATTGCAGAAATCCTAACAGCTGGTAAACTGGCTAGGATTTCTGGGAGTTGAAGTCCAAAACCCCTGGAGGGCCGGCAATTGCCCAGGCCTGATTTAGAGCCATGGATCACACATGCCTACTACCTACTCATTGAGGACTGGAGACTTGTGCAGTCCAGGAATGAAACCAAACACTCACTGTTTCAGAGTTCGGTGGAGGCTCTTTCTTTGGAGACTTTTAAACAGAGGCTGGATGGCCATCTGTTGGGTGTATTTTGTGCTTTTCCTACATAGCAAGGGGTTGGACCGGATGGCCTATGTGGTCTCTTCCGGCTTTACGTTTCTATGATTCTAAAGCTTGGGCCCTTGGGCTGCAGTGACAGCTTGTGCTGTCCCTTCTTCCAATTTCTCTGGGAACCGTGAGCCCTCTGGGCCAATGGTTATGAGCAAGGAGGTGCCAAGAAGCTGATGCAGGGCTTCTGCCCAGCTGACGTTTCCTTCTGGTGCAGCCAAAGAGAGTCGCTCTCATAGCTTCATGTCAAGCGATGTAGTGCTCTAGGCCTACTTGTATTGCAAAAGCTCTGCACAGGGGGGGTTTCTGAAGTGGCACTGATGGGAAGCCCAACTGTGAGCACAGACCGAGGTCATGCCTTTCTTTTCTCCCCCTGAAGTAGGCCTCACTTTAGCTGTCAAATCAGTTGGTTATTCAGGCAGAAATGTAGCCGTTCCAGATCCCTCCCTCGGCTTGCCGCTACGAATAAGAGACATTTAGAAAATTAAATATTTCTGTCGAGTGCATGATAAATCTTGGCTGTTTAGGAAGGTGAGAAATTAAAATTGCAAAACAGCGAGCCGAGTTGGCAAGGTATCTCTAAGCTTTCCTAGTGACTCTTGGAGAGGAGGAATTGCGTACCAAGCCAGCGTTTCCCATAGTCAGGAAAAGCAGAGGATTCTAGCAGATGCAAAATGAGGAGGAGGGAGGAACTATTAGGGCAAACAAGGGATGGCAGTGGGCCCTCTCCATGGAGGTTCAAGTCAGACTGCTGCTATTTTTAGGGCTCTTTCCAGGGTGCGTTGGAGCAGGGGCGGTCTAAGGTAATTTTATATGGTAAGCGAACATTATTTTGGTGCCCCCCCAACATTATTTTGGCGCCCCCCATGTAAAACAAATATACAATTATAATATCACAATACCATTAGTAGTATTATATTGTATCAATGTATATACAATATATTATAGTACATACTCATACTATATTATATCATAATTATATTATACTACATTACAATATAATTATATTATAATATATTGACATTATAATATAATATAACATTCTATTATATATTATCATTATTAAAAATAATAAATAAAATTATTTATTTAAATAAAATTATCCTCTAATAAATATTTTCATTACTCCTATAAAACTCAAATAACCCAAAATAAAGTAAAATAAAATATTATATATTACTATTTGCCTGCGCAGTTGCCTGCCTGTCTCTCCTTGATGCTCCCGGCCGGCGCGCACGGGGAGGTGGGCGGGTAGTGGTAGGGTTCACACGTGATTGGGCCGGGCGAGGGAGTTCGCCTCAGCGCGCGGCGGCTACTTCCGGTGGCGGCTGTCAGGAGGCAATACGTCGCCAATACCCCTTTGGCTCCCTTCCCCTCTCCCTTTATCTCCGCCCCCTGCCTGCCCAATTGGGTCACCGTGTTCGGCAGGGCAGAGACAAAGGAGAGGGGGCACTCCCTGCCTGCCCGATAGGGAGTGCTTTGCTTACAGGCTTCTGCGCACAAGAGCTACTGGGCAAACGCGGAGGTTTTTGCACATGCGCAATTGCTCCTGCGCTCAACTTCAGCTCCGGAGCAACTGCTCCTGCGCGAAAACCTCTGCGCATGCCCAGAAGCAGCATCAGAGCGCACCAGGCCGGGGCCCAAAAGCAGGCAGCCACAGCACTGCCTGAGGAACATCGGCAGGGCTAGGATGCTGTCTGGCGCTGGCGCCTGGCAGGCGGGGAAATTTACCCCTTCCCAGATGGCGCCCCATGCGGCCGCTTCCTTGGCCTACCTGTAAGACCGCCCCTGCATTGGAGCACTCCTGGAACCGGCTTCTTCCTTGCGTTGAACAGAATGGCTCCTCCTCCTCTGTTTGGCCCCAAATGGAGCAGGGATGTGGACTGAGTTGGAAGACACATTGCAAATGAGCAGGTGATGAAGGAGGACCAATATAAAAAATGTATGCTCATTGTTCAAGAGGAAGCAGATGGAACTTGGGGGAGAAGGAGGCATTGAAATGCATTCCTGGAGCCGTTCCTAACTTGTTGACAAGAATGCCAGGAAGAGCTGGAATTGTGACTCAAAATGTCTTTCAAGTGGGCTTGCATAAACTTGAGATTTGTATGCACCTTTTGAAGAGGTAGGTGAGGACCAACTGGAGCTTGAATTTTTCCTGGGCATTTGATTCCCAATTTCCTCTGGGCTTTGGCTTAGCAATGGAGAAGTACATCATCCTGGATGTTCTTAGTGATGCTGCAGGTTGAAGCAAAATTGTCCATTTGGGTGGCTGAGAGAGTGGCATTCTTGCTTTCTGATGATTCAGTGTGCAGACTTTGTTTCATTCACAAAAGTATTTGAACTAGTGTGTATCAAATTGCCTTCAGCATTTCCAGGGGCGGTCTAAGGTAATTTTAAATGGTAGGCGAACATTATTTTGGTGCCCCCCCCCAAAAAACATTATTTTTGCCGCCCCCATGTAAAACAAATATACAATTATAATATCACAATACCATTAGTAGTATTATATTGTATCAATGTATATACAATATATTATACCATACTCATACTATATTATATCATAATTATATTATACTACATTACAATATAATTATATTATAATATATTGACATTATAATATAATGTAACATTCTACTATAGTATTATTATAAAATAATAAAATTATTTATTTAAATAATATTATCCTCTACTAAATATTTTCATTACTCCTATAAAACTCAAATAACCCAAAATAAAGTAAAATAAAATATTATATATTATTTTGTACAATACCACTATACTGCAATATTGTTTGTAATATTACATGTAATATAAAATATATCATTATTCTATTGTTATATTGTATTTGTATTATATTGTATGACAATATTAAGCAGAACTGTATCATAATCAACAAGAAATGCAATATAATGCATCAAAATCAGAATATATTACCTATCACCCGACTCAAAATTCATAGGAGTCTCCCATAAGTCCAAAATTAGGATCCCAATGTAAATGTAAATAGAAAAACAGCCAAAATGTTCAAATGAGGTCGAATACAGGCAGCGCGGCCTGGGCAAACTTGGGCCCTCCCTCCCTCTAGGTGTTTTGGACTCCAACTCCCACAACTCCTCCTAGCCTCAGGCCCCTCAGGTCTAGACAGAAATAGAGCCGAAGAAAGGAAGGAGGGAGAGAAGAGGCCACAGAGGAGGAGGAGGAAAGCCCTTCATTCATTCTTACACTTCCTTCACCGATTCTTTTCTCCTTCCCTGCAAACGCGCGCGCGCGGCGGAGGCAAAGGGAGAGGGGAGCACTCCTGCCTGCCCGATAGGGAGTGCTTTGCTTACAGGCTTCTGCGCAAGGGAGCTACTGGGCATGCGCGGAGGTTTTCGCGCATGTGCAGTTGCTCCTGCGCTCAACTTCAGCTCCAGAGCAACTGCGCCTGCGTGAAAACCTCCGCGCATGCCCAGAAGCGGCGTCGGAGCGCACAAGGCCGGGGTCAAAAAGCAGGCAGCTGCAGCACTGTCTGAGGAACATCAGCAGGGCCAGGATGGCGCCCCCTTCCCAGATGGCGCCCTAGGCGGCCGCCTACTTGGCCTATCTTGTAGGACCGCCCCTGAGCATTTCTATATAACAAATATATGTGAAACACCAATGCATTTCATGTTTAGACTTGGGTTCCATCTCAAGAAATCTCATTATGTATGTATATCCAAAAGGAACCCCTGGTGGTGCAGTGGGTTAAAATGCTGAGCTGCTGAACTTGCTGACCGAAAGGTCCACAGTTCAAATCCAGGGAATGGGCCGAGCTCCTACTGTCAGCCTCAGCTTCTGCCAACCTAGCAGTTCAAAAACATGCAAATGTGACTAGATCATTAGGCACTGCCTTGGCGGGAAGCTAACAACACTCCATGCAGTCATGCTGGCCACATGACCTTGGAGGTGTTTATGGACAACGGCTTAGAAATGGAGAGGAGCACCACCCCCCCAGAGTCAGACACCACTAGATTAAATGTCAAGGGGAAACCTTTGCTTACTTGTGTATATCCAAACATTGATATTCCAAAATCTGAATCCCAAGCATTTCAGATTACAGTTCATAGAATCATAGAGTTGGAAGAGAACCCAAGGGCCACCTAGTCCAGCCCTTTCTTCCAGGCAGGAAAAGCACAATCAAAACACTCCTGACAGATGGCCATCCAGTCTCTGTTTAAAAGTCTCCAAGGAAGGAACCTCCACCAGACTCCAAGACAGTGAGTTCCATTGTTTGACAGCTCTTCTCACATTCAGAAAGTTCTTCCTAACATTCCTTTATTTAGCTTATATCAGTGTTTTTCAACCTTTTTTTGAGCCGCGGCACATTTTTTACATTGACAAAATCCTGGAGCACACCACCAACCAAAATGACACTCTAACACAGTAATACATATAGTTAATATGTTTTTTAATGTACTGTATTTATACACTCTGTGTGAAACCTGGGCCTGTTTCAATGAACTCAACATAGATATCCTGGCAGGAATGGCAGAAAGACACAAACTTCCCACACAGAACTCCCATAACCAAGAGAAAATGCTTTAAGAGTTCGGTGGGCATTGACCTTGAGTTTTGGAGTTGTAGTTCACCTATATCCAGAGAGCACTCTGGGCTCAAACAATGTTGGATCAGGACCAAACTTGGCATGAATACTCAATATTCCCAAATGTGAACACAGATGGAGTTTGGGAAAAATAGACCTTGACATTTGGGAGTTACAGTTTCTGGGATTTATAGTTAACACACAAACAAAGAGCATCCTGAACTCTTGCAACAATGGAATTGAACCAAACTTGGCATATTGAACTCTCATTACCAACAGAAAGTACTGAAAGTACTGAAACGCAGATAGAGTTCATGGTTAGGGTGAGGAAGATGTGGGGCGGGTCTGTGCAGTAGCGCCTGCACGGGTCACGCAGAAGCGGCAGCGTGAGCAAAGCAAGGCAAAGTGATCAGAGCGAGGCTGGGAAAAAGGGAGCCCGAGTAGAGAAGAAAAAGTGTTTGGCAGGAGGGGGAAGAAAGGGTATTGGAGGTTCCCATTTCCCACGGCACACCTGATGATCGCTCACGGCACACTAGTGTGTCATGGCACACTGGTTGAGAAACACTGGCTTATATTCTTATTTCACCACATTAGGTATTTGCTATGGTGTTAACCTTTGATTTGCACCAAGCCACAGCTCAAAATTTCTGCCTAAAGCAACTCCACCAGACCTGGAGGGCCAAAGTTTGCCCATTCTTGAGATAGCTGTACATCTTCTATTAGAAGACATCTAGAGACGGAGACCTCATCATATCTGTAGTCATTGGTCCTGTTGCCAGATCACTCTTACCATTGAGAAGTTCTTCCTCCTGTTCAATCCAAATCTACTCTCCTGCAACTTAAAGCCAATAGACCTACTCCCCTCCTCTTGGAGTCACTTCCTTTGACACTCATTGGCTCTTCCTGAAAGAGTAAAGTGGCTCTTCCTTCCCTAAATCCCCCCTCTGGAAAGGCTGACCTCCGAAGGCTAGTTGGCCTTGTTTCTGTAGCAACAGCTCTGCAATCCCACATTATCAACCCCCTGAATCCAGCTCCTTGTTCCTTGGAAAATGCTGCCATTGAAGTGGGTGCGGAGTGGAGTTTCTGCCTTTATTCCTCTGAATGGCACCGACATACATTTGTACACTTATTAGTGGGAATGCCGGGAAGGAGCGCGGGCCGTGGCATGCTGCAGATGAAAGGCAGCAATGTGCCTTGGCGCATGCTAATCACAGGGGGCAGCGCAGAGGCTACAGAGCCAGCCCTCTTGCAGCCTAAGGTTAGTCATGCCAACTGGATGGCAAGCCACCCATTGAAAAGCCAGGGAACCAACACTGGGAGTCCAAACATTTCCAATAAGCTGCAGCATCTTCTGTTTGAGTTCCATTTTCTGGATATCATATTGGCTCAGCCTTTGATGCATTGGATCTCGTCTTGATTCTGATCCCAACGGACACTATTTTGGAAGCCGTGGTTCTCAACCGTCCTAATGCTGCAACCCCTTAATACAGTTCCTCATGTTTGTGAACCCCAGCCATAATATTATTTTTGTTGCTACTTCATAACTGTAATTTTGCTACAGTTATGAATCGTAATGTAAATATCTGATATGCAGAATATATTTTCATTCACAGCACACAAATACCAGATAATCCCAAATCTGAATACTGGTGGAGTTGGGGGGATTGATTTTGTCATTTGGGAGTTGTAGTTGTTGGGATTTATAGTTCACCTACAATCAAAGAGCATTCTGAGTGATAGAATTGGGCCAAAATTGGCACAAAGAGCTCCCTTGACCAACAGAAAATACTGGAAGGGTTTGGTGGGCATTGACCTTGTGTTTTGGAGTTGTAGTTCACCTACATCCAGAAAGCAATGATGGATGTGGACCAAACTCAAGGCCCTGGTTTCGGCCGGGAGGGCGTTCCAATATGACCAAATGTGGAACACTGGTGGAGTTCTCCAGGAAGTTAGCATCCTCGGACCTGATCTTGACATTTGGGAGGTACGCTGGCCCCAGGCCGTGCAAGGCTGGGATCCTTATAGTTCACCTACAATCAAAGAGCATTCTGAACCCCACCCATGATAGAATTGGGCCAAGTTTTGCACACAGAACCCCCTGGCGCAAGCCTCCTTCCATCCTCCCATGCTCTCCCTTGCCCACACATGCACACCACGCTGCCATGCACCGATCAGGCCTGCTCTCCCTCCCCGCTTGAAGTTTCAGAAACAGCCTTCTGAGAGGCTGGCCAATCACAGCAAAGGAGGGGTTTTGGTGGGAGGATTTGCCAGGAAGAGAAGGACAGGGGGAGAAGATCTTCAGCCTTCTCTGCCAAAGGAGTTCCTAAGACCATTAGAAATCTAATTTTTCTGATGGCTTTGGGACCCCTCTGAAACCCCCTCACGATATCCCCCCCCCCCAGGGGTCCCAACCCCGAGGTTGAGAAACGTTTACCTAGAGATTCCTAGAGAGGACATTGTAATCAAATCTGTGAATGTTTTCCAAATCTGCAGAAGTTAAACCTGCAACGGGGGATATGCAGATGTGGAATAGGACCTTATTTGCTGTGGTTCCCCATTGTAAAACAGTCTCCCTTTGAGTTGGTAGCAACAAGTTCAAACATGGCCTTTATTAATGCATAGATCTGAACATTTTTTATTTATTTATTTATTTATTAACTGCATTTCTACCCCACACCCATTCCCCCAAGGGGACTCGGGGCAGTTTACATGGGGCCAAGCCCAGTAACACACAATAACAAGCAATAGCAAATTATAAAAAAAATACAATCAGTAAAACTCAAACACAAGCAGTAACAGACAATTTAAAACCATTTTGGGCAGGCCACATGTGACTGTTAAAATTTTAAAATAAATAAGCACTGGATACCGACAGAGGTAGTTTGCATATAGCAGGGAAGGCCTCAGATGTGTAAGATTGATCCATTATTATTTTTATTATTATTTCTAGCTGAGGACCCGGCGGTGCCCGGGTTATTCGAAGAAGGCATTGTGTGCCAAGGTTGGTTCCTATTAGATGTTTATGTGGCTTGCAGTGGTCTCAGGAACTTAGTGAAGGTACTGCGAGTACGGGGGGCCTAGCCAGGAAAATCAAGTTAAGGAAGCCTAACAATATTCCATGAGCTGAGGCCTAGTCTGTCAATTTTGGGGCTGGTTTGTGTTTTATAGGGGCTTTAGTGTTGTTTGGGAAGTGAATGACGTGAAGGTACTGCAAATCCCATCATTCATGGCCACTCCTGCCCTAAACCACACCAGGTTGTGAAGTGGGCCATTGGTCCTGTTTGCCAAGTTTGGTCCTGATCTGTCAGTGCTGTGGGCCTCAGTGGCTGACTGCCTGAGGCCTTTCCCTTTCCCCCTGAGTCACTTTAGAATGTTTGAATGTGGTTGGCCATTTGGAGGCAGTTATGCAAATTCCATTTCAGTGGCAACCAATCCCCTCTGTCTGGGGCCGTAGAATGTTGGAGTTCTGAAGCTGGCCAGTTAGAGCCCGTTATGCAAATAATCCCACAATGGCAGCCAATCGAAACGCTGGCACATATTCCTCCCATCGCTCGCTCGGTCACTCGGCCACACCACCGCAAACACTGACTTTTATTATATGTAACTAGCTGTACCCGGCACGCGTTGCTGTGCCCTTTTTAGGAGATGTGAGAAAGTCCAATCATCCACGGTGTGCCCTCCTCTAAACTGCAGTTGGATGGAGTGTGGGTCATGGGGGGCATGGTGTGCCAAGTTGGGTCTTTATTGGTCTTGGTTCTGGGCCACAGTGGTCTGTGGGGAATGATGGGTTTTGGAGTACTACAAATCCCATTTTCCATGGTGGTACTTCAAGTCCCATCATGCATGGTCGGGGCTCTGTGTGCCAAGGTAGGTTACTGTAAATTCAGGCCATACACAATGTCCCATGAGCTGAGGCCTAGCCGGGAGAATCAAGTTTATGAAGCCTTACTGTCAATTCAGAGCGTAAACAGCTTCCCAGTAAGTGAGGGCTAGTTAGGGAAATCAAGTTAATGAAGTCTTACTGTCAATTTAGGCGTAAACAGTTTCCCAGTAAGTGAGGGCTAGTTAGGGAAATCAAGTTAATGAAGCCTTACTGTCAATTTTGGGCGTGGTCTGTGATTTTTCGGTTGGAAGTGATTTGGGTGTTTGTGTTGGGGATTGGCAGTTTATTATGGATCGGAATTTTCACGTTGGCTGGCCAGTGCAGCAGTTATGCAAATCCGCCCTTATTGGCAGCCAATCATGTTGTTCAGAATGTAGAGGCTGGGTGAGTCTTTTGGCTGCCCGAGGATGCTGGTAAATGTAGTTTTATTTTTACTCGTTGTTTTGGGGGCCTTTTAGGTTTTGGGGGAATTTCTTTGCTACAAACGTACCTTGCTTGAGGCCTATTTCTGTTGGCAAGTATTGTGTTTCTGCATTGTATGGTTTCTTTGTTTGAGATATACATCACATGACGTGAACCCATTTATATAATAGATAGATTATTATTATTATTATTATGTTTGAAATTATTTAGACCAGGTCTGGGCAAACTTCGGCCCTCCAGGTGTTTTGGACTGCAACTCCCACAATTCCTAACAGCCTGCAGGCTGTTAGGAATTGTGGGAGTTGCAGTCCAAAACACCTGGAGGGCCGAAGTTTGCCCAGGCCTGATCTAGACTGTTTCTGCCACCAAGAAAGAGGCAGGCAGACCGATTTTTCCAGACCGCTATTTGGCCCATTGGCTGCTTGCTGAGAAGGGACATTTAATGGTCAAGGGCTTCTCTTACATTTTTATTGTTATGCCTTTAATTCCTGTGTCTTCTAAATTGACGTTTCGTCTGAGGTGATGTGAATCATGGTTTTGGAAGAAAGGCGTAATATCAATCAAAGGCGTGAATAAAAATTAAAAATAACCCAAATTTCTCTTAAGACTTCATTTTAAGAAGATTGATTGCTCTGCTTCGGCTGTGCTGGGAACGCAGGCCATTTCTCTCGCTCTGTGCGGCCCTCCTCTTGCTTACTTGAGCCAGATGGCAACCTTTTATGGGTGCATCAAGACTGGTGCGAGATCACTTTTAGTTCCAATATCAGCCCCAAATTAGCCGCCTCCCCTTAAGTTTGGGCCGAGGGAATAAACAAGCCAATCCCACCACATTTGCAGTTGTTTGGTGATGCTTTTGGTTATTTTGGGGTTGCTTCATCGCTGCTATTTTCTCTGGGATGTGGGTACTTTACGGAGCTCTTAGGAAGTATATACTGTATGTATGTGCCTTCAAATCACATGTCAAGTTATTGCAACTCAATTGATTTTATTGGGTTTTCTTGGGCAATGAATACTTAGAAATACAAAGGTTGAATGAAAAGTAATGCCTAAACCTCCGTAACTCCTCAACAGATGGCAGTACTGAGAGTACTGGGGCCGGAGAGATAGCACAGCGGTAGCAACAGCTGTGCTGGCAATCTGAAGGTTGCATGTTCAAATCCCGGGCTGGTTTGGACACCCAGCTGTGAGCCCTGTCCACTGTTCATCCAAAAATTCGAAAACAGCTCAGCTGTGATTAGATAAAAACTGGGAACCGCCTAGTGGGGAAGGATTTTTTCAAGAAGGACTTACAACGCCTAAAGCAGTGGTTCTCAACCTGGGGGTCGCGACCCCCAGGGGGGTCGCGGGGCCATTTTTCGGGGGTCGCGAAGGCACCTCGGTAAGCCCCGCCCCCTCTTGAAGATGGCCACCGGCCCCAGTGCCAGCCAAACAGCCAGGCACTCCAGGCCAGCTTCTCCTCTTCCCGCAGGGCTGCCTGGAGTCAGGAGGAGGAGCTTGGAGGCAAAGGCGCAAACCTTCTTGGGCCCTCGCCCCGTGAGCTTGGAAGGGGCGGGGTCGAGCAGAAGGCTCCCCATGTGGGCTGGCTCTTGCTGCCCAGGTTTGATCCAGGTCAATCACCGGGGGAGGTCGATTTCTCTGGTGTGGGTGAACTACAACTCTACAGCCCCCTCCCTCTGAATGAGGCGACCCTGCATTCCCCAAGAACAAGCCGGGAAGGAGGAGAGGGAGAGGCCGGAGAGACAGGGAGAAGAGAAGCAGGGAAGGAAGATCAAAGACTGCCGGGGGAAGAGGCAGGAAAGAGCAAGGAGGGAAACAATTGAGGAGACGCCAGACGACGAGGGAAGAAGGCCAAGAGGCTGCCAAACGAGAACGAATGAAAGCCAGCAGGGCCAAGCAGCCAGGCAGCAGCAAAAGTTCGAACGAAGGCAGCAACGTGGTCTTCTGGATCAGGCTGGGCCTGGGGGGCTCCCGGGGAGGGATGGGCGGGAGGAAGAGGCTGTCCCCCAAGCAGCAGAGCCTCCTTCCCCGGCTAGCTCAGGCCTCTTTCTCCCTCTCCTCTCCCAACAGCGCAGGCAGGTAGGCAGGCTGTTACAGGACAGTCAAAACCCCTTCTTTCAGTAGCTCTTAAAGCTGTAAATAGCCTGCAAAGGGAGGAGGAAAAAAGTCTCTTTCCCAAGAGAGCAGCCAAGAGCGAGCTAGCCTTAAGGGGGAATTGCCAGGGCAAGGAGAGTCTCCTTAAAGGGGGGAATTGACACACAGACACACAAAACCTGCCACAGATTCAGTGCCATGGAATCACAGGGGTTGTAGTTTTACAAGGTCCCTGGGCTTCCCTGTTTAAGAGAGCCAGTGCCATACCAAACTACAACTCCCAGTTTCCTATCAGATTGATTTGAATTTCAACGTTCACAATTTCTAACACCAGGCATAGAGGCAAAGTTTGCCCATGCCTGGTAGAGAAGCAGCCTTCGCTTCTTCAAGGTACATCAATAGTACTGTAAAAAAAAACACAAAGGCTCAGTTCTGTTGAGCACAAACCCCCATCACCAGATATGTGTCTGGAAAAATAACAGAAATGTTCTAAGATAGTTTATCTTTTGGGACATATCCAGAACATGCTTTTTAATAGCAGTAGAAAATAACCCATTTCCAGCCAGGCCAACAAAGTGTGTATTAAGGGGGAAAATCCTGAGCACTTTTTCCTTTAATGCTAAAAGCTGCATTTAAATCAAGCTGTGGCCCTCAGGTGTTTTGAACTCCCATAATTCCTAACAGCCTACTTGCTGGGTTGCTGTGAGTTTTCAGACTGTATAGCCATGTTCAGAAGTGTTCTGTCCTGATGTTTTTCCCACATATCTGGCAGGCATCCTCAGAGAAATGGGGTTTATATATTTGTGGAAAGTCCAGGGTGGGAGAAAGAACTCTTGTCTGCTTGAGGCAAGTGGGAATGTTGCCATTGGGCACCTTGATTAGCATTGAATGGCATTGCAGCTTCAAATCCTGGCTGCTTCCCGCCTGGGAGGGAATCCTTTGTTGGGATGTATTAGCTGGCCCTGATTGTTTATTGTCTGGAATTCCCCTGCTTTTAGAGTGTTGTTTTTATTTACTGTCCTGATATTAGAGCGTTTTTAAATACTGGCAGCAAGATTTTGTTCATTTTCAGGGTTTCTTCCTTTCTGTTGAAATTGTCCACATGCTTGTGGATTTCAGTGGCTTCTCTGTGTAGTTTTAGAGTGGTCCAGTATTTCTGTGTTCTCAAATACTGGCAGTTAGGAATTGTGGGAGCTGAAGTCCAACAAAATGCCCGGAGGGCTAAAGTTGCCCATGCCTGATTTAGATCCATCTCAGAAAAGGTATATTCATCAAGCCCTTTGTGCATGATCTTGGAAATATCTGGCTGCAGTGCAAAACGTTCTCAAGCGTTAGGTTTTGGAAGCTGCATAAGATGGCTTTAAGGCAATTTCTGCCCCACAGTTTACCAGTAGCTGCTCGATTTCCCACCACCGGCTTATACTTGAATCAATAAGTTTTTCCAGGTTTTTTGTGGTAAAATTAGGCGCCTCGGCTTATATTCAGGTCAGCTTATACTCAAGAATATATGGTAATCACATCTCAGCATATCAGTATGTGTTCCAAGTTTTGTCCAATTTAATTGTTGTTGGATTTCAGAATGCTCTTTAATGGCAGGGGAACTAAACATCCCAGCAAGACTCAAATGCCAAGGTCTATTTTCCCCAAACCTCTCCAGTGTTTTCTGTTGGTCATGGGAGTTATGCAGGCAAAGTTGGGTTCAATTGCATTGTTGTTGGATTTCAGAATACTATTTGATGGCAGGGAACTAAAAACATCCCATCAAAACCCAAATGCCAGGGTCTATTTTCCCTATACTCCACCAATTTAGGTATATTAAGCATTTGTGCCAAGTTCTGTCCAGATCCATAGTTCTTTGGGTTCACAGTGCTCTCTGGATGTAGGTAAACTACCTCTCCCATAATTCACTATCAATTCTCCCCAACCCCCTCAGTATTTTCTATTGGTCATTGGGGTTCTCTATGCCAAGTTTGGTCCAGGTCTGTAATTCGTGGGGTCTCAGTGGTCTGTGAAAGTAAGAGCTACATCGGTTGAAGGTACTACAAATCCCATCATCCATTGTACATACTCCCCCAAACATGTTGTTTTGTGATTAATCACTATGCTGAAATAATGTTCAATGAAAATACATCCTGCTTATCAGACATTTACATTACAATTCATAACAGTAGCAAAATTACCGTTATGAAGTAGCAACGAAAATATGGTTGGGGGTCACCACAACATGAAGAACTTTATTTAGGGGTCGCGGCATTAGAAAGGTTGAGAACCACTGGCCTAAAGTAAGATCGACTGCCAGAAGGTGGAATGCAGAAAAAGAGGCTCTCCATCATGAGGATGAAGCAACATCACCCCCTTGTGAAGTAATGACGCAATCACACCTTGTGACACACCCTGTGACCCTGTGACGCAGCCTGAAGAAAAATCCTTCTAAAATTGTACTTGATGTTATATGTTGTATGTAATTGTATGTGGAACTGGCAGGGACTATCTGCCGTATGTGTGATGTAATCCGCTCTGAGTCCCCTTCGGGGTGAGAAGAGCAGATATAAATAAAGTGTATTATTATTATTATTATTATTATTATTATGCGGCAGGTACTGCCTTGTTCAGTAGACTCTCCTATACAGTTCCATTTTGATTGAAATCCTTAGCATTGACCAGTTGTGTTGTTAAAGTGCGACATATGGAACCCTGCACACACAGTAGGTCAATGTGAGCTAAGCAACATGCAGTCATTGAATTCTTGACAGCATGTGTCACCCCAAAGGAGATTCATCAGAGAATGCAAGCTGTTTATCATGATTGTGTTGATGTGAGTACTGTGTGTCGTTGAGTGAGCAAGTTTAAAGATGTTGAGGTGGGAACATCTGACTTGCATGACAAACGAAGAGTTGGACGTCCTGTGACAGCAAGCACCGAGTTTCACAAGCAAAAGGTTGACAGAGAGAAATCACTCAGAGAGAAATTTCAAGCATAATCAGCATTTCACAAGAACATGCGGATCACATTTTTGCTTTGTTTGGCTATCAGAAGATCTGTGCACGATGGGTACCCAGGATGCTGATGCTGGTTGTGGAAACAGAGTGTCGACTTCTTCCGTGACGGCTTCAGAAAACTTGTTCATCATTGGCAGAAATGTATTCAATTGTCTGGTGATTATGTGGAAAAGTGAATAGTGGTAGTTAAAGAGCACATTCTAAGGATTATTTCTTTTGTTTGAGTTATTAAAATATTCCCATCCAAACCCAAGTAATGAAGGTGGAGACATTACTTTTACATAATATTTAAACACATTAAATTTATTGGTCCCAATAAAGATATTCTGTCTTGGATTGGGAACCCACATTTCAGCCTCACTGAGCACCTATCCGTCAAATCATCACCACCACCACCATCACCACATAACACACAGATATTAAAAGGTATAGACATAATATTAAAACACATTAAATTTATTAGTACCAATAAAACTCAAGTCTAAATTTATAGGCCAATATTGACTGGGTCAGTGAAATGAGCCAAAACGCCGATCCGAGAAATATAAGATGTAAATAATGTGCCTTGCGAAAACAGTCAACCTAAGAGGCTCAGAACAATAACATCCTCAGAGTCGTCAGAGGTCAGCAGAAGATGCAGCCTTGCCTCACCTCATCATGGTGGAGTTTTTCTGGGTTTTTTTTTAAAGCAAAGTATTGCCAAACACCTTCTCTCTGTCTCTTTGTTTTGTCAGCTGAAATTGGCAACAGAGGTCTCGGTGGCACTTGGGATGCGCTGCTGGCGCTGCAGCAACGGGATTGTGGGCAGCTGCCCAGAATAATAATTGGGCATCTCTCTCTCTCTCTCTTTCTTCCTTCCCTTCCCTTCCCTTCCCTTTCTCAGTCCATTTTTAAAAAGATGAATCAAACAGGTTATTGTACAAAGTCATTAACTGGACAGTTGAATCCAGCGGATTCTGCAAATGTTGATGGAAATGTAAAGAATTTATTATATGTGTAGTTAAAGAAACAGTGTGGTGTAGTGCTTTGAGTGATGGACTGGGACTCCAGATAACCAGGTTTCGATATTATAATACCCCAGATATTACAAAATTGGGAAGAGTGGGAACAAAATCTGGGACTTTCAGTCAGCTTACAGATTGGATTGCTGTGAGTTTTCTGGGCTCTATGGCCATGTTCCAGCAGCATTCTCTCCTGGCGTTTCACCTGCATCTGTGTGAGGTCTATGGGAAACTAAGCAAGTGAGGTTTATATATCGGTGGAATGTCCAGGGTGGGAGAAAGAACTCATGTCTGCTTGAGGCGAGTGTGAATGTTCCAGTTGGCTAGCTTGATTAGCTTTGAATGGCCTTGCAGCTTCAAAGGTGAGGGTTTTGCCCTCCTTTCTGCTAGAGATCCCTGTGTACAACTAGTGGGCCACTGTGTGACACAGAATGCTGGACTAGATGGGCTGAGGCCCGATTCAGCATGGCTCTTCTTATGTTCTTATGTTCTAAAGCCTGGCTGATTCCTGCCTGGGGAATCCTTTGTTGGGAGGTGTTAGCTGGCCCTGATAGTTTCATATCAGGAATTCTCCTTTTTTATAGTATTCCTCTTTATTTAATGTCCTGATTTAAGAGTTTTTAAAAAAAAAATACCGGTAGACAGATTTTGTTCATTTTCAGGGTTTCCTCCTGTCTGTTGAAATTGAGAAGCCATGAAATCCACAACCATGTGGACAATTTCAACAGAAATGAAATAAGGATAAGTATCCCAACCTCCAGTGAACACCGATTCAGTAGGCCGAAGGGGATGTTAATACTTAGGACTCCTCACACGTTTTGATTCAAACCAATTCATACCATTGGAGATGTACTCCGGAATATGCATGATGATGCTGGATACTGTTACCTGAGGTTTCCACTTGCTGATGTATTGCGTCCTCAAGACTCCAACACCTACTGTATCTTATAACACCTTGAGGCCTTGATAAAGATCCCTAGAGGATCGAAACGTGTGAGGAGTCCTAAGTATTAACATCCCCGTTGGCCTACTGAATCGGTGTTCACTGGAGGTTGGGATACTTACCCTTATATGGATCTGTTGGATGCAACGCTCTCAAATTTACCTTGTATTGGAATTACAACCTTGGTTTACCTCAATATTTACTTCTACTGTATATTTAGATGGCTTTAATTTGCCGCATGGAAAGTTTCTGAATAACTTTGGGTCCTTTGCCTATTTTATTGGATTGACTCACGACAGACGCGGAACCAGCAACGCTGGGAGGATTTCCCCTCCTTATAAACTTTCCCGCATATCCCAGTCTGAACTTTGATTACCTTGTATTCTTACCCTGAAAACCCTGTCTTGGACTATATTGGACTTTGGACTATGCATTAGGAACTGTAATACACGGTAATTTCATTGATTCCACCATATCGCCAATAACGGGACTTTTTTTGGAACTTTTGGGATACGTGAGTACGGTACCATATTTCTATGTTAATGATTACCAATAGGCTTCTATAGGACTGATATTGATAAATGCATTTTGGCTTAATTATCGTGGATATTTTCTGTATTTGCTTGCCCTAGGTCAGTGTTTCTCAACCAGTGTGCCGTGGCACACTAGTGTGCCGTGAGCGATCATCAGGTGTGCCGTGGGAAATTGGCACTCCCCCCCCTCCTAGCAGCCCCCTCACAGGTTTCCAAGAAACAAATTGAGCCTCTCCGCTTGGAAATGTGTGGGTTTTTTTTACTATTTTACTGGATTTTTTGAGAGTTGCCCACCCCCACCCCCAAGGAACTGTTTATCACAGCTTCATGACATCCATAGTTAACGGGAAGCAAGTTTCACTCAGGGTGAAATTTCACAAGGTCTGGAGAACAAGCCCTATGAGGAGCGGCTTGAAGAGCTGGGCATGTTTAGCCTGAAGAACAGAAAGCTGAGAGAAGACATGATAGCCATGTATAAATATGTGAGAGGAAGTCATATATATGTTTGTTCATAAAAACGTGCCCAGCTCAAAAAAGGTTGATGCTGGTGATGCTGAGATTGTGCATGGGAATAGACTCTTCAGGTGTCACAATTAAAAATAGTATGGTCTTGAGGGTTAATGCATGTGCTTTGAATTACCCAGAAGGCATTTAGTTCAATCCAGCAGTTTTTCTGTATAGGACAAAGGATTGACATTTCTTTTAATTGATCCCCAATCTTGCCTCCTCAAGGTCTCCTCCTGTGGTTTGGCACTCCCATCTTTCCTTGCGTCAAATCAAACCTCAGTGTTGTTTTCTGCTTTCTGATTATGTCCTTTTTTGAAAAACGAAATCACAAATTGGCATCCCTGGCTTCAGGCATTAATTGCCTTCATTGATTAATCAGTGGGAGAAAGGAAGCAAACTTTAATCACAAAGGCCCCGGTCGCAGATGGACTTTTTTTTTCTTTGTCTCTCTCTGTGTGGTTGTTTTGATTCTGGTTGATTGCTGGAACAGGAAGACAATCGAACGTGGCCCACCCTTCCAATAATAACTGGTCGCTTTTGTTCATTTAAATGGATATGTGACTTTTCGGCGCGCAAGTTAACCGCCTTGAGAGGCTCCTAATATGGAAATTGATTGAAATTTAGTCATTAGAAAAAGCAGGGGATTAATCTTCTAACAATTCTTGAACCAACTGCCAGCCACAGTTAATTAACAAGGGTGGATTTTCTATTTCTACAAAGGTTACGGCCCAAACTAGTGAGTTTGAATGATAAGAAAGGGGATTTCAGCAAAAGATTAAAAGCAACTTCTTGGCAGTACAAGCGGCTTGTCAGTGGAATAGATTGCCTTGGAAGGTGACAGAATCCCTTTTGCTATAGGTTTTTAAAGTGGTGGTTGGGAGACTGGACGATCAATGACATGTCCTCCAATGGAAGTTTTTTTTGGAGGATATACAAAGACATAACTGTGCTATACAGTGTTCCCTCGCTACTTCGCAGTTCGCTTTTGGCAGACTCGCTGTTTCACGGTTTTCAAAAAATATTAATTTAAAATATATATCGCTGTATTTTTGCTATTTTGTGGGTTTTTGCCGCCGCTCTCCAAAGCGCTTTCCCTCCTCAGTCTTCCTTCCAGCCTTGAAAGGCCTTTCCTTCCTTGACTTCACTTTATTTTCACAAAAGAGTCTGGAGCAACAAACACCTGAGGCAAAGCACCAAAATCAGTGTGTACAGAGCTATTGTACTGTCTATTCTCCTCTATGGGTCTGAAACATGGGTCACCTATCGCCAACACCTACGACTCCTAGAACACTTTCATCACGCTGTCTTCGCACAATCCTAAATATACACTGGACCGACTATGTGACTAATGTTGCTGTCCTTGAGCAAGCAGGTATCACCAGTGTTGAGGCCATGAAAAAGAGTTATAAGGACTCCCTGAAACAACATCTCAGGCTCAGCCAGATTGCTCACCAACAATGGTTCACCCTGGCTTCACATTGGGAGGCATGGAGATGCACTATCCACAATGCTGCGGCCTCTTTTGAGAAGACACGGCGAATGGATCTTGAAGAGAAATGACAATGCAGAAAGAACCGCAACTTGGAATCAACGTCACCCAAGGAAACTTCTGCTGTGCCTTCTGCAACCAAACTTGCCTATCTCAGATTGGCCTTTTTAGTCATCAACGCATTTGTAAAAAGCATGGGATGAGTCCTTCCTGAATCTTCATTCGCGAAGTAATGCCGAGATAAAGACTTAAAATAGTGTATAACTACTAAAATAATGTATAAATATTAAAATATAGCGTCCCTACATCATGGTTTTTCACTTATTGCGGGAGGTCCTGGAACCGTAACCCCTGCAATAAGTGAGGGAACACTGTATACACTTCGATACCTTTGGTCTTAAGAGGCAGTGTGGTACAGTGGTTTCAGAGTTGGACCAGTATTATGGAATACTTTGGGATTAAAATAGTTTAATCATATTGTAACTTTTTTATTAACTGGTTCTTAAGCTGTGTGCGTTTTTGCAGTGTTGTGCACTGCTTTAAATCCCATGCTGGGAAAAGGACAGTATGTATTAAATAAAGAAAATAAGACTGGGCTTTGAATCCTCACTCAGCCAAGGCCATTGGGCTTGTCCACGGATATGACGTGATTGGTTCACTTTAGCCAATTCGGCTTTGTTCAGATGGCCATAATGGCAAAGGCTCAGCCATCATGTTTTTTCATCCATTACGGGACCATGTGGAAGCCAATTACAGCTCCTCCTCCCCAAGTCGGTATCATGTGATGTGCAAATAGGATGTGTCTTACACAAGTTGTACCTGCTTCCTTAACCCCGTTGCTGAAACCCAGGTTCCCTTGAAGGGAAAAAAGGAAAGGGTCCCAGGAATGGAAAGAGGAGCCTCATAAGTTCCCCACTGCCACCAATGGGCCAGATCTAGCTGTATTTTTCGGTTGCAGATAAAAAACAGCTATCCGGTGACCTGCCCATTTTTAAGAAGCACGCAAAAATGAAAACAGGGGTCTATCAGAATCTGGTCAGCAGAAATGGATTGAAGTTCAGCTGAAATGCACAGGCCTCGAGACCATTGGCAAGTCCCATTCTCTTAGCCTCAGAGGAAGGGAATGATAACACCCTCCTGAAGAAATCTTACCAGAAGACCCCACAGTAGGTTTGTCTTAGGATCACCATAAAATGGAAATGATCTGAATTCAAACAAGAATACAACTGTTGGATTATTATTTAAAATCTGAGCAATACAATTCATTTAACACGTTATGAATGGCTGCAGACCATGAAGCAAGATGTGATTTAGAAGAGAGAACCATCTTATGTTCTGATAGTCTGGAGACTCATGACAGAGCAACAGGTTGAAATTGCAAGTAAAGAGATTCCACCGAGACATTAGGAAGAACTTCCTGACTGTGTTAAACCATGGAATATGCTGCCTCTGAGTGTGGTGAGGCCTCCTTCTCTGGAGTTTTCAATAATGTAGGCTTGACAACCATCTGTTGGAAGTGCTTTGGTGGTATATTCCTACATGGTAGAATGGAGTTGCACTGGATGGCCCTGGGAATCCTTTCCAGTGCTAGAATTCTGTGATTTGGCTTATACTTGTGTTATAGGACAGAACAAAGTATACAGTATTCCTGTGCCCATGGGTGTTTCTCCCCTTCCCCAGATTTGTTTTGAGCTGCCCCAGAACCTGTCGGTTCCCGGTGCTTTGGCCTTCAACTCCCAGAAATCCTAATAGCCTGTTTATTTATTTATTTTGTATCAACAGCATTGCATAAATTAGTATAAAACTGATAAAAGTAGAAGGAGCACAAGCGAGCTAAATATTTTTTGACCAAAAACGGGCAACAGCAACAGCATTGTCTGTAGCCTCCCACAATACTTCCTCTGTATATGAGGCAGGGCATAGTGGACTAGCATACAGATGTGGAGTTGTCTGTTATAGCAGATGGTAAACTGGCTGGGATTTCTGGGAGTTGTAAGCCAAAACACTGGGGACCCACAGGTTGAGAACCACTGGTCTAACCTAGGGCTAAAAGAGGTGACCTTGCTTGTCCTGGAAACCCACAGAGCAGCATGTTTCCCTTAAAAGAAGTTGGAAGGACCTCCTACACACCCATAAGACCACACTAGGCCACGGTCTAGGGGCGCAGCCGAGGGGGGCGCCAGATGCGGACCCCCCATTTCTTAAAAAAGTCGATTTTAAGGTGCTTCTGCGCCTGTGCGCCATTCACGCCCGCCCCGTGACCCCCCTTGCTGCACTCGGGGGTAGGGCTTCCCTTCCTCCTCCTTGCGACGCGACCGGCTTCCTTGACTCAAAGAAGCTGGGCCACATCGCGAGGAGGAGGAAGGAAGGGCAGGGATTCCCTTCCTCCTCCTCGCGACGCGTCCGGCTTCCTTGACTCAAAGAAGCCGGGCCGCATCACAAGGAGGAGGAGGAAGGAAGGGAAGGCTCGCCCCCGGGGGCAGGGCTTCCCTTCCTCCTCCTCCTCACGACGTGTCCGGCTTCCTTGACTCAAAGAAGCCGCGTCGCGAGGAGGAGGAGGATGGAAGGGAAGGCTTGCCCCCAGGGGCGGGGCTTCCCTTCCTCCTCATCCTCGCGACGCACCTGGCTTCCTTGGCTCAAGGAAGGAGGGCACGCCGCGAGGAGGAGGGATGGAAGGGAAGGCTTGCCCCCAGGGGCGGGGCTTCCTTTGCCTCCTCCTCGCGCGCCCAGCTTCCTTGACTCAAGGAAGGAGGGCACGCCTGGGAGGGGAAGCCCGCCCCAGGGGGAGCTTCCCTCTGCCTCCTCCTCGTGCCTTCCTTCCTTGACTCAAGGAAGCTGGGCGCGTCGCGAGGAGGAGCTTGACTCCTTGACTTCCTTGACTCAAGGAAGGAATGCGTGCGGAGCCGCGAGGAGGTGTGTGTGTGTGTGTGTGGGGGGTGTGCAATAGAGGTTGGTTTGGGGGCATAATTAGAAAGTGTGGTTTAGGGCGCCACAATTGGTTAAGCTGGGCCTGCTCCTACACTTCAGAATACACCATGTGCTCAAATTCAGATGGTGGAATCCCACTTTTGGGGTTGTTGCTGGCATTTGGGGCAATGTGTCTTACCCAGAGGCAGAAAATAGCCTCCTGGATCTGCTCTCATTTGCCCACCTGTGCCATAGTGATCGTGCTGTGTGTTTATGTTCCGACTCTAAACAATCCCCCAATTTAATTGGCATCCAAATGCAAGCCAGAGCAGTGCCTGCCTCATTCTCATTCAACATCAAAGTAATTCATACTCCTATGTTGAGAGAGTCCGGAGTCCATATCCTGACTAAATGATGCTCATTAAGCAAATGTTAATATGTTGTTTTCCTTACTTATCACCTGCATTTTTATGAGAGCGAAGATGAATTATGCAAAGCTCTTTCCTTCTGTGGTAGAACTGAAGGGTTGAAGCTTGCTTGGCTGGTGAAATGCTACCTTGCTTTGCTCACAGCTTTGCAACCCGATCTCTGAATCCATAAGGGCCAGGACTTACTAGGACAAAACCAACAACCACAATGGAAGCTGGGACTCTTTGTTCTGCATAGTCTTTCTTGCAATCGATGCCCCAACTTGTGCAAGGTAATTCTGGATGCACAGAATACCTTATTATGGTTAGATCATTTCAGGAAAAGATGATGAAGCCACTGGAGTGGTTTTGATGATTTAACCCAAAGAAAATACCAGCTTCGTTAAGCGACGGCATTTTCTTCCAGCTCCAATTAACATCTGGGGGGGTCAGGAAAGCTTGTATTAAGTGCGGCGGAAGGAGGAGGGAAAAATAGAGAGCGCTCACCTCATTCTCTCTTTGTGTCAGTGTGGCATTTTTTTTAAAAAAAATGTTATTAAAAAGAAAGCAAGATGAATGAAAGATGACACGCAGCTGGTGCGTCGCACCTTCTGAATGTGTAATAGTCTCGCTTCCATCTGAATCATCACTACTTCATTGGTAACCGGAACGTAACATGCCTTAACAGATCAAATATTTTAAGAGGAGCAAAGAGGAATACCAGAGTGAACGGAACATCAGGGAAGGGGGGGAGAGGCATCCCGCAACGTAAGATAGACCCAGAATAGACCGAAGCTGCATTTAGATGCTGGTACGTTGTGCACAGAGAGCTGGCATGGTTTGAGCATCGAACCATGACTCTGGAGACCAGGTTTCAAATATCGGTTCAGCTGTGGAAAGCAACTGGTTGACCTTGGGCAGGTTATACTCTTAGCCCAAAAGGTACCCCCTTCCCTGAATAAATCTGAAAAAAGCCCATGTACAGATCTTTCCATCAGGATATTCTTCCTAATTCTCAGGTGGAATCTCCCTCGCAATCTCTCCCATTCTACCACTTTCTCTTTGCAGTTTAAATAATCTGCAGTGCAGGCCCAGATTAACACATTTTTGCGCCCTAGGCCACACTTTGGAATTACGCTCCCTACCACCCCCCCCCCCCCCATTACTTAGACCCACACTAAAAGTAAAACCTTATCTTCTCCTCCCTCCCTCCCTCCCCTGTGGGCCTGAGCTTATGCTGCTGTGGGCCCTGGGGAGCGGTGGAAGGCTTGCCGTGGGCAGCAGAAATTGAGCTCAGGGCAGGGGCTTTCTTTCCGCTCTGCAAACCTGGCCCTGGATTTCTCTCTCTCTCTCTCACTGAGGAGGCAGCAAAAAGCGGGAAAGGAGGCCACTCACCTAGGACGCTGCTCTTTCGGCGGAGGCAGGATAAGAGACGGGGCTGCTGGTGCATGCCTGGCCTCTGAGCCACCACTCTTCGTCCTGTTGCACCGAAATCCGAGGAGGAGGAGGAGGAGGAGGAAGGAGCCATGGGCGGTGAGGTTGGGGATCTGCAGGGGCTCCTCCCCGCGCTTTGCCTTTCCTTCCTTGCCCACTGCAAAGGCTGTCAGCGGAGGATGCTGGCGGGGTGGCCAAAGCGGGTGCTATTTCCTCCAGCCCGCTTTGGCCGCCCCGCCAGCATCCTCTGCCGATAGCCTTTGCAGCGGGCAAGGAAGGAAAGGCAAAGCACAGAGAGGAGCCCCTGTAGATCCCCAGCCTCACCGCCCGTGGGTCCCGTACCTTCCTCCTCCTCAGATTTCGGCGCAACAGGACAAAGAGTGGCGGCTCAGAGGCCAGCAGCCCCGTCTCTTCTCCTGCCTCCACCGAAAGGGAAGCATCCTGGGTGCGTGGCCTCCTTTCCTGCCTTTTGCTGCCTCCTCAGTGGAGAGAGAGAGAGAGAGAGAGAGAGAGAGAGAGATCTCTCCTGCCCCAGGCCGCCACTGGGCCCTCTCCCCTGCCCAAGTGGAGGAGGCCTCCCTCTGGGGCAGGCGCCAGCGCCCGTCTGGGAGGGAGGGAGACCTCGCTGGAGGTTTCCTCCCAGATGCACGCTCTCCTGATGTTTCACCCTCAGGGGCGGGCTGAGACAACCTTTTTTGGGGGTCCGTGATCTGCGCCCCCTTTGGCTTGCGCCCCTAGGCCATGGCCTAGGGTGGCCTTATGGGTAATCCGGGCCTGCTGCAGTGTGAAGGTTTGAGTTGTGACCTGGTCTCTGAAGCAGCATTTTATGATTTGCACGTTCAAGAAAAGGAAATAAGATTCTCAGCAAAAGAGCCCTAATACTAATAGGAATACTTCTCTAAACTACCAAGCCCTAGCCATCCACAGAATGCATCCACGGCAATTGAAATGGCACCATAGTACTATACTTGTGCAGTGTGGGAGGACCCCAAGAGGACCTCACCCATTTATACACTTGACGTTTTCTTTTTAAATGTCATTTATGAAAATGGTAATTGTGTGGTTTTTGCTACTGTGGCTCTCTTGGAGATGTCTATCCTATGAAGCGCCTTGCTTCAAGGAATTTATTTTCCTTCGCACTACATACACACACAATCTGTGTTGTGTTCCCTTCCTTTGCTGGAAACGATTCTGGCTAGACAGGCGGTTCACTCCAGCAAAACTGTTTAGGTCTTTTCATGTTGATTTTGCTGCTTTCCGTTTGTTCCCTTTTATTCTTGGATTAATGGGCTGTTTTGTTTGTTATTTTGAAAAACTTGCTTTAATTGTGAGCTGCCTTGTGGCAGAAATCCGGGATGTAAACTTTTATGTAGAGAAATAAAAAAAGAAAACAAGTAAACTAACGCTCATTGGGTTTTAATGAAGGTATAACTGTGATTGTTTTGCATTCTGTGGAAGAAGATATTTACCTCTCAAGGGATACCTCAGGCTTCTTTCATCTGGTGCTCCCTAAATGCATTGAGATACAACTCCCATCATCCCCTAGAAGCATAGGGATCTGGTCTGGTGTAACAGTTTTCTGGCAAGCGGAGTAATGTTTAGACAGATAGAAAATAGAATAAAGATCTTTTTTTGGCTCACTGTGGACCATAGTGGTGTTTATTTATTCACTTAATTTATATCTCATCTTTCTCTGAAAGTTAGATCCATTGTTTAGGGCAGTGGTTCCCAAACTGTGCTCCGTGGACCACCAGTGGTCCTAAAGAACCAAAATATGGTCCGCAGCATCACCATTATTAAACTGTTGCCTTGAAACCACGCGGCAACGGGAGCGACTGGTCTTGCAAAATCGTCTTATAGTGCCAAGGCAATGGCGATATCAAGAGGGGAGATGCCAACTACCGACGAACGATTACTACTACCACACCAGCTCTAGATGATTAAATATGGTTTTCTGTGGGCAAGCAGGTGGCGACTACTGGATGGCATATGTTCTGTATCAGAAACTAGAGCTGATGTGGTCTATCCAATACAGTTTTCTGAATCAGCACCACAAACAACCAAACCAAATCTAAAGTTGACCAAAAACGGATTCGCAATCCTTTTGGTTCTAATGTTGGGGAATGGTCCCTACTCAAAAAAAGATTGGGAATCACTGTTTTAGAGTGTATTAATGGGTGACGTTTTATTTGTAATTGAATACAGAGGAGCATGTGATTGGCCTAAATTCATATTCCAGAAGATTTACAGGGACCTAGCAACTGTGGTTTTTAATTTAGTGGAGTAGCAAATCTGCCTTGGGTTTCTGTCCATACTTTAATGGAACTATCCAAGGTGCTAGCCTCCAAATTGATTCTTTACCTTGGACAGCTCCTTTAGAGTTATAAATGGCTGCCAGCCTTTGTAAAATGGATACAAAACCCAATGTGTTTTGACACATACAGAGAGAAGGGAAACGGAGAAAAAAAATCTGCCCTTTTAAAATATTTGGAAATATTTAAAAATGGTTAAAAATATATTTCTTGAACTTTGAGCAACCAATGAGAATATTCACAGCTCACAGCTGTGAGTGGTTGGCTACGTGCCAGTCGGTTGAGAGTGAACCCTTCGAAGACGGAGATCCTTTGGCTGGGTCACCCGGGCGGGTGTGAGCTCCGGCTGCCTGCTCTAGATGGCGAGGCATTACGCCCGTCGTCTCTAGTAAAGAGCTTGGGTGTCCAGTTGCACCCACTGCTGACGATGGAGGCTCAGGTCTCCACTGTCAGCAGATCTGCCTTTTGCCATCTGCGGCAAGAGAGGCGGCTGGCGCCCTACCTCTCCGGTAATAACCTAGCCACGGTAATCCAGGCAACTGTCATCTCGAGGCTGGACTACTGTAATGCCCTTTACATTGGTCTTCCTTTTTCGGTTATCCGGAAGCTCAAACTGGTGCAGAACGCTGCAGCGAGACTCTTGGCTGGCGTACCGGCCAGGGCTCATATCACTCCAACCTTGCAGCGTCTGCACTGGTTACCAGTTGAGTGTTGGTATTCACCTTTAAGGCTTTGCATGGTCTGGGGCCGGTGTACTTGAGGGACCGTCTACTCCCATATGTTCCCCAGAGATCTCTTCATTCAGAGGACCTCAATCTTCTACAGATTCCACCCCTACGGACTATCCGTCTGTCATCAACCAGACAGAGAGCCTTCTCTGTGGCTGCACCATGTTTGTGGAATAGCCTACCATTGGAAGTACACTCAATTAGTGAGCTGACAGCTTTCCGGAGAGCATGTAAAACTGCCTTGTTCCGGCAAGCATTTAGCTTATAAATATCCTGGGAATGTGGAATTGTCCTACATGGAATTGTTTCAATTCATCTGTATCTATGCTTTTATGTGGTACTGTTTTAAATTTTATGTTTTATGCCTTTTGTTGGTAGTTCGATATACTGTAAACCGTCCTGAGCCAGCTGGAAAGGACGGTATACAAGTCAAAATAATAAATAAATAAATAAACAAATAATGTCTTAGTCTAAACAAAATTCAGCCATGATTGTTCTGTTGACAAAAGAGCATGTTTCTGTGTTGCAATATTGGCTTATGTGCCCAAAATGTCATTTCCTGCTCAGAAAATGCAATTTCTTGTGCAAAACAACGGCATACAAATTTTGCGCAGATTGAATTCTAAATTGTGAATAGCCTTCAAAAATCCCTAGTTTTAAAAACTTTCTTGCAGCAGTAAAAAAAATTGCTAAAATTACCCATTGCCTCTTTTAAGAGGAATGTATTGAAGACTTACATCCTTAGCGCTGTGAGAGTGCGGAGGAGGGGAGGACTTCCTTGGAACGTCATCCCTTTAGTAATGAGCGAACATCTCTTTCTTCTCCTGTTTATGGTGGAAAATCCTTCAGCCATCACAAAGTATTTTTTCCATTTGCATGATAGGGCTGACCAAATGCCGCAGCACCAAATTCCTGAAGCAATTTTGCAGGTAAGGCAGATAGTGTTTCTGCTTTGAAGGGCCCAGTGGTGGACTTGCAGGCTTATAATGGCTTAGATCAAATATGTTCCAGTCAATAAGGTCAATGATCCATACGGCAGGAAAAATAAAATCCAAAGCCTTAGCATAATAAAGTGAAGCAGTTCAAAGCAGCACAGATACGAGTGGTTAAACAGCACTGCAAAAGGTTGGAAGGTGTTTGTAAGGTCAGTAAGCTAGAGGTGGATAAAACAAGTTCCTCATGTTGTGGTGATCCCCCCCCCCATAACATTATTTTCATAACTGTTATTTTTCTACTGTTATGAATCGTAATGTAAATATCTGATATGCAGAATATATTTTCATTCACTGGACCAAATTTGGCACAAAACCCTGATATGCCCAAATTTGAATACTGGTGGGGTTGCGAGGGATTGATTTTGTCATTTGGGGGTGGTAGTTGCTGGGTAATATAGTTCACCTACAATCAAAGAGCATTCTGAACTCCACCAACGATGGAATTGAACCAGTCTTCAACTCCCAACAGAAAATAGTGGAATGGTTTGGTGGACATTGACCTTGCGTTTTGGAGTTGTCGTTCACCTACATCCAGAGCGCACTGTGGACTCAAACAATGATGGATTTGGACCAAACATAGCACACATACCCAACATGGCCAACTGTGAATACTGGTGGGATTTGGGGAGGATTGGCCCACAATTTTGGGAGTTGTAGTTCACCCACATCCTTTTGCATTTTCGAATGGGAGCATTAATGGAAAACAAAAGGAAAGACTTACTTTTTCCTGATAAATAGCATTACAAATTACCAAAGCTGCTTCTGCTGCTGTTCCTCCTCCTGATGCTGCTGGGCCACTCTTAGTCTTACGTCACACATGCACTTTTCCTCTCATTGGTGTGAGCCTCCCTCTAGCCTCACATGCTCTCCCTTGCCTGCTCATGCACACCACACTGCCATGCTTGCCTGCTCTCCCCTCCCCTGCTTGGTCTCAGAAATAGCCCTCCCCTTGGCTAAGAGGCCAGCTGAAAGGCTGGGCAATCACAGCAGGAGGAGAGCCTTTGGTGGGCAGCTTCACAGTCTGTTTCCAAAAAGGAAGAGAAGGACAATCAGAGATCTTTGGCCTTCTCTGCCAAAGTGGTTCCTAAAACCATCAGAAATATGTGTATTCTGATGGTCTTGGATGAGCTCTCTGAAACCCTCTTGTGACCCCCCCGGGGTATCCTGATCCCTTGTTTAAAAAGAAATATACATCTCCTTCTGTGTGTTTGCCTTCAAGTTGCCTACTGACTTAGGACAACCTCATGGATTTCATAGGATTCTCTTGTGCAAGGAATACTCAGAAGGGATTTGGCCATATCCTTCCTCTGAAGTATAGCCTACAGCACATAGTTTTCATTTGCAGTATCCCATCTAATTAGTAACCAAAGCTAACACTCCTTAGCTTCCAAGATCAAATGAGTTCTAGTGCCTTCAGGGCATTTAAGACGTATAGTACTCTGTTGTAATCGAGGGATTTGTGGTGTTCCAGCCTGGTCAGCCCAGTGGTCAGAGCCAGGCACCAGGGGTCCCAGTTGATCAAGGGCAGCTTGAAGATGATGAATGGCCAGATGGGTATGGGTCTCCAAATGGGACGATGAGTGGTTGGAAGGATATGGGACCGCAGATGAGTTTAATGAGGATTCCATGGGAGATGATTTGGAATCAGATTATGAAAGACCCAGCGGTTTTGGTTCCCAAGAGAGAGTTTCCACTCCCTTCCCAGATTCGCATTCCGAAGAAAGGGAGTTGCCTGGTTCTCACTCTGATAGTGAGCCAGCTGCGCCAGCTAACGAGCTGGTGTTCGATAGAAGGGGAAACATCAGAGATTCTAGGAAATCGTGGAATTTAAGAAAGGGGGTGAGATGGGTACCTCGAGACTAGTTTCTTTATTAGTCCTTGCTCCTGGACTTTTGGTCAGATCTGAAGCCACGTTCAGCTTGTTCACATCTCCTAGCCACGTCTCCAAGTTCAAGGGGACCGTTGGTGCGGCCCGGATCTCAGCTCATGGTGATCGCCATTGCGGTTGATTCCAAGTACCACGTTTGTCTGCTGGAGCAGTCTGCCTTGTTTTGGAACTTTGTTTCTTGGGATTTGGTCTTTGGCCTCACAGTCACAGAACTTTATTGGACTATCTTGGATTGCTTTATTTTATCCTTTTGGACTATTCTTTATCCTTTACTCTAACTAAAAGAACATTTATTGCATCTGCCTGTGTGTGTGTGATCTAGGGGGGCTGGCCGAGTTCTGAGGTGCAACAGGATTAATATCACCATTATGTGTCTCACTGCAAAACTAAGTGTCTCTTGGCCTGATCCAGCACTTCCATTATTTCCAAATCTCTTCCCATCCTGGTCCCATACCTCCCTTTTGGTTAGTTATCAGATAGGATTGGATCGGAGCATCTGCCATTCGTCATAAGACTGGTGTCAGAAGTGGGTGGGTGAGGAGCATGGAGTGGTGATGTACAAAGAGCATCTGAAAGGCTGGCTAATATATTCAAAAAGGGCCTAATTGCAGCTCTAACTCAAGTTAATCTCCAGTCGAATTCGGTGGGAGTTCTGCCTATTAGTATGAAGTGTGGAAGGATTGCGCTCATAATGGAGGGAGACAGCAGCCGGCCCAGTTCTTTCTTCTTCTTTCTTTGTGTGGGGTGGGACTCGCATCAAAGCTTTTCACACTCTTTCTGATGTCCCTGTCTTGCTCTTTCTTGCTTTCCAACGCACTGTTCTTTTCCCTCCCTTTTTCTTTCTCTACTTCTAGTAAGTTTCTATAAAAGTCACTGGTTTCTCTTCCCAGGACTATGGAGGAGTCCCTTTAAGATAAAATTAGTTGCATCATTAGTTGGGCTGCGGTTTGCTCATTCCTAATCTAAAACAGATCTAATGGCTTTCTCTTCAGGATTGTTGACCCCAATCAGAGTAGACAGCATTGGACTGGATGAATCAATAGCCTGACAAAAAAATTGGAAAAGTCACTTTTTTTGTTCTACATCATCCCCAATCTTTTGCCTTCATGGCCAGTGCTAACCTTCATGTAGATATATGTCACAGCAGAGCCAGGAAAATTAGTTTTTGGACTACGACTCACAGAATCTGGAAAATCTGATAGTTGTCATCCAAAATGCTATGTCTCCTGTGTTGAAATTGCTGTCATTGGAGACTTATTCTGTGCAAAATTCACCTATGAGTAATTTGTATTTTGTGTGTGTGTGTCAGGAGTGACTTGAGAAACTGCAAGTTGCTTCTAGTGTGAGAAAATTGGCTGTCTGCAAGGACGTTGCCCAGGGGATGCCCGGATGTTTTGATGTTTTACCATCCTTGTGGGAAGCTTCTCTCATGTCCCCACATGGGAAGCCAGAACTGACAGAGGGAGCTCATCCGCACTCTCCCTGGATTCGAAACTGCATCCTGTCAGTCTTCAGTCCTGCCGGCACAAGGGTTTGACCCATTGCACCACTGGGGGCTCTATAATTTGCATTGAAAACACTATGTATGGTTCAGGAAATAATATTTTGCTGCAGAAAATGCACTTGCTTTCCTGTATTTTGAAAAATTGTTTCCTATATTAGTGCCCCTGGTGGTGCAGCGGATTAAACTGCTGATCTGCTGAACTTGCTGACTGAAAGGTCGGCGGTTCAATTTGGGGAGCAAGGTGCGCTCCCACTGTTAAGCCCAGCTTTTGACAACCTAGCAGTTCAAAAACATGCAACTGTAGGTACCACTTCTGCGGGAAGGTAACAGCACTCTATGCAGACATGTTGGCCACATGACCTTGGAGGCGTCTATGGACAACATCTGTTCTTTGGTTTAGAAATGAGATGAGCACCATCCCCAGAGTTGGACTCAACTAGGCTTAATGTCAAGGGGAAACCTTTACCTTTACTTTTCCTATGTTTAATAATGCTGTTTTCCATGCAAAACAGCAATGTGCATGCAAAGACTTCCTCTTGTATATCAAGAGGAAGCCTTGCCATGCAAACCATCTTTTACAATACTTTCTTGAAGCTTGGTGGAATTGGCTAAAATCTCTCTTTGCTTCCTTGGAGAGGAAAGCTAGTGGAGAACTGCATCCCTAGTTTAAGAGCCTGCTTTATGAGGCTTAGAGAAATGAGGATGAATGGTGTGGAAGTTGACCTAGATGTTCTCCATGACCATAGTTCTGTCACGGGGAAGATAATCTTTATAGTATGTTGGGAAGAAAGTATAAACAATGCCTAGTTTATATGGCATAAACTATGCATATAACACTCTAAGGAAACCCAAGCAGAGAAAACCTAGCTTTAGCAAACAGTTCTGTAGGATACCTAATTTTTCTGTGCCTGGACATAAAGTATTAGCATTTATGCATATGCACACTAACGCCGTATCCTAATCAAGAAAGAAGGCTGGAAATGGAGCATTGAAAAGTAGGCCCTTTATTCTGTTGAGTGCACTGCAAGTAGTAATTTAAACCTGTAATATATACATATTTTAATCCAGTAGGCCAACCTTTTTTGAACCGTGGCACATTTTTTACATTTACATAATCCTGGGGCACACCACCAACCAAAATGACACAAAATTACACACTAACACAGTAATAAATATAGTTAATATGTTTTTAAATGTATTTATACACTCAGTGTGAAACCTGGGCTTATTTCGATGAACACAACATATATATGACTTCCTCTCACATACTTAGGCTATCGTGTCTTCTCTCAGCCTTCTCTTCTTCAGACTAAACATGCCCAGCTCTTCAAGCCGCTCCTCATAGGGCTTGTTCTCCAGATCCTTGTGAAATTTCACCCTGAGTGAAACTTGCTTCCAGTTAACTATGGATGTCATGAAGCCGTTATAAACAGTTCCTTGCGGCGGGGGAGGCAACTCTCGAAAAATCCTGTAAAATGGTAAAAAAAAAAACAACATTTCCAAGCAGAGAGACTCAATTTGTTTCTTGGCAACCTGTGAATGCTTCAGCCTTCCGATGCTCCCAGGTTCGCTCACTGCCCAATTCACCAACGTGGAGCTTCCGGATTTGGAGAACAGCCAAAGCCAGAAGCTCCACGTCGGTGAATTGGGCAGTGACTGAACCTGGGAGCATCGGGAGGCTGAAGAAGCCCTGAGCGGGAGCTGGAGCCATGGTGGGTCGAGGCTCCTCAAGGCTTCCTCAAGGTGGGCCTGGCCCTGGCATTCGGCGGAGCCCTTTCTTTGCCTCGGTGAGAATCTTTGGGGAGGGAAAGGGAGAAAGAGCTGCTAGGAGGGGGAAGAGTGCCAATTTCCCACAGCACACCTGATGATCGCTCATGGCACACTAGTGTGCCGCGGCACACCGGTTGGGAAACACTGCAGTAGGCTACAGCATTATGATAGAGTTAGGAAAATAGCCACCTTAATAGAGGCCAAAATATTCAACCGCTTTAAAATTAATGGTTTATTTTCTATAACATGCATGCTGAGTGTTGACAAAATAAATCGGCATTCCCAAACTTGTGCCTTCCCAACATTTTGGACTTCAGATCCATCAAGCACCAACCAGAACAGAACATGGCTAGGAATTATAATCCAATAACATGTAGTCACCCACCAAACTATGAACTCACAGTGGGTAAAATCCTTGTGCCAGCAGGACTGCTGACCAAATGGTTGGCATTTCACCTACAATCAAAGAGCATTTTGAACCCTACCAATGACAGAATTGGGCCAAACTTTCCACACAGAACCCCCACAAATAACAGAAAATCATGTGTTTTCTGATGGTCTTTGGCAACCCCTCCGATACCCCTTTGCGACCCCCCAGGGGTCCTGACCCCCAGGCCAAGAAATGCTGACCTAGATTGTGTTTTGACCACTGAATGGCGATTCAAACTCATGATTCTCCAGTCTTTTAATCACAAAATTCTCCTCTGATCCACTGTCATAGGATTTTTTTTTAAAAAAAGAAAGAAAATAGCACAAGCAAACCATCAGGCAAGAGTGAAAGCTGTGGGCCTTGTGGAAAGGTTTGGAGAGGAAAACCAATGCAGACAAGACACTGCCAAAAGCAGTACGACAAGGTGTGAAACGGAATCAAGAAAAAGGCAGCTTCGGAAGAAGAGGAAGGCAAAGCTAGCAGCTGAACAAGAAAAATCTGGCATTTGGCTGCCATCCCTGATGCTTTATGACATTTGTAAACCACTCATATCTGGATGCTTCAGCTAGGGAAAGGTGAGAGGAGTTTTAAGCTGCACAATCAAGTCACCCAGCACTGCTTTGAGGGAAAACCAGCCATTCTTTCAAAATCCGTGAAGCCAACTGTTTTCCCGCAGGCTGAATAATGAGGAACCCTTGCCCTGGGAGGCACAAGGTTAGACTAGCAGGAAGATAACCAGGCTCTGCTCTACATCCATTATGGCAGCAGCAAAATCAAGGTCAGAGCTTGAGAGCAGGCACAGACATCCTTAACATTTTGCTCAAAAGGGAGGGGGACTCTTTCTAAAGTGGTAGCATCCCAGTGAGCCACGTATAGTGTTTAAAATGCTGTATGGATTGGCAAATGTAGTGCTTTCGGCTCAAGGGATTGAGATTCCTCCTCTCCTTTTTTTAATCATCTTTTGCCTGACTTGTATGTTTTGAAAATGTTTTCCAGTAATTCTTGGTGTTTTTTTTGGCTGGGTGAATAAAGGGACAGGAATAAGGGTAGTATGTGCCTGGAATGCATTGTATGGTCAAGCTCAGCTGCTCCTGCATTTGTATTCCTCCAGGCAGGTTTCTGCCCTAAAGCGAGCACGAAGTCCACTGAAGACAGCATCAGAAAGCAGCTTTACGGGCTATCTCGTAAAGATTCTACTTCCTATGGGTCAGGACTGACCAAGCATCAGTGCTTCTCTGTCATTTAGAAGTATGATGCATTATGGGTTGCTTTTATCGGTTTTCTTAGAGCAGCGTTTCTCAACCTGAGGGTCGGGACCCTTGAGGGGGTCACGAGGAAGGTGTCAGAGGGGTCTCCAAAGTCCATCAGAAAACACAGTATTTTCTTTTGGTCATGGGGATTCTATGTAGGAAGTTTAGCCCACATAGAATCCCCATGACCAACAGAAAATACTGTGTTTTCTGATGGACTTTGGAGACCCCTCTGACACCTTCCTCATGACCCCCTCAAGGATCCTGACCCTCAGGTTGAGAAACGCTGCATTTGGGAATATTGAGTATTTGTGCCATGTTTGGACTAGATCAATCATTGTTTGAGTCCACAGTACTCTCTGGATGTAGGTGAATGACAACTCCAAAACTCAAGATCAGTGCCCACCAAACCCTTCCAGTATTTTCTGTTCACCATGGGAGATCTGTGTGCCAAGTTTGGTTCAATTCCATTGTTGGTGGAGTTCAGAATGCTCTTTGATTGTAGGTGAACTATAAATCCCAGCAACTACAACTCCCAAAGGTCAAGGTCAAACTCCACCAGATGCCAAGAGGTAGCCCTTGACAAGTTGAACAAAGTGAAAGTGACTTTGAATACAAGAAGTAGAGTTGACTGCAGAACAAGCCCTATAAGGAGCGGTTTAAAGATCTGGGCATGTTTAGCCTGAAGAAGAGAAGGCTGAGAGGAGACATGATGAGGGCCATGGATAAATATGTGAAAGAAAGTCATGGGGAGGAGGGATCAAGCTTGTTTTCTGCTGCCCTGGAGACTAGGATGCAGAACAATGGCTTCAAACTTCAAGAAAGGAGATTCCATCTGAACATTAGGAAGAACTTCCTCACTGTGAGAGCTGTTCAGCAGTGGAACTCTCTGCCCTGGAGTGTGGTGAGGCTCCTTCTTTGGAGGCTTTTAAGCAGATGCTGGATGACCATCTGTCGGGGATGCTTTGAATGTGATTTTCATGCTTCTTGGCAGAATAGGGTTGGACTGGATGGCCCATGAGGTCTCTTCAAACTCTATGATTCTACGATCATCAGGTCAAGGAACAGAAGTGAACAAGAGGTCTTGGCCAAGATAAGGAAGTCATAATGTGACACGCTTCGGCCAACTGGTATAAAGTTTCTTTGTTGAATATAAGCTTCATTCAGTTGACATGAGAAGGCCTCTTTGACTTGCATGGCTCCTTGAAGGCCCTTCTTTTTGACTCTAATAGGGTGGAGATGTAGATATCAAATCCTCTTCCTGAAATGCTACATTTCACCAGTTTAGGAATTGTTTCTTGATATCTCTAAGTGGAAGCCTGGGAGCTCTTCTCCACTGGCACAGATATATGTTACAGAGCTCTGAAAGAACGGTCCAAGGGATTTCAGAATTCTTCTTGGGTGGGTGCTGGAGTATAAATAATAGTATAGTCATAATTTGTAACATCAAGGAGTTTCATCAGTGATGGAAACTCTGGTTTCGACCCTTTTGCCTCAGCTTGTTCAACTCTTAAGATTGAGACTTTCCACTAGGGGTGGTTGGTCCATAAAAAATTGATTCTAAACTCGGGGGGGATTTCCTTTGCTGGGTCATTATAGAAATTAATCCAAATTTTTTAAAATAAATTTTGTGACTGAAACGTAATTCATAACAAATTTTCGTTATTATTCCTTACGCCAGCTGGGAGGGAAGAATGGAGGGCAAGCCCTCCCCTCTTCCCTCCTCCTCCCCCAGCTCAGAAGCATGGCGGGTTAAATATAACCTGGGACAGTTTGCGCTTGGGTTAAATATAACCCGGGATGACTCTGAGCTCATGGGGAGGAATGGAGGAGTGGATGATCCACTTCCGTTGCCAAGGCTTCCAAATATAACCTCCTTGTGGAGGAGTGGATGGCCCCATCCACTCCTCCGTTCCTTTCCCAGCAAGCTCAAGGCGTTCCGGATTAAATATATCCCGGGGCGCCTCTGAGCTTGCGGGGGGAGGAACGGAGGAGTGGATGGCTTGTTCCCATCCACTCCTCCATTCCTTCCCTAGCAAACTCTAGGCGTCCTGGATTAAATATAACCCAGGACACCTCTAAGCTTGCGGGTGGAGGAACGGAGGAGTGAATGGCTTGTTGCCATCCCAGAAACCAACCCGGGTTAAAGGGAACGTGATCCATTTAACCCGGGTTGGATTCTGAGCTCATAGGGGTGAAGGGAGGCGCCTCCCTTCGACCCTGCCAGCCCAGAAACCAACCCATGATCCATTTAACCCGCATGTCAGATGGCGGCAGGAGGGTGGAGGGGGCAGCCTGGCACCCTCCTCTCACCAGCCGAGACCCAAACGGGGGTTATCTTTAACCCGTGTTTGGGTGTCATCTGGCGAGAGGAGATGCTGCCCTCCACTCCCCTCTCGCCAGCTGACAACCAAAGGCGGGTTAAACATAACAAAGGGCGGAAACGACCCAATAATGTGCCCTTTACATAAATGGCTGAGTCGGTTTTGATTTAGAAAGGTCACTTCCGGTTTGGACGAGGAGGGTCGCTATAGGGTCAAAATAATTTCAAATACGAAAAATTAACGGAAATCAAAGTATTACGACCGGAGATACCCACCCCTACTTTCCACCCTTCAGTTATGGTAGGAGGCTTTGATAAACCAAAAATCAAACATGGAGGTTATCTACCATGGATGAAAGTAGTCAGTGCCTCATGAAATTGGGTTGAGGCTGGAGCAAGCCCCTTTCTTGAATCCACTTCCATTCCCAGAGAAGCAAAATGGCCGTTTTCTTAATTTCCTCCCTCTCTTTTAATCCAGAATGTGAGGAAAACAAAGTATATGCCTGGCGATAATTTACAGGGCTCACTCGGGAATGTGTATTTCATCCTGATTGTTGAGCGTGCTTCTTAATTGCAGCTATATAAAAAGAAAGAGGGATAAAAAAGGACAGCCCATCTTCTCAATGCAGGCGGCAGATGCTGATTGTTATTTAATTAGTTGATTCCCGTGGTCGAGGGGTGAGTTCCGAAACGCAATCACGGCACCTATTTCAGGGAGATTGCCGAATTAATTAAGAGGACAATAGGATCGCTCATTGCAGACGGTCTTAAGAGCTCGCAACAATAACTTTGAAATTGAAGGGGGGATATGACACAGCCACCATGGATTGCTTTTCCTCCCCTTCCTCCCTTCCATGCATCGTGTCTCCTGGTTTTGCCACCCCCTGTAGAAATGGTAGGCTTTTTGATAGAAATGCCTGGTCCTATTAGATAGAACATTAGGGGAATGCAGTGGGAGAAAGAGAGAAATGGCTCTGCATTTGTGCACATTTGTGATTGCCTTTCCTTAGGATGAAGGGTGGGAGCTGTAATTGTGGTCATGGAAATAGGGAGTGATGCAGGGAGAGAGAACTTGTTGTCAGCGCAAGAGTCCTTAAGGTGACCTTGAAGTAGAACTTGGCACTGGAATTTCCATGTTAAAATAGCATTGATACTCCAAGGAGAGAAGTTCAACAGGGCACCTTAAGGTTATTAGACCTCACGGCAGCTTTTGATACAGTCGATCATGCATTGTTAACCCACCATCTGGCCATGACTTGGGTTAGGGGGACTGCCCTGAAATGGGTGCCCTCCTTTCTCCTTGATCGGGGCCAGTGAGTAGAGAGGGGAGGTATGGTTTCTGAGAGGCTCCCACTAAGTTGTGGGGTGCCTCAGGGAGCCATTCTCTCCCCTTTATTGTTTAACGTCTACATGCGACCCCTTGTTAAGTTGGTGCAGAGTTTTGGTCTGGAGTGTCATCAATATGCTATTGACACCCAGCTGGCACTGAGGATGGATGCCGACCAGACTCTGTACCCGATTGTTTCCAACAATGCCTTGAAGCTGTGACTGGTTGGCTATGAGCCAGTCGGTTGAGAGTGAACCCGTCGAAGATGGAGATCCTCTGGCTGGGTTACCCGGGTGGGTGTGAGCTCCGGCTGCCGGCTTTGGATGGCGAGGCACTATGCCCGTCATTCTTAGTAAAGAGCTTGGGGGTCCAGTTGGACCTAAATGCTGACGATGGAGGCTCAGGTCTCTGCTGTCAGCAGATCTGCCTTTTACCATCTGCGGCAAGCTAGGCAGCTGGTACCCTACCTCTCCGGAAATGACCTAGCCACGGTAATCCAGGCAATGGATCCAGACAATGGTCATTGCGAGGCTAGACTACTGTAATGCCCTTTACATTGGTCTTCCTTTGTCGGTTAACCGGAAGCTCAAACTGGTGCAGTATGCTGCAGCGAGACTCTTGGCTGGAGTACCGGCCAGGGCTCATATCACTCCAACCTTGCAGCGACTGCACTGGTTACCAATTGAGCACCAGGTCATCTTCAAAGTGTTGGTTTTGACCTTTAAGTCCTTGCATGGTCTGGGGCCGGTGTACCAAAGGGACCGTCTACTCCCATATGTTCTCCAGAGATCGCTCCGTTCAGAAGATCTCAACCTCCTACAGATTCCGCCCTTGCGAACTATCTGTCTGTCATCAACTAGACAGAAAACCTTCTCTGTAGCAGCTCCATGCTTGTGGAATAGTTTACCTCCTGAAGTGCGAGTAATCAGTGAGCTGCCGGCATTCCGGAAAGCGTGCAAAACGGCATTGTTCCGGCAAGCCTTCAACCTATAACCATCCTTGGTTGGCGGACTATTGTGGAAACTGTTTTTATTTTATTGTTTTTATGTGCCATGTTTGTTGTTCAATATGCTGTAAACCGTCCTGGAGCCAAATGGAAAGGACGGTATACAAGTCGAAATAATAAATAAATAAATAAAATAAGGCAGAACAATTGACTTTTACTTGGAACCTAAGACCAGTGGTTTGAAATGTTCAAAGAAAGATTTGTTTTCATATATTTTCCATCCAAACTGAGACTCTGCTAAGATGATGGGAAACAGCACATACGACAAGAGCAGGGTTGCCTTTCTCTGTTGTGGTTGTGTGCCTTCATTATTTAATTTTTGGGCAATAATGGCCTTAAGGCAGCATTTCTCAACCTGGGGGTCGGGACCCCTGGGGGGTGGTCTCAAGGGGGTTTCAGAGAGGTTGCCAAAGACCACCAGAAAACATATTATTATATCTCCGCCTGTCCTTCTCTTCCTTTTTGGAAACAGATAACGAATCCTCCCACCTTCGTTGTGATTGGCCAGCCTCTCAGCCAAGGGGAGGGCTGTTTATTAGACTCCAAGCAGGGGCGGGAAGAGCAGGCGTGCTCGGCGCATGACGGCGTGGTGTGCATGTGTGGGTGAGGGAGAGCGTGCGAGACTGGAGGGAGGTTGGCACCAGTGACTCTCTTCAAAACATGGGGGTTCTGTGTAGAAGGTTTGTCCCAATTCTATCATTGGTGGGGTTCAGAATGCTATTTGATTGTAGTTGAACTGTATATCCCAACAACTACAGCTCCCGAATGTCAAGGTCTATTTTCCCCAAACGTCACCAGTGTTCACATTTGGGCTTATTGAGTATTTGTGTCAACTTCGGTCCATATCTATTATTTTTTGAGTCTACAGTGCTCTCTGGATGTAGGTGAACTACAACTCCAAAACTCAAGGTCAATACCCACCAAATCCTTCCAGCATTTTATGTTGGTCATGAGAGTTTTGTGTGCCAATTTTGGTCCAATTCCATCATTGGTGGAGTTCAGAATGCACTTTTATTGTATACAAACTATAAATCCCAACAACTACAACTCCCAAATGACACCCCCCCAATCCCACCCAATTTGAGTGTATTGGGTATTTGTGCCAACTTTGGTCCAGTGAATGGAAACACATCCTGCATATCTGATATTTACATTATAATTCATAATAGTAGCAAAATTACAGTTATGAAGTAGCAATGAAAATAAATTTAAGGTTGGGGGGTCACCACAACATGAGGAGCTGTATTAAGGGTTTGCAGCATTAGGAAGGTTGAGAAACACTACCTTAAGGTGACTCTATTACAAAGTTTTGTTCAGAATAGATTTGCCATTGTCTTTCTCTGAGGTGGAGTGAGAGTGATTTGCACAAGGTCACCCAATGGTTTTTGTTTCTTTTCTTTGCCAAGTGTGGGGTCAAACCCAGGTCTCCAAAGTCCAATGCCAAAATGACTGCATTATTCTGAACCTCACTATTAAACAGATAGATAAAATGTCTGTGGACAATGAAGGAGCTCTCCAAGGTTCTGAAGAGATTGTATCTTCATGTCAATTCTGATTTATGACAAGGTTTATTTAGAGGAGATTTGTCATTGTGTTCCTTGAAGATGTGTGAGAGCATGACTTGCACAAGCCAAACTCAATGGTCTTATTTATTTATATATTTATTTATTTATTTATTTATTTACAGTATTTATTCATTTATTTATTATTTTAACTTATTGGTCGCCTCTCCCGTTTGGCTCGGGGCGACTCACAAATGCTAAAAGCATAATAAAACACAATAAAACACAGTAAACACAATAACACAATAAAACATATTAAAACAGAATAGGATGCACGGAGTTTGCATCCATAGTTAAAACCGTATAGTAACGCACCCTCGCAACATAATCCAAATGGCCTACAACCATGTAGTGGAAGCCCCAGGATTATTCCTAACCAAATGCCTGTGTGAACAGGAAGGTTTTACAAGCCTTTCGAAAGGCCAGTAGATTGGGCAACACATGGGTTGTAGGAGGGAGAGCGTTCCATAATACAGGAGTGATGGCTCTGAAGGCCCTCCTCCGCGTTGAGGTCAAGCGGAGGGCTGCGTGGCTCGGCACCGCCAGGAGGTTCGAGGACTCAGATTTCAGTGGTCTTAAAGGACTATATGGGGAGAGGCAGTCCCTTAGGTACACCGCCCCCACACCGTTCAAGGCATTAAAGGTCAAAACCAACACTTTGAAGGTGATCCGGTGCTCTATTGGAAGCCAGTGCAGTTCGCGCAGAACAGGCGTGATGTGGCAGCGAGATGGGAGGCCTGCCACCAGCCGGGCTGCAGCGTTCTGTACCAGCTTAAGCTTTCGGATCACCGACAGAGGAAGGCCAACGTAGAGAGCATTACAGTAGTCCAGTCTTGAGATGACCGTGGCTTGGACCACTGTGGCTAGGTTGTGGCGGGACAAGTAGGGAGCCAGCTTCGTCGCCTGCCAGAGGTGGTGAAAAGCTACACCACTGACGGTGGAGATATTCTTCTCCATCGTCAGGTGGGAGTCAAGCGTGACTCCCAGGTTTTGACCGATGGTGATGGGCGAAGTATTGCACCGTCCAGGGTTGGAAGCTGGATCTCACTCGCACCCGAATGGCCCAGCCACAGGATCTCCGTCTTAGCCCCCGGCCCGGACGGCTTGACAGCAATTTATTACAAGACCTTAATAAATGAATTAGCCCCCCACCTTAAGGAATTAATAAACAACATACTAGCGGGTGGTCCTATACCGGAATCGTGGCGTGAATCATCCACAAAGAGAAGACGGCTGCAAGCCACATGGCAAATTACAGGCCAATATCGTTGCTGAACAACGATTATAAAATCTTCACATCAATTTTGGCCAAAAGGTTATCAATCTTTATGAGCGAAACAATCCAGGAGGACCAGACCGGTTTCCTCCCAAACAGACTGATGCGTGATAATATCAGAACGATTCTGAATGCAATCGAGTACTACGACATCAACAGACAAAAGGAGGTGGGGTTCCTGTTTTTAGATGCTGAAAAGGCATTTGATAATGCGAACTGGGAATTCTTGTTGGAAACAATAAAAGAGAGAGATATGGGTTTCCAATTCACTAACGCCGTAAAAGCTATATATTCCAAACAGTATGCAAGGATTATAGTCAACGGGAACATCTCAGACAAGATCCAAATTCAAAAGGGAACCAGGCAGGGGTGCCCTATCTCCCCCCTGTTATTTATCTTGACATTAGAGTTGCTATTACAGGCCATAAGATCGGACAAGGCACTAAGAGGGCTGAAGGTGCAGGGCGAAGAATATAAACTCAAAGCCTTCGCCGATGACGTGGTGTTCATCGTAGAAGATCCAGCAGAAAACATCCAGCATTGGACTTTTTAAAATTCAAGAGTTCGGAGCAGTGGCTGGTTTTAAAATCAACTACGAGAAAACAAAATTATTGACAAAAAACCTAAAGAAGGAAGCAAGAGATAAGCTACAAGAACAATCGAATATTCAGGTCACAAACAAAGTACGCTATCTTGGTATTAATATTACCTCACAAAATAATCAACTAGCGAAGAATAATTATGAACCAACATGGAATGAAATAAAGAAGAAGCTGTCAAGCTGGAAAACCTGAACCTAAGCCTCCAGGCGAAGATCGCGGCAGTTAAAATGGATGTGTTGCCGAAAATGACTTTTTTATTTCAATCGATACCGATACTTAGAACAAACTATTACTTTGAGATCTGGAGAAAAGACATACTTAAATTTATATGGGACGGGAAAAAAGCCAGGATTAAGTACAAAAACCTAACAGATAAGAAGGAGCGAGGAGGCCTGTCCCTCCCCAATTTACAACTCTACTACCATGCGGCAACACTCTCATGGGTGAAGGACTGGGCAACGCTAACTAAAAGAAGGCTGTTGACCTTGGAAGGGTTTGATGTTAGGAGGGGCTGGCATGCATACATTTGGTATGGCAAAGCTAAGGTTGAAAAACAATTCACCAATCATTACATAAGAGCTGCCCTACTAAAGGTATGGAACAGATACAAAGATCAATTTTATACAGCGACCCCTCTATGGATTTCTTCGTTAGAAGCGCAGCATAAGAGAGAGCTACCCTCAATGAAATGGTGCACATACAAAGATCTAATCGTAAAAGAGGGAAAAGAATGGAGACTGAAATCCCTGGAAAAGCTAAGAGAAGAAGGTACAGACCTTTCATGGTTCAACTATCTTCAAATTCAAGACTATTTTAGCGGAGACAAAAAAAATAATTTCTGTTATAGCCAGACATCCTGGGAAGTGGTTATGCTAAAAGATAAGAAACAGATTCGAATACTGTACAATCAACTATTAGAATGGGACACCGAAACGGAAACCATAAAAGAAAATATGATCAAGTGGGCGCAGGACTTCGGGCACTCCATCTTGTTGAACGAATGGGAATCAATTTGGAGAAAAAATCTGAAATATGCCGGTGCAACACCGATCTCAGAAAACTGGACCAAGTTGTTTTACCGATGGTATCAGACCCCGCAAAAACTAGCTAAGTTTTACAAAAATCTTAACAATAAGTGCTGGAAGTGCAAGGAGAGAACCGGTACTTTTATGCACTGCTGGTGGTCATGTCACAAAATCAAGCAATTCTGGAAGAAGATCCACGTACACAGCCAAGCAATTCTGGGGACTGAATTGGAATTTAAATCGGAATATTATTTACTAAATTTGACGAATGATAAATTAAACATCAACAATGATAAGATTTTTTATTACATGGCTGCGGCAGCAAGGGTTGTGCTGGCCAGGAAATGGAAGCAGGAAGATGCCCCTGAACCAATCGAATGGGCTGAAAAATTAGTGGAACTCATGGACATGGAACAACTAAATTGCTTAGTTAATAATCAAGGCCCTAGAAACAAGATCAATTGGCAGTCCGTCATAGCCTACCTTTCCAAAACAAGGATATAGGGAGGAATGGAATAGATATAAAAAGACTGATGGTGATCTAAATGTAAAATTGTAACTGTAAGTGTCAAGCAGGACTAATCCCCAGTCGTCCGGACGGAAGGACAAGAATTTTCCCTTCTCCTCTTTTTTTTTTTTTCTTCTCTCTTCTTTCTTCCCCACTTTCCCTGTATCTCCCTCCACTCACTAATCTATTTCCATTTTTCTTCTTGCTTTTTTTTTCCCTCTCTTGTTTGTACCATAAATTGTAAAACCTTAATAAAAATATTTAAGAAAAAAAAAGGATCTCCGTCTTAGCCGGACTCACCTTCAACCTACTGGCTCGCAGCCATCCAGTAATGGCTTCAAGGCAATGATGGAAATTATCGGGTACGGAGTTGGGCTGGCCTTCCATCCCCAGAACGAGCTGGGTGTCATCCTCATATTGATGACACTCCAGGCCGAAGCTGCGTACTAACCGAGCAAGTGGTCGGACATAGATGTTAAATAATGAAGGGGAGAGGATTGCCCCCTGAGGCACCCCACAATGAAGGGGGGCACCCCCTGAGACAACCTCACCCCTTCTCACTCGCTGAAGCCGGTTCCGGAGGAAAGAGGACAGCCAGTTTAGGACTGTCCCCCTCACCCCGGCCCCAGCCAGACGATGGGTCAAAAGATCATAATCGACAGTATCAAACGCTGCCGTGAGGTCCAATAACACGAGCAGCGCTGATCCACTGTAATCGAGTTGGCAATGCAGCTTGTCTGTGATGGCCACCAGCACCGTCTCTGTCCCATGCCCTGAACGGAAGCCAGACTGGAAGGGGTCAAGCCAAGTTGCATCATCTAAGTAGGACTGCAACTGCTCCATTGCTGCCCTTTCAACCACCTTGTCCAGGAATGACAAATTCGACACTGGGCGATAGTTGGAAGGGACCGACGGATCTAAACTCGGTTTCTTCAGCAATGGAATGACCACTGCCTCTTTCAATCCCTCTGGAAACACTCCTTGCTCAAGGGAGGTGTTAACTCGTTTCATGGCTGAGCAGGTAGTTGGTTTTGAAATCCTAAGAAAAACAATAATGCCACATTTGTATTTATTTATTTCAAATGTCAAAGGCATTGCATAAAATAGTTTATCTAAAACTGATATAATAGTGTGTCTAAAACTGATGATATAAAGGGATCACAAGCTGCTAGATAGGTTCAAACCAAAAACAGGCAACAGTGACCGCATTGCCTGTAGTTTTCAACCATTCTTCTTCTGTGCATGAGGCAGGACATCGTGGACAAGCATACAGATGCGGAGTTGTTTGTTCTGCTCTGTAGTTGCACAAAGTGGAGGATTCTTCTTGGTAGTACCATTTTGCCAGGTTGTCTTTTGATCTGCCAACTGTGCTTCTGAGTCTTTTCAGGGACTTCCAAGTTGCCAATTCTTGGTTTGCCCCTTGAGAAAGACCCTCACAGGTGGCCATCCAGTTGGAATTGCCTGGCTTAGCTGTCCAGAGGGATGCTCTTGCTGTTGCTGGGGGGACATTAACAGGAGTGGTGGTTCTCATGAAGCTTTTCTTTGATTGGAGTCTTCTGGGAGGAGGCTGATAGCCATGCAGTGGGTGGCTTTCACAGTGTTCAACCTTATTTCTCTTGCAATTGGCAGCCACTTCTCGTCGCACATCAGAGGAGGGAATGCCAGCTAGCTTATAGATTCTATCAACAGATGTAGGTTTGAGATGTCCTGTGATTATTCTACATGTCTCACTCAGTGCTATATTTACCTGCATTGCGTCGGCAGACTTATGCCAGACAGGGCATGCATACTCAATAGTTAAGTAAGAAAAGGCCTGGGCTGATATTCTTATTAATTTTGGGTCTGCACCCCATGCACCCCATGGACTATTAGTAATTTTCTGCAGGATGTTATTGCATGCAGCTACTTTGTGCTTGGTGTTCGGACAAAGTATTTCTTTACAACATTATGGCACATTGATTCTTGCTTTGTACAGATACTGGGCATAAGAAGAGCACTGCCAAGTCAGATTAACATTTGGTCTTGTCTAACTTAACTTATACTAGTCAACTTATACTTGCCCTCCTTTCTGCTAGAGATCCCTGTGTACAACTAGTGGGCCACTGTGTGACACAGAATGCTGGACTAGATGGGCTGAGGCCCGATTCAGCATGGCTCTTCTTATGTTCTTATGTTCTTAACCAGAAGTTTCTTGGAACAGTTGGTCTTTCTTGTTGCTTATCCACAATAGATGTTATTTATCAGGGGTAAGCCATGTGTAGCAGTCAGAGGTGATAGAGTTAGAAACTGGCAATCTCCAGCAAATGCAACAATTCAAGTGTAAGACTGGAGGCAGTGAAGTCATTCGAGCCCAACTGATGCATTAAGTTTGGATATGGAAGCACATCAGATTGAAGGAAGACCTAAGTAAAGGTAAAGGTTTTCCCCTGACATTAATATTATTATTATTATTAATGACTCTGGGGGTTGGTGCTCATCTCCATTTCTAAGCCAAAGAGCCGGCGTTGTCTGTAGACACCCCCAAGGTCATGTGGCCAGCATGACTGCATGGAGCGCCGTTACCTTCCTGCTGGAGTGGTAACTATTGATCTACTCACATTTGCATGCTTTCGAACTGCTATGTTGGCAGAAGCTGGGGCTAACAGCGGAAGCTCACCCCGCTCCCTGGATTCAAACCTGTGACCTTTCAGTCAACAAATTTAGCAGCTCAGCGGTTTAACCCGCTGCACCACCGGGGGCTCCTGAAGGAAGACCTAGTTGCTACAAAAAAACTTAATTCATTTATTTATTTAAAGAGCCTGGGGGTCCATTTGGACTCCCAGCTGACCATGGAGGCCCAGGTCTCTGCGGTCAGCAAGATCGCTTTTTTCATCTGCGACAGGCAAGGAGGCTGGCCCCCTATCTCTCCCGGAACGATCTGGCCACGGTGATCCAAGCCACAGTCATCTCAAGGCTGGATTACTGCAACACGCTCTACGTTGGCCTTCCTCTGTCGGTGACCCGGAAGCTCAGGCTAGTGCAGGAACATAAGAACATAAGAACATAAGAAGAGCCATGCTGAATCGGGCCTCAGCCCATCTAGTCCAGCATTCTGTGTCACACAGTGGCCCACTAGTTGTACACAGGGATCTCTAGCAGAAAGGAGGGCAAAACCCTCACCTGCTCCCGACCCCCACAACCAGTACCCGGGAAAATCCTGCCTGCCTCCATCAACACAGAGGTGGCACTTGGATGTCCATTTCAGTAGCTACTGATTCCCTTGGTATCCATGAATCTGTCTAATCCTGCCTTGAAGCTGTCCAGGCTGACAGCTGTCACAACCTCCTCTGGAAGTGAGTTCCATAACCCAATGACCCTCTGGGTGAAGAAATATTTCCCTTTATTAGTCCTAACTTTCCTACCTTGGAGCTTTAGGGAGTGCCCCTAGTCCTAGTATTGTGTGACAGAGAAAATAATTTTTCTTTATTCACCTTTTCTATCCCATGCATGATTTTATACACTTCGATCAAGTCACCTCTTAAACGCCGTCTTTCAAGGCTGAAAAGACCAAGGCGTTGCAACCTGGTTTCATAAGGGAGCTGCTCCATCCCTTGGATCATATTTGTTGCCCTTCTTTGTACCTTTTCCAGTTCCGTTATATCCTTCTTGAGGTGCGGTGACCAGAATTGTACACAGTACTCCAGATGTGGCCTCACCATAGATTTGTAGAGAGGCAATACAACATTTGCCGACCTATTTTCGATTCCCTTCCTGATCATGCCAAGCATAGAATTTGCTTTTTTCACTGCTGCAGCGCACTGGGTTGACACCTTCATTGAGCTGTCCACCAAAACCCCAAGATCCCTTTCCTGGTTTGTCTCAGAAAGCTTTGATCCCATCAGTTGATAAGTGTATTTGGGGTTCTTTTCCCCGATGTGCATGACTTTACACTTGTTTAGGTTAAAATGCATTTGCCACTTTGTTGCCCATTCACTCAATTTCGAGAGATCTTTCTGGAGCTCTTTACAGTCAGTTTCATTTTTAACTACCCTGAACAGTTTAGTGTCATCTGCAAACTTTGCTACCTCACAATTTACATCTACATCCAGATCGTTTATGAATAAATTAAAAAGTAACGGTCCTAAAACTGAACCTTGGGGTACGCCACTTCTCACCTCTTTCCACCCAGAGAAGTGTCCATTTATTACCACCCTTTGTTTCCTACAGTTTAGCCAGGTTCCAATCCAGGACAAGACCTGTCCCCTGATTCCATGGCTGAAGAGCTTATTTAGGAGCCTTTGGTGAGGGACTTTGTCAAAAGCCTTTTGAAAGTCAAGGTAAACAATATCGACTGGGTCCCCTTTATCTATGTGTTTATTTACACCCTCAAAGAATTCTATCAAGTTAGTAAGACATGATTTGCCTTTGCAGAAACCATGTTGATTTTCCTTCAGCAATGCCTGTTCTTCTATGTGCTTAGTAATTTTTTTCTTTAATAATGGTTTCCATCACTTTGCCTGGAACTGAGGTTAGACTAACTGGCCTATAATTTCCTGGATCACCCCTGGATCCTTTCTTGAAGATCGGAGTTACATTTGCCTCCTCCAGTCCTCGGGTACAGTGCCTGATCTTAGAGAAAGGTTATATATTTTGGCTAGAATTTCAGCAATTTCACACTTGAGTTCCTTAAGAACTCTGGGGTGGATGCCATCTGGCCCTGGTGATTTGTTGACATTTAGTTTAGTAAGGCATGTGAGAACATCTTCCTTGTTTATCTCTATCTGGTTTAATTCATTTAATTCCCTCCCTGAAAAAACTGACTCAGCTGCAGGCATATGTTGTCTGTCCTCCTGTGTGAAAACGGAGGCAAAGAAGTCGTTTAGCCGCTCAGCAATCTCCTTGTCTTCACTTATCGTCCCTTTCTTACCATTTTCGTCAAGTGGCCCAACTGCTTTTCTAGTTGGGTTCCTGCTTCTGATGTACTTAAAGAAGTTTTTGCTATTTTTTTAATGTTCTTAGCTATATGTGCCTCAAAATCTCTCTTGGCTTTCCTGACGGTTGCTTTGCATTTAGTTTGCCAGAGCTTGTGTTCCTTTCTGTTCTCCTCAGTAGGAAGAGCCTTCCATTTCTTAAATGAGTTTTTCTTCTTTCCAATCACATCTTTTACTTCATTTGTAAGCCATACTGATGTCCTCTTGGACTTTCCCGGCCTCTTTCTTATTTTAGGAATGCATTTTAGTTCGGCTTGTTTTATAGTATTTTTAAACAGTTTCCAAGCATTTTGGAGGGATTTGATTTTTTTACTGTTCCTTTTAGTTTGTTCTTTACTATTTTTCTCATTTTGGTGAAATTCCCTTTGTGAAAATTTAAGGTCTCTGTGTTAGTTTTCACTGACAGTTTGCTATCCAAACTTAAGTTGAAGGTTATTGTGTTGTGGTCACTGGTACCTATGGGCTCAGTTACAAGGACATCTTGAACGAGATCTTGTTCATTTGTTAGCACCAAGTCCAGGATCCCCTTTCCCCTGGTTGGTTCCATGACCATCTGCTCAAGGGAATAATCAGCTAGCATGTCGAGGAACCTTGTCTCTCTTTCATGCGTAGAACAAGAATTTAGCCAATCTATTCGGGGATAGTTGAAGTCCCCCATTATGACTAATTTATTGCTTTTTGAGGCCTGTTTAATTTCATTTTCCAGATAGCAGTCTGCCTCTGGAGTTTGGTTGGGAGGGCGATAGCAGATCCCTAATGCTAGATTAGTTTTTTGTCCTGGGACTTTTATCCACAATGTTTCTGTAAGTGGGTTTGAATTTTCTTGAAATTCTAATTCATGAGATTCTAGCTCTTCATTTATGTACAAGGCCACACCGCCACCGTTTTTCCCTCTCCTGTCTTTCCTGTACAGTTTATAACCTGGAATTTTTGTGTCCCAATTGTTTTCCTCTGTCCACCAGGTTTCTGTTATGCCAATAATATCAATATTTTTTCTTTTTGCCAAACATTCCAACTCCCCTATTTTTGTTCGAAGGCTTCTAGCGTTTGCGTACAGACATTTATATTTATTGCTCTGGTGCCCTTTCAACTTTGGCTGTTTATGAGAATTTGTAGAAGGCCTACCATGTCCTACCTCTTGACTACTTTCTATCTTTTCTGTTGACTCAGCCATTTGTGCGTAAATTTCATCCTCCATACTTGGCGTTTCACCCTCTCGAACCGGAAGCTGGCCAGCTCCTGTCGACTTTCCCCTAGGAATCAGTTTAAAAGCTGCTCTGAAGCCTTTTTAATATTATTTGCCAGCAGTCTGGTTCCATTTTCGTTCAAGTGTAACCCGTCCCTTTTGTACAGGTCTGGCTTTCCTGAAAATGTTCCCCAGTTCCTAACAAATCTAAATCCTTCCTCTCGACACCACTGCCTCATCCACGCATTGAAGCTCCTGAGCTCTGCCTGTCTGGCTGTCCCTGCGCGGGAACAGGTAGCATTTCCGAGAATGCTACCTTTGAGGTCCTGGACCTTAATCTTCTACCTAGCAACCTGAATTTGGCTTCCAGGACCATCCGCTTAGCCTTCCCAATGTCATTGGTACCAACGTGTACCACGACCACTGGCTCCACCCCAGCACTATCCACCAGCCTATCTAGATGCCTCGTGATGTCCGCGACCTTTGCACCCGGCAGGCAATTTACCATGCGGTCATCACGTCCATCACAAACCCAGCTTTCTATGTTCGGACAATCGAATCACCCACAACAAGAAGCCCCCTCCTACCACCCGTCGAGAAGTATCTTCGGTGCACGAAGATATGGGCACAGCCTCTGAGGAAGGGGTCCCAACTAAGGGAGCCGATCCCTCTTCCTCAGACTGATGTTCTCCCTGCCCAAGACCCCCATTTTCCAAGGCAGCTGGAGGGCTGCTCGGCACGGAGTGGGATGCTCCTATTGCATCTCTGGAGATCTTATCCTCCAGCCTCACTTCCTCTCTGTGCTTCTCCAGGTCTGCTACCTTGGCTTCAAGGGAAGAAACACGTTCCCTGAGAGCCAGGAGCTCGCTGCAGCGAACGCACACCCAAGACTTCTGCCCGGCAGGCAGATAGTCATACATGTGACACTCGATGCAAAACACTGGGAAACCCCCCTCCCGCTGCTGGCTGACTACCTCCATTTCTTATTAATATGGGTTTTTTTGTAGATTAACTGTTTGTTGTGGTCTTAATTTACTTAATTTAATTTTTTTTACAAGTCTTTGGATATTTCTTTTCCGACTTGTTACAAGTTTATGCTCTATCGTTAGGCAAGCTGCTAACAAAGACCTAAAACAGAAACTAGGCTAACTCAAAACAGAAACTAGGCTAACTCCTCCCACCTGGCAGGATGTGAGTCAGCTGGGAGCTGCTGTAGCAAGCCCCACCCCTTCCCTTGCTTAAGGCAACTTGGAAGGGAAAACAACTGCTTCTTGCTGCTGCTAACAAAGACCTAAAACAGAAACTAGGCTAACTCCTCCCACCTGGCAGGATGTGAGTCAGCTGGGAGCTGCTGTAGCAAGCCCCACCCCTTCCCTTGCTTAAGGCAACTTGGAAGGGAAAAACAACTGCTTCTTGCTGCTGCTAACAAAGACCTAAAACAGAAACTAGGCTAACTCCTCCCACCTGGCAGGATGTGAGTCAGCTGGGAGCTGCTGTAGCAAGCCCCACCCCTTCCCTTGCTTAAGGCAACTTGGAAGGGAAAAACAACTGCTTCTTGCTGCTGCTAACAAAGACCTAAAACAGAAACTAGGCTAACTCCTCCCACCTGGCAGGATGTGAGTCAGCTGGGAGCTGCTGTAGCAAGCCCCACCCTTCCCTTGCTTAAGGCAACTTGGAAGGGAAAACAACTGCTTCTTGCTGCTGCTAACAAAGACCTAAAACAGAAACTAGGCTAACTCCTCCCACCTGGCAGGATGTGAGTCAGCTGGGAGCTGCTGTAGCAAGCCCCACCCCTTCCCTTGCTTAAGGCAACTTGGAAGGGAAAAACAACGTTCTTCTGAGGATGATGTGCTGTTCATTGTGTTAACTGTGTTATTAATTACTGTACTGCTGTTGTTTTTAATTGTTTTTAACTGCTTATTGCCTGTATTTTACTGTGCCCTTCGGCACCTGTAAGCCGCCGTGAGCCTCAGGGAGTCGGCGGCATAGAAGCCCGAATAATAAATAAATAAATAAATAAATATACTACTTTTCTCATCCCTGAGGGGACTCAAAGTGGTTTCCAACATAACAGTGGTTAAATTCAATGCTAAACAGTGTAAGGTGGGAGAAGCCTATTTATAGTGTGAATCAAGAGAGTAAATTCATCCTTCTTCTGAATAATATGATAGAAGAAAAAACCCATCTTGAGGCAATATGTGTCCCCAGATAGGGATGCTAATCTTTGATTATTATAATGTCCTTGCATATGAGGATGAATCATAGGTCTGAAAATCGAGGGTCATTAAAACTTTTAAAAATGTATGCTGGGGGTTATATAGCAATTTAGTGGTCTCATTCCAAAAATAATCTCAGATTTGCGCCATCACATACAGGTTCTTCACAACTTGCTTTGATGTTTTTGCATCGTAAGGTACGACTGGATGAAATTACTATCAAAGTTAATGACAATAAATCGGGAATGGTTTCTTACCTACAGGGCTGAGTTTACATATTTATAGTACAACTCTCATATCCTACAGCTTCATTTACCCACCTTTGATGAAGAATGATCTATATAGGCATTTCCTGGGTCTTCCTAGGAATTCTGTGGTTTGCTTCCACTAGATGTTGGCCATAGAGCTACACTAAGGATCTAGCAATATCCTTTCAAGGCATTTCCTATGTCCTCTCCAGTGCAACTCTACTGAAAATTGTATGTTTAATAGGGTTCACTAAAGGTAAAGGTCTAGTCGCGTCCAACTCGGGGTGGTGACATCTCAATTTCTAAGCCAAAGAGCTGGCATTGTCCATAGACATCTTCATGGTCATGTGGCCAGCATGACTGCATGGAGCACAGTTACCTTCCCGCAGAAGCGGTACCTATTGAACTACTCACACTTGCATGTTTTTGAATTGCTAGGTTTGCAGAAGCTGGGCCTAACAGTGCGAGCTGACTTCACTCCCCAGATTCAGTAGGTTGAAGGTGAATCCAGCGAAGACAGAGATCCTCTGGCTGGGTTGTCTGGGCGGTAGGGATGTCCAGCTTCTGACCCTGGATGGCGCGGCATTATGCCCATCATCTTCAATAAAGAGCCTTGGAGTTCTTTTGGACCCTCTGCTGTCAATGGAGGTGCAAATCTCCGCTGTCAGCAAAGTAGCGTTTTTCCATCTTCGCCAGGCTAGGAGGCTGGCCCCTTACTTGTCTCGGCATGACTAGGCCACGGTGTTCCAAGCCACGGTCATCTCAAGGTTAGACTACTGTAATGCTCTGTACATTGGCCTGCCTCTGTCGGTGACCCGGAAACTCAAGCTGGTGCAGAACGCCGCAGCTCGGTTGCTCGCAGGAGCTTCTGCGAGCTACCACATTACACCAATTCTGCGGGAACTGGAATGGCTTCCTATTGAGTACCGGATCACCTTCAAAGTGTTAGTCTTGACTTTTAAGGCCTTGTATGGTCTGGGGCCAGTGTACCTAAGGGACCACCTAAACCTATACTGTCCCATGAGAACACTTGTTCGAGCCATACCCAATGTCAAACAATACCACCTAACTTCAACACGGAGAAGGGCATTCTCCACCATCGCCCCCATTCTCTGGAATGCACTACCCCCGGAGGTTTGGGCCTTGCGTAATCTGTTGGCTTTTCGGAAGGCCTGCAAGGTAGCCCTATTCCGGCAGGCCTTTGAGTTGTTATGTGCTATCCCCTAGGACTTGTGTTATCTCTTAGGAATGGTTTTATCCTTGTGGTTTTATTGCTGTTGTAGATTTGTTGTTTTATTGTGGTGCTTGATATAAGCTGCGCGGAGCCAGCTGGGAGTGGCAGCCAATAAATCTAATAAATAAATAAATAAATAAATAAACCACTGACCTTTCAGGCAGCAAGTTCATTATTAACTGTGTTTTCATATATCCATGAAAAATCCTGGAATATATCCCATGGGGGGGAGTTGTACAAAAACATTTTCTGCACAGAAAACAGGCTTTCTGCATAGAAAATACCTTTCTGTGCAGGAAAATGGTTTTCTGCACAGAAAACGTATTTTAAAGAACTCCTTTCTCCCGTATTGCTCTGTAGAGCAAAACATTCTGAATGTTTTGGGATGTTTGAATACCAGGAAAAACCGCAAAAATATCATTTTCTCTATTATTTCATACTACATTTTCTGACTGTCCAGAAACCTATTTTCTGACCTGGAAATGAATAATTGTGAATGTTCTTTCCATCCCAATGTTCTGAATTACATTCACATAGTTACATCATGATCTTCTTAGATTTGTCACCTATTCTTCTCACCATCAAGAAGATTTTTGCTCAGAGATCAGAAAGTGAATTTTATTTCTTTTAATCCAATTTATTCTTTGAGAATAGTAAAATAGCTTGTTTTCTTTTCTTGAATTAATTATTGCAATGCTCATTAACTTTACATTGCTTTGGGGTATTTTTTTCCAACGAGCTTAATAATATTGATAAGAAAACTTTTAAAAAATTTCGTAATTCTTATGATTGTGATGGCAAGGATTATAAATCTGGAAAAAAGTTCTAAAATGACTCTTTTAAAGTAATTCACCAAAGTGAACCAAGCTTTTCATTACACAAGGGAAGTTCCCATTTATTATATGACTTCTGTGACTTTGTTGTCCTGTCATTACTCAGAAGAGTAACTACATTACTTGTAACTTGATTACGTTGAAGCCCGGCTTGTGATCATCCATTCCATCAATGAGTCATACGTTCTGCTTTTAATTCCCGCCCACTTGTTATTTCCTGTTTTGCTGCCCTGTCTGTGTCTGCCCACCGTGAATCATCCAAAGCAAGACGATTCATATTTCTTATCCTGGAATCGCAGAAGCAGGGACAGATTAAGAGGCTCCTTGAAATGTAAAATTATACTTTTAAAAAAGGCACAGAGAGAACTATTGAAGTTGTGGTTTTTAGAAAGTTACTGTAGAATTAATGAGGTTTCATACCACGTTAACGGCCATTGCTCAATGGTATGGAATAAGGGAGTTGCAGCTTCCAAGGGCTTTAGCATTCTCTGCTAAAGTGTAATGGTGCCTTTGTCTTCCAACCCCCCGAAATAACAAGACAGACACAAAATATATGGATTCGAATTTGGGCAACTTTTATTGACAGTTACCTATTTAACTTATAACTCAACTAACTTTTTGGTGTTCATTCAACTTGGTGTGTGTAAGCGGAGGTAGCATCTTCTAAAGTCTACCCCTCAGCTATTCAGGCGCACTACCTGGGTCCCCTGCAGATTTCAGCCCGGGCAACCCGTAAGGGAAACATCAGGAGAAATCTCTCTCAACATTTATTTATTTATTTATTTATTTATTTATTTATTCGATTTAGTAGACCGCTCTCTCTGGAGCCCAGAGCGGTTTACAGCAATAAAACCAGATAAAAACACATAAAAACAGCATTATAAAACCAATTAAACCCCGCTCCCAACAATAAAATCCCAGCAGAACGACAATAATGCAGGTGGCAAGACGCGGCAGGATGGCAGGTTATAGCAGGCCTCAGACAGAGCCGAATGCCTGGCTAAACAACCAAGTCTTTCCGGACTTGCGAAATGCCATCAAGCCCCATAGGGCTCGCGTCTCCTCAGGTAGCGAGTTCCAGAGGCTCGGCGCAGCCACTGTGAACGGCCTCTGCCGCGTACTCGATAGCCTGTAGGTCTTGATGCCAGGCACCTTCAGTAAGTTGAGCCCCTCTGAACGCAGTGATCTTTTGGGCACGTATGGGGTAAGCCGCTCCTTCAGGTACACTGGCCCCAAACCATATAAGGCCTTAAAAGTTAAGACTAACACCTTTTGAGACTAGACTCTCCCCGCTCCTGGGGCATTCACCTTCACCTCACCCCTGAACTCTAGGTGAGTGTTTTCAGAATGCCCCACACCCTTAAGGGGTGCCTTAAATGTATACAAACTTTTGAATAACTAATCTATTTACGCTTGGCTAGTTTACCTGCCAACCATTCCATCTAGCCCCTAAGACGACAGTGTAGGATAGGCAAAGCCCTAGTGGGCAAATTCCTATCCGACCCCAAATGTTAAACCATTTGACGATTATTATACTATACATGGGCAGGAGTGGAGGGCGATGTCCTTTTTGCAGAATGAGGGAGGAGGGGCTGGAATAGCGTGGTGCCAGCCCCTTCTCCCTCATTCTGCAAAAAGGACATGCCTCCACTCCTGCCCATGTATAGTATAATAATAATCGAGAAGGGGGAGAAACGGCTGGCACCACGCTATTCCAGCCCCTCCTCCCTTCCAGCAAATTCTGCGAAATTAAACAATCTCTTCTCTGAGGGGAGGAGACAAAAGTGCACCACCCCCCCCCCCCAACTTGTTGGAGGGTGAAGTGTACAACTATTTGCAACTCTCTGGATTTCATAGAATTGAACCATAACACTGTTTTATTTATCGTATTAGAAGCAAACCAATAGTACAGTTGTAATGTATTTAAAAACACAAACTTGGCATTATACTAAATGTTCGTTGACCAGTAGCTGGCCACTTGGGGTGCCTTTGGTGTGGCTGTAAGAAGGTCCTCCATTGTGCATGTGGCAGGGCTCAGGCTGCATTGTAATACTGTAGGTGGTTTGTGGTTTGCTCTTCTCCACACTCGCATGTCATGGACTCCACTTTGTGGCCCCATTTCTTAAGGTTGGGTCTGCATCTCATGGAGCCAGAGGACAGTCTGTCCAGCGCATTCCAAGCCACCGAGTCTTCTGTGTGCCTGGGGGGGGGGGGGGAGTCTGTCATTTGGAAACATCCATGGCTTGAGGTTCTGGGTTTTAGCCTGCCACTTTTGGACTCTAGCTTGCTGAGGTGTTTTTGTGAGTATATCTGTAGATCTTAGAAAACTATTTCTTGATTTAAGGCATGGGCGTGCACGTAAAAGGGGTGTCAAACCACATTAATTCTGCAGTATAGGTGTACCCTCCAGTCTCGGAATAATAAATTTTCCCTCCCTGCTCAGTGGGGAGGGAAAGAGAATTGCCTCCTCCCATGAAGGAGGAGACAAGTCTGGAGGCACTTTCTGGAAGGAGGCAGAGCCAGGCTCCTGGCAATTGCTGGCCTCCTTCCTCAGTCTGGAGCCAGACAACGATCCACCACTCCCACCCATTAAACGGTATATTAATGTTGCAATTAGGGGGCTGGGTAGGAATTTTTTATCTCTCTTATGTTCTAAGAAGGTTTTTTCATCTACCCTATACCGTTACAAGGTAAATTGGGATGTGTGTGGTTAAATAGGTAGCCACGGTAAACTGTTAGGAAAAGCAAAAAATGGGATATATGCCTAAGGCACCCCCCTTTAGGGGTGAAGGACATTAACTAATACACTCACCCGAGGCTCCGTTTAAAAAGGTGAGGGGGATTTATAATGGCCTAGAAATTCAAGTAAAGGTCTCTGATACCTGGAGAAAAACCGCTCCGACATATTTCCTTTGGAGGTTGCACGATTGGATGTTCAGGGGACCCGGGTGGTTTGCCCTAGCTAGTCGAGGGGTAGGCCAGACAGGGATGCTACTTCGGTTTTGCCACCAAGTTCAAGATCCATAATTCAGTTCCAGTTAAAGTTAAACAGGTAACAATTAATAAAAGTTGCCCACATTTTAAACCCAAATACTTGCGTGTGGTCTCGTTATTTCGTGGGTTGGCAGGCAAAAAGCCCAGGTACAAATCCTTGCTTTGGGTGCAACTACATGGTAGAATTAATGTAGTTTAATACTACTTTAACTGTCATGACTCAATGTTATGAAATTGTGAGAACTGTGGTTTTCATAAGAGTTTTGTCTTCTCTGTCAAAGAGTGCTAATGCCTCACCAAACTGCACCGCTGAAGAAATTATACTGTTTAACCTTTATCGCGCCACCTGGTATCTGTTGGGAAGTAGCAGCCAATAATGAAAGGACCAAGGCAGTGACATCTAGAGCCCATCCTTTGTTCAGATATCAGCCAGCACGCCAACGTCTTAAATCAAGAAACAGCTTTCAAAGGTCTACAGCAGGGGTGCCCACATTTTTTCAGCATGCGAGTTACTTATAATAAAACCAAGTCAGAAAGATCTACCTACCTCCTCAAGGCTGGAGAGGGGCGGGGCTTGGTGTGGGGGAGGGGCTTGGCCCGGCCTGGCTCTGCCCCCTGGCTTCAGCTCTACCAGCAGCTTCTCCAGGCTTGAGGATGGCAGTGCCAAGCCAGCCTTGTGCTAGCTATGCCACCACTGGCTTGGCACTGCCAGCCTCAAGACTGGAGAAGCTGCTGGTAGAGCTGAAGCCAGAGGGGGCGGAGCCAGGCCATGCCAAGCCACGCCCCCCTCCTCGCCTGCTTTGGAGCTCCCAGCAGCTTCTCCAGGCTCGAGGATGGCAATGTCAAGCCAGTGGTGGCATAGCTAGCACAAGGCTGCCTTGACCTTGCCCTCCTCAAGCCTGGAGAATCTGCTGGTAGAGTGGAAGTCAGAGGGGAATGGAGCCAGGCCGTGCCAAGCCCCGCCCCCTCGCTGGCTTTGGAGCTCCCAGCAGCTTCTCCAGGCATGAGGATGGCAATGCCAAGCCAGTGGTGGCATAGCTAGCACAAGGCTGGCTTGGCCCTTGTCCTCCTCAAGCCTGGAGAAGCTGCTGGGAGTGCCAAAGTTGGAGGAGGGGCTTGGCATGGCATGGCTCCACCCCCTCTGAGAAGTGCCCCATCCGGCTGGGATCGACCTCCTTCGGTCCCGGGATCGACTGGTCCATCACGATCTACTTCCTGGGCAGCCTTGGTCTACAGAGATACTCGCAGGAATGCCTCAGCAAGCGAGAGTCCAAAAGTGGCAGGTGAAAACCCAGAACCTCCATCAGTGGCTGAGACCAAATGAGAGACTCTCTCCTGGGCACACAGAAGACTGGTCGACTTGGAAGGCACTGAACAGACGGCGCTCTGGCACCACGAGATGCAGAGCCAACCTTAAGAAACAGGGACACAATGTGGAGTTCACAACATGCGAGTGTGGAGAAGAGCAAACCACAGACCTCCTACTACAATGCAATCCGAGCCTTGCCACATGCACAATGGAGAACCTTCTTACAGTGACGCCAAAGGCACTCCGAGTCACCAGCTTCTGGTGAGAAGAAACTTAGCTTAATGCTAAGTTTTCAACTTTGTTTGTGGGGTTTTTTATACACATAATCGTATTCTTAATTTGCCTCTGACATGATAAATAAACAAACCAAACTGCAGCTCCCAAAAATCCATAGCTGTTGAAGCTGTGTCAAACTGCATTAATTCTCCAGTTTCAATGACCCCCAGTAACCTCAACATTGAATCGGAAACTTAAAACTCCGGAATCACATGACTCCAGCAACTTTGGAGTTGCACTGCAGCTTTAGGACAGGATACAGCCGGCATTTGCTGCTCTCTCGTGATGTTTCCAAACTTTGTTGAAAATCAATAAAGTGGAGCTTGGATACAACATAATAGAATGGTAGCGTCCTCAAAAGTCTATTGATTGCCTGTAAATTAATATCCCTCGAGATGGTGGAAGAAAGTCGAGACGGTGGAGGAAAGTGAGAAAGAGAGCCGAGAGGGAAATCTTCCAGGGTTTTCCAGGACTATGGGAGGGAGGAAAGAGCTGGCTTTTATTCTTCGTTAGCTTTTCTGTTTCTTTCCCTGGAAAGATATTCCATTTTAACAGCCTTTGGGGGTGGTTTATTGTGATGCGGCTTTTGTAGCAGCTGACTGTGAGTTTGCCGGGATAATGCAGCACCGCTACAGCAAGCAACACAAAACAGGTCTGTTCAGTAGTCATTAGGAGGGATATCAAAATGTAATGTGCTAATCTTCCCAACAGAGTCTTCTCTCCCTCTCACACACGTGCACACAGACTTGCCTTTTCTGTTTCCTATGTTAAGAGTAGTGAGTCTTCACAAATCAAATTCCCTGTCGGTTTCTCTTGCATTCTGTCATCATAATCATCACCATCATCATCATCAATTAGTCTTCTGGGGTGAGCTTTTCTTTAGTGTAGTGATTCGAAACCTTCTTAATGCCGTGACCCCTTAATACAGTTCCTCATGTAGTAGTGATCCCCAAGCATAACATTATTGTTGTTGCTACTTCTTAACTGTAATTTTGCTACTGTTATTAATTGTAATGTAAATATCCGATATTCGGGGTGTATTTTCGTTCACTGGGCCAAATTTGGCACAAATACCCGATACATCCAAATTTGAATACTGGTGGGGTTGGGGGATTGATTTTGTCATTTGGGAGTTGTAGTTGCTGGGATTTATAGTTCGTCTACAATCAAAGAGCATTCCGAACCCCACCAATGGTGGAATTAAACCAAAGTTGGCACACAGAACTCCCACAACCAACAGAAAATACTGGAAGTGTTTGGTGGGCATTGACTTTGAGTTTTGGAGTTGTAGTTTATCTACACCCATAAAGCACTGTGGATTAATTAATTATTTAATTTAAAATTTTTGTATCCCGACCTTCTCACCTCTATAGAAGGACTCAGACCGGCTTACATCAAAATTAAGTGCTATACAATTTAAAAACCTATTACATCAATATATTAAAACATAAAGCACCCAATACATACATACAAATCACATAGCCATTTAAAACAAATTCAACTCCATCTGTGAATGTGGTCACTCAACAATGATAGATCTGGACCAAACAATGATAGATCTGGACCAAACAATGATAGATCTGGACCAAACTGGCACGAATACTCAGTATGCCCAAATGTGAACACTGGTGGAGTTTGAGGACTACTTCTCTGAAAGAAGAGCCAAATATACATCATGCCAAATCAAAAAGACCTGGGTTCAGAAATGGGAAAGATTAATAGATAAACTCAAAGGAAAAGAAAGATATAAAGAGCGGAACCATTCTTTTGCCATGATTGTTCAAGTAAAATAATATTTGAATGAAGATAAGTACTGTTCCCAGAGGGTGGGGGAAGGGGAAGAGGGGTGTAAAATCGATAGACACAAGTGGGAGATAAAGGTGGAATAGGTAAAGATAAGAACACTATGAAAACAATTTTTGATATGTTTTCAGAAACGGTGAAGGATTGTGATATTATTCTACTGTGTGAACAATAAAAAACATATATTACAAAAAAAAACCACTGGTGGAGTTTGGGGAAAATAGACCTTGACCTTTGGGAGTTGTAGTTGCTGGGATTTATAGTTCATTCACATTCACTGTAGAAAAGTAACCATAGAACCACAAGCAGGACAAGTCATTCAAAAAGTATTCAAAATGTATCAAAGTAAGTATATTGTTAAATAGGCTGAATCATCATATTATGCAAAGCATATGTATATAGATATATCAAGGCAATACAATTACATTACATGGTGGGCCGCGACGGTTGAGCTGCAGGAAATATGGCACATTATTTCACTTCTGCATGATTGATACGTTCCTGTGATGTGCTATATCTGGCTTTGGATTTCGCCACTTGAAAAAACCCATTGGGGCGAAACGGATTGGGTCCTGCAGCTCAACCATTGTGGCCCGCCCAGCGTCCTTCTTGGTTCTCCTCAAGGCCTTACTCTGGTTTATTTTGGTCACGCCTTAAAAGAATTTGGACTATTATTTAAGTACCTGGACTATTTGGATTGTGTTTGAGAACTGTGGACATTTACATTCCAATGTGTTGGGAGTTACCGCAGTTACGGATTATATGGACATTGAGCAAAGGACACACCATTTCCTTCCCAAGACTTTCCCTTGAAACACCGGTCTGTATATATTTTTCCTCAACATCTAACCCCAAGGTGCCCCTGTTATTCTGTAAGTGCGTGTGCTATACCATGTAATGTAATTGTATTGCCTTTATATATTCTATATCCATATGCTTTGCATAATATGATGATTTAGCCTATTTAACACTATACTTACTTTGATACATTTTGAATACTTTTTGAATGACTTGTCCTGCTTGTGGTTCTAGGGATTTATAGTTCACCTATGATCAAAGAGCATTCTGAACCCCACCAACGATCAAATTGGGCCAGACTTCCCACACAGAACCTCCATGTCTTGAAGGGACTCACTGGCACAAGCCTCCCTCCAGCCTTGCACACTCTTCCTCACCTGCACATGTGCACTACGCTGCTTTGCGCCAAACACACCTGCTCTCCCCTCCCCACTTGGGAGCCTCAGAAACAGCCCTGGCTGAGAGGCCAGCCAATCACAGTGGAGCAGGACTTTTGGTGGGAAGATTCGTCGTCTGTTTCTAAAAAGGAAGAGAAGGATAGCAGGAGAGATCTTCAGCCTTCTCTGCCAAAAGGGTTCCTAAGACATCAGAAATATATGTTTTCTGATGGTCTTTGGAGACCTCTCTGAAACCCCCTTGTAAACCCCTTCCGGACTCCGAGATTGAGAAACTCTGGCTTAATGCCTTTACAATGTGGAAAGGCCAAGGATGCATCAATATTGTTGAACTGATGCAGTTTGACACCACTGAGCCATCATCGCTCAATGCTGTGAAATCATGGGAGTTGTTGTTTTGCCAGTTATTATCCTTCTCTAGCAAACAACCATGGTGCCTCATCAAACTACAAATCCTATGATTCCATAGCTTTGAACCTTTTGCACGTAATGTCATGTCAAACTGCATTAATTTGAGTGTATAGGCCAGTGTTTCCCAACCACTGTGCCAGGGCACACTAGTGTGCCGTGAGCGATCATCAGGTGTGCCGTGGGAAATTGGGACCTCCAATACCCTTTCTTCCCCCTCCTGCCGAACACTCTTTCTTCTCCACTCGGGCTCCCTTCTTCCCAGCCTCACTTCTGCCGCCATTTTGATCTGAGGGGGCAGCGTGAGCATGTTCAGGAGGGGGAGGGGGAGGAAGGAAGACATGACCCGTGCGGGCGCTACTGCACAGACTCGCCCCAGTCTTCCTCCCTCCCCCCTCCCCCCTCCCCTCCTGAGCAAAGCCAGCAGAGCGAGGCTGGGAAGAAGGGAGCCCAAGTGGAGAAGAAAAAGTAAGTGTTCAGCAGGAGGGGGGGGGGAAAGGGCGTGAAAGGGAAGGGGGAGGAAGAGGTCTCTGTTGAAAGCTGGCATGGGCAAACTTGGACCTTCCACGTGTTTTGGACTTCAACTCCCACCATTCCTAGCAGCCTCGGGCCCTTTTCCTTTCCCCCCTCAACCACTTAAGCAGGAAAGGGCCTCAGGCTGTTAGGAATGGTGGGAGTTGAAATCCAAAGCACCCAGAGGGCCAAAGTTTTCCCATGCCTGTTTTAGGGTCCTTAAAGCGGTGAGCCTCCTTCCAACATTGTGATTCTGAGAGAGAGAAACTGACAGCTGTTGAGCAAGACCTTCATGTATGTCTTTCTGCCATTCCTGCCAGGATATCTATGTTGTGTTCATTGAAACAGGCCCAGGATTCACACTGAGTGTATAAATACATTTAAAAACATATTAACGATATGTATTACTGTGTTAGAGTGTCATTTTGTGTCATTTTGGTTGGTGGTGTGCCCCAGGATTTTGTAAATGTAAAAAATGTGCCGTGGCTCAAAAAAGGTTGAAAAACACTGGTATAGTCACCCGCAGTCTCAAGGGTCCTCAGCTTAAAACTGCCTCATCTCCTGGTTTAAGTAAATTGTTTTGAAATATTAGAAGTTGCACAGTGAAATGTCAGCTCCACCTCACCATTATCCACATCTAAAGGACTGTCAGAAGTTTATACCGTTATTTGTACTCTTTCATTCTGAGATGCTGTGACTCACCTGCAGTGAGAGTTAATGTAGGCTTCTTGTAAAACAATAATAGCGGGGCATTATGGCTACTTAGGATTCGTTTCTATTAGCTCTTCTGGCATTTGCGTTCTGTTGCTTCTGGGATGCCGAAAGGTATTCGGTTGTATAATTCTATTCAATCTATCTTGATGAATTTCAATGACTTTGACTTCTTCGTACTCTTCTAGAACTGCAGGCTTTGTGGTGATTTCCAGAGGGGTACTTCTGCTATTCTGTTGCAACGCTTTAATTATTGATCGTTTTATTGACACATAACTTTTCATGGTATAGCATCGGCTTCATCAGATGCATACATTGCTGTCCTTAATGGGAAGGTGTTGGCGTAAATGTTTGTTGATGAGCAAGCCATAAATTCTCTCTTGTTTATAGACACAGATGGCAGAATTAGATCAACCTTTAGTCTGTCTTGAGAGTTTGGTGTAGTAGTTTGGGAAATGAAGTCTCCAACTCATGTTCATTGAGGGCCATACCGGCCTTATGGTTACCTTCAAAGGGCTGTGGAATCCATAGAGGGAGAATCCATGGATGCAGAGGGACAAATATAATTTGAGTGCTCTTTCCTTTTTACTCAATTTGGGTTGCTAGATGTTATTTAATTACAGCTCCCATCACTACTGATTATCCACAATACAGACTAGGAATAATGGGAATTGCATCTGAACAGCCCATGTGGCTCTGAGGTTGGAGAAGGGTTACTCTTCTTGGCATTACTTCATGAATGAAGATTCTTAGGAAGGACTCATCCCACGCTTTTTACAAGCGCGTTGATGACTAAAAAGGCCAATCTGAGGTAGGCAAGTTCAGTTGCAGAAAGCACAGCAGAAAGTCTCCTTGGGTGATGTTGTTTCCAAGCTGCGGTTCTTTCTGTGTTGTCATTTCTCTTTGAGACCCGTTCGGCGTGACTTCTCGAAAGAGGCCATAGCATTGTGGATAGTGAGTCTCCATGCCTCCCGATGTGAGGCCAGGGTGGACCATTGTTGGTGATCAATCTGGCTGAGCCTGAGATGTTGTTTCAGAAGGGTCCTTATATCTCTTTTTGGGGGCACCTCTCTTGCACTGACCCGTGGTGAGTTCACTGTAGAGTAGTATCTTTGGGAGGCAGTGGTCCTCCATCCTAGAGATGTGCCCTGCCCAGCGCAGCTGTGTTCTCAATAGCATGGCCTCAATGCTGGTGATCCCTGCTTGCTTGAGGACAGCAACATTAGTCACAAAGTTGGTCCAGTGTATATTTAGGATTGTGCGAAGACAGCACTGATGAAAGCATTCGAGGAGTTGTAGGTGCTGGCAATAAAGGACATTTTGAATCCAGAGATCACACCACAAGCCTTGTATCTCAGTCCAAATCCCACGCTCCTGACTAAACACAACAAACTACAGTCTTCCAAATCCTACTGTATCCCAACTCCCATCAGCTCTAGTCATGATATCGAATGATAATGAATACAAGAGTTGTAGTCCAGCACCTGGAGGGCCACCTAAAATGATATGGCATTCTGGATTTGGCCTGCGGGTCTTGAGCTTGAGACGTGTGGACTCTAGAAATCAAGGTTTGGTTTCCGGCTCAGCCATGGAACCCCAATGGGTGACCTTGGCCAAGTCTCTCAGCCCCAGAAAATCCCATAATAGATTCCTCTTAAAGTTGTCATAAGTTGGAAATGACTTGAAGGCACACAACAACATCAACAAAGATTCATTCTGTTCAGAAGGCAGGAACTCAGAGGCTGTTTGACTAATATGTTGGGAGATCTGTTTGTGGCGTGGTTCTATTTATTGTATTTACTTTATTTATATTCCGCTCTTCTCACCCCGAAGGGGACTCAGAGGTAAACATACTTAGCAGACAATCCCTGTCGTTTCCACATACATACATATAGACAAACAGAGGCAAACTCTGGCCACCAGGGGGAGCTGGCGCACTCCTTATCTCTCAGCATTCCCAGCGTCCCTTGTTGTTCCTTCCGCATTCCTCAGGGTTCCTGAAGTTCTTTAATGGCCTCATAATTCAGTCAAAATTTCCTCCCCACTTAATGTGGTGCCTTTATCTCCTACTTGACAGATGCAACTATCTTTCAGGCTGCAAAGGTCGACAGCAGGCTACACTTAAAGGTCGAGCACCCACCTCGAGCCTGCCCACCTTGAACTCATGACCTACTGGTCAGAGAGATCTTATGCAGCTGACACTTAGCAGCTGCGCCACATTCCCGGTTCTAGCTCCTTTGCTTCAATCTTATCAGATTTTGTAAAATAGCAATGGACAGACCTGGCTAGTTCTTGGATGAAGGACCATCCGAAAAGACCAAAGGTATACAGGTAGGATTAGGGCTACATCTTGCCTGAAGCCTTCAAAAGATGGTACTATCAGCTAAATTTGAGAATACTGACCTAGTTCCGCTCCTTATGTATGTTTCTACTTCTTTTCCACCTCTGTTTGACCTATAATGAAAGTAAATGCAAAAAATATTTGGATAGATATCGTCAGCTTTGCACTCCTCAACCAATGACTGTTTATGCAGTGCTTTATAAGTTGATCTATGGGCTGTTCCGCTTTGCCAGTTCCATACTGGGCACCTCTGCCTTTTAAACTTGAGTAGTTGAGCAGTTAAGCAAAGTTTTGCAAGTCCTCAGAATTGAAGTTTCACAAAGCTGCTCTCCTTTGGGAGGCTCTTAAAGAGAAACAGAGAAGCCATCAGTGGTGGATGTGTTAAGGCTGAAGACGGGCCCAGAAATCAGAGGAGCAAAGGAACGGAGGAAAAGTTGTTTCATTAAGTGTTGATGGAGCCTGTGCGCTTTCTAGCCCCTGGCTCACAAAACCGATCAGCCGCAAGGCAGGCTCGAAATGAGTCTCCCCCTCCCTCGCCCCTTTTCTCCATGCCCTGCCTGTCACTCACTTGACAGATTGATAAGATGCAAATTCTCCCTGTATGGAATTGGATTTAAACTGCAGACTGATGAGTAGGAAGGGCAGAATTGATGGAACAGAGATGGGGCCTTCTATCCCCTTTTTATTTATTACTCTTCAACTCTGGACCCAGGCAGCCCTTCCTCTTTCGCTTCTCCCCAGCCATGATTTACTGCAAAGAGGACAGGTTTAGAACCAGTTTGGGTGGAACATTTTTGTAGTCATGAGCCGGGTTCCTATTGTGGGCAATTATCATTGTCAGACTGTTGGCGGTGGACATGCTCTGTATTATAAGGAAGGATGGAGAGGGAGGAATGCCTTACCTGGAAAAAAGGAAAGAAAAAGGGGCTCACAAAAAGGGGAATGAAAATGACAATTTGGAAGTAAATGTATGCACGTCCAGTTCTTAAATAATTGTTGTTGTCATTGTTATATTTAAATCCCCCACCCAGTTTGGAACTCAAGATTGTATTTTATGTAATTTTGTTGCTTGTGGTGGTACTGAAATTAGGGTGATCTTACAATTGATGGCCACTTACAATTGAAGAAATACAGTAGTTAAAAATTGCTCTATGAATTTATTTGGACTACAGCATCCATAAACCATAATGCCAGTCTGCTACCGAGCACAAATCAAAGTGCTGGCTTTAACCTATAAAGCCCTGTCCAAATGTATCTCCCTCTCTGATTCACCTCGGAGGCTAAGATCATTGGGGGTGGCGCTGCTCTCAGTCCCAGCTCCCTTGCAAGCACAACTGGTGGGAACGAGGGACAGGGCCTTCTCAGTGGTGGCCCCTCATCTATGGAACTTCTTCCCCAGTGAAATTCGTTTGGCCTGCTCTCTCCTGACCTTCAGGGAAAAAAACTATAAACATGACTTTGGGACCAAGCCTTTGGTCAGTAAGTAGAAGCACTGCAATAAGAGATTTAAATAACATAATGACAACTCAGATTGGCCCTGGAATAGGACCTGGATTTGTGATTTTAATTGATGTTTTAATGTTTGTGTTTTAATTGGTTTGGATTTTAATGGATTTATTTATTTATCGATATGTATGTGCAGCATCAAATTGTTGCCTTTCTAAAGCCGCCCTGAGTCCCCTTTGGGTTGACAAGGGCGAGGTACAAGTGTGATAAATAAATACGAATAATAAAATAAATAAATAAATAAATAAATCCCTGATTGGCACTGATGACAGTTGATATGATTGTGGTTGCTGCTTATTGTGTGGGTTCCATTATTTATTTGTGAGGAACCTGTCTTTCTCAAGAAGTAGTGTTTTACACCTTAGAGCAGTGGTTCTCAATCTGGCGCACAACTCCCAGAAATCCCAGCCAGTTTACCAGCTACTAGGATTTCTGGGAGTTGGAGGCCAAAACATCTGGGGACCCACAGATTGAGAGCCACTGTCTTAGCAACTTTACAAAGATATGAATGCTATGGATAGTGGAGGCATTTCAGCTCAGCTCTCCTGTAATTCAAGCCAGAAGCTGTATTTTTCTATTGTAACTTATTTTTATCCTCCACATTGCTGCCTCTTTGTCCTCTACTATACAAGCAGATTGTTCTTCAGTGATGGCTGCTGTCTCCTAGGTCAATGTTTCCCAACCTTTTTTGAGCCGCGGCACACTTTTAACATTAAAAAAATCCGGGGGCACACCATCAACCAAAATGACACAAAATGACACTCTAACACAGTAAATAATGGCTGAGGGATGGTGGCCTGCTGGGAGCATCTGCTGGGAGTGCCGAAGCCGGGGGAGGGGGAGGAGCCAGGCCGCGCCATGCCCCTCCCTCTGGCTTCAGCTCTCCCACAGCTTCGCCAACCTTCAGGGGACAGTGCCAAGCCAGCATTGTGCTGGTTCTGGCACCGCTGGCTTGGCACTGCCCCCTCAAGGCTGGTGAAGCTGTGGGAGAGCTGAAGCCAGGTGGAGGGAGCAGAGCCAGACCGCGCGGAGGAGGAGGAGCATGAGCAGTGGACGGGCTTCAGTCGGCGGGGCTCCTCCTCCACACGGCTTCAGTGAGCGAGGGACGAGAGTCATGGTGGGAGTCATGGTGGATTGGAGGCTGGCTGGGAAAATGGCCGAAGGAGGTGGTGCCCAGGCCCCTTCTTTTTCTTCGCTGGCACCTGGCCCTTCCTCCTCCTCCCCCAAGCAGCAGGAGTTCAGCAGGAGGAGGGGGGAAGGAAGGGGGCAGAGAGCTTTTCTCGCAGCACAGCAGGAGGTCCATCACAGCACACTATTGTGCCCCGTCACAGCGGTTGGGAAACACTGTCCTATGTCAATGAGACAATGAATCAACTCCAGAATTTTGTTAGCTTGCAGTAGGCTATCCATGGTGTTGAACCTATTTAAGAATAAGCCTTACTATCTTGGCGAGCTCAATTAGAGTCTGAATTGAAACGTAATCATCACCATCCCAGTCCCCAACTACCATTGCTAGGCTTCACAGTGATTGGATTTATGGCCTAAATCCATGTCTATAATCCTGGCACGGACAAACGTCTGCCCTCCAGGTGTTTTGGACTTCAATTCCTACCAGCTGTTAGGAATTGTGGGAGTTGAAGTCCAAAACATCTGGAAGGCAGAAGTTTGGAGGACAGAAGTTTGCCCATGAATCTATAGTGAATGTCTATGGAAAGGGGAAAATGGAAGAGTGAAGCTCTGAGAAACACGAGCGTGTTGCATATAGTCTGCCTTACTAGGAGCTTGGAGTGAAGATGAGTTCCTTAACTGTCAGTTGCAGAGACAATGGACTTCCCAGGATAAGTGAGATGAGAAGGGATACATGTAGGGGAAAAAAGAGCAGAAGGAAGAAGAAAAAGCAATGACACCACAGTGATCTGGCCAGAAGCACGGAAAAAATACTGCACAAAAAGACTGGGAAGCTGGTAGTAAATTCTTGGCCTCCAGGAGGGGAGGAAAGGCAGAGACAGAGAGCAGAGAAAGGGTGACAAAGAGAGACTCCTTGTAGTTTAATAGGAGGCTACTTCTAATAAATTAGCTGTGGAAATGCATGCTCTATTTCCCCAAACTCTCATAGGCTTCTGAAACAGCAAGTCTAGTATCCATTAAATTCTGTTTTTGCCAGCTATTGAGAAATGTCACCATCAGTTATATAGAAAATGTATGTTTTCATGGACCATATGGGTCAGTAGGACCCCAGCTTTCTTAAAAACCACCCGGGCCTTTCTAGTGCTTATTCCCTTTGGCCTTGACACAAACTTAAGGATATTTGACACTGTTTCTTTTCTTGTCTTTGACTACAGAAGGCTTTGGGAATCCCTTTAATGGCTGACATGTCCATTGCCTCCTGTTGCTTGTGTTCCTTTTCAGCATCAGGGCTCCTTAACTACTCTGGTTTCCTCTGCAGCCTGCTGTTTCCACAGCTGTTTCAGCACCATTTATTGGAGCGCCACTTCCTTCCTTTGCAGCATTTGTTGCTCAGAGTAACAGCATCAGCTGCATTTTTGATACATCTGGATAACCACTTCTTATTGCTGCGCATTTACTTCATATATTAAAATCTGTCAAACGCTGTCAGATGTTTTTTAAAAAACCCAGCTACTCTTGTTTATTGTTCCATATACACCATGTAGATGTTCCTGAAATTCTTGAAAGAAGGGCAGGATATAGAATGGATAAAAGGATAGATCTATAACCCTTTTGGATTTTTAGCTGGTTATTTGGGCTAGAGTTAGCCAATTTAAAACATCCTATGTCTGAACCTCTAGAACAGTGGTTCCCAACCTGTGGTTCGTGGACTACCAGTGGTTTGCAAAAACTAAAATATGGTTCGCCATTACTACACCATTGCAACAAGAGCGACTGGTATCACAAAACCCTCTTATAATGCTGAGGCTTGTTAAATATGGTTTTCTGTGTGTGAGCAAATGGAGGGTACTAGATGCCGTATGTTCTGTATCAGGAACTAGAGCTAATGTGGTCTATCCAATGCAATTTTCTGAATCAGCACCCCAAATGACCAAACCAAATCTAAAGTTGACAAAAACTGATTCATAACCCTTTTGGTACTAATATTGGCGAGTGGTCCCTGTTCAAAGTGGTCCCTGGTCAAGTGGTCTCCTGGTCAAAGTGGTTCTTGGTCAAGCAGTCCCTTAGTCAAAGTAGTCCCTGTTCAAAGTGGTCCCTGGTCAAGTAGACCCTGGTCAAGTAGTCCCTGGTCAAGTGGTCTCCAGATCAAAGTGGTTCTTGGTCAAGCAGTCCCTTAGTCAAAGTAATCCCTGTTCAAAGTGGTCCCTGGTCAAGTAGTCCCTGGTCAAGTGGTCTCCTGGTCAAAGTGGTTCTTGGTCAAGCAGTCCCTTAGTCAAAGTAGTCCCTGTTCAAAGTGGTCCCTGGTCAAGTAGTCCCTGGTCGAATGGTCTACTGGTCAAAGTGGTTCTTGGTCAAGCAGTCCCTTAGTCAAAGTAGTCCCTGTTCAAGGTGGTCCCTGGTCAAGTAGTCCCTGGTCAAATGGTCTCCTGGTCAAAGTGGTTCTTGGTCAAGCAGTCCCTTAGTCAAAGTAGTCCCTGTTCAAAGTGGTCCCTGGTCAAGTAGTCCCTGGTCAAATGGTCTACTGGTCAAAGTGGTTCTTGGTCAAGCAGCCCCTTAGTCAAAGTAGTCCCTGTTCAAAGTGGTCCTTGGTCAAGTGGTTCCTAGTCAAGAGGTCCCTGGTAAAAAAAAAAGGTTGTAAGCCACTGCTCTAGAAGGATAAGGAATCCATGGCTCTCCAGATCTTCTTGGACTCCAGCTCCCATTAGTCCTAATTGTGGTCAGGCATGATGGGAATAGGAAGGGTCATACGTTTCTCTTTCCTATCCTTCCAAGTGGAGTAGACAATTCCAAACTGGGAAGACCCGTGGTCTGACTAAAGCCTGCATCATATGTTCTTATATTGGACTGTATAATTTCCCATCAAACCCAGGATGACAATGTGATGAGGGGGCAAAAAATGCCAATGGGATTCTGGCCTGCATCAATAGGAGTCTAGTATTTAGATCCAGGGAAGTCATGCTACCCCTCTATTCTGCCTTGGTAAGACCTCACCTGGAATACTGTGTCCAATTCTGGGCACCACAATTGAAGAGAGATATTGACAAGCTGGAATGTGTCCAGAGGACGGCGGCTAAAATGATCAAGGGTCTGGAGAACAAGCCCGATGAGGAGCGGCTTAAAGAGCTGGAAATGTTTAGTCTGAAGAAGAGAAGGCTGAGAGGAGACATGATAGCCATGTATAAATATGTGAGGGGAGGTCATAGGGAGGAGGGAGCAAGCTTGTTTTCTGCTGCCCTGTAGACTAGGGCGTGGAACAGTGCCTTCAAACTACTAGAAAGGAGATTCCACCTGAACATTAGGAAGAACTTCCTGATTGTGGGAGCTGTTCAGCAGTGGAACTCTCTGCCCCGGAGTGTGGTGGAGGCTCCTTCTTTGGAAGCTTTTAAACATAGGCTGGATGGCCATCGGTCAGGGGTGCTTTGAATGCAATTGTCCCATTTTTTGGCAGGGGGTTGGACTGGATGGCCCATGAGGTCTCTTCCAACTCTATGATCTGTCATTGTCACATAAAAAATAGAGGTCCTGGAACGTATATAGCTCCAGTGAGAGACATATTTGGAACATTGGTTTATCAGGCCAACATGGCCAGACCAGGCCATCCATTGTCCGCACCAGACACTGTCTCAGCTGACAGGTATATAGATACAATGGTTGCTCTTTTTCGCTCTGTCTGAAATTGCTCTATAATAACAGCAGCCATTGGAGAGCCATTTATATTGATTAAACAATTGAGGGCCATTTGTCTTTGCAGAACCCAAAAAACATAGAGGTGTCTCTTCGCTTCCTACACTTTCATTCCCGCCTTTCATTCATTACACGCAACAGCCCTTGTAATCCAATTGGTGTTTATGATGGCCGGATTTATCACATCGAAATTTGATGACGGGGGAGAGAGCACTGAGGTGCATAGAAAAAAGCCCACACATGTAAATATACAAAATATCCAAGCACTCGAGTGGAAAATGTGAGGCAGCCAGGTGCTGGCACAAGGTGTTGAGGAATCAGTCAGTGTGCAGATTGGAAACCATTGTTCTGGCATGCTGCCTGGATAGCAGCCCTCTCCCAAAGCCTGAGTGTTATTTTTGAAAAATTACCTTGCATTTAAAGATCATTGAAAAGCTTAAGTCAAATTCCACTTTTCCTGTGGCCCCTAGGCAAGTCAGAAAATGCTTTCCATTTGCAAGGCTTTTGCTGGCTGGTTTGGTTCCTGCAGTTATAAGTTCAGTTGTTCCTCTCCAGCGAGAGCTCGGCAAAAACCTTCATCTATCTGCAGCAGTATGCTTCTGAATCCCAGAGAGATAAACAACAGCACGGCACTGCCTTCGAGCCCGCTTGCAGGCTTTTCCCCGGGAAGCATCCAATTGATGACCACAGGAAAGTTAATGGAAACAGACAGGTCTTTGCCTTGATAGTGGAGAGCATCGGCAGCTGGCTGAGGCTGCATCAGCTCATCCATCCTGCTATTGTCTACTCCACTCTGTCACAGACTGACATTTTCTAGGTATGGTGGGTTGCAATGCTATCTTCCTCAGCTGGTTATGATAATCCCAACCAATACATTTAGAGACTACTACAGTCTTGAGCATGGAGTGTGAAAGTGGTGTCGAACTGCATCAGTTCTAAGGTGTGATCTCTTGGCATACTGATACTCCAGGCACTGGAGAATTTCAACGCAATTAAATAAAAATGAAACTAAATTGATTAAATAAAATGAAACTAAATTGAAATCTATGAAAATTCCTTGTAGCAATGTATTCTGAAAGATTGAAATAGAATCATAAAATATGTAGTACTAGCTTGGGGACCCGGCGGTGCCCGGGTTATTTGAGGAAGGCATTGTGTGCCAAGTTTTTGAGTGCCCAAGGAAGTGAATTAAAGTACTGCAAGTCCCATCATCCATGGTCCATCCTTCCTCAAATTGCACCAGGATGTCTTGGGGGGGTCTGTGTGCCAAGTTTGGTCTTGTTCTGTCATTGTTGGGGGCCTAGTCAGGAAAATCAAGTTGAGGAAGCCTAACAATATCCCATGAGCTGAGGCCTAGTCAGGAAATCAAGTTAAGGAAGCCTTGTTGTCAATTTTGGGCCTGGTCTGTGATTTATAGGGGCTTCAGTGTTGCTTGGGAAGTGAATGATGTAAAGGTACTGCAAATCCCATCATTCGTGGCCCATCCTGCCCTAAATCACACCAGGTTGTGTAGTGGGCCTGTGGGATCCTGTTTGCCATGTTTGGTCCTGATCTGTCATTGCTGTGGGCCGCTGTGGCTGAGTGCCTGAGGCCTTTTGCTTTCCCTCTGAGTCACCTTAGAAGTGTATTGGGTGAAGGTACTGAACATTCCATTTCAACAGAAAAACTTTCAACTGGCTAACTTCAACTCCAGCCATTTCTGCCTGCCTCAGGCCCTTTCCTTTCCTCTCTGTGCTGTGTTGGAATGTTGGGTGGCTGGCCAGTCAGAGCCATTTATGCAAATAATCCCGGAGTGGCAGCCAATCGAAATGCTGGCACATATTCCTCCCACCGCTCGGCCGCAAACACTGACTTTTATTAGATAGATAGATAGATAGATAGATAGATAGATAGATATCATGTGTTGCTTGGAAGTCCAGCAGATGGCGCTGTTTTTGAATAACAGCATATTTTTACCTGTCACTGGGGTGACATCTATCTAATAGTAGGTATGTGAAAAGATAAAAACATGTGACTGTTCAAATGCTACATTGTGTCAAAATTTCAAAGCAACCTGTTAGGTATTTTGGGAGATTTGAGGTTAGGAACAAATGAACATTTACATTTTTATTTATATAGGTGGTGCATTTTGCTTTGTACAGCTTGGAGAATACCAAATTGGGTCACTACCTCCCACTACAGACAGAGATTTTTTTCCCATCTGAACTACTTGGTCATTGATTCTTTTTAAAATGTGGGATCTTGTGTTTGCAAAGCTTCTCTTTTCCAGTAAGTGGTGGACTACTTTCATCAATCGATCGGCTATGAGACAGAATATTTAGGTTAGACATGAAATGTTACCATCCCATTCCTCCATCTAACTCAGGTTTTATATTCTGCAATGTTCATTGAACATTCTGCTTTCTGCATTCAAAGCCTATGTTCTTCCTCTGAGCCACAGTGCCTTCTCCTGAATCATTCACCTCAGTTAAAGCCCGAAGCATGGGATTTTTCATGCTGGATTAATATGAAAAGGATACTATACTATCCCGTGACTCTCTTTGCCCATTTCCCTTCCTCGTGCGATTATTTTGCTAGTACTTTAAGGGAACTATAAGCTTGCCTATTGATGCCTTAATGTACTTCGAAAAATATCTTGCCCTACCAGTCACCCTCTGCATTCTTAGTTGCTTAGCAATGTAACTTAAGTACACTCTTTGGCTCTCTTCAGGCAGCTATATGAAATCCAGGAAGGCTTTCAGAGGGAGGACAAATCGGGGCTGTACATGCTGCATTGTATTCTACCAGTGGAAAATGGTGGCTCCCACAGCAATGGGATGATGACTCTACTGTAGGCTTGGATAGACTTAAAGGAACCATCCATGGTGCTGAAATCTTTCATAACTCCTTTAAAGTTTGTACCTGAAATGGATTCAGGTGATGGAAATCACCACTTATGACTTTCTTCAGGGCTGTCCAACTGCCGGCTCTGCAGGTGTTTTGGACTTCAAATCCCAGAAATCCTAACAGCTGGTAAACTGGCTAGGATTTCTGGGAGTTGAAGTCCAAAACACCTGCAGGGCTGGCAGTTGGACAGCCCTGTTCTATATCAGTGGTTCTCAACCTGTGGGTCCCCAGGCATTTTGGCCTACAACTCCCAGAAATCCCTGCTGGTTTACCAGCTGTTAGGATTTCTGGGAGTTGAAGGCCAAAACATATGGGGACCCACAGGTTAAGTAGCATTATTCTATATCTTCATTGCAGCCTCGGTCTTCCCAACTTGAATAGACTGGTCTGAATAATGATCTGTTTGCATTCACTCACAAGTGAGTGGATTTATTTGCATGATTGGTGTTATTTCACAATTCTTGTAGGGAAGTCAACATTAGAGTGATGCATTAGGAGATAATCTCCCTTGCTGTGGCTTCTGTCCTTATTATAAGGTTATTTATAAATCTGAAATATGCCCAAAATCTAACATTGTCTATATGGTTGGCTGAAATAGTGACACCTTTGCTTTCTGGTGGTTCAACATAAACACAGTTGGTTTCATGTACAATATTGTGCATAAAATTACCTTCAGGCTATGGTTATCTGTTGCATATTTATTTATTTATTTATTTGTTTATTTATTTCATTTATGTTCCGCTCTTCTCACCCCGAAGGGGACTCAGAGCGGATTACAGTACATATACATTGCAGACAATCCCTGCAGTTTTTAACATATATACATATATTGACGAACATATACGAACAAAGACGAACAAAGAGCCAATTTTTCTGGTAAACTTGTGACAAACTTCTGGCTACCGGGGGAGCTCACACACTCCTCTTCTCTCTTAGCGTTTTCCAGGTTCCCTTGTTGTTCTTCCGCATTCCTTTTGAGCGATTCCTGGAGTTCTTAATGGGCTCATAAATCAGTCAAAATTTGCCTCCCCACTTAATGTGGTACCTTTTTCTCCTACTTGACAAATGAACTGTCTTTCGGGCTGCAAAGGTTGACAGCAGGCTACACTTAAGGTCAGGCACCCACCCTGACCCGGGCAGGACTCGAACTTATGACCTACAGGCCAGAGAGATCTTATGCAGCTGACACTTAGCCAGCTACACCACTTCCATAGGAAACATAAAGGAATATTGTGTTGAGGCATGGGTCCAACCTCTTAGGTAGGCATGGGAAAACTTGGGCCCTCCAGGCATTTTGGACTTCATCTTAGAGATTGTGGAAGTTGAAGTCCAAAACACATGGACATTTCCCATGCCTGCTCTATGATATCTTATTATGTACATACAAATAGTACCGCATTAAAAAAAATCTGAAATCCAAAACACTTTTGGTCCCAAATATTTTGGGTGAGGGACACAGAACTTGTACTATCAAATCACATTTTTGTTGAATCAAGATACTGCAGTTTTAACACTAACACATAGCAGCAAGCATGACCAATATAAGAACATGTTACTAGTACTAAACCAACTGTCTATCAAAATTAATTATATCTCCTTAATAAGATATTATTTTGAGGTGGGTGAATGTGTTACTCTGGTGCAGCAAAAACAACACAGAATCTGCTTGCACCTTCAAGGGTAACATGTTTTATTTGGCAGCCATGTTCATGGATCGCAGCCCATTTGAAGCATCTGATGGAGTGGGTGTAGTCCACAAAACCCTGTGCCAAATAAAACTTTTCAGTCTTTCAAGTGCTGCAAGCTGCTTTGTCATCATAGTACTATGAACTGTTTAACTTCAGTGGGGGCATTGGCTGAGCTTCTACCTTGGAGCAATGATCCACACATAGTTCCATGTCCTTCCTTCCATGTCCTTCCTTCCTTCCAGCAGCTTCCAGGAGCTGCTTAATGGTGAGGTGGGGAGGAGAAGGGAGGTGATTCAGACCATGAAGTAGCAGCTGGACTCAGGAAAGTGTGGGGAGAAGCTAGGGTGCCTTCATTGATGGAGTGCTACCTCCTTGTCTTTCCCCCTGGAGCCCAGTGCAGCTACGTCTCCTTGGTCTGAATTGGCTCGCTACTACCATTTCTACTAGTAAGACTAAGAAGCTCCTTTGAGAGCTTGACTGTTGCTCAGGGGAAGTGTGGGTGGAATATAAAGTGAATGAACCATCTGAAGCCCATCTAGAAAGGGGAATGCATAAGCTACACATATGTGCCTTTGTTACTGTTAACTGCCTTCAATCTGATTTTGACTTCTGGGAACCCTAGAACCCTCCAAATCATCCTATCATCGGCCGCTGTGTTTAGATTTTGCAGATTCAGGGACATGTCTTCTTTGATTGACCCTCGCCATCTGGTCTTCCTCTTTCCTGGCTCCCTTTTTTTTTTTTACCAAAAATGTTGTCTTTTCTCATGAGTCATATCTTCTCATGATGTGACCAAGGTACAACAGCCACAGTTTAGCTATCTTGGTTTCTAAAGAGACTCCAGGCTTGATTTGCTCTAGAACCATTTTTTACAAGGAGTATCTGTAAAAGTTCTCCAAAACTACATTTCAGATGGACCGATTTTCTTTCTATCAGCTTCCTTCACAGTCCAGCTTTCACAAACAGGCATGTTGTTAATAGGAAGCCTGTCACAGGATGCCACATAACTTACCATCAAATTCTTTGGTTAAGCTGGTATTTAATTTTATACCAGAGTGTGGTGTGTCGCCACCCAAGCTTATAATGTTGCTTTAAAAAAGTAATCTGCTCCTGTCACTCATCTAACACAGTGTTTCCCAACCAGTGTGCCAGGGCACACTAGTGTGCCGTGAGCTATCATCAGGTGTGCCGTGGGAAATTGGAACCTCCAGGAGAGGAGGGGGGAGAATCTAGTGTGTTGAAGTATAAAAACCCTAAGAAACCTACCATGATAAAAGCACAAAATTACAACCCTCCCCCACCCGTTGTCTACTTGGTCTCTCCCTCTCCATGCATTGGGAAGGCCTGCCTCCCTTTCCCCAAGTAGAGACCTCCTCTTGCCTCCCCCCACCCAGGCCTAATGCCGGATGGTTCAGTCCAGCACCGGCCCCGCCCTTCCCTCCTCCCTGGTGCACGTGAAACCGCTCTCGGCCTCCCTCCGGCTCCCTGTCTGCCACCGCCGCCTTCCTTCTTGCCTGCTTCACCAGCCCCGAGATGCCCACCCAGGCTGCCCCATTGACCCCCGAGGAGCTGCGCAGGTGGTGAGTGAGGCTTCTGCTCCCCTTGACCCCAATTCAAGCCTGGCGGGGAGGGAGGGGGCAACCTAAGTGAGAGGGACACTGCTGGTCTTTCAAGGCCCCCCCTCCAGAAACTGCAACTCCCAAATGTCAAGGTCTATTTTCCCCAAACTCCATCTGTGTTCACATTTGCCCACCAAACTCTTATAGCATTTTCTCTTGGTTATGGAAGTTCTGTGTGGGAAGTTTGTGTCTTTCTGCCATTCCTGCCAGGATATCTATGTTGAGTTAATTGAAACAGGCCCAGGTTTCACACTGAGTGTATAAATACATCCAAAAACATATTAACTATATGTATTACTGTGTTAGAGTGTCATTTTGTGTCATTTTGGTTGGTGGTATGCGCCAGGATTTTGCAAATGTAAAAAAGTGTGCCGCGGCTCAAAAAAGGTTTGAGAAACACTGATCTAACACATTTATGTATGTATGTATGTATGTATTTATTTGCCCTTCTCAACCCGAAGGGGACTCAGAGCAGCCTTACAAAGGTAATGATTTGATGCCACGCATATACATATTGATAATTAAACAATGCATTAAAATAAAAAACAATTAAAAATATCAACATTAAAGCATCAATTAAAATCATGCAATCTAAGTCCTACTCCAGGGCTGTTCAATTCGTCCTTGTGTTATTTTGCAATCTCTTATTGCACTGCTCAAATTTACTGACCAAAGGCTTAGTCCCAAAGCCACATTTTTAGTTTATTTTTCCTGAAGGCCATGATCTAATCTTGCTAGGGAGAAAGTTCCATAGATGAGAGGCCATCACTGAGAAGGCCTTTTCCCTCATCTCCACCAACCGCACCTGCGAAGTAGGTGGGACCGAGAGCAGGGCCTCCCTCGACAATCTTAACCTCCAAGGTTGGTCACAGATATGTTCATCAATATCTCCCTCTCCAATGTGAATTCCTGAATGTTGAGTTAGTTGAGTTGGTTGTTACTTTCCCAAAAAATGTAGGTTACTATGAGAAACATCTCTGAACTGATAACCTTACAGCACAAAACATGAAGTATTTGTGTCAAAAGGAAACTACAACGATGCTTGAAAGTAACTTCAAAAAGTAACTAAACATTACTCAGTTCTCCAGTAAAGTAACTTTGTTCTCAGTAGCTGTTAGATTCGAACTGTTCCATCCACATTACAAAGATAAAATAAGAGCAACTTCTTTCATTTTAAGGTGTGCCTTTCCTGAATGGCATCTGTGTTGATGCTCCAGCCATGAACCAAGTTGTTGATGGGCTGGAGACAAGTGACAATGCGCTTGGGTGTTCCTGAAATCCTAGGCCTTGGTTTGAATGAATGGTGATTGCAAACTCTTTTTGCTGTCGGATAGGTGATCTGACTTGAGAGATCTTTGCTGACAAGGTAAACGGTGCTGAGCAAAATTTTCAGGCTTCTCCCGATTTGGTCTGCCAAGAGAGAAGACACGTTAGGGAAGGAGAATTGGCAGGCAATTCCACAAATACAATTTCCTGTCTCATATATATATATATACACACATATATATACACATATCTCATATATATATGAGTGTGTATATATATATATATACATATATATATATATACACACACACACCCTCTAAAGCAGGGGTGGGCAATTATTTTTTCCAAGGGGCCACACGAGAGCCAAAAATATTATGGAGGGCCGCCCCTAAAGGCTGAACTGCATTCTACATAATATCAATTAAATTTCTTTAATAATAATAAATAAGGCACTTCACTACATTTTGATATATTAATAAGACTGATAAGAGTATATGTTATGAGCAATAAAAAAGAGAGGTTATCATAGGAAAAATGACATTTATTCACTAAAATTTTACAAAACAATGGTTAACAAAATGTGAACATTTGTATCATTTGTGATTCATTATATCAGGGGTCGGGAACCTTTTTGACTCAGAGAGCCATAAAAGCAAAATATTTGGAAATTTATTTCAGTGAGAGCATTATAATAATGATGATGATGATAATATTCATTCAGCCTCTGCTAATAATAATAAGAATAACAACCACAACAGGTTCCTAGAGTAGGAGGAGACCTCCAAGGGCCATCCAGTCCAACCTCCTTCTGCCATAAGGGAAAAAACACAAAGCATTCCTTACAGATGGCCATTCAGCCATCTTGAACCAAACTTGGCACACTGAACTCTCATGAGACCAACAGAAAGTACTGAAAGGGTTTGCTGGGCATTTATCTTGAGTTTGGGAGTTGTAGTTCTCCTAAATCCAGAGAGCACTGTGGACTCAAATAATGATGGATCAGGACCAAACTTGGCACGGATCCTCAATATGCCCAAAGAGGCAGAAGAGGAGGAAGCCGGGAAGGGAATGGATGCCCCCCCCCGCGCGCTCCGGCCTCGGCCCTGCCCCTTTCCCGCTCTGGCCCTGCCCCCTCTCCATCGCTGCACTCCCGCTCCTTCCCTCTTCCGTTCCGGTGGTGGAAGGGGGAAGGAATGAAAGGGGCAAAGAGAGAGGGAGGGAAGGAAACAGGAAAACAGGAAAACAGGAAACAGAAGAAGGGAAAGAGCGCCGAGGGAAGAGGGAGGGGGGAGCGTGCGAGGAGGAAGTGAAGGGAGGAGGAGGAGGGCGAAGGCATGCTCTTGCTCCTGGACACCTCCCCTTCCCCCTCCCTTCCCCTCTGCTTGCCTGCCTGCCTGCTTCTTCACGTTTGTAGCCGCCGCAATGGGAGTTTGCCTCCCTCTCTTCAGGACAAAGCCTTGAGGGAGCCAAGGGCCGGACAGCATCGGCTGCTGGGCTGAATTCGGCCCGTGGGATGTTGGTTGCCCACCCCTGCCCTAAAGTGTGGCAGGACTGTGGAAGGCTTCACTGGCACAACGTTGTAGTCATTTGCCGAAAGTGTGCAATATTTCCTAAGCTAAATAAGATAGCAAATGATTGCAAATATGATGTTGATGGAAGAGAGGGACGTGCAGAAGAAGGCATCAGGGCGATGTACGATAAACATGTGAGACCCAAACCTGTATATTCTGTATCTTGGGGGGAAGACCTATGCTGTGGTCTAGTCCTGTGATTGAAAATGTCATCTGTACACATAATAAAAGTGAAAATGTGTATGTGTGTATGTGGCTCGGGTGCTCACTTTCACAGACAGGCTCCCACTCCTTCAAACAACTATAGCTCCCACTACAAAGGAGACACCAATGGCCCTCTCCCCAGGTTATATCGAACACTATAAACATGTACAAGAGCTCTGCCAGTGTCCTCCACAAACACCAGACTGCCCCACTACCCAAGTGAAGGCTTTCATATGGGGACCAGTTCACCTTAGATTCCATATCTTTCCTTTAGCACAGTGTTTCTTACTCTCTCAATTGGTGTGGGATTTGCATGACCCTGCCCACTTCCTTTCCCTTAACACTTTCCTACCTTTTCCTGTGGAACACAGCAAATAGAGAGGAATTAATCAACTACTGGACATACTGGAGGGGTTTAACTTTTGTTCAGAAAGTACTACTTCCCCCAGACATTTCCTTAATGGGAGGAAATTGCCTCCTCTGCTCCAAACCTTTTCTCTGGCCACAAAGAGTGTGCCATCAAGGTTACAAGTGAGTCACTGCAAATGGCTCCTCATGGGCCAAGTGCTGTGCAGGCTAAACAAGGGATCGGTTTCCAAAGGAGGCTGGCACCATCAGGGAAACTGTCCTGGTGTTCTCTGGACTCCTTCTCGAAACCAGATGCTGGCAGGCACCGGGCCCTTGTGGATGACTCTCCGACTTTGGCAAGGATGTGTCTGAGGAGACTGGAAAACAGCAAAAGCACATTAAGACTTTGGCAGTGTATTCTGGGAATTTGCAGTTTTGCCTCTCCTTATCTTAACATCTTAACGTTATTGAAAAGTCGAGGGATATATTTGTAGTGTTCAGTAGGCATGGTTTAGAACCCAAAAATAGGAAATCAAAAATCTAATGGGGGGGGGGGATTTTTTTTATTAGTAATAGGAAGACTTACAAAAAATTTCCAAAAATTTCTAAAATGTAACTTAATTACTAACAAAATTCGTTAGTAGTTCGTATGCCAGCACATGCGCATTCCAGATGGTTTTGGCCTACAACTCCCAGAAATCCTAACAGCTGGTAAATTGGCTGGGATTTCTGGGAGTTGTAGGCCAAAACTTGAATAAATCACACTGAATTCTAGATGGGACTCTCCAAATAGGAAGGAGGGAGCAAAGGAAGGAGGGAGGGAGGGAGGTGGTATTCTATTCTTGGAAGCAGCAAAAGAAAAGGAGGAGGAGCCCCCTCGCTCCTCGCTGCCTCTCTCTCACCCCAATCCTGAGGGAGCGAGGGCCCAAGTTTGCCCAGGCTGGTCATATACCTACATTCCATGCACATGCAATAATACAGCAGTAATAACAATGGGTATAAGAAGAGGTAAAATTCAAACCGAAGTATTCTGACTGGTCCCTCCTCATGTGGTGCAAACGGGCTCTTCTCTGTGAGCCCGGGAAAAGCCAGCGTTTTCTGCTTGGGTGCACACACATACATATTCTTTGGGGGATTTGCTGCAGAATCTTCTCTATAAGCCCGGATTCTGCAGCAAATCCCCCCAAGAATATGTATGTGTGTGCTCCCAAGCAGCAAACGCTGGCTTTTCCCGGGCTAACAGAGAAGAGCCCGTTTGCACTGCATGAGGAGAGACCAGTCAGAATACTTCGGTTTGAATTTTACCTCTTGTTATTGTTATTACTGCTGTATTATTGCATGTGCATGGAATGTAGGTATGACCAGTTGGGTTACTTATAATATTAGGCACTTACAGTAGCATTCATTCTATTATACATTAGGTTGGTTTCTCACCCCAATACTCTTTGATGCTTTAGATCCTGGCAGGCAGGAGAGGCAGGAAGCCTGGAAAAATGTAAACAGAGGTTTACTCAGAGTAAATCCACAAAGGAGGGCACTTCATCCAAAGTGCCCTCCTTTGCAGATTTACTTCTGAGTAATCCTCTCTGTTTACATTTTTCCAGGCTTCCAGTCGAAAGAAGGAGCGAGTTTAGGGCTTGCCTTGCCATAATACTTATTGGCAAGGGAGGCGGGAGGGTGGTGAGAGAGAAGGAGGGTGCCCCCTTACGACCTAATAATGACACTTAAGAAAATCCTGGCCCCGAAGTTCGAAAAAAAAGTCCACTTCCTGGTTGGCGTTCCAGGTGCGGAAATACTCGAAAGTAGCATTTCTTACGAATTTCTTACGAAACGAATCATTTTCATAACTTTTTTCTCATGCCTAGTGTTCAGGGATTCTTTTATAATAACCTCCTCCACTTTTGCTTCCTCCTCCTCCTTCTTCCTCTTCTTCTTATTCCCCTTTCTCCTCCTCCTCCTCTTTTTCTCCTTCTCTTTCCTCCCCTTCCTCTTTCTCCTCCTCTTCTTCCTCCTTCATACCTCTCTTTTCATCTCTTTCTTTTTTCTCACCCCTCTCTTTTCTCATTATGTCTACATTTCTCCTCATCTTCTACTCCTTCTTCCTCTCCTCCTCTTTTTCCTCTTCTGTCCCTTTCTTCCACTTCCTTTTCCTCTTTCTCCTCTTCTTCCTCCTCCTTCACACCTCTCTCTTTCCACCTCCTCTCGCTCTTTCTCTGCTCTCTCTTCTTTCTGTCCTTCCTTTTTTCTTTCTTCCACCTCTCTTTTCTCTCTTTCTTTCTACATTTTTCTCATCTTCCTCTCCTTCCTCTTTTTCCTCCTCTGCCCCCTTTCCTCCACCTCCTTTTCCTATTTCTACTCTTCTTCCTCCTCCATCACACCTCTTCTCACTCTCTTTCCACCATTCTTTCTCTTCTCTCTCTTTGTTCCTTCTTTCTTTCTTCATTTTTCTCATTTTACTCTTTTTCTTCTCCTCCCCTTTTCCTCCTCTGCCCCCTTTCCTCCACTTCCTTTTCCTCTTTCTAGTCTTCTTCCTCCTCCTCCATCACACCACCTCTCACTTTCTTTCCACCATTCTTTCTCTTCTCTTTCTTCTTCCTTTCTTCATTTTTCTCATTTTACTCTTTTTCCTCTCCTCCTCTTTTCTTCCTCTGCCCCCTTTCCTCCACTTCTTTTTCCTCTTTCTCCTCTTCTTCCTCCCCAATCACACCTCCTCTCACTCTTTCTACCATTCTCTTTCTCTTCTCTCTTTCCTTCCTTCCTTTCCCTCTCTCTTTCCTCTCTTTCTTTCTACATTTTTCTCATCTCAGTCCCCTTCTTCCTCCTCTCTTCCCCTTTTTCCTCCTCTGCCCCCTTTCCTCCACTTCCTCTACATCTTACTCTCTTTCCTCCTTCTCTTCTGCTCCTCCTCCACTCCTCCTTCTCATTTTTCTTTCTTCCTCCTCTTCACTCCCCCTCCCCCTTCTTTGGGTTTAAGAGGAAACCAGGTATTACTGATGGAATTTTGGACCATCAATATTCAGGTGCAACCTAATAATATAGTAATCAGTAAGATATTGTTACATAATGTGACACATTCCTAGTATTGTATAAGTGTAATTTTATAATATGTACTTACAGCTGGTTCTGTCCGGCCCGGGAGAAGGGTATCAGGGGCAGGGCCAAGAGGAAGGGGTGCCGTTGCCGCCATCCGACTGCGGACTCTGTAGGGCCTGTGTTGGCAGACAGGCCGGAGGAACGGTGGCTTTAGAGTGCCTGCCATCCCTGGAGGCGATCCGCGCCTGCAGCGGGAGCACTCCGCGACCTGCAGGGGCTGATTGCCGTGGCGACCTGGAAGACTTGATCGTCTTCCGGGACGCCACGGCGATGAGCCACCTCAGATTTCCAAGTGCTCCCCCTGCAGGCCAGGATTGCCTCCAGGGATGGCAGGCACTCCAAAGCCGCCACTCCTCTGGCCTGTCTGCCAACACAGGCCCTACAGAGCCCTCGGTCAGATGGCGGCAACAGCACCCCTTCCTCTTGGCCCCACAGGGCGATCAGCTGGGGAACGACTGGGGGTGAGAGCGGGCAGACGCCTGCAGCCTCCGATCGTCTGTTGCTGCTGCTCTCCTCTGCTGCGGTGGCGGCTGGGTCCGCTTTGCCATCCTCTGGGCTGGGGTCATTGGGCCATTCCATCTTGGGATCCTTCCTTTCTTCAGGATGTCAGCCCTCATCTTGATTCTTGTCTTATTGAATTTAATTTAATTTAATTTAAGTGGTTTTATTATTATTTTATAATAATTATAATAATATAATAAATAATATAATATAATATTCAATTATATTATAATTTCACTATATTATAATATATATATACTATAATATAATAATTATAATATTAATACTACTAATATATGAATATTTCTTGATATAGTAATATGTTAATATTAATGATGTGTAATATATAGTAAATATAGTAAATATAATATATATATATATATATATATATAATGTAGATTAGAATGTAGTTCAGCCTTTAGGGGTGGCCCTCCATAATATTTTTTGGCTCTCGTGTGGCCCCTTGGAAAAAGTAATTGCCCACCCCTGACTTAAACCTTCTAACAGTCTCAATCTGAGAGGAACAGCCCTGATCGATCCTCTGCTATCTCCTTTTTTCACCTTCTTCTAAAATATTTCAGTTTCTCCCTCCCCAAAGATTTGAAGCCCAAACTGGCTGGTGTAGCACGAAGATGTTGTTGTTGTTTCCTTCTCTCATCTTTTCTAAACATTAGGCCGGATAGATTTGCTCAGAACCTTCTCTTTCTTTTCCAAAGTGACCAACAGAATGCGAAAAAACCGGACCAGGGAGAAGCAATGAGGGTTTTCTTTTGCACCAGGTCCTGTTTTCCTTTTGTAATGTTCAAAGGTTTTGAAGTCAGTTTTAGAGAAAGTACCTCCTCATGTCTTGGATGTAGGAAGCCTTTTCATCTGACTGTTTTAAAATGACTCCTGCAGCATCTTTTGCCCAGAACAAAGTGGTCAAATACTGGAGGTGAGATGAAAAGGAGCCACCTGCCTCACTTCCTCTGGTGGCTCGGCCAGGAAACGGAGGCGGGGAGAGGCTTTGATTTCGATCTAACAGGCGAGTCGAGACCCTTCTGCTTTGGGAAGAATTGCTGCAGTCACATTGGCTGTATTGGAATAGAGAGACCTCTGATTTTACATAGTCTCTTCCAAAGAAAAGGAGGACAAGAGTTAATGGACAGCGGGGTTTTCTCCCTGAGAGTGTTCCAGTCAAGTAATTTGTATTTTTTTTTATTTTGGTCATGGGCGGGAAGGCCCTTTTCTTTTGCATTGGTTACCTAAGTTTTACACACAGAGAGAGAATAAGTTAAAAAGGTAGAAAGAGAGAAAAGAGAGAAGGAGATAAAGAAAGAAAGAAGAGGGAAGGAAAGAAGAGAGAGAGAGAGAGAGGAGAGAGAAAGAAAAAAAGGAAAGATAGAAGAGAGACAACAGGGAGAAGGAAGGAAAGAAAGAAAGAAGGAGGAAGAAGGAAGGAAGGAAGGAAGGAAGGAAGGAAGAGAAAAGAAACTAGAGAAGAGAGATAAAAAGAGAATGAGAAAAGAGAAGGGAAGAAAGAAAGAAAAAAAGAAAGAAAGAAAGAGGAAGGAATGGAGAAAGAAGAGAAAGAGAAAACTGAAAGACAGAAGAGAGACAACAGGGAGAAGGAAGGAAAGAAAAAAAGAAGAGGAAGGAAGGAAGGAAGGAAGGGAGAGAAAAGAAATGAGAGAAGAGAGATAAAAAGAGAATGAGAAAAGAGAAGGGGAGAAAGAAAGAAAGAAAGAAAGAGGAAGGAATTGAGAGAGAAAAGAAAGAAGCGAGAGGAAGAGAAACATAAAAGAGAGAAGAGAAAGAAAGTTAGAAAGAGGGAGAAAAAGTAAGAAAAAGAGAAGAAAGATATGAAAAGAGAATGAGAGAAAAAAGGAGAATAGATTGAGAAAGCGAAAAAAGAAAAGGAAAAAGAGTGAAGGAAAGGAAGGAAGGAAGGAAGGGGGAGAAAATAAAAGATAGAAGAGAGACAAAAGGAGAAAGAAAGAGAAAAGAGAGAAGGGGAGAAAGAATGAAAGAAAAAGAAGGAAGAGAGGAAAGAAAAGGAGAAGAAAGAGAAAAATGAAAGAAGAGAAAGAAAGGGGGAGCAAAAGGTGAGAAGAGAGAGAGAGCTAACAAGATAATGAGATCACAAAAAGGAGAAACAAAGATGGAAGGATAGAATGAGAGAAACAGAAAAGAGAGAGAACGAAAGAGAGAAAGAAAAGTTTAAAACAGAGAAAGATGGATAGAGGATAGAAAGAGAAAGAGAGAGAACCGATAGTAGTAACCTTAAAAACTGTCTATCTTCAGTTATTCCCTATGTCAGTGTTTCTCAACCAGTGTGCCGTGGCACACTAGTGTGCCATGAGCGATCATCAGGTGTGCCGCGAGAAAGCTCTCTGCCCCCCTTCTTCCCCCCTCCTCCTGCCAAACTCCTGCTGCTTGGGAGGAGGAGGAAGGGCCAGGTGGCGGTGAAGGAAAAGAAGGGACCGGGCGCCGCCGCTCCTTCGGGCCGTTTCCCCCAACCAGCCTGCAATCCGCCATGACTCTCGCCCCTTGCTTGTTGAAGCCGTGCGGGAGGAGCCCTGCCTACTGAAGCCCGCCCACCGCTCATTCTCCTCCTCTGTGGGAGAGCTGAAGCCGGGGGGAGGGGAGGCATGACACAGCCTGGCTCCGCTCCTTCCCCCCGGCTTCAGCACTCCCACAGCTTTGCCAGCCTTCAGGGGGGCAGTGCCAAGCCAGTGGTGGCAGAGACAGCATAATGCTGGCTTGGCACTGCCCTCTCAAAGCTGGCGAAGCTGTGGGAGAACTGAAGCCGGAAAGAGGGTTCAGGGCATGGTGCGGCCTGGCTCCGCCCCCTCCCTCGGCTTCAGCGCTCCCACAGCTTCGCCAGCCTTGAGGGGGCAGTGCCAAGCCAGCGGTGGCAGAGCCAGCACAATGCTGGCTTGGCACTGCCCCCTCAAGGCTGGTGAAGTTATGGGAGAACTGAAGCTGGGGGAGGGGTGGGGCATGGCTTTGGCACTCCCAGCAGGTCACCACCCCCAACTGTTCTTTACTGTGTTACAGTATCATTTTGTGACATTTTGGTTGGTGGTGTGCCCCCGGAATTTTTTAATGTTAAAAGAGTGCCACAGCTCAAAAAAGGTTGGGAAACACTGCCCTATGTCTTCATGAAATAGGCCACAATTCTGACACTATACCACATAGGCAGGTGCTCTTCATGATTTCTCTTCCCTCCAGGTGAGGCCTTTAAAAGTTTTCATTTTAGATGCCTTGCAATTTTGGGTTTTTTTAAAAAAAAAATAGAGGTTTTTGGTTTTTAGAGATAGCAAAATAGCTGGGATTTGAGCTGGGACAGCCTTATTACACTTTCATTTATGACTGTCCTTGCAATTAATTCTTTTTAATCTTCAAGACTGCTTTAATTTTCATTTTTTACGGTACCTTGTGAAAATATTGTGTTTTGAAAGTGGCTTATAAATCTCAGAAATAAATGTAGGGATGTAATTTACTGTTGACCGTAATAACTAGCATTTACGAAGGCATGCTGTTCATAAGCACTTGTTCGTATTTATTATTTTTCCCCCACCAGTATTTATGAATCTTTCAGGCTATAAAATATACAAGCATTGGGAAAACAATGTATAACATACAAGTAGAAAAGCAAAGATCCGCTTTCTTGGAAAGCTTGCTGAAACGATAAACTTTATTCTGTCCATAATCTTTGGAATTTACATGCAACTTCTAACCTTCTAAGAGGCGATCCACACTGCATAATTATAGCAGTCTGATATCAATTTGATAGGACTCCATGGAGTATTGGGACTTGTAGTTTGCACCAAAGCTTTCCGACAGAGGAAGGTAAATAGCTCACAAAACTACAAATTCTAAGATTATATTGCATAGTAGTTTATTTATTTCGTATCAAAAGCATTACATAAATTAGTATGAAACTACCAAGGGTTGAAAAGGGCGGGGTAGAAATATAATAAATAAATAAAATAAATAAAAATAAAAGGCACACAGGTGGCTACATATCTTTTGACCAAAAACGGGCAACAGCAACGGCATTGTCTGTAGCCTCCAACAATTCTTCCTCTGTACAAGAGCACAGTGGACAAACAGACAGATGTGGAGTTGTCTGTTCTGCTCCACAGTCACACAAGAATGCCATTGTAGTTAATGTGGTGTCAAACTGCATTAATTCTACAGTGTAGATCAGTGTTTCCCAACCAGTGTGCCGTGAGTGATCATCAGGTGTGCCGTGGGAAATTGGAACCTCCAATACCCTTTCTTCCCCCTCCTGCCGAACACTTTTTCTTCTCCACTCGGGCTCCCTTCTTCCCAGCCTCGCTCTGCTCGCTTTGCTCACGCAGCCGCCATTTTGATCCGAGGGGGCAGCGTGAGCATGTTCAGGAGGGGAGGGGGGAGGGAGGAAGACATGGGGCGAGTCTGCGCAGTAGCGCCCGCATGGGTCATGTCTTCCTCCCTCCTCCCCCTGAAGAAGGAGCCCGAGTGGAGAAGAAAAGTGTTTGGCAGGAGGGAGAAGAAAGGGCACAAAGAGGAAGGGGGAGGAAGAGGTCTCTGTCGAAAGCTGGCATGGGCAAACTTGGACCTTCCAGGTGTTTTGGACTCCAACTCCCACCATTCCTAGCAGCCTCAGGCCCTTTTTCTCCCCCCCCCCCTCAGCCACTTAAGCAGGAAAGGGCCTCAGGCTGTTAGGAATGGTGGGAGTTGAAGTCCAAAGCACCCAGAGGCTGAAGTTTTCCCATGACTGTTTTAGGGAAAATATATTCCACTTATTTACTTATAGTATCAAAAGTGAACCGAAGGTACAGTTGTAAAAAACACAAAGTTTAAAAACTTAGCATTATGCTAAATGTCCTTTTCCCAGTAGCTGATCACTTGGGGTGCCTCTGGTGTTGCGATAAGAAAGCCCTCCGTTGTGCATGTTTCAGGGCTAGGCTACTGGTTGTGGGGGGTCGGGAGCAGGTGAGGGTTTTGCCCTCCTTTCTGCTAGAGATCCCTGTGTACAACTAGTGGGCCACTGGGTGGCACAGAATGCTGGACTAGATGGGCTGAGGACCGATTCAGCATGGCTCTTCTTATGTTCTTATGTAGGCTGCATTGTAATAGGTGGTCTGTAGTTTGCTCTTCTCCACACTTGCAGATTGTGGACTTCACTTGTGGCCCCATTTCTTTGTGGCTCTGCATCTCGTGGTGCCAGAGCACAGTCTGTTCAGCACCTTCCAAGTCTTCTGTGTGCTCAGGTGGGAGTCTCTCATTCGGTATCAGCCATGGCTTGTGATTCCGGGGGTTTGCCTGCCAGATTGGCAGATTCCACTTAAACATTAGGAAGAACTTTTCAATTGTAAGAATAACTGTTTGCAAGTGGAGTATGCTGCCTGGGAGTCCGATGGAGTCTCCTTCTCTGGAGATATTTAAACAGCGAATGGGCGGCCATCTGTGATGGTGTCTTCCTGACTGGCAGTGGGGGTTGGACTACATAGTCTTTGGCTTCTCTTCCAACTCTATGATTCTATAATTATATACGTTACCAAACAACATAACTGACATAGGATTCTGGACTGTTTATTTTAAAATCTGTTGTGAGTTTCCCTGAGTCTCAAAATGGGGAAATGTAAATATCATCACTATGAAAAGAACATCATCAGCAACAGCAGCCATTGTTTGTTTCTTATCCCAGTGTTTTTCAACCTTTTTTGAGCCGCGGCACATTTTTTACATTTACAAAATCCTGGGGCACGCCACCAACCAAAATGACACAAAATGACACTCTAACACAGTAATACATATAGTTAATATGTTTTAAAATGTATTTATACACTCAGTGTGAAACCTGGGCCTGTTTCGATGAACACAACATATATATGACTTCCTCTCACATATTTATACATGGCTATCATGTCTTCTCTCAGCCTTCTCTTCTTCAGGCTAAACATGCCCAGCTCTTCAAGCCGCTCCTCATAGAGCTTGTTCTCCAGACCTTTGTGAAATTTCACCCTGAGTGAAACTTGCTTCAGGTTAACTATGGATGTCATGAAGCTGTTATAAACAGTTCCTTGGGGGAGGCAACTCTCAAAAAATCCAGTAAAATAGTAAAAAAAAAACATTTCCAAGTGGAGAGGCTCAATTTGTTTCTTGGAAACCTGTGAGGGGGCTGCTAGGAGGGGGGAGAGTGCCAATTTCCCACGGCACACCTGATGATCGCTCGCGGCACACTGGTTGGGAAACACTGATTAAACAGTGAATGGGCGGTCATCTGTCGAGGCTGCTTCGGTGGTGTCTTCCTGACTGGCAGAGGGGGTTGGACTGCATAGTCTTTGGCTTTTCTTCCAACTCTATGATTCTATAATTGTATAACTTACCAAGCAACACAACTGGCATAGGATTCTGGACTGTTTATTTTAAAATCTGTTGTGAGTTGCCCTGAGTCTCGAACTGGGGAAATGTAAATATCATCACTATGAAAAGAACATCATCAGCAACAGCAGTCATTGTTTGTTTCTTATCCAATAGGATTAGATTCGAAACAGCTCTGCCATTTCAGCGTAGGTAGCTAGCTACCCCAGTGTCTCCCAATCTTTTTCTCTTTTCCTATTTAAATATTATTTGCCGAAACCTTTTAATGTTATCTGTTTGGAAACCTGCAAGTACCGGGTTGAAAATGAACCTGGGTGACAAAAGTCAGTTTCTTTGGCATCTTTTATCTGCAGAGAGAAAGAGAGAGGGAAGGAGACGCAAAAGTAAAATGAAATAGAATTGCCACTTGGTTTTACTTGGCTGCCTTCATAGATTAAAAGACAGATCTCCGCATATACCTACCTGCTTGAAGGTATTGCTCCCCCTTCTTGGTGCCACTTTCTGCTGTCCTTCCTTCGTTACCTCCTGTTAATTGGTCTGTAATGCCCATTTTGTCGTGTCCCCCCCCCCCCCGGCCTTCGCTCCCTTCCATTTATTGAGATGGGGTGAAAGGAGAAATTGCATCAAACCCTTGTTCTTGCTCCAGCAGCTGCCTCGGAGAGGGAGGCTCATCCGAACGGCTCCCTTTTGTAATTAGGGGGGGAAAAAATCTGACTCCCTTTAAGGAAGAGTAACGTCTATACTCTCCGATTTCATGTTTGTGCACCTAATTGCTTCTTGATGAAATGAATAAAAGGCATTTGTGGAGTCTATAATTTCTTTCTCTTGTTTTAATTTGCCAACTTGCTGAGGCAGTGAATGCTTGATGAAATACATTTCGCTTCGGCCTCTTTCACAAACCCGCTGCTGCTCTTTTGGGATTCAGATCCAAAAGCACATCGGGAAGAAGTGGCGAGCACGGAAAGGGAGGAGGGTTGCTTCTGTTTTGCTCCTCAAGATTGGATCAATCTTCTGTCTCAGAAGCAGATGGCTACTTGAGGTCCAAGGGCCACAAATGCATCTCGTGGAAGGATGCATTCCCCACTGTAATAATCTCCTGGCTTGAAAAGGGCCTCTTCTGCATATAAAACAGTCTATTTTGGCCATGCCAAGGTTCTGCTACACTCCAAGGAAGCATCTTCTCTTTCCTATAGGAAAGTTCAATTGGAATATCTTTTCCTGTAGTTCAACTCCAATGATGTGTCTTGGGATGCATCTACATCAGTGTTTCCCAACCAGTGTGCCGGGGCACACTAGTGTGCCGTGAGCGATCATCAGGTGTGCCGTGGGAAATTGGAACCTTCAGGAAAGGGGGGGGGGGGGGGGAGTCTAGTATGTTGAAGTATAAAAACCCTAAGAAACCTACCTCGATAAAGGCACAAAATTGCAAACACCCCCCCCCCCCCGTTGTCTACTTGGTCTCTCCCTCTCCATCCATTGGGAAGGCCCGCCTCCCTTTCCGCAAGTAGAGACCTCCTCTTGCCACTTGGGGGTTCTGTGTGGGAGGTTTGGCCCAGTTCTATCATTGGTGGGGTTCAGAATGCTCTTTGATTGTAGGGGAACTATAAATCCCAGCAACTACAACTCCCAAATGTCAAGGTCTATTTCCCCTGAACTCCATCTGCGTTCATATTTGGGCATATTGAGTATTCATGCCAAGTTTGGTCCTGATCCAACATTGTTTGCTCTCTGGATATAGGTGAACTACAACTCAAAAACTCAAGGTCAATGCCCACCCAACTCTTATAGCATTTTCTCTTGGTTATGGGAGTTCTGTGTGGGAAGTTTGTGTCTTTCTGCCATTCCTGCCAGGGTATCTATGTTGAGTTCATCGAAACAGGCCCAGGTTTCACACTGAGTGTATAAATACATTTTAAAAACATATTAACTATATGTATTACTGTGTTAGAGTGTCATTTTGTGTCATTTTGGTTGGTGGTGTGCCCCAGGATTTTGCAAATGTAAAAAGTGTGCCGCGGCTCAAAAAAGGTTGGGAAACACTGATCTACATTGCAGGCCTAATGGACTTACACAACACTCAGACCCGGATTAACCCCTTATGGCGCCCTAGGCCAAACTTTGGAATTACGCCCCCAAACCAACCTCTACCGCACCCCCCCCCCCCACATTCCTTCTTTCCACTGCCTGCGCTTTGCCCCCAAAAAGGAAAAAAGAGCAAGGAGAATCCTGGCCTAATTCCAACCCTGCTTCTCCTTCTATTCCCCCACAGGCGCCGAGCCCTTCTTCCCACACTGAAGTGACCTTTCGGCGTGAAGGCTGCTGCAGGGCGGCAACCGTGCCGGGATTCAAGCCGCCTCTGCCTCCTCCGCCATGTTCCTGAGTGCCACGCATGCCCGCAGCGGCCCTGGGGGCGGGGCTTCTCTCCACCTCCTCCTCTTCCTCCTTGAGTCAAGGAAGGAGGGGGCGAGGAGGAGGAGGACGTGGAGGGAAGCCCCCAGACTGCTGCCGGGCATGCACAGTACCCAGGAACAAGGCAGAGGAGGCAGGGGCGCTCCTTCCTTGACAAGGGGTTCCGCACATGCCAGGCAGCAGCCCCGGGGGCGGGGCTTCCTTCTGCCTCCTCCTCCTTGTGAGGAGGAGGAGGAAGGAAGCGAAGCCCCCGGGGCCGCTGCCGGACATGCGCGGCAGGAGGGCGCGAGAGCCTCTGCCTCCTCTGCCATGTTCCTGGGTGCCGCGCATGCCCGGCAGCAGCCCCAGGGGCTCCCCTCCGCCTCCTCCTCCTCGCACCCTCCTTCCTTGACAAGGGGATGGGGCAATGGCGAGGGGGGCACCATTCCCTCCTCCCCCACCCTCTCTCAGCGCTCTCCCCCTGCCCTCCCCTGAGAGAGAGAGAGACAGAGAGAGTCATCTCCATGCCAAGGGGTGTCGCACATGCCCGGCAGCAGCCCCGGGGGCGGGGCTTCCTTCTGCCTCCTCCTCCTCCTTGTGTCCGGGGCCGCTGCCGGACATGCGCGGCAGGAGGGCGCGAGAGCCTCTGCCTCCTCTGCCATGTTCCTGGGTGCTGCGCATGCCCGGCAGCAGCCCCAGGGGCTTCCCCCCGCCTCCTCCTCGCGCCCTCCTTCCTTGACAAGGGGGTGGGGTGATGGCAAGGGGGGCGCCATTCCCTCCTCCCTCACCCTCTCTCAGCGTTCTCCCCCTGCCCTCCCCTGAGAGAGAGAGAGAGACAGAGAGAGTCATCTCCATGCTGCGCGTTGCGGTTTTGTTTCAACAGTTTTATTTGGTCCGTGAACTGCGCCCCCCTCGGCTTGTGCCCCTAGGCCATGGCCTAGGGTGGTCTTATGGGTAATCCAGGCCTGACAACATTGTAATTCTCATGGCTCAATGCTATAGAATCATGTGCTTTCACAAGGTATTTAATTAGCCTTCTCTGCCAAAAAGTGCTGAGTCCTTTTGAGGCTGTAGCATTGAGTAGCTAAAGTGGTGACAAATTGTATTAATTCTATAAGTATAGATGCAGTCTCAGTCTCTGGAGCAGCAGAAAACAAGATGATACCATCTTTCTAATATTCAAACATGGCTGTCACATGCATTCTTTACCTTCTCTTTTCCAGGAAAGACATACCTAAGCTGTTCCTGATAGGGAATGCTCACACTGCCTTAGAAATGGGAAGGAATTCTCTTTTGAAGGAAGTTTTTGTTAGATTGTGTGTGTGTGTGTATATATACACGCACACGCTAAATATGTGAAAGGGCTCAGCCATGTGACCAGAGACAAACTAATTAGTTTGAAAGAGTTTAGCCTTCCTTTAGCACCGTAGTTCAAAACCTTCTTAATGGTGCGACCCCTTAATGCAATTCCTCATGTTGTGGTGACCCCCAACCATACATTTTTCATTGCTGCTTCACAACTACTGCTACTGTTATGAATCGTAATGTAAATATCTGAGATGCAGGATGTATTTTCATTCACTGGACCCAATTTGGCACGAATATTTGAATTCTGGTGGGGTTGGTGGGAGATCAATGTTGTCATTTGGGAGTTGTAGTTGCTGGGATTTGTAGTTAATCAAAGAGCATTTTGAACTCCACCAATGATAGAATTGAACAAATCTTGGCACATAGAACTCCCATGAGCAACAGGAAATACTGGAAGGGTTTCGTGGGCTTTGACCTTGACTTTTGGAGTTGTAGTTCATCTACATCCAGAGAGCATGGTGGACTCAAACAGTGATAGATCTGGACCAAACTTGGCACAAGTACTCAATATGCCCAAATGTGAATACTGGTGGAGTTTGGGGAAAATAGACCTTGACATTTGGGAGTTGTAGTGGCTGGGATGTATAGTTCACCTACAATCAAAGAGCATTCCAAACCCCACCAGCAATAGAATTGGGCCAAACTTCCCATACAGAACCCACAGAACCAACAGAAAATACTGTTTTTGGTGGTCTTTGCTGACCCCTTTGACACACCCTCGTGACCCTTCCAGGGGTCCCAACAACCAGGTTGAGAAACACTGAGCTAACAGTAAGGAAGTGAGGAAAAGACAGAGAATAACATAAAGACAGAACCATTGTAATGTGCATACAAAGAGTGTCAGTTTCCCAACTGCTTTGGGACATCAAGCTTCTAGGACCACTCATGGTTGGTTTGTTATTGCTCAAATGAAATGGTGAATTGCTACTTCTGGAAAACTCAAGAAACAGGACTTTGTCTTTTGAATAGGTTGCATCCCTCCTCTAGTGTTTAACATTTAAAAGCATTTTCTTTTCCTTTCTTTTCCTTTCCTGCCTATTTTCCTTCTCCCTCTCTCCCTCCCTTTGGTCCTTCCTTCCTTTTTTTCAAATCCAAAAGTAGACTTTTGGTTACTCCAAAAATATTGGATTTTCAATATAGTTAACAAGCTATAGTGGTAAAACGGTGGACCCATGCCCAGATTACCCATAAGGCCAATGAGGCCATGGCCTAGGGGCAGAAGCCGAGGGGGGGGGGGAGGCAGATCACAGAGCAAAAAAACTGGTCTGCGCCCCTCCTTCCCCCTTTCTCATGCCCTTCCTCACTCCTCCCGCAAAGTCTCTGATCCGTGTCTCTCGTCTCTCTCTCTCTTTTGCACGCTCTCTCTCTCTCTCGCTCTTTCTCTCATGCTCACTCTCTCTCTCTCTCTCTCTCGTGCTCTCGTGCCTTTGGAGCAAGTTCGCATCCGCTGCACTCTCCCAAACCTCCCGACTTCGATGGAGACCTTCAGAGCTTTCCAGCCGGTGGGAATGCATGGGGACCTTGGAGGTGGCAGGATGGTGCTTACTTGCCTTTCTCTTCTGCACCATGGCGAAAGCCAGCCAAGTGTGGGTCTGAGTAGTGTGTGTGTGTGTGGGGGATAATTCCAAAGTATTGCCTAGGGTGCAAAAAAGTGTTAATCTGCGCCTGGGTGAACCATGAACCTGCTGTGGCTTCCCTACATTTGACCCATTTAAATTGGTGGAATTTACACAAGTGAAGGCTAATGGATTCCATTCATTTCATTGGGCTGCTTCTAAAGTAAGGTTAGCATTGAACTTAGTCCAGAGAATGCTGGTTAAACCATTATCCCCTTAGACTAGTATTGACTGGTTTTGAATGCTTCCCTGTGACCCTTCCCATTATTTGCTACTGAGTGCTTTTAGCCGGGGATTGGATTTGGGAGGAACCGCCTGCACAAAGCACGGTTTGTTATATCATCAAGCTACCACTCTACTTCAAAGGCAGCAGAGAGATGAGAGGACATGACTGTCAGAAAAATCAAGCTGGCCAGCCAGAATTGTTGATTTTGGTTCTCTGAATATAACATGAAACAGTAAAGGACAGAGACACTGTTTTGTCTGCCGGGGGTTATTGTACAAATGCCATGCAACTCTGCCTTAATCTTTGGTACCACGAGGCCACTGCTACTTTGAGCTGATTTCCCTTAAAGCAAAGGCAGCCTCAAGAGCTAGCAAGGTATTGCCAGCAATCTGGCTAGCATGTTTTTAATGACGCCTCTAATTGGTTGGAATTGTACCAAATGCAATTAGAGTATACATGTCTCATTCCGCTTTAGAAAAAAAAAGTGTTTTCTTGGGATATCAAAAAAAAGTTGTTCAGTGCTTTTTTCAGACACATTTTATGAGTTTCAGAGTAGCTGGGCTGCATATCTCTATGCATCTCGTGTCCTTCCTGGCTTAGAATTAATTGGCCTTCATCATTTGGGAGATGGAGATAGGATGTTCTAACATCTTTTGAAGGCAAAAATGGGTGAGATCAATAACTGAATGGAGCTTGAAGGCTAGACTAGTACTTTGTCTCCTAACTATCTCCTGGTCCTTTGCATCTGTCCCCGATGTTATTTAACATCTATATGAAGCCATTGGGGGAGATCAGCCGAAGTTATCTGAGTAAGATGTTATCTGTACGCAGACAACGTCCAAATCTGTCACTCCTTCCCACCTTTTACTAAGGAGGCTGTCCAGACCTTGAACCGGTGCATGGCTGCTGTGTCGGACTGGATGAGGGCTAGCAAATTGAAATTGAATCCAGACAAGACAGAGGTCCTCCTGGTCAGTCAAAAGGCCAAACAGGGCACAGGGTTACATCCTGTGTTGGATGGGGTTACACTCCCCCCGAAGAGGCAGGTTTGCAGCTAGGAGTGATTCTGGATTCATCGCTGAGCCTGGAACCCCAGGTCTCGGTGGTGGCCGGAAGAGCTTTTGCACAGTTGTGTGCCAGCTGCGCTCGTACCTTGGGAAGTCTGACTTGGCCACGGTGGTCCACGCTCTGGTTACATCCCCGAATAGACTACTGCAACGCACTCTACGTAGGGGCTGCCTTTGAAAATGGTTCAGAATCTTCCGTTGGTCCAACGGGCGGCAGCTAGAATGCTAACTGGGGCGACATAAAAGGAGCATACCACCCTCCCTGCTGTGTCAGCTCCACTGGGTGCCTGTCCATCTCTGAGCCCAATTCACAGTGCTGGTATTGACCTATAAAGCTCTATACAGTTCTGGCCCAGCTTACTTGTCCGCACGCATCTGCCTCTAGGTCCCATCTCGCAGTCTAAGATCATCTGGGGAGGCCCTGCTCTCGCTCCCACCAGCATCGCAAATGCGGTTGGTGGGGACGAGAGACAGGGCCTTCTCGGCAGTGGCCCCTTGCCTATGGAACACACCTCCAAACGAAATAAGATCGACACCATCTCGCTTTTAGAAAAAAGCTAAAGTCGTGGTTCCGGGACCAGGCCTTTGGGCAGCAGATATAAATTGCACCTTTGGATTTGACTGGATTGACACTTTGGACTTGACTGGACTGACAATGTGTTCCGCTTGATGGCTTTAATTAATTATTGTTGTATGCAGTGGGTTTTAATGTAATGTTTTTTAATGTTTTTAATGCTTTTTAATGATGTTGATTATATGGTGTATTTTAAAATTGTATTGTGGTGTTGCGGCCTGTAGTGCTGCAAATGTAAGCTGTGCTGAGTCCCCCTGCGGGGGTGAGAAGCTACGGGGTACAAATACCATAAATAAATAAATAAATAAATTTGTAAATACTGCCTCTGGCTTTGAGGATTAGATGTTGAGACTAGCTTCAGCCTGAAGATTCACATTCATTCTCCTCTTGTGTTTCCCCTGAATTAAGGAAGGTATGTTTCTTTTTCTGCAGACATATTGAAACCCATTGGCCAATCAGAGCTCTCTTATTTGTTTACTATAAGAGGTTCCATGCAGACTAAGTTATGCTTGGAGTTTGTTGTTCTCATTGTTGGTGGTGAGTGCCTTTTGCTTGACTCTTGATTTATGGTGGTCTTAGACTTAGTATTACTTGGCAATATTTCTTTCGAGAAGGCTTGCCATTGTATTGCTCTCAGGCTGAGAGGATTTGACTGCCTCCAGCGGCTCACAGTGTGACTCCCAGTGGATTTCCATGTCTGAGCAGATATTTTAAACTGGATCTCTTGGAGTTGCAAACCGATACCCAAACTCTCCATCATCATCATAGGTGGTGCAATGGGTTAAGCCCTTGTGCCGGCTGAACTGCTGATTTGAAGGTCAGCGGTTTGAATCTGCGAGATGAGGTGAGCTCCCATCCGTCAGCTCCAGCTTTCCATGCGGAACATGAGAGAAACCTCCCACAGGATGGGAAAACAGGTGTCCCCTTGGCAAAGTTCTTGCAGATAGCCAATCCTCTCGCACCAAAAAGTGACTTGCAGTTTCTTAAATTGCTTCTGACACACAAAAATCCCTCATGGCTCAGTCTGATTGTCTTCCAACAGGAAAGTCTTGGTGGTTCAGGTCCATAAGTGATTGTAGAGATCTATGATCTTTTGCAGTGAGAACATACATTTTTTGGACATTGACAAAGGTTTCCAGAAGTGGCCAGGAGTTTTCTGGAACTCCATGTTTGCTGCTGCAGCAATTAAAACGAATAAAGATAAGAGTTACCTGCAAGCGGAGATGAGCCAGGTTTGGCCAGACTGTACCATCCAGACTTCGCTTATGCTGCTGCCATGATTCTGGAGCAGATACTTGTTGATACCATTGCACAATCCAGAGCTGGTTCATAGCAGCAGTTCCAGATTTTGTGGTCGATGTAGATGGGCTGAAGGCTGCATTCAACCCAGTTATTTTACTGTTATTTTTACTGTTAGTTTTCATCAGCTCTGTCTTCGCACAATCCTAAATATACACAGGACTGACTTTGTGACGAATGTTGCTGTCCTTAAGCAAGCAGGGATCACCAGCATTGAGGCCATGCTATTGAGAACACAGTTGCGCTGGGCAGGGCACGTCTCTAGGATGGAGGACCACCGCCTCCCAAATATACTACTCTACAGTGAACTCACCACGGGTCAGCGCAAGAGAGGCGCCCCAAAAAAGAGATATAAGGACTCCCTGAAACAACATCTTGGCCAGATTGATCACCAACTATGGTCCACCCTGGCCTCACATCAGGAGGCATGGAGACGCATTATCCACAATGCTGTGGCCTCTTTTGAGAAGTCATGCTGGACGTGTCTCGAAGAGAAACGACAACGCAGAAAGAATTGCAACTTGGAAACAACATCACCCAAGGAGACTTTCTGCTGTGCTTTCTGCAACTGGATTGGCCTTCTTAGTCATCAACACGCTTGTAGAAAGCGTGGGATGAGTCCTTCCTGAATCTTCATTCGTGGAGAAAGGCCAAGAAGAAGTTTTGGGCACACAATACAGTGTGACAGGACCATAGAATGCTTCCCTGGTAAAATGCAGCCCCGGATCAGGCCCTTTTGGCGCCCTAGGCCAAAGGCTCTTCCCCCGCCCCTGGCTCCACCCCTCCCCCGGCTCCTCCCCCCCCTCCCCCCGGCTCTGCCCCACCCGCCCTCGGCTCCTCCCACTCTGCCCCGCCCCGCCCCCAGGTCCTCCCCGCTCTGCCCCAGCCCCGCCCCGGCTCCGCCCTGCCCCGGCTCCACCCCGCCTCCTTGCCAGCTCCTCCCTCCCTCCCTCCCTCCCTCCTAAAGCCACTATACCAGCCTGAGAAGTGGCCGAAATCATGGCTTTAGGAGGGAGGGAGAAGCTGTGGGGATGCCCTGCATCGGCTCCGGGGGTGGGGCTTTCCTCCCTCCTCCTCGCTACCGAGGAGGCGGGGGTGGAGCCGGGGGCAGGGTGGAGCCTAGGGTGGGGGCAGAGACAAGGGGAGCAGAGCAAAAGAGGGGGGTGGCCGTGGATGGCGCTTACGCCACCGCGCGCATGCACCCTTTTTGGGGGAATTTTTAAAAAAACTTTTTTTGAGGGGTCCAGACCTGCTGCCCCCCCCCCAAAGGTGCCATCCTAGGCCATGGACTAGGGTGGCCTTATGGGTAATCCGGGCCTGGTAAAATGTTGTTTTTTCTGAAAGTGTGGCAGTCCTTCCTGAGATAAACAAGTTAACAAATGCAGGATGAATTAGTTCTTCCTCCTGCCCTTGCTCTTAAGTGCGATGAAACCATGGGGCCAGAGCAAAAATAATGCTTCCGGCTTTGGGGGTAACAAGAACAATGGCAGTATTACGAAGCACCAGCAGGAGCATAAACGCTGCTGGGAGGAAGTGGATACACACCTAATTTATGATCCTTCCCTGTTGTTGCTACACCTTTTCAACTTTGAAATCCAGTTAAAAGTGACATTTTAGCTCAGCTGTTCTGCAAACAAAAATTCTCAACATGGCAGAACTATCGCTCTGTATTCTCGATGCCTGCCGGAACAAATGGGCTTTGTTGAATCTCTTTTTTCTGAAAACTAACACGCATGGGGGCATTGACTTTCCACCTCTGCCGATGCATCCAAAAGCCTGGAAGCCATGGAGGAAAGCCCCATGATTCTCTCCACAGGAGTCCCAGGGGAACACATTTAAACATCAGAAGACAAGCCAGGAAAGAAAAAACAAACCCGGTATAATGCTTCCAGACAAAGGGAGAGAGGGCGAGCTCAGCTTTTGGAGGAAAGAAATGAGTCATCAGTTTCGAACTCTGGAAACTGACAGCGTTGGTGTGCTTCTTGGGTTTGGCTTTGTAAAAGGTATTGATGACAAGAACAGCTTCAGACAGGCAGGCTGCATGGGGTTTATTAATCAATAGCAAAATAACATTACAGGCTAATCAGCATTACAGCGCGGTAAGAACAACACGCGAGGCAATTATATCCTTTGAGAGGAACGGAACAGATTAACATTTCCTCGAAGAATGCAAAAACACAAACAATATTTATAGATTGCCAAGACAAAGCTAATCTTTTTTACCCATAATCCTCTTAAATGTAAATTCCATTCACAATCACTTTCCCATCTCCTGTGCCGTTTGCATTTGCCTTTTGTTTTGAGCAGATACATACGATGGACTTAAGTGGAGCCAACCAAAGGCCCTTCAGGGTTTTCTGACCTCACTACGGGACCATGTTTGGTCCATAGAATTTAGCAGGATCGGCCCAAGTATTAAAGGAAGTCACATCCCTCTAAAACTGTTCCATCAGCGCAATTTGTTTAATTGTTATAGTGAAGCAGCCAACCATAATAAAGAAACCAAGCAGTTCCATAAAGCCGTGTTTCCCAACCACTGTGCTGCGGCACACTAGTGTGCCGTGAGCGATCACCTGGTGTGCCACGGGAAAACCTCTCTTCCCCCCTTTCTTCCCCCTCCTGCCGAACTCCTGCTGCTACTGCTTGCAGGGGGAGGAGGAAGGGCTGGGCGGCGGCAAAGAAGAAAGAGCTGGGGCGCCGCCTCCTTCGGCCATTTTTGTGTTTATGTGTACCAACTATTACTACATTTGGCATTGGCTGGACGTGATAGTCTTTCTAGTGACTGTGTAACAACTCTCCTGTTCACCAGTTATACACAAGGGACTCGTCTAATGCCCACCTGGAATGATACAGGAGGATATATATTGAAGATGGAAGCCTCATTATTGTTCCATGAGGTGTATTGATGCATAAGAACAGTACTAGTGGACTGCTCTGAAGCTATATGGACACATTTTTTCTAAACACAGAGACTGACAGCTGTTGAGCAAGAGCTTTGTGTGTGTCTTTATGCCATTCCTGCCAGGATATCTATGTTGAGTTCATCAAAACAGGCCCAGGTTTCACACTGAGTGTATAAATACATTTAAAACATATTAACTATATGTATTACTGTGTTAGAGTGTCATTTTGTGTCGTTTTGGTTGGTGGTGTGCCCCAGGATTTTGTAAATGTAAAAAGTGTGCCACGGCTCAAAAAAGGTTGGGAAACACTGCCATAAAGTATATACCTGTGGTTCCCAACCTTTTTTTGACCAGGGACCACGTTGACTAGGGACCACTCTCCCACATTACTACCAAACTTATTACGAATCGGTTTTTGGCCAACTTTAGATTCGGTTGGGTTATTTGAGGTGCTGATTCAGAAAACTGCACTGGATAAACCACATCAGCTCTAGTTTCTGATACAGAATATATACCATCCAGTAGTTGCCATCTGCTTGCCTACAGAAAACCATATTTAATAAGCCTCTGCACTATAAGAGGGTTTCAGGAGACAAGTCGCTCTCATTGCAATGGTATAGTAATTATGAAGCTGCAGACCATACTTTAGTCCTTGCAGACCACTTGTGGTCCATGGAGCAGAGGTTGGGAACTACTGGTATATACCCATGGGTCTGTTACCCACAGCTTCTGACAAAAATACACCCTCTCTAGGCATTTTCTAGAGCCACTGAGGAATGGGGAAACAGATATGCCTAACTTCCCAACTTCCACCAAGTATTGAAAAAGAAAAGAAAATATCTATAACTCTGGCCACTAGAGTAAAATCAATTTTTGAAAAGTGGAAGCGGGTGAAAGGAAGAGAGTCATTTTAGAAGTTGTTTTGAAAGAAGTTCTCAAGTAGCCTCGAGAAGATTCACAATGTCTTTCATGTAGTTATGCAAGGCTAAGATGACCTTGTTCCATTTCATGTGTGTGCCTTGCAGGTGTTGGATAAGGAATTTCCAGAAACACATTGAATGGCTCTTCTTCCTTTGTAATGTAGGAGTCTATCCCTATTTCTGTGATCTTGTATAGCCCTGAGGTTGCCCACCCCAATGTCTAAGCATAGACAAGCTACTTCTCTTCCCATGGTGACCACAGGTCTTGTTTCATAGGTAAAGGTTTCCCCTTGACATTAAGTCTAGTCGAGTCCAACTCTGGGGGTTGGTGCTCATCTCCATTTCTAAGCCGAAGAGCCGGCATTGTCCATAGACACCTCCAAGGTCATGTGGCTGGCATGACTCAGTGCAGCACTTTTACCTTCCCTCCAGAGTGGTACCTATTGATCTACTTGCATTTGCATGTTTTTGAACTGCTAGATTGGCAGAAGCTGGGGCTAGAAGTGGGAGCTCACCTGGATTCAAACTGCCAACCTTTAGGTCAGCAAGTTCAGCAGCTCAGCAGTTTAACCTACTGTGCCACTATAGAATCCTAGAGTTGGAAGAGACCCAAGGACCACCCAATTCACCTCCCTGCCATTCAGGAACACACAATCAAAGCACCATGTTAGGGATGATGGGGCTGATGATGAAAATGCTGTTAATGTAAATGCTGATGATGAGAACTCTGAACTGCAAATTGAACTGTCAAATGAGGCTTGCTTTCCTGAGAATAGGCTAATTCCCAGGGCTGTATTAGATGAGAATTCTTATGTTCAGGAGTCTGAAGGCCTTCAGACTGATAACGTAACACCTGGGAATTTTAACGAGCTTACATTCAATCGTACGACGCAGCGACTGTTTGGGAAAGCGAAACTGAGTTGTCCTTATTGGAGCTTGCTTGGGAAATTGTCTTTTAGATTCCAGGCTTCGTTTAGAAAACCATGCCAGATCTTGTCTTGACTCCAAGCTCCTGATTTCTTTGCCTAGGCCTTGTGCATGTTTTGCTCCATAGCTGCCTTGTATTACTCATGGGATTTTCATCAAGCATTATACCTTGCCTTTGGATTTTGGAATTATATCTTTGCTTTGAATTTTGGTACTATTAGAGCTGTGTATTTTACCTTGGACATATTCTACTATTGATCTTCTTTTAACCCTTTTGTTGGACACTATATTTGTTTTCAATAAAAGCCTATTATTCAGAGACTGTCTGTTGTGTGTGTGTCTTGGGGGGTGCTGCGTGTCTGAAGTGCAACAGCACCTCTGCCAGAAGGCTATTCAACCTCTGCTTAAAAACCTCCAGGAAGTAGACTTTCCTGCTCTATGTCATTTCTTACTGTTGCAGTAAGAAATTAAGCACCCCTATGAATCAAATCGGGCTCTAGTAGGGTTGATGAGGCCCACATACTTCCTTTCCCATAACAAGCATAGAGAAATGATGGGCCAATATAAGTTCTTGTATTACAACACCCATAATCCTTGGGATCAGTTGGGACTGGTGGAATCTTGTGTCCAAAAATATGGAAGTTCAAGGGTCTTTCAAACACCTCCACTTCACATTCTTTCTATTCTCCCTTCTATTCTTTTGTAAGTGTGAGTATTTTCCTCCCTCTCCCCATAATGAAAATAACTGGTCGTCAAACATCGCTCACAACCTCCCCATCACCATCACTTTCCTCCCGCTTTTCAGTGTATGATTTATGGTCTAGACCTTTTGCATAACTGGTCTCCATCCTAATAAAATATTAAATGCATCCATATATTGACTCTCCCATTTTTTTGATATATTTCACGCCTCATTTGCCATCGGAGTCAAGGACAACTTCACATTTTCTCTCCGCACAGGATCAAGATGTAGGTAATTTAAAAAGAAAATGCTATTGTTCTACGCTCCCTTTTTTCCTTTTCCTTTTTTTCAAACCTCTGCTTCTGTTGACATTAAGTCATTGCAACCATAGCAACCAACTTATACAGTGTGAGTTTCGCTTCTGAGTTTGGAAGATGTATAGGGGCCTTTTTCCCCCAATGTCACACGCATGCCCCAAACCCAAGCATAAAGGACCTGTTTCTATTGGGTGGAAAGCACCTGTCGGATCTCTCTTTTGAAATAATAATACACCTGTTGCTCCCCTGTAAACCAGCAAGGAGATGGGCCACCCTGCACTGCCCCCTTGACATCCTTAATTTCCCTCCAAATGGACGGTTTTGTTCAGTTGTTCATGTGCCCTAATGAGAGGATTAGGCTGGGATTTCCCTTCGAGGTTAAGCAAAGATTTCACACGCTTCTGATTAATTAGAGGGAAAGAAAGGCTCAGCCGCTTTGCTCCCAAACCATGCAGCACTTTGAGGTGAGAAGGGCTTATTCCCCAATTGCTGAAATAATGATTTTTAAAAAGAGGTGTTTGCATCTTGTTCCTTTCTGATCTTTACTCGGGAGACATTGGCATGAGCAGGCCCGGATTGACACCTTTTTGCGCCCTAGGACACACTTTGGAATTACGCCTCCTTTAAGCCAACCTCTAACCCCCCCACACACACACACACACCACTCAGACCCACACTTGGCTGGCTTTCGCCATGGTGCCTCCAGAGCAGAAGAGAAAAGCAAGTAGGCACCATCCCGCCACCTCCAAGGACCCCATTCCCACTGGCTGGAAATCTCCGCTGTACTCTGAAGGTCTCCTCGGGAGGCTTGGGGAGAGCGCAGCGGGTGCAAACTCGCTCGAAAGGTGCACATGAGAGAGAGAGAGAGAGAGAGAGAGAGAGAGAGATGTCCGCTTGGCCTGCTCTCCCGCAGACCGAGGGAGGATTCAGGTTGGGGTTTGTGTGACTTTTGTTCGGCTACTCCCAAAGGCAGGAGAGCCAGACCCTGGCCTTGATCCTTCCTTCCCTCCCTCCCATGGCTCCCTTTGGCCAAGCAGGCCGCCCCGGTTTGGTCCGAGAGCGCAGGGGCGAGCCTGGGTTGGTGTGGTCTCGTGCTGGGGACCTGGGAGAGGTCCACCCCAGCAACACCCTTTCTCTCCCCTCTCCCTCCCTCCCTCTCTTTCTTCTTTTCTTTCTTTCTTTCTTTCCCTAGTTGCCTCCGACTCCTCCTCCCCTCCCTCCCACCGCCCTCTCCCGGACTCTGCCGCTCGGCTATGCCTGCAGGAATTTACAGTCTGCCGCCGGGGGAGCCAGGTGAGTCGCCATGGCGATGGCTTCCCCAGGAGCCAAGAGGTCAGGCCAGCCAGAGATCGGCGGGCAAATCAATGGATCAATGCGAGGGCCCTGCCGCAGCCCAGAGAGCGAGAGATGGAGGGGACAGAGCAGAGACTTTGCCGGGAGAAGGAGCGAGGAGGGGCATGAGAAAGGGGGAAAGAGGGGCGCGGACCAGTTTTTAATTTTTAATTTTGGTCTGTGATCTGCGTCCCCCCCGGCTTGTGCCCCTAGGCCATGGCCTAGGTTGGCCTTATGGGTAATCCGGGCATGGGCATGAGCAACCGGTGGAATCTGGCAAGGCAAAGGTACTGAACACTATCTACAAAATGGGTTCCTTGGATAGATCCCTTATCATTCAGTCCACAACCTACCACACTTATTAGATGCATAATAAGATCAAACACCTTTGATAGATCCCTTAAAGTTAAGTGTAAAACCCAAAGCAGACTTAGTTGCATAATATGTTCAGCCTCATGGCTAAAACCAAAAGCCAACATATTAGTTGCAAATACTGTATGTTCATCATCTTGGATAGATCCCTTAAAGTTCAGACTAAAACCCAAAGCCGACATATTAGTTGCATAATATGTTCATTACCTTGGATAAATCCCTTAAAGTTCAGATTAAAACCCAAAGCCAACATATTAGTTGCATAATATGTTCAACATCTTGGATAGCTCCCTTAAAGTTCAGACTAAAACCCAAATCTGTCCAGTGTGGTCTGTCCAATGCAGTTTTCAGAATCAGCACCCCAAATAACCAAACTGAACCTAAAGTTGACCAAAAACTGTGTTGTAGGCTTTTTCGGGCTATATGGCCATGTTCTAGAGGCATTCTCTCCTGACGTTTCACCTGCATCTATGGCAGGCATTCTCAGAAGTTGTGAGGATGCTTGCCATAGAGGCAGGCGAAACGTCAGGAGAGAATGCCTCTAGAACATGGCCATATAGCCCGAAAAAATCTACAACACAGTGATTCCGGCCATGAAAGCCTTCGACAATACATTGACCAAAAACTGATTCATAACCCTTTTGGCACTAATGTTGGAGAGTGGTCCCTGGTCAAAGTAGCCCCTGGTCAACAAAAGGTTGAGAACCATTGCCTTAAGGTTCAGGTTACATATTGTATCAAATTTATTATGCACCAAATTAATTCAGCCCCTTAATTCATGCCTCGAAGTTCCAACTAAAACCCAAAGCGGACTTATGTCTGCAAAATAAATTCAGCACCTTAGATAGATCACTTAAGGTTCAGATTATATCATGAAGCAGATTCATTCTTTGCAAAACAAATTCAGCCCCTTGAATAGATCCTTTAAAGCTCGAACTGCAACCTGAAACAGGTTCATTAGCTGCAGAAGAGGTTTAGCACCTTGGGCAGATCCCTTAAAATTCAGGCTACATCTTGAAATAGCTTAATTATTCCACTCCTATAGGATCCTTTGGTCTTCATTGCAAAGAGGTGATGATTGCTACCCCGATCCAACACAATTTCCGAGGTTGCTCTTATAACCGCATGGGCTTTTGTGGAACGATCACCTTATTAGCATAGAGTCCTGGATGGGTTTACACTGATATTAAGAGATAGATTGGGATTTTTTTTTAAAAATCCCTTTCCTGAAATGAAATCCAAGGGCACAGATGGCAGGACGCAAAGCAAGATGGTGCTGCCAAGCCCATAGCCAGAAACTGTACATTGCGATGGCAGCAGGGAAATTATTAAGCAGGACATTATTCGCATTGAATAGTAAATACAGGTGGCTTAATGTGATTTAAATTGGATCAAATATTCATTTAAAAAACATTTAATGGTGCAAATTAGCACTCTAATGGGATGTCTTAGAGCAGTGTGGTCCACCTAGCTGGGCTTTCTTAATAGTTATGGATTTCTTTTCTTTCAGGGGTCTTCCATCGTACAAACTTTGGGGAAATAATACCAAGGGTTCGATTTACCTTAACTGTTCTGTCTGTGTTACTTGAGGGTTTTTTTAAAGCAAATATAGGTACTTGATTATAATACAATACACTCTATTTATATTCTGCTTTATCTCCCCAGAGCGGATTACAATATACAGATATAAGGCAAACATTCAATGCCTTTTACACAGTGAACAACAATGACATACAATACACAGACAAAGGTGGAGGCCTTTAAAATCCAAAATCAAATCTTGACTTGAACCAGGAACAAGAGAACTCACTCTAATTCACTCTAACGCAGCATTGCCTGAACTGAACTTAAGGGAAACAATTTTTTGTTTAATAGACACCCATGAAATCATTCCGTTTCCCATGAATTTCATTCAAAGCTTTCCCACACAATCTCTCTGAATGACGCAATGTATATTCCCGTTCTGATTTGTAAATAAAGACTTTGCTGATCTCCGTAGCTACAGGTGGGTTCCCACGGGAATCCTCCTAATCTCTCAGATCTTCACTCGATTCCTTATCTATTGTGTTACTTATGACTCCCCTGAATGCCCTTGAGGCCTGCCTTTTCTGAGATGGTTTTCTCACAGAGAGAGCCACCATTTCTTAGTCTTGAATTTCCCAGACTTGAGAGCCCATCACATTGTGCCACAGCAAAGGTCACAATCCTCTCTAAATCATCAGTTAAACCTTTGGTGGCTGATCTGCAACATGATCCCTCTTTTGTAGTTTCAGAGATCCTAAGGATCCATTTCCCTTCTAATTTTTGTGATGCCAGGACTCACCCTCCACTCTGCTTTGCATCCATCATCTGGCTAGAAGCAAATAGACTGCCTTAAATCTTCCTTATCATATCTCGATACTTAGATGAAAAATGTTAACTTCTTCATTTCAAGCTCTGTCTCTCTCCCTTTTAAAGACATGAATGCGTGTCATCTCTATGCGTATGTTATATAGTGTGAAGGAGAAGTTTATCTCCCCTCCTTTCCGTGCTGCAACCTAATTGAAAACAACGCGAATGTTAATGATGCATTTCGTGTCTGGAAGTTAAAGAGGTGATTAATACGTTGTATATTAACACCTTCTCCGTGGCATAATGGAGGCGAAATGAACATTGCACAATTGGGTTGTTTATTTCTCCTCTCTGTTACTCCGCACCTTGGAAATGCAAAGCTGCAGCTGCAGAGGGATCTTGATTTAAGGTACCATTTCAAATCAGTCAATAGAAGATTATTTCGTGGTCCGTTAAATAGATATGGGCGCACGTGCGTGCGTTTTACGCAGCAGGAATTAAGAGACCAAGCTGACATTAAGTCGAACTGCAGTGTTGGTTGGATCGTTTGCAACCCAAAAAGGGAAACCTCTCCAAGGGGATCCTTTTGCAGAGGTGATATTTGGCTTTTTGGATCCCTTCACTTAAATTCAGTTTAAGGGCCTTCATGCAAAGAAAGGAGAGAATTTGGGCACAAAAGAATAAGCTCTTTTTGTTCTCATAGCAAGGTTGGAGTAGGAAGGAATAACCCAAATGTCATTGTTTTGGGTGTGGATTAGAATCCAGATCTCCCTAATCCAGATTTAATTCTCAAACTATTAGATGCACCAAGGTTTACTGTAAGCCTTTCCCGCTATTGTACAAGAAGCCAAAGGAGATGTTTCTCCCTAATCCATGATGACAGTACAACACAAAAAGGGACGGAGAAGGCCTTATTAGTTAGGACAATGACTAAAGATACCTTGCACTCTGAAACAAACCAGAATTAGCAAAATGAGTGCAATGCGGAAAGTCATTCCAAATGTTAGCGATGAACAGCGGGACTTTCTAGATGCCTATCAATCCTGTACTCCAGCAAAGGAACGCTGCCTTGTCGCGGCACTTGGGCTTTAGCACCTCAATGATGCCACAAGCGATGTGAAGGGACCAGGCCCGGATTACCCATAAGGCCAACCTAGGCCATGGCCTAGGGGCGCAAGCCAAGGGAGGCGCAATTCACGGACCAAAAAAAATTGTTGTTTTTTTAATAAAAAAAAACAAACACCTCCATGGCCAGCCCTTGGGAATGGCAGAAGTTGAAGCACAAAAGCCCCGGAGGGAGGGAGGGCCGAGCCTGGTCTCAAGGCAGTGCGTGATGTCACCCTGGGAGGCCCTGCCCCCATCTGAGTAGCGGGGAGGAGGGAGGGAGGAAGGGAGGGAAGCCGCTGCTGCTGTTGCTCCTCGCCCTGACACGTAGCAGCAGCGGCTCCTCCCTCCCTCCTCCCCACTATTGAGCTGGGGGTGGGACCTCCCAGGGTGACATCACTCCCTCCCTCCTCCTCCGCCAGGCCCACCTTCCTTGTTTGCTCCGTCACCTCCCAGGGTGACGTCACTCCTTCCCTCCCTCCCTCCCTCCCTGGGAGGTGGGGAGTGGGCGGGGCCAGGAGTGAGTCCTCCGAGTTCGCCTCCTGGCCCCGCCTCCCGCCTTGTGACACCCATTGATCAAAGCTGAAGAGCGGCAGCCGGCCAGTTGGGGAGCCTCCCTCCCGGGCGGGCATGGCTCAGCGGACTCGGCCAATAGGAAGGCGAGGGCCTGCTTGGAGGCGGAAGTCCATGGAGGGGGGTTCTTCCTGAGCCACGGATTGCAACCGAGGAGGAGGAGGATCAGCGGCCCTGAAGGAGATGGGTGGGTTTCTCTCTCTATCTCCAGGGAGGGCCCCTTCCGAAGGAAGGAATGAAGCCCCCCAGGCCTTTCCCCACTACTCTCCCTCCCTGGGGTGCGAGGATCCTAATCAGCCCCGGCAGATGGTCACCCCGCCATGGCCCCCAAGCCCCCAGGCGAGGAAGGAAGGAAGAAAAGGCAGGCGCGGTTTGGGCCCCACCCTCCCTTCCCGGATCCCAAACAACAACTTTCAGTGCTGGTAGTAGAGGGGGCGTAATTCCAAAGTGTGGACATCCACGACGGTACGGTCATGGCAGAGAGATCAGACCAAACGCGATCCCTGGGGAAGGTAATAGCAACCCACCCCAGTATTCTTGCCTTGTCTCTCTCCTGAGGAATGTGTATAATGACCAAGTAGCAACAGTAAGAACTGACCATGGAACAACAGGCTGGTTCAGGATTGGGAAAGGCGTACGGCAGGGTTGTATACTCTCACCCGACCTATTCAACTTGTATGCAGAATACATCATGCGATGTGTGGGGCTTGATGAATGCAAGGCTGGGGTTAAAATTGCTCGAAGAAACATTAACAACTGTAGATATGCAGATGATACAACTTTGATGGCTGAAAGCGAGGAGGAGCTGGGGAATCTTCTAACCAAGGTGAAAGAAGAAAGTGCAAAAGCTGGTTTGCAGCAGAACATTTTAAAAAAAACCAAGATTCTCTCGGCATTACTTCGCGAACAAAGATTCAGGAAGGACTCATCCCATGCTTTTTACAAGCGCGTTGATGACTAAAAAGGCCAATCTGAGATAGGCAAGTTCGGTTCAGAAAGCTCAGCAGAAAGTCTTCTTGGGTGATGTTGTTTCTAAGTTGCGGTTCTTTCTGCTTTGTCATTTCTCTTCGAGACCGATTTGGCTTGTCTTCCCGAAAGAGGCTGCAGCATTGTGGATAGTGCATCTCCATGCCTCCCGATGTGAGGCCAGGGTGGACCATTGTTGGTGATCAATCTGGCCGAGCCTGAGATGTTCTTTCAGGGAGTCTTTATATCTCTTTTTTAAGGCGCCTCTCTTGCACTGACCCATAGCGAGTTCACCATAGAGTAGTATCTTTGGGAGGCGGTGGTCCTCCATCCTATGGACGTGCCCTGCCCAGAGCAGTTGTGTGTTCTCAATAGCATAGCCTCAACGCTGGTGATCCCTGCTTGCTCAAGGACAGCAAACCCAAGATTATGGCAACAAGAATTACTGATAACTGGCAAATAGAGGGAGAAAACGTGGAGGCAGTGACAGACTTTGTATTTCTAGGTGTAATGATGACTGCAGACGCAGATTGCAGCCAGGAAATCAGAAGGTGTTTCTTTCTTGGGAGGAGAGCAATGACCAATCTTGATAAAATAATGAAGAGTAGAGACATCACACTGGCAATGAAGATCCACATAGTAAAAGCATTGGTATTCTCCATAGTAACCAATAGATGTGGGAGCTGGACCATAGGGAAGGCTGAGCGAATGAAGATAGATGCTTTTGAACTGTTGCGCTGGAGGAAAGTTCTGAGAGTGCCTTGGACCGGGAGAAGATCCAATGAGTCCATATTTCAGGAAATAAAGCCTGACTGCTCATTGGAGGGAAGGTTGCGTGTGCAAGGGTGACACACCTCGCGCCAAGGACAATAACACAGACACAAGTGGTTGGATGAAAATGGCCACAACTCATTTATTGAAAACAGGAACAAAGGGCTGACGGCCACGCATGGGTCCTGGATCAGGGTCGGACAGCCCCCACGAATGTCCAAAGGCGTATGCAAGCCTGGGGTGCGAGCGGCCCAATGGCTGTCCATGCAAACTCAGCACCCCAGGGGGCCTGGCCATTATCCCCCTTACAAACAAGGGGTGATAAGCCAGCCTGATCCAGGGGCCATGCCACACGCCGAACACGGAGTTGTGACAAAGAACATAATAACGCATAACCATGAACAGTGCAATGATGGCAAGAATGAACAAAATGGACACCAACAAGCAATGCAATAAGTAGGGAGGGTGGGAGGAAAAACAGCGCTGGCCCCCACGTGCAGCCTGCACAGCCCCGGGCGGCCTTAAATAGGCTGCCCAGGCGGAAGTGCGGGCCAGCCGGCACATAGAGGGGCCGGGGCGGGGCCAGCCCCATCATTGGCCAGCTGGCTTTTGGTGGCAGGAAACTTTCCCACCACCCCAGGGGCTTCTGGGAAGGAGAAGCCCCTGCATATCTCCTCAAGATGGCGGCAAGAGCAACCCCGCCCCGCAACCCACTTGGCCGGTAAGTCGACCAAGCACAATATTAGAGGCAAAGATGAAATACGTTGGCCACATCATCAGAAGACAGGAAAGCGTAGAGAAGACTATTATGTTGGGGAAAATGGAAGGAAAAAGGAAGAGGGGCTAACCAAGGATAAGATGGATGGATGGTATCCTCGAAGTGCTGGGGGAGGTGACGGCTGACAGGGAGCTCTGGCGTGGACTGGTCCATGAGGTCATGAAGAGTTGGAAGTGACTGAACGAATAAACAACAACATCAATCCTGTAACCATGGTTCAAATTAAAAGGAGTAACCATGTAGCAACATGGTTTGGTTTTACGTAGCTAGGCCAGGCATGGGCAAACTTTGGCCCTCCAGGTGTTTTGGACCTCAACTCCCATAATTTCTAACAGCTGGTAGGCTGTTAGGAATTGTGGGAGTTGAAGTCCTAAACTTCAGTAGGGCGAAAGTTTGCCCATGCCTGAGCTAGACCTCCCCCCCCCCCTTAAGCCATGTTCAGAAGTAGAGCTTTCTCATAGCTGATCTCAATAATATACTATTAGTTTCAAGTTATGAAGACAGACAGGTGAAGGAAATAATTTTAATTGTCTATTTCATATCAATTTGTTTTAACCTATGCAGCTCTCCATGGCTTGAGACCATTTTTTGTCATTTGGGCTAAGAGATGGGACTGAACCAAGGACCTTTGGCAAGCACAGCATATCCATTACTATTGACTTGAGGTCCTCATTGCTGTCTTTCAATTGAGCGGCATATCCAGGAGAACACTTAGAGAGAGCTTTTTAATCTCCTCCTTATCCATAGACATTATCCACATCCATAGAGTTGCATCATATTCTATTGTTATTCCTGTAGTGGAAGCTGCTCTTCTTGTAAGTTAGCATGGTGTCTTAATTTGAGCATTGGGTTCAATCCCTGCTCAGCCATAGAAACCCAGTGGGAGACCTCATGTGAGTATAGTATATATAGATATACTATAATATATCTATTATGATATTAATACGAATAATATATGAATATTTCTTGATATATTAATATGTTAATATTAATGATGTGTAATATATAGTAAATATAGTAAATAAATAAATAAATGATGTTGATTAGAATGTAGTTCAGCCTTTAGGTGCGGCCCTCTATAACATTTTTTGGCTCTCGTGTGGCCCCTTGGAAAAAATAATTGCCCACCCGTGCTCTAGGATCTGCTTTTCTCGTACACTTTTGGAAATGCTAGTGTGACTTGCCGATAAAGAATCACTTAATGTAATGATATGATCCCTGCTTGCCTCTTTGAAGCAGCCCTTTGCGATCCATGGGAGACAATCCGTCCAGTTCTGGGCACCACAATTGAAGAGAGATATTGACAAGCTGGAATCTGTCCAGAGGAGGGCAACTAAAATGATCAAAGATCTGGAGAACAAGCCCTATGAGGAGCGGCTTAAAGAGCTGGGCATGTTTAGTCTGAAGAAGAGAAGGCTGAGAGGAAGCATGAATAAATGAATAAATATGTGAGAGGAAGTCCCAGGGAGGAGGGAGCAAGCTTGTTTTCTGCTGCCCTGGAGACTAGGACGCAAGGGAACAATGGCTTCAAACTACAAGGAAGGAGATTCCACCTGAACATTAGGAAGAACTTCCTGACTGTGAGAGCCATTCAGCAGTGGAACTCTCTGCCCCGGAGTGTGGTGGAGACTCCCTCTTTGGAAGGTTTCAAACAGAGGCTGGATGGCCATCTGTCGGGGGTGATTTGAATGCAATTTTCTTGTTTCTTCGCAGTGGGTTGGACTGAATGGCCCATGAGTCTCTTCCAACTCTATGATTCTATGATTCTAATTAGCTTGCAAAAAGAGAGAACATCTATCCTCCCATTTATTATTTTTATCCCCTTAGCAAATACTAATTATGGGTCTGGAGACTGGAGAGCGGGGAGTAGTAGCAAGTCTTTTATTTGGCAGATTAATCTTAAATATTGTTTCTTCAATATTCGCTCCCAAACAGAAATTGACATAGAGGAAAATGCACCTTTAGAAACCCAGAGAAATATAGAACAGAGAGGAAGTAAAGGCTTGTGATTGTGTGCATCTAACCCAGGAATGGGCCAGCTTGGGCCCTCCGTGTTTTTTGGACTTCACGTCCCACCATTCCTGACAGACTTAGGCTTAAGCAGCTGAAGGGGGAAAGGAAAGGGCCTGAGGCTGTTAGGAATTGTGGGACTTGAAGTCCAAAACACATGGAGGGCCCAAGTTGGCCCATGCCTGGTCTAACCCTAGTCTCAAGGGCCAGGAGTCTTATGCTCCATGGCTTTTGTCACTCCGCACAAATGAGCTATTCCAGGGGGTCAGGAACCTTTTTGACTCAGAGAGCCATAAAAGCAAAATATTTGGAAATTTATTTCAGTGATAGCCAAGCCATATACTGTAATATATACTAGCTTGGGGACCCGGCCCTGCCCGGGTTATTTGAGAAAGGCATTATGTGCCAAGGATGGTCCTTATGAGATGTTTGCATGGCTTGCAGTGGTCTCAGGAAGTTAGTGAAGGTACTTCAAGTCCCATCATCCATGGTCCATCCTCCTTCAAACGGCACCAGGATGTAGAGTGGGTCATGAGGGCTCTGTGTGTCAGGTTTGGTCTTGATCAGTCATTGGATTAGGTTTGCAGCAGTTTTGGGAAATGAGTGAAGGTACTTCAAGTCCCATCATGCATGGTCTGCCCTCCTCCAAGCTGCACCAGGATGTAGAGTAGGTCATGGAGGCTCTGTGTGCCAAGTTTGGGCCTGGTCTGTGATTTGTAGGGGCTTCAATGTTCTGTGGGAAATGAATTGGGTGAAGGTACTGCAAATCCCATCATTTGTGGCCAATCCTGCCCTACACTGCACCAGGTTGTAAAGTGGGCCAGTGAGCATCTGTGTGCCAAGTGTGGTCCTGATCCTTCTATCGTGTGGGCCAGAGTGCTCTAAGCAAGTGAGTTAAAGTACTGCAAGTCCCGTCATCCATGGTCCATCCTCCCTCAAACTGCACCAGCATGTAGAGTGGGTCTTGAGGGTTCTCTGTGCCAAGTTTGGTCTTGTTTTCTCATTGTTTGGAGTCGCAAAGGGGTCGCAAAGTGTTTTGGTCTGAAACTCCCACCATGCCTGGCTGCCTCAGGGCTTTTCCTTACCCCCACTGCCATTTTAGAGCACCGGAATGTTCGTGTTGGCGACTCCCTCAGGCCTTTGCCTTAACCTCCTCTGCCAGTTTAGAGGGTCGGAATGTTCGTGTTGGCTGGCTAATAGAAGCGTTATGCAAATGCTCCCTCACTGGCAACCAATCATGTTGTCAGAATGTAGAGGCCGGGAGCCAATCAGAACGCTGCCACATACATACAAACATTCTTATTTATTATATATACAGATTTTAAGACTAAATTCAACTAAATGTGAGTATATACGTACATACTATGAGAAAGGATTCCCCCGGCAGAATGACGAGACACTTCAGACCTGGCTCTGCAAAAGGCAGGCTCAGGACTCTGGGAAAGAAGAGAAGACGGAAGGAAGGGGAAAAGAACGATAGAGGAAATAAAGGAGGGAGGGGGAGAGGAAGAAAGTAAAGAAGAACAAACTATGGAAAAGGAAGAAAAGAAAAGCATGAGAGAGACAAGGAGGGGGAAAAAAGAAGGAAATGGGAAGGGAGGAAAGGAAAGGATGGGGAAAAGAAAGGAAAGGGAGTGAGGAAAAAGTAAAACTATGAAGGGAAAAGAAAGAAGGGGGAGAGAGGGGAAGTGAAAAGAAAGGAAGGAGAAGGAAAGGAAGACTTGGGGAAGAAGAATAGAAGAGGAAGGAAGAGGGAGGGGGAATGGAGGAAAGAAGGAAGGAGAGAAGGAAAGGGTGAAGGGGGAGAAAGGAAGGAAGAGGGAAAGCCAGATGCAATCATGAAAAGAGCCACATTTGGCTCTTGAGCCGTAGGTTCCCTACCCCTGAGCTATTCCCATAGCAAGAAGCCTGTAATTTCCAATATTCCCCAGATCTGAATTTGGAAACATTTGAAATGCAAGATGTTGCATTGCGTTTTCAATATGGGTCCAAATTTTTAATGTCCAGTCTGCATCTGCTCCAACAGGCACACACTCTTGACTCCAGCCTGAAATCTGCTCAAATAATATATTCTCATATTCTGGGCTTTCGTTTTATTTTACCCTTTGCAAGGTGCTCTCAAACAGCCGAGAGACACGTCCCAGAGGTTTTGGTGACGCTATGAGCCAGCCAGTATGTTTGCTAGTCAGGTTATGTGCTGCCAAGTGACCATTATTGCCAACCAGAACAACCCATGAATGTCAAACGCTGCAAGGGTTTATCGTCCTGAAAGTGTGCACGTTCTGTTCTGTTATGTTATTGCTCCGCTCTCATAACGGCTAGTATTTTTAATCCATTTGTAGTTAACCACCTTGAGGCCTATTTTGACAGAATGATGAGATATAAATATTTCAAGGAAATAGCCCTCCAGGTTCTGCCTGGCTCTGCCTCTGACATTTTGGATTTTGAGCATAAGTTTTGGCCGGCTAGCAATAGTATTCCCTCCCATTGGGGTTTACCTAACAGCCAGCCAGCTTGCCATCATGCTTTATTGTTTCATATACTCTCCAACCTCCTCTATTTACCCTATTTTTTGCCACATGTCTTTAGTAAGTTAATGTCTCTGTTGCTCTTTGTGAGAACATATTAGGACTTTAAAAAAAAAGAAAGATGGATAATTGGACTGTTACATTGGGACTTTCAACTTTTTCTTCTTCTCCTAGAGTGCATCTACACTGTAGAATGAATGGAGTTTGACATCGCTTTAACTGCCACAGTTCAATGCCATGGAATCCTGGGAACTGGGATTTCACAAGGTCTTTAGCCTTCTCTGTCAAAAGACGGCTGGAGCCTCACCAAACTACAACTCCCAGGATTCCGTAGCATTGAGCCAAGCAATGGCAATCTCTTTTCCTGCAGTTTGAATCCATAGCTCCATTGTGTTGTAGTTTCCAGAGCAGCAAAAAACAGGTTTGCTCCTTTCTCAATAAGAATCCCTTTATTTATTTATTTATTTATTTATTTATTTATGATTACAATTTCTATACCACTCCTTCCCCACAGGTAAAATTAACAGATATCTTTCAGATATTGTTGGAAATAGCAACCTTCTACAAGCCTCCTATACTAGTTATTTGATATGCATATAATTCAGATCACTTACAATATGTGTATTGGTATGCATATAATTCAGATTGCTTACTATATGTATGTATTGGTATGCAGTTTTCCCTTATCTCTATGTTGTTTGAGGTTGTGGGAGGGACTGCAGACCATGTGATCACATCTGGGACTATTCAGACTTTAGAAGTCAGTGTTTGCTATGCATCAGACTGCTTGAGTTATGCTTTAAATACTACAGAGAAGAGACTCCAATAGAAGGCCTTAGAGAACTTACTGTTTAAACCAGGCCTGGGCAAACTTCGGCCCTCCAGGTGTTTTGGACTCCAACTCCCACAATTCCTAACAGCCTCAGGCCCTTTCCTTTTCCCTCAGCCGCTTAAGCTTGGGAGTTGGAGTCCAAAACATCTGGAGGGCCGAAGTTTGCCCAGGCCTGGTTTAAACTTTCAACTCATAAGCAATGTATCTGTATGCTGAATACATGAAGTCTGTAAGTAAACCAATTATGTTATTTTTAATGAAGAGTACTTATTTTTGTCTCTTGAGAGCATGATTTAAAACCAAATATATATATTTTTGGGAGAGTAGATGTTTTTGGGCGACGGAAATAACACTAATGCATTGGCATAATCTTTGTTCCTAACAGTTCAAAGAGATAATCAGTCTAACAGCCAAGAAACCTCATTGCTCGTAAAACTGGATATTTAGCATTGAAGAGAAGACTCAGTCAAATGCATTTTTAGCTCTTCTCCGGAAGATCATACTTTACGAAAAGGTCCTGATTTTCCAAATGGTAGTGAATGCCCCTCGTGGTGCAGTGGGTTAAATTGCTGAGCTGCTGAACTTGCTGACCGAAAGGTTGGTGGTTCAAATCAGGGGAACGGGGTGAGCTCCCGCTGTTAACCCCAGCTTCTGCCAACCTAGCAGTTTGAAAACATGCAAGTGTGAGTAGATCAATAGTTATCGCTTCTGCGGGAAGGTAACGATGCTCCATTCAGTCATGCTGGCCACATGACCTTGGAAGCGTCTACGGAAAATGCTGGCTCTTTGGCATAGAAATGGAGATGAGCACCAACCCCCAGAGTCGGGCACGAATAGACTTAATGCCAGAGGAAACCTTTACCGTTACCTTTTAGAGAATGTCAATCAATCTTCAACAGGTCACACTTCCAAAAGGCTTTGGACATTCTGGTTTTCCAAAAGGTTATGATCTCAAAGGTCAACCTTTTCCAAAAGATACGTCCCACCGTGTCCATTCTCATCCTTTTCTTTCCAGCTCCTTAAGCCATTCCGCATAAGGTTTGGCTTCCAGATCTTTGGCCATCTTGGATACAATCCATCTTGTCAATGTCCTTCTTGAATTGCATTGCCCAGAACTAGACACCGGGTTATTTCTGGTGAGGTCTGACCTGAGAAGAAGAGAGAGTCCAAACATGTCCTTGCAGCATGGCTGCCAATGAAATGGTGTGCTGTGTTGGATAACACTGGTCAGCCAAGATGAAGTGCCTTTCTAACTATCAGCCTTTTATTTGGGGGTAAATACTGAGACCAATGGGGACGATTTTGTGTTCACCTTCCACAACGGGACTGGGACATTCCTTACAATGGAAACATTGGAAGTAATGGATGCTCGTGGTTCCGGCCCAGCTTATCTATCCGAATGCATCTCTCCCTATGAACCCGTCAGGGGAGGCCCTGCTCTCGATCCCACCGGCCTCACAAGCATGTCTGGCAGGGACGAGGGACAGGGCCTTTTCTGTGGTGGCCTCTCGGCTGTGGAACTCCCTGCCCAGGGATACCAGATTGGCCCCCTCCCTCCTAAGCTTTCGAACAAAACTGAAAACTTGGCTCTTCGAGCAAGCTTTTAGAGCTTCAGCTTAATCTGATAAACTTGAATTGGAAAATGACCCAGGAACAATTAAGACGACGGAACGGATAAGGACTGAATATGATGACATCATTTTTTAATTTTTTTGTATTGTCCATTGTTTTATTGTTTTGATGTTTTTGATGTTTTTAGATATTTTGCAATGTAATGTTTCTATTCTATTGATATGTGTATTTATATGGCATCGAATTGTGCCGACTGTTCGCCGCCCTGAGTCGCCTTTGGGCTGATACGGGCGGGGTAGAAATGATGTAAATCAGTGATTTTCAACCAGTGTGCCACGGAACACAAGTGTGCCATGAGAGATCATCAGATGTGCCGTGGGAAATTATTTTCAAACTTCTTTCATATATAAACAATAAGGCGCATCTGTCCCTTTAAGAAATGGAACCATAGCACTCTCGCATCACCTAAGAACTGACGCGAGAGTGCTATGGTCGCGCCATCTTGGATTCGCTCAGCCGCGGCTAAGTAAACAAAGTTAGAGTTAGTGCTGCAGCTGCACATCAAGTGACTGGCAATTTGGGATCACAGCAAGACAAGAGAGTGACAGTGATGGAGAAGTATTTGAGGAGGGAAAATGCAAATGCCGAACAGGGCCCTGGACAAAATTATGACACAGATGAAGGCCCTAATATAAGTGGTGGATAAAAGAAAAAAGAAAAGTCGAAACAGGCCCAGGTTTCACACAGAGTGTATAAATACATTTAAAAACATATTAACTATATGTATTACTGTGTTAGAGTGTCATTTTGTGTCATTTTGGTTGGTGGTGTGCCCCAGGATTTTGTAAATGTAAAAAATGTGCCGCAGCTCAATAAAGGTTGAAAATCACTGATGTAAACAAACAAACAAACAAATAAATAAAATGTAGTGGAGAACTAAGCCAAAAATGGTAGAGGAAGGTGCCCCCTACTCAGTCCACCTATGTTTGTTACAGCTTTTCATGTTGATTTATGTCTAGCATTTTATAGGCACTTCCAAAAATTAATCAACACAATCTCTCTTAGAGTCTTACAAAGTAATTGATACGACATAGAAGTCAAAAGAAAGAGATAAAGAAAGGGAAAGGAAATAGGGAAAGAAGCAAAGCATAAATTGTTCCTAAATACCCTGAACTACTATGCATCGCTGAAGGGTGTTTATTTACCTTGCATTATATCACGTATTAATATATTGTGCAGCATTGTATTGAAATGCTGTGAGGTAACTAACTGGGGTGATAAAATATATTGGAAAAAACCTGACATCTCTGGCCATCGAGATCAGAAAAAGTCAGGTCTGGAATTAAAGGTAGATTGACAATACTGATTGAGAAGGATTTCCAGCGCCGCATTGAGTTCTGCTGCTGAAATGAAGAAAGCCCTAGGGAAATAGATGGATGCTGTGTTGAGTTTTGGCGCTATAAAACCAATTCCTGGGCTCCAAATTCAGTTGTTAATGTATATATTTTGTGTGAAGCAATGATTGTTGAAAGTCGGAGTTCTAGTAAAAAGGAACAGTCACAAAGAAAGACCGGGCATATATGAATTCTGTCCTCCCTCTGTGTTTACAGATTAAAATCATCCTAGCCATCTTGTTGTTGGTATCATTGTGTGCCTTCAGCTTGTTTGCAAGCAATGCCAACTCTCCCACTTTACTTACTTACTTAGGTGATCCCTTGTTGTCTGAGTGTGATGGCCTTGCAAGTGCAGTGTCTTGGCGGTGGATACGTAGGTAACTATTCTTCACCCGCATGCTCTTCCACAGTGAGGACATTGGTGTCCAGGTGGAAGGCGGCCCCAGTCAGGGTTGGTTTGTCGTGCCTTCCTCTTGGCACATTTCTCCCTTTTGCTCTTCATTCATGCCTCTTTAAATTCCACATCACTGCTGGTCACAGCTGACCTCCATTTAGAGTGCTCAAGGGCCAGGGCTTCCTAGTTCTCGGTGTGTATGCAACAGTTAGCTTTAAGCCCATCTTTAAATCTCTTTCCTGTCCACCAACATTCCATTTTCCACTCTAGAGTTGGGAGTATATTAACTGCTATGGGAGACAGTGATCAGTCATTTGGATCACATGGCCAGTCCAGTAGAGTTGATTGCAAGATTAATTCAGTGCATGCATTGCGTGTGCATGGGTGATACACCTCCTGCCTAATATCCAATAAGACACAGACACAATTTTATGGAATATTGATAACAGGAACAAGGGTTGGCAGCCATGCATGGGTCTTGGATCCGGGGGTGGACAACCCGCTGTTGTCCGAAAATGCTTGCATGCCTGGGTGCCACCGTCCACGAAAACTAGCCACTCTAGGGGCCAGGGCGTTATCCTCCCTTCCACCAAGGGGCGATAAGCCAGCCAAATCCAGGGCCCATGCCACACGTCAAACAGAGTTGTGACAATGAACACGCCACACACAGAGTTGCGACAATGAACACAAGTAACAGCAAGAAAAGTTAAAAAGATACAAACAATGAATACACCGCATGAAAAAGTAAAAAGATACAAACCATGAATACAAGCAGGGTGGATGGGATGGACAAAAACAGGAACAGGCCCAGTGCCTGTTGAGAAGCCTCAGGCAGCCTTAAGTAGGCTGCCCGGGCGGAAGGGAGGGCTGGCCCGCTGCCGGGGCAAGAGAGGCGGTGCCAGGCCCACCATTGGCCAGCTGGCACTGGTGGCGGGAAACTCTCCCGCCACCCAAGGGGCTTCTGGGGAGAAGAAGCCCCTTCCCTTGGGCCAAGATGGCGGTGAGGACACCCTGCACCGCAACGCGCTCGGCCCGGTAAGTCTGGCCAAGCCATTTGCGTGTGCATGGGTGATACACCTCCCGCCTAATATCCAATAAGACACAGACACGATTTTATGGAATAAAAATGGCCGCAACTCATTTATTGATAACAGGAACAGGGGTTGGCAGCCATGCATGGGTCCTGGATCCAGGGATGGACAACCCGCTGTTGTCCGAAGATGCTTGCATGCCTGGGTACCACCGTCCACAAAAACCTGGCACTCCAGGGGCCAGGGCATTATACCCCCTTCCACCAAGGGGCGATAAGCCAGCCAGATCCAGGGCCCATGCCACATGCCACAAAAAAGGGGGAATGCCGGCCCGCTGCCGGGGCAAGAGAGGGGCGGTGCCAGGCCCACCATTGGCCAGCTGGCACTGGTAGCGGGAAACTCTCCCGCCACCCAAGGGGCTTCTGGGGAGAAGAAGCCCCTTCCCTTGGGCCAAGATGGCAGTGAGGGCACCCTGCACCGCAACAAGCTCGGCCCGATAAGTCTGGCCAAGCCATTTCTCAGTACAAATACATCTGAGAAAAGTAACTTTTGGAAGTTCAAAAAGACTGTATGGTTGTGCTGGAGGACCTAGAGATTCCTGGAGAGGTAAAAATTAGGTTTTAAAATTCAGTTTCCCCCCATTTTCATGGAGTTTCTGTGGTCTTCACTCTAGCAAATGCAAGAGGAGATAGGAGTTATTGACATTTGAGGCATGCCAGCCGCTAGAGGGAGCGGGAATTGTGAGTGTTGCTTCTTGGGGAATGAAAAATAATCTGGGAAAAAGAGAGACAGAGATTTTGTTTGCCTGCATGTCAGTGAGATTCTCATTCTGCTGAGCATCGCTATTTAGTTTCTCCTAGTTGTTTACGAGTGGTTACTTCTTAGTTTCACTAATGCGTTTCATTATATTGTTCCACTTGATTTCGTTTCAGTCGTGCTTAATAGCCTGCATTGCCAAATGGGTATAATGGCTCTCAAGAATTGCAGATACTTTTGGAAAGGCAAGCTTAGTCTCGGCTTGGAGGGGGGAAATACTCCAGCTTTATATATACAGTTTCAGTATCCATTTTCTGAAATGGATTTTGGAATACCCATATTTCCATACATAATGTTATATTATTCGCCTGAAGTTAAGTCTCTGCCCAGTATTTCAAATAATGTTGTGCAAACTTTGTGTACATTGAAGCATCAGGATACAAAGTGGTCACTATTTCATCCACGTAGGTGGGCAACTTTGGATTTGGAGTATTTCAGATAATCCTGGATCAGGGATGCTCAACCCATAGATATAGATATAGATATATAAAAAAGATTAACTATGTGCTGTCTCCCCACATAGAAAGCATGGAAGCTCTATTGTCCACACAAACCCAGAAACACTGTGTGGTACGTATTTCTGCACGCTTCCACCCACTTGTTGTTCTCATTGACTAACAAGGTGTGGGTGTCAAGTAACTTAAGCACAGGGTTGCTGTGAATTTTCTAGGCTGTCTGGCCATGTTCCAGAAGCATTCCCTCCTGATGTTTCACTCACATCTGTGGCAGGCATCCTCAGAGTTTGTGAGGTCTGTTGGAAACTAGGCAAGTGGGGTTTATATATCTGTGGAATGTCCAGGGCGGGAGAAATAACTCTTTTCCGTTTGAAGCAATCAATTGGTCACCTTGATTAGTACTGAATAGCTTTGCAGCTTCAAAGCCTGGCTGCTTGCTGCCTGGGGGAATCCTTTGTTGGGAGGTGTTAGCTGGCCCTGATTGTTTCCTTTTCGGATTTCCCCTGTTTTCTAGGTATTGTTCTTTACTTACTGTCCTAATTTTAGATTTTTTAAAAAAATACTGGTCACCAGATTTTGTTCATTACCATGGTTTCCTCCTTTCTGTTGAATTTGTCCACATGCTTGTGGATTTCAGTGGGTTCTCTGTGTAGATATGGTGCTTGTGAGAGTGGTCCAGCATTTTTGTGTTCTCAAATAATAGGCTGTGTCCAGGTTGGTTCATCAGGTGCTCTGCTGTGGCTGGCTTCTCTGGTTGGATTACTCTGGAGTGCCTTCCTCGTGCCTTGATTCATGTTTGGGAAATGCTGTGTCTGTTGCTTCCTATGTAGACTTGTCCAGAGCTGAATGGTATACGATAGATTCTAAACTAAAGCACAGCTGGAAAAGTCCCTTTTTGTCAATGCTTTGATAAATATGTGAGGTATGCTATGCGAGAAAAAGAGGACAATAAACTTCCTCAGCCAAGTAAAGTCCCTTTGGAATGTGTTCCCTTTGGGACAGTATGTTCTGTGCCGAGTTCTGATGGATTGGAGTACTATATTCCCCTTTTATTATCTGGCATGGAGTTGGAGGTGTGGGTAGCAGTCATTCTGTTTGGCTGGGGAAAGGAGGCCCAAGTGTTTTATATGTCCATAAAGAACTAGTTGTCTCTCACTGTTGTTCTGTGCCTTCATCTTCTCCAGCTGCTGTGCATAAATCCAGCAGATGGAGTTTCTCCACTGATTGTAACAGTGAGTCTTTCATGTCCACTAGGGTTTGGTTCCAGGATCCCCGTGGATACCAAAATCCATGGATGCTCAAATCTCATTATTCATAGTGACATTCAAAAATGGTGTCCCTTATACAGAATTCCAAAAGCAAGGAAATTATAAAATGTTTTCAAGCTGTGGATGGATGAATCCATGGATACCATTGTCAATCCACCTTAGTGGTTTCCAGTTTTGTGGATTTGATTCTTTCTAGGAACCTCTAGGTCAGGGATGGGCAATTATTTTTTCCAAGGGGTCACACAAGAGCCAAAAAATATTATGGAGGGCCGCACCTAAAGGCTGAACTACATTATAATCTACAATATTTATTTATTTATTGATTTACTATATTTACTATATATTACACATCATTAATATTAACATATTAATATATCAAGAAATATTCATATATTATTAGTGTTAATATCATAATTATTATATTATAGTATATAAATATAGATAGTATAATATATAGATTGAAATTATAATATAATATAACATTATTATATATTATATTATATTATTGTATTATTATAATAAATTATTATAAAATAATAATAAAAACCACTAAAATAAAATAAAATTCAAGAAGACAAGGTGCGAACCAAGATGAAGGCTGACATCCTCAAGAGAGGAAGGATCCCAAGATGGAATGGTCCAATGGACCCAGCCCAGAGGATGGCAAAGCGGACCCAGCTGCCGCCGCAGCAGAGGGGAACAGAGCAGCAGGCGATCGGAGGCTGCAGGCCTCCGCCCGCTCTTGCCCCCAGCCATTCCCCAGCTGATCGCCCTGCTATGGAGTGCCTGCCATCTCTGGAGGCCAAGAGGAAGGAGTGCCACTGCCACCATCCCATCGCAAGCTCTGTGGGGCCTGTGTTGGCAGAGAGAGCAGTGGCTTTGGAGTGCCTGTCATTCCTGGAGGCGATCCGGGCTTGCAGGGGGAGCACTCGGTGATCTGAGCACTCGGCAACTTGCGGGGGCTTATCGCCCTGGCGACCCGGAAGACGATCAAGTCTTCCGTGTCGCCTGGGCGATTGGCCCCCGCAAGTTGCCGAGTGCTCCTGCTGCAGGCACTCCAGGAATGGCAGGCACTCCAAAGCTGCCGCTCCTCCGGCCTGTCTGCCGACACAGGCCCCACAGAGCCTGCGATGGGATGGCGGCAGTGGCACCCCTTCCTTTTGACCCGGCCCCCGACGCCCTTCTCTCCGGGCCTGACAGAATCGGCTGCCGGGCCACTTCTGGGCCATCGGCCGGAGGTTGCCCACCCCTGCTCTATGTCCACTAGTGAGAACACCTTACGAGATGGTCTCAGGATCTGGCACGGTAGCCAAAACATCAGATGGGGTGACCCGATATAATATCGCAGTGCCAGAGTTCAGCAAAACAATATAATCCATGGGTGAAATGTCAGCCATTGTCAAGATGGGGTTAAGCAGGCTAATTACAACATGGTTGCTGAATTCGTAATTCTTATTTTACGCCAACATCATGAGTGCACCCTTACTTTGGAGGAAGATGAAAGTGTTTGTAATGTACCACAATAATGCCATAGAAACTTGCTTTGCACTTCTGTCTTTCATGACACTATAAAAAGTCAGAACACCCAGAATTACAATTCATCAATCCATCAATATCCTAAGCATTCTTGATAGTTGTGGACACAATATGAAATAAAATATAAATGGAGGCACAGGCTATTTTTGGTGATGTTAGAAGAGTGTTTTTGTAATTCTAGTGGCTTCTTCACTATGTCAGCTTGACCTGAAGTGGTGTCTGATGCTTCCTCAAAGCCTGGTTTTTCACATATATCTATAAGCCCCTGGTGGTGCATTGGTTTAAACCGCTGAGCTGCTGAACTTGTTGACTGAAAGGTTGCTGGTTCGAATTTGGGGAGCAGCGTGAGCTCTTACTGTTAACCCCAGCTTCTGCCAACTTAGCAGTTCAAAAACATGCAAATGTGAGTAGATCAATATGTACTGCCATTGAGAAATGCTACCTGAAGGCAGGAAGGTAAAGGCACTCCATGCAGCCATGCCGGCCACATGACCTTGGAGGTGTCTATGGACAACGGTGGCTCTTCGACTAAGAAATGGAGATGAGCACCAACCCCCAGAGTCGGGCACAACTGGACTTAATGCCAAAGGAAAACCTTTACCTAGCCCATATCTGTATCTCAAGGAAAGTTAGTCAATAAAGGTATGGACTTGTACCTATATATGTATGAGTGTGGATGTGAAAGAGAGGTCCTCAACCAATTGCACTTAGATACTTCTTGCAGCAGACATGGAAAAAGTCAAGTGTAGATCAGCTATTCTCGAAGCCACTCTTTCCAAGAGCCAACAAGCGATATTATGGCTTTAAAAGCCAGAAGATATTTTCAGTTGTCGGTGGTTTGAAACTCATCTCACAGCCTTTCTGCCAGCGAGCTTTTGATTCATTGGGACCTTTTGCAACTGACCTCCCTTGCTGAGGAAGGGGCTTTGAACAGAAGTGGTGCTTTGTTTCCTTCTCAATGGGCTACTTGGGCTCCTGCTTCTAATCTTCTTTAGGCTTTAATTGTCTTGTTTGATTCTGAAGATTCTGAGCCATTCCGAATGCTGTGCTTTGCTAGAGCACAAATCCAATATGCACATCCATTCTAAGAAGCTGTGTTCAGCAGTATGTGGATCCTCCTCTTTATTATATCCCAGTGCTGTCCAACTTCTACCGGACCTAGGGCCGGACTTCCAGTCACTGATGACCTGGGGGGCCGCTCCGCACCACTCCGCCCCGGCCTCGCCCCCGCCCCCAGCCCCACCTCCTAAAGTGTCACGCCAGCCTCAGAAGCGGCGATTTCGCTTCTGAGGCTGGCGTGACTTTAGGAGGGAGGGCAAAGCCAAGGGGAGCCCTCCATGGCTTCGCCCTCCCTCCTAAAGTGTCACGCCAGCCTTGTCCTCTGTTCTGCCTCTCCCACCGGCGCACCGATCAGGGCGCCGGTGGGAGAGGCAGAACGGAGAAGGCGTGCCGAAAGAGGAGGAAGGGAAGCGCTTGCCTTCTTCCTATTTAGACACGCCTCCTCTCTCCCCCCCCCCGGCGTTCCCGATGGGTGCGCCAGGGGAGAGGCGAGATGGAGGAGGAGGAAGGGAGCCTCCCTTCCTCCTCTTTAGGCCCGCCTTTAGGCCCCCGGCCTTCCCGATTGGTGCGTCGGGGGGAGAGGCGGGACGGAGGAGGAGGAAGGGAGCGGGCAGGGCTGGGTGACGTCAGGCTCGGCGCCGACACCACGCCTGACATCACCCAGCCCCGGCCCCCGGAGATCGAATTTTTTAAAGTTTTATTTTTAAAAATATTAAATTTTTGCAGGGTAGGCGGGGGCCGTAGGGAAGGGGCTGGGGGCCGTATACGGCCCTCGGGCCGCCAGTTGGACAGCCCTGGTATATCCCATCTATCCAGAATAAGTGGGGAGGGGGAGAATAAGTCCTCTAACCATGGGATCTGTTAGACACACAGCCTTCTGTATCCACAAACTCTGTTTCTAGAGATTCAACTATCCGCAACTTTGAAATGTTTTTTAAAAAATCCCAAAAGCAAACTTTGCTTTTGCCATCTATATAAATAAAAATGTAATGTTCATTAGTGGGATTAACATAACTCAAAAACCACTGCACGAATTGACACAAAATTTGGACACAATACACCTATCAGGCCAACGAGTGACCACCATTCATAAAAATACTGAAAAACACAGCGGAAGGGAATTAAAAGGCCAAAAATATTACATTAGAACGCATGCGCAAAACAACACATGCGCACACACATATATATGCAAACACACATATACACAAATATATACACACACATATACACAAATATGTACACACATATCTCGGCATTACTTCGCGAACGAAGATTCTTAGGATCTTTTTACAAGCGCGTAGATGATTAAAAAGGCCAATCTGAGATAGGCAAGTTCAGTTGCAGAAAGCACAGCAGAAAGTCTCCTTGGGTGATGTTGTTTCCAAGTTGCGGTTCTTTCTGCATTGTCATTTCACTTCGAGACCCATTTGGCGTGTCTTCTCGAAAGAGGCCGCAGTATTGTGGATAGTGCATCTCCATGCCTCCCGATGTGAGGCCAGGGTGGATCATTGTTGGTGATCAATCTGGCCGAGCCTGAGATGTTGTTTCAGGGAGTCCTTATATCTCTTTATGGGGGTGCTTCTCTTGCGCTTACCCGTGGCAAGTTCACCAGAGTAGTATCTTTGGGAGGCGGTGGTCCTCCATCCTAGAAATGTGCCCTGCCCAGAGCAGCTGTGTTCTCAATAGTATGGCCTCAATGCTCAATGTACACACACACACACACACATATATATATATATATACACACAAAACACATATACACAGACTGGCAGGGGACAGCTAATCTATATATATAAAGGAAGAGTCATCATGGGAAGACCGTCCCAAACAGAGAAACCTTACAACGCAGAAACACTAAACTTGCCAACAGAAATAGGCCTCAAGCAAGGTATGTTTGTAGCAAAGAAACTTTCCCACCCAAAACCTAAAAGGCCCCCAAAACAACGAGTAAAAAAACTACATTTCCCAGCATCCTCCGGGGCTGCCAATGACTCTCCCAGCCTTTACATTCTGACAACATGATTGGCTGCCAATAAGGGCGGATTTGCATAACTCCTGTACTGGCCAGCCAACATGAACATTCCGACCCATAATAAACTGTCAGAGGAGGATAAGGCAAAGGGCTGAGACTTTCTCGCATCTCCTAAATAGGGCACAGCAACGCGTGCCGGGTACAGCTAGTTTTATATAAAGGACTGCATGGTATCTCTCTCTCTCTCTCTCTCTTCCTCTCTCTCCCTCCCTCCCTCTCTCCCTCCCTCTCTCTCTCTCTATATATATATAGTGTGTGTGCCACAAAGGCTGTTGCAGGGTGAAGTGGCCTAGCATATACAAAGCGTCTGCTGTATTGGGTGGTCTTCAAAAGCAGACTAGAAAATGATAACCATCAGAAGAACAAAGATCAATATCCCCATTTGCAGTGGACCTCTCATTAGGAAATTCGATCCGGTGCTGATAGGTTTCACCTGAAACATGAATCCCCTCATGTTTGTGAGTAGCCCATTTTCCACCCAACTACTTTGTAAACAGAAAAAGAAAGCAGAGGATAGTAAATGACTGTCTGTCAATCTTTTTTTTAGCATTTATTGACTGCATGATGATGAATAGGGGCGCTCGTTATTAATACCTGCAGCGTTTCTCCTGGTCAGAACTGCGATGGATTTCTCCTAGCTTGGCAACCGGCTCCTTCCCATTTGGCCCTAGATTTGCATCCAGCCAAAGCATGCCAAGTCTTTCTCTTTATTCCTCCTTTTCGTCTGCAGCGATGATCGCTTCAAATGAAGCCTCGAGGTCTTTTCGACACACACTCTCATTTGCTCTTGGTGCCCACTTGGCTTTTTGTGGGGTCTCTGCCCCATGGCTGCCCACACCTGGGAGGGAATCATAGCCAATGAGCCTCTTGCAAACCCTTAGATGTCCTTTTGTGGTCTACAGAGTTTCTCAAATGGGGGTGGTGGTGTCGTGATGGAGTTTCAGAGAGGTTACCAAAGAGTATCAGAAAACATATTTCTGATGGTCTTAGGAACCCCTTTGACAGAGAAGGCTGAACGTCTCTCGACCTGTCCTCCTCCTGCTTTTAGGAAACAGACTGTGAATCCTCCCACCAAAATCCCTCCTCCGCTGTGATTGGCAGGTCTCTCAGCTGTCCTCTCAGCCAAGAGGAGGGTTGTTTCTGAGACTGCAAGTGGGGGAGGAGGGTGGCAGTGTGGTGCACATGCGTGGGCATTGCAAGGGAGAGCGTGCAAGGCTGGAGTCCCTTCAAGGCATGGGGGGTTCTGTGTGGGATGTTTGGCCCAATGTTATCATTGTTGGGGTTCAGAATGCTTTTTTAAATTATAGGTGAACTATAAATCCCAGCAACTACAACTCCCAAATGTCAAGATCTATTGTCCCCAAACTCCACCACATTTGGGAATATTGAGTATTGCTGCCAAGTTTGGTCCAGATCTATCATTGTTTGAGTTCACAATGTTCTTTGGATGTAGGTGAGCGACAACTTCAAAAGTCATGGTCAATGCCCAACAAACCCTTCCAGTATTTCCTCTTGGTCATGGGAGTTCTGTGTGCCAAATTGGTTCATTTCCATCATTGAATGTAAATCCCAGCAACTACAACTCCCAAATGACAAAAGCAATCCCCTCCTAACCCCACTAGTATCGAAATTTGGGTGTATCGGGTATTTGTGTCAAATGTGGTCCAGGGAATGAAAATACATGCTTCATATAAGATCTGATTTGTAAATATCAATAGCAAAATTACAGTTATGAAGTAGCAACAAAAATAATTTTATGGTTGGGGTCACAATGACATGAGGAACTGGATTAAGGGGTCGCAGCATTAGGAAGGCTGAGAATGACTTCTTTAGCCCCCAAAGCCTACCCAATTCATCCTTCAAACCTTTTAGTTCTTTTCCGAGCCAATTTTCAGTGAACGTTTCCTTTGAATACAACCCTGAATCGTCCAAAACCACAGGTAAATGGAGTTGTTTAACTAGCTCACACCAAGAACCCCCTATTCCCGCAAAGGTGGTAAAAATGACCAATAATTGGGTGACAATAGCAGCCATTTACATCTAGAGCAGTGTTTCCCGACCTTTTGTGAGCTGCAGCACACTTTTAACATTAAAAACATCCGGGGGCACACCACCAACCAAAATGACACAAAATGACACTCTAACACAGTAAAAAATGGCTGGGGGGTGGTGGCCTGCTGGGAGCAGCTTCTGGGAGAGTGAAAACCAGGGGAGGGGGCAGAGCCAGGCTGCGCCAGGCCCCGCCCCCTCCCCCGGGCTTCAGTTCTCCCCCAGCTTCTCAAGCCTTGAGGGGGCAATGCCAAGCCAGCGGTGGCAGAGCCAGCACAATGCTGGCTTGGCATTGCCCCCTCAAGGCTTGAGAAGCTGGGGGAGAACTGAAGCCCGGTGGAGGGGGCGGGGCTAGGCCACGGCATGCACCGCCCCCAGCTTCCTCCTTCGCGCGGCTTCAGCGAGCGAGGGGCGAGAGTCATGGCGAGAGTCATGGCGGACTGGAGGCTGGCTGGGAAAGGGCCGAAGGAGGCGGCACCCCGGCCCCTTCTTCTTTTTCTTCGCCGCCGCCTGGCCCTTCCTCCTCCTCCCCCAAGCAGTAGGAGTTCGGCAGGAGGGGGGGGGGAGAAGAGGGGCAGAGAGCTTTTCTCGCGGCACAGCAGGAGGTCCATCACAGCACACTACTGTGCCGCGTCACAGCGGTTGGGAAACACTGATCTAGAGTATTTGGGGGCAGCCTATGGGGGGTTGCAAGGATGCAAATTGAGCCTTTCTCATTGAACAATTGCTCATCCTACTTCAGCTAAGCTTGTAATAAGCCTAAGGCTAGATCTACACTGCCAAATAATAGGGTTGCTGTAGGTTTTTCGGGCTGTAAGGCCATGTTGTAGAAGCATTCTCTCCTGACGTCTCGCTTGCATCTGTGGTAGGCATCCTCAGAGGTAGATGAAGAAGTAGAGTGTTAGACAGATCTTGCTATCTAGACTATCCTAACAAAATGCAACATTCTTTGGACATTGGAATATGGGCTGAAACCAATTTAAAATGCGGTGCAAATGGGAGGCAATTACATTTGGACTAAAGATAACATGCACACAAGGAACAAAGAGTAATGATTTGATGGGGACAGGGCAATTATATGGAAACATTCAACGCCTGTAGCTTTCCATCTGCATTGTGGAACTTCAGAAAGTGGAGTTTTAAAACAATCCTGCTCTTATGAGTGATGTCTGCATATGTGTGTTTTACGACTGGCAGTTGGGTTTTGCTCGACTCCTTTGATGAGGTCAGGGCCAAGCATTTCATGGAACGTGTTAACAATCCTGCGATGCGAGTGGTGTCCAAGAAGGAGTGGTAAGTCCCTGACGGTGCGCACTTTCACATGTCAATGCTTCTCCATTACACTTCTGATGCCTCACACCAGAGCACTGCAGTCCCACCGGTGCTGACTCTTTGAGCACAGTTCCTGGCAGATTTATAGCCTAACAGTTCCAGGATTAATAGCCCCATAACAAAGGTGTGATTCACTCTCATTTACTAATGGGCTCCGGTGAATCCAGGGGACTCATTTGGAGAGAGTCATCTTCCCGTGTCAGGCCTGTGCGCTACTATTTTCCGTTTCACATCCTCCTTTTAATGTGTGTATAAAATGGCCATGTCAGTCCATTTCATGAACATGATACTTCCTCCTAGCTCTTATCACTGAATCCTGAGCATCTGTGTTTTAAAGAATAATGCATTATAGTAGTAGTTTCCAAACTGTGTTCTGCGCAACCTTAAGTACTTTATTAGTAAATGGATGGAGAAGCACCCATGACAAACAGCTTGGGATGACTTTCTCCCAGCAACCTGCAGTGATGTGGATGATGATTGTGTTTGAATTTCATGATGCAAAGAGGGCTCATAAAATGCAATTATCAGGCCTAAGACATTGCTTATTTATAAGTAGTATAATTATATCTATATCTATATACATGCTATGTTTGTTTTGAGTGACATCATAACTCAAAATCCGCTGGATGAATTGCCGCCAAATTTGGCCACAAGACATCTACTAACCCAAGGAGTGACCATCACTCAAAAATTGATTTTGTCATTTAGGAGTTGTAGTTGATGGGATTTATAGTTCACCTACAATCAAAGAGCATTCTGAACTCCACCAACGGTAGAATTGAACCAAACTTGGCACACAGGACTACTACGCCCAACAGAAAATTCGTTAGGAGTTCGTATGCCAGCGCATGCGCATTCCAGATGGTTTTGGCCGTGCGATGGGGCAAGACAGAGCAATGGGGAAGAGAAGGGAGGGGGGAGAAGCCACCAGGAAAGAGGAGGGGGCAGAGAAGCATGTGAGAGAGTGCCGGGAGAGAAAGGAGGAGAAGCGTGTGTGTGTGTGTGAAGTTGGCCCCTGCGGTGGGGCAAGACAGAGCAACGGGGAAGAGAAGGGAGGGGGGAGAAGCCACCAGGAAAGAGGAGGGGTTAGAGAAGCATGTGAGAGAGTGCCGGGAGAGAAAGGAGGAGAAGCGTGTGTGTGTGTGTGTGTGTGTGTGAAGTTGGCCCCTGCGGTGGGGCAAGACAGAGCAACGGGGAAGAGAAGGGAGGGGGGAGAAGCCACCAGGAAAGAGGAGGGGTTAGAGAAGCATGTGAGAGAGTGCCGGGAGAGAAAGGAGGAGAAGCGTGTGTGTGTGTGTGTGTGTGAAGTTGGCCCCTGCGGTGGGGCAAGACAGAGCAACGGGGAAGAGAAGGGAGGGGGGGAGAAGCGTGGAGGACTACACTTTCCAGAATGCCTAGCAGCAGCGTCACTTCCAGTTCCCCATAGAAATGCGGGAAAAGAAGAAGATGAATGAAGGCGGGAAGGAAATGAGGGGGAGAAGACAGGGAGAAGTGAGTAGTACAATAATTAAGAATTACTTACGATCATAACACAAATTGTTGGCCTCAAGGACCGTAAAAGAAAGTCTACTTCCTGATTAGCTGCCGTGATGCGTATAAACTAGAAAGTCCCATTACATACGAATCACTTACGATTTCTTTTAATTTTCATAACTTTTTTCTCATGCCTATCACCTACATCCAGAGAGCACTGTGGACTCAAACAATGAAGGATCTAGACCAAACTTGGCACGAATATTCAATATGTCCAAATGTGAACACAGATGGGGTTTGGGGGAAATAGACCTTGACATTTGGGAGGTGTGGGTACTGGGTTTCATAGTTTACCTACAATAAAAGAGCATTCGGATCCCCACCAATGTTAGAATTGGGCCAAACATCTCACACAGAGACCCTCATGACTAACAGAAAATACTGTGTTTTCTGGTGGTCTTTGGCAACCCTTCTGACACCCCCTCGCAACCCCCAAGGGTCCCAACCCCCAGATTGAGAAATGCTGCCTGAAGGCCATCCCTTTACCAGTGCAAGAAAACATAATCAAAGCCCTCCTGACAAAGAGCCATCCAGCCATAGATATAGATATAGAATTCACACACACACACACATATGACATATATAGAATCATAGATTTTAAAGGGACCCCTAAAGAAGGACTGCCTTTGCAGATGAGAGTGGGAGGAGATGACTTGCCCAACATCTTCCAAGGGGTTTCTATTGCAGAGATTTAAACCCTGATCTCTGGAGATATAGTCCATTGCTCAAACCATTACACCGTGCTGTTTCTCAAATACCTTTTATTTGGGAGAATCTCTGGCAAGAGACGTCACTTGCTACAGAACAGCTATTTTTAACCAAATAGGTGATTTTTTTTAAAAAAAAAATCTAAAATGAGGGCTGCGTTTAACCATTGTTTCAATTTTCTATGCTATTGTTCATGCTCTGCTCTAATTGTAAGCCTCGTTGAGTCCCATTCTTGGGAGAGAGGCAGGATAAAGATCAATTTAATAATTAAATGAATGTCATTTAAAAATGCTGGTTGCATGAATTTTTGGGCGCTGCCTTCAGGATTCACCCACCTCTATCTGTGCATGTTGTGCGACATCCTTGAGTGTGGAGGGTTGGTGCATCCTGTATCTAGTGCTTATTCATGTTGAAACATTTGCATATAAAGAGCATTGCCAAGGGGCTATATGGCTTGTGCAGCTGCTGTGATGGATTTTTCTCATGTGGTCATGTCTCCCTCGGGGCTTGTACTTTTCCCTGTATAACTTTTACCCTCAAAAATGAACAAACGCCCACTTCATTTTGAAATCCTTGGAGGATAGACCATATTGGCAGTAAATGTCCTGGATGGCAATCTGCTGATAAACGTCGGCTCTTAACTAATACAGGTTGAGCATCTCTTATTCGGAATTCCAAAACCAGAGTGTCCGAAATGGTCCATATAGGTGGCTGAGATGCTGATGCTGGTCCAATGTATGCAAACTTGGTTTAATTACTAAAATAATTGTCTTATATCTGAGATTATATATATGCGTGTGTGTGTGTGTGTGTGTGTTTAGTCTTGGTACCTTCCTGATATTTCTTTATGCATGTGTAAAATTTCCAAAATCAAAAAAATCCAATGTGTTACACGTCCCAAGCATTCTGGATAATGGATAGATACTAGGCTTGTGAGTTTGTTGCGGAAATACCCTTGATTCGGATCTAGTTCGGATGTTTAGCAATTTTGAAGCAAGTTCCAACACGCCTGCTTGCTGCCCCCCTCCCAATATTAGATGTCCCTTGATGGTGTCTGTACTATGATTTCTGTTCTTGGGTTATAAATGTCCTTTCCTAATTGGTTCTGTTATAAATAATAATAATAATAATAATACACTTTATTTATATTCCGCACTTCTCACCCCGAAGGGGACTCAGTGCGGATTACAGAACACATACAGCAGACAATCCCTGCCAACATTAGACATACAAGACATATAATAACATATAACAGGAAGATCCCCTGGACTCCAACTGGGCAATGTTGTTATATTTGTTGTTGTTATATTCGTCACTGGGTACTGCTGCTCCATTCTGTCACAGGGGGGCACTGTTGTTCCATTCTCCTTTCTACCTCCTCCTCCTTGACGAAGAGCCTGCCAGCCAGCCGAATTCTTCTTCTGGTATTCGTCTTCAATATTTATTGAAGTTAAAAAGTCCTTTAGGATTCCTCCCCCACTTATGCGGTACCTAAGTTATCTACTTGCGCTAGCTTTCGACTGCTTAGGTCAACAGAGGTAGGCTTACAGCTGATTTGCCCAGTTCAGCCCTGGATTCGAACTTGTCACGTTTGGATCTTTACAGCTACAGCTTGCAGCTAACAGCTGCTGTTTTAACCGCTGTGCTAATCTCCCAATAAAAACATGGTGAAAGTTCATTACACTGGAAAAACTTTGTCTTTACTCAAGGGTCATTGTTATTTTGCTTTGTTGAGTCTTCACCAATTTAACACAATTTCTTCCAAAAGAACAAAGTTTCTCCAGTAGAATGACAACTTTCAAAGTAATGGCCACACAATGAAACAGGAAATAACACTTTCAAATCAGGAACAGATTTCCTTTATTATTAAAATAATGTTATTAAAAAAGTTTGAAAATTCGCCAAAAATCTGTAGATAAGTCAGACATTCTGAAATTTGGTGAGTTAACAGTGGTAAGTGTGTTCTACAACTGTAGCAAGTTTCATCAGGATAGCTCAAAATGAGGGAGGGAGAAGCCCGTCAGGTTTCCCCACTGACATTAATGTTGTCCTTACTGCGCGTGTGCGACTGCCATTAACAAAGTACTTCCAAAGATTTCGTAAAGTTTTGACATTTTTACTCTCAAAATTCAGAAAGGACTCTAGAAATGAAGTGCCAGCACCCCCTACTTTTAGAACCATATTTTTTTGGATCACACATGCCTAATAGATACATGACCTGTACAAAAGGGAATTGTTGAGGTTAGGATCCTTGGCAGTTGGAATAGAAGTGTCTCCTCCTTTTCCTCCTCCTCTGCCTTTTCCTTCCCTTTGCCCTTCCCTTTGCCCTTCCCCCCTCGTCTTTTATTTATATATTTATTTACCACCTTTTCCCCTAAGTAAGTAAGTAAGTAAGTAAGTAAGTAAAGGTTTCCCTTAAAGATCTCAATGTGGTGAACAGTGGTAAAAACAATGCAATTATGCATGTTGATGAAGGGTATGATACATTCATTATTTGGTTTGACTAGTCTCGCAGTTGTTCCTAGAATCCATTGGAAAAGTGGGGGACTTGGACATCCAATGTCATCTATTGTGTTGTAATGCTTATCAACAGCCGTTACTGGATGGCTGCAAGCCAGTAGGTTGAAGGTGAATCCAGCAAAAATGGAGATCCTTTGGCTGGGTCGCCCGGGCAGTGGGGAACTCCAGCTTCCAACTCTGGACGGCGTGGCTCTATGCCCGTTGACATCAGTAAAAAGCCTTGGAGTCCATCTGGACACCCGGCTTTCCATGGAGACTCAGGTCTCCATGGTTAGCCGGACCACGTTTTTCCATCTTCGCCAGGCTCGGAAGTTGGCTCCCTACCTGTCTCGTCGCGACCTGGCTTCGGTGATCCAAGCGACGGTTATCTCAAGATGAGATTACTGTAACACCCTCTACATTGGCCTACCTCTGTCGGTGACCCGGATACTAAAGCTGGTGCAGAATACTGCAGCTTGGGTGCTTACAGGTACGCCTGTGAGCCATCACATCACGCCCTTACTGCAGGAACTGCACTGGCTACCTGTTGAATTCCGGATCACCTTCAAAGTGTTGGTTTTGACCTTCAAGGCCTTGTATGATTTGGGGCCAGTGTACCTAAGGGACCGCCTTACCCCATACTGTCCCATGAGTTTAACTGAGATTAGAAGACCAGGACCTTCTCTTTATTCCAAGTGCCAAAGCCTATCGTCTAACTTCGATAAGGAGAAGGGCATTCTCCATCATTGTCCCCACACTTTGGAACTCCCTACCACCGGAGATCAGGTCACTCCGTAACATCTTGGCTTTCCGAAAAGCTTATAATACCTGGTTGTTCCGGCAGTAGGCATGCTAAAATTGAAACGGAAATCTAATTGATTCGTTAGAAATCCGTAATTAATGGGACTTTTGTTGTTTTACGGATCACTGCCCCGAACCAGGAAGTAGACTTCCTTTTACGGTCCGTGAGGCCAACAATTTGCGTTAGGATCGTTAGAAATTCTTAATTATTAATTAATTAATTATTGTACTACTCACTTCTCCCTGTCTTCTCCCGCTCATTTCCTTCCCGCCTTCATTCAGCTTCTTCTTTTTCCCGCATTTCTATGGGGAACTGGAAGTGACGCTGCTGCTAGGTAGAGGCAATGCATTCTGGAAAGTGATTCACACACACACACACGCGCGCGCTTCTCCTCTCTCCCAGGCTTCCCCCTCCTTCTCTTCCCCCGTTGCTCTGCTGCCATGCATGCCCCATCGCAGGGGCCTGATTCACACACACACACACACACACGCGCTTCTCCTCTCTCTCCCGGCGCTCTCTCAGATGCTTCTCTTCCCCGTTGCTCTGCCTTGCCCCATCGCAGGGACCAGCTTCAGCCCTCCAGGTACGTGTTTTGGACTTCAACTCCCACCATTCCTCACAGCCTCAGGCCTCTTCCTTTTCCTCTCAGCCTGGGCAAACTTGGGCCCTCGCTCCCTCAGGATCGGGGTGAGAGAGAGGCAGCGAGGAGCGAGGGGGCTCCTCCTCCTTTTCTTTGCTGCTTCCAAGAATAGAAAACCCTCCCTCCCTCCCTTCCTCCTTCCCTCCCTCCTTCCTATTTGGAGAGTCCCATCTAGAATTCAGTGTGGTTTATTCAAGTTTTGGCCTACAACTCCCAGAAATCCCAGCCAATTTACCAGCTGTTAGGATTTCTGGGAGTTGTAGGCCAAAACCATCTGGAAAGCGCATGCTCTGGCATACGAATTTCTAACGAATTTCGTTAGTACTTAAGTTACATTTCCGAAAATTTTGGGAATTTTTTTGTAAGTCTTTGATATACTAATCAAAAAAATCCCCCCCCCATTTGATTTTAGAATCGCCATTTTTCGATTTGTTATCATGCCTATCCGGCAGGCCTTTGCAACCTAAGTTAGCCTATTCATAGCTGACAACCCTAAGTCAAATATTGTACTCGATGCTTATTGTTTAATTGTTTTAATGTTTTAATGTCTGAATTTATAATGTCTAATGTTTTATTTACTGTGCTTTACTGAATTTGTGAGCCTCCCCGAGCCACCATGGGAGTGGCGGCCTAGAAATTTAATAAATAAATAAATAAGGATATTTAATTATTTATTTGCCATGTTTATATCCCATTCTTCTCAACCCCGAAGGGGGCTCAGAGTAGTGCACACAAAGGCACAATTTGATGCCATACAAAACATACAAAACATATCCAGCAAATAAAAACATGTACATTAAAACACCTGTTAAAAACAGTTCAACATTGAAATTATTACCTATTGGTAGATTTACAGATGGTTTGCAATAAATCAACAAAAGCTTCTGGCTACTGTTTGAGAAACAGAAGCAATATGAGGGGCTGCAGTCTCGACCACATTGCCTTCCTATATTTATGACCAAGTTCTATAAGTTGCAGTGTTTATCCCATCTGTAACCCAGGGCCTTATTATTGTTAAAATAATCATCATTAAATATTTCAGTCCTGTGTTAGGGGAACTCAGAACAGCCTGCATGCAAAATCAATGCAATCCAATTAAGAATTAAAACAATAAAAGAATGTAAATAGACTAAAAATATGTATATTCACTAAAACAAGTTGATAAGTGAATTATTATTTTTTATTTATGGAGCGCCGTCACTGTATATTGGTGTTTTACAAGCAAAAGAATAACAAAATTGTTTCCTGCCTTCAGGCTTGCACTCTAATTAAGACATGACTCAAACGGAAAAGGGGAGGGCAGTGTAGAAAGGGATGAATCCAGCAGGCACTGCCTCTGCATCTGGACCTAGACTTCGTGGAAATGTTACTTCTTCTCTCCTTCATGGTCAGAGATAAGCTAGGTAGTTGGGACGAATTAAGGTCTTTCATCTGTTTCTGGGTTTAGGTAAGATGAAACGCTGTCTGCCTCTTCTTATATTTCTCCAAGGCCAGGGCAGTGGCAGTTGAGATGGAGAGAGGAACTTCCATCTACTTCTGGACCTAGACATGATAGAGCTCTGTCCACCTCTTCTCTCCTTCCTAGACCAAGACAGTGGAGAGAGGACCTTCTATCTGCATCCGAGGCTGGGCATAATGGAGCAATGCCTGTTTCTTCTTCTGAGGCCAGGGCAAAGGCAGTTGGGATGAATGGAGGGCCTTCCATCTGCTTCTGAACCTAGACATGGTAGAGCTCTGTCTGCCTCTTCTTCTCTCTTTTCAAGACCAGGGCAGTTGGGACATGATAGAGCTCTGTCTGCCTCTTCTTTTCAAGACCAGGGCAGTGGCAGTTGGGATGGGTGGAGGGCCTTCCATCTGCTTCTGTACCTAGACATGGTAGAGCTCTGCCTGCCTTTTCTTCTTGACTTTCAAGACCAGGACAGTGGCAGTTGGGATGGCTGGAGGGTCTTCCATCTCCTTCTGTACCTAGACATGGTAGAGCTCTGCCTGTCTCTTCTTCTCTCCTTTCGAGACCAGGACACTGGCAGTTGGGATGAATGGAGGGCCTTCCATCTGCTTCTGAACCTAGACATGATAGAGCTCTGTCTGCCTCTTCTTCTCTTCTTTCAAGACTAGGGCAGTGACAGCTGGGATGGATGGAGGGTCTTCCATCTGCTTCTGAACCTAGACATGATAGAGCTCTGTCTGCCTCTTCTTCTCAACTTTCAAGACCAGGGCAGTGGCAGTTGGGATGGATGGAGGGCCTTCCATCTGCTTCTGAACCTAGACATGATAGAGCTCTGTCTGCCTCTTCTTCTCAACTTTCAAGACCAGGGCAGTGGCAGTTGGGATGGATGGAGGGCCTTCCATCTGCTTCTGAACCTAGACATGATAGAGCTCTGTCTGCCTCTTCTTCTCTCTTTTCAAGACCAGGGCAGTGGCAGTTGGGATGGGTGGAGGGCCTTCCATCTGCTTCTGAACCTAGACATGATAGAGCTCTGTCTGCCTCTTCTCTCCTTTCAAGACCAGGGCAGTGGCAGCTGGGATGGATGGAGGGCCTTCCATCTGCTTCTGAACCTAGACATGGTAGAGCTCTGCCTGTCTCTTCTTCTCTCCTTTCAAGACCAGGACAGTGGCAGTTGGGATGGCTGGAGGGTCTTCCATCTGCTTCTGAACCTAGACATGATAGAGCTCTGTCTGCCTCTTCTTCTCTCTTTTCAAGACCAGGGCAGTGGTAGTTGGGATGGATAGAGGGTCTTCCATCTGATTCTGAACCTAGACATGGTAGAGCTCTGCCTGTCTCTTCTTCTCTCCTTTTGAGACCAGGACAGAGACAGTTGGGATGGATTGTGGGTCTTCCATCTGCTTCTGAACCTAGACATGATAGAGCTCTGTCTGCCTCTTCTTCTCTCTTTTCAAGACCAGGGCAGTGGCAGTTGGGATGGATAGAGGGCCTTCCATCTGCTTCTGCATGTAGACATGGTAGAGCTCTGCCTGTCTCTTCTTCTCTCCTTTCAAGACCAGGGCAGTGGCAGGATATTTCACAATTCTGGTGCCACAGATGAATAGCCTTTCCCCATATCTACACACAGTGTGTTGATTTCCCATGGGATATAGAAGAGCGTGCATTGTGTATTATGCTGAGGAGTACAGCACCATTTGCTGGTACTGTAGTTAAAATGTGGACACACTCATAATTGCCTGCACTCAAAGGTCTTCACCTATGAAATATGAATAATGGGTGATTGGTTCTGATCAGGTATTTCTGCTCGCTAATTTCAGAGGCTTGGAAGAACCTCATTTCTGAGTTCACTCCGAGTTGGATTTGTACTAGGACACCCTGTTTATTTTTAGTAAATTGCTCCTATGACACAATAGATAATTGGCTTCTCTTTGAACCCTTTTGCATTTAGCTCCAGTTTTCTGTGCCTGGCTTTAGTTGATGGACCTATAAAAAGGTATCACATCCCACACATATGAACTCTGCCCACAGCTAAGTCTAGTTCAATATTTGAGGAACAATTACATATAAGTATGTGAGAACCTGTTTTGAGATGTCTACGCTCTGCAGCCGAGTTACTCTCTGTGCTTTTGAGGCTTAGGGACATGCCTTCCCAATGCTGCTCACGTCTGTTTGATCATAATAATATCTTTTTAAAAAATGATACTACGTTGTAGATGCTTATCATTTGCCCAGCAAGACACCATCTTTCGGCCTATCTCCTACCGCTGTGAACAGCTTTTTATCACTGCTTTTTTAGCCTTCTACTCCATATGCACCCAAACATTTTCACAGAATTATTATTGAAATATTCCTAGGATTTTTTTTATTAGCACTGTAAAGGAAAGGAAATTAAACCACAAATACTTATCATAAAGTGACAACAAGGGAAGTCTGAACATGACCCGCACAGACCAATAAATTCCCAGGATTACATTTTCTCATCATTGTGCTGTTTCTCTGCCACACAGAGATCTGTCTAAACAGCAACCAACACTTTGCTGATCCTATCTCTCTCTTTTGAAACATATATATAAGGGAGAGGAATTATTCAGCCCTGCAGATGTCATTTAGCATTCTACATCATTGGCTTAGGCATCTAGACCCTTCCGTCAATGCACCTTTGGGATTGTTGTAGAAATTGGACTGCAAATAATCTAAACATCTATTTCAGGTGCTTTTACATATGTTCATAGATCTCATTATAAGACACGCCCCACCCTACCTAACCCCCGGTATCTGTAGGAGATGCATTCCAAGAAATCTCAAATTGAGGCTGATAGGGAACCTTATATCAGTGTTTTTCAACCTTTTTTGAGCCGTGGCACATTTTTTACATTTACAAAATCCTGGGGTACACCACCAACCAAAATGACACAAAATTACACTCTAACACAGTAATACATATAGTTAATGCTTTTAAATGTATTTATACACTCAGTGTGAAACCTGGGCCTGTTTCGATGAACACAACATATATATGACTTCCTCTCACATATTTATACATGGCTATCATGTCTTCTCTCAGCCTTCTCTTCTTCAGGCTAAACATGCCCAGCTCTTCAGGCCACTCCTCATAGAGCTTGTTCTCCAGACCTTTGTGAAATTTCACTCTGAGTAAAACTTACTTCCAGTTAACTATGGATGTCATGAAGCTGTTATAAACAATTCCTTGGGGGGGGGGAGGCAACTCTCAAAAAATCCAGTAAAATAGTAAAAAAAACAAAAACATTTCCAAGCGGAGAGGCTCAATTTGTTTCTTGGAAACCTGTGAGGGGGCTGCTAGGAGGGGGGAGACTGCCAATTTCCCATGGTACACCTGATGATCGCTCACGGCACACTGGTTGGGAAACACTGCCCTATATGGATACCTCAAATTGTGGCTAATAGTGAACCCTATATGGATATCCCAAATTATGGATAATCAAGAACTATATATGGATACCTCAAATTGTGGATAATAGAGAACTCTATATGGATGCCTCCTAGTGTGTCTAATAGCAAACCCTATATGGATACCTCAAATTGTGGCTAATAGTGAACCCTATATGGATATCCCAAATTGTGGACAATCATGAACCATATATGGATAGCTCAAATTGTGGATAATATTAAACCCTATATGGATACCCCAAATTGTGGGTAATAGGGAACCCTATATGGATACCTCAAATTGTGGATTATAGTGAACCCTATATTTTTACTATCTGTGCAGGAAATTTTCCTGCACTTAATGTGGCTAACAAAAATTGTGGATAATAGCAAACCCTATCAAATGAACAACTTCTAGTGGATGCATAGCATAGCATCATAATGGAAGATCTAGAAAATGCTTAGATGGGACACCTGTGGAGGCATTACTATGTCCTCCAGCATGGCTCTATGGTCAACTTTCAGAAGAAGCATATGATAGTGTCTTGATGGAAGGCCTAGGGAATAACTTGAGAAGTCATATTTTGTCAGATGTGAATATATGAAACCGTGGATACTGATTCTGCAGATATGTGGGTCACACTGTACTCTCATGGACAAAAGCAACAGACAAGAGTATGGTAGCATGCTCCATCGTCACTCAGCTGTGCTAACCTTATTTTACCCTTGGAAAAACAATAGAATGGGAGTCACAAAGGATGGTCAGATGGGTTGGTAACTGGCCAGTTAATTAAGTTCCTCTTAACCACTCTTCTAGCTGATGCTTCAAAACTGAGCATTGCTCTCATGATGAGAGTGCCAGATTCTTCATCTCAGAGCTGTCAGGAGAAGAAATATTGGAATCATTTTATACCACTGATTATGGGTTATTGTGCTCTTGTTTTTGGTTATGTGTGCAAGAGAACAAGCGCTCCAGCGGAAACGGCCCCAGATAATCCATTAGGTTCACGTTGAAGATGAATTACTTGAGTGATTGACACTGAGGAGGGGCTGCCGCCCAGTCTCCAGTTATGATAGTCGGAAAAGGAAAGTGGGCACCACCAGAGTGCTTTGACATGAAATTTAAAACCTATGGGAAATTATAAAAGAAATTACAGAGAAAGCATTTATAGTATAATGGTAATATTTATTTATTTATTTATTTATTTCACGATATTTATATGCCGCCCTTCTCAACCCCGAAGGGGACTCAGAGCGGCTTACAGCAAACTGGAAATACAACAAACTACATTACTGCCATAGCACAATATCAGTACTACACATCACATTGCACTATAACATTATATCGCAATATAATTAGCAATATTGCATGTAAAAGAAATATATTATATAATTTTATTTTTATTTTTAATTTAAATATATATATAATATTAGGTTGCTGTTTGCAACTACAAATGGACATTACTGTTTACTCAATAGATCACAATTTCAGTTGTTTTGTTTGAGATGAATTACACATGCATTGCATACATACTCACTGCTTAAGCAAACCATCCCTTAGTTAGCTTTGATTGACTATCCCTTGTTCAAAATGCTTGCAACCAGAAGTATTCCATATTTTGGATTTTGGAATAGATAGATGGATGGATAGGTAGATATTTGGGAGATAGGACCCAATTCTAATAATGAAATTCACCTGTTACATGTAGCCTGAAGGTTTTGGTTTTTTCTTTCATTCAGTCGCTTCTGACTCTTTGTGACCTCATGAACCAGCCCAGGCCAGAGTTCCCTGTCAGTTATCGCCACCCCCAGCTCCTTCAAGGGCAAGCCAGTCATTTCAAGGATACCATCCACCCACCTTGCCCTTGGTCGGCCCCTCTTCCTTTTTCCTTCCATTTTCCCCAGAATCATTCTCTTCTCCAAGCTTTCCTGTCTTCCCATTATATGGCCAAAGTATTTATTATTTATTTATTTATTAAGTTCGATTTGGTATACCGCTCTCTCTGGAGCCCAGAGCGGTTCACAAGAATGGCAGAATAAAAACATAAAACACATAATACATTAAAATACATTAAATTACATTAAAACAATTTCAATCCCGACTAAAACAAATTGCAGACCGGGCTGCAGTACAGTGGCAGGCTAGCAGCAGGATAGCGGGTGCGATAAACAGCAATCAGCTATGGGCCGAATGCCTTTCTAAACAACCACGTTTTTACTGCTCTGCGGAACGGCAGAAGGGCTCGAGTGGCCCGTATCCCTTCAGGAAGGCTGTTCCACAGAGTTGGTGCCACTACGGTGAACGCCCTCCGACGGGTAGTGTCCAGTCTACAGACCCTAACACTGGGTACATCCAATAAGTTGAGCCCCTCTGAGCGCAGTGATCTCCTGGGCACATAAGGGGTAAGCCGCTCCCTCAGGTACACTGGCCCCAAACCATATAAGGCCTTGAAAGTTAGAACTAGCACCTTGAAGATGACCCGAATTCAATTGAAGCCAGTGCAGCTCGCGCAAGAGTGGAGTCACGTGATCAGATCTTAAGGCTCCTGAGAGCAGGCGGGCTGCAGCGTTCTGCACCAGCTTAAGTTTCCGGATCGCCGACAAGGGTAGGCCAATGTACAGCGCATTACAGTAATCGAGCCTCGAGATGACCATGGCTTGGATCACCGTGGCCAGGTCGCAGCGGGAGAGGTAAGGAGCCAGGCGTTTTGCCAGACGCAGATGGAAGAAGGCTGTCTTGCAGGCGCAGCCAATCTGCGCCTCCATCGACAGCTGAGCATCCAGCCGGACCCCCAAACTTTTGACAGATGGTTGCGGGCAGAGGGCCGCACCGTCGAACGTCGGCAGCTGGGTCTCTACCCCATCCGGGCGGCCTAGCCACAAGATCTCCGTCTTCGCCGGGTTCACCTTCAACTTACTGGCTCGCAGCCATCCAGTTACGGCTTCAAGGCAGAGATGGAAATTATCGGGTACAGAGACCACCCCGGGGTCCATCCTCAGAATGAGCTGGGTATCATCAGCGTACTGATGACACTCCAGCCCAAAACTCCGCACCAATTGAGCGAGTGGTCGCATATAGATGTTAAATAACAGCGGGGAGAGAATGGCCCCCTGAGGGACTCCACAAAATAGAGGGGAGCCCTCGGAGACCTCCCCTCCCCACTTCACTCGCTGCAGGCGGTTTTGGAGGAAGGAGGACAGCCAGTTGAGGGCTGTCCCCCTTACCCCCGCTACCGCCAGGCAGTGTGTCAAAAGTTGGTAATCGACAGTATCAAACGCTGCCGTACTTCATCCTTGCCTCTGATATCCTTCCCTCCAGTGAGCAGTCAGGCATTATTTCCTGGAGTATGGACTGGTTTGATCTTCTTGCAGTCCAAGGCACTCTCAGAACTTTTCTCCAGCATCACAGTTCAAAAGCATCTATCTTCCTTCGCTCAGCTTTCCTTATGGTCCAGCTCTCACATCCATAGGTTACTTTGGGGAATACCAACTATGTGGATCTTCGTTGCCAGTGTGATGACTCTACTCTTCACTATTTTATCAAGATTGGTCATTGTTCTCCTCCCAAGAAAGAAACATCTTCTGATTTCCTGGCTGCAGTCTGCCTCTGCAGATATCTTCCAACCTAGAAATACAAAGTCTGTTGCTGCCTCCACGTTTTCTCCCTCTATTTGCCAGTTATCAATCAGTCTTGTTGCCATCCTCTTGTTTTTTTTTAATGTTTCACTGCAATCCAGCTTTTGCGCTTTCTTCTTTCACCTTGGTTAGAAGGCTCCTCAGCTTCTCCTCACTTTCAGCCATCAAAGCGGTATCATCTGCAAATCTAAGTTTGTTAATGTTTCTTCCAGCAATGTTAACTCCAGCCTTCGATTCATCAAGCCCCAGACATCACATGATGCATTCTGCATACAAGTTGAATAGGTCGGGTGAGAGTAGACAGCCCTGCCATACTCCTTTCCCAGTCTTGAACCGGTCTGTTGTCACTTATTTTGTCTGCAAAAAATGTATTTATTTATTTATTTGTCATATTTCTATACTGCCCCTCTCAGCCTGAAGGCGACTCGGGACGGTTTACACAAGGCAGTCTCTGCCCTTCAATCAAAAACACGAGTAACAAAACAATGACCATATAACAACAATTAGCAATTAAAACATACAATTGCAGTCTCAGCGTCATGTTGAAAACACTTTCCGTCACATCGTCGTCATTCCATATATCTAATTAAACTGTTATATTTCATCAGCAAATGCTTGCTCCTGACCTTCTTGTGAAATGTGAGGAGGGAGAGGGGCAATCTGATGTCTCTAGGGAGGGCGTTCCAAAGCCGAGGAGCCACCACTGAAAAGGCCCTGTCTCTTGTCCCCGCCAATTGCACCTGCGAAGAGGGTGGGACCAAGAGCAGAGCCTCTCCAGATGATCTTAAACATCTCGATGGTTCATAGGGAGAGATGCGTTCGGACAGGTAAGTTGGACCAGAACCATTTAGGCCTTTAAAAGCTAAAGCCAGCACTTTGAATTGTGCCCGGTAGCAAACTGGTAGCCAGTGGAGCTGGCACAACAGGGGAGTTGTACGCTCCCTGAGGGCCGCTCCTGTTATCAACCTGGCTGCTGTCCGTTGGACCAATTGAAGCTTCAGAGCAGCCCCATGTAGAGAGCATTGCAGTAATCTATACGGGATGTAACCAGAGCATGGACCACTGTGGCCAAGTCAGACTTCCCAAGGTACGGGCGCAGCTGGCATACAAGTTTTAACTGTGCAAATGCTCCTCTGGTCACCGCCGAAACCTGGGGTTCCAGGCTCAGTGGTAAATCCAGGATCACACCCAAACTGCGAACCTGCGTCTTCAGGGGGAGTGTAACCCCGTCTAACACAGACTGTAACCCTATGCCCTGTTCGATGGTTCAAAGCTTGTATACATTGAACCATCGGAAAGCAAAAGCACCATCATTTAAGCCACCCACTTTTGGATTTGGGAGTATTTTGAAATTTTAGATAATGATACTCTGCCTGTACAAGATTGTCTCAAGTTCTTAATTTCCTCTTTAATTTTGTGGAATAAAGGAACAAAAGAAATCTTCTTTCCTATGATTTCTTAAAAGTTGTGTTCTGTGCAGCTCTATTTCTGTGCTTTTATTGGGTAGAAGTTTATGCTCTTTAAATGCACAGAATGATCACTGGGGATTATTTATCTGGCAATCTGCACCCTTCATCTTCGGCATCATTAAAGCTGCCCTTTAAGACGCTCGCTGAATGTGTGCGGCCAAACACAGATGGCCCGGCCAGGCTGGGGAGCAGACTTTCTCTTCATCTGCGTGATGGGAAATAAGTCTGTTTAATTGACTAAGTGCAATCATAATAGCAAAACCCAGATGTCTTTTTAAGAAAAGGAAAAAAAACAAAAAGGGGGGGGGGAGAAAAGGGACTTTGGAAGAATGCAAACAATATCTTTGTAGCATTTCTTGGAGGGGAAAATAGCAATTGCTTCTAATACAGAAGCCTTTTCTTCTTGGAGAAAATGCCAACTTAGCATCTCTGTTATCCTTAGAGGTATGAAAATGCTTTCTTTGGAAACGGTCCTTCCATAACAATGCATTTTTTAACTTAAGAAGTTTCTCCGATAGTGTATCATCTTTATTCTACTTTTTTTATCCTGTTCCCTTTTTTAAATGCAAAGAACTTGCAGAGTGGCCCTGAACTTGATTTAAGGTACAAATGCAAGTTTGTTGAAATCCTGAGTTGTTTAAAAGTTGTCCAGCGCTCTCATTTGTCAGTGGGTCCTTGGGTTTCTACTGGGGTTTGGTTCCAGGCTCACTGGTGAAGACAAGAATCCATGAATTTTGTCTTGAATATTTTCAATCCAAGGATAAATGAATTCATGGTGCAGAATCTGTGGATACGGTGGGCCAATTGCAAGAGGAGGAGGAAGAAGGGTTGGTTCTTAGGTTGCATCCACATTGTAGAAATAATGCAGTTTGATATCACTTTAATTTTCTTCAGCCTTCTCTGTCATAAAGTGCCGTGCCTCTATCTGTGGATATGGTGGGCCAATTGCAAACTAAAACTCCCCAAACTTCCTAGATTCCAGTGCATTGTGCCATGGCTAGGCATGTAGCCGGGGGGGGGGGGGGGTTGAGGGGCTTCAGCCCCCCCCAAATTCTCAGGGTGGTCCGCAAGAATGCCTTACTGGTACATTATTTAAACTGTTATGTTTATTCATATCATGATCTGATCACCATGCACAATATATCCCATATGTATGGGGGTATTGGGATAACAATACAAAAGGTTTGCTAGGGTAGACCCTCCCTCACTCAGAGTCACCCCCCCCCCGAATCAAACTCAGCCCCTCCTGAATCAAAATCCTGGCAATGGCCCTGGTCATGGCAGTTAAAATGGTGTCTAACTGCATTAATTCTGCCATGTAGATGCAACCTTGATGGACAACCTCAAAGGTCTCTTGCATGGTTTGCATGAGGACACAGGTTCAGTCTCTGATATCTTGTCTGGATGGACTGAAAGACCCTCCAAAGACTTGAGTAGGATAATACTAGACTGGATGAGCAATGCTTTTATTTATTTATTTATTATTTGGATTTGTACGCTGTCACTCCCCGAGGGCTCGGAGCAGCTTACAATCATATAAAAACATATATTAAACTAGAAATTAAGAAAAGGAGAAAAAGATTTCCGGCTTAGCAGTCTAAAGCTAGCCGGAAAAGGTGGGTCTTGCAGGCCTTGCGGAAAGAGAGTAGGTCCTGTGAGGACCGCACATCACTTGGAAGGGTATTCCAAATTGACAGCGCTACTACAGAGAAGGCTCTGCGTCGGGTTGATGTGAGACGGATTGCTTTGAAGGTCAGCACTTCCATGAGGTTCAGTTGTTCAGAATGGAGTGATCTCTGGGGTTGATAGGGGAAGAGACGGTCCCTCAGATACAGCGGCCCCAGACCATGCAAGGCCTTGAAAGTTAACACCATCACTTTGAAGGTGATCTGGGGCTCGACCAGAAGCCATTGGAGCTGCTGGAGTATGGGTGTTATGTGACATCTCACTGGGGGCCCAGTGAGAAGTTGAGCAGCGGCATTCTGGACGAGCTTAAGTTTCTGAATCACTGACAAGGGCAGGCCAATGTAAAGGATGTTACAGTAGTCCAGTCTCGAGATGACCATGGCTTGGAGCACCATGGCCAGGTCGTCTTTGGATAGATAGGGGGCCAGGCGCCTAGCTTGCCGCAGATGGAAAAAGGCAGTTTTGCTGACGGTGGAGACCTGGGCCTCCATCCACAACAATGGGTCAAAAACGACCCCAGGCTCTTAACTGAGGATGTTGGGCATAATGCCTCGCCATCCAAGCTAGGCAGTCGGGCCTCCCCACCCACCGGGCAGCCCAGCCACAGTATCTCCGTCTTTGCCAGATTCACCCTCAATCTACTGGCATGTAGCCAACCAGTAACGGCTTCAAGGCACTGTTGGAAACAAGAGGGTACGGAGTCTGGTCGGCCTTCCATCTTCAGAACGAGCTGGGTGTCATCAGCGTACTGATAACATTCCAGCCCAAAGCTTCGTACCAAACCAGCAAGTGGTCGCATATAGATGTTAAATAATAAAGGGGAAAGAATGGCACCTTGAGGGACCCCACGCGTAAGTGGAGCCCTCTCGGAAACCAAACCATCCCTATCCACTCGCTGTCCCCGGTTGTGGAGGAAGGACAACAGCTTTTGTTGTTTGGGTTGCTATGTTCCAGAAGCATTCTCTCCTGATGTTTTGCCCACATCTATGGCAGGCATCCTTAGAGTTTGAGAGGTCTGTTGTAAATTGGGCAGGTGTTTGTTGTTCCTTTGAAGGTCTGGACAAACATGGCTTCCCCCCTCAAGCTGCCCTTCAAGAGCAATCTTCCTGTTGATGGAATATGTTTAAATATTTGTGCTGAAGTAGACAGCAGAACAGTGCAATCACTTCACCTCTCTGTAAAGAGAGCTTGCATTTTTTGGATAGCAAAAAATGAGCCTTTCTCCTGACATTGCATGAGTTTCCAAACTCTTTCCATCTGCTTTCAAGTTGCCAGGGAGGTGTTGACAAAGATAGGCAGAGCGGCAAACAATAACAGGTCAATGTTGTCTCATTTCCTGATTGAAACGCTATGATTTGCACCCTCAGGACCGTAGAGCGAAAGCTTTCTGTTGCATTTGAAATGGGTTCAGTCAGTGCTCAGCTTGCCCAAGGCTGACAGATCAGAAGTGCTCTCCTTTTTTTCCTTTAGAATCACATCACCAGAAGAGAAATACTGTGCATTGCTCCAGGTTTGTAAATCAGCTATGTCGATTTTTTTCACTGGGATTCTTAGATCGTCTTTTCCACAAAATTGTCCATTTGAAGGACGGAGCATCAAGCAGTGACAAATATATGCGAATGCTCCACTGCGGAAAACTGCATAGCACAGAGTTTGCTTTGGACTGTATGTTGGTGAATGTAGGGTCTTTTATGTTGCTTGGGTTGTAGCAAGCTTCCTACTCAATTTGTACAAATCCCAAAGTGTTTGAGAATGTCTATTTAAAGCAGCATTTTAAGCAACACTTAGCGATGAATCAGAAGGAAGACCATAAAACTCTAAAAACAATAAAGAACTCTACAGGCATATATAAAATCCAATAGACAGTTAAACATCAGGTTATGGATAGTCAATACAGAAGAAAATTGGTCGCTATTCAATAAAAGGGAATTACAAAAAAAAAAACCTTGGCAAACTACAATGACTTTATCTGGCATCTAAAACGTATTGATATGTTCCTGGGTGGAGAGCCATAAGCAGCGTAGTGCATTTGGATAGCCTTTTTTAAAAGCTCATCATCCAGAGAATTCTTTGGATGCAAGTGCTGAAGATTAACTCTTATCAAAAATGAAACCATCCTTTTCTCAGAGTGGCGAAAGGAAAAAGTTTAAACCATCCTGGGAGGACCTAAAAATGTACCGACCCCCTTTACTCTCTTTACTATGGACTTTTTGAATGCCAAGGAAAATCGCAGCAGGTGCCAGGAGCAGACAGTGCCATAAGTTGCCATTGATGCTTTCCCCTTCTCTGCTGAATGACTTATTCTTGGGTCAAATGAAAATTCAAACCTGCCCCTGATCTATAAATTGAGATCAAGTTATATATGAGTATATACAGTAATTGAAGAGAGGGCACCATTTATTGATTCCCCATCAGACGGCAAAATGACTTGTACTGACCCTGGTTCTTCAGGTTGCTTAAACCTAGCTATAAGGACATAAAAACCGAAATGCTCAAATTATGAGTCGCTGAATGTTGAAGATAAGTGGGAATCATCTCCAAGACAGTTTCTTTCTAAGTAGGGCTAATTCGGCGTAATGTACTATAAGTCGACAGGCGACTTGAAGGCACATACACACACTTATGTGTGCTAAGCAGGCAGCTCATCCCAGTTTCTTGTCAGCTAGTTTGCATCAAGAATGCTCCTTAAAATGAAATGTTTTTCCTCTGCTTTTTTAACCGGTATCCTCTAGGATCAGGAAGGAGGAGGAGGAGAAATTGCCAGCCTCTCCAGCAGAATTTGCCTTCTTGGGAATCCGGGGCATTAATTTATGCATCCCCTTTCCGTCCTGAATTGACATACTGAGTACATAACAACTCCAAAGGCTCATGCAAACAGAATTTTACTTTGATGAGATCCCCCTCCAAATGCAATCCTCCTAAATGTTATTTTATTTCTTGGGCTTTTTGAATTAATTAGTCTTCCATCAAATTACACTGTCGTTTCCCCCCTTTTTTGTTTCGCTCTTCCTGAAACACCCTTGATTTCCACTCGCTTCACATAACTTCACCCAAAGGATGATCCTTGGGTGCTGTATTTTTCTTAAATATTGTACTCAAGAGTTCTAATTTGATTTCTTCTTCTTCTTCTTTTTGTGCCCTGCTAGAATGACACTGTAGCATCCCATCAGCAAATTGCAGAAACAGTAGTAATTACAAAGCTACCAACTTCAGCAGTATGTTGCATTGCATCTATATCCAGGAACAATGCTGATAACATTCAGTCCCAAAATAGGCTCTTGCTTCTGGAGAAAAAGATACAATTTGAGCATCCCTTGTCTAGAACTCCAAAAATACTCCAAAATCCAAATGTTGCACTCCAGGCATGGAAACACCTCTGGCCATAGCACCACACAAGAGACCAGAGTATAAGTTTATTGTAAAAGCACAACATACATGACAAATCAGGACTAAAGAAAGAAGATGGATAATTTTAAAAGGGGGTAGCAATAGGTGATAACCAAACAGTAATCCAAATCAGGTCCGGATTAACACTTTTTTGCACCCTAGGCCACACTTTGGAATTACGCCCCCCCCCCCCCCACACCACTCAGAACCACACTTGGCTGGCTTTCACCATGGTGCCTCAGGAGCAGAAGAGAAAGGCAAGTAGGCACCATCCCACCACCTCCAAGGTCCCCATGCATTCCCACCGGCTGGGAAGCTCTGCTGTGTTCTGAAGGTCTCCTCGGGAGTCGGGAGTCTTGGGGAGAGCGCAGCGGATGCAAACTTGCTCCAAAAGCGCGCGCAAGAGAGAGAGAGAGAGAGCGTGAGAGAGAGTGAGCGCGCGCGCAAGAGAGAGCAAGAGAGCGAGATGGAGCAGAGACTTTGCCGGGTGAAGGAGCAAGGAGGGGCATGAGAAAGGGGGAAAGAGGGGCGCGGACCAGGTTTTTTTGTCTGTGATTTGCGCCCCCGGCTTGCGCCCCTAGGCCATGGCCTCGTTGGCCTTATGGGTAATCCGGGCATGAGCCAAATGTCCCATGTATATCCCAAGGTAACACAGTCCAGGTATAGCTAAAATCACAAGTACAGTGTAAGTCCATTTAGTAAAAGTTATACTTAGTAAATTTTGAGCAGGAATACAAAAACAAGAATGTAGAAAACTCCCAGAATACTTAAATCCAAAACCAAGGCTTTACTTGAAACAAGAACTACAGAAAACAGATCTAGCTTCTCACTCAAACACTATGTGGACTAAACGAACTCTTAGGTAAACAACTTGCTAATTAATAAGCACACATGAAGTAATTCCTTTTCCCATGAATTTTATCCCCAAATTTCTCACATAATTGCTCTGATTGGTGCTGACTATTTTCTGCTCTAATCTGCAAATGAGTACTTTCGTTGCTCTACGTAGCTCCAGGTGTTTTTCTCTGGGAGCCTTCCATATCACTTAGCTCTTTGCAGCCTCCTTATCTAATGTTGCCGTTTTTGGCTCCTCTGACTGACTTTGAAGCCCTGCACTTTCTGAGCCAGGTTTCTCCCAGAGAGAACCATCATTTCACTGACTTGAATCTTCATCACTTTGTGCCCCAGGAAATCCCACAAGAAATCCCACAATCCTCTCTAAGTGTGAACCCATCAGCCTCAGGCTGTACTACAACACCAAAATTGTCCAGAAATGTGGCTGAGAGGGTGAGACCTTTGATTTCTCATGGTTAAATGTGCACAATCCCTGTTTTGTACACAAAATGATTTTAAATATTGTGTAAAAGGCTATGTCGTAATGTTATATGAAACTTAAGTGGATTTGGTGTATAGTCTTGGATTCCATCACCAAGAATTATGAATGTATATGCACTTACAGCTATTCCAAAATACAAAAGAATCCAAAACTCCTCTGGTCCCAGGCATTTTGGATGGGGTGTGCCCAATCATGTATTAATGTATGTATGTAATGCATGTACATTTCTATCTTTCTATTGATTGATCTATCTGGAACTCTGGCTTTTATGGCTGGAATCACTGGATTGCTATGAGTTTTCTGGGCTGTCTGGCCATGTTCCAGAAGCATTCTCTCCTGACGTTTCACCCACATCTATGACAGGCATTCTCAGAGGTTGTGAGTTCTGTGAGGGCTGTTGGATCTGGAACTCTTCTCTGCTCCAAAAAGAGACTTCCGAAGCTTGTCTTTCCAAGACTATTCATCGTTTTCTTCATTTGACAATTCACACTATTAAGCAAGCCCTACATGTATTTAGATGGAGATATTTTATTATGCACATATATGAAATGTTTTAAGAAAATGAGTTCTGGAACACTTCTGATGCAAAGCATGTTGGATAAGGGATGTTCCACCTATATGTAACTTAAGAACTTAAAGACCCTTGTTGAATCAGTTCAGAGATCTATCTCATTTAGCATTCTGTTGGCAGTAGAAACAACCAGTTGCCTATGGGAAGCCCACAAGCAGGGCATGGATGGTAAAAATCCTTCCATTTATTTTCCTTCCCAGAAACTGTGGCACTGATGGTTTTATTCCCTGCCTCAAAACTCAGAACAGGTTTAGAAAAGCATGATATTTCCCCCTTCTGACAGGTGGGATCCCTGTAGAGTTCACCTTCAAGACTCTGGCTGCAAGGATGTGTGAGTGAAGGGGTAATAGGTTACCTGCTTACAAGACAGAAGGCTTGCTTATGTCTTTATGCCAAGGTATAGCCTTGGTGCTTTCTGTTCCATTTCTCCCCTACTTTCTTCTCTGATTCCTCTCTCTTGACTTTAGTAGGGATGCAATGTGTCTTGCATGATAACAGTATTTCCTCCCATGGTGGAGTATTGGACACTATGATCCAATACATTCCCATCCCAAGGCGAATCTACCCCACATTTAAGTCCAAGCCAGTGGTTCTCAACCTTCCTAATACCGCAACCCCCTTAATAAGTTCCTCATGGTGTGGTGACCCCCAACCATAAAATCACTTTTGTTGCTACTTCATAACTCTAATTTTGCTCCTGTTATGAATCGTAATGTAACTATCTGATATGCAGGATGTATTTTTCATTCACTGCACCAAATTCAGCACCAATACCCGACACACCCAAATTTGAATACTGGTGGTGTTAGGGGGAATGAATTTATCATTTGGGAGTTGTAGTTGCTGGGATTTATAGTTCACCTGCAATCAAAGATCATTCTGAACTCCACCAACAATGGAATTGAACCAAACTTGGGACACAGGACTCCCATGGCCAACAGAAAACACCAGAAGGGTTTAATGGGCATTGACCTTGTGTTTGGGAGTTGTAGTTCGCCTACATCCAGAGAGCACTGTGGACTCAAACAATGATGGCTCTGGACCAAACTTGGTATGAATACTCAGTATGCCCAAATGTGAACACTGGTGGAGTTTGAGGGAAATAGACCTTGATATCTGAGAGTTGAAGTTGCTGGGAGTTCTAGTTCACCTACAATCAAAGAACATTCTGAACCCCACAAACGTGAGAATTGGGCCAAACTTCCCACACATAACCGCAGTGACCCACAGAAAATACTGTGTTTTCTGACGGTCTTTGGTGACCCCACTTACACCCCCTCACGACCCCCCCCCAGGGGGTCCCAGGTTGAGAAACACTGGTCTAAGCTTTACCCAAACTTCTCAAACAGCTTCATGTATTTTGGGATAGGATTCAGCACCTTGGATAGCACCTTCCAAATACAAACTTAATCCCAGGGTAGATTTACTATCCTTAACATTGCATCCACTGCTAATTGGGCGTGCATTTATGCCAAGAAATATGGAAATGCAGGGCTCCTATGCCTTTAAAAAGCCAGGCAGAAGCTCAACAGATGGAAACCATCCAACAGATGTAGGAAGAGGGGAGGAAAGAAATTGATCCAAGTGGCTTAAATCATAGCACATTTCAAGCAATAAGCACTTCATCTGAACATTGTCAGAAAAAGAAATAGCTTACATTTATTGCCATTTGGCTTTCATGATTTACTTCCAAAGAGACAACTGACTTCCTTACCCTTTGGCGCACCATTTGGTGAAAGCAAGGTGCATGGTGTTGGGTGAAAGCATTTGGTGAAAGCAAGGTACAGGGTGTTGGGCTTTTGAAAACTGGTGAATGAATACAACTAATGTGGCAATGTGAGAATGATGATAGGGTTCTTCCAACTTTAGCAATGGCAGCAATTTATTTTATCAGTTGCAAAAGAAGTGCATTCTTGTTTATTTCTTTGATGCTTTGAGAAACTACAAAAAACTGAAAACAGGTCTTTATAAAATACACTGGGCTGCTCTGAGTCCATTGGTGAGAGAGAGAGGGTGGGATATAAAACAAAGTAAATGAAATCTATGTATATAATAAAAGTCAGTGTTTGTGGCCGAGCGGTGGGAGGAATATGTGGCAGCATTTCGATTGGCTGCCACTCCGGGATTATTTGCATAAATGGCTGTGACTGGCCAGCCTCCCAACATTCCAACACAGCACAGAGAGGAAAGGAAAGGGCCTGAGGCAGACAGAAATGGCTGGAGTTGAAGTTAGCCAGTTGACAGTTTTTTTCTGTTGGAAATGGAATGTTCAGTACCTTCACCCAATACACTTCTAAGGTGACTCAGAGGGAAAGCAAAAGGCCTCAGGCAGTCAGCCACTGCGGCCCACAGCAATGACAGATCAGGACCAAACATGGCAAACAAGGGACCAATGGCCCACTTCACAACCTGGTGTGGTTTAGGGCAGGATGGGCCACGAATGATGGGATTTGAAGTACCTTCACCTCATTCACTTCCCAAACAACACTGCAGCCTCTATAAATCACAGACCAGGCCCAAAATTGACAACAAGGCTTCCTTAACTTGATTTTCCTGACTAGGCCTCAGCTCATGGGATATTATTAGGCTTCAAAATAAAGCAAGCCGACGGAAGAATATCCAAACACAATCGGGGCCGCTGAATTCCGTTTCGTGGTCTTTTTCAAAGGCTAGATATCCATCAATGTGGTTCAAGTCCTGGAAGATTACAATATATACATAATATACAGCATTGTGGGAACAGGACATAACCTCAGGAAATCATAATATTAGCGGAATCGCTATACATACCAAAGTAAAGGAGAATCCAACCGCGTTACATCCAGCGCGGTGACCAGTTAAGGTGATATACCACGGAATACATACACAAACCGGTCAATCTGCATTCCCTCCTAATTTAGGATAATGTATTTAATGTGTATGTATTCTGTGGTATATCACCTTAACTGGTCACCGCGCTGTTTTTTTGGATTACTCCTGCCTGCATCCCTTTACTTGTGTCATGCTCTCATCGAGCTTTGGACTATCGGCCCTAGGGTGCACAGACTGGACTTACTGAGATTTACTCCTCATAGACATTGCGTCATCCCAGCTGTGCCCTGGACACAGTATTGTTATGGATGTTTATTGTTATAAAGAATAAGATTGTCACTTTTCTATGATGCTTTGAATATAAATATGAACATTTAAATGCATATTTTGTGTTGAACTATTATTGTTAATATTATTAGGCTTCCTCAACTTGATTTTCCTGACTAGGCCCCCAACAATGACAGAACAAGATAAAACTTGGCACACAGACACCCCCCCCCCTCAGATGCACGCTACATCCTGGTGCAGTTTGAGGAAGGATGGACCATGGATTATGGGACTTGCAGTACTTTAATTCACTTCCTTAGAGCACTGTGACACACACCAATGACGAACTATGGCCCACAATGCCTTCCTCAAATAACCTGGGCACCGCCGGGTCCCCAAGCTATTAAATAAGAAATAGGAGTGTGGTGGAGTATCTCCTTCTCTGAAGGAGAGCCTAGATGACCATCTGTTGGGAAGGATTGAATTGTGTGTCCCTGCATGACACATTATGGTTGGACTAGATGTTGCTAGGGGTGTCTTCTAGGGATTCTGTGGGGTTAGAATGGTTATTTATTTATTTATTGCATTTATATACCGCTTTTCCCACCCCTGGGAGGACTCAAAGCGGTTCACAACATAATCAATGGCAAAATTCAGTGCCTCACATGTATAAAACATCACATATCAAATTGATAACAGATAACAATAGATTAAAACCATTAAAATTTTAAAACAATAACAACAATTGCAGACCCAACGTACAACTTTTAGACCTTGCAACGATTTCAGAGTGACTTTAACTACTTCCATATTTCTATCATTCATTGAATGCCTGCTTGAATGACCAAGTTTTAAGTTGTTTACTAAACACTAAGAGGGAAGGGGCTGATCTAATCTTATTGAGGAGGGAGTTCCATAGCTGAGGGGCCCCCACCGAGAAGGCCCTGTCTCTTGTCCCCACCAATTGCACCTGCAAAGACGGTGGGATCGAGAGTAGGACCTCCCCGGCATATCTTAGTATAATACCACTTTAACTGTCCTGCAGGCTCAGATCACCCATAAGGCCACACTAGGCTACGGCCTAGGAGCACAGCCGGGGGGGGGGGGCAGATCCGGACCCCCCAATTTTTTTAAAGTCGATCTTTAGGTGCTCCCGAGGGTGGGGCTTCCCTTCCTCCTCTTCTGTGATGCGCCCAGCTTCCTTGACTCAAAAAAGCCGGGCACATGGTGAGGAGGAAGAGGAAGGAAGGGAAGGCTCACCCCCGAGGGCGGAGCTTCCCTTCCTCCTCCTCCGCGATGCACCCACCTTTTTTACTCAAAAAAGCCGGGCGCGTGGCGAGGAAGAAAAGGAAGGCTTGCCCTCGGCGGCGGGCTTCCCTTCCTCCTCCTCTGCGATACGCCCGGCTTCCTTGAGGAAGGAAGGAAGGAAGGAAGGAAGGAAGGAAGGAAGGGAAGGCTCACCCCCAGGGCGTACGGAGGAAGAAGGCACGCGGAGCCGCGAGGAGGTGGAGGTAAGGGGTGCGGTAGAGTTTGGTTTGGGGGCGTAATTCCAAAGTGTGGCCTAGGGTGCCAAAATTGGTTAATCCGGGCCTGCTGTCATGGCTCAAAGCTATGAGATTCTGGGAATTGTATCTTGGCAATTTCCCATCCAAATAGTAACCCAGGCTGCTCCTGCTTAGCTTCCAAGATCAGACAGAATCGGGTGCCTTTAAGACCCTAAGATAAAATATTCAAGTATAGATTAAAATAAGACTTTTTTTGCCCTACAATTATAATAATTCAAATCACCAATTCAAAAGCAAAAGTAGAAACAGTCCAGCACACTTATCACGCATTACACTGTTATTCCACTTTAACTGCTATGACTGCCCCTTATGGAATTCTGGGATTTGAAGTTCAATGGGGCCCAGTTCTCTGGCTGAGAATTTTGAAGGATCCTCCCTAAACTGCAAATTTCAGGATTCTATAGGAGGCAGCCATGACAGTTGGAATAATAACATTTCAACAGCATTGTGTGATAATCAAGCCCCTTTCTGTTGGAATAAAAAGTTCTTCAATGCCCCTGGAAGTCTAGTTTCCCTAAGAGTTAAATTCTGGAGTCAGGTTACCACCATAAGAAAGCATGGAATGTGGAATGTGTCTTGTGTTTTGAGGGTTTGAGCACTACTAGAAATGAATTGCAGGAGGAAGAAACTCAAACTCTCCTGCAGCCCCCAAATGAGCAATCCTCACCTTCCTCTGTATCGTGAAGCTCTCCACCAATTTGTGTAAGCCACTTCACAGGGGCATAATCTCCTTTCAAGCACCTTTGGAGCATCTCGGAGATTGAGATGAGAACCAGGTGCGCTCGGAAACAGAGGCCCTGAAAACAAGGGGCTTTTCAGCCGGAGGCAGTCCTTGGTGAGACGGTGGCAGGCGAGTGGAAACAGCTGAGCGTTGCCATATAGGAGCCACTTCAAGGAGGAGACTTGAGGGCAAAAACACTTGGCAAAATGCGACTGGGATTTTTTTCCTCCCTCTTTTGGAAAGCAAATTGAAAATCTTTGTGGTGATGAATATACAAGCCCTGCTCAGATGGAGCCCATCACATGTTACTGGCATAATCTTCCAAACAATAGCTTTGTTTTAGAGAAACTCCACTGGAGTGGAGATCTTTTTCCAAGCGCTTTATCGCATGAAGGTGGCAAATCACAATTAAAGCAAGATAATAGTATCTTCAGCTGGGACTTAATCACACAAAGTCACGACTCTTCCAATTGTTGTATTGCATTCCCATCATTATTGGATTATGTCTTTTCATTGTCAGAAAAAAATGTGAATGGCCCAACCATGCTGTTTAGCTATTGCTTCTGGTGCCATTATTTCATTCTGCTGCAGTTGTGATATCCAAACAATGAATGTGATGAGATTGGCATCATTCCCCTTCTCCTTGCTTTCCCAAAGAATAATGGAGTCTACATTTGCAGTTTCTGGACATTGTGGTGTGTGGAAACAATTATGCTTTTGCTCCTTTCCCATTTTTGCAATTGGTGGGGACAAGAGACAGGGCCTTCTCGGTGGGGGCCCCTCAGCTATGGAACTCCCTCCTCAATAAGATTAGATCAGCCCCTTCCCTCTTAGTATTTAGTAAACAACTTAAAACTTGGTCATTCAAGCAGGCATTCAATGAATGGTAGAAATATGGAAGTAGTTAAAGTCACTCTGAAATGTTTTGGCTGTGGAGGATAATAAGAAAGACCATACATACGTTTTTAGGTAGTAGAAATATATAATATATCAAAATATCAAACCGGGATAAGTTCAAGGAGACCCAATGCAAAGTCCATATATACAGTCCAAGTATGGTAATATAGTCCAAAGAGGATAATGTTCCGGTGATAATTCTTAGGAAAATCTGCAGTCGAAAGCACCAATTGGTGCAAATAGTCCTGATAATGGAAGTGGATACTTCGGCAGGGAAAATTCCAAGGTCGCGAGAGAACGCACCCTGGGCGTCTCAAACAGCAAATCTTAGTCCAACACACAAGCCAATAAGTCCTGGTGGTGGAGCTGGATACTCTGAAAGGGAAATTCCCATGGCAGCCCCTGAAGGACCATACTGTTTTGAACATGCTAATCTTGCCTGATTTTGGAAGCTAAGAAGGGTATTGCTCCCAGTAGAACTAGGGAAGAATCTTATTGTTGCACTCCAGCCTGGAAACACCCATGACTACTGCACCACACAAGAGTCCACCAATATAAGCAAATGTTTATTGTAGAAACATATAAAATCAAGACTACGAAAGAAAGATGTAAGTTCCAAAAAGGTTTAGCAACAGGTAATAACCAAACAATAATCCAAAGTTCCAGAGGGGACAATGTCCAGGAACAGCTAGAAAGCACAGCTACTGCATAAGTCCACAAGCAAGCAGGTATAACTAGTAAAAACTTGGAGTACACGAGCAAGGACATAGAAAGCTTCCAGGCTATTTTAAATCCAAAAGCAAGACTTGATTTGAACTAGGAACCAGAGAACTCAGGCTTAGCTTCTCACTCTAACACATTGTTGCCTGAACTGGCCTTAAGATAAACAACTTCTTGTTTAATACACACCCATGAAAGCATTGCGTTTCCCGTAAATTTTCTCCACAACTTTCCTAGGTAATCTCTCAGACCGACAGACTTTATTTTCAACTCTGATTTGTAAACAAAAACTTTGGTTAATTTCCATAGCTACAGGTGGCTTCTCCTGGGAACCCTCCTTATCACTCTCTTCACTTGATTCTTTATCTGCTGTTGCTCCTTCTGGCTCCGCTGACTGGCCTTGAAGTCCTGTACTTTCCAAGCCAGTGTTTTTCACAGAGAGAACCATCACTTCCTAGACTTCCATCATGTTGTGCCACAAGAAAGCCTACAATCCTCTCTAAATAATAAGTTAAACCATCAGCCTCTGGTTCATCTGCAACACCTGTCTGGAAGCTTAAGGTGCCCATGTTGCTAGTTAGAGTTTGCAGCAGATAAATGAACTGACTCAGTATATATGTGAGCGTGCATAAAGATATTGGGCTACTGTATTTATTTACCATATTTATACCCCGCCCTTCTCACCCCTTAGGGGACTCAGATTGGCTCACATATATAGGCAGCGATTCGATGCCAGATTAACATACATAAAATAAAATAAACATACAGGTAAAGTTTTTCCCCTGACATTAAGTCCAGTCATGTCTGACTCTGGGCAGTGGTGCTCATCTCCATTTCTAAGTTGAAGAGCCGGCATTGTTCACTGACACCTCCAAGGTCATGTGGCTGACATGACTACATGGTTCACCATTACCTTCCCGTCAGAGCGGTACCTATTGATCTACTCACAATTGCATGTTTTTGAATTGCTACGTTGGTAGAAGCTGGGGCTAACAGCGGGAGCTCATGCCACTTTCCGTATCCTTTTGGTCAGCAAGTTCAGCAGCTCAGTGGTTTAACCCACTGCCCCACTGGGGGCTCCAAAATAAACATATACAGTACATTAAAACAATCACTAAAACATATCAAACATTGAAAATAAACATATACATTAAAACAATCACTAAAACATATCAAACATTGAAAATAAACACATACATTAAAACAATCACAAAAACATATCACACATTAGAAACCACTTTAAAATCATGCAATCCAATATAATAGTAGTATTGTATTAGTATTCACTCAGGTGGGTGTTCTGTTTCCAGTAGCAGCCACCTGCTCTCATAACTTTTTTTTTGCAAAAAAAGTCATTTTTTTCTCATAAGGATATGTTTATTTGTATTTAGGGATGTTTCAATGCTTTTATCTTTACCCACCCTCACATTATCTAAACCCACCTTCACACTTTATCTTTCTGGGTTTTTTTTGTTGTTGATCCCAGTCAGCCTTAGTTGTCTGCCATTTTATCCTAAAAATTGGTTTCTAGCACCTCTTCTTCAATGTTTAGAGCTTTAAAGCTCTGGCCCAGCTTACTTGTCCGAACGCATCTGCCGCTATGTCCCACTTCACTATGTCCCATCCGGGGAGGCCCTGCTCTCACTCCTGCCAACTTCTCAAATGCGGTTGGTGGGGACGAGAGAGAGGGCCTTCTCGGTGGTGGATGCTCCCTGTCTGTGTAATGCGCTTCCAAGCGACATATGGTCAACCCCATCCCTCCTGGCTTTCAGGAAAAAAGTGAAATCGTGGCTCTGGGACCAGGGTTTTGCACATTAGCACAGTGCAGCACTTTGGATTGTAATTGTAATTGGTAAGTTGTTGGTTATGGCTCAATATTTATGTGGTGGGCGGAACTCTATTTTTAACTTAAGTGTATGTGTATTATGTGTCAATGTTAACTATATTTTAATTCTGAATGTTTATGGTTTTATATTGTATTTATATTGTGTATCAGCATCGGATTGTTGCCTTTTGTTAGGCTGCTCTGAGTCCCCCCTCGGGGGTTGAGAAGAGCAGGGTAGAAATGATGTAAATAAATAAATAAATAATAAATGGCTTCTGAAGTAAACAAGAGGAGTGTCTGCTCCAGCACCGCTATCCATTTCCTCCTGACCCCTCAAGATTTTGGCACTTTATTCTAGCAACGTTCTGCTGATTGGATTCCACCTGGTGTTAAGAGTGTTATTCTAATGCAGTTTTCTGCCTTTGAAATATGTTTGTGCGTGAACCTTCTGTTAACGCTCAGCGTAAAAGTTGCATGAGCACAAATGGCTCTTTTCAAGAGAGCATTCCTAATGGAGAGATGCTCCCTGGCTATCTGACCCAAGGGACTGGCAATTATTACTTTTTCACCAAAGTGCTGAGGACTAGTACCACATTTGTGCCCACTGACCATAATTATGTCTTTTACCACCCTAGAAACTCAGGAAACAGCCATCACTAATGTAGGCCACATGCTGGAATGTTAATTTTTTTACATATTTGAACTCCAAGACATTAAAAAACATACACAACTTCTGCATAACTAAATGCACAGTTCTTCACATTGCCAGATCACCCCTGTGCGGCTAATGGTTTGTAGAAGAGGAAATCACAACATATGTGACTTATTTCCTATTGCATGGCTAACAAAATCTGCCGGCACTCCATCTTCTACAAAGTCATTCAAGCTCCAGGAGCGATTTTCCATTTTTCACTCTGGCAACACTAATCCTTCCTCATTTTCTTCTGGTGTACAATGTATAATCTTTTTTAAAAAAACTGTAGGAAAGCATGACCCATGTGCTGGGATGTCAGTCTTTGTAGATTTCTTTCTCACAGCTAAGAGCAAATAATTGTACATTTGCTTGTTGAAAAATCCCTCCAAATGGCATAGTTTTGGACAAGCATGGGTTTTAAGGATGTTGGCAAGACTCAAGGAGCAAAAGCTCAGTGTTTTGCAGTGGTTTTGAGCCTTGGGGGTGGAAAATGACTATCCCAGAACTTCTTGTAACCATGTTTAGGTCAGCTTGACTTGTCTATGTCTTTTCCTTTTGAAGATGGGTTTCCAGAGAGTTTTCTTTTCTTTTGCCTTCTTTCCTTTTCACAAGAGCATCAGATCCAATTATCTTGGGCTGCCAACTCATCCTTCCTTCCTGTTTCCTTTTGTGGGCATTTTAAAGGATGGGAAAAGTGGTTAAAATATGGGGATTCCAGATGGACGTCTGTAGTATCTGAAACCTTGTAAAAATCCAGGAGTTGAGTCAAGACGGTGGCACAATCGATGTCTACTCTGGGAGCAACCTCAGAGAGGGAAGTGTGTGAGATTGAAATATTGTGGGTTGGTGATAATCTTCAGAGAGAACGAGCGTGGGGTGGTGGTGATTGGAAGACTATCACCATCTCACACAGTTTCTCACGCATCTGCTCTTATGGATATGCACACGTCAGCATACATACCTAAGTACGCATCAAGTTGCACCCCAGCCTGGGAACACCTATGACCACAGCACCACGCATGAGTCCAGAATATAAGCAAAAAGTTTCTTGTAAAAACATATCAAAAGTGTAAGAAAAAAACCAAGAAGATGTATTATGCTGTCACACCAGGTGCCTTTAAAACTAAAACTGTGATGTGCTTTCCTATATGCCTGGTGGACTGCAGAACGCTTGCTGTAGAAGCTCGGGGGCCCAGCAACCCAAAAACCACTCCAGGTTAAGGTTGAAGAACAAATAGTTTATTCAGTAACAAAGTCTTTGAAGGACTTGGCACAGAGCTTAATGGTTGCAAATATATACTGGAAAATTCCCTGGGTTGCTCACTAAGACTAACAGTCTCCCCCTGCTTCCCTCAGAATGGCAGGGAAACCCAAGGATATTCCTCACCCTGATCCTAGGCTGTTTAGTTGAAGGAACTACACCTTCCCTATCTAAACCTAGGACCAGTTCAAAGGCGACCTGAAGCTGGGATGGCAATCAGATAGCTACCCTATACAGCAAGAAGGTGATAATCACTGCAAGGTACCATTAGCCTATCTAACTCCAGCGGTCAAGCAATTGGTCAAGCAAGCAAGTCAGCAGTACTTATGGTACAGCTAACCTGGCTGACCAAGGCACATCTGAGCCCTTCTCCTGCCTGAGAAGAACTGAAGCACTCTAAAAATGGAGCTCCCATCCCCGGGGAAAAAAGGGGCGGGCTCCAAACTAAAGAGATACATTTGCAGAGCTTCAAGCAGCAAATTCTACAAAACGGGCTGCAACCCTGTTAATAATTGACAAGCAGGGTGCCAGTGTGTCTGGCTGTTTTCTATAATATAACTATGAGGCAATGCAAATGAAACGTCTGGAAGACGGAACATGTATATCCAAAAAGGTTTAGCAATAAGCGATAATCCAACAGGAATCCAAAGATCTCATACAGATTCAAAGGTACTACAGTCCAGGAATAGCCAAAAATCACAAGAACAACTTAAATCCAAAAGCAAAAGGCATACTTAGTAGAACTTGATCATGAATACAAAAACATGGAACATCAACATTTCCAATATACTTGAATCCCAAAACCAAAGGTTTGACTTGAAACAAGAGCCAGAGAACTCAGGCCTAGATTCTCACTCAGACACTGCATTGCTTGAACTAACTTTAAACTAACTCCATCACAGACCAACTCCGCTGCCAGCTCGACCAAGGCGGGTCTGCGCTGCTCGTGTTATTGGACCTCACGGCAGCGTTTGACACGGTCGACCACAATCTTTTGATCCACCGCCTGGCCATGGCCGGAGTGAGGGGACTGTCCTTAAATGGCTGTCCTCCTTCCTCCGCCAGCGGTCTCAGCGTGTGAGGAGGGGCGGGAGGTCTCCGAGGGCTCCCCATTAGTGTGTGGAGTCCCTCAGGGGCCATTCTCTCCCTCTATTATTTAACATCTACATGCAGCCGCTTGCACAGCTGGTGCGGAGTTATGGGCTGGTCTGCCATCAGTACGCCGATGACACCCAGCTCATTCTGAGGATGGAGGGCAGGCCGAATCCGTCCCCGATAATTTCCAACATTGCCTCGAAGCCGTTACTGGATGGCTGCGAGCCAGTAGGTTGATGGTGAATCCGGCGAAGACGGAGATCTTGTGGCTGGGCGGCCCGGGCGGGGTGGGTGCCCGGCTTCCGACCCTGGACGGTGCGGCGCTGCATCCAGCGCCGTCTGTGAAGAGCCTGGGTGTCCAGTTGGACTCCCAGCTGACCATGGAGGCCCAGGTCTCCATGGCCAGTAAGGCTGCTTTTTCCACCTCCGCCAGGCAAGGAGGCTGGCCCCCTACCTCTCCCCCGGAGCGACCTAGCCACGGTGATCCAAGCCACGGTCATCTCAAGGCTAGACTACTGTAACGCGCTTTACGTTGGCCTGCCTATGTCGTCGATCCGGAAGCTCAAGCTGGTGCAGAACACTGCCGCCCGGCTCCTGTCTGGGGCACCAGCAGGATGCCGTATAACACCAATTTTGCAGGATCTGCACTGGCTGCCTATTGAGCACCGGGTCGCCTTCAAAGTGCTGGTTCTTACCTTCAAGGTCATACACGGCCTGGGGCCAGCGTATCTGAGGGACCGTCTCACCCCATATTGCCCAGCGAGATCACTTCGGTCCGAAGAGGCCAACCTGTTGGTAGTACCATCTGTAAAGTCGGCACATCTAACATCGACCCGCCGGAGGGCGTTCTCTATTATAGCTCCCACACTATGGAACGCCCTCCCGGCCGAAGCCAGAGCCCTGAGAGATCTGCTGCCATTTAGACGGGCCTGCAAAACTCATTTGTTTAGGCAGGCCTTCGGCGAGTAGGCCTCGTCTATACTCTCTGGGCTGTGATATCTCCTGCTGCTCAATTGTTATATTGCATTTTGCTGTTTAATTGTTTTAACTGTTTTTAACTGTTTTTATGTTTTAACCTGTGGCGTTGTGCCACTGGCTCTGTGAGCCGCCGCAAGCCCCCGGGAGTCGGCGGCGAAGAAGCCCCAATAAATAAATAAATAAATAAATAAATAAATAAATAAATAAATAAATAAAAATAAAAGTAAAGAACTTGCCAATTAAAAGCCACCCTTGAAAGCATTTTCACCTCCCATGAATTCTTTCCCCAACTTTCCCAAGCAAATGCCCTGCCCTATGATGTCTATTTTCTGATCTCATCTGTAAATAAAGGCCTTTGTTGATTTCTGTATCTTTAGGTGGTTTTTCTTGGGAATCTTCTGTAACACTTAATTCTCCACTCGACTCCTTATCTAATGTTCCAGGCTCTGGCTTCTTTCACTGACCTTGCTTCTCACTGAGAGAAGCATCATTCCCTCAACTTAAATCCTCATCACTTCGTGACCCAGGAAATCCCACAGGCAAATCCCTCTCTAAAACATCAGTGAACCCATCAGTCTCAGGCCGATCTACAACACATCACCCCAATTCATTTATGACATTCATCCACATCTTGTTTGCTCTTTCAGTGCATATACTGTAACTTAGAAAACCCTATTTATTTATTCTACCTCCAAGGATTCTCCCACCCCACACATACACACACACATTCAGAGGGAAGGTTTTGGGAAACATTGCTGAAACTATGCTTCCTAAAGCCTCTTCTCTTCTTCCAAGAGAAGCTTGGTTGAATCACCAAGAGTTGCATCTGGACTCCAGTTTACAGAATCCAGAAGACAGGTGCAATGGTGCAGCAGGGAGCACCTTGACCAACATCACTAGGATTTGGGTGTGAGCTCTGAAAATGCAACAATTTAGAAGCCTTAATTCTGAATGCACATCTATAAGAACACCCCCTGGAACACATCAATTTATTTAGGGAGGTGTTTCAAAGCTTTGTCAAGTCTTTTGTTGTTATCGTGTGATTTCAACTCATTTCTGACCCACGCCAACCTTAAGATGAACCTAAGACCTGGATTCAGAAATGGGAAAGACTGATAGAAAAGGTAGAAGGAAAAGAGAGATATAAAGTGCTTTGTACAATTGCTCAATTAAATTAATAGTTGATATAAGATAATTATTGTTTCCGGAGGGAGGGGGTGGGGCAAAGAGGGGAGGGAAGAGTGGAAAAATTGTATTTGACATAAGGGCAAGGTAAAGGGATGTAGTATAAGATTATTAAGAAGTAACAAGTGATATGTATATTTAATGTAACCTAATATTCAAGAATGAAGTTTGATGTGATGTTACTGTACTGGTGTCAATAAAATATTTTTTTTAAAAGATGAACCTATCACACACACACACACACACACACACACACACACACACATATATATATATATATATATATATATATATATATATATGATTTGTTCATAAGAGGTGCTTTCAGTTTGAGGGCCTTGACCAGCAGCATTATGGTTTGGGGCTGAGCTTATAATGCAGCATTTGTGCCATTATCCATGTAAAAACATTGATCCATGTGTATAGGAACGCTACCTCCTTGATCACATCTGTTTATTCTTTTGTTGTGTGCTTTCAAGTCCTTTCTGACCTATGGTGACTCTAAGGAGAACCAATCACAGGGTTTTCTTGGCATCCACTGACAAAAAGGTTTCCATTGATTGACCTCAAACCCAGCAATACAAAAGAAAGGTTGGAAAACCCCCTTTTACTCCTTCTCAATAAGCTTTTAAGTGGATTCCACAGGGATCCTACTCACCACAAGAAATGGAGTAAAAAGGGTTGCATGCAGGAATAGGCAGGGTAACATCAATTTGTGCAGCAACAAGCTGCAGGAGAACTGCAACCCCAATGACTAAATAGACAAGCAATCTCTCTAGTGCAGGGGTGGGCAATTATTTTTTCCAAGGGGCCACACGAGAGCCAAAATATATTATGGAGGCCCGCACCTAAAGGCTGAACTACATTCTAATCTACATCATTTTATTTACTATATTTACTATATTTACTATATATTACACATCATTAATATTAACATATTAATATAGCAAGAAATATTCATATATTATTAGTATTAATATCATAATTATTATATTATAGTATATATATAGACATTATAATATATTGAAATTATAATATAACATTATTTATTATATTATTTTATTATTATAAAATTATTATAAAATAATAATAAAAACCACTAAAATAAAATAATATGAGATTCAAGAAGACAAGGTGCGAACCAAGATGGAGGCTGACATCCTAAAGAGAGGAAGGATCCCAAGATGGAATGGCCCAATGGACCAAGCCCAGAGGATGACAAAGCGGACCCAGCCGCCGCTGCAGCAGAGCAGAGCAGCAGACGATCAGGGGCTGCAGGCGTTCCGTCAGAGGCGTTCCTGATCAGCTGATCACCCTGCCATGGAGTGCTTGCCATCATCTTCCGGGTCACTAGGGCGATTAGCCGCTGCAGGCCCAGATCGCCTCCCGAGATGACAGGCACTCCAAAGCCGCCGCTCCTCCGATCGTTCTCCAGAGTGGCGGGCTGTCTGTCGATGAAGGCCCCACAGCCCGTGATGGGATGACGGCAGCGACAGCCCTTCCTCTTTCAGAAATGGCCCTGCCCCTGACGCCCTTCTCCCCGGGCCGGTCAGAATCAGCCAGTGGGCCGCATCCGGCCCGTGGGCTGTAAGATGCAAAGGTCTGCTCTAGTGGGATTGAACTCGCAAGGAATCAATGCTGCCTTTTCCCCAAGATGCTGGTTGATTGTCTGCCTTAGGACATCACAAAGCTACCCTTCCTTTCTGAAAGCTGGGTGGTTATGATGGCTTTAAATTGATTTAAATGTTTAATCAGGGAAAGAATCCCACTGGAAAGTGTTGTTGAAGGCTTTCATGGCAGGAATTGCTGGATTTTTTGGGCTATATGGCCATGTTATAGAAGCATTCTCTCCTGATGTTTGGCCTGCATCTATGGCAAGCATCCTCAGAGGTTGCACATCTATGGCAAACACATAGATGGATCTCACAACCTCTGAGGATGCCTGCCATAGATGCACGTGAAATGTCAGGAGAGAATGTGTATAGAACATGGCCATACAGCCCCCAAAACCTACAACAACTCACTGGAAAGTGTTTATTTTAAAACTTTGACCAGCCTACCAGAAGTTTTGAGAGGAGAAAGAAAAAAGAATAAGGTGCCGGATTTAGAGACAAAAAAACCCCAACATTCTGAGTCTTGTGTGCTTTAAAGATTAATAAGTTTTATTTTTTGGCATAAGTATTGGTGGACTGGCGCCCGCATTTGATGAAGTGGGCAATGGTCCACAAGTGCTTGTGCCAAAGAATCGTCTTGAAGGAGCCACAAGACGCCGTGTCTTGGCTGCAATGGGCTAGTGCAGCTCTTCCCCACTGCAGAACGAGGCAAATGCATGTGTGAAAGATGAAGTGAGGGAAAAGCAGAACACGACCTCAAGGAGGAAAAAAATGAGGGGGAAACCTATGCCATCTCCCACTTTCCAAGATTCCATAGCATTGAGCCGTAGCAGTTAAATTGGTGTCAAACTGCATTCATTCTACACTATTGGTACATCTTGAGAGAGGTGGCTCAGCAAACAGACAAAAAGATACATGGAAATTGAATATTCATGCACAATGTCCTCCCATCTATGCCATATTCTCACTTTCAAAATGGTTGGGGGTTTTTTTCCATTTTTTTTTCTGTGTCAGGAGCCACTTGAGAAACTGCAAGTTGCTTCAGGTGTGAGGGAATTGGCCGTCTGCAAAGATGTTACCCAGGTGCAAAGATGTTAGTTTGGTTCCTGAGACTGGGTGGTCTACCCTAGACACCCAAATGTTTGAGCACCATCCTTTAAATAATGGGGCCTTTTCGCGGACCACCCTGATGTGAAGCCCAGCCCCCTGGCTACATGGGACACCCAAATGTTTTACTGGGAGCTGACAGATGGGAGCTCACTCTTTCAATCTTTGGTTTAGAAATGGAGATGAGCACCCCCCCCCCCAAAGAGTTGGACATGACTGGACTTAATGTTAGGTGAAAACCTTTACCTAACTATTATAATATTGCTATTATGCTCCTAAATAGGCCTTTCAGCATTCAGAATCTAGTTGTTTGAGCACATTTGAGGTTTAAATGGCGTGTCTGGTGGGGATGAGGGACAGGGCCTTTTATTTATTATTTATTTATTTCCAACATTTCTACCCTTCTCTTCTCAACCCCCGAGGGGGGACTCAGAGCGGCCTAACAAAAGGCACAATTCAATGCCAACATAATAAATACAATATAAAACCAAAAACATACAGCATTAAAACACATTAAAATACAATTAACATTAACACATCATACACATTCTCTTAAGTTAAAAACAGTATTTCGTCCATAACAGGAGCATTGAGCCATCTCCATCAACTTGCTGTTACAAATCCAGTCCAAAGTGCTTTATTGTGCTAATGTGCAAATGGTTGGTCCCACAGCCAAAATTTCACTTTTTTCCTGAATGCCAGGAAGGATGGTGTTGATCGTATGTTGCTTGGAAGCGCATTCCACAGACAGGGAGCCACCACCGAGAAGGCCCTCTCTCTCGTCCCCACCAACCGTGTTTGAGAAATTGGCAGGAGCGAGAGCAGGTCCTCCCCAGATGATCTTAAATTATGAGGTGGGACATAGAGGCTGATGCGTTCGGACAAGTAAGCTGGGCCAGAACCGTATAGAGCTTTAAAGGTCAAAACCAGAATTTTGAATTGAGCTCGGAAATGGACAGGCAGCCAGTGGAGCTGACACAACAGGGGGTGGTATGCTCCCTGTATGTAGCTCCAGTTAGTAATCTGGCTGCTGCCCATTATACTAATTGTAATTTCCGAACTGTCTTCAAAGGCAGCCCCATGTACACTTGCAGTAATCTATTCGCTAACCGAATATACGGATTGAGTTGGACTCGATTTTACTTTGGCGAAAGGCTTTTTAAATGTATTTATTGTATTTGTATTTGATAACTTTATTGTAAATTCATGATGTTTTAGATTTTAAATGTTGGCATCGAATACTTGCTGTTTGCCAGTCTGAGTCCCTCTTCGGAAGTGAGAAGGTTGAGGTATAAAAGTTTTAAATAAATATATAAATAAATAAATAAAATAAATGTGCTATCATTAAGCCTTGAGGATCGATTCCAGAATCTAAGTCTTGAGACCAACAGTCTGACTGTCTTACCTGGGAACGAAATGCTTTCGGATAAGTATTGGCTTCTTGAAGTGATCTATGAGGACATCCTAGAGAAGAATGAGCATTGGAGGATTTATGAACCAGGAGTTGAATTGAATATGCAACCCTCCTATTGGCAGTGCTGGATGGGGATGTTGGGAGTTGTGCAATATTTGAAGAGCCAATCATTCTCCAATTCTGGGTTGTGCTGATGATGAAGTGTGATTATGGAATGGCATGATTTTGGGACAGCCTTCCCAAAAGTACTGCATGCTATATACATCAGTGCTCCTGGGAAACATCACTGCCAACTTTGCCGAATCTTCAGCTCAAATGCAGCTGGCAAATTGAGGAAGCCAAGGGGGACATTTGTATCCGGAGTGGGTTCCAAAGGATTGGAGAAGCACAGACAAAAGGCAGCTCTTAAATCAATCAAAATGCTCTCGGGACAAGAACAGAAGATTAATCTATTTATTTCACTTGTGTCTCTGGCAGGCTAGAGCAAGAGAGAGAATGAAAAAGAGAATGAGAGAGAGAAAAAATGAAGATGAGAAAGCACCTTTTGGACCCTTCTCTGATTTTAGTCTGAATGCCACTGTTCCCCCAAACTTATTTCCCTTCTAACTCTGCCTGAGATGCGAGTGAAATAAATATATTAATATTTCTTTTTCCCTTCCCCGTCTTTTGCCCAGGGAACAATTTTGATGCATTTTCAAGTGCAATTTTGTCTGTCTGCATGTTCACAGGAATCTCTTTGCACAAAGTAAGCCCCACAGTCTAAGTCTTTTAATGAGAGAGGAAGTTTTCAAAGCTGCTTTGTGATGTGTGGAGCCTAAGGAGGTCTTCGCAGGAAAGGAAAAATGGCTTTTGTTGAATTATCAGTCTCTGAACATAATGTTTACTGTCTAAACTGGGCCTGGTACTTAGAAAGGTGCCCAGAAGTCAGTGCATAATACCACTGAAAAGACCCCAGCCTCTATCTTTTGCTTTTCAAGGTGTTTTAATATTTAGAGATAATGTTATTATTATTTTTTTGGATGTGGATAAGGGAAATCACAGATACCAATCCCCTGAATATGGAGGTTGTATTGTACGGAGCCACATGGTGCAATAGGTTAAATCCTTGTGCTGCTGAACTGCTGACCTGAAGGTTGGCAGTTCGAATCTGTGGGATGGGGGTGAGCTCCAAGCTGTTAGCCCCTAGCTCCTGCCAACCTAGCAGTTTGAAAACATGCAAATGTGAGTAGATCAGTAGGTATCGCTTTGGCGGGAAAAGGCAAAAAGCTCCAGGCAGTCATGCCGGCCATATGATTAGACAATGCTATAGACAATGCTTCTTGGCTTGGAAATGGAGTTGAGCACCACCTCCAGAGCCGGAAATGAAAGGAAAAGCCTTTACCTTTGTGTTGTATTTCACTGTAACAAGGCATTGAATTTTTTTGCCTGTCTGTTTATATGCTGTAACCCACTCTGAGTCCTTTCATTATTATTATTGTTACTTATGGAATGGTATTATTTTGCAACAAGAGCTGGTGTAATATAGTAAAGTATATTAGGACCTCTGAAGACTAGGGTTCAAATCCTGACTCACCTCTGGAAGCCCACCAAGTGATCTTGGCCAAATTCTATTCTCACAGCCTTAAAGGGAGGCAATAGTAAACCTTTTCTGAAAAAACTTTGTCAAAAAATCATAAGATTGTGCAACAAATCATTAATAGTGTAGGGTGGATCATCCACTAGTTCCTATCTGCAGAACCAATTGCCTTTGGATATAGTTGCCCACTATATAATGTTTTAAAGCCTGTTGACGCTTGGTGTTGACTATATTGTTTAGTATTAGAGGCAAAGATGAAGTATTTTGGCCACATAATGAGAAGACAGGAAAGCTTGGAGAAGACAATGATGATGGGGGAAATGGAAGGAAAAAGGAAGAGGGGCCGACCAAGGGCAAGATGGATGGATGGTATCCTCAAAGTGACTCGCTTGACCTTGAAGGAGCTTGGGGTGGTGACAGCCGACAGGGAGCTCTGGCGTTGGATGGTCCAGGAGGTCATGAAGAGTTGGAAGCGACTGAATGAATGAACAACAACAACATTTACCTTCCAACCCCTGAAATAATGAGACAGACAACAGTAATTGGATCAAATTTGGGCAACCTTTATTTAAAAGTTACCTATTTAAGTTTTTTACTTCACTAAACTCAGGTGTCAAGGGAAAAAGGTGTGGCATAGCCGAGATAGTGTCCGCGAGCGAACGACCCCTCAGCTACACTGGGAAACTCGCCTGAGTCCCCTATAACACAAAACTGGGCAACCTCTCAAGGAAACACAAGGAAACCTTTCTGCAAATACTTAACCGGACTGTCAAAATTTCTGGACCAATGGTATCCCCCTCAACCTTAAACAGCCGTCCAGGTAAGTGTATTTGTGCACTGGCCCAACCAACTTTGAGGATTGCATGAGTGAATATGGGTCTATGGCTTACCCTAAACTATTTACGCTGTCCTATTTATAGAACCGCCATCCCAGCTAGCCCCTAATAACAGTACAGGATAGGCGGGGGGGGGGGACCCTAGAACGTAGAGGGGAAAAAATCCTACCCAGACCCCTAAGGTGACCACTATACTGTCAACTGGGCGGGAGTGGTGGGTCAACACCTCAAGTGGGAATGAAGCAGGAGGCTGCCCCAATACCATAGGCAGCCTCCACCCATTCCCCAGAAGGTTCTATACAGGGAACCAATCACCTCCCTTCGTGGGAGGTGATAAACTTTCTCCACCCACTGCATAGGCAGGGAAAGGGCAATTGTTTAGATCAGTGTTTCCTTTGGCCCTCCAGGTGTTTTGGACTTAGGCTCCCACAATTCCTAACAGCTGGCAAGCAGGCTAGGATTTCTGGGAGTTGAAGTCCAAAACAACTGGAGGACCTAAAGTTGGGAACCAATATTTTAAAGTGTTGATCTAAGATGATATACAATTGGCTGTCCATATTTTTAGCTTGAATTTTTGTAGATTTCATTTTTGTCAGATTGTTTTCTTTGGGAATGCTTTGGTAGTCCAGCACTGTAGCACTTAGAAATAATTATTTTGTAGACATTTGCCAGTTCTTCAAGGTAGATTCATATTTGAGGACCTAGAGATTCCCAGAAAGGTGTATCTCTAACCCCAGTGAATTTGGAAGGCCCACTGTTTTGCTTTACGGTTTTTATTTAGGAAATAGGGAAATTATTTTATGTGCTGAACTATGCTGATTAATGCTTTGGTTTGTGAGGTGAACCCCTTGGTGTGAGTCATTGACTTCACAGTGGTTTTGATTCTGTCATCAGTCAATTGTCCTAGATAAGGGCAGAAAGACCAGCATCTCTGCCTTGTTTTCATCCCAGTTTTTAAAATACATATAATTACATTCCGCCTCCCTCTGCTTGGCCTGGTGGTTTCAAAGAGGATTGAATTTGTCATCCTGCCTCCTTTTCCAATTGCCTTCCAGTCCTGTGCATGGTCTCAGAGGGTGAGAATGGCGTCCTCCCTTCTCCCTCCATAGGCAGCTACCTTGAAGTGGTGACCCACAAAGCATCACGGGGTTCTTTTTAATAGAGGATGCCAAAGGTCTTATTAAAATGTCAGTGGGAGCTGTGTTGTGCTGGAAGAAGGACGGATGGGGAAAGAGTGCGTTTGACCACAGGGAGGAGGGGTTATAGACAGATGGGCAGCAGTGAAAGGCAAAAACAACAGAGAGGGCATTCCTATGTAAGGGCAAGGGGGATTTTTCATGCAGACAGGATTTATCCATCATACAGTCATCATCCTGGTAATGATCATTACTGGCATATTTATAGCAGTTCAGTATTCAAAATGGTAAATAAGAAGAGTGTTTAGGGAGCAGAAACCATAGCTGCTTCCTGAACTGTAGCATCTTATTGTCCTTCACACTTAGTCCCCTGCGGGGTGAGAAGGGCGGAATATAAATGATGCAAATAAATAAATAAATAAATAAATAAATAAATAAATAAATAAATAAATAAATAAGAGAAGCACCTTAAGAGAGGTTTCCCCTTTCTGCCTGTGGCTGCTTTTCTTGTGCCTTCCCTTCAAGCAGGCTATGTTTCAGACTTTCTCTGTTGTTGCTGCTGTTGCTTCCATTGATATGATTGTTATTTATTTGGTTGCTGTGAGTTTTCCGGGCTGTATGGTCATGTTCCGGAAGCATTCTCTCCTGACGTTTTGCCCTATTCTTGATCCGCATGTTCTCCCACAGTGAGGACATCGGTTTCCAGGTGGAAGGTGGTCCCAGTCAGGGTTGGCTTAATGCACCTTCCTCTTGCCATGTTTCTCCCTTTCACCCTCCATTCATGCCTCTTCGAATTCTGTGGCACTGCTGGTCACAGCTGATCTCCAGATAGAGCACTCAAGAGTTAGAGCAGGGGGCTCATTAGGTAGATCGCGATCTACTGGTAGATCACGTACGGTGTCCTGGTAGATCGCAGGCAGGGCGGGAGGAAGGCTCAGTCCCGCCCCACAGGCTCCCGACACCGCCCAGGTGCAGAAGGAAGTTGGACTGGATGGCCCTTGGAGGTCTCCTCCTATACTAGGAACCCATTGTTGTTGTTGTTATCAGAGGCTGAATGGCCATCTGTGAGGAATGCTTTGATTGTGTTTTTCCCTTATGGCAGAAGGAGGTTGGACTGGATGGCCCCTGGATGGCCCGTTCTACTCTAGGAACGTGTTGTTGTTGTTGTTATTATTCTTATTATTATTAGCAGAGGCTGAATTAATATCATTATCATTATTATTATGAATAAATTCAGGGGCTTATTATACTCACATTTAGTTGAATTCAGTCTTAAAATATATTATATGGCTCTCACTGAAATACATTTCCAAATATTTTGCTTTTATGGCTCTCTGAGTAGTGGGTAGGTAGATCATTTTGACTTGGTTGTTTTGTTTTAGCTCGCGTGCTGAAAAAGTGTGAGCACCCCTGGGTTAGAGGTTCCCAGTTTTTGGTGTCTATGCCACAGTTTTTAAGTTTGACTTTAAACCCATCTTTAAATCTCTTTTCTTGTCCATCAACATTACTTTTTCTGTACTTGAGTTGGGAGTAGAGTAACTTTTTTGGAAGACTGTGATTGGGCATTCGGACAACATGGCCAGTCCAGAGGAGTTGATAGCATAGGAGCATCACTTCAATGCTGGTGGTCTTTACTTCTTCCAGCATGCTGACATTTGTCCTCTTATCAACAGCCCTATTAAGATCTTCAAAATTCAGGGCCATGCTTTCTCAACCATCCATTTTTTCAGTCTATCCACCTTTTTCACTTTTCCAACTGCATTCCAATTGGCCAAGCAATATAATCTTTTCTTATGAGTCATACCATCTCATGATATAGCCAAAATATGATTGCCGATCTTTTAGCAACTGTACATAGAAATCAAAATAGAGTAGCATTGACAATCACGATTCTGGTATTCAATACATTTTTATACTTGAGAACCATATCTAGTTCACTGTCCTTCTAACTCTTTATTTATTTATTTATTTCCAACATTTCTACCCCGCTCTTCTTAGACTCAGAGCGCCCTAACAAAGGCAACAATTCGATGCCAAAACACAGTATAAATACAATATAAAACCAAAAACATTGAGCATTAAAATACATTAAAATATAATTAACATTAATACATCATATACATTCACTTAAGTTAAAAACTGTGTTCCATCCATAATAGGAGCATTGAGCCATGTCTACCAACTTGCCATTACAATCAATCCAAAGTGCTGCATTGTGCTAATGTGCAAACGCCTGGTCCCATAGCCAAGATTTCACTTTTTTCCTGAATGCCAGGAGGGATGGGATTGATCGTATGTCACTTGGAAGTGCGTTCCACAGACGGGGAGCCATCACCGAGAAGGCCCTCTCTCTCATCCCCACCAATCGTATCTGAGAAGTTGGTGGGAGTGATAGCAGGGCCTCCCCGGATGATCTTAAATTACGAGGTGGGACATAGTGGCTGATGCGTTCGGACAAGTAAGCTGGGCCAGAACCGTATAGAGCTTTAAAGGTCAAAACCAGCACTTTGAATTGAGCTTGTAATTGGACAGGCAGCCAGTGGAGCTGACACAACAGGGGGGTGGTATGTTCCCTGTATGTAGCTCCAGTTAGTAATCTGGCTGCCGCCCGGTGGACTAGTTGCAATTTCCGAACTGTCTTCAAAGGCAGCCCCACGTAGAGTGCGTTGCAGTAATCTATTCGTTTATTTTGTTTTTCTGGAGTTCTTGAATAGTATCTCTATTTATGATCAAGCCCAGGCATAGAAAATCTTTAATTATTTGGATGGCTTTATGGTGCAATTTTAAAGCCACGGAAATGATTGGTGGCCATTATTTTTTGTTTTCTTACTGTTCAGTTGCATTTTAAATACAACATGCTCAAGTCTAAATGTAATCCTTACATTCTGCATGTTGTTTCTGAGGCTGTATTGCTATACTGCTGCTAAACTGGGCTGGAAACGCAACCCCTGCCTTTTTGCACGTTCACACTAGCCCTGCTGCTGTATTTCCCTTGCAATGCCCTTTGCCCAGAGTGAACTCATGGGAGGTGAGACACAGGCCTGCAATATCTCACTTTTCCAGGAGTCTCCAGCCATGAAAGAGCCTCTTTGTTGTGGCTGCTCCATCCAAGGATGGCGAAGGCGCAGCTGCAGGAAGGGGTCATTCGCTTCGGACCTCTCTGTGCTTGCCCAGGAGGAGGTGATAATAGAGATAAAACCTGTTAGCATGAAACAAATTGCTTCTTCCTACCCTGGGTGCTGCTTTGATTTGGCTTCTCTCTCACTTTCCATTTACTAGAATCTTCCAGCAAACAAAATACAATTGCGCAGGAAGGGCGCTACTGAGCAAAGCAAAATGGAAAGCAACCCAATCTTCCTCTGATGTTAGTTTTCAAAGAAGTAGCCATTTTGTCTCTTGTAGTATAAAAAAGGATGAAGTTTGCTAGAGAAGAAAAAAGGACAATGGCAGCACCTTTATGACCGTCTGGTTTCTATTTTAGAATCAACTTTCATGGATATAAATCAGCTTCATCAGATGCCGCACATAATAATATTAATTCCTTTGGCAAGTTTCTTATTCATGGTCACTCCTTAGTCATGATTTTGACACTATCGACATCTTCATATCTCCGCACCAAACAACCTTTTTTTTACTGTGTATGAGCTGCAAGGGAAGAAGGAGATTTATTCTGATCAGAAAATCATTAAATTATGTTTCTGTCAGGTTTGAGAGCTGTGCCAGGAGAGGTTACTAACTCAAGTATACTTAAATATATATATTTAGTTACTACATTAACTTAGTATACAGTGCAACCCCATATATTCAAGGAATATGTTCCTGAACTTACCATGGGAAAAAAATTGCGGCTAATAGCAAACCTTTGAAGTGAACAATGTCTACTAAGCATTACCATAGATTCATGCCTAGGGTCCTAGAAAAGTTCTAGATCAGTGGATCTCAACCTGCAGGACCCCAGATGTTTTGGCCTTCAACTCCCAGAAACCCCAACATCTGGTAAACTGGCTGGTATTTCTGGGAGTTGTAGGTCAAAACACCTGGAGAACCACAGGTTGAGAGCCACTGTTCTAGGTACTTCATGTTGGTGGATCTAGAACAGTCCTTGGTGCTTCAACATGACTTTATGGCAGTCCCTAGTGGACACATATTGTAAAATTGCCTGGAGGACCTCAAAGAATTCTAGAAGGAAATATTTTGTTGGATGTAAATAGATGGAACCATGGTTGCGCATCTTGCAGGCACAGGGGTCATACTGTACTTTTTATACTTAAGTAGGCTTACTCTACTATAGGTAAAGGTAAAGGTTTTCCCCTGACATTAAGTCCAGTCGTATCCAAGTCTGAGGGTTGGTTCTCATCTCCATTTCTAAGCTGAAGAGCCGGCGTTGTCTGTACACACCTCCAAGGTCATGTGGATAGCATGATTGCATGGAGCACCGTTACCTTCCTGCCGGAGCTGTACCTATTGATCTACTCACATTTGTATGTTTTTGAACTGATAGGTTGGCAGAAGCTGGGGCTGACAGCGAGAGTTTACCCCACTCCCCTGATTTGAACCAGCAACCTTTCAGTCAACAAGTTTAGCAGCTTAGCAGTTTAACCAACTGCACCACCAGCTCTAGTATATGGTACGAGGGCGGGTCAATAAGTTCGTGACTTTTTGAATGAAACACAGGTTTTTGGATAAAAAACCATTTTATTTTTCAACGTAGTCTCCTTTGAGCTCTATACACTTTGTCCAATGTTTCTCCAATTTTTTATTTTTTCCAAAAAATTAGATTTGTCGAGGTCATTAAAATAGGTATTTGTTTGTGAGATGATTTCATTGTTGGAGTTGAATTTCTTTCCGCCGAGCCATTTCTTCAGGTTTAGAAACAAGAAATAGTCACTCGGGGCTAAATCTGGAGAATAGGGCCGATGAGGGAGCAATTCATATCCCAATTCATGGATTGTTGCCATGGAAACTCCACATGTGTGCACCCTTGCATTGTCCTGGTGCAAAAGAACTTTTTTCTTGGCCAAATGCGGTCATTTTTTCCCCAAATCGTCATTGAATCGACCCAATAAGTTGGCAGAATATTCGCCATTGATTGTTTTACCCTTTTGAAGGTAGTCAATGTGGATTATACCGCGTGCATCCCAAAAAGTGGTCACCATTACTTTATTGGTTGACAAACCCACCTTGGCATTCTTTGGCGCCGATCAACCCCAAGAAACCCACTGTTTTGACTGCTGTTTGGTCTCTGTTGTGTTGTGGTGGATCCACGTTTCGTCCACGGTTATGAAACGACACAAAAACTCATCCATATTGTGGTTGAACAACACCAAACACTCCTGCGAAATTGTCACACGATTGCGTTTGTGGTCGATTGTGAGCAAACACAGCACCCATCTTGCGGAAAGCTTTCTCATACCCAATTTAAAATTGAAACCACTGAGCCAGGTGAGATGCCTATGGTTTCCACAATCTCTCGCACTGTCAATCTCCAAAAAAAATTATGTTTAATGAGCACACAAAATTCACTTTTTTCCATTTTCTCCTCAAATCACATGGTAGTCTGCTATCAATGGCTGTCAAACACAAACTAAATGACGCAGCTTGTTCAAATTTTGACAGGAGTCAACTGACAAGTGCCTGTTGACAGGAGCAGTGTTGCTCTTTCAGTTAAGAGGTGGGAAATTCAAAAAGTCACGGACTTATTGGCCCGCCCTTGCCATCCCCAGAAGTACCCATGGCTCAACAACAACATTCCCAGTTTTGTTATTGTTTTTCACTTATTGCCTGTCGTCCTCCCCTCCACCATCCTGCTGTTTCATTTAAAGCCTCCTTTCCAGACACGATATCTCATAGAGAAACCATTAACTTCCTCTGCCTCGAGAGTGAGGAGGAGGAGGGGTGGGAAGAAGCTCTTTAAAAGGTATTTACTGATTCTTCTTGACAGTTCCTCTGGATTCCTTTCCCCACTGCAGTTGTTAAATTTGTTGGTTCAGCTGTGAGGGAGTTACCATCTTTGCTGGAACAGCATTTTCTTGCTTACACTTCCTCTTGTAATCCATCAAGATCAAATGGCCTGGTTGGGTGTTTGCTCCCATATTTGAGTAAGCAGCTTGGAGGCTTGTCAGAATGCCCCGTGGCACAAATTTTGTTTTACTTTTGCTGGAGAGAGCGAGGCAGGCCAGTGGGAGGTTGAGAAGGTCTCTTGTATTCCATATATGCATCATTAACATTGAATCTGCTTTCAGGAGATGTAATGTTGACCAATGGCATAGATAGTTTAATAAAAGGATTATACAAATCCATGAAGGATGCATCCACTGGTGACTGTTTTTTGGGCTCTGTGGACAACTGTATTTGGGATATTTTGAGGGGCACCAAATATACATTCAGGCTTTGGATTGGTTCTTTCCACATCTACTCCAGAATGAAGTATTGTAAAGCCAGTCCTCTACAATTTTAGAGTTAACTTTTTTGTGTGTCATTATTCATGGATTTGATTATTATGCTCTTTCTAGCATTCTCCAAGTCAGGGGTGGGCAATTATTTTTTCCAAGGGGCCGCACGAGAACCAAAAAATATTATGGAGGGCCGCACCTAAAGGTGGAACTACATGCTAATCTACATAATTTATTTATTTATTCACTTACTATATTTACTATATATTACACATCATTAGTATTAACATATTAATATATCAAGAAATATTCATATATTATTAGTATTACTATCATAATTATTATATTATAGTATATATATATAAACATAATATATTGAAATTATAATATAATATAACATTATATTATATTATTATACAATAATAATAAAAACCACTAAAATAAAATAATGCTTCCTTGTAGTCCCCTTCTCTGGAGAGTTTTATGCAGAGGCTTGATGGCCATCAGTCGGGGGTGCTTTGATTGTGTATCCCTGGGGGTTGGGCTGGATAGCCCTGGGGTCCTTCCCTCTCAATGACTTCCTGTTTCCACCTTTCTAAAAAAAAAGGCTCCTGACAGCGAGCCTTTGAGATTCGTGGCGGAAAAGGAAGAGATCAAACCCCATTGAAAGGATGGGAAACTCAGGACCAAACTTGGCGCGAATCCTCAATATGCCCAAATGTGAACACTGGGGAAATTTGGGGAAAATAGACATTTGGGAGTTGGAGTTGCTGGGATGTATAGTTCACTTATTAACCTCCTCTGGCCTCCTCCCTCCTCCCTGGCCTCTCCCCCCCCCCCTCCCTCCCTCTCTGTTGGTCGCTCTGCTTGCCTGCCTGCCTCGCTCTCTCGTCCTGCCCACTCGCTGCTCACCTCGCCACCCATGTGCCCGTGCGCCCTCTCGCCCACTCCGGCTCTCCCAGCGCTGGCAACAGCAAGGCCAGGCAGGGGAGGCAAGCTCCCCTGCCTGGCCTTGCTGTTGCTGGTGCTGGGAGAGCTGGAGTGGGCGAGAGGGCGCGTGGACGAGAGGGAGAGGCAAGCGGCGAGCGAGTGGGGTGAGGCGAGTGGCGGGCGGGGTGAGCGGCGAGCGAGCCTGCCTGTCTGGCTGCCGGGATCCTTAGGAGGGCCGAATAGAATTGGCCAAAGGGCCGCATCCGGGGCCCGGGCCGTAGTTTGCCCACCCCTGCTCTAGGTCCTCCATCACAACTCTGTGGTCAACCTCTACCAGAAGGCAAACATAAAAGCTTCACTATAGGACCTATGTGTATATGGATTTTCCAACACTGGGTAAACTAGAATGGGTTTACAGCTTGGTACAGAAAGACTCATATGCAGAGGTGAATATGGCTTAGCAGAGAATATACCTTCAGGAATTGCTATTATGCTGAGGTAGTTCAATTTCTTTCATTTCATTGAGATGTTATAAAGTTGCCACCATCATTTTGCCTAAAGTAAAATTCTGATATGAAGGTGGGTGGATGGTCCCCTTACGTGAGTCATCTGAAGAATTCCACAGAAAGCTAAGAGATTAGCAACATTTGCCAGATCAAGTCTTTATACAACCTACATTTTATTCTGCAGTATTAAAAATGTATCTGAAGACACCTCCTGAGGTTATAAATAAGGGTATCCTGAGAAAAGCCTTCTCACTCCCATTTGGGTAACATTAGTAGAATTTGCTAAAGATTGGGATATTTATATGTATTTGTTGTAATCAGGAAATCAAGAGGAGAGAAAGGCTGGGTTCAGGTTCTGCTAGGTTCACTCAGAGGTAGTTATATTTTTGCAAAACTGTTGCTGGGAGACTGGGATGTGGAACAATGGCTTCAAACTACAAGAAAGGAGATTCCATCTGAACATTAGGAAGAACTTCCTGAGTGTGAGAGCTGTTCAGCAGTGGAACTCTCTGCCCCGGAGTGTGGTGGAGGCTCCTTCTTTGGAGGCTTTTAAACAAAGGCTGGATGGCCATCTGTCAGGGGTGCTTTGAACGCGATTTTCCTGCTTCTTGGCAGAATGGAGTTGGACCGGATGGCCCATGAGGTCTCTTCCAACTCTAGGATTCTATGATTCTATGGGCAGGTGGGTTAGAAATGACTGAATACATTCAAAAGAAATCAAGTGCAATTCAGACTAATCTAAGATACTGCTACAAGCTGTGCACTCCTTTGACTAGGACTTTCAGTGATCTCCCAGCTTTGGTTCTCCAATAGTTTTGGACTTCAGCTCCCAGAAACCCTAGTTAGCTTGATGTTCAAAACATCTGAAAGACCAACTTTGGGAAACGTGGGACTTTTAAGTTCATCCGGGGTGCTGTCCTAGGCACTGAAGCCAAACAGTGCAAGCTCTTTCCTGTAGCTTTAAAATTGAGTGACTACAGACTATGGCTCCTTCTCGACCTAACAGTAAGAAAGGAAACCACAAGAAGCAAGGCTGTCAAGATCTGTCCTGGATGAAAGAGCCACTGCTTTGCTTTCTTTTTAATTCAAGATGAATCTCATTCTTAAGGGCTTCTGCAGTCAGTTTGGTCTAATGGTTTGAATGTTGGGCTACAAATCTTGGTGGGTTTGAATCCCCATTGGGCCTTGGAAACCAACTGGGTGAGCCATAATTTATCATCCCCAGAGGAAAGCAATGATAGCAAACCTCCTCTAAACAAAACTTGCCAAGAAAGTCCTACGATAGGGTCACCTCAGGGAGACCATAAATTGGAAACGACTTGAAAGCACACAACAAGAAGAACAACAACAGCTTTTATGGCACACATTCAGTGAGACGCACTTATCTATTGCTCTTTCTGGGAAAATAATGGCTGGATGCTTGGAGTTAAAGGGCAAGGGGTGAGGAATTAATCGGTGTTGGTAATTTCTGTATTCCTTGGTGTGCTTATTTGCCAGTTGTATATCCTGTTTTGCTGCTCAGGATGATTCATGGTTTAAAGTAATGATTTAGAATTTAATAAGCTCAAGACGAAAGGCTCAGGGGGAGAAGAGGCAAATGTATTCAATAGGCTTGTTTGATTAAAAAAAGGTTCAAAATTCGTTTCGGATGTAGGGGGTGCTGGTGGTTTGGATCTAAAGTCAATTCTGATTTTCACAGAAAAAAAGTTCAAAACTATTCAAAACTTCCAAGACTTCCGAATCCTTCGTTAATGGTTTCAAAGTGTTATTTCCTGTTTCATTGGGTGGTCTTTACTTTGAAAGTAGTTGTTTTATTCCAGAAAAAGGGGGAGCAAAGGGAAGAAATCCATCCACACTGGGTTAAACTGCTTCTCTCACCCAGGACTGACGCGGGAGGGAAAAGAAACCAAAGGAAACTGGGTTAAAACAGTGGCTTTCATCTGGGACTGATGCAGGAGAGAAAGGGAACTGAAGGAAAGCCATCCAAACTGGGTTAACCAGCGACTCTCGCCTGGGACTGACACGGGAGATAAAGGAAATCAAAGGAAAGCCATCCAAACTGGGTTAAACAGCGGCTCTTGCCCGGGACTGATGCGGGAGAGAAAGGAAATCAAAGGAAAGCCATCCAAACTGGGTTAAACAGCGGCTCTTGCCCGGGACTGATGCGGGAGAGAAAGGAAATAGAAGGAAAGCCATCCAAACTGGGTTAAACAGCGGCTCTCACCCGGAACTGACGTGGGAGAGAAAGGAAATCAAAGGAAAGCCATCCAAACTTGGTTAACCAGCGGCTCTCACCCAGGACCAATGTGGGAGAGAACAAAAATCAAAGGAAATCCATCCACACTGGGTTAAACAGCGGCTCTTGCCCTGGACTGATGAGGGAGGGAAAGGAACCAAAGGAAATCTATCCACACTGGTTTGAAAAGCTGAATAATTTCCGACTCACATAAGAGAAAGGGCGGAAAAAGCTTCGAAATGGCAAGGATACTTCCCAAATCGCTTCGAAATCACTTCAAAAAGGAATTTATTACGAAGAATCCTCCTGAACCGAACCATGCCTAGTATTCAGGTGCCATGGTTGCTGCATGAGTTAGTTCTCAGGAGCAAAGAAGAATGCAAAATTTGAGTATGTCCCTGCTGAGATGATAATGAAAGGCTCCTCTCTCTTTCTGAAGCAACAGAAGGTGGAATGGCCATGGACTGAGGCAAAGAAAATGTTGCACTCTGGCTTTGAGACATCTTTTCACCCAGCACCACACCAGAGTCCAGCACTATTATCTACAAAAGTTTATTAAGTAACGCATGCACAAAGTGAAAAGGGAAATTTCCCAAAAGTGTAGTAGATTTTTTTAAAAAAACACCAAAATAACAGCAATCCAAAGATGTTCAAGTACAAGAAGGCAAAAGAGCCAAAATCTTAAGGAGAAATCCATAAGCATGAACACAAGAACTTTATCCAAGGCAAAACCCTTCAAGGCACATAGGCAAAACCAGGGAACTAGAATCAGGAATTTGAGAGCTGAGAAAAGGAACACCATTCTTTGGCAAGGTTATCTCCTCTGAGGGGAACAGAATAAACACCACTTAATTTAAGCCCGATCAAGCGGCCATGAGATCATGCCGAATACACTTGGGCTTCAAGGATTCTCATGGATCCTCTCAGACCATCTAATCTTTCACTCCCTCCATTCTCTAACTTAATCTGGCTTCTCATGAAAACTCTCCATCAGCCAAAGGCCATTTCACAAGGGAACTGCAACCATCACTTTCTGTTGCATGGGAATGAGCACTGGAATCCCAAACAACAGCTTCCTTGGCCTGCAACTTTCTTTGCACCCTAGCAGACTCCTCATTTTGCAACTCATCCATTCCCTTTTTCTCTGAAAGATCATCTGAGACATCAGAAAAAATCCCCTGCTGTTTGCTGAGCCACAACAGAAAGACACAATGGTTGGTCTCATCCAAGCTGGTAGAAGGGGCTGTCTGAAACTGTGAATACAACAGAATGACATTAGATTGCCCACCTACTGGTCCCAGTATACCACAGAGTTGCATTGGAATACCTACACGTTTCTAGAGGGATATCCTCTCTACGGATTTGCTAGGTTTTTCAACAGAAATCTATTCAAACTTCCAAGGAAAGCAGACCATAAAAATTTCTTGGATGATCTAGAAAATGCCAAAAGAGGCCATTTATAATTTTTCTTTTATGGCACACACATTGAGCATCGAAAGTGCTTTGAATGCATTATCTCAAGAAACTCTTTTCACCTCATGGTCAGAATAGAAACGGAAACATGGAAACGGAGTCTTAAACTGTTTATTGATGTGCCTTTTTGTCTGAATATGTTACGCAATTGTTATTTTTGAGAAGAAGGTCGGGATGAATTTTGCAGTTGACTGAATGCCTGAGACTGGTGCTGCTGCCTCTGAGATGGGCATTGATTTTTCCTGTTTACTTATTGGTATTGCTTTATGTATTATATTTTCTAAATTAACATTACCAAAAGCCCCTTGTAAGTTTTCTTAAAAAACCACATTAAATTATAAAAATCATTACAAAAAAACATCAACAAGAACATTAGTGTAAGTGTATCAGTTAGCAATACAGTTGAAACAACATTATTTTCAGTGTTTTCTCTGGGAAGACAATACCACAATTTGGGTGCCACATCTGAAAAAACAATGTCTTCTTTATTATACATACCAGTTGACCTTTGGGCAACTTGCCTGCGCATCCAGAGACAAGAACCTCATATGCTTTTAATTTATCTCCAGCATGTACACTCCACATTTCTTTGTCAACATACAAGCAGCATCTATAAAATATGACCTACTAGGAGATTTTTTTTTTAAAAAAAAACACTGTTAACAATAGCAATACTATGTGCCATAATTGCCCTACATACAGCCAGACAGATAACAACATAGGCCAGTTGGGAATGTCATGCCCTTAAAAATGCAAAGGCTAAAACGGAAATAGCAAAGGATCTGTAATGCGGAGCCTATGCAAGTTTCTTGCATCTCCAGTATGTACACTCCACATTTCTTTGTCAACATACAAGGCAGCTTATAGGCAGAATCTATAAAATATGACCTACTAGGAGATTTTTTTTTTAAAAAAACCTGTTAACAATAGCAATACAATGCGCCATAATTGCTCTACCTACAGCCAGACAGATAACAACATCGGCCAGTTGGGAATGTCATGCCCTTAAAAATGCAAAGGCTAAAAAGGGAAATAGCAAAGGATCTGTAATGAGGTGCCTATGCAAGTTTCTTGGAAGAATCTAGTTCTTAGATAGGTCAATATGAAAAATGTGGTCCCAAGATGGAGTAAGCTTTAGAGGCAGAAGGACTGATATTCAACCCTAGCATTATCTTGAAATTGGGATGGAGCTAGATGCCTTGCAAAGTTTTTGTCAGTTATGTTAGCCAGTTTTGTACTAGAATTTGACATGGTATAAGGCCATTTCCTCCATTCTTTGGCTGCTTATGACAGTGTTGTTGGAGCTGGTAGCACAAAAGGAGGAGAACAAGCAAGAGAAGGAGATGTTGGTGATGATGATGGAGAAAAGGGGGAAGAGTGGAGGAAGGAAGGAAGATGAGGAGGAAGATGTCACGATCACGGACGTAGCGGGCCCCTTAATCACACACAGAGACGTACTGAAGGCTAACTACTTTATTGAGTATAAAAACAGTTCCAAAGAGTATATAGTCCAATAATAAGCAAGTGCCCAAAAGGTAGTAGCAAGATTGTCCAAAGTAACGTAGCAATAAGCTGGAAGCTTGGCAAGGCTCCGCAATTCAAAGCGGATCAGGAAGCTGGGCAAGGCTCCGCAAACCCCTGCGGATCAGGAAACAAGGCAAATGCAAGGCAAGGCTTGATGACCACGGCTGGCTTGTGGTCCCACTCCGCTTCACGCCTATTCAGGAAAGACGTGGCCGGAGAACTGAGGATGCGTTCCCACGGATCCTGTACTTAATCCCTCGGCCGAGGTCCGCGCCGCTCTAGGCTTCTTCGTCTCCAATCTCTACTCACGGACCTCGGTCGGTCTAGGACCCTAGACCAAGCCCTCCTAGTAGACTCAATGTCTCGTCTCCTATCGAAGGAGCGACCTTGCCTCTCAGCAGCTGTGTCGCTATCTTCCTGAGAACTTTCCTCCCTGGCACTTTCCCACTCGGCTTCGTCCATGTTTACACTTTCAAGTTCCTGGGAATTCCTCCCCCCTGGGTGTTCATAACTCCCTTCGCTGCTTCTCATCTCCACCTGGTGATCGGAATCTATGCTAGGCCCAAACAACATCTCATCCCATGCCAAGCTCTCCGTGGCGACTGAGGCCCCTCCGAAGGGGCCCTGTGCTTCGCCCCAGTCATCTAGCTCATCCTCTGAATCCACATCAGCTGCTGCAGGCCCTAATGCTAATGGAACCCCAGGGCCTATTCCCAGCCCTCCAGGCACAAACTGCTGTGCTACAGAAGAGTAGTAGTAGTGGGGAAAGGAGGAGTGTTGGGGAATCTGAGTTGTTAGGCTCAAAAATAACCCTCTGTTGGGATGATTCCACCATAAATATAGACGAGTACCAGAAGTAAACTTCATACGGCGCTTTATGGTCAGGGGCCAGCATATCTCAGAGACCGCCTCTCCTCTCTTCGCCACCAGTGGTCGCCATGACTCCTCCAACTAAACTTACTGTATGTTCCAGGCCCCAGGGAAGTACGTCTCGAGAGCACAAGACGTAGGGCCTGCTCCATCTCTGCCCCTGTCTTGTGGAACTCCTTGCCTCCCCACTTGAGGGCCATGCGTGACTTGCAACCCTTTGCTCAGGCACTCAAGACATGGCTTTTTAGCAGAGCTTTTAATGTTTAATGCAGTCTATTTGGTATTGTGTATTTTTTAAAATGCAATTGTTTTATGTAAATCACCTGGAGCATTTTAATGGCGGGCAATTAACAAGTGAGAAACTGATGATGATGATGATAATCAGCAGTAACGTATGTGATGAGCTGGAATAAGCTTCTATTCCTTAGGATTGCAGAGTCAGAACTTTAGGTTCAGTAATATTTATTGAAGTAAAAGAAATACATTCTTGATAGAAAAGGTCTTGGCTAACTAGCTTACTAAAGAGGGAAAAGGGTAAAAAGTCCATGCAGCTACCTTTTGCCCAGAGAGAGGCAAAATGTGTGTCCTCATAGGTAGAAAGGAAAGCAGAAGAGACGAAAATGTCCATATAGCCAGCCCAGGACAATAAAAATATTTTTTTAAAGGAAGTTCCCCTGCAGGATTGCATTGGTACATCATCAAAGGGGAGGAGACAGGGGCACGGAGGAAGAGTAAAGACAAAGACCTTTTGGGAAACGTGCATAGGAATGTGGAAAAGGAGGGGGAGGAATACCTCAGCCTAATCCTATCTCTAGTGTAACTATTCATTGAGGTCTGTTTGCAGTCACGCCTGGGCCTAAAGGGAGTGACTGGATGAATTGCTGTGAAGATCCTATGCCCAGGGACGCGGATGCCTTCCTCTATGGGAGAGGATCCCAAAAACTCCACAGACCAAAGTTTCTTGAAAAAGTTAACTGGATTTATTTTCTACAAGACACAAAGCTGTAGGTGCCTGGCTCTTAAATTGGTTACAAAGTCCAAAGATTTGCAGAACTCAAAAACAGGCTTACAGTCTCTTTAGTCTGTGGACGATGGATGATGATTGCCTCTCCTTCTCTTTGTCTCTGGTCAACAGCCACAGATGGTAGACAGACCTCAGCCACTGGATTCCTATAAGGTGAAGGGCGAATCTTCCTATTTTGAGTCCAGGGCTGTCGAAGGTGGCCAAAGTCCCACATCCTTCACCCAGGCCTTCTGATATGCCCAGTATGGATGGATGGACTCTGGCAGGATTTATATATTGAAAGAAGGTGGCAGGCCAGAGCTGACTGCCCCACAAAACTCAGCCATATGTCCCTGGCAATCACTGAGCAAACAGAGTGGTTTCCCCCCTTTTATAACCTTTGAAATGTGTAGGGGAAAAATTAGAGGGAAAAAATCTAAGGTGCTGAGTGGATGGAGTCTCTGGGGTGACTTTTGGAGGGAAAATCCTAGGTGGTGATTGGATAAGGCTATGAGGTGATTTCTGGAAAGGAAACTAAGAGGATGAGTCCCTCCCACCCAGGAAAAAACAACAACCCAGCCCCAAAACTGCAAAGAGGCCTGTTAACAGTGACAAGGCCTAGCAAACATACAAAAGATGTAATCCTACACTTCTGTATACCTTTATAAAACGGAATGTTTGTGTGTATGTGTGTATGCGGAGGGCGGAAGGGCGGATATGTGGCAGCTATTTGCATAAAGTCCTTTGATTGGACAGCCTCGCCACTCCAAAATTCTAAGGCACCAGACAGAGGGCATTGATAGCCACTGATTAGCCAGCAACCCAGAATCCAGGCCTCTACATTCAAACAACAGGATTTCTTCCCACTGAGGGAAAAAAGCCAGCATCCCAGAATCAGGCCTCTACATTCAAACAACAGGATTTCTTCCCACTGAGGGAAAAAGCCAGCATCCAGAAACCGGGCCTCTACATTCAAACAACAGGATTTCTTCCCACTGAGGGGAAAAAAGCCAGCATCCCAGAAACCAGGCCTCTACATTCAAACAACAGGATTTCTTCCCACTGAGGGGAAAAAATCTGGCACACAGAGCCCTCATGACCCACTCTACAGCCTGGTGCAGTTTACTGTGAGACGGACCACGGATGATGGGACTTGAAGTACCTTCACTCACTTCCGAAAAACAATGCATCCCTCATCCATTCACCAATACAGACCAAACTTAGCACACAGAGCCCCCATGACCCAATCTGCATCCTACTACACTTTGGGGGGGACGGGACACACAGAGATGATGGGACTTGCACTACCATCAGTAATTTCATGGTACCACTGCAACTCCCAATAATGATGGATCAAGAATAAAGTTGGCACACAGAGTCCCCATGACCCACTCTACATCCTGCTGCGCTTCTCAAATAACCCGGGCAGGGCCGGGTCCCCAAGCTAGTTCAATATAAATAGGCCAAGCTTTGCGCAGGTCGCAACAGTCTGGGAACCCAATGACACAAGAGACTTGTGCAGTCCAGAGACAAGGAAGAGAAGGAGAGGGAGGAGATTATGATGATGATAATGGAGAAGGAAGGGAAGAGTGGAAGTAGCAAGACAAAGGGGAGTAGTAGTAGTAGTAGTAGTAGTAGAGGAAGGACGAGGAGGAGAAGAAGTAGAAGAAGATGATGGAAGGGTAGGAGAAGAAGAAGAGTGGAGTTAGGAAGCGGACCAAGATAAAGACGAAGCAGAAGAGGGGGTGAAGGATGTGGTGGTATGGTAGTAGTAGTAGCAGTGAAAAACTACTGATGTGCACACCTGTCCCAGATCCCAAAAGATTTTCTAAAATAAAGCCATCCCCTTGACCTCTCTTCCATAATGAGAGCTGTGTGTACAGTTACACAATCCAAATCATTGTGCAAAAGAGAAACCTGTTGTTTTAGAAAATGCTCATTGCAAAGGGCCAAGTCAGCAAAGAAGATGTTGCTGGCGTTCAGGGATGCTTTCAAGACCACCGACAGAAGGATCAACATCAGCGCACGCATCATTTCCCTGCTTTTACAGCATATTTTGTCTTTAGCTTCTGCCACGATGAATAACAAGTTCACTGAAAATATCTCAAGATCTCGCAAAGTTGCTTCAACGTAAATTGGGAAGAGCATTCCATGATACAACAAAGCAGGTTGCGTTAAATGTGCAGCTGTACTTTTTTCCCCTTTCGAAGCAGGCGCTTCCCCTTGAGAAAGCAAACTCTTGCTTTTAAAGATGTCTAAACACGCCGTCAAAATTATTTCACGGCACAAAGTGAGGACGGATCCGTTGCTTTTTCTCTTTATCTTCTCTGGTGCTTTGTATTTTCCACAGCTAAGCACATGAAAAGCCTTTTAATGGCGAGTGCTTCCCTTGATGTGAGGAGTCTATGCCAAACTTTCCATGCTCCAAATTATCCAGTCGTGCGGCGCTTCTCAGAACTGTCCTAGGGAGTTGCAGACGAGTGTTGGGGGAGTCACAGTCTCCTTCTTGTGTGTTTTAACTAGGGTGTTGGTGTTCAACACCCGCTCTGAGTCCCCCTGCGGGGGTGAGAAGAGCGGGGTAGAAATTACATAAATAAATAATAAATAAACAGCCAGATGCTGAGAATACTGTAGGTTCTGATTCAGAGAATGAAGGAGATGATGGGATTTTTACTGTGTCTGTCTGTGTCTCCTCAGGTTGAAATGCAGGCCGCAGATCACAGAGACAAGCCAGGGCCAGAAGAAATAGAGCAGTGTTTCTCAACCTTCCTAATGCCACGGCCCCTTAATACAGTTCTTCATGTTGCAGTGAACCTCATCCATAAAATTATTTTCGTTGCTACTTCATAACTGTAATTTTGCTACAGTTATGAATTGTAATGTAAATATCTGATATGCAGGATGTATTTGGCACAAATACCCAATACGCCCAAATGGGAATACTGGTAGGGTTGGGGGATTCAGTTTGTCATTTGGGAATTGTAGATGATAATAATAATAATAATAATAATAATAATAATCTGTATTTTTACCCCACCACCATCTCCCCGAAGGGGACTCAGGGCGGCTAATATGAGCCCAAGCCCAAGATTACAGTACAACAAAAATTAAAATAAAATACAAGAAGCAAAAGTACCATCAAAATAGATACTAGGCCTGGGTAGGTTAGTTCAGAATAGTCTTAATTCGGAATACATTTGGACCAAATTCCTTTTTGAAGTGATTTCGAAGCGATTTGGGAACCCGGAAGTATCCTCGCCATTTCAAAGCTTTTTCTGCCATTTCTCTTATGAGTCAGAAATGATTCAGCTTTTCAAACCAGTGTGGGTGGCAGGGGCTGTCCAATGGGTAGGCCAAGGAAGCGGCCGCATGGGGCGCCATCCGGGAAGGGGCGAATTCCCCCGCCCACCAGGCACCGGCGCCAGACATATATAATAATATAATTATATTGTAATGTAGTATAATATAATTATGATATAATATAGTATGAGTATGGTATAATATATTGTATATACATTGATACAATATAATACTACTGATGGTATTGTGATATTATAATTGTATATATGTTTTACATGAGGGGGCACCAAAATAATGTTGGGGGGCCAAAATAATGTTCGCTTACCATTTAAAATTACCTTAGACCGTCCCTGGTGGGTGGATTCTCTTCGTTTCCTTTCCCTCCCACATCAGTTCATCAGATGCTCTGCTATGGCTGACTTCTCTGGAGGAAACCATGAAAATAAGCAAAATCTGGCCACCATATTAAAAATGCCCTCTAAAATCAGGACAGTAAATAAAGAGCAACACTCAAAAAACAGAGGAATTCCAGACAAGAAACAATCAGGGCCAGCCAACCCCTCCAAACAAAGGATCTCCCAGGCAACAACCAGCCAGGCTTTGAAGCTGCAAGGCCATTGAATGCTAATCAAGCTGGCCAGTTGCAGCATTTACCCTTGCTTAAGCAGATAAGACTTCTTTCTCCCACCCTGGATATACCTCCTTTCCTAGTTTCTAACAGACCTCACAACTTTTGAGGATGCCTGCATTAGATGGGGGCGAAACATCAGGACAAAATGCTCTGGAACATGGCCATACAGCCGGGAAGACTCACAGCAACCCAGTGATTCCAGCTACCAAATCCTTCGACAACACAATCTGCTTTGTTGCGACATGGAACGCTCTTCCCAATTTATGTTGAAGCAACTGTGTGAGATCTTGACTGCGGTCTCCATTATGACTAATGACGGAGCCAAGGGTATGAGAAATCTTGAACTATTAAATGTCTTCATTATTCGGTAAATCACCTGTGGTCTTTATTTTAGTTTTCATAATGTTCCACAGTAAACCTCACTGTGCGCTTTCCTTTTTGTCTGAACTCCAGCTAAAGAACAGCTCATGAGATAGAAGCCAGTGTGTGTTCCATCTTCCCTGGTACAAGGATGAAGACAAAGTAGTAGGAAGTTATTTTTTGCCCTGAAAGAGGATGAACAAATTAGGTGAATGCCATTCCCCCCTGTGCTCCATGTTCTGGCTAATCATAAACCTGCTGCTTTCTCGACGGGTGGCTGATGCTCCATCACTTCTGTGTCACCATTAACTTTGGTCTGGCAGCTCTTAAGCTTCACTTGCTCTCTCTCCTCTCCCTTCCTCTCTGCAACCTTTCTTGCCACTCCAACTTCTCCATCCTGCATCCTTCCAACCACTCAACCAGAATGCTGCCTTCCCAACTCCAGGTCTCCCTCTGTGGTCAGTGATTCTATTTCTTGCTCATATATAGCTGCCATCATTGTTGACTCAGTCCGTTCAGCATGTAGGAAGCTGTACTGGATCAGCTTCCTGTCCTATAATTATTATTATTACTAGCTGAGGACTCGGCAGTGCCTGGGTTATTTGAGGAAGGCATTGTGTGCCAAGGTTGGTTCCTATTAGATGTTTATGTGGCTTGCAGTGGTCTCAGGAACTTAGTGAAGGTACTGTGAGTCCCTTTGGCCATGGTCCATGCTCCTCCAAACAGCACAAGAATGTAGAGTGGGTCATGGGGGCTGTGTGTGTCACATTTGGTCTTGATCATTCTCTGGATGAGGGTTGCAGAGGTCTCTGGAAATGAGGGAAGGTACTGGAAGTTCCATCATCCATGGTCCCCCGTTCTCCAAACTGCACCAGGATGTGGAGTGGGTCATGGAGGCTCTGTGTGCCAAGTGTGGTCTTGATCAGTCATTGGATGAGGGTCGCAGCAGTCTCAGAAAGTGAGTGAAGGTACTTCAACTCCCATCATCCGTGGTCCGTCCCACTCAAAACTGCACCAGGATGTACAGTGGGTCATGGCTACTCTGTGTGCCAGGTTTGGGCCTGGTCTCTGATTTGTAGGGGCTGCAATGTTCTGTGGGAAATGAATTGGGTGAAGGTACTGCAAATCCCATCATTTGTGAGCCATCCTGCCGTAAACCGCAGCAGGTTTGTAAAGTGTGCCAAGTTTGGGCCTGATTCGTCATTGGTGTGGGCCACAGTGCTCTAAGGAAGTGAATTAAAGTACTGCAAGTCCCATCATCCATGGTCCATCCTCCCTCAAACTGCACCAGGATGTAGGGTGCATCTTGGGGGGGGGTCTGTGTGCCAAGTTTGGTCTTGTTCTGTCATTGTTGGGGGCCTAGTCAGGAAAATCAAGTTGAGGAAGCCTAACAATATCCCATGAGCTGAGGCCTAGTCAGGAAAATCAAGTTAAGAAAACCTTGCTGTCAATTTTGGGCATGGTCTGTGATTCATAGGGGCTACAGTGTTGTTTGGAAAGTGAATGAGGTGAAGGTGCTGCAAATCCCATCATTCGTGGCCCATCCACCCCTAAACCACACCAGGTTGTGAAGTGGGCCATTCGGCCCCTGTTTGCCAAGTTTGGTCCTGATCCGTCATTGCTGTGGGCCGCAACGGCTGACTGCCTGAGGCCTTTCCTTTTCCCTCTGAGTCGCCTTAGAAAGGTGGAATGTGGATGGCCAATCGGAGTCCTTTATGCAAATACCATTTCAGTGGCAACCAATCCCCTCTGTCTGGGGCTGTAGAATGTTGGAGTTCTGAGGCTGGCCAATCAGTGCCCTTTATGCAAATAATCCCACAGTGGCAACCAATCGAAACGCTGGCACATATTCCTCCCACCCCACCACCGCCCGCAAACACTGACTTTTATTATATACTTAGACAGATAGAATATTATTATTATGGAGGACCCGATGTTTCTCAAAAATCTAAGTGTCGACTGCTAATAGGATCCCCACTGAACATAACAAAAGGTTCCCTCCAGCCATGTTGTGCCTCATCATTTTGAATGAAGCGAGCAGAGTGGTCCATGGGATCTTGACATCAAGTGTCATGGCTCCCGAGCAATTCTAGACTTCAAACTGTGGAAACCTTTTCTGGCAAATAGAAGAATTGCATTGTTAGAGCAAACCGACCAAGGCAATGTTCCTAGTTTGGAGTTGAGAGGGATTTCCAATATGTCTACCCTACAAGGAGTCATGCACCTCAATTCATTTGGTAGCAATTTCTCTATCCTTTTTGTGGAATTATGCAGGATCTTACAGAAATGCAGTATGGCGTTAAGGCCAGATGGCAAACTGACAGAGAAAGATATTAAAGAAGTGGGTGTCGGGGAGCTGAGATCACACCAGGGTGTAGGATTTGGCTTTCCCCCTTTCTTTCCACCAGACACTGTGGGGATGGAGGGATTTGTCACTGCACTTTTCATTATCTTACTTTGGCAGGGCTATTCTTTGCCACTCTGACAAGCTTTTCCAACTATTTTCCTTTCCATGTTAGTCTTTTATGTTTCATTTAACAAATGCTGGCAAGTGTGAAATCTCTCTGGGGTCTTGATCCTTCCGCAAGAGCTGCCAGCATTTCTTAAGGGGTGGCCTCTCCTAGCAAATGGCACTAACCGGTAATAAGAATCAGGAAGATGATGAAGTCAGAATTTGACCAGGGCTGGGAAATGATGGACAGAGAGTTGGATAGAGCTATGTCTTACTTTTTAAAAAAAGTCACAGTTCCAATCCTTTGCAGGGTTTGATTTGGGGAATCACATGGTGTAGTGTTATGTGAACATGATTCAAGTTCAAGTCCCCACTGAAACACAACATCCATTGTGTGATCTACATCTCCATCTCAGCCTGAAGTAGCATACTGGGTTGTTGGGAGTGCAAAATAGGGAGGAAAACAGCTACCATTTATACTCGAGTATAAGCTGACCTGAATATAAGCCAAGGCATCTAATTCCACCACAAAAAAGTGGGAAAACTTATTGACTTTAGTATAAGCCAAGGGTGGGAAATGCAACAGCTACTTGTAAATTTCAAAATAAAAATAGATACCAATAAAATGACATTAATTGAGGCATCCATAGGTTAAATGTCCAACTCTGATGAAATCATTATTCTAATTATTGGAAGGATATGTGATCTTACGTATGCTTCCAACGATCACCATAGTTTATTTAAACTATACATTTTGGGGAGGATGCTGTGTGTATATATGAATAAGGAAAAGTGGGAAAGACTGGCGTGGGAAGGGGGTGGGAAAGAAGGTCTGGAAACGTGAAAAGGTTGGAATAGGAAAGGGTGATTGAAAAAGTGGGAAAACGAGGTGGGAAAGGGGTAGCTGGAAAGTAGGACAGATTGGGGCGGGAAGGGGGCAACGGGGAAGGGCGAACGACTGAGGTTTGAAAGAGGGGCTGGACACGGAAAGGTTGAGAAAGCAGGGAGGTTGGGAAAAGCAGGGAAAATTGGGGTGGGAAAGAGGGGCTGCTGGAAAAGATCGGAGGGGAAAGAAAGATTGCAAAATGAGGTGCAAAAGTGGGGCTGGAAAGGTGGAAAGATTGGAGAGGGAGGGGGGCAAGTGGAGGAGTGGAAAAACCTGAGATGGGAAAGGGGGCTGGGAAAGTGGGAAAGACCGAGGTGAGAAAGAGGGGCTGGGAAAGTGGGAAACTGTGGTGGAAAAAGGGGCAAGACTGAAATGGGAGAGGCCAGGCCCGGATTACCCATAAGGCCACCCTAGGCCATGGCCTAGGGCAGCACTCATGGGTGGGGGCAGCAAGTCCAGACCCCCCCCATTCCATTTTTTCCAATTTTTTAAAAAAATCGGAACAAAGTGTGCATGCGCACGGCGGTGAAAGCGCCCCCTCCTTGCTGCTCCCGCCGGCCCCGCCCCTCTTCCTTCACTGAAGGAAGAGGGGTGGGGCCGGCGCAAGCAGCGAGGAGGGGGCCTAGGACTTCCCTCTGCCCCCTCCTGATGCGAGAGAGAGAGAGGAGGGGACGGAGGGAAGTCCCGCCGCCCCTCCTCGCTGCTCGCGCAGGCCCCGCCCCTCTTTCTTCAGTCAGTGAAGGAAGAGGGACGGGGCCAGCGCGAGCAGGGAGGAGAGGGCCTAGGACTTCCCTTCGCCCCCTCCTGACGCGCGAGAGAGAGGAGGGGGCGGAGGGAAGTCCTAGGCCCCCTCCTCGCTGCTCGCGCCAGCCCCGCCCCTCTTTCTTCAGTCAGTGAAGGAAGAAAGACGGGCCGGTGCGAGCAGTGAGGAGGGCCTAGGACTTCCCTCCACCCTCTCCTGATGCGAGAGAGAGGAGGGGGCGAAGGGAAGTCCTAGGCCCCCTCCTTGCTGCTTGCGCTGGCCCCGCCCCTTTTCCTTCAGTGAAGGAAGAGGGTCGGGGCCGGCGTGAGCAGCGAGGAGGGAGGGCCCCCACAAGCGGCCCCGCCCCCCGCAAGTGGCCCCACCCCCAGAGCAGGGGCGGCGCATCAAGAGTGTAGCCTAGGGCGCCACAATCGCCTAATCTGCGCCTGGGAGAGGCTGGAAACTGAGAGAGGCTGGGATGGAAAGGGATCTGGAAAAGTGGGGAGGGGGCTGAGGATTGTAAAGATTGGTGTAGGAAGAAGGAAACTAGAAAAGGAAGAAGGGGTGCTGGAAAATTGGGGAAAGCACCTGAGGTGGGAAGCGAAGAAGTAGGAGGGACTAAAAAAGGGCTGAAAAACTAGGCTTATGCTTGAATATACATGGCAATTAACCATTGGAGTAAGGTGAAATATAAAGGTAGGTAAAGGAAATGCAATGCAGTGAATTGGTCTTTGATTAGAGACCCTCCATGGATACCAAAATCCATGGGTGCTCAAGTTCCATTATATACAGTGGCATAGTAAAACAATGCCCCTTATAAAATGGCAAAATCCAGGAATCTTTAAAAATATATTATCAAACTATGGATACCAAATCCAGTGATGAGGAGGGCCAACTGTACAGTGCATTTGGCTGTTCTTTAAAATGAACCAGACAGCTACGGTTTCAGTATCTGTCAAAGTATAGTGATGTTATTTGCTGGTGAAAGCAGTTGCTATGAGGTGTGTTCAGCAAGTTTCTTAATTGTATCACAAGTATAAAAGGGAATTGTAGTTTCTCCCAAGCCCATCCCCTACCTACCCTATCTTGGCTAAAGCTTTGGCTAGCATAGGGAAGAGTTAACACTCCTGTGGTATTTTTTAAATTATCTTGGCTAAAGCTTTGGCTAGCATAGGGAAGAGTTAACACTCCTGTGGTATTTTTTTGTTTGTTATCTGTGCTCCTGTTCAGAAGATTTCACTTCACTTTATGTCTCTCTGATAACTGGATTTTGCGTCTCATCGCGCAATGCCCCAGTGGGTGCCAGAGGGGTCGCCTCCTTGCCCGCATTCCAATCCTTGGCTGATGCCAATCTTCCATCGTTGCCCTTATGGGCCTTGACTCCATCCCAGCTCTTATGGGAGGAGTTTGCTGGCGGAGGCAGGGCACAAACGCATATCCCATGAAGGGGAGTAAGCGTGCCCTCTCGGTGCTAAGCGGATGTGGGCGCTCTCCTCTCGAGAGCGACTCCGCATGGGCCCTAAGTCCAGCACAGGGTCGCCATTTTCCACATTGGCCAGCAGGGGTAGCTCAGCTCTTCCATGGATTGGGAAAAATCAGCACCAAAAGAGTGATTTGGGACATTTTCCACTTTGTAGGGCTCAACCTCCTGCGGAGGTTTGCGGCCATCTTGGCGGTCTTGTCGTTAGCCTTTCCTTCACCTGTGGAGCCGCCATTTTGGAGGCCAACGGTAGTACAAAAGTCGTTGGGAATTTATTATTTATTTATTTAAATTATGTATTTATGTATTTATTTTGTTTTGGTAACAAATCACCAATATGAAGAATATTAACCTTAATAATTAATAAATGGTGGTAACAAATCTCCACCAAGATGAAGAATAATAAATCAATAATTAATTAGTGGTGGTAGCAAATCATCACTAATATGAAGAATATTAGAATTTATTAATTAGGGAATGGTGGTAACAGTCGCCACCAAGGTGAATAATGTTAGTAATCAATAGCTAATGCTAAATAATTGTAATTTTTATACGCTAGTCAAATGCAGAATATTAAATCGATGAGTTAAGATTCCTAGCTGTCGCAATAGCGGCGGATAAAAGGATCTGGGATGGCAGCCCCTTCCACTGGCTATATATGCTCGAGGGGATGTGGGCGGGGCTTCCATTTAAAGTGATATTAACTTTCTAAAAGATTCTGAACTGTCTGCGCAGGCGCAGGAAATACCATAAGTGTGATTCACAGCTGACCACGATGGGGAACAGCCTTGGATGCCACATGAACTTTTAAGTCAGTGGTTCTCAGCCTGTGGGTCTCCAGATGTTTTGGCCTTCAACTCTCAGAAATCCTAACAACTGGTAAACTGGCTTGGATTTCTAGGAGTTTTAGGCCAAAACACCTGGGGACACACAGGTTGAGAACCACTGATGTAAGTGCTGCAACTGACTTCGTGCCCCATGACTCTTCACTGCCTTTCCTTTGCAACCTGTAATGCCCCACCCATTTTTGCCCACTTGGCTGTAATAACAATATTATTGCTGCTAAAGGTTGTCATCTTTTGTTTTTGAAGAGATACGTCATTTTCATTCATGGTTTTACTGCATGACACTTAGAGGGTTTTATAGGGATGTGTCTGAAAACCTTTATACATTAATAAGTAGTGCCTTAAAGCTACTATATATCTGATTAATAATGACAATAATGTTCAAAATTAAGTTTGTGGGGAAAAATTAGCCTTTAAATTTTAGCTCCTAAAACTCATCATGCTTTTAAGTTGACTATTAATTTGGACCAAAGTTATTGCATTTTCCTTTCAGCTACATTTATGGAAAATTCTGTTATTGAATCAGTTCCGATTCCACTTTTTTTATGGTGTTCTAGACTGAATTGTGTTTTTTTAAAGGTTCTTTAGATTCCAATGGGCTCTTGATAACTGCTGGGCTTTAGTTCCAGCACTAAAATCCATGGGTGCTCAAGTCCTATTATATCAGTGTTTCTCAATCTGGGGGTTGGAATCCGGGGGGGGGGGGGTGAGAGGATGTCAGAGGGGTCTCCAAGGACCATCAGATAGCCAGGATTTTGATTTGGGAGGGGCTGAGTTTGATTCGGGAGGGGCTGAGTCTGAGTAAGAGAGGGACTACCGTACCAAACCTTTTGTATTGTTATCCCAATAACCCCATGAATATGGGCTATAATGAGCATGGTGATCAGATCATGATGTGAATAAACATAACAGTTTAAATTATGTACCAGTAAGGCCTTCTTGTGGACCACCCTGAGAATTTCGGGGGGGGGGGGGCTGAAGCCCCCTAAGCCCCTCCCCCCAGATACATGCCTGGTCATGGGTATTCTGTGTGGGAAGTTTGGCCCAATTCTAGTGTTGGTGGGATTTAGAATGCTCCTTGATTGTAGGTGAACTATAAATCCCACCAACCACAACTCCCAAATGTCAAGTCTATTTTTCCCAGACTACACCAGTGTTCACATTTAGTCATATTGAGTATTCATGCCAAGTTTGGTCCAGATCCATAATTGTTTGTGTTCACAATACTCTCTGGATGTAGGTGAACTATTTATTTATTTATTTATTTGCTTACTTACTTTGCTTCTATATCGCCCCTCTCAGCCCGAAGGCGACTCGAAGTGGTGTACATATGGCAAGGACTGCCCAAGATAAACACATCAACAGTTACCAACACAATCACATCATATACAAATTAGCAATTAAGATTAAACACAATATCAGCGTCTCGTTATTAAATCGATTTCCAATTGCGTCTTCATCGTTCCTTAGGTCTCAATTAATAATCATACTACATCTGCAAATGCCCGGTCAAACAGCCAGGTCTTGACCTTCTTGTGAAATGTCAGGAAGGAGGGGGCTGATCTGATATGAACTACAATGCCAAAACTCAAGGTAAATGTCCACCAAACTATTCCAGTATTTTCTGTTGGCCATATGAGTTCTTTGTGCCAAGTTTGGTTCAATTCCATCATTGGTGGAATTCAGAATGCACTTGGATTGTAGGTGAACTAAAAGTCTCAGCAAATTTAACTCCCAAATGACAAAATCAATATCCCCCACTCAACCCCATCAGCATTCAAATTTAGGCGTATCTGGTATTTGTGCCAAATTTAGTCCAGTGAATGAAAATACATCCTGCATATCAGATATTAACATTACGATTCATAACAGTAGCAAAATTCCAGTAATGAAGTAGAAACAAAAATGTTATAATTGGGGATCACCACATCATGAGGAACTGTATTAAGGGTCACAGCATTAGGAAGGTTGAGAAACACGGCATTATATAAAATAGTATAGAAATATAAAATTATATAATCAAAGTTTACTTTTTGGATTTTTAAAATTGTCCAGGCATACAGTAGATTATTAAATGACAATAACAGATTCTGTGGATGCAAAGAACCAGTGTATTTTAAGGAGAACTGGGTGCTTTCTGTGAGTTTGGCTAAGACCTGCTCCCCTTAAAGTAGTCTAAATCAGTGTTTTTCAACCTTTTTTGAACCGCGACACATTTTTAACATTTACAAAATCCTGGGGCACACCACCTACCAAAATAATACAAAATGACACTCTAACACAGTGATACATATAGTTAATATGTTTTAAAATGTATTTATACACTCACTTAGTGTGAAACCTGGGCCTGTTTTGATGAACACAAAATATATAGTTATATAGTATATTATTATTATATTGCATTACATTACAACATTATCAATATTATATGTATACACAATATACATATATTGCTATAATATCAAATACAACATACTATGTCATTGTCACAGTACAACAATTACATACCACATTGTATTATAACAATTATATCGCAATATTAGTTGAAGTCCAAAACACCTGGAGGAAGACCCAAGTTTGACCATATGTAGTCTAAACCTTCTTCCAAGCCCTTAATAAAGATGCTGTCTGCCTTAATGTATAGCCAGAGTCTCCATGCACAGCTGTCGGGATGGCTTGGGTGGTGCCTTTGGCTGAAGGGGGTCAGGCTGGATGGCCTTTGGGGGACTCATATTTCTCCCACAAGTTCCTTTCCCTCCTTTCCCCCATTAGCTGGCTGACTCCCTGCCTGCCTGCCTGCCTACCTGCCCCTCTGGCTGCTTGCCTGCCTGCCTGCCTGCCTTCAGCGCTCGGGCTCTGCTGCTCTCTGACTCACACCTCGCATAGCGCCAACAGGGCTGGGCTGGACTGGACCAGAAGTGCTCCCCGCCGGAGCAGAATGGAAGGGAACAGGCCCAAACAGGTCCGCCCTACTGCGCGGCCCTCCTGGAAACAGGGACCCATGCGCTGAGGTTCCAGAGACAGAGTAGCAAACTTTATACATGACATCAGATATATAAGAATCTAATTTCCCACGGCACACCTGATGATCTCTCATGGCAAACTAGTGTGCCACAGTACACTTGTTGGGAAACACTGGTCTAAATCAATAGTGCCATCAAATCCGAGGTGATCTGCCCTCTTCTCTCTCTTTCCTACAAAACCCGTGCATTTGGCAAGTCCATGAACAGTGCAGTTTTCCCCTCGGTTCAAGGGATCAGATCTATCAAGACTGAGTCATAGAACACCTAAAGAGATTAGAAAGAGGTAATACCTGACTGTCAGTGGCCATCAGGGTTTGTAAAATTGCTGTGCAAAGCGAGTGTTAGAAATCGAATCTGTATGTGCACAGATACATAGACCGCCAGCTTGCTCTGCGTGTCTTTTGCTCTAATACTGCCACCAGTAAATTCTGTCTCAATCCTGCTGTTTTGTCAATAACCTGGAAACTTTTGAAATAACTGCCTCAAAGCCATCAAATCATATGTTGTTCCATCACCCAATTCAGCTGTTGCAAGCACTTGGCAGTAACCAATTTCCCATGTGTTTAATGTTTTTGAGCCATTGTAGCCTTACAAAGGAATTGGTTGCACAGAGAGAGAGAGAGAGAGAGAGAGAGAGAGAGAGAGAGAGAGAGAGAGAGAGAGCAAACTGAACTAGGAACTGGATTCATCAGCCACATTAATAATAATAATAATAACAATAATAACAACAACTTCTTTATTTTTATACCCCGCCAACCTTCTCCCCTTGGGGACTCAGGGCGGCTTACAAGGGGCGATCCCAAAGACAATTAAAGCAACAAAAAACACAATTTAAAAGCATTTTTTTGCAATTTGATCTAATTATTTAATCCACTAGCAAGATTGTGTAGCTTTAAATCTACTTTCCAATTCTGCTCCTTTTTCAGAATCTCTTTCTTTGCAAGATTTAGGGTGTTTTCCTTTAATGTATAACACAGTGTAGGGAAGAGTAAATGAGAAAATAACTTCAAAGGGAGGGAGGGCACAGGTTACGTATATGGTGTCCAGCAGTGACAATAGGATTACTTCTCGTTTTTGTTGCATTTGCAGAGGATTCTCAACTTACTGGTGAAGCCAAAGTCATGGACCAAAGTGTCTGAAAAGTAAAGTATAGGAGAATCCCATAAAAAGCAGCTCAGTGACTCCTCTCAAGGGTCATGCATCACCCATAGTGCTGGGCCCTATCTCCAAAGTACCTTCAGCACCTTGGATAGCTCCTTCAAAACAATCCAACACCTAGCGTGCTATTTCATTGCCTTCCTGACATAGAAGCTGTTGGAGATGATCTAAACACAACCACTAGTATCAGTTGGAGTAGACCAGGGGTGCATGCAAGCTACTTATAAAACAACCAAGTCAAAATGATCTACCTACCCACTACTCAGAGAGCCATAAAAGCAAAATATTTGGAAATGTATTTCAGTGAAAGCCATATAATATATTTTAAGACTGAATTCAACTAAATGTGAGTATAATAAGCCCCTGAATTTATTCATAATAATAATGATGATAATATTCATTCAGCCTCTGCTACTAATAATAATATTAATAATAGTAAAAACAACAACAATAGCTTCATAGAATAGAAGGAGACCTCCAAGGGCCATCCAGTCCAACCTCCTTCTGCCATAAGGGAAAAACACAATCAAAGCATTCCTCACAGATGGCCATTCAGCCTCTGATAACAACAACAACAACAACAACAACCTAGAATTCATAGAATAGAAGGAGACTACCAGTCCCTAATGGGCCATCCAGTCCAACCTCCTTCTGCCATAAGAGAAAAACACAATCCAGAAAGTTCATTCCTCACAGATGGCCATTCAGCCTCTGAAAATAATATGTTTATTGTAGTCAAAAAAAATTCTGGAACAACAACTAGTTCCTAGAATAGGAGAAGACCTCCATATAGGCCATCCAGTCCAACCTCCTTCCTCACCTGGGAACAGGCAAGAGAGAGACCAAAATGGAGAAGTGACCACATGGCCTCACCAGGGCAATAACTGAGCCTTCCTCTCACCCCTGCATCACAATCTACCAGGATGCCCTACGAGATCTACCAGTAGATCGCGATCTACCTAATGAGCACCCCTGGAGTAGACCAATTGAGACCATTGCTGAATGGCAAGGCAACACTAGCATAAATCCTAGTACTTAAATAGTGTTAGGAATCAAGAGCTGTTAGTCTCAAAAATAGCTCTTACTTGGGGGTGATTTCACAAAATATAGCAGAGTGCCAGAAGCACAGTTCATAACCAGCCGAAGCTTACGTGCAGAGAGCAAGGATTAGCTTCCATTCAGCAGGATGGAACAGGATTGCAGAGCCACAACTGCCTAGGTTTTTAAAATAATATGTTTATTGTAGTCAAAATAAAACCATTCTGGATAGGAAAAGTTCTTGGTGCTCACTAGCTTCACTGAGCTATCTTCTAAGGAAAAGGGAAAAAATAACAATATAGCATCCATGCATATACATCTTGCCTGGAGAAAGGCAAGGTGCATCCTCACTCAAGGAGAACAAAGGCAAGAGAGAGACCAAAATGGAGAAGTGACCACATGGCCTCACCAGGGCAATAAAAATACATTTGGATGTAGGTGAACTACAACTCCAAAACTCAAGTTCAGTGCCCACCAAATTTATTTTTATTTATTTCAGGATTTTTCCCCGCTCTTCTCAACCCCCGAGGGGGGACTCAGAGCAGCTTACAGTAAGGCACAATTCTTTTTTTTTCTTTTTTTGATGCCTGCACAGTAACAGTAACAATGCCTGCACCAAACCCTTTTAGTATTTTCTGTTGGTCATGGGAGTTCTGTGTGCCAAGATTGGTTCAATTTCATCGTTGGTGGAGTTCAGTAGGAAGGTTGAGAAACACTGCTTTAGTTGGAGATCTTGCATTGGGCAGATGTTTAGACTCATCCAACCAGACCCGGATTAAACCCTTTTGGCGCCCTAGACCACACTTTAGAATTATGCCCCCAAACTAACCTCTACTGCACCCCCCCACCTCCTCCTCGTGGCGTCACACACCCTCCTTCCTTGAGTCAAGGAAGGAGGGCGCGAGGTGGAGGGAATCCCTGCCCCCAGGGCCACTGCCAGGCATGCACAGCAGGAGGGTGCGATCACCTCTGCCTCCTCCGCCATGTTCCTGGGTGTCGTGCATGCCCGACAGCTGCCCCGGGGGCGGGGCTTCCCTCCACCTCCTCCTCTTTGCGGCCTGCCCTCCTTCCTTGACTCAAGGAAGGAGGGCGCAAGGAGGCAGAGGGAAGCCCCACCCCAGGGCCGCTGCCAGGCATGTGCAGCAGGAGGGCGCGAGTCCCTCTGCCTCCTCCGCCATGTTCCTGGGTGTCGTGCATGTCTGGCAGAGGCCCCGGGGGCTTCCCTCCGCCTCCTCCTCCTTGCGTCCTCCTTCAACATTTTTTTGGTCCGTGTGAACTGCGCCCCCCTTGGCTTGCGCCCCTAGGCCATGGCCTAGGGTGGCCTTATGGGTAATCCGGGCCTGCATCCAACGCTATCCTAGATGACACAGCTGGACTTGATCCCTTCCAGTCCGGCTTCCGTATTGGGCATGGGACGGAGACTGTGCTTGTCGCCATTACAGACCAACTTCGCCGCCAGCTGGACCAGGGTGGATCAGCACTGCTTGTCCTGTTAGATCTGACAGCAGCGTTCGACACTGTAGATCACGCATTATTGACCCACCGTTTAGCCGCTTCTGGGGTTGGGGGGACTGCCCTTAAATGGGTGGCCTCCTTCCTCCGGGACCGGGGACAACGTGTGGAGGGGGGTGGGGAGGTCTCCGGAGACGCCCACTTGATTGTGGGTCCCCCAGGGGCCATCATCTCCCCCTTATTATTCAATGTTTATATGCGCCCCTGGCCCAGCTGGCCCGTGACTTTGGTCTGGAGTGCCTTCAGTACGCTGATGACACCCAGCTTTTGCTGAGAATGGACGGCAGGCCGGACTCCGTCCCCGATTGTTTCCATCTATGCCTCGAAGCCGTGACTGGTTGGCTGCGTGCCAGCCGGCTGAAGGTGAATCCATCGAAGACGGAGATCCTGTGGCCTGGTCGGCCTGGGCTGGGTGGGTGCCGGTTGCCTACCCTGGACGGCGAGCGGCTTAACCCATCGCCGTCAGTTAAGAGCTTGGGAGTTGTGTTGGACTCCTCGCTGACCATGGAGGCCCAGGTCTCTGTGGTCAGCAGGACGTCATTTTACCACCTCCGACAGGCTAGGCGACTGGCACCCTACCTGTCCAGGGACGACCTGGCCACGGTAATCCAAGCGACGGTCATCTCGAGACTAGACTACTGTAATGCCCTCTCACGTTGGCCTTCCCCCTGTCGACAATCCGGAAACTCAAGCTAGTGCAGAATGCCGCGGCTCGCTTGCTTGCAGGAGTGCCGGCGAGAGAGCACATTACACCTATTCTCCGGCAACTGCACTGGCTTCCTATTGAGTACCGGATTGTCTTCAAGGTGCTGGTTCTGACCTTTAAGGCCTTGCACGGCCTAGGGCCTGCGTACCTGAAGGACCGCCTTACCCCGTACGTTCCCCCGAGATCACTGCGCTCAGATGAGCAGAATCTGTTGTTAATTCCATCAGTCCGCTCCTGCCACCTGTCAATGACTCGACAAAGGTCTTTCTCCGTGGCAGCACCAGTACTCTGGAACGCCCTCCCGGTCAGTACCCGAGCCATCTCGGAGTTGGGCCCGCTCCGGAGGGCGTGTAAGACGGCCCTTTTCGGGCTGGCCTTTAATTAGGCATACTGGACTAAAAACCTTGATTATGTCCTCTGAATCTGTGCCCTGACAATGTACCTGGTTTTAAATGTGGTTTTATGTTGTATGTTTTTATTGATTGTAGGGCCGCATGCTGACATGTAGCAACATGCCGCCCATGTATTTTCTTGTTGTGATCCGCCCCGAGCCTGCTGGGAGGAGCGGAATACAAAAGTGAAATAATAAATAAATAAATAAATAAAATATGAAAGCATCACATAGAACAATCTCATAGAATGTGAGGCTTCCACAACTAAGGGACCTCCAGCCCTGGTTTCCAGTTACCAAACTCCATTTCTCAAGTGTTACAATCAGAAGTAGCTCTTGAGAATCAGGGACAACAATCTTGGTTATGTGTTAAAAAGTTTTCAATGCAACTTTTAAAAAAGATGAGCAAAAACTTTGAAGCATCACGCTCTTTCCCCCAGAGTCTAAAACACAAAGATGTTCATCCTTTACAATCACAATTTAAGGACAAGCATAGAGCGATAACCAGCTGTAGCTTGGCAGGCATCACAGTCCTGAAAATTATATGCATATTACATTAATTGCATGTAATTAAAGCATGCAGATTAGCAGAGCAGCCCCTCCCAATACCCAGCTCATTTTACTCTGTGCTTAAGACTTTATCCACCCCTTAATTAAACGTGATGGTGTTTGGAATGGGGGTAGGGAGAGAATTCAGCGCACTTTGGGGCTTTGACCACACCAAACGCATGAGAATGTCTGCCTTTTTATTGAATCCACTCATGTAGATGCCTTCCCACTGTGTAATAAATCTTCAGGGCTGCAAGATTCAGAAAGGTAGGCAATGGGAATAAATTATTGTGATTCAAACTCATATCTGCCAAAGAAATCTCATAAGATATGGCTAAAAAGAATTGTGGTATTTTGGAATAAACTCACAGGTCCAGTAAAAGAAGAATATTTTATGGGTGTCTGTGATGAGGTGGATATTTATGTGCAAATGCATGTGCTGTATGTTGATCACATGTTTGTTTATATGGTTTAGAAGGGACATTTGAATTTGAAATGGGGTTGAATGTTAGACAGACCCTAAAGGGTTAACTATGATAGTAAAGGCATTTCCCCTCCTAGGGGAATGTGTTGTCATAGTAACAGTGGGCGGAGCCAGCCAAGGCTAGCTTTAGAATGTTGAGTTTAAAAGATGACAGTTAGCCAGCTGCTGGGAGCAGAGTGGGGGCTGAGAGCTCAGAGAGAGCAGTTGTGTTTAGACCAGCTCAAGGAGCTGAGAGGTGGATAGTTAATCCAGTCCAACTCAAGGAGTTGAGAAGGTGTTAGGATACTCAGCCTAGGATAAAAGCTGAGGGAAGAAGTTAAGGATAACTTCTATCAGTTAAAAGGAACAGTTCAGAGGTTTGGCTGGGGGAGCCAACCTGTTGTTTATGCTGATGCATAAAAGTGGCAAGAAAAGCCTAATTTAAGACTGTGTAACGTTTAAGAAAGAACCTCTGTGGAAGAATAACCGTTAAGCATTGTACCTCTGAGAGAGAATATTGAAACTTCGTAACCAGCAAGCTAAAGTTCACATTTAAAAATAAACTTGTTACAGTTTCTTGGTTCATAAGCCTCCTGGTGTTTATATTATAAAAGACAAGCCTCACTCTGAAGCCTAACAGTGATTAACACATCATCTCTCTTTACAAACTGTGGTCAAATAGTTACCTCAGTATTAAAATGGTGGCAGCAAGAGAATTAATAATAAAAGAAAGAAAACTGTGATAGCTGGTGGCTGCCCTGCCACCGTACTACACGGTTCACGCAGTTTGGTGTGCGAATAAGCGAAGATCGACGCCAAGCTTTAGGCGGCGTTTCGATTCATTTCAGTGTCTTTGGGTGAATAGGTCTGCATGGTTCTGTTCTAATTGAACCACATCTCTCTTGCTTATCATCACTCTGACAGCAATACAGTACAATCCCTATATCCAGAAAATGGATATGCAGGATTTTACTTGTCCACCTTTTCCCTTTTGGTGTATCTGCACTGCAGAATGAATGCAGGTTGACACCACTTTAAGTGCTATGGCTCAGTGTTGTGGAATGTTAAGAGTTGTAGTTTGGGAGCAACCGAAGAAAATCGATGTGAATCAGTTCAATCATATATATATATATTGGGCATGTTTTAGAACCCAAAAATGGCGATTCTAAAATCAAATGGGGGGGGGGGGTTGATTAGTAAAAGAAAGACTTACAAAAAATTTTCCAAAAATTTCTAAAATGTAACTTAAGTACTAACGAAATTCGTTAGTAATTCGTATGCCAGAGCATGCGCATTCCAGATGGTTTTGGCCTACAACTCCCAGAAATCCTAACAGCTGGTAAATTGGCTGGGATTTCTCGAGTTGTAGGCCAAAACTTGAATAAACCACACTGAATTCTAGATGGGACTCTCCAAATAGGAAGGAGGGAGGGAAGGAGGAAGGGAGGAGGGGGGTATTCTATTCTTGGAAGCAGCAAAAAAGGAGGAGGAGCCCCCTCGCTCCTCGCTGCCTCTCTCTCACCCCGATCCTGAGGGAGCGAGGGCCCAAGTTTGCCCAGGCTGAGAGGAAAAGGAAGAGGCCTGAGGCTGTGAGGAATGGTGGGAGTTGAAGTCCAAAACACGTACCTGAGGGCTGAAGTTGGCCCCTGCGATGGGGCATGGCAGCAGAGCAACGGGGAAGAGAAGCATCTGAGAGAGCGCAGGGAGAGAGAGGAGGAGGAGAAGATGCCGCGCCTGTGTGAAGCTGGCCCCTGCGATGGGGCATGGCAGCAGAGCAACGGGGAAGAGAAGGGGGAAGCGTGAGGACTACACTTTCCAGAATGCATTGCCTACCTAGCAGCAGCGTCACTTCCAGTTCCCCATAGAAATGTGGGAAAAAGAAGAAGCTGAATGAAGGCGGGAAGGAAATGAGGGGGAGAAGACAGGGAGAAGTGAGTACGTAGTACAATAATTAATTAATTAATAATTAAGAATTTATTACGATCATAACGCAAATTGTTGGCCTCAAGGACCGTAAAAGGAAGTCTACTTCCGGGTTCGCGGCAGTGATCCGTAAAAGCTCAAAAGTCCCATTACATACGAATCTTATATATATATATATATATATATATATATATATATATATCTTATATTAATAAGTTCATATAAATTCAAGTATCAAACATACAGAGGTACACAACACAGTGATATATGCACACCCACACTTGCCCAGAGTTCGTGGCGAAGATCTACGTGTCAATGTTGAATCGGATTATATCCGTGTGGACTGGAGAGAGGCTTCAAACAGACACATGACGGGTTACTTTTTTTGTCCATTGATAAATAAAACTTGAGTATTTGTAATCCAGATCGTCATGTATCAATCTCCAGTGGAGACTGCGGGATAGAGATACAAAATCAAAAATAAATTCCAACAATGTGGCTAGATGTATCCTGGACACTTAATCCGAATGGAAAGTACACGTCTTCGCCAATATCAATCAAATTTGTAATCCACACATGGGAGTAGAGGTATCTATCAAAATGCAAACAGTAGGACATCAGGATGTGGTGAAAGAGTGTTGACGAGCGTCAGGGACAAGCCATGACGGTACGGAGATGGTGGCCAGGACCGTTTCGCCACTAGGCTTTGTCAAGCGGAAACCCAAGACGAACATATAAACATCCAGTTGTGATCTATCAAACTTCAAACAGGAACATCACACATGTACACCACTTTTCCCATCGATTTTCTTCGGTTGCTTCCAACTGCTGTGTTTGTCAGTAGTTGCTAGTGCAGCAACCTATATTGTGTTTGTGACGAGAGTTGTAGTTTGGCAGAGATGGCTAAAGGGTTTGTAAAATTACAATTCCCATATTTCCAGTGTTGGGTTATGTCATGGCAGTTAAAGTAGTATCAAACTGCTTTAATTCTGCAGTGTAGATGCACCCAAACTCAATTTTTTACATAGGGTCTCCTATATCACTACATTTCTTCTTGGTGCCTCAGTCAATCATCCCATTGAAAATAATGGAGTTCGATGTTTTCTGTGGTTTCACATATCCATATGAAATCCAGGAATGTATCCCCCATGGGTCATATTGTACAGAAGAAATAAACTATCATAAACAAAAATATGGGTCAGTTTGGTCAGAAGAACTCCCAATATTTAGCCAAAACCAGCCTCATGGGATTCTACCCATTTCCCCCCCCAAAAGAAATCTATATCTATAATAAAAAAGAATGTTTGTATGTATTTATGTGTGTTTGTGTGTTTGTGGATATGTGCCAGCTTTCTGATTGGTTGCCACTGTGGGATTATTTACATAACGCCTCTGATTGGCCAGCACCACCAACATTCCGACACTCTAAAGTGGCAGAGGAGGGTAAGGAAAAGCCCTGAGGCAGCCAGACATGGTGAGAGTTTAAGACCTAAACACTTTGTGGCCCCCAACAATGACAGAACAAGAACAAACTTGGCACACAGAACCCCCAAGACCCACCCTACATCCTGGTGCAATTTGAGGGAGGATGGACCATGGATGACGGGACTTGCAGTACTTAAACTCACTTCCTTACAGCACTGTGGCCCACACCAATGACGGATCAGAACCAAACTTGGCACACAAATCTCCCATGACCCACTTTACATCCTGGTGCAGTTTAGGTCAGGATGGGCCACAAATGATGGGATTTGCAGTACCTTCACCCGATTCACTTCCCACAGACCACTGCAGCCCCTACAAATCACAGTGCCTTCACTCACTTACTGAAACCATTGCAACCCTCATACAATGACCAATGCAGACCAAACTTGGTACACAGAGCCCCCATGACCCACTCTACATCCTGGTGCAGTTTGGAGGAGGATGGACCATGGATGATGGGATTTAAGTACCTCCATTCACTTCACAAGACCACTGCCAACCTCATCCAATGACTTCTCAAGACCAAACTTGGGACACAGAGCCCCCATGACTCATTCTACATCCTGCTGCAGTATCCAGGAGCATGGACCACAGATGATGGTAGTTGAAGTATCTCCACTCACTTCCCAAGACTGCTGCAACCCTCATCCAATAACTGATCAAGACCAAATTTGGCACCCCCATGACCTACTCTACATCCTGGTGCAATTTGGAGGAGGATGGACCATGGATGATGGGACTTGAAGTACCTTCACTCACTTCCTGAGACCACTGCGAGCCAAATAAACAACTTGGCACACAATGGCACACAATGCCTTTCTCAAATAACCCGGGCAGGGCTGGGGCCCCAAGCTAGTTAGAAATAAAAAATGCTATTCTAAAGCCTCCCAAGGGCAATGCATAGGATCTATTTTGGGTCTGCTGCCTATTGCATCTGAAATCAATAGGCAAAGCAGGACTGTGTTTAAAGACATTGCCCTTCGCTTATGGCCTCAGGCTGAGGGCAAGACCCTTTATAGTCTTCCAAAAGAGCCGTGGCAAAATGCCAAATGCCTGCCTTAAAAACACCTGTTAAGCAGAGGGGAAGGAAAACAGTCTCAGTAACTCAGGTGACTTCTGTTTCCACTTCCTTACACAGCAACCATACCTTTTCAATTCCTCCAAGAAGGTGCCTGCTTGACAATACTTTTACTATTACTTTTACTAGGCATGGATGAGTACGTTCGGAGCAGGCATATAGCCAGGGGGGGCTAAGGGGGCTTCAGCCCCCCCCGAAATTCTCAGGGTGGTCCGCGAAAAGGCCTTACTGGTACATTATTTAAATTGTTATGTTTATTCATATCATGATCTGATCACCATGCTCATTATATCCCACATTCATGGGGTTATTGGGATAACAATACAAAAGGTTTGCTAGGGTAGATCCTCTTCCACCCAGTCTCAGCCCCCCGAACCAAACTCAGCCCCCCGAATCAAAATCCTGGCTACGGCCCTGGTTCGGAAGTTGTGGATGTCGGAACTACAGTCAGAAGTTTCACACTTCCGAACTGGGTTGTAAAGCACTTTAGTGATTTGGAAGTTCCCTGTAGTTCCGAAGCAACCTGGGAGGGAGGGAGAGAGAGAAATTAATAAAGTGACTGTGGGAAACCGGAGAGAAAGCCTTTCAGTGTTGGGTATTTTCATCACTTTTATCTGTTCTCTCCAAAAACCTTTGTCCTGAACCTCAACCCCCAGGTGCCCTCTCTAAGTCAGGGGAAAGGCACCACAGTTATTTTTTCTTGGCGTTCAATTGCCTCCCTTCTGTTTTGGGTTGTGTTTTCAACATTATCACAATATTGCTCTATAAAATTTCCTAAATCTCCTGGACCCCAACACCCAAGTGTCTTCCATAAGTCGGGGAAAGGCACCAAAGTTATTGGGGGGGGGGGGGCTTTCAACTGTCTCCCTTCTGTTTGAAGGGAGAGAGAAGCTTATCTCACTCTGAGTTTTAACACTTTTTATTTGTGCCTAACCCTAACCCTAACCCTGTCCTTGTGATTTTAGATAGCTAGTTGTATACTGTTTTTATTTATATGTATGTATTTTTATTGTGTTTATTGTTGATGTTCTTGATTTTATTTTGTTGTAATTTGCAGTTTGGGCTTGGCCTCATGTGAGTCACCCCGAGTCCCCATTGGGGAGATGGGTGCTGAGTACAAATAAAGTTATTATTAATATTATTATTATTATTATGCCTCTGAAATGTTCCCAGTGACAGTACTGTTTTCCCCTATTGTGCATGCGTGTCCGCCATTAACGAATCAATTCAGAAGTTTCAGAAAGTTTTGAATTGGGGGGGGGGGGGGTTTCAGAAATGTCTTTAGAATTGAGTCACCAGTGCCACCTACTTTTGAACATAATTTAGAACCTTTTTTTTATCACCCATGCCTAACTATTACCTCTCCTTTCTGAGCCATGGTGTCATTGCATTTGAAGGACTTTGAAACCTTATACAGGGCTTAATTTATCCACCAGAATGCTGAAAAGGGCTCTGCAGATTCACTGGTTTTTTCCTGAGACAAAGATACTATCGTACGGGACAAGTAAAGTGGAGATGTTGGAGTCTCAGGCCTGCAATGTGTCCTAGATGTTACTCCATTGTCAGATAAGATGGTATGCAACCCTCAGGTTCAGGATGGGTATATGGAGGAAGGATGCCTTTCCTGTTAATGTTGCCAGGAATGAGATGGTGAGAAGGGAATTGTGAGAACAAAGTTGTCATCTATATATACTGTTTGTATCCCTTTCCACCCAGGGCACCAATTGTGAGGTGCTGCTGCAGATCTAGAATGGAGGTCATGTAAAGCATGGAGCTTTCTTGATCTAGAAGAGAGGTCATGTAAAGCATGGAGCCTTCTTGATCTAGAAGAGAGGTCGTGTAAAGCATGGAGCCTTTTTGATCTAGAAGTGAGGTCATGCAAAGCATGGAGCCTTCTTGATCTAGAAGGGAGGCCATGTAAAGCATGGAGCCTTCTTGATCTAGAAGAGAGGTCATGCAAAGCATGGAGCCTTCTTGATCTAGAAGGAAGGTCATGTAAAGCATGGAGCCTTCTTGATCTAGAAGGGAGGCCATGCAAAGCATGGAGCCTTCTTGATCTAGAAGGGAGGTCATGTAAAGCATGGAGCCTTCTTGATCTAGAAGGGAGGCCATGTAAAGCATGGAGCCTTCTTGATCTAGAAGGGAGGTCATGCAAAGCATGGAGACTTCTTGATCTAGAAGGGAGGTCATGCAAAGCATGGAGCCTTCTTGATCTAGAAGGGAGGTCATGCAAAGCATGGAGCCTTCTTGATCTAGAAGGGAGGTCATGCAAAGCATGGAGCCTTCTTGATCTAGAAGGGAGGTCATGCAAAGCATGGAGCCTTCTTGATCTAGAAGGGAGGTCATGCAAAGCATGGAGCCTTCTTGATCTAGAAGGGAGGTCATGCAAAGCATGGAGCCTTCTTGATCTAGAAGGGAGGTCATGCAAAGCATGGAGCCTTCTTGATCTAGAAGAGAGGTCATGCAAAGCATGGAGCCTTCTTGATCTAGAAGGGAGGTCATGTAAAGCATGGAGCCTTCTTGATCTAGAAGGGAGGCCATGTAAAGCATGGAGCCTTCTTGATCTAGAAGGGAGGCCATGTAAAGCATGGAGCCTTCTTGATCTAGAAGAGAGGTCATGCAAAGCATGGAGCCTTCTTGATCTAGAAGAGAGGTCATGCAAAGCATGGAGCCTTCTTGATCTAGAAGCGAGGTCGTGTAAAGCATGGAGCCTTCTTGATCTAGAAGAGAGGTCATGCAAAGCATGGAGCCTTCTTGATCTAGAAGAGAGGTCATGGAGCCTTCTTGATCTAGAAGGGAGATAATGTAAAGCATGGAGCCTTCTTGATCTAGAAGAGAGGTCTATGAATCTAGAAGGGAGGCCATGAGGCCATGATCTTGAAAGAGGCCATGCATGGAGCCTTCTTGATCTAGAAGGAGGCCATGTAAAGCATGGAGCCTTCTTGATCTAGAAGAGAGGTCATGCCATGTAAAGCATGGAGCCTTCTTGATCTAGAAGGTCATGAGGCCATGTAAAAGCATGGAGCCTTCTTGATCTAGAGGTCATGCAGCATGGAGCCTTCTTGATCTAGAAGGAGGCAGATCTAAGGCCATGCAATGGAGCCTTCTTGATCTAGAAGGGAGGCCATGTAAAGCATGGAGCCTTCTTGATCTAGAATCTAGAAGGGAGGTCATGCAAAGCATGGAGCCTTCTTGATCTATCTAGAATGGGAAGGGAGGCCATGTAAAGCATGGAGCCTTCTTGATCTAGAAGGGAGGCCATGTAAAGCATGGAGCCTTCTTGATCTAGAAGGGAGGCCATGTAAAGCATGGAGCCTTCTTGATCTAGAAGAGAGGTCATGCAAAGCATGGAGCCTTCTTGATCTAGAAGGGAGGTCATGTAAAGCATGGAGCCTTCTTGATCTAGAAGGGAGGCCATGTAAAGCATGGAGCCTTCTTGATCTAGAAGAGAGGCCATGTGCATGGAGCCTTCTTGCTCGAGAAGAGAGGTCATGCAAAGCATGGAGCCTTCTTGATCTAGAAGGGAGGCCATGTAAAGCATGGAGCCTTCTTGATCTAGAAGGGAGGCCATGTAAAGCATGGAGCCTTCTTGATCTAGAAGAGAGGTCATGCAAAGCATGGAGCCTTTTGATCTAGAAGTGAGGTCATGCAAAGCATGGAGCCTTCTTGATCTAGAAGGGAGGTCATGTAATGGAGCATCTAGGAGCCTTCTTGATCTAGAAGGGAGGCCATGTAAAGCATGGAGCCTTCTTGATCTAGAAGGGAGGCCATGTAAAGCATGGAGCCTTCTTGATCTAGAAGGGAGGTCATGTAAAGCATGGAGCCTTCTTGATCTAGAAGGGAGGCCATGTAAAGCATGGAGCCTTCTTGATCTTGAAGAGAGGCCATGTAAAGCATGGAGCCTTCTTGATCTAGAAGAGGCCATGTAAAGCATGGAGCCTTTTTGATCTAGAAGGAGGCCATGTAAAGCATGGAGCCTTCTTGATCTAGAAGGAGGTCATGTAAAGCATGGAGCCTTCTTGATCTAGAAGAGAGGTCATGTAAAGCATGGAGCCTTCTTGATCTAGAAGGGAGGTCATGTAAAGCATGGAGCCTTCTTGATCTAGAAGGGAGGTCATGCAAAGCATGGAGCCTTCTTGATCTAGAAGGGAGGCCATGTAAAGCATGGAGCCTTCTTGATCTAGAAGGGAGGTCATGTAAAGTATGGAGCCTTCTTGTTTTTTGATGCTCCACAGATAAAAAAAATTAAAGGATAGATTCAATTGTAGTCATATTTGTCTGGACTGGGATTTAGAACACCTGACAATGTGGAAAACTATGAATAAAAAACAGCTCTCTGGAAAAGGAAGGAAAAAGGAAGAGGGGCCAAGCAAGGGCAAAATGGATGCATGGTATCCTTGAAGTGACTGGCTTGACTCTGAAGGAGCTGGGGGTGGTGACGGCCGACAGGGAGCTCTGGCATTGGCTGGTCCATGAGGTTATGAAGACTCAGAAGTTACTGAATGAATAAACAAGAAATCTCTAGGTCCTCAATGTGACCCTGGGATCTCCTTCCAAAGGAAGATGTTCACCACAGAGATTCCTAGAGGGCCATATTAACCAAATCTATGAACAATCAAATCTTTAGTAGCGGAACCCGTAAATGTAGGTTTCCACTTCAACATTAAGAAGAACATTTTTAACATAAGAGCTTTTCACTGCAGAAAAGACTGCCTTGGAGGATGGTGGTGGACACCATCTTTGGAGTCTTTAAGAAGATGTCAGATGGGCATCTTTTAGCAGAGCTGTAATTGCGTATTCCTGCATGATGGTTTTGGACTAGATGACCCTTGCCTGAAAGAGAGTATGATCCTTCAAAGAAGTCACAGGGTGCTACTCTAATGCTCCAGGCCTCTGTCTTACTCTGTCAGCTGCAATGAGCTTCTAGGCATCTTGGACGAAAGTAAACAAGTTCCTGGGCCTGACAGCCCAACTTCGGTGCAAGCATAAGCTACAACACTAGTGCTTCCCATAGTAAGCCCTTGCATCTTGAGGGATGTAAATGACTGTCATTAAGCTGAAGATTCTCTGGCAGGTATAAGTTCAGCCTTAAGCAGATGAGACACTAATCGACTGCCAGACAGAGACCTTCTCCTTTTCTGCTGTTGTCTGGTCATGCATTGGCTTCCTGGCTTCTCAGCGGCAATTACTGACACCTTCCAGGATGCTTGGCATCTTCTCTCCTCGGCGTCCTGCCTCATTTGTCATTGCTGTCGCCCCAGGACAGGGAGGTCGTTCTTAGGCTCGTGGCTAAAGTTAGCAACCAAGGGTGTTTTTCCGGCTGTCAGCTTGCGCTCTTCGTCCTCTCCTCTGTCCTCCTCCAGGCCATCCATCTCGCCCTTCTCCATCCTTAATTTAGTCTCCTGGCCCAGAGTTTTCTGACCAGCGTCAGCTTCAACTTCCATTTATAGAGCTCCTTGTGAAAGTGCCCGGGAGACACATTATATTTACAGCAGCGGCGGACAACTCTGATAGAGCTAGATGCCTCTTCTCTCTTATGGAGGACCTCTGGGAGCTGCTGAAAATGCCAAATAATGTGTGTGTGTGTGTGTGTGTGTGTGAGAGAGAGAGAGAGAGAGAGAGAGAGAGAGAGAGAGAAATAAAAAAAGAACTGCTGAAGTGTCTGGAAGTCCAATTCTCATTTTGAGTTTTCCATCTGGGGGAATGGCAGATCCATCCGTCCCCCTCAAACGCAAGCTATAACTGTTATTTTTAAAATCGATTTATTTGCTTGTTTATACTTACCAGACTGAGTCAGAGGGATCGCGAGGCTTATGTATTTAAAATTGTTTTAACTATTCATATTAAGATAATGTTAAGTTTAAATCAGAGGGCCCGGTGCTGCAGCAGGTTAAACTGCTGAGCTGCTGAACTTGTTGACTGAAAAGTCAGTGGTTCGAATCCAGGAAGCGGGGTGAGCTCCTGCTGTTAGCCCCAGCTTCTGCCAACCTAGCAGTTTGAAAACATGCAAATGTGGTACTGCTCCAGCGGGAAGATAATGACATTCCATGCAGTCATGCTGGCCACATAACCTTAGAGGTGTCTATAGACAATGCCAGCCCTTCAGCATAGAAATGAAGATTAGCATCACCCCCCAGAGTCGGACACGATGGGACTTAATGTCTTACGTTTAATTCTGTTTAAATGTTTATAGTATTTAGGTTTTACATTGTATTGTATTGTTTTTACCATCTTTCACCACTTTGAGTCCCTTTTAGAGACATCGTACTTTCCCCACGCCCTGGCCCTATTGTTTACAGCCTGGCCATGTTTACATTAGCTGTTGTCACTGACAGATGAGCACTGTTTTATTCAGAGTTTTATGTTTCTGTTACATGCTTATGTGTTTTATTCAATTGCATTTTAGATTGTGTTTTATGTCATGTTTTGCTTTTAGGCACGTTGTGCCTTGTTTAAGTCGCCCTGAGCCCCTTCGGCAAGATGGTGGTGGAGTACAAGAATAAAATTATATTATTATTAAGAGAAAAAAGCAGTTATTATTATTATTAGTAGTAGTAGTAGTAGTAGTAGTAGTATAATATAGTAGTAGTATTTACTGTCACAAACCAGTAAAGGTGGTTCCAGTAGTGATCAGAACACTGGGTGCAGTGCCTCAAGACCTTGGCCTGCACTTAAACACAATTGCCGTTTACAAAATTACCATCTGCCTCCTGCAAAAGGCCACCTTACTGGGATCTGCATGCATTATTTGCTGATACATCACACAGTCCTAAACACTTGGGAAGTGTCCGACATGTGATCCAATACAACAGCCAGCAGAGTCATATTGTTTGCTGTGGACTCATCTTGTGTTTCAAATAATAATAATTTGGAAATGCATGCAATGGCTCACAGAGCAGCTCAAATCCAAAGACTCGTGGGTACTACTGATCTACTGAATTTTAAAAGCATAACGCTTGTCCTTAAGGCTTTAAAATGTTGATAAAAGTATAAATATTGAAACTATTTTAAAAGCAATTAAGTAAATTATAGAGTTAAAATGTTAATCATTAAAAACACGACCATGTAAAATATTAGTCAAAGCCAAAGGCATTTCAATAAAACACATGCCGTGAAGTCCTCTACTACAGCACCTGCGCTCTGAGGAGCTTAACCTCCTTGAGGTGCCTTCCCTTGGAACCTGCAGACTGGCCACTACACGGCGGAGGGCATTCTCTGTAGCTGCCCCAAGTCTCTGGAACGGCCTCCCGGAGGAGATCCGCGCCATCCGCGCTCTTCTGCCCTTCCGCAAGGCCTTGAAGACTTGGCTCTTTAGGAAGGCGTTTGGCCCTTAACTCAACCACACTGTGTGCCATGCCGCCTATTCCCCCAGATTCTTATCTCGTCCCCCAGCCTTCGCTGAGGGCTAGTGTTTTTAATATGTTTTAACTGCTTTGATGTTTAATGTGTTTTAACTGTTTAATCTGTTTTATTACTCACGGTGTTTATGCTTCTTCTGTAAACCGCTCTGAGCTCCGGAGTGAGCGGTATACTAAATCGAAGTTAATAAATAAATAAATAATAAAATAATACTTCATCACACTAGAGAATGAATCCACTTTAAATCCAGTTTCTGCCTCCTGCAGAATTCTGGGGTTTGTAGTTTAGTGAGGCTGTTAAAGGCTCCTCCCTAAACTACAAACCCCAGAATTCTACAGGAGGCAGAAACCAGATTTAAAGTGGATTCATTCTCTAGTGTGATGAAATTCCTGTTTAGTCTCAATAAAGCTGAGGTTTAAGAGGGGCTGCTTCCATAGTGAATAATATGTTTAGGATGAAAGCCTTAAGAGATATCAGGACAGTGTAGGTCCCGTTTAAGGGGGTCCAGGATTCAAACATGTCTGTGTAGGCATTGGACAGCCTTGTCCAATCTTTATTAATGACTTAGATCCGTGGTTCTCAAAGTGGGCAGTGGGACGATCCAAGGGGGCGGTGAGCTGATGTTAGGGGGCAGTGGGAAAGGAAAGGGCCGTGTGTATGTGTATGCGGTTTCCAGGACTGTGCACCGTGGGCAGAGTTGAGGAGAGGAAGGGGGCGGGAGCGGTGTTTTCCAGGCAGCGCCCCCTTGCTCTCCTCAACTCTGCCCACAGCGAACAGTCCTGTATGGCCATGGGTGGGGTTGAGGAGAGGAAGGGGGCATTGCCTGGAAACTGTGCCGCATGCCCCCTTCCTCTCCTCAACCCCGCCCATGGCCATACAGGATTGTGCGCCGTGGGCGAAGTTGAGGAGAGCAAGGGGGCGCACGCTGTGGTTTCCAGGCAGCATCCCCTTGCTCTCCTCAACTCTGCCCGCGGCACACATTCGCGTAATTTAACTGATTTACGAGGCCATAAAATCTCCAGGAAGTATGTGAAGAATGAAGGAATGCGACAGCTCCCCTGGTGGCCAGAAGCTGGAATGTTGTATAGCCTCTTGAGTGTCTGTCTATATATGTTGTGTGTCTATGGCATTGAATGTTTGCCTGTATATGTACATTGTAATCCACCCTGAGTTCCCTGCGGGGTGGGAAGGGCGGAATATAAATGATGTAAATAAATAAATAAATATATTTTACAAAAAAGGTAGAAAAATGAATACATATATTTTTCTGTTTAATTGCTATTTAAAAATTAAAAAATTAATTCCTAGGAGGACGGTGAGCCATTTTTTTCTGGAAAGGGGGCAGTAGGCCAAAAAAGTTTGAGAACCACTGACTTAGATGAAAGATTCGAAGGCATGATCATCAAGTTTGCAGACGACACCAAATTGGGAAGGAGAGATAATACTCCAGAAGACAGGAACAGAATTCAAAAGAATCTTAACAGATTAGAGAGATGATTGGCCAAAAGTAACACAATGAAGTTCAATGGGGACAAATGCAAGAGACTCCACTTAGGCAGAAAGAAGGCAATGCAAAGAGACGGAATGGGGGTTGGTGCCTGGCTCAACAGCAGGACATGTGAAAAAGATCTTGGAGTCTTTGTGGGGAACAAGTTGAACATGAGTCAAAAAAAGCAATAAATAAGTCTGAAAAGTTACTGAAAAGGACGTGCCACCTCGGCAGCTAAAAAGCTGGATTTTGGCCTGCATAAATGGGCTGAGGTCGTCTGGCTCTTCTTATCTTCTTATGTTCTAAGCGTCTAGTGCCTAGATCCAAGGAAGTCATGCTACCCATGCTGTATTCTGTCTTGGTTAGACCACACTTGGAATCACACTGTGTCCTGTTCTGGGCACCACAATTGAAGGGAGATGTTGACTCTACACTGGAATGTGTCCAGAGGAGGGTGACTAAAATGACCAAGAGTCCGGAGAACAAACCCTATGAGGAGTGGCTTAAAAAGCTGGGCGTGTTTAGCTGAAAAAGAGAAAGTTGAGAGGAGACACACTGAGGGCCATGTATCAATATGTGAGCGGAAGTCATAGGGAGGAGGGGGCAAGCTTGGAGACTGGGATGCAGAACAATGGCTTCAGGAGATTCCACCTGAACATTAGAAAGAACTTCCTCTGTGAGAGAGCTGTTCAACAGTGGAACTCTCTGCCGTGGAGTGCAGTGGAGGCTCCTTCTTTGGATACTTTTAAACAGAGGCTGGATGGCCATCTGTCAGGAGTGTTTTGAATGCGATTTTCTTGCATCTTGGCAGAATGGGGTTGGACTGGATGGCCCATGAGGTCTCTTCCAACTCTAGGATTCTATGGATGGGAAGATCTATCATTCATCATGACTGATGATGCTGGCTTGAACTGATGGGAACTGTAGTCCATCCACCTCCATACTTGTCTTTCTCTATGATTTGATTTTGTAATGGATTGCTATCACATATGAGCATATGAACATACTCGTACTAAAGTGGAGAAAATGAGAGAAGTAATTTTTGGTGTATATATTTCCTTGGGCATTATATGAATTAGCCGTACTATGTTTATAAAAGAGTAGGAAAGGGATGCTAAATTATTCAGAGTACCCCAGATTGGCAATACTGTAATGCAGTGTTTCCCAACCAGTGTGCTGTGGCACACTAGTGTGCCATGAGTGATCATCAGGTGTGCCGTGGGAAAATGGCACTCTCCCCCCTCCTAGCAGCCCCCTCACAGGTTTCCAAGAAACAAATTGAGCCTCTTCGCTTGGAAATGTTTTTTTTAACTATTTTACTGGATTTTTTGAGAGTCCCCCCCCAAGGAACTGTTTATAACAGCTTCATGACATCCATAGTTAACTGGAAGCAAGTTTCACTCAGGGTGAAATTTCACAAAGGTCTGGAAAACAAGTTCTATGAGGAGCGGCTTGAAGAGCTGGGCATGTTTAGGCTGAAGAAGAGAAGGCTGAAAGGAGACATGATAGCCATGTATAAATGTGTGAGAGGAAGTCATATATATGTTTTGTTCATCGAAACAGGCCCAGGTTTCACACTGAGTGTATAAATACATTTAAAAACATATTAACGACATGTATTACTGTGTTAGAATGTACTTTTGTGTCGTTTTGGTTGGTGATGTGCCCCAGGATTTTGTAAATGTCAAAAACGTGCCGCGGCTCAAAAAAAGGTTGAAAAACACTGCTGTAATGGAATAAGAAATCATCCTCAGTTTTATTTTCCTCTTTTTTTAAAAAAAATTATATTCTGTTTCTTAATTCCTGTCCTCCAACCCCCGTCTCTGTTTTTGCTCTGGCCTTTTATTCCATTTTGCAGCTGCAGATCCATAATGGAAGAGAATCGTTCTTAATAATTGCCTGGGATCCACCCCCTGCTATAGATCAGGCCAGTGGTTGCCAATACAATGTTAGAGCTAATTAGCACCTCCTCCCACCTGCCCGTCAATCTGGACAAAGTGGGCAGAATAACCACTGGCTCGGTTGCACGCAGAAGCCGCTCAAGCTGGTTTCATTCTTGCTTTCTTGCAAACGCTGGGAGAACAAATCAAAGAGGGCCACGGGGGTAGCAGCAGGGGCAAAGGAAGAGCCCCTCACTCCAGTCAGAAGAGCCACTCTCGGGTATATTAAAGAGTAAACAGTGGGAAAGCAGTCTGTTCGATGCGCATCTAAAGGGAGATGCTCAAAAGCAACAAGTGAGATCTTTCGTCGCATGGAGCGAGTCCAAGGTTATGGATGCAGAAAGGTAGAGTGTAGGATCAACAAAAAGGTCAATGTGGTTGAAACTTTGGGGAAAGAGTGTTTTCCAAAGCTCTGCTACAGTCCAGATTTCACAGAGGTTCCTCCAGAAAGACTACAAATAACCACGAGAAAGCAGACTTCCCTTGGGATATGTCCTACTGAGTCTGGGGTCCAGGTGTGTTAGGTGTTGCGTGTGCAAGGGTGACACACCTCGCTCCAAGGACAATAACACAGACACAAGTGGTTGGATGAAAATGGCCACAACTCATTTATTGAAAACAGGAACAAAGGGTTGGTGGCCACGCATGGGTCCTGGATCAGGGTCGAACAGCCCCCACAAATGTCCAAAGGCGTTTGCAAGCCTGGGGTGCGAGCGGCCCAATGCCTGTCCACGGAAACTCAGCACCCCAGGGGGCCTGGGCGTTATCCCCCTTACAACCAAGGGGCGATAAGCCAGCCTGATCCAGGGGCCATGCCACACGCCAAACATGGAATTGTGACAAAGAACAATATAACGCATGACCATGAACAATGCAACAGTGACATGAAGAATGACAAAATGGACACCAACAAGCAATGCCAAGAGAAGGGAGGGTGGGAGGAAAAACAGAGCTGGCCCCACGTGCAGCCTGGGCAGCCCTGGACGGCCTTAAATAGGCTGCCCAGGCGGAAGTGCAGGCCAGCCGGCGCAAAGAGGGAGCAGGGCGGGGCCAGCCCCATCATTGGCCAGCTGGCGTTGGTGGTGGGAAACCTTCCCGCCACACCCAGGGGCTTCTGGATGGGAGAAGCCCCTTATTTCTCTGAAAAATGGCGGCGAAGGCAACCTGCTCGGCCGTTAAGTCGGCCAAGCCCATTAAGAGTCTCCAAGTTATTTTTGACTTATAGTGACCCTATCATAAGGGTTTCTTGGCAAACTTTGTTCAAAAGTAGCTTTAGTGTGCTTTCCTTTGAGGCTGAGATAATGTGACTTTCTCCAGACCACCCAGTTGGTTTTTCTGGTGTGGCGGGGATTTGAACCCTAGTATCCAAAGGTGGTGCAGTGGGTTAAATCGCTAAGCTGCTGAACTTGTTGACTGAAAGGTCGGCGGTTTGAATCCGGGGAGTGGGGTGAGCTTCCACTATTCAGCCCCAGCTTCTGCCAACCTAGCAGTTCAAAAACATGCAAATGTTAGTAGATCAATAGGTATGACTCAGATGAGAAGGTAACTGTGCTCAATACAGTCAAGCCAGCCACATGACCTTTGGAGGTGTCTACGGACAAAGCCGCTTAGAAATGGAGATGAGCACCAACCCCCAGAATGAGACACAACTATACTTAATGACAAGGGAAAACCTTTACTTTTACCTTATCCAAAGTCAAAGTCTAATTCTCAAACCACTTCGACAGGTTGGCTGCATCCAAAGTTGCACTGCCTCCATTGATCATAAGTGCTGTTTGAACCACCTTCCCTTGTGAATGTTCCCCAGTAAAACCAGTAGGCAATGACCAAATACTCTGAAACTACTAGGTCCTGGTTAATCTAGAAAGCTAGGTAGGATCAGCTTTGAGATGAGATGATTTTGTAAAAATATTATTGTGACCTTTGTTTGCATCTTATTATTTATTTCCACCATTTCTACCCCGCTCTTCTCAACCCCCGAGGGGGGACTCAGAGCGGCCATCTGATCTCAGTCAAATTTAGGGATAGCTCCTGCCAATATGTGTGTGTGTGTCAGGGCCGTAGCCAGGATTTTGTTTGGGGGGTGGGGTGGGGTGGTGAGTTTGATTTAGGAGGGGCTGAGTCTGAGTGAGAGAGGATCTACCCTAACAAACCTTTTGTATCGTTATCCCAATACCCCCATGCATATGGGATATAGTGAGCATAGTGATCAGATCATGATATGAATACACATAACAGTTTAAATAATGTACCAGTAAGGCCTTCCCGTGGACCACATGCCTGGTGTATGTGTGTGTGTGTGTGCAAAGCAGATTTCAAGCTGATGATGTGGTTAAAAATAGTTTGGGAAAGAGGACCAAGCCAGGCTAATTGAGAGAGACATTACAGTAAAGATATGAAAGTGATACAAGGTCTGATATGATTTACCTACAGTCACCTTCTTGCAGACGTTCAATTCCCTCACACCAGAAGCGACTTGCAGTTTCTCAAGCTGCTCTTGACACGAATAAACCCCTCAAAATGGCAAAGCCACGGGTTTAGTTCTTTGTCTTAAAATGTTGAACTATGCATCTTGATTTGCCCAAGGATTGCAGCATTGATGAAACAGCACATACAAGGAAAGCGTTGGTTGATGGTTCTCGTTTGAGATGTATGGTGTCACCTTTCATACCAGGATTTCATAGCGCCGTCTTTTCTGTTTCTCTCTCGCAGAGTGATGTCATGCCCAGACCACCACAGAGCTCCATGAGGATTTATAGAAGATGCCCCGCATCTTGGCGCCTCTGGTGCTCCTTTTGCTGTGGCTAATGAAGATCTCTGCCATTCCCCACTCTCTGAGAATTGGTGAGTACAACTCTGGTTGTCGTCCTTTCTATTGTTGCTTCCTGCAGAAACCGTGGCCTCCAGTTCACTGTAACAGGAATGGTCACCACTTGGTTTGTAAAAGTGTGTATCTGCGTGCAGTATCATATAATCCATTGGACGTTCTGCCAAGTTGTGAAGAAACCACAGTCAAGATTTGCAGTTGTGGGTTTGCGTATCATTTCTCAGCCCATGGGCTCCAGCAATGTGAAATTCTAATGACCAGTATTCCTTCCATTCATGAAAGGGTTTTGCATTGTGTGTATATGGAGAACTGTCTTTCTTATCTCTGAATCTTGTTAGCAGAAAGGCTCTTGGGACTGTAGAACGTGTTCCCAAATCTGTGCGTAGACGAGATGAAAGAGACAAGGCAGAAGTGATGCTGGAGAGGGACCAGAGATTAATTTAGAAGGAGTATTTAAAAAAATGAATTGGGGGGGAGGATAAACAGATGAGCTTCCTTTGTTCATTGTTTGTTATTGGAATCAATTAGCATGAATCTGAATGAGAGTTCATTCATTAGTTCATTAGTTTTTAACTGCTTTGCATCTGGAGCCATTTGCTTTGCATTCTGGAAGCGAGGGCACATAGTGTGCGGTTTATGGATAGGTCACAGGAGGTACAGTAGTTAAAAGGAGGGCGAGCAAAGCTGTATTTAAACAAGAAGGTATGCTTGTAAATCAGTTTAAAATTGTGCCTAAAAGATTTTGTCTAAACATTTTGTGCCTAAACATTTTGTCTCATCTGAAATCTGGCAAGTCTGATGCTCCAACTGGAGGTGGATGCGCAAGCGGTGGTACGAGCTAGTAGAAGGTAAAATCCACACATTCAGGGGTGCGCACACTTTTTCAGCATGCGAGCTACTTATAAAACAACCAAGTCAAAAAGATCTACCTACCCATATTTTGATAGACGAAATAAGGGACATTTATGTAATTATTCGCAAAAATAAAGGACACTTCATAAAATGCTGACATAATTCCACATATATAAACAGGTAGAATGAAAGCACACAGACCTTTCAGCTGCAAGGCCATTCAATGCTGATCCATGTGGCCAATGGGACATTAAAAAATGCACCCAGACAAGAGTTCCTTCTCCCACTCTGACATAATTCTGCAGATATAAACTGGCAGAATGAAAGCACACAGACCTTTCAGCTGCAAGGCCATTCAATGCTGATCTATGTGGCCAATGGGACATTTAAAAATGCACCCAGACAAGAGTTCCTTCTCCCACTCTGACATAATTCCGCAGATATAAACTGGTGGAATGAAAGCACACAGACCTTTCAGCTGCAAGGCCATTCAATGCTGATCTATGTGGCCAATGGGACATTCAAAAATGCACCCAGACAAGAGTTCATTCTCCCACTCTGACATAATTCCGCAGATATAAACTGGCAGAATGAAAGCACACAGACCTTTCAGCTGCAAGGCCATTCAATGCAGATCCATGTGGCCAATGGGACATTCAAAAATGCACCCAGACAAGAGTTCCTTCTCCCACCCTGTCATAATTCCAGAGATATAAACAGGCAGAATGAAAGCACACAGACCTTTCAGCTGCAAGGCCATTCAATGCTGATCAATGTGGCCAAGCAGATGAACTCCCCGCAGTCACAGATGGCTTTGGAAGGAAATTGCTGCCAAAGCCTCGTTCTGGTTGTCCTCCCTCGTGGCTCCTTCGCGCACCGCCGCACGCTCCAAAAATGCATGCACGGGCCGGGCGCCCGCCCCCTCCTTTGTTCTGCTGCCCTCCTTCTCCCTCCCTCCCCATCAGGCCACGCTGTGACGGCACGGAGGATGGAGGCGGGGGAGTCGTCCCAGAGGCAGCGGAAGGTGCACACACGCAGATGGTGCGCCAAGCGCAGGGCAGAAACACCCCATCCGGCTGCGTTCGACCTCCTCTGGACCCGCGATTGAATGGTCGATCGCGATTGACTTCGTGGGCAGCGCTGTTTTAGAACAACAATACAGAAGATTAATTGCCTATAATTGTGGTTCCATGACATTAAACAGGTTCAAAACTGATATATATATATATATTTTCTGGGAAAAGGGAGGATGAGGACGTTATCACACAAACCTGTTGTCTTGTGTCAAACGCGCTATGGCAGCACTTTGTTGATTTGAATTTAGTCTTCCTCACAGCTTCGCTTCCTTCCAGTATTTACCCTTCCCAGCACATGCATATCACACCATGCCATTGTACAGTTGTAGCATTGTCATCAGAGTTTCCTCCACTTCACAATATCACGATTGCAGCAGAAGGACATTATTGCACAAAGAAGAGTGATCAAACAAAAGTGATATTGGATTCATTGGCCTTTTTTTTCTGAAGGTGGAAAAAGATAACCCAACTACAATTCAAGCCCAATACAACTACGAGGGAGACATAGCATCGTGTAATAAACCTCAACCAAAGGCACTTCCGTCTTGTTGTAAATCTGCTTTAACATCCTTGTGTGATAAAGTCCCATGAGAAAAAGAGAGACTTGGAAATCCTAAAATCTGAAGCACTTATCTGTGTGAGACTGAGACCTTGCCTGCTCCAGAGAGTTACGACATTATTACTTTACTTAGGTGATCCCTCGTAGTTCAAGGATGATCGTCTTCCAGATGTGGTGTCTTCGTGGTGGGTCCTTAGGTGGCTGTGGAGCCCTATTCTTGTTCCACATGTCCTCTGGCAGTGAAGACATGAGTTTCCAGATGGAAGGCGGTTCTGGTCAGGGTTGGCTTGACATGCCTTTCTCTTGGCATGTTTCTTCCTTTGGCCCTCCATTCGTGCCTCTTCAAATTCTACAGCACTGCTGATCACAGTTGACTTCCAGCTAGAGCACTCAAGGGCCAAGGCTTCTCAGTTCTCGTTGTCTATGCCACAGTTTTTGAGGTTGGCTTTAAGCCCATCTTTAAACCTCTTTTCCTGTCCACTGACATTCCATTTTCCGTTCTTGAGTTCAGAGTAGAGTAACTGCTTTGGGAGACGGTGATCGGGCATTCGGACAATGTGGCCAATTGATGGCAGGAGCATTGCTTCAATGCTGGTTGTCTTTGAAAAGAACATCTGTGCTTTTACTTCTTTTCATCAACATGATGTGTTCCCTCGCTGTTTCGTGGTTCACTTATTGTGGACTCGCTGTTTCACGGATTTCAAAAAAAAATTTTTAAAATATACATCATGGTATTTTTGCTGTTTTGTGGGGTTTTGCTGCTGCTGCTCTCCAAGGCACTTTCCCTCCTCAGTCCCCCCTCCCTCCCTCCAGCCTTCAAGGGCCTTTCCTTCCTTTCCTTCACTTTATTTTAAGTTTATAAAGACTTAAAATAGTGTATAACTACTGAAATTATGTATAAATATTAAAATAAATAGAGCATCCCTACATCGTGGTTTTTCACTTATTGTGGGAGGTCCTGGAACTTAACCCCAGCAATAAGTGAGGGAACACTGTAGTTGAATCTAAATTTGCCATCAAGGTCCCTTGGAGCTACTACTGGGGTGTCCTATAAAAGAAGGCACAGTTTCTTTTGGTGATTTAAATATGGAATGTTTGTGTTGGTGTTGCAGATGTTTTTTTTTTTAAAAAAGATTTCTGACATCATTATTTTGTTGGTGGAAGTACGATTTCCCCTCCTCTTCCCCCTGTTCTTTTAAATTGCCTTTAATGCCATTTAGCGCTGCTGCCAAACTCTTAATAATCTCTGTGGGATTTAATTTATGGGAGGATACATTTCTGTGTGATTCAAAGAATTTAGGAACAGTACTGTCGGCGTTTATTAGCTGCTCATATAGATTAGGAGGAAAAGGCAGCGGGAAATTCCTGCTGTGGATCTTCTCTCTTTGCAGTCACACCTCACTTTATTTTTAGGAAAAGAAATAACTTCCTTCCTGTGGTCCTTGATAACCACACAGAGATTTATTAACAAGCCACGGCAGGTTTCCCATCCCTGCTGTCCAGGGCACAGAGATGATAAGAACGCCTATTTCCGAAAGTCCCTATTGTGCACCAAACATGGTCCTGTTTCTAGAAATGGGTGGATGCCTGTTGAGTACAAGAGCCTGGACTCTGAAAATGAACCTTTGATTAAAAACAATAATATTCAAACTGGGAACAAGAGTCTCCAAACCACTCTGGGCAAGGAGGATTGAATGAAAAGTGGCCTCAATTGGACTATCCACATCCGTTTTGCTCCTTTTGGGATTCAATATGGCACAAGAATCCCTGAAGTAATGATTTTGAATATTGCCCTGAGAGATCTTAGAGCCCCCTCAAACTCACCATGCCCCCCCCACCATAGTTCAAAACTATACAGAGAGCTATTTAAGACATGATAATATCTAAAAAGCCATTCAATTATTAAATACCAAGGTGAGACTGAATGTATTTCCCTCAGAGATGCTAAGTGGCAGACTGCCTGGAATTCCTTACTCCCAAAGACTATGCCCCTGTGAAGGTAAAGAAATAGAAACAACAGAGCACATTTAATTGCAGTGCCACTATTATACAATACAATGTAGCCAACTTCTATATCAAATTTTGTCTCACATGAGCAGCCATCCCCCACAGGGATTGTTAGATATATTTTAGGGGACAAATGCCACAGGATTACGGTTGTAGCACAGAGACCAAGAAAGTCAAGCCCAGATGTAAAAGGGGGGTAACAAAAAGTTTATTGAACAAGGAGAATGACGGATGAAAGGAGGAGACAGTCCAAGGGTCACAGGAGAACAGATTCAGCGGAGATAAAACCCCGCCACAGGACTACACGGCAGCAAGAGTAACTGGAACCAGGAACAAGACACACAATGCCAAGATGCCAGAGATCACAGGAACACCAGACAAAAGCACCAGATCAACTCTTTGACCACCGCAAGGCAGCCTCATAAATTCATTCATTATATAGCTCTTAGGTGTCGGACTCGCCCGACGACTCCCTTTGATCAGGAGCAGCAGCTGTTTCATTTCCTACAGCTGCTGTGCCTTGTGCATTCCTTCAATTTTGCCAATGTTCTTGGAAACTTAAAGTATCCCAATCTGTCCCTGAAGCCTAAGAAGGCCAGTCTGAATCACTATCGAAGCCTAGGAAGGTATCAGAGTTAGACTCTTCATTACACACATCCCTTACTTCCTGAACCAAAGTTGATTCTAGGTCAGTATCACTTTCCTCTGATCCCATTTCTTCTTCCCCAGAAAAACCTTCAAAGGTTTCAGAATCTGAAGGAGCCCTAAGTATTTGCCGGGTCTTCTTTCTCTGCTCCAATCCCTCAAGGCTAGAATCACTTGCAGCCCTCTTTCTCCTACCTCCAGTGTCTTGATTACTCAGAGCCGCACCCCATTCCATACTATTGCTAGATGCTACTGACTCAGCATCTTCCTTATCACTACTAGCAGGAGACGCTGAAGGCTCTATTACAACACTTACTCTCACAGTGGCAAAATTCCTCGCAGTGAGAAAAAAATAACCAAACCTCTTAGAGGGGTATTTCTGGAAATCATGTAGATGTATCTTGTACAATAAACTTCTCCTGAGATGGGAGAATTGATAAACAACTGTTTGTTCACTTATGGGTCTATGGACCATGATAAATAATGTTGTTGTTGTTATATAATTCATTGAGAGAATTCTGAGCTTCTAGACTAGTGGTGGGCAAAATATGGTGCTAGGGCCACATTTTGCCCCTTAAAGGGGTTTTTGTGGCCTTCAACATTTCCAGAAAGCTTAGATCAACTTTGAGAATTTTCGTTATAGAATATTGGGTATACATATTTTAATATAAACAAGCAAACATAAAAACCACCAACTTTTGATAACCAAAATGAGACTTCTAGACACTTTGGTCTTTTGGTTTTATCTTTTGGTTCTTCAAACAGCCCCAGAATCTGCCACAGTTGTCCATCTCCCAGTTCTAAATGTTAAGTATTTGAGGTGTCCCTTGTATTTCAAAAATGGTGAATTGAGAAATATAGAAGTTACGCCAAACAGGACATTTAAAAAACTGATGTCATACTACGGAGATTACTATTAGCTTTTATAAATATTGAACAACAACATCCACCACACCATTATAAAAAAAATACAATAATTTACTATTAAGATACATTATGAGATAATGTCTATTGGCTAGCTCTAAAAGCCTTCAAAATCAGGGTGATCTTGTGAGGTCTTGAGACCTCTTCATCCCATTACATTTTTTTTAAAAAAGAGATAACATGGCCACTGGGGACAGAATCTGTAAATTAAAATGTTTTCCCTGAGCTGTAATGAGGAAGAAGGGTCTACATACTCTTAAATGAGGTTCATCAAATAGTCTTTAGCTTCACCCTAGGCTTGATAGATGGTGTTTTCTTTTATTTCGATAAATGTGATTTTAACGATTTCAGATAATTGAATCCCTGTTTGGAATTTACCCCCTACGACCTATACATGCAGTGAAAATTCCTTTGCAAGGAGCCCTGGCATCAAATACAAATAAACAACAACAACCTCCCATTATGAGATGTTGACCCTCAAAATAAAATAGGAAATGCCCCAGAGTGTTTCAAGGTATAGCTTGATGCAATTAAGAAACTGCCAAAGATTATGTGACATAAGGTATAAGTTCAGCCTTGAGCAGGTGAGGCTCTAATTGGACAGGAAGCAACTGCTTTGTGTTATAAGGGGGAACTGGATCCTTGGAGAGGATACCATTGGCAACCATGCCCCCTTTCCACAGAACCCCTGGACATCTCTCTTGCTCTTCAATATCATCCTGTCTCGCATTACCTCAATTAGCCTGGTGCCCTTAGGTTTGCTGGAAGGTGAAGTGATATTTATTCCCCAGTCCAGTCAGATTGTGTACGTAGAAGTAGACACCATTGTATTCTTACTTCATGTCACAAACATGTCTTGCAGTGGGCCTATTTGGGTGGAAACCTTCCTTGCAAGAATTCAATTAGTTGAGTTATTCTCTAAGTTAGGAAAAGTTTCCCCTTTTTAATTTTTTCAGATTACAAATGTCCAAATCCTCTAGATATACTGATATTCTGGGATCTGTTGTCTAAAAAAATTAAATAAGTTGACCAAACTCTTGTTATTTTAGTACAGTGTCATCTCAAGTGGCTTCCCATCCAGAGGTTGAGCTGATATTGAACTCCAGCTCTGCTTGGCCTAATTGTGTACACATAGGCTCTAGAACAGACCTGGGCAACCTACGGCCTGTGGGCCAGATGCGGCCCGGCAGCCGATTCTGTCCGGCCCGGGGAGAAGGGCGTCGGGGGGGGGGGGCAAGAGGAAAGGGTGCCACTGCCGCCATCCCATCGCGGAGTCCTTTGACGTTTCCCAAGAACACCCGAACTCTCTTGCTTTTGTGTGGGCCTGTGTCGACAGACAGCCTGCCGCTCTGGAGAACAATCGGAGGAGCGGCGGCTTTGGAGTGCCTGCCATCCTGGGAGGCGATCCAGGCCTACAGTGGGAGCAGTCGGTGACCTGCGGTGGCTGATCACCCTGGCGTCCCGGAAAACTTGATTGTCTTCCGGTTCGCCAGGGTGATCACCCGCCGCAGCTCGCCAACTGCTCCTGCTGCAGGCCCAGATCGCCTCCCGGGATGGCAAGCACTCCATGGCAGGGCGATCAGCTGGGGAACGGCTGGGGGCGAGAGCGGGAGGAGGCCTGCAGCCTCCGATCGTCTGCTGCTCTGCTCTGCTGCGGTAGCGGCTGGGTCTGCTTTGTTATCCTCTGGGCTGGGTCCATTGGGCCATTCCATCTTGGGATCCTTCCTCTCTTGAGGATGTCAGCCTCCATCTTGGTTCGCACCTTGTCTTCTTGAATTTCATTTTATTTATTTTAGTGGTTTTTATTATTATTTTATAATAATAATTTTATAATAATATAATATAATAAATAATATAATATAATGTTATATTATATTATAATTTCAATATATTATAATGCTTATATATATACTATAATATAATAATTATGATATTAATACTAATAATATATGAATATTTCTTGATCTATTAATATGTTAATATTAATGATGTGTAATATATAGTAAATATAGTAAATAAATAAATAATGTAGATTAGAATGTAGTTCAGCCTCTAGGTGCGGCCCTCCATAATATTTTTTGGCTCTCGTGTGGCCCCTTGGAAAAAATAATTGCCCACCCCTGCTCTAGAACCTGGTTGTGTTGAAGATTGTTGTGCCCATTCCATGATAGTAGAAAAAGCTTTTTGATATGACCACCTGTACTCTTTTTTTCCCTTTATGGTTGCCGTATGCACAGGACCTTCATATGGCTGGGACCTTGATTCATTCAACCTCTTGCTTGAGGGATGGGGGACATCTGTTGGAAGTAATCAGATGCCTTTCCTTCCAATTATTCAGAAACATTTAGGAAAACAACTCTCCCTTGATGATGCCTAAATGGTTTCTTTCTCTTCTATCTTGCTGTAATTATCGTAGCTCTTGGCTACTCATCTTACCTATTTCGGGAATGGTACGATGAAGGGCCTGCCAGCTCTGGTGGGAGAAGAACTAATTAGTCCTTGCCTTGGTGGAGGGATGAAGGAGAACAGAAGAAGTAGGTCATTCAAGCACAACCAGGGTGTGATTAGCCATCTATACAGAAACTTTTGAAGATCTCTAAGCACATTTAATGGATCACAAGTGGTCCCTTTGGTCCATCCAAATTGGGGGCCAAAACATTCAAACTTGAACCTTGGTTGTACTCCTGCTGTGACCCACTTCACGGTTTTGTGAAGTTTTGTGCATCGAAATGAAACACTGTTCTTACAACTTCCTTTTCTTCTTGAAAATAATACCCGATTGCATGGTGGGTCTTTCCTTTCTCTATTTTCACACTTAATGACTTGTTGCTAATTCTATTTGCTCATTCCTCATGGTAGATAGTAGTAGGCCTGCTACTTAGGGTTGTGCATTTCAGCTGAACCTCAATCTGTTTCTGCTGGCTGGATACTGGTAGGCCCCCGTATCTGTTTTCGTGCACCTCCCCAAAACAAGTGGGTAGCCAGATAGCCGTTTTCAGTCTGTAGCTGAAAAATGTGACTATATCCAGTCCATTAGTGACAATGGGGAACTTACGAGGTTTCAGTTCCTGGGAGCCTTTACTTTTTTCCTTGGGTGTCAGCAATGGGATTAATTATGGGTAGGGAGGAGGACTTTCCACAGAATACCCTTCTATATCATTCATTAAGACTTGGATTAAAAGCATCCGAGTTAAGCTACCACTCCTTCTGTGATCCTTTCCCTTCTGCCTGTAGAGGAGACCAGGTTTAATGCTTTGTTAAAGTTGTGTCTGCTCTTGAGGAGAGGCGCTGGAGGCAAGCTAATGCTTTCTCTCCATGCAGCACATCATACAGCTTTTCAAGGCATTTTAAGGAGACCCAGGAAAAGAAGAGTGATGCTATGGAGCTAACCTCATTGGGCTTCCTTAAAAAAAACCTCTTTTTTCTCCACTGCAGACCCTGCCTGGAGTGGGCACACTTCAATCTGTTGTCTGCTTTCTGCTTCAGGTTCAATGCTTCCTTAAATCTGATTCTACTTTCTACTCTAGAGGAGACGCAACTAGATGATATTAATTTTCAGAAAAGGGGGGGGGTTGTTTGCTGGGATTTATTATTATTATTATCTTTAGACATATTTGAAGGAGATGAAGGGTAGGAGGGGGGGAAAAGCTGAAACGGTGACTCTCCCAAGCCCTCAAACATGTGCGCACCCCACCTACCCATCTCACATGTCCCCAACTCCTAGTCAGTCCCACTAAATAAAAAAAACAAGAAAATAAAGGAAAAAAGAGAAAAGTCATAAAGATTAAATTGTGATGCCTAATAGGCGAGGAGTTGCTGAGATCGGATGCCTTGTTGTCTTGTAACAGACAAGAATCTGTGACAGCTGGATCCTTGCCACTGGACGAAGGAAATGGCTAAAAACAGATCTATGCTCAAGCCTACCACTACTGTATTTCTTCACTTCTGAGGTGCACTTCTTTTCTTGTATGGACATCTCTAAAAATGGGTTGTATCTTAGAATCGTAGATGTATCTTATGTATTTTTGGTGATAGTGAAATTAAGGTGCATCTTACAATCAATGCCATCTTACAATTGAAGAAATACAGTCACTGCCTTGGGGAATTGAGTCTCCTAAAAACACTTTGATGTGTTCCTGATCTGTTATGAATGAGCTTCTGTGAGGTGGGATTAAGTGCTCCTATGTTAGCATAATACAGTATATCTGCCTTTTGGTACTACCTACTAGGGGTGATTGATACATTAAAAAATTGATTTTAAACTCGTGGGGGGGGGGATTTCCATTGCCGGGTCGTTATAGAAATTATATTTAACCTGGTTATATTTAACCTGGTATGCCTCTGAGCTTGGGGGGGACGGGACGGAGGAGTGGGATGGCTTGGAGCCATCCCAGTCCTCCATTCCTTTGCCAGGCAGCAAGCTCAAAGGCTTACCGGGTTATATTTAACCCGGTATGCCTCTGAGCTTGGGGGGGACGGGGACGGAGGAGTAGGATGGCTTGTAGTCTTGGCGCTGTTTAGATCTTGGTAGGGGAGGAGGATCAGAGGGCTGGCAAGAGGAGAAAGGAGGGGGCTGCTGCCCTCCAGTCTCCTCTTGCGAGTTGAGAACTGAGGAGGGGGGAAACGACCTAATAACGTGACCTTTACAAAAAAATGGTGATCCAGGGTTCGGTTTTGAAACTTCACTTCTGGGTTGGATGCCGAGGGTCAATATAAGGTCAAAATAATTTCAAATACGAATTAACGGATTTCAAAGTATTTAAATTGGAGATATCCACCCCTACTACCTACTTTGATATGAGTAGATAAGGATATTGTTTGCTATTCTGCCTTAGGTGGTAAAAATTCTTAGGCAGGTTCTGATGTGCAGAAACCTTGATGTGACATTATATGTCCAGTTACCTTTACCTGTATCACATACAGGTAAAGTTCTCCTATCTTGATATTTAAAAGATGAAGAAGATAGCAGAGAATGGACATGCCTACAAACTCTTGAGAGCGACAATTTAACTTGAGATATAAAGAAGTAGACAAAAAGTACATCTACACTGTAGAATGAATACAATTTGACACTACTTTAACTGCCATGATGAAATGTTATAGAGTCATGGGAAGTGCAGTTTTGCAAGGTCTTTAGAGTGCCGGCATCTCACCCAATTATATCTCCTATTATTTTATAGCACTGAGGGCCCTTCCAGACTTATAATACTTTAAATTGGATTATATGCATCCACACTGCCAGATAATCTGGGATAAACAGAAAACCTGGGATCAGTTCCTGGGAGATAGGGCATGTCTGGAAGGACCCTGAGGATGGCAATTAAAGTGGCATTAAGCTGCATTCATTGTATTATGTAAATGCACCCTTATCTACGAAAGCATATCTTACCAACTTTGTTCTCTCAGTTGGTTTCTAAAATGTTACGGGATCCCTTTGGTCAGAGTGTAGCAGCTTTCTCCATACTGACTTTCCATCATGAGACCTGTCGTTCAATATATTTGGTTGTCAAATGTTAGAGCAGACTAAGCTGGATTAAAGCTTCATTAAAGTTGCTTTGCCTGAACAACACGCCCAGTTGTATTTCAAAAAAGGTAACTCTGTCATGGGCTCACCAATTGTATAATTCATAACAAGGCAGCTTCCAATATCCTTTGTAAACCCAACACTTTCTTTACCATCTCCACTCCTAGAGCTATGGAGACAGGCTTAATCCTGCCAGCGCATAAACTATTCTTAGACTATCGCTTATAAAACACCACGTCCCCTTGAAACTCTGTGGGATTTGTGTTCATAAATTGCCTAATTGCTTTTGAAAACCCACCCACACACACCTCGCAGAGGGCAGTCCCTTTCCTATGGAACCTAAACATGCAATGAATGGCGAGATGGAGAGATGGAGACACCGTTGCGTTGCTGAGGTTGATGGGTGGGAACGTCTGAAAAACTCTTCAATATTTATAACCATAAACACCCACCACAGCCTTTAAAATAATATATTTCCTGCAAGCAAAAAAGCCCTGGAAAGGTGTAGACAAAGGGCATGTTGTGGTTTCATATGCATCACAGAGAATAAGACAACCAACTATGTACCTTTCTGTTTGTTTGTTATGTTTATGTCCAATGAGCTCAAGGCAGCATCTGTGCTGCTTTATCTTACTTTCTTGTCATAACAACACTATGAGGTAGGTCTAAGGCAGTGGTTCTCAACCTGTGGCTCTCACCTCCTAGAAATCCTAACAGCTGTTAAACTGGCTGGGATTTCTGGAAGTTGTAGGCCAAAACACCTGGGGACCCACAAGTTGAGAAGCCAGAGGATGTTTGGCAGAGTGGGTTAAGGTGGTGGTTAATGCCTCCTTACAGGAGGGCAAATTTCCAGACAGCTTAAAGCAAGCTGTTATAAAACCGGTGTTGAAAAAACCATCACTGGACCCCACTCAATTAGTGAACTATCGGCTAGTTTCCAATCTCCCCTATTTGGGCAAAGTCATGGAACGTGTGGTGGCTTCACAACTCCAGGGGTTCTTGGTAGACACTGATTATCTTGATCCGGCACAGTCTGGCTTTAGGGCGGGACATGGTACTGAAACAGCCTTGGTCGCCTTGGTAGATGATCTATGGCAGGAACTCAACAGGGGGAGTGTGTCCCTGTTGGTTCTGCTGGACCTCTCAGCAGCTTTCGATACCGTTAATCACGGTAGCCTTCTGGGTCGCCTTGCAGAAATGGGGCTTGGGGGCACTGCTTTGCAGTGGCTCCAATCCTTCCTGGAGGGTCGTACCCAGAAGGTGTCATTGGATGACACCTGTTCGGCTCCACAACCGTTGTCTTGTGGAGTCCCTCAGGGTTCAGTACTATCCCCGATGTTATTTAACATCTACATGAAACTGCTGGGAGAGATCATTCGGAGTTTCGGAGTAAGGTGTTATCTGTATGCAGATGATGTCCAGATCTGTCACTCCTTCCCACCTGTCACCAAGGAGGCTGTCCAGACTTTGAACCAGTGCTTGGCTGCTGTGTCGGAGTGGATGAGGGCTAGGAAATTGAAACTTAATCCAGACAAGACAGAGGTCCTCCTGGTCAGTCGAAAGGCTGAACAGGGCATAGGGTTACAGCCTGTGTTGGATGGGGTTACACTCCCCCTGAAGATGCAGGTTCGCAGTCTAGGAGTGATCCTGGACTCATCGCTGAGCCTGGGACCTCAGGTCTTGGCGGTGGCCCGGGGAGTTTTTGCACAGTTAAGACTCGTGTGCCAGCTGCACCCGTACCTTGGGAAGTCCGATCTGGCTATGGTCATCCACGCTGTGGTCACATCCCGAATAGATTACTGCAACACACTCTATGTGGGGCTGCCTTTGAAGACAGTTCAGAAATGGCAATTAATCCAACGGGTGGCAGCCAGATTACTAACTGGAGCTACATACAGGGAGCATACCACCCCCCTGTTGTGTCAGCTCCACTGGCTACCTGTCCAATTCCAAGCTCAATTCAAAGTGCTGGTTTTGACCTTTAAGGCTCTATACAGTTCTGGCCCAGTTTACTTGTCCGAACGCATCAGCCGCTACGTCCCACCTCGTAATTTAAGATCATCCGGGGAGGCCCTGTCTCGCTCCCGCCTACTTCTCAAATGCGGTTGGTGGAGACAAGAGATAGGGCCTTCCCGGTGGTGTCATATGCAAGCTCAGATCACATTCCTGAGTGTTTTCATTTTAAAACCAAGTCATTAAAGATCTGTTAATACTACAAAGGGAAGACTGAACATGTGTATGTTAAGCCTGAAGGCAAAGAGAAGCTGGAGATGATTCCCCAATGGCCCACTTCTTTTCCTGCCCAGAACTATGCCATCCCTCCAAAATGGAAACCCTGTGTCCTTAAAATAATTATGCTTGGAAGACCACCATTCCCAATCAGATATGTGTTTCCTCGTTATCCATTAGGATTGGGTTCCAGGACCTCCATGGATACCAAAATCTGTGGATTGTGTTTAAATTTAAAGCCTCAAATGGTAAGCTTGATATATGCTGTGCCGTTACTGTTTTTACTTTCTACTTAAGCACAAAAATCACACAAAACAAAAATTTCAGAATTCTGGGTTTAAGAATTTCTTAAATTCTCTTGTTGCTGTGTTATTCTGGACATTCTGGGCATACTGAGCCCATATCCTTAATATACATCTCTCTCGGCATTACTTTGTGAACGAAGATTCAGGAAGGACTCATCCCACGCTGTTTACAAGCGCGTTGATGACTAAAAAGGCCAATCTGAGATAAGCAAGTTCGGTTGCAGAAAGCACAGCAGAAAGTCTCCTTGGGTGATGTTGTTTCCAAGTTGCGGTTCTTTCTGCATTGTTGTTTCTCTTAGAGACTCATTCGGCATGTCTTCTTGAAAGAGGCCGCAGCATTGTGGATAGTGCATCTCCATGCCTCCCGATGTGAGGCCAGGGTGGAGCATTGTTGGTGATCAATCTGGCTGAGCCTGAGATGTTGTTTCAGGGAGTCCTTATATCTCTTTTTGGGGGCACCTCTCTTGCGCTGACCCGTGGTGAGTTCACCATACAGTAGTATCTTTGGGAGGCTGTGGTCCTCCATCCTAGAGATGTGCCCTGCCCAGCGCAGCTGTGTTCTCAATAGCATGGCCTCAATGCTGGTGATCCCTGTTTGCTCAAGGACAGCAACATTAGTCACATAGTCGGTCCAGTGTATATTTAGGATTGTGCAAAGACAGCGCTGATGAAAGCGTTCGAGGAGTCGTAGGTGTTGGCGATAGGTGACCCATGGGTCTGAAACATGGGAAACATGTAATATACATATGGCATCGTGAAATGATGTCTGATGTAAAATGGCATAAATCAAGATTTTCAAGCTGTGGATGGCTGAATCTATGGATATAAAATGAGTGGATATGGAGAGACAACAGTATTGAGTAAAAATGTGATCTATGGTAAAGTTAGTTTGTATATTTGTAGTGTGCATACTGACAAGCTGGAAAGTATCCAGAGAAAGACAGTTGCAATGTTAAAGAAGAATGGCTGGAGAACTTGGAATAATTTAAGGAGCTAAAGATCTTTAAATATCTTAAGGACAGTTGTACAAAAGAAGGAATAAGCTTGTGTTGTGGTGCTCCAGGGAGTTGGGCCCAAAACAATGAAGGGATATTCTGAGGAATCATGAACAAGAATGGTTTGATGTTAAGAGCTGTCTTAGGGTGGCCATTACACTGCCATTCAAACATCCAGATTTCCTGCTTTGATATGGATTATATTAGTCAACACTGCCATAGAATCCGGTTCTAAGCAGATAATCTGGATTTTATGTGGCAGTGTCGATGTAGGATCCTTTGTTGAATTTTTGTAAAAGCAGAGGTTGGGTGAGCACCTCTCAGTGTAGCACCCATGGGTCCGCTCGGGCAACGGGGGAGGGGTAATGCACCAGGGGTCCCGTTGGCATTGGGACCCGCACAGGCTGAAAGGGATTCGGAGGATGAGTTGGAAGGCCCAGAGCAAGATTGGTCCGCGGTGCCTTTGCCCAGTCCACCGCCAGAGAGTTTAGCCTGGGATTTCGAATGGGAGCACTCTCCCGGGGAAGGAGCGGACCAGGTGGAGATGGGAGGCAGTGAAGCAGATAGCGGAGATAGTTATGAATTCCCAAATGGCCGAGGTTCCCAGGAGCTGGCTGAACAGCAGATGGAGGCTAGCGGATGGGAAACTTCGGGGGAGGCTACTTCTCAGGAAGATAGCGATACTAGGCTGGAAGAGCGGGGCTGTTCTCATAACAGGCGCAGGGACATAGAGGAGGGCAGGAGGAGCTGGCACCTGTCCCTAGACCGTCACCGTTCGGAAAGTAGAGACTGGAGGCGCCGGGCCCTAGATCGTCGGGGGGCCCGGCCGAGGGATTAAGTACGGCCCCGTGGGAACTGATCCTCAGTTCTCCGGCCACGTCTATACTGAATAGGCGCGAAGCGGAGTGGGACCACAAGCCAACCGTGGTCATCAAGTCTTGCCTTGCCTTTGCCTTGTTTCCTGAGCCGCAGTGGTTTGCGGCACTTTGCCCTGGTTCCTGATTCGCATTGGATGCGAAACCTTGCCCTGTTTCCTGATCCGCATTGAATTGCGGAGCCTTGCCTCGCTTCAAGCTATTTGCCATATACTTTGGACTATTGACTTTATACTTTGAATACTTGCATTCATTGGACTATATACCCTTTGGACTGTTTTTATATTCAATAAACTAGTTAGCCTTTGATACGTCTCCGTGTGTGTGTTAAAGGGGCAGTTCTAAGTCGGCGTTCGTGACAGTTGGCCGGAGAACTCCTCGAACCCCTTTTGCACCACGGGACGTACCAGGAACCGCAGACAGCGCACTCAGGCTCCCATCGTCCCCACGGTTGCCATGGCTAACCTGACGGATCAGCAGGTGCAGGACATGCAACGAGAATTGGGGGAGCTGCGGACCCGGGCCGGACGGCACCCGGGGGTGAGCCCACCTGGCCACTTCAGTGGCAATCCGGCCCAGGTGGAGGTTTTTGTGTGCCAAGTGGAACTTTACTTGGAGCAGCGCCCCAACGAGTTCGCCAATGATCGAGCCAAGGTGGTTTTTGTCTTCAATCTGCTGGAAGGGTCTGCGGCAACGTGGGCCACCGCATTGATCCGGGCGCAGTCCCCCCATACCGCCACGCTGCAGGCTTTCCTGGATGCGATCAGGGAAACATGGGGGGCCCCGGTGAATGAAGAACTGGCTGAGAGGGATCTGGCCCGGCTGACGTGCAAGGATATCTCCCTGTCCCAGTACATCTCCCGTTTTCGTGTTCTGGCTTCCCAGACGCAGTGGGGTCTGCCGTCGTTGCGGTATCACTACATTGCGGGATTGCCGTCGGAACTGCAACAGGAGATGATCAAACATCCTCGGCCCGCAGATCTGGAGGCTGCCATCACCTTGAGCCTTCGGTTGGAAGCGGGGCTGCAAACCAGGAGACGGTGGGACAAGGGCGTGATGGAGAAACCGGTGGCGCGGAAGGAAGGGGCTGGACACTTCAACCCCGGCAATTACCAGTGCCGGCGGGCCCGGATGACCCGGAGCCCATGCAGTTGGGTACAGTTCGACCCAAAGTAGACCAAGCGGAGAAGGCCCGGCATCAGCGCCTCAACTTGTGCTGGTACTGCGGGGGCTGGACATTTTTCTAAGGAGTGCCCCCAGAAGCCGCGTGGAAAGACTCCTCGGGCCTCTGCCGCCCTCGGAGGGGCCCCAGAGCCCGAAGAGGCCCTTCAGGCGACGGGGGAAGGGGCCGGCCGGGTGTAAGAGGGTTCGCTCACTCGGCCGACGTCGCTAACCTCCCCCTGAACCCAAGACTGGACAATTGTTCCTTGTAATGGTCAGTTTGTGGTCGCCAGAGAAGGGGCCAATGATGGTCCATGCCATGATTGACTCGGGAGCGACCAACAACTTCATCGATGCGGACTATGCCAAGTCTGCCGGATTAAATTTTCTTGATCTCCAAGAGCCTAAGGGTGTCCAAACCATTGATGGGAGAGTCCTGAAAACAGGGGCTGTGACGCAATATACGGCTCCTACCAGGATGTGGACTAGCTCCCATAAAGAGGACATTTCTTTCCTTGTGACCAGGCTCCCAGATTTCCCCATTGTCCTGGGCATTGTGTGGCTCGCACTCCACGACCCCCAGATCTCCTGGGCTAAGAGGCAGCTAATTTTTTCTTCGGACCATTGCCAGGGCCACTGCATGACGGCCCGGGCGTGCCTGGCCCAAGAAGTGGAGAATGTGGCTACCTTGCCCAAGAAGTATGCCGGATTTTGGGATGTCTTCAGTGAGAAGGAGGCAGAACGCTTGCCTCCCCACCGGCCCTATGACTGTGCCATTGAACTGCAACCGGGGGCCCCGATCCCGCGGGGAAGGCTCTACCCTCTCTCGGAACCAGAGCAACAGGCTCTCCGAGATTTCCTGGATGAGAACCTGCGGAAGGGGTTCATTCGCCCTCCCAGTCCCCGGCTGGGGCTCCGATTCTTTTCGTCAAGAAGACATCGGGGGAGTGGCGGCTGGGCACTGACTACAGGGAACTCAACAAGATCACGATCCGAATCGCTATCCCCTGCCCTTGATCCCCGAGCTCTTGGAGCGGATGCGGGGCGCCAAGGTGTTCACTAAACTGGACCTGAGGGGGGCCTACAACCTTGTCCGGATTCGCCAGGGTGATGAATGGAAGACGGCCTTCCAGACCAAGTGGGGCAGTTTTGAATACCTGGTGATGGGATTCGGTTTGTGCAACGCTCCCGCCTGTTTCCAACATTTCATGAATGACATTTTCCGAGACCTGTTGGACCGCTATCTGGCGGTCTACTTAGACGATCTGCTGATTTTTCTCCGGATCAGGCGACCCATGATCGCCATGTCAAGGAAGTGCTCCAGAGACTGAGGGCCCACGGGCTCTATGCTAAGCTGGAGAAGTGTGCTTTCGACTTGCGTGAGGTGGACTTTCTGGGCTACCGTATCTCACCTACGGGCATTGCCATGGATGACACCAAGGTCCAAGCCGTGGTTGACTGGGCACCCCCTGCTAGCAAAAAAGACATTCAAAGATTCCTGGGCTTTGCCAACTACTACAGAAAGTTCATTCCTGACTTTGCCAAGTGGGCTGATCCGATCACCCAGTGTTTGCGGGGAAAGGTGCCGCCCGGTGGACTCCGGAGGCCGATGTGGGGTTTCGCAAGTTGAAGCAGCTGTTCACCACTCAGCCGCTGTTGCAGCACCCCAACCCCCGCACCCCTTTCATCGTCCAGGCCGATGCTTCGGATGTGGCGGTGGGAGCGATCCTGCTACAGCCTCAGGGGACGGACTTGTTGCCCTGTGCCTACTACTCCCGGCAGCTGATGGCTCCGGAAAAGAACTACACCATTTGGGAGAAGGAACTGTTGGCCATCAAGGTGGCTTTCGAGGTCTGGAGGCACCTGCTTGAAGGGGCCAAGTTCCCGGTGGAGGTCCACACCGACCACCGGAACTTGGAGCAGTGGAAATGCCAGCGCAAGTTGAACCAGAGGCAACAGAGATGGTCCCTGTTCTTTGAGCGATTCAATTTCCGCATTCACTATGTGACCCCCAAGCAGACCAAGCAAGCTGATGCGCTGTCCCGAAAGCCGGAGTATGTTCGTGAGGGCGACGGGCCGTCCGAGGCCCGGTTGCTTAAAGCGGAGAACTTTGCGGCTGCTCGGGCGCGTCCTGTCAACCCTCCGGTGGCTCCGCCAGCCCCTGGCGACAAGAGGCCCTTGAGTGTGCGGGTCCAGGCTCGCCAGCGGACCGACCCGTGGGTGCAGGAGCAACTGACCAAGGGCCCTCCGGCTCCGTTTCAGGTAAAGAATGGGGTACTTTACCACCGGGACTCTGTCTATGTTTCCCCTGGGCCCGAGCGGGAGGACATTCTCAAGCTTTGCCACGATAGCCGGGCCGCAGGCCATTTTGGGCTTTTCAAGACTCTCCAACTGGTCCTCCGGGACTTTTGGTGGCTTAAGGTGCGGAGAGATGTGGAGGACTATGTGGGATCCTGCCCTGTGTGTCATCGGGCTAAGAACCAGGGGGGCAAGCCGGCCGGTTTGCTCCAGCCGCTTCCGACCCCCTCTGCCCCTTGGAAGATGATTTCGGCCGATTTCATCACTGACCTCCCCAAGTCCAAGGGTTTCACCACGATACTGGTCGTGGTGGACTGTTTCACCAAAATGGGTCACTTCATCCCCTGTGTGGGGGTGCCTACTGCCAAAGAGACTGCTGATATGTTTGTGCAACATGTGTTTCGGCTGCATGGACTTCCCCAGAGCCTGGTGACTGACCGGGGCACTCAATTCACTTCCCAGTTCTGGAAGGCCGTCCAGAAGCTGCTGGGGATTGATGTGCGGATGTCCACGGCTCATCACCCGCAGACCGATGGCCAGACCGAAAGGGTCAATGCCACCTTGGAGCAGTATCTGCGCTGCTATGTCAACTATCAGCAAAACAATTGGGCGTCCCTGTTGTCCTTGGCAGAGTTTGCTTACAACAATGCGACGCAGGAATCCATCAAAGAGACTCCTTTCTTTGCCAACTATGGACACCACCCTCGGTTCTACCCGCCGGTGGACCCGTCCGCGGATGTTTCCGAGGCTAAGGATTGGCTTCGAGAGCTCACTGCACTCCAAGACTTGCTACGTACTCAATTGGACCAGGCGAAAGCTGACTACAAGCGGATGGCTGATCGGCGGCGCCAGGAGGGCCCCGACATCCTTGTGGGGGATAAAGTTTGGCTGTCCACCAAGAATTTGCCCACGCAGCGACCCACCCGCAAGCTGGATGCGAGATTTTTGGGTCCCTACAAGGTTTTGGAGAAGGTGGGGCCTGTTTCCTTCAAACTACAACTCCCAGCGGACATGAAACTCCACCCGGTGTTTCATCGTTCGTTGCTCCGCCCGGCGAAGGGGGTGCGGCCTGACGTGACGCAGCCGCCTCCTCCCCCTGTGATGCGGGAGGGCGGGGGGGAGGTCGAGGTGCAGGACATCTTGGATGCCCGCCTCCGCTACAGGAAGTTGGAGTACTTCATTGACTGGAAGGGGTTTGGCCCGGAAGAACGCGCTTGGGTCAAGGCTCGAGATGTTCACGCCCCGGAGTTGGTGGCTCGCTTCCACCGCAACTACCCTGACAAGCCCAAGCCCCGGGGGCGGCCCAGGGGGGGCCCTGAGGGGGGGGGATAGTGTAGCACCCATGGGTCCGCTCGGGCAACGGGGGAGGGGTAATGCACCAGGGGTCCCGTTGGCATTGGGACCCGCACAGGCTGAAAGGGATTCGGAGGATGAGTTGGAAGGCCCAGAGCAAGATTGGTCCGCGGTGCCTTTGCCCAGTCCACCGCCAGAGAGTTTAGCCTGGGATTTCGAATGGGAGCACTCTCCCGGGGAAGGAGCGGACCAGGTGGAGATGGGAGGCAGTGAAGCAGATAGCGGAGATAGTTATGAATTCCCAAATGGCCGAGGTTCCCAGGAGCTGGCTGAACAGCAGATGGAGGCTAGCGGATGGGAAATCTCGGGAGGCTACTTCTCAGGAAGATAGCGATACTAGGCTGGAAGAGCGGGGCCGTTCTCATAACAGGCGCAGGGACATAGAGGAGGGCAGGAGGAGCTGGCACCTGTCCCTAGACCGTCACCGTTCGGAAAGTAGAGACTGGAGGCGCCGGGCCCTAGATCGTCGGGGGGCCCGGCCGAGGGATTAAGTACGGCCCCGTGGGAACTGATCCTCAGTTCTCCGGCCACGTCTATACTGAATAGGCGCGAAGCGGAGTGGGACCACAAGCTAACCGTGGTCATCAAGTCTTGCCTTGCCTTTGCCTTGTTTCCTGAGCCGCAGTGGTTTGCGGCACTTTGCCCTGGTTCCTGATTCGCATTGGATGCGAAACCTTGCCCTGTTTCCTGATCCGCATTGAATTGCGGAGCCTTGCCTCGCTTCAAGCTATTTGCCATATACTTTGGACTATTGACTTTATACTTTGAATACTTGCATTCATTGGACTATATACCCTTTGGACTGTTTTTATATTCAATAAACTAGTTAGCCTTTGATACGTCTCCGTGTGTGTGTTAAAGGGGCAGTTCTAAGTTGGCGTTCGTGACACTCAGGGGTGTTTTAACTGTAATTTTTGTGCTGGATGACCTTTGGGATGCCTTCCAATTATATGATTCTGTTTATGTTTTCTCAGTACCAATTACTACTTATGGCTGGAAAATCCTGGATGTTCTAGTCCAAAAGGTGACTTTGCTAAGTGCTATTACCCCAACTCAATACTAGACCCAAGTCTGAGCATAGGAACCTGCACAACACTGAGCATTTGCCATCTCATAAATGTTTCTGTTTGTTAGGAAAGTCAACTTGAATTCTGAAAGAAATGAATTCATGAGAGGAGCCAGCTGTGGAGAGGCATTTCCTTGTATAAATAGAAAGCCTTTCTGATGCATGTCATGGTTAATTTGCCTGGGAGTCAGGAGATTATAAAAGTTTGCATTTCTACCCCTAAGTAACCCAAGCCCATGAAGGTGGAATACATTCATTGTTTGATTTCTGTTACTACTATGTGGAAGTGAGGTGTGTGGCGAACCCAGAACACCATCTGCAAGCTCTTCTTAATACACTTTGGAAAGTTGCCAGCAGAGTGATCTTTTATTTATATTCTGCGTGACACTTGGATGGGCCTGAAAAGAGCACCCTTGGATTTGCCATCTTCAGCCTTCCACCAGCCAAGAATCCCCACTTGGCTACTACGGTATTCTGCATCTCACAAACATGATCCGAATGGATTTAAATGATGCAAGAAAAGAGATTTCACAAGAAATTTTTGAGTGTAAGAGTTGCTTAGTATTGGAATGGACTTAAAGGGTTCATTTAATCCAGTGGTTCCCAACCTTTTTTTGGCCAGGGACCACTTTAACCAGGGAGACCAGGGACCACTTGGCCAGGGACCACTTGGCCAGGGACCACTTGACCAGGGAACACTTGACCAGGGAACACTTGACCAGGGAACACTTTGACCAGGGACCACTCTCCAACATTAGTACCAAAAGGGTTACAAATCATGTTTTGGTCAACTTTAGATTTGGTTTGAATAGTTGAGGCGCTGATTCAGAAAATTGCACTGTATAGACAACATCAGCTTTAGATTATAAAATATGTTTTTTGTGGGTGAGCAGATAGCAACTACTGGATGGAATATGTCCTGTATCGGAAATTAGAGCTGATGTTGTCTATACAATGCAATTTTCTGAATCATCACCCCAAATATTCAAACCAAATCTAAAGTTGACCAAAACCTGATTTGTAACCCTTTTGGTACTAATGTTGAAGAGTGGTCACTGGTCAAAGTGGTCCCTGGTCAAAAAAAAGGTTGGGGACCACTGCCTTAGGGCCACCGTGCATCAGAAATGATTTACATCAACAGTCATGGTCCAGAAGTACTTTCATTGTATTCCTGCATGCAGGACTTTGGGCTTAGGTGGCCTTTCCAGCTCTATGAGTGTTTATTTCTGTAAAGTCTTACTTTTGTTATTTTCCATGAACATCATGATACACCATTCCTTTGTGGAATTATGGGATGGTAAAGGAGGGTGTTTAGCTCAGTGATAGAGCACTCCTTTCAGCTCAGCTGTTTTGTGCTGGTTTACTGTTGCCTGGTGATTTTGCTCAACTTGCTTGTTATTTCCATTGTTTACTTCTCTCTGGGCATGTTTGTTCATTTTGCTTGTCAGCCTCTTTAGAAATTTTAGCTTAAAAGCAGAACATTTTTTTAAAAAAAAAATAATGACAGGGAAGGATTAGGAACCGTGAGCAAGTTTTATGGGCTAAAAAAATATGTCTCACCTTTACCGAGTTCATTCAAGAGACCTTTGGTAAATTTTTCAATAGGGCAATAACCTTTTGTCACTTCATCAGTTAGATTCATCGATAAGAACCTTTTCAAACATAGACTAAAAAGGCAACCCAATTAATCAGGAAATATGTGGTTTGTCTCAAAGGTTAATTATTTTATAATGTAAGTGCTTTTTAAAAAAAATAATGGCAGATGGAGCGAGGGAATAGAGAAGCAAGGGGCAGGAGAAAGGTACATATTTGAAGATAGAGGTTTTGCAAGATAAGCTTAATTCAATGCTGTGGAGAACTCTCCCACATTGCTATTGCAATGGATTTTTTTTAGATCAGTGTTTCTCAACCTGGGGGTCAGGACCCCTGGGAAGTCGCAAGGGGGTGTCAGAGGGGTCATCAAAGACCATCGGAAAACACAATATTTTCTGTTGGTCATGAGACTTCTGTGTGGGAAGTTTGGCCCAATTCTATCGTTGGTGGGGTTTAGAAAGCTCTTTGATTGCAGGTGAATGATAAACTCCGGCAATTACAACCCCCAAATGTTAAGATCTGTTTCCCCCAAACTCCACCAATGTTCACATTGGGTATATTGAGTATTTGTGCCAAGTTCAGTCCAGATCTATCATTGTTTGGGTCCACAGTGCTCTCTGGATGTAGGTGAACTCAACTCCAAAACTCAAGGTCAATGCCCACCAAACCCTCCCAGAATTTTCAGTTGGTCATTGGAGTTTTGTGTGCCAAGTTTGGTTCATTTCCATCGTTGGTGGAGTTCAGAATGCTCTTTCTTTGTAGATGAACTAAATCCCAGGAACTACATCACCCAAATGACAAACTCAAATGACTGACTTGACTTTGAAGGAGCTGGGGGTGGCGATGGCCAACAAGGATCTCTGGCATGGTCTGGTCCAGTGTTTCCCAACCAGTGTGCCGTGGCACACTAGTGTGCTGTGAGCGATCATCCGGTGTGCCGTGGGAAATTGGAACCTCCAATACCCTTTATTCCCCCTCCTGCCGAACACTTTTTCTTCTCCACCCGGGCTCCCTTCTTCCCAGCCTCACTCTGCTTGCTTTGCCTCGCTGTGCTCATGCTGCTGCTTCTGCAGGAGGGGGGAGGGGGGAAGACGTGACCCGTGCCAGCGCTACTGCGCAAACTCACCCCACGTCTTCCTCCCTCCCCTCCACAGTGCTGTCTGGATATAGGTGAACTACAACTCCAAAACTCAAGGTCAATGCCCACCAAACTCTTATAGTATTTCCTCTTTGTTATGGTAGTTCTTTTTGGGAAGTTTGATTCCATTCCATCATAGGTGGAGTTCAGAATGCTCTTTGATTGCGGGTGAACTATAACTCCCAGCTGTTGAGCAAGACCTTCGGGTGTGTCTTTCTGCCATTCCTGCCAGGATATCTATGTTGTGTTCATTGAAACAGGCCCAGGTTTCACACTGAGTGTATAAATACATTTAAAAAACATATTAACTATATGTATTACTGTTTTAGAGTGTCATTTTGGTTGGTGGGATGCCCCAGGATTTTGTAAATGTAAAAAATGTGCCACAGCTCAAAAAAAGGTTGAAAAACACTGGTCTGATCTATGAGGTCATGAAGACTCGGAAGCAACTGAATGAATAAACAACAAAAAGAAGAAAATGTTATAGAGTGCATAACTTTAGAACTTTAGAAAAGTAAATTCCCAGGCACTTGGAGTGCCCGATTTTTAAATGGTGTGTACCACAGTATATTAGTTGCATCAGAATAAAAATTTCCCTTCCAATCAATATGAAAATGTAACCACTTTAAAATAGTATTTGTTTATTTATATCCACAAAATTGTGACCAGCAAATTAATTAGTATCATAACCTTTTAATTGGGTGACTGTCTCTCTTTCGAAGAACCGTGGGCTCAAAACCATGCCATCTCTGGAAGACCAGACAATGGAAGCAGGAAGACAGATTTTTCCCTATTAAGCTTCTCGGTTTCTACATTTGGCTTTCATTACACTGAAGCTGTCTCTTGCCATTGTCAGGCTGCGAGATTTGCTGCCCCGAAAGGTCACTGATTCCGCTGATGAATCCACGTTTTCTAAAAGGTGTTGGGATAATTTTTACAGCGCTTAATAAGTATTGTAATCATGGAGGATATGAGGAAGATAATCTTCTCTTTTGTAGAGGCTTTAGAAATTGGCAACTGCAAAGGGACACGGAGCAGTCATCTAGAAACTTGTGCTCGGACTCCCATTTAGACAGGTGAAGGATGAAAAGCACCCTAGTAATGATTGGTCTGGAAATATCAGGCAACTTGGTGCTAGTGGATCCGTTCCCTTTTTCTTTTAGGGGGGAAGACATTGATGCTGGGAAGTGGGAAAAGACAAAAAATGCTATGCAAACGTGTCTGGTGGCTATACGCAATTTTATTTCGCTCGTAGTCTGGCACATATAAAATCGAAATGGCTCTTTAAACATATAAAATACAAGGCAATATAAAATGCAGAATGCTGTTAGCTTTATATAGCTAATATATGTAGCACCACACTTGGCTGCGTGATCTTGGAAGGTGTAGTCTAAGAAAAGGAACTTTTCCCGATCCAGATGTCGAACCTTCTTAATGCATGACATATACACAGGCCTAGCAGTGGCAGATAATTGTTCAGTCAGCCCAGTGATGGTTATGCAAATGATAAATCATATGGAGAGGTCATCATCACCACCATCATCATCTATGGGGCACACAATATATCATAATCCCCAAAGAATATATCATAATCCCCAAAGTCTCCATCACAGATCAGCTGTGCTGCCACCTGGACTAAGGTGGATCGGCGTTGCTTGTGTTATTGGACCTCACAGCAGCGTTTGATACAGTCGATTATGATCTTTTGACTCACCACCTTGCCGGGGCCGGGGTGAGGGGGACGGCTCTGAATTGGCTGTCCTCCTTTCTCCTGAACCGGACTCAGCGAGTGAGGAGGGGCGAGGTGGTCTCTGGGGGTTCCCCACTTCTGTGTGGGGTTCCCCAGGGGGCCACTCTCTCCCCTCTATTATTTAACATCTACATGCGACCACTTGCCCAGCTGGTACGCAGCTTTGGGTTTGAGTGTCATCAGTACGCTGATGACACTCAGCGTGTTCTGAGGATGGAAGGCCATCCTGACTCTGTACCCAATAATTTCCATCTTTGTCTCAAAGCCGTTACTGGATGACTGCGAGCCAGTAGGTTGAAGGTGAATCCAGTGAAGACGGAGATCCTTTGGCTAGGTTGCCTGGGCGGTGGGGAACTCCAGCTTCCGATCCTGGACAGCGTGGCCTTATGCCCGTCGTCGTTGGTAAAAAGCCTTGGTGTCCACCTGGATTCCCGGCTCTCCATGGAGACTCAGCTCTCCATGGTCAGCCGGGCTGCATTTTTATCTCCGCCAGGCTCGGAAGTTGGCCCCCTACCTGTCCCGTCGCGATCTGGCCTCGGTGATTCAAGCAACGGTCATCTCAAGATTAGACTATTGTAACGCTCTTTACATTGGCCTACCTCTGTCGGTGATCCGGAAGCTTAAGCTGGTGCAGAACGCTGCAGCCCGGGTGCTTACAGGCACGCCTGTGAGCCATCACATCACACCCATTCTGCAGGAACTGCACTGGCTACCGGTTGAATTCCGGATCACCTTCAAAGTGTTGGTTTTTACCTTTAAGGCTTTGTATGGTCTGGGGCCAGTGTACCTGAGGGACCGCCTTACCCCGTATTGTCCCATGAGATCACTGAGATCAGAAGACCAGGATCTTCTCCTCATCCCAAGTGTGAAAACCTTTTCCATTATAGCCCCTACACTCTAGAATTCCCTACCACCAGAGACCAGGTCTCTCCGTGACATCTTGGCTTTTCGTAAAGCCTGTAAAACCTGGTTGTTCCGGCAGGCCTTTTTAATCTAGGCCCAACTATTTGAACAGTCCAGTCAAATACTATTGCTATATGCTCAATGTCAATGTTTTATTGTTTAAATTTTAGTGTTTTAATGTTTTCTGCTGTGCTCCTGTTGTATTGTAAGCCGCCCTGAGCCACTCCGGTAGTGGCGGCCTAGAAATCCAACAAATAAATAAATAAAAAGTCTTCCTCATGACTTCCTCCAACACATGTTGAATTCAATTTTCAATGTCCTGCTCTCTCTACATTGGAAAGAGGGTAATGCTTCTCTGTACCAAATTCTTCCCCACCAACCACTTCCTTTAAATAATGCAAAGGCAATGGATGCATAAGGACACCGGGACCTAGACAGCTGTGATGGAGCTGTAGGCGAAGCCAGCAGCCATGCCTTAGAGCTGTTCAGCCAAACACTTTCTTTCCATTAGCAGACACCCTTTTAATTGGCTTTTTCTTTTAGCAGATGGTTTCCCCCCTGCAGGCAGGAGAACAAGTGTCAGAGTGCTGAGAGGTTCTCTCCGCAGACCTCCCCCGTGCCTTGGAATAAAGGCAGATCATTCTGACATTTTGGTCATGATATTTTTCACTCTTCTCCACTTGAACCGTGACAGATTTGGAGAATGAGATCAAAAAAGGCCAACTCATCCTCTCCTCTCAAGTCTTGCGTTGAGTCAGAAATGTGGGGGCAAATGTTGTTGTACGCAGGTGGAAGGTGATGGTAGAGTTACGCTGAAGAACCTTGAGATTCCTAGAAATGTGTCACTTTCTGGTTTTAAAAAAGCCTGCCCTCCCGATTTGTGAAACCCTTCATAGCTTCATAACAGTGTGGATGATCTCTGCTCCACAGCCCCAAAGAAAGAGAGGACAGCCATGTCTAAGTCAGTTGTTGGCATCTCTGTAAGAAATTGCAAATGTTGGAGAAATGACAAATGCCTAAAAAATATTCTCTTTAGGAATTTCTAGTTCCTCTAATTGTCAATTTCTCCTGGAGGCTGATTGTAAAATTACATAGCAGAAAGTGTTCTCTCTGTGAACTTCTAGGTCCTCCAGTGCAGTGTTTCCCAACCAGTGTGCCGTGAGCAATCATCAGGCGTGCCGTGGGAAATTGGAACCTCCAATACCCTTTCTTCCCCTTCCTGCCGAACACTTTTTCTTCTCCATTCGGGCTCCCTTCTTCCCAGCCTCACTCTGCTTGCTTTGCTCACATTGCCGCTTCTGTGGGAGGGGGGAGGGAGGAAGACGTGACCCATGCGGGCGCTGCTGCACAGACTCGCCCCACGTCTTCCTTTCTCCCCTCCACAGTGCTCTCTGGGTATAAGTGAACTACAAATCCAAAACTCAAGGTCAATGCCCACCAAACTCTTATAGTATTTTCTCTTGGTTATGGTATTTCTGTGTGGGAAGTTTGATTCCATTCCATCATTGGTGGAGTTCAGAATGCTCTTTGATTGAGGGTGAATTATAACTCCCAGCTGTTGAGCAAGACCTTTGTATGTGTCTTTCTGCCATTCCTGCCAGGATATCTATGTTGTGTTCATCGAAACAGGCTCAGGTTTCACACTGAGTGTATAAATGCATTTAAAAACATATTAAGTATATGTATTACTGTGTTAGAGTGTCATTTTGTGTCATTTTGGTTGGTGGTGTGCCCCAGGATTTTGTAAATGTAAAAAATGTGCTGCAGCTCAATAAAGGTTGAAAAACACTGCTCTAGTGTGCATCTATGGTCAATTTTCACTAGAAGTTGACTATTATAAATTCCATTGGAGGTTCAAATCCGGGGAGAGTGTGGATGAGCTCCCTCTTTCAGCTTCAGCTCCCCATGTGGGGGCATGACAGAAGCCTACCACAAGGATGGTAAAACATCAAAAACATCCAGGCGTCCCCTGGGCAACGTCTTTGCAGACAACCAATTCTCTCACACCAGAAGTAAGTTGGAGTTTCTCAAGTCGCTCCTGACATGGAAAAAAATTGGGGGACCTACCAATGCCTAGAGAAGTGTTCTCTTTAGGAATCTGTCAATCATCTAGAGTGGGTCTATGGTGAATTTCCATCGGATGTTGACCATAAAATGACACTGTAAGATCTACAAATGCCTAGAGAAGTGTTCTCCCTGGAAATCTAGGACCATCCTCATTAAGTTGACCCTGGAGTCACACTATTTGTTGGTTTTTCATTCAGCTGCTTCCAACTCTTCATGACCTCATGGACCAGCCCATATCAGAGCTTCCTGTCAGCCATAGCCACCCCCAGCTCCTTCAAGGTCAAGCCAGTCACTTCAAGGATACCATCCATCCATCTTGCCCTTGGTCGCCCCCTCTTCTTTTTTCCTTCAATTTTCCCCAGCATCATTATCTTCTCCAAGCTTTCCTGTCTTCTCATTATGTGGCCAAAAGACTTCCTCTTTGCCTCTAATATCCTTCCCTCCAGGTAGCAGCCGTGCATTATTTTCTGGTGTATGGACTGGTTTGATCTTCTTGAGGTCCAAGGCACTCTCAGAATTTTCCTCCAACACCACAGCTCAAAAACATCTGTCTTCCTTTGCTCAGCCTTCCTTATGGTCCAGCTCTCACACCCATAGGTTACTATGGGAATTACCATTGCTTTAACTATGCAGATCTTCATTGCAAGTGTGGTGTCTCTACTGTTGACTATCTTATTGAGATTGGTCATTGCTCTCCTTCCACGAAGTAAACATCTTCTGATTTCCTGTCTGCAGTCTATGTCTGCAATAATCTTTGTACCTAGAAATACAAGGTCTGTCACTGCCTCCACATTTTCTCCCTCTATTTGCAAGTTATCTATCAGCCTGGTTGCAATAATCTAGGTCCATCCTCATTAAGTTGACCCTGGAGTCACACTGTAGGACAGTGTTTCTCAACCTGGGGGTCAGGACCACTGGAGGGGTCGCAAGGAGGTGTCAGAAGGGTCACCAAAGACCATCGGAAAACACAGTATTGTCTGTTGGTCATGTGGGTTTATGTGGGGGAAGTTTGGACCAATTCTATCGGTGGGGTTCAGAATGCTCTTTGATCGTAAGTGAACCATAAATCCCAGCAACTATAACTCCCAAATGTCAAGTTCTATTTTCTCCAAACTCCACCATCCATTGTTCACTATGCTTTCTGACACTGAGTCCTTTGATGGAGTACTTCCTCATTAAAGATTGGTCCAGATCCATCATTGTTTGAGTCCACAGTGCTTTCCGGATGTAGGTGAACTACAACTCCAAACGCAAGTTCAATGCCCACCAAACCCTTCCAGTATTTTCAGTTGGTCATGGGAGTTCGGTGTGCCAAGTTTGGTTCAATTCCATCATTGGTGGAGTTTAGAATGCTCTTCGATTGTAGGTGAACTATTAATCCCAGCAACTGCAACTCCCAAATGACAAAATCAATCCCCCTCAACCCCACCAGTATTCTGATTTGAGCGTATCTATGCCAAATTGGTCCAGTGAATGAAAATGCATCCTGCATATCAGATATTTACATTACGATTCATAACAATTGCAAACTTACAGTTGTGAAGTAGCAAGAAAAATAATTTTATATCTTGGGGGTCACCACAACATGAGGAACTGTATTAAGGGGTCAAGGCATTAGGAAGGTTGAGAACCACTGCTGTAGGATATAGCAATTCCAAGAATGTACACTTGAATCAAATACACAAATAATAATAAATTTTGCAAAAGTTTAACCTGCAAATTTGGAGAGCCATTTGTTCAGCTATCTAGTCAAATCTGAGCCATATCCCCAGACATCTGACAAGTTGGTTCCTCGGTAGTGAGGCCAAAGTGGGATTTCAGTGTCAGGATTGGGGACTTTTGAATAGAGCCAGGCGGGTGGGCCGAGATCCACACTCAAGAGCCTCTCAAGGGTGAACTGAGGCTAGCCATGGGTCAATTATCACTCAGCCTCCTTTCAGTCTGTGGCTGCCGATGTATGAGCATTGAGTCTGCAGCGGGTACAGAATGGCTAATCCGGCCAAGGACACCGCTAATGAATTCCAACATGTTCTCCTCCTCCCCTCGAAGCTTGTGGGGGTTTCGGAGGGCTAAATTGAACTTTATCTGGAAATGATGGCTGAATGTCAATTTCTCCATTGAAGCCAATTTGGGAAGCCGAAAGTGCTAAAAGAATTAAGATAGATAAATGGAAAGAAGTCTACTTGGTGCAGATGAAATAGGGTTTAAATGAGGGAAATTATCGGTGGATTACCCTCGTTAGAGCACTGCTTTATTTAATAAAGTTGAGGCTTAATCTGCTGCAAGCTTTCCAGTAGGGAAGACCCGGCCAGTTTCTGGGTAGTTTGCCATCGATGACAGGAGGACATTGCTTGGGTGCTGGTTTCTCTTTTTGCAAACTCAGATGCCAGCAACTAACATACGCATTGCTACTCCCCTTTCTCTTGGTTTGCAAGGTGGATATTCTGCACTATCCATCCTGCTATGAAGCTGTGAAGTGTTTTGCAAGTCAGAAGGGCAGGACTCATTTGCATAATCTATTTGCATGCAATTAGCATAATTTACAGAAACTAGGCCCTTGTTGATGGTGGAAGATGAGTTTTTGTCTCGCCAGCTTAGATGAAGAGCAGCATATGGTGTAGCCTGTGCTAAATGTTTAAAAAGTTGAAATTCAGGATTGGCTGCAAAGTTTGGAAAAGTTACTTCCTGGACTGTACTTGTGTATCTTCAAGTCAACTTACGGTGAGCCAATGTCTACAACTCCAAAAACCACCAGTAGTACTCTTCTCTTCCCACCCGAGCAGATGAAATCGACGGACCACATTGGCTTCCTACCCTGCTTTCTCATGCAACGCAAGCTGTTTTATGATGGAGCATTTAATCTCCAAATTTAAATGACATTGCATAGGATCACTAACCCTGATTAAAAAGAAAGCTGATGCTCATGAAAAACACATAGAGCCACAAATGAACAACAAATTAAACTGAGAAGTTTTGTGATGCTGCTGGACCTCATCTTGGAAAATAAATGTTTATAGATTACAGTTTTTAAAGTTCTCCATGTTTACGCAAGAGCTTTCAGTTTGAATTTGTCATAATTCATAATTACTTTTGGACCCTCTGCTGTCAATGGAGGCTCAAATCTCCACTGTCAGCAGAACAGCATTTTTCCATCTGCGACAGGCTAGGCGGCTGCCCCCCTATTTGTCTCAGAATGACCTAGCCACGGTGATCCAAGCTACGGTCATCTCAAGACTTGACTACTGTAACGCTCTCTACATTGGCCTGCCTTTGACGGTGATCCGGAAATTTAAGCTAGTGTAGAACGCTGCAGCCTAGCTACTCGCGGGGGAGCCCGTGAGTTACCATTTCACACCCCCCCCCCCCGTCCTACGGGGACTGCACTGGCTACCAATTGAGTACCAGATCACTTTCAAAGTGTTAGTTTTAACTTTTAAGGCCATTTATGGTCTGGGGCCAGTGTACTTGAGGGACCACCTATCCCCATATACGTAGACCCTTGATATCATTTCATTCAGAAGACCAGAACCTCTTAGCTGTCTCTGGCGTGAAGTCTTACCATCTGACGGCAACCCGACAAAGGGCTTTTTCCATCATTGCCCCAGTCTTGTGGAATGATCTCCCACCTGAGACTCGAGCCTTGCAAAATTTAGTATCTTTTCACAAAGCCTGTAAAACCTTCTTGTTCAGACAAGCCCTCGAGTCCTAATAATATTTTAATATGCATTGTTTTACTGTTTTATTGCTGTGCTGGAACTCTGTAAACGCCCTGAGCCTTTGGGAGTGGCGGTGTACAAATTGAATAAAAAACTAAAAAAATTAAAAAAAATTGACCTACTGAACTTGTGCACTTTGAGGCGGCAGAAACAGTTATGATGAACAATGACGACGATTATGATCTTACCAGCCGCCCCCCCCCCCCCGGATAGGAATGGAGAACAAACGTAGATGATCAAGGGATGGAAAGAAGTGATAATCCACCCACCAACTAGTAGGCAGTAATTTTTCCATACCGAGGAGCCTGTGCCCTGTTGGCATGTCTGCATTGGGTGCCTCTTTACCTTCCCGCCAAGGTGGTACCTATTGATCTACTCACATTTCATGCTTTCAAACTGCTAGGTTGGCAGAAGTTAGGGCTAACAGTCGGGAGCTCACCCTGACTCGTGGCTGCGAATTGCCAACCCTCCAGTCAGCAGATTTCTTGCAGCTAGTGGTTTAACCCAGTGATTTTCAACCTTTTTTGAGCCATGGCACATTTTTTACATTTACAAAATCCTGGGGCACACCACCAACCAAAATGACACTCTAACACAGTAATACATATAGTTAATACATTTTTTAAAGTATTTATACACTCACTTAGTGTGAAACCTGGGCCTGTTCAAAAACTTCTCCATCACTGTCACTCGCTTGTCTTCCTGTGATCCCAAATTGCCACTGTCACTTGACACGCAGCTGCAGCACTAACTCTAACTTTGTTTACTTAGCCACGTCTGAGCGAATCCAAGATGGCGCAACCATAGCACTCTCACATCACTTCTTAGGTGACGCAAGAGTGCTATGATTCAATTTCTTAAAGGGGCAGATGCACCTTATAGTTTATATATGAATGAAGTTCGAAAATAATTACCCACAGCACACCTGATGATCTCTCATGGCACACTAGTGTTCCACGGCACACTGGTTGAAAATCACTGGTTTAACCCACTGTGCTAGGCCCCCAATTCATGTAACGTTTGAGTGCTGACCAGAGGGACAGAGATGACTTGAGCAACAGTTTTTCCTTTCTGTGACCTAAAATGAGTAATAGCAAACTATTGGGTGGAGGCCTCAGTGAATTTGTTGTTGTTAACAGCTGTCAAGTCAACTTCGATTTGTGATGAACCCAAGAATGAGAAGACTAAGTCACCTTCAGCAACCCAGCTCTGGTCTTATAGATTCCTTGGTTGAATCTCTCCATCTGAAATGAGGTCTTTCGCCTTTCCTATTGCTTCTACTTTCCAAGCACTATTGTCTTTTCATGATTTGGACAAGTATGGCAGTCTCTGTTTTGTCATCTCGGCTTCTTCATAAGGTTCAAGCTTCAGTTGCTCCGGGACCCATTTATTTGTCTTTTTAGCAGTCCACAATATCTGTAAAATTCTTTTGCAGCACCACATTTCAAACAAATTGATTTTCTTTCCATTAGCTTTCTTCACTGTCTAGCTTTCACTGCCATACATAAAAAAATAGAAATAAGATGACATGGACAAGCCTAACTTTAATATTCAATGATATATCTTGACACTTCAGGATCCTGTCTGGTTCCTTGATAGCTGCACTTTGAAGCCCTCGTTTTCTTCTGATTCCATGACTGCATTTTCCATTCTGATTAATGACAGAGCTGAAGTATGGAATATTTTGAACTATTTCAATTTTTCAATACCTGGAAGCGTTATATTCCCATAATTGAAAAGCCTTGGATGTGAGTAGTGAAAGCTTGGACAGCTAGCCCAATACGTAGCTGTCGGCATAGTCAAGATGCAAACATTGACACCCTATTATAACTTCACTCCAGTCAGCAATTCATTTTTTAAAGAGGAGCCATATACATATAGTGAAGCAAACAGCACTGTATAGATAAGTGGTATTTCTTGTAGCAGAAACAGCAAATGAAAATAATAATCACCATCAGCAGCAGCATCTACCTATCTCTAACCCTTCGGGCCTTTAAGTTTGTGTTTGTATTTAGAGATAATATTTAGACCTAGCACCTCAAAAGCATGAAGCAACTTTCATGAATGTGTTGTCAAAGGCTTTCATGGCCAAAATCACTAGGTTGCTGTAAGTTTTTCATGCGGCATGGCCATATTCCAGAAGCATTCTCTCCTGACATTTTGCCTGCATCTATGGCAGGCATCCTCAGAGGTTGTGAGGTCTGTTGGAAACTAGGAAAATTGGTGTTGTAGATCAGTGTTTCCCAACCAGTGTGCCGTGAGCGATCATCAGGTGTGCCGTGGGTAATTGGCACTCTTCCCCCTCCTAGCAGCTCTTTCTCCCTCTTTCCTTCCCCAAAGATCCTCACTGAAGCAAAGGAAGGGCTCTGCCGAATGCCAGGGCCAGGCCCACCTTGAGGAAGCCTTCAGGAGCCTTGACTCAGCATGGCTCCAGCTCCCGCTCAGGATTTCTTCAGCCTCCCGATATGTTTCATAGATCTGTGTGGCCTCTTTAGCTTCCTCCCTCCGCAAAAGCAGAGCACTGGGCAGAAGTGATTGAGTCGGGCGTTTTCACGTTGGCGAAATAATCGAAATCAAAGCTGGAAGCTCCACGTCGGTGAATTGGGCAGTGAGCAAACCTGGGAGCATCAGGAGGCTGAAGCATTCACAGGTTTCCAAGAAACAAATTGAGCCTCTCCGCTTGGAAATGTATTTTGTTTTTGTTTTTACAATTTTACTGGATTTTTCAAGAGTTGCCCCCCCCCCTTCATGACATTTCACAAGGGTCTGGAGAACAAGCCCTATGAGGAGCGGCTTGAAGAGCTGGGCATGTTTAGCCTGAAGAAGAGAAGGCTGAGAGAAGACATGATAGCCATGTATAAATATGTGAGAGGAAGTCATATATATGTTGTGTTCATCGAAACAGGCCCAGATTTCACACTGAGTGTATAAATACATTTAAAAAACATAACTATATGTATTACTGTGTTAGAGTGCCATTTTGTGTCATTTTGGTTGGTGGCGTGCCCCAGGGTTTTGTAAATGTAAAAAATGTGCCACGGCTCAAAAAAGGTTGAAAAACATATTTGTAGATCCGTGGAATGTCCAGGATGGGAGAAAGAACTCCTTCTGTTGGAGGTAGGTGTGAATGTTTCAATTGACCTCCTTGATTAGCAATTAATGGCCTAGCTGTTTTCAAGGGGTGGGTTCTCACTGCCTGGGGGAATCCTTTGTTGAGAGGTGATTAGCTGTCTCTGATTGTTTCTCGTCTGAAGCTCCCCTGTCTCTAGTTACTGTTATGATTTTAGAGGGTTTTTTTAAACTCTCATTAAAGCAGAACACTGAAAATTAGCAGTAAAATAAAAGCAATCCATTAATTAGTGTTGTGAGGTTAAGGACAGAGATATCCTTCAGTAAGAATGTCCACTCAGCAGCCCCATTATTATTTCAAATATATGTGTTTGCTCACAAAAGGTCAGCGTAGTTGAAACATATATTTGTATGCAAATCAGGAGAAGAAAGACAAATGCAAGCGAAATAGTTCAATTTAATTGCAGAGCTGGGTGTGAACCCAGAGGGCAATCTAGTCCATCTGACCGCCATGGCAAGAGCCTCCCCTTGTTCTTTCTCAGCAACTCCCATTGCTGACACATTATATTTGAATCTGCCTAAAATAAACTTTGGAAAATTGAAATCCTGGACAAAACTTTGAAGGAGGGTAAGTCTTACTGAACTTAGTTTTTATGTCTACAGAAACAGGATTGTGCACACATGTTGCCTGCTTTTCAAAGAGACTTTGTGCCATGTTTAGAAGGCAAGAGTGTTATGTGCAGATGCTCGTGTTTCTGTTTTTGCTGCACTAACGTCCTCTTAAAGCAATGGCTTGTTATCCCCCTCCGCCATCAACCGCCAAGCCTTACTTAGGCAAGATAGAACAGTTGGCGTTTCTGTAGTGAAGCCTTTAAAAAGAGATATTTCCCCCCACACTGGTTGTGTGCTATTTCACAGTACAGGAGGCAAGACGGATTGGATTTAAATCAGGGTGATTTAAACAAACTGTTTAAATCATGATTTCCAATCAGCCGGTGAGAAAGTCTGATTTAGATCGTCGATTTTCATCAGCTTCCTCTAGTTGTACCTGAGCATTTCTGCAGAAGGTAGAAACACATTCTCCAAACAGCGGCTGAGAGAAACATGCAGAGCATCCACTTCTGCTGCAGTATGGCTGGGGTCTCTGTCTCGGGCGGCATCCCTGACCTGGATCATATCTATTAACCAGTAAAGGGATGCAGTCTTTAAACCATCAGCTTTGGTCTCTACATCAGAAAAAGCAATGCCTTTTGTTACACAGCAGCATATTTTACCCAGCATCCCAGCGCCCAAAGTCCAAATGCAAAAGACTCACAGAGCAGAGTAAAAATGAACAAAATTTTTTTACTCTTTACTCAGCAGAGATGAAACATAAACTTGCAATGTTGCATACAAAAACAAGCAGTGCAACAAACTTACATAACCTTTGTAAGAAACATAAAATAAGGCATCTTCATCTTACATCAAATGAGAGATAAAAAATAAAGCTTGAGTAAATAGTTCAACAACAACAAAAACTTTATTACGGTCACTGATCAGCACAAAGTGGGCACAAGCGCCCTGAGAGGGGAAGGACAACTCCCCAGTAAGCAGTTATTGAAAATTAGATTAGAAATCAGTATAAAAATATGTATTAAAAGACAGGATATTGTAACAGGTATGGAACCAAAGGGGGAAGGGAGAGATTGATGGGAGAGGTCAAAACCCCTTGGGGGGTGGGGGGGGAGGGGAAAGGAGACTAGTAGCGTTTCAGCTGTAACATGTTGCTCTAACTGCATTCCCAGCAGGGTGTTGCCTTATGGTGTCAATCATCCTCCGTCTGATTTTAAGAGCAGCAGCACAGAACTTAGCAACACTGTAAGTCAGTGTTTCCCAACCTTTTTTGAGCCGCGGCACACTTTTTACATTTACCAAATCCTGGGGCACACCACCAACCAAAATGACACAAAATGACACTCTAACACAGTAATACATATAGTTAATATGAATTAAAAATGTATTTATACACTCAGTGTGAAACCTGGGCCTGTTTCGATGAACTCAACATAGATATCCTGGCAGGAATGGCAGAAAGACACAATCTTCCCACACAGAACTCCCATAACCAAGAGAAAGTGCTATAAGAGTTTGGTGGGCATTGACCTTGAGTTTTGGAGTTGTAATTCACCTATATCCAGAGCACTGTGGACTCAAACAATGTTGGATCAGGACCAAACTTGGCATGAATACTCAATATGCCCAAATATGAATGAGGATGGAGTTCAGGGGAAATAGACCTTGACATTTGGGAGTTGTAGTTGCTGGGATTTATAGTCCCCCTACAATCAAAGAGCATTCTGAACCCCAACGATAGAACTGGGCCAACGATAGAACTGGGCCAATGATAGAACTGGACCAACGATAGAACTGGGCCAAACTTCCCACACAGAACCCCCAGGAGGAAAGAGGATGTCTCTAATTGGGGAAAGGGAGGCGGGCCTTCCCAATGCATGGAGAGGGAGAGACCAAGTAGACAACAGGTGGGGAGGGGGGGGGGTTGTTTGCAATTTTGTGTCTTTATCACAGGTAGGGTACTTAGGGTTTTTATACTTCAACACATAGACTCCTCCCCCACCCCTGAGGTTCCAATTTCCCACGGCACACCTGATGATTGCTCACGTCACACTAGTGTGCCCCGGCACACTGGTTGGGAAACACTGCTTTAAGTTATTGTAGTGTTAGAGTCCGAAAGCAGCAGAGTGGAATAATATTTTTCACTGTGCCGCTGGTTTTTTTAAAAGCATGGTCTAATAAGATTAGATCCAAGATATCTGTAGAACATGCACTGAAGAAGCACGTGCTCAGTTGTTTCCACATGACCAGACTCACAGGGGCATAGTCTCTGCTTGAAAGGGGTCTTCTGATACCTCCCCTCCAATACAACCAATGGGAGGGCATGGCATCCCATGCCATGCCTTCGGTGTTTGGGCACCTCCAAGTCTGTTAGGTATGCCATGGGGGCAGTGAGGTATCTAGTGGCTTCCCTAACAATGAAGGCTGGGGAACAGGCTAGGTCAGATTGGCTCTCTATGTCCAGGATCCGTTGCTTAATGAGATCCTTGGCTTGGTCCCATCTCATGCTTAGCAATTGTCCTTGGGAGAAACCTAGTGTTGCCATCTTTGCTGCTACTGTTTTAATCCATGTGGACTGGAAGTCGTCTCTCATGATTAGGGGGGCAAGACCACATGGGGAGAAGCATAGGTGTAGCCAGTAATAGAGAATAGCTGTCCATATTCTCGCTTCCACTTTCACGAAGCCTGTCTCCAGGGAGTAAATAGTTATTCCACCATAACCTCCTCTATAGTAGCTTCTCCAAACTGCTCCCCAGAGCAAAAATAATCATTCTAAAAACTCATGCAGATATACACTATCGAGTGTGACACAAGTTTGCTGGTTGACCTACATTACCAGCTGTACATGATAATTAACATTATAAGGTTTTTCTTCAACACACACATTTGGTCCTGCAATGACTTATCGCAACACCTTTTCTAAGTGTCGCCTTAGATCAAACACTAACATTCAAGAAACACTGCTTGAACACCAAGCACAAAGTAGCTGCTGCAGAAACGCACTGGCAGTGCAAAGGGGTGCAGACCCAAAATTAATAAGAACATCAGCCCTGACCTCGTCTTACTCAACTGCTGAGTATTCCTGCCCATGCAAAGTAGGTGAACATAGCATTGAACAAAACATGCAGAATAATCACAGGATGTCTCAAGCCTACACCTGTTGATAAACTCTACAAGGTAGCTGGCATTTCCACTACTCCCAATGTGTGAAGGGGAGTTGCTGCTAACTGAGAGAGAAATAAGGTTGAACACTGTGAAAGCCATCCAATACATGGCTATCAACCTCCTCCCAGTAGACTCAAATCAAGGAAAAGCTTCATGAGAACTACAACTTCTCTTATCATTCCCCTAGCAACAGCAAGAGTATCCCTCTGGGCAGCTAAACCAGAAAATCCCAATTGAATGACCACGAGGGTCTTCCTCCAGGGGCAAATCAAGAATGGGCAACTTGGAAGTCCCTGAACAGACTCAGAAGTGGAGTTAGGAGATCAAAAGACAACCTGGCAATATGGCATGACCTAGAAGAATCCCCCACTTTGTGCGACTGTGGAGCAGAACAGATAACTCCGCATCTATATGCTTGTCCACAATGTCCTGCCTTGTGTACAGAGGAAGAATTGTTTGAGGTTGCAGACAATGTGGTTGCTGTTGGTCAAAAGATATTTAGCTACTTGTGATCCTTCTATTTTTATCAGTTTTTGTACTAATTTATGCAATGCTTTTGATGCAAAATAATAATAACCAGTAAAAAAAACCTGCAATCATTCCAAGCTGTGCTTTTGCTCAACAACCCAGAACCCTAATGGATTGCAAAGTTAGGTATTGACAGATGGCCAAACCAATGCCACTGATTAACAGAAAGGATTACAAAGTCTTGTAAAAGCTGCTTTAAGACTCCCCAAATCCTAAAGTGGCTAGTTGTTATACTGCCTGGAGGATTCTGTCAAATCTGGTCCAAAATATTAAGTTTCCAGATCTGGAAAACTTCCAGTTTTACTGATACCACTTAGTATGACAACTTATTTCCAAAAGAGGAGGCTAGTTCTTTACACATTTGTCCTTTTAGATGTGACACCCGATGGCATCTTACTGTAGCTGAGTTGCCACTAGTGGTTATGGAATACAGTAGCATCTTACTTATCCAACCTTCGCTTATCCAATGTTCTGTAATCTGTATTATCCAACGCAGTCTGCCTCCCACCTAGATCCACAGTTGTTTCAATACATTGCGATGTTTCAGTGCTAAATTCATAAATACAGTAATTACTAAATAACCATGTAATGAACTGCTTTTTCTGTTGATTTGTTTGGAGCTTAATTTGTAAAATCATAATGCAATTTGACGTTTAATAGGTTGTTCCTTAATCCTTCCTTATTATCCAACATTTTTGCTTATCCAACATTTTGCCGGATCTGTTTATGTTGGATAAGTGAGACTGTACTGTTCCCCTATGAACCATCAAGGACATTAAGATCCTCCAGAGAGGCCCTGCTCTCGATCCCACCATCTTCGCAAGCGCGTCTGGTGGGGACGAGAGACAGGGCCTTCTCTGTTGTGACAGCTGTCAGCCTGAACAACTTCAAGGCAGGATTAGACATATTCATGGATACCAAGTGTATCGGTAGTTACTGAAAAGGACATTCAAGTGCCACCTCGGAGTTGGTTGAGGTAGGCAGGATTTCCCTGACTGGTTGTGGGGGTCGGGAGCAGGTCAGGGTTTTGCCCTCCCTTCTGCTCGAGATCCCCGTGTACAACTGGTGGGCCACTGTGTGATACAGAATGCTGGACTAGATGGGCTGAGGTCCGATTCAGCATGGCTCTTCTTATGTTCTTATGTTCTTATGTTCTGTTGTGGCCCCTCGGCTGTGGAACTCCCTCCCAAGCGATGTTAGAACTGCCCCCTCCCTGTTGTCCTTCAGGAGCCAGGTGAAGACTTGGATGTGGAACGAGGCCTTCCCAGAATAAGCTGAGATTGATTTCAATCTGAAATGGGTGACCACTTTTTTAGACCGAGCTGAATGTGGTTTTAATGGCAATGTGGTTTTATGTATCTCTGTTTTTATGTATTTTAATATGCTGTTTGAAGATGTTTTAAATTTTGTATGGCATTGAATTTTATTTATTTATTTATTTATTTTTCAAATTTATATACCGCCACTCCCCGAAGGCTCAGAGCGGTTTACAAACAGAACAATAAAATTAATGGTAAATAACCACAAAAACACAGCATATAATAAATTCAGTTCAAGACTACCCTATGCCCACTGTTCTAATATTAATCAAGCTGCATGGCCTCTGATTCCTATTTGAGGCCTTCGGATCTTGAGGAGCCGGTGTGAAGCTCAACTCTCCCTGGAAAATTTTCAGTCGTATGGGTTTTTTTGCTGAGTCCCTCCATGGAGGTGAGAAGGTCGGGGTACAAATTTTTTAAAATAAATATGGAAGAGGAAGATCAAATACTCAGGGTTCACCTCGGTGACGGAAAACTGGTACAAGATGTTCTTCCGATGGCACTTAACACCATCAAAAATAGCAAAGATTTATAAAAATGTAAGCAATAATTGTTGGAGATGCCAGGAACATAAAGGAACATTTATGCACTGTTGGTGGGACTGCATAAAAATAAAACGTTTCTGGAAGACTGTACATGTCCAAGTCCAGAAAATTCTGAATTATAAGTTACAATTAAAACCAAAATACTACCTCCTGAACATCATGGAAGACGATAGGGAAAGAAATAATGATAAAAAAAATTATATGCCTCAGCTGCGGCGAGACTGGTGATTGCAAGAAATTGGAAAAACAGATTGAAGATTGGTTACTTAAATTAAGAGAATTAATGGACTTAGATATTCTGAAAGATCTAGTTAATGATCAAAGTAATAAAAAAAACAGACTGGAAACAGGTATCATTATACTTAAAGGAAGTAGAACTCAAATAAAAAAAACCCAGGGGAATCCAGAAGTGGAATTAGGCTTAGTTGGCAATTTATTCTCGACAAGAGGGAGGATCAGAAATTACAAGGAATTGATATATTCCGCGGAATGGACTGGAAGAACTGCATTGTTGCATTCTATCTACTTTCTATTAACTATATCTATATAACCTCCTCTTTTCATGTATTTTATTTTCTTCTTTTCTTTTTTTTTCTTTCTTCTTCTCTCTTCTTTACTATTTCTTAATTCCCTTCCTCTCCTCACTTTCTTCTATTTTTATTTCCCCCTTTCCCCCCTTTCTTTCTATATATGATGTAACCAATTTCTTGATATTTTATATATGTTAAAACAACTCAATAAAATGTTTTTAATTTTTTTTAAAAAAAATAAATATTATGGGGGTTAAAAGCAGTTGATTCAGAAGGTGATTTCTAACCCAACCTGAAGAATATCCTTCTGGAAGTTAAAAACTAAAGCTAAAGATTCAAGAGAGAATGGGAGCTTTGATGGTGTCATATGAGAGGCAGATTACTTAGACTGAGGAGCATCACTGAAAGCTTTATAAGGCCTGATGGACAGAGATGGACTCTTGGGTCAGCAAGCTGGGATTGCAGGTTCATGGATACCTTTGAAGTAGAGATTTTATTCTGTTGCAACTTGAAGGAAAGTGCTACCGGTAACATTGGATAAAGTACAGAGCCAGTTCGCTGGAAAGGTTGTTTTTCACACTTATAGGTGCCTCGTCATTTAAACTGCCCACAGTGATGACATACCATCAGGCCCGGATTAACTGTTTGTGGCACCCTAGGCCACACTTTGGAAGCCCCGCCTGGGTTCCTTCTCCGAGGAGAAGGAATGAAGGGAAAGCCCCCGGTGCCGCTGCGGCACCGAGGAACATGGCGAAGGAGGCAGAGAGGCTGCAGTGCTTGCGAAGAGGCACCACGGCTTCCCTCCACCTCTTCCTCCTCCTTGACACGCCTAAGGAAGGAGGGTGTGGCGAGAAGGAGGAAGAGATGGAGGGAAGCTGCGGCGCCTCTTCGCGAGCATCGCGGCCTCTCTGCCTCCTCCGCCATGTTCCTGGGTGCTGCAGCAGCCGCCCGGGGGATTCCCTTCCTGCCTCTTCCTTCTCCGAGCAGGAGGAAGGAAGGTAAAGCCCCCAGGGCTGCTGCGGCACCCAGGAACATGGCGGAGGAGGCAGAGAGGCCACGGCGCTCATGAAGAGGTGCCGCGGCTTCCCTCCGCCTCTTCCTCCTTGCCCTTGCCGCCACCGCCATGCCTGATGTCACCCAGCCCCGCAGGTTGGTTGCGGGAGAGGTGTGCTATTGGCCGCTGAAAAGCGGCGGGCGCCGTGCAGGATGCCGGGGCGCCCACCCCCACCACCCTGCGGCAGCCCCCACCCCCTCTCAGATGTGGGGGAAGGGGGAAGGAATGAAAGAAAGGAAGGGAAGGAAAAAGAGAAAGGGTTTTGGGGGGTTTTTTGGTCCATGATTTGGTGCCCTCCTAGGCCTGTGCTCATAGGCCATGGCCTTGTTGGTCTTATGGGTAATGCAGGCCTGCATACCATCCCATTAGCTGGGACAGGAAAAGCAGTGCACCCATAAATTATGCACCAAGAAATACCAAAAAAATTGCTTAATTCTATTTGATTGTCAACGAGCCTCAACAATATTTACATTCTTATTTTTGACAAAGGCACAAGATAATAGCTGTGTCATTTAAAAGCATAACCTAGCCATATAAGTAATGGATTTGGGGCCCATGTTTTTGGTTAGAGGCTTGCCTTTGAGGAATGTCACTTTGGCAAGGAAGAAAAACAATCGTTCTGAGCCACAGATGCTGCAAATCCTGCACTGAGAAAACGGGAACAGCTGGAAAGCTGAGTGCTGACAGCAAACAGAAGCTCTTCCATGCTGGGGAAGGATCAGCTAAGCCAGCCAGGTCCACACAGTACCCGAGGGACCAGAGCAATGAGACTATCATAAATCCTGGCTTGACGGTGCTAGAGCCGAGTCAAAACAACACCCATGTTTGTGGATGCATTCATCAATACTGTGGGAGAGGAGGGTGGGATTCTTCTTGTTACTGATTTATTTTTAACCACAGAAGGAAAACAGTGCATGAGTTTACATGCTCCTCATTGGTCAATAGTGGCATCATCATTTGTGGCTTGTGTGTGCAGTGGTGAATCCATATTATCCCAACTCGAATGAAGCTATCTGTGGTGATGAGCCCATTTTGTGGGCAGGATTCAGCACTTTGGATAGCTACTTTAATAGTCTAACTTTGGGTTAGGAAACCAGCCCTCTTGATTTTGCAGCCAATTGTAACGACATAAGGAAGTGTCATGTTGTTGCATTAGGAACAGCAATTACAATGAAGGTGGCACAGCATCTTCTGCAGCCTTTCTCAACTTGGAGGTCGGGACCACTGGGGTGGGGGGTCCCGAGGGGGGTGTCAGAGGGATTGCCAAAGACTATCAGAAAGCACAGTATTTTCTGTTGGTCATGGGACTTCTGTGTGAGAAGTTTGGCCCAATTCTATCGTTGGTGGGGTTTAGAAAGCTCTTTGATTTTAAGTGAACTATAAACTCCGGCAACTACAACTCCCAAATGTCAAGTTCTGTTTTCCCCAAACTCCACCAGTGTTCACATTTGGGCATATTGAGTATTTGTGCCAAGTTCAGTCCAGATCTATCTTTGTTTGAGTCCACAGTACTCTCTGGATGTAGATGAACTACAACTCCAAAACTCAAGGTCAATGCCCACCAAACCCTTCCAGGATTTTTTGTTGGTCATGGGAGTTCTGTGTGCCAAGTTTGGTTCAATTCCATTGTTCAGAATGGCTTTTGATTGTAGGTGAACTATAAATCCCAGCAACTACAACCCCCAAATTACAAACTCAAATGACTGGCTTGACCTTGGAGGAGCTGGGGGAAGGGGTGGGCAATGGCCGACAGGGAGCTTGGGCATGGTCTGGTCCATGAAGTCATGAAGACTCAGATGCAACTTAATGAATAAACAACAACAACAACAAGAAAATGTTGCGTTTCAATCAGCATTGTAAGTAATAGAGTACATAACTTTGGAAAAGTAAATTCCCAGGCTCTTGGAGTGCCCTATTTTTAAATGGTGTGTACAATAGCATATTTATTAGTTACATCAGAATAAAAATTTCCCTGAACTACAACTCCCAAACTCAAAGTCAATGCCCATCAAACCCTTCCAGTATTTTCTGTTCTTCATGGGAGTTTTGTGTGCCAAGTTTGGCTCACACCCATCATTGGTGGAGTTCGGAATGCTCTTTGATTGTAGGTGAACTATAAATCCCAGCAACTACAACTCCCAAATGACAAAATCAAACCCACCAGTATTCCGATTTGGGTGTATGTGGTATTTGTGCCAAATACACCCTGCATATCACATATTTACATTATTTATTTATTTATTCAAATTGGCTCGGGGCGACTTACAGGATAAAACAAGAATTAAAACAGACATATTAAAACCATGTCACAGGATTAAAAGCGATAGCAATAAAATACATATAGCATCAGGAGAAGCCGAACAGTTTAAGACCCAAAGGCCTGTTGGAACAGTCGGGTCTTGCAGGCCTTCCGAAAAGCTAACAGACTCTGAAGGGCACAGACTTCAGAGGGCAGCGCATTCCAGAGGATTGGGGCTATGATCAAGAAAGCCCTTCTCCTTGTTGCGGTAAGATGGTAAGCCCTGGAACTTGGGACCACAAGGAGATTTTGCGCCTCTGAGTGTAGGGATCTGGTGGGACAGTATGGGATAAGGCGGTCCCTTAAGTACACTGGCCCCAGAACATTCAAGGCCTTGAAGGTCAAAACCAGCACTTTGAAGGTAATCCGGTATTCCACAGGGAGCCAGTGCAGTTCACGCAGGATGGGTGTGATATGGCAGCTCATCGGGACACCCGCGAGCAGCCGAGCTGCAGCGTTCTGCACCAGCTTAAGTTTCCAGATTACCAACAGAGGAAGGCCAATGTAAAGAGCGTTACAGTAGTCTAGCCTTGAGATGACTGTAGCTTGGACCACTGTGGCTAGATTCATAACAGTAGCAAAATTACAGTAATGAAGTAGCAACCAAAATAATTTGATGGTTGGGGGTCAGCACAACAGGAGGAACTGTATTAAGGGGTCACAGCATGAGGAAGGTTGAGAACCTCTGATCTAGTGGGCCATGGCATTTGTCCAATGCTGTCTTCACATGTGACCTATGCTCAAGGGCTACAGGTGCTGTGGTGCAGGATAGTCTTTTATAAACTAGCACTACCTAGGCTTTTCTGTGCTATGAGATAAACAGGTAGTTCTCAAAAGGTCTGCCAGGCTTGCTTTATGAGCTGTTGATTTCCTTCTAATATGTTATGCGGTGCATGGGGTCAGGGACCCGTTCCTTTTTTTTGTTTATATTCCTCCAGATTCAGCTCTTGGATATACGCATCTCTCTCTTTTTCTCTCTCTGCTTGGCACAAAACCCAGACATACAGACAATAAAAAACCAATTACCTTTTGGGTAGCTTAGTCACACCAGGTGGAATTATGTTATGTTCAGGATATTAAAAAACCAGCTGACATTGCATGGCATGGGGAAGGGGGTCCTGCAAAGAGAATCTGTAATGAGCAACACTTTATCAAATTGATTTAGCCGCCTCCGTGCTTATAACCCACCACTTTTTGTTCAACACGGGTCTATCCACATTGTACAATGGAGCCTGGCATCCTTAGTTTCTCCATCTCGATTATCATAACTGGTTTTAGGCCAGTTATGATAATCAGAGGTGTTATTTATTTCTATACTTGGCTCAGGCTGGGTGTTGGGGATGTGGTATGGAATAATGAGGTGCATGTGGCATTGAGTAGTAAAGGACATGTGGAGGTTTAATTAATTTTCTTGTGCAGCCTGTTGTATGTATAACTGCATCAGCAGCTTTTTCTTCTCATAACACTTCCTGTTATGGCCGGGCTTTAGTACAGCAGGTCAACCACCAGCTGCAATAAAACTTGCCAATCGAAAGGTTGGCAGTTCAAAGCTCGGGTCGAGGGTGAATAATAACAAATGTAAATAATAATATGTAAATAATAATAATACTTACAGTTGGACAATATCAAGCATGAGTATGTGAAAAATATTTATTTATTTATTTATTTATTATTTGGGCTTGTACGCCGCCACTCCCCGAGGGCTTGGAGCGGCTCACAAACATATAAAAACATCACAGAAGTAAAAACAACATATTAAACTAGACCAACAAAGATTTTTCAGCTTAGCGATCAAAAGCTAGCCGGAAAAGGTGGGTCTTGCAGGCCTTGCGGAAAGTGAGTAGATCATGCAAGGCCCGCACATCACTTGGAAGGGTGTTCCATATTGACGGCGCTGCTACAGACAAGGCTCTGCGCCGGGGCGATGTGAGACGAATTACTTTAAAAGTCGGCACTTCCAGGAGATTCATTTGTTCGGATCGAATTGATCTCTGGGGTTGGTAGGGGAAGAGACGGTCCCTCAGATACAGCGGCCTTGAAAGGCCTTGAAAGTTAACACCATAACCTTGAAGGTGATCCAGTGCTCGACCGGAAGCCAATGGAGCTGCTGAAGGATGGGTGTTATGTGACATCTCACTGGGGCTCCAGTGAGATGTCGGGCAGCGGCATTCTGGATGAGCTTTAGTTTCCGGATCACTGACAAGGGCAGGCCAATGTAAAGGGCGTTACAGTAGTCCAGTCTCGAGATGACCGTGGCTTGGAGCACCGTGGCCAGGCTATCTCTGGATAAATATAAATATAATATTAATATAATATAAATATGGTCAGCAAAGAATATACCAAAGGTTTTGAAGAGCAAATTAAATGGCGGAAATATGATCAAGGCTCTCAACCCCTTGATCCTCCCCTGCTGGAATTGTGAACGGAAAGAAACAAACATTGGGAAAACAAGGTACTAACACACTCAAAGCAGAAATACTAAGTAGCAATTGCAATGAATCTGGACTATATATTGTGTTCAGCTGAATGCAATATAATGTCAAATAAATTGTTTTATACAAATACTGAATTCATAGAATGTCTTTCAGTACATACAATATAATGTCTTTTTGCACCGGGAAGTGGCACAGCTGGCTACGTGTCAGCTGCATAAGATCTCTCTGACCTGTAGGTCATGAGTTTGAGGCCTGCCCAGGTTGAGGTGGGTGCTCAACCTTAAGTGTAGCCTGCTGTCGACCTTTGCAGCCCGAAAGACAGTTCATTTGTCAAGTAGGAGATAAAAGTACCACATTAAGTGGGGAGGCAAATTTTGACTGATTTATGAAGCCATAAGAATTCCAGGAGTCACTGAGGATTGTGGAAAAACAACAAGGGATGCTGGAAAAAACGCTGAGAGAGATGAGGAGTGCATCAGCTCCCCCTGGTGGCCAGAAGTTTGCCTCTCTGTTCATCTATGTTAATCGATATATGTCTAAAAATATGTCTATATATGTTGAACTGCAGGGATTGCCTGCAAGTATATGTACTTTAATCCGCTCTGAGTCCCCTTCCGGGTGAGAAGAGCGGAATATAAATGAAGTAAATTAATAAAATTTCAGTAATGTCACGAAATGCACATAAATGCACATAGGCAGGAGTAAACTACTACAATAATCACATCAGACTATGATATTGCCAGCATGCATCAATCCAAATGAAATACATAACAACGGTCTGTCCTTGAAGACGCACCATACATGTAATCACCAAATGGTTAATACATTAATGTAACACGCAATGCACACAATGTAGAATACATGGTTGGTTTCTACACCTCTACTAGCACAATAAATCAAATAGTGAACATAAACTCACAACCATGTGGATTCTATAAGAGTAGAGGGTCACAAGATCGTTCTCGTTCATGATTTCACGGACCTTGTGACCCTCTACTCTTATTTCCCGTTCTTGAATTCAGAGTAGAGTAGCTGCTTTGGGAGACAGCGATCGGGCATTTGGACAGCATACATAAACCGTGCTTGTCGCCATTACAGACCAACTTCGCCGCCAGCTTGACCAGGGCTGGTCAGCCCTGCTTGTCCTGTTAGATCTGACAGCAGCGTTTGACACTGTAGATCATACCTTGTTGACCCACCGTTTAGCCGGTTCTGGGGTTAGGGGGACTGCCCTTAAATGGGTGGCCTCCTTCCTCCGGGGCCGGGGACAACATGTGGAGGGGGGCGGGGAGGTCTCTGGGAGGCTACCACTTAACTGTGGGGTCCCCAGGGGGCCATCCTTTCCCCCTTATTATTCAACGTTTATATGCGCCCCCTGGCCCAGCTGGTTCGCGACCTTGGTCTGGAGTGTTATCAGTATGCAGATGACACCCAGCTTTTGCTGAGAATGGACGGCAGGCCGGACACCGTACCCGATTGTTTCCATCAATGCCTGGAGGCCGTGACTGGTTGGCTGCGTGCTAGCCGGCTGAAGGTGAATCCGTCGAAGACGGAGATCTTGTGGCCTGGTCGGCCTGGGCTGGATGAGTGCCGGTTGCCTACCCTGGATGGCGAGCGTTTAAGCCCGTCACCCCTTGTTAAGAGTCTAGGTGTTCAGCTTGACCCCCTGCTGACCATGGAGACTCAGGTCTCCTCGGTCAGCAGGGTGGCGTTCTTCCACCTACAACAGGCTAGGCGACTGGCCCCCTACCTGTCCAGGGACGACCTGGCCACGGTGATCCAAGCGATGGTCATCTTGAGGCTGGATTACTGTAACGCCCTCTATGTTGGCCTTCCCTTGGCGACGCTCCGGAAACTCAAGCTAGTGCAGAATGCCGCTGCTCGCCTACTGGCCGGAACGCCAGTGAGGGAGCACATTACTCCCATCCTTCGCACTGCACTGGCTTCCCATCGAGTGCGAATCGCCTTCAAGGTGTTGGTGTTGACCTTTAAGGCCTTGCACGGCCTAGGGCCTGCGTATCTGAGGGACCGCCTTGCCCCATATTCCCGAGACCACTCCGTTCAGAAGAACAAAATCTGCTTTTGATACCATCTATCCGCTCCTGCCATCTGTCTTCAACTAGGGCAACGGGCCTTTTCGGTGGTAGCTCCAGAGCTCTGGAATTCCCTCCCAGGGGAAGTTCGAGCCATCTCAGAGCTGATTCCTTCCGGAGGGCCTGTAAAACTGCTCTTTTAGATCAGCTCGCTAGGTCCCCTGATCGGCCGATGCTAGCACAACTCCCAGACCCAAGGCACCGTCTGTGTTTCCTCTTTACTACGCTCGGATATGTTACTTGTAATTGTTTTAACTGTTTTATTGTAGGGCTGCATGTTTGTTCCATGCTGCCCGTTTTATATGTTGTAACCCGCCCCGAGCCTGCAGGGAGAGGCAGAATATAAAACCAAATAATAAATAAATAAATAAATAAATATGGTGGCACATCCCGATCTTTCATCATATCAGTGCTCAACAGGCAACCAAACAGTGTAATGATGTGGTACAGTAAATTCCTAATTCCATTTTTTTAAATGCATTGCTCCTTTAAAAACCCCTTAATTGCTACTTGGTGTTGTTGTGTTCTTCCAAGTCATTTCTGACCTATGGTGACCCTCGGATAAACTTATCATATGGTTCAGAAGAGGTCTGCCATTGCCTTCCACTGCCCAATGTTGAAGTGCTGCCACCATGGCGACATAAATCCATTAATGTAATATGGGGCCACCAGGCTGAATGTCAGCAAGCCCCGTCTCAGGCCTGAGTTGCCAGTCGCCAGCCTTATGCCTTCTTTGGCTGGCTGCTGTTATGAAGACATCAACAACAGACCGAAAGAGGGAGATTCTGGATCTGATCCAGCCAGCAAATTCTTCCTGGATGTGATGCTTCCCCACTTGTCATTTCATGTTAATTTGTCCATTTTTCCAAACAACACGGAGATCCTCATAATTTTTCAAAAGAGAGTCAGCAATCATCATCAAGAATGACAAAGCTTGCCAAAAGGGAGAGAGGGAGGAAGAGAAGAAGAGGGAAAGATGGCATCTCTACAGGATTTGTTTATCTTTTTTGGAGAATTATTGGGGGAGGCCATAGAGCTGACAACTGACTGAATGCAAAAAGCCCAAGGTACTCAATGTAAGACCAGAAAGCATATCTGGTTGAAATCTTTGCCAGTTGTTGTTTGTATGACCTTTGGGCTTTAGGAATATACTAGTTTGGATACCCGGTGGTGCCTGGGTTATTTGAAAAAGACATTGTTTGTTTTGGGGAGTTAGGTGATATCATTTAGTTCAGTGTTTTTCAACCTTTTTTGAGCCGTGGCACATTTTTTACATTTACAAAATCCTGGGGCACACCACCAACCAAAATGACACAAAATTACACTCTAACACAGTAATACATATAGTTAATAGGTTTTTAATATATTTATACACTCAGTGTGAAACCTGGGCCTGTTTCAATGAACACAACATAGATATGATTTCCTCTCACATATTTATACATGGCTATCATGTCTTCTCTCAGCCTTCTCTTCTTCAGGCTAAACATGCCCAGCTCTTCAAGCCGCTCCTCATAGAGCTTGTTCTCCAGACCTTTGTGAAATTTCACCCTGAGTGAAGCTTGCTTCCAGTTAACTATGGATGCCATGAAGCTGTTATAAACAGTTCCTTGGGGGGGGGGGGGAGAACTCTTGAAAAATCCAGTAACATAGTAAAAAAAACAACACATTTCCAAGCAGAGAGGCTCAATTTGTTTCTTGGAAACCTTTGAGGGGGGTGGATGGATGGATGGGTGGGAGGAGGGGGGACTGCTCCCATTTCCCATGGCACACCTGATGATTGCTCATTGCACACTAGTGTGCCACGGCACACTGGTTGGGAAACACTGATTTAGTTAATTAGTAACACTATTTATTAGGAAAATGCCAGACTCAGATTTCATTTTTATTAATGCTCCCATTAGAAAATACGTAATGATGTAGGTGAACTACAATTCCCATAGTCATAGGTCAAACCAGACCTGTATGCACAGTTGGCCATGTTAGATGTCTGTGCCAAGTTTGGTCCAGATCTGTCATTGGCTGGGTTCAGTGCTCTCTGGGTAAGGGTGAACTACAACTCCCATATGCCAAAGGCAGTAACCCTCAAATCCTACCAGTATTTTCAGTAGGCCATGTTGGGTCTGTGTGCCAAGTGAGGTCCAGATCACGTCAGCTGGGTTGAGTGCTCTCGGGATGCAGGTGAACGACACCTCCCAAAATCAAAGTCATTTCCCCCAAACCCCTGCAGTATGTTCAGTTGGTCATTGGGCTTCTCTCTGCCAAGTTTGGTCCCAGTCCATTGTCAGATCCCTCTGTCTAATCTGTTCAGTTGCTGATCAATTCCTCTGTGTTTGCTGTGTACCATAGGAAAGAGTAGAAAACGGTTAAGGGAGAGGCAGTGGGCGGGGTCATGCAAATTTCACAGAAGGAATCCTGGGAATCCTGTAGTGGAGGGAACATGTCAAATCTAGGCTGAAATTCTCCCCAAATGAAAGCATTCCTTGGATGGTGCCCACGCACCATCCAAGTGTTTGGGGTGTTTGGGGAGGACATTGGCATTGTTTGGGCTACATGTTCATGCTGCTCACTCTAACTTGCAATGTCAGTTCAGGGAATGCCTTTGGAGGCTTCTCAGCACTTGGAACTATAGACTGTTTATGGAGGTGGGAGGCTGTCTGTGTAAGTGGACACCTCTGCCACATACATACATACAAATGTAGTGGTCTAAGTTTTGGATATAGCTTTGGAGACCAGGATTTGAATCCTTGCTAAGCATGGATTCTGCGTCACCTTGGGTAAGTCACACCTTTTCAACCTCAAAGGAAAGCAATGGTACCCCCCCCCCAAACTGATCTTAGCAAGAAAACCCCATGACAGATTCACTTTAGGATTCCCATGACTTGAAGGCATCCATAAACAACAACAAAAAGAAAAGAGTAGGCCATTTTTGTTCAAATAGATACTTGTTAGGGTTTTCCACATCCTGGAAGAAACCATCTGAAGTCACTGCAAGCCAGAAATTAAGAACCTCTTTCAATTCAAGGGATGAATTCTGTTTCAGATACATTCTTAGGTTGGAAGCCAAAGCATTGGGACCTTCCAAGTTAAAGCTCTTTACTAATAAGAAAGATGTGCCTCAGCATTTTAGATTAGGGGAAAGCCTGTGTAGAAGCCAAGAGGTCACCAAGCAATGATACCATAGAGAAGTGGATGTGATTAAGGAATCCCAGAGGCCCAAATTTGGCTCCCGAACCTAAGAGGGTAAGCAGTGCTGAGCCTGATGGATTGATGACCTCTGTCGGTTTAAGGCAACATCCTAATGAGAAGCCATTGTCCTCTATTCATTTTCCACCAAGGAGAGAAATCTGGTCTAAACTGTCACACTCTACCATTGTGAGAAAAGAGTAATAAGGAAACTTTACTTACTTTACTTTTTTACTTAGGCGATCCCTCATAGCCCAAGGATGATGGTCCACCAAGTGCAGTGTCTTGGCAGTGAGTTCATAGGTGGCTGTGGAGCCCTATTCGTGAGCCACGTGTTCTCCCGCAGTGAGGACATCAGTTTCTAGGTGGAAGGCGGTCAGGGTTGGCTTGATGCGCCTTCCTCTTGACACGTTTCTCCCTTTCACACTCCATTTGTGCTTCTTTGAATTCTGCAGCACTGCTGGTTACAGCTAACCTCTGGTTAGAGCGCTCAAGGACCAGTGCTTCCCAGTTCTCGGTGTCTATGCCAGTTTTTGAGGTTAGCTTTAAGCCCATCTTTAAATTTATTTTCCTGTCCACCAACATTAGAGTTCCCAATCGGGCATTCGGACAACATGGCCAGTTGATGGTGTAGGAGTATCCATTTCAATGCTGGTGGTCTTTTCTTCTTCCAGCACACTGGCATATGTCTTCCAGTCTTCCCAAGAGATTTGCAGGATTTTTCAGAGGCAACACTGATGGAATCGTTCCAGGAGTTGAGAGTGATGTCTGTAGACAGTCCACGTTTTGTAGGCATATAGCAGGGTTGGGAAGACAATAGCTTTATAAACAAGCACCTTGGTCTCCCTACGGGTGTCCCAGTCCTCAGACACTCTCTGCTTCATTTGAAAGAATGCTGAACTTGCAGAGCTCAGACAATATTGTATTTCAGTGTCAATGTTGACTTTTGTGGAGAGGTGGCTGCCAAGGGAGCAGAAATGGTCAACATTTTCTAATGTTACACCATTAAGCTGTATTTATGGCATTACAGAGGGATCGTCTGGTGACAGGTGGAAGAGCACTTTGGCTTTCTCTATGTTCAGTGGCAGGCCGAGCTTCTTGTATACTTCTGCATAAGGAAAAAGCAGCAGGAAAAAGAGGGAGACCCCATTCCAGGTGGATGGACTCAGTCAAGGTGAGCATATCACCAAATCTGCCAAATCTGAGTAAGTTGGTGGGAAGTGACTTGGAGGTCTCTCATTCATGGGGTCACTATAAGTCAAAGTCAACCTGATGAACAAAAATAACAATGAGAAATCTGCTTTCTCTGAATTTACACTTCCCTTCCCAAATCCCCTTGATTGGGCTTCCTTCACAGGGGATTAAATTGCCGACAGCAAGACATTCAGCAGGCTTTCTTGGTTCCTTCTGCCTCAAAAGATTGATGATACATAGCCAATACCTTTAGTGGCAGGAGATGCTGCATATGTTCCTGATTCCTGGCAAGCTCCCATCGGCATTTGAGATTGACAGGAGTTTAAGGTGAGGGTTTGACTGATTTTTGCCCCAAAGGTTGGCAAACTGGAATTGCATCAACACTGTAGAAATTAATGCAGTTTGACACCACTTTAGCTGCTATGTTTCAATGCTATGGATTCCTGGGAGTTGTCATTCTACAAGGTCTATATCACTGGGCTCCTGTGAGTTTTCTGAACTGTATGGCCATGTTCCATAAACATTCTCCCCTGACATTTCGCTCACATCTATGGAAGGCATCCTCAGAGGTTGTGAGGTCTAATGGAAACTAAGCAAGTGAGGTTTATATATCTGTAGACTAATTCAACCAGAGAAGTCAGCCATAGCAGAGCACCTAATGTACCAACCTGGACATGGCATATTATTTGAGAACACAGAAATGCTGGACCACACTAACAATCAGCATGTCAGGCTACACAGAGAAGCCATTGAAATACACAAGCATGTGGACAGTTTCAACAGAAAGGAGGAAACCATGAAAATGAACACAATCGGGCTACCAGTATTAAATAACTGGTCTAATCAGGGCAGCAAATAAAGAGCAACACTAAAGGGGGGGGGATTCCAGACAGGGAAAAATCAGAGCCAGGTAACACCTCCCAACAAAGGAGGCATTAAAGCTGCAAGGCCATTCAATGCTAATCAAGGTGACCAATTGCAACATCCACACTTGCTTCAAACAGACAAGAGTTCTTTCTCCCGCTCTGGACGTCATTCCACAGATATATATTAGGGGTGGTTGATCCATTAAAAATGGTTCTAAACTACTAATGGGGGGGGGATTTTTTGATTAGTAATTGAAATACTTACCAAAAAATTCCAAGATGTTAATGATTAAAACGTTATTAATAACAAATATTCGTTATTATTCGTGACTTCAGCTGGGAGGGAAGAATGGAGGGCAAGCCTGGACCAGTCCTAAACATCACTAATAACATCATAGAAGCAAGCTATATCAACAAATAATCAATTAATGCAAATGAAATGCACAGATAAAGTATGAGCTTCTTGTAACAGGAATATTTATCTCCTCCAAAATTGCTTTTCAGGGTCACTTACAGACATCAGGGTCTTGTCCCTGCCTTCTCCCAGAAAAGAGGAAAAGCACGCAAATGCTTTGCCCAAAACCGCACACTCGAGCAATGGATTGCCAGAGCAATGGATCCGATCCATTCTCACTGGCAATTGATTGCTCTGGTCTGCGGTTTTCGGAAAAGCTTTCATGCGCTTTCCCTTTTTCCTGGGAGCTGGAAAAGAATCTCTGAGCTGGCAAGAGGAGAAGGGAAAAATATGATCTATTACAAAAATTAAAGAAAAATTGCCATCTCAGGTTCGGTAAAGAAATTATACTTCCTGGTTGGGCCTCCAGGGTCAAAAAACATTGAATTTTTTTAAAAAAAACAAATGAAAAATAACTGATTTCAAAGTATTTAAATTGAAGAGATCCACCCCTAATATATATATATCTCACTTACCTAGATTCCAACAGACCTCACAACCTCTGAGGATGCCTGCCATAGATGTGAGTGAAATGTCAGGAGAGAATGCTTCTGGACCATGGCCGTACAGCCCAGAAAAGTCACAGCAACCCATTATATTAATTCTTAGGCCTGTTTTCGAACTTTGGATACATCCGAAATTCAGATGTAATTTGGATGTTTTAGACTTTCGAAGCGATTTCAAAGAGAGTTAAGAAAACAGGAAGTGGATTCGCCATTCCGAAGTCTCCATCGCCATATATTCAGAATATATTCGGATAGGGCTCGTATGTCATTTCCGCCCGTCCCATTGCGTTTAAAATGTTTTAAAATGTTTTAAATTTGTATTAATGTGTTAAATGTGGCTAGTTTTGTCAGTAGTAGCGGTCAAAAACAGAGGGAAAGGGAATCCCCCAAGTTTTGACTGTCCCTTCTGCTGTTTTCCATGCATTGCGCAATCGTGGACGCCATTAACGAAGCCATTCTGAATTTCGGAAGTACTTCCAAATCAATTCCGAAAAAACTGCTGAAAACTTCGGAAGTCTATCAGATATGAGGCGCTAGTGCCCCCTACATCCGAAGTGAGTTTTGAAGCCGTTTTTTCCATGATAAAACAGGCCTATTAATTCTACTTGGATTGCCCAGTCACTATCCATAGGAAGGGAATGTTTCTTCAAGCTTTTAGCCCTTACTTTAAATCTCTTCACCATACATTTATATATTGTACTGCTTTTTTGGGTAGAAAATTGACCCATTTTGGATGTTATTACCTCCTGTTCTACATTCCACGAACCATCGCTGAGCCTTTCAAAATCTCCGGTGATCCAGCTGTTTTCTCTTCTTTGTCAAATCCTTCCATGTGGCTTTGTTCCTCCGCAAAGCCTTTTTTGTTTCCAAATGACCATGTACAAAAAGCGGCGCACGTGCCTTTCCCAACCCCATGCATTTCTTTGGTTTTGTAAAGGTCAGCTCACTGACACGAGACAATGGGGCATCCATCTAAACCCATTCATCACGTCGAGTCCAATAAATTTGCAAACAACTGAAATGTCTGGTATCTTTCTTGGGTTGAAATAGACCGGTCATGGAAAACTACCATTCATTGCTCCAAGATAAGGTTATCTTCAATCCTTTCTCTTTCATTCCTTGTTATAGTTACATACTAATAAATAAGATGTGTGTCTTTGTATCTCTGATGGAATGATCTACAAGTTAACAATGGAATGGCATGCGAGCCCCATTAGTCTTGCAGATAGTGTTCACATAGTAGCTTGAAGCCTACATACCTGGTTATATTTTCCCATCATGTGCATCATCCACTCATTCTGGGTTTCCGCTGCCTCTGGTTGGTATACTACTGCCAGCATTTTCTCCCGGGGACTTTTGAAGCGCTGGACCATTTAGGTGGCTGATTTACTTCCCTGTGCTTTGGTTAGTCTGCAGTAAGTAATGCAGAAATTTATTGCATTGCCCAGGACTTCTAACATTCTGTCCATGCTTTGCTGAATCCACACTTAGCAGCCAACCCAGACTGTGTTACAACTTTATAATATTTCTTCCCATTACTACATCTGGCAGGTAGTAATTTCTGGTTAACTAAACAGATGCAGCCTGCGTTGTGACTTCCCAGGTGAAGCCGAAATCGAGAGAAAGTAAGCCAGTGTTTTCAGCAGGAGAGAAGTCTAATGTTTGCAAGAAGAGTGGCGTGAAGCTTCCCTTTGTTCATTTCAAGAGAATTTGAGCCTTTCTGTGTGATTCGGGGAAACATTTACAAAATAGTGATGCTATCCATAGGCTCTTATTTTCTTGCAGAAAAAAACCTAGTATGCTCAAGATCAGTGGTTCCCATACCTTTTTGGCCTACCTCCCTCTTTCCAGAAATTTTTTTACTCACCGCCCCCCTGGAAATTATTTTTTAAAAAATTTAATAGCAATTAAACAGAAATATATATGTATTAATGCAGTGGTTCTCAACCTTTCTAATTCCATGACCCCTAAATAAGGTTCCACGTGTTGTGGTGACCCCCAACCATATTTTCGTTGCTACTTCATAAATAATTTTGCTACTCTTACGAATTCTAATCCAAATACCTAATATGCAGGTCAAAGCAAAGGGGGCGTGGCCAAATAAGAGGGCCGCATGACTCAAGGAAGCTGGGCGCATCGTGGAGGAGGAGGAAGGGAAGCTCCGCCCCCGAGGGCGAGCCTTCCCTTCCTTCCCCCTCCTCCTCACCACACACACGCCCGGCTTACTTGAGTCAACGTCACTCCCTCTGGGGGCGGGGTCTGAGCTACATCACTCACTCTGGGGGGCCCGACTGGCTGCGCGCGAATTGGGGCGTAATTCCAAAGTGTGGCCTAGGGCGCAAAAAGGTCTTAATCCGGGCCTGCCTCCACCATACTCCGGGGAAGAGAGAGAGAGTTCTACTGGTGAGCAGCTCTCACAGTCAGGAAGATCTTCCTAATGTTTAGGTGGAATCTCCTTTCCTGTAATTTGAAGCCATTGTTCCACTTGTCCTAGTCTCCAGGCCGGCAGAAAACAAGCCTGCTCCATCCTTCCTATGACTTCCTCTCACATATTTATACATGGCTATCATATTTCTTCTCAGCCTTTTCTTCTGCAAGCTAAACATGCCCAATTCTTTGAGCCACTCCTCATAGGGCTTGTTCTCCAGACGCTTGATGCTTTTCGTCACTCTCCTCTGGACACATTCCAGCTTAGAGTCAACCTCTCCCTTCAATTGTGATGTCCAGAATTGAACATAGTGTGATTCCAGGTGTGGTTTGACCAAGGCAGAATAGAGGGTCAAAGGGTGATTATTTTATTAATAAAAGAAGAAGAAAAAGCTAGTGTTCATTGTGCATATATTAGCACAGGAGCTGTATTAAAGCTAATAACAATAATAATAATAAACTTTATTTATATTCCACCTTTCCTCTCTAGGAGGCTCAGAGCAGATTACATAGACAAACATTCAATGCCTTTGCAATCACATACCGTGGGAGAGACAAACACAAACGAAGGCAGAGGCTTCTCCTTTTATTTCTGGCTTCTGGAGGTGGTGCTCATCTCTGGCTCTGGTGAGGTGCTTTTTTTACTCCATTTTCAAACCAAGGAGCCTGCGTTGTCACCTTCTGGTTATGTAGCCGGCATGATTGCTTGGAGCGTCTCTTTGCCTTTTCCCTCCAAAGTGGTACCTATTTATCTACTCACATTTGCATGTTTTTCAAACTGCTAGGTTGACAGGAGCTGGAGCTTACAGACAGGAGCTCACCCTGTCTCACGGATTCGAACTGCCAACCTTCAGATCAACAGTTCAGCCATACTTCAGTTCAGCAGTTCAGCAACACACGGGTTTAGCCCATTATGCCACTGCAGCTCTCCATTGAGCCACTGTGGCTCTAAAAGCGGCTGAGGGGGGAAAGGAAAAGTCCTGATGCTGTTAGGAATTGTGGGAGTTGGAGTCCAACACACAGGGAGTGCCAAAATTTGCTATGCCTGGTATAGACCCATATATACTGTGTGTGTGTGTGTGTGTGTGTGTGTGTGTGTGTATATATATATATATATACACACACACACACACACACATAACTTTGGAGTTTATGAAGATGTTGTGGTAGGTGTTCCACTGATCCGAGACAATGACATTCCTGCCATGTATAGCACTGTTTCCCAACCAGTGTGCCGTGGCACACTAGTGTGCCATGAGCGATCATCAGGTGTGCCGTGGGAAATTGGAACCTCCAATACCCTTTCTTTCCCCCTCCTGCCAAACACTTTTTCTTCTCCACTTGGGCTCCCTTCTTCCCAGCCTCGCTCTGCTCACTTTGCTCTGGGGCGAGTCTGCGCAGTAGCGCCCGCACGGGTCACGTCTTCCTCCCCCCTCCCCTCCTGAACAGGCTCATGCTGCCCCTCGGATCAAAATTGCATCAGAGGGGCAGTGCAGAAGAAAAAGTAAGTGTTCGGTAGGAGGGGGAAGAAAGGGTGTGAAGGGGAAGGGGAGGAAGAGGTCTCTGTCGAAACCTGGCACATGCAAAGTTGACCCTTCCAGGTGTTTTGGACTCTAACTCCCACCATTCCTAGCAGCCTCAGGCCCTTTTCCTCCCCCCCCCCCTCGGCCATTTAAGCAGGAAAGGGCCTCAGGCTGTTAGGAATGGTGGGAGTTGGAAGTCCAAAACACCCAGAGGGCCGAAGTTTTCCCGTGCCTGTTTTAGGGACCTTAAAGTGGTGAGCCTCCTTCCAACAATGTGATTCTGGATAGAAATCAAACAACAACATTGTTTGAGTCCACAGTGCTCTCTGGATGTAGGTGAACTACAACTTCCAAACTCAAGGTCAATTCCCAAGCAAACCCTTTCAGTACTTTCTGTTGATAATGAGAGTTCAATATGCCAAATTTGGTTCAATTCCATTGTTGCAAGAGTTCAGGATGCTCTTTGATTGTGTGTTAACTATAAATCCCAGAAACTGTAACTCCCAAATGTCAAGGTCTTTTTCTCCAAACTCCATCTGTGTTCACATTTGGGCATATTGAGTATTCATGCCAAGTTTGGTCCTGATCCAACATTGTTTCAGTCCACAGCGCTCTCTGGATATAGGTGAACTACAACTCCAAAACCCAAGGTCAGTGCCCACCAAACTCTTATAGTATTTTCTCTTGGTTATGGGAGTTCTGTGTAGGAAGTTTGTGTCTTTCCGCCATTCCTGCCAGGATATCTATGTTGTGTTCATCGAAACAGGCCCAGGTTTCACACTGAGTGTATAAATACATTTAAAAACATATTAACTATATGTATTACTGTGTTAGAGTGTCATTGTGTGTCATTTTGGTTGGTGGTGTGCCCCAGGATTTTGTAAATGTAAAAAATGTGCCGCTGCTCAAAAAAGGTTGAAAAACACTGATGTATAGGATAGATCGGTTTGAAATTAGTAACCGACAGAGCCTTTATTTGGAAGCATTGGTTTCTTGAATCTCAGTTTAGCACCCTGGTTGTTTATATAACCCAAGGGGTGATGGAAATTATGTCATGGTGAATGAAATGTCAAAGCACTTCTGACTTGTTAAACCATGCTGGTATAAATACCACACTATGACTGCAGTAGTTGACTTGTTTCCCAGCATAATTTAATCCGAGCTATTGAAAATGCAGACAAAAAAGGAGGAAAGGTTTGAAATTTATTAAGCAAAAGGACAGTCAGTGCAAAGGAAATACGAAGTGATCCATCCTGCTTGTTACTTTGTTTTCTGGCTGCCATATCAAAGAGGAGAAGCGAGAGAGTTTGCTAAAGCAGTGTTTCTCAACCAGTGTGCCATGAGCGATCATCAGGTGTGCCGCGAGAAAAGCTCTCTGCCCCCCTTCCTTCCCCCCTCCTCCTGCCAAACTCCTGCTGCTTGGGAGAGGAGGAGGAAGGGCTGGGCGGCGGCGAAGAAAAAGAAGGGACCGGGGCGCCACCTCCTTCGGCCGTTTCCCCAACCAGCCTCCAATCTGCCATGACTCTCGCCATGACTCTCGCCCCTTGCTTGTTGAAGCCGTGCGGAGGAGCCCTGCCTACTGAAGCCCGTCCACCGCTCATGCTCCTCCTCTGTGGGAGAGCTGAAGCCGGGGGGGGAGGGGAGGCATGACGCAGCCTGGCTCCGCTCCTTCCCCCGGCTTCAGCACTCCCACAGCTTTGCCAGCCTTCAGGGGCAGTGCCAAGCCAGCGGTGGCAGAGACAGCACAATGCTGGCTTGGCACTGCCCTCTCAAAGCTGGCGGCTGTGGGAGAACTGAAGCCGGAAAGAGGTTCAGGGCATGGTGCGGTCTGGCTCCACCCCTCCCCCGGCTTCAGCGCTCCACAGCTTCGCCAGCCTTGAGGGGCAGTGCCAAGCCAGCGGTGGCAGAGCCAGCACAATGCTGGCTTGGCACTGCCCCTCGAGGCTGGCGGTTATGGGAGAACTGAAGCCGGGGAGGGGGTGGGGCATGGCGTGGCCTGGCCCTCCCCTCCCCCGGCTTCGGCACTCCCAGCAGGTCACCACCCCAGCCGTTCTTTACTGTGCTACAGTATCATTTTGTGTCATTTTGGTTGGTGGTGTGCCCCTGGATTTTTTTAATGTTAAATGTGTGCCACGGCTCAAAAAAGGTTGGGAAACATTGTGCTAAAGGAGGGCTGCTCTTTGGTGGCTTGGAATAGCCCTCAGAACTGTTTTCAAACATGTTGGTTGGCTCCCAATGTTGGGGATATTTTATAGAGCCGTTTGCGAGTAACCTCCGTTTCACCCTCTGGCGTGAGTGATGTCGAGTCTGTAGTCAAAGTGAGGAGAAAGAAATATGGCCGGCACACTTTGTTCCTTACCTCTGCGATTTGCTTTATAAGCGGCAATAAAAATGGAAGGCAGGAGAATAAAGCCGGCTGCATCTGTGCTTGCCGGCTTCATGGAACTGACAAAATAGATGGAGTCATTACCAGCTGTTGTGTAAATACAGGGCTTATTAAATTATAAATATATCGCCTCTTATTTGCTTAATACCACAAGCGGTTACCTTGTATTCATTCATAGTGCCTTCCCCTTTGTGAGATCTAGAGGTACGTCAGCCGCGCACATGGCATCCGTTCTAGATTGGGAAGGACCTCTAGATAAGTGTTTCCCAACCAGTGTGCCATTGCACACTAGTGTGCCATGAGCGATCATTAGGTGTGCCGTGGGAAATTGGAGCTCCCAATAATCTTTCTTCCCCCTCCTGCCGAACACTTTTTCTATTCCACTCGGGCTCCCTTCTTCCCAGCCTCACTCTGCTTGCTTTGCCTCGCTTTGCTCTGGAGCGAGTCTGCGCAGTAGCGCCCGCACGGGTCACGTCTTCCTCCCTCCCCCCCCTGAAAACGCTCGCGCTGCCACATCGAATCAAAATGGTGGCAGAAGTGGCAGTGTAGAAGAAAAAGTAAGTGTTCGGCAGGAGGGGGAAGAAAGGGTACGAAGGGGAAGGGGGAGGAAGAGGTCTCTGTCGAAAGGTGGCATGGGCAAACTTGGACCTTCCAGGTGTTTTGGACTGCAATTCCCACCATTCATAGCAGCATCAGGCCCTTTTCCTCCCCCCCCCCCCTCAGCCATTTAAGCAGGAAAGGGCCTCAGGCTGTTAGGAATGGTAGGAGTTGAAGTCCAAAGCAAACAGAGGACCGAAGATTTCCCATGTCTGTGTTAGGGACCTTAAAGTGGTGAGCCTCCTTCCAACATTGTGATTCTGGATAGAAAACAAACAACAACATAACATAACATTGTTTGAGTTCACAGTGCTCTCTGGGTGTAGGTGAACTGCAACTTCCAAACTCAAGGTCAATTCCCAAGCAAACCCTTTCAGTGCTTTCTGTTGGTAATGAGAGTTCAATATGCCAAGTTTGGTTCAATTCCATTGTTGCAAGAGTTCAGGATGCTCTTTGATTGTGTGTTAACTACAAATCCCAGAAACTGTAAGTCCCAAATGTCAAGATCTATTTTCCCCAAACTCCATCTGTGTTCACATTTGGGCATATTGAGTATTCATGCCAAGTTTGGTCCTGATCCAACATAGTTTGAGTCCACAGTGCTTTCTGGATATAGGTGAACTACAACTCCAAAACACAAGGTCAATGCCCACCAAACTCTTATAGTATTTTCTCTTGGTTATGGGAGTTCTGTGTGGGAAGTTTGTGTCTTTCTGCCATTCCTGCCAGGATATCTATGTTGTGTTCATCGAAACAGGTCCAGGTTTCACACTGAGTGTATAAATACATATAAAAACATATTAACTATATGTATTACTGTGTTAGAGTATCATTTAGTGTCATTTTGGTTGGTGGTGTGCCCCAGGATTTTGTAAATGTAAAAAATGTGCCGCGGTTTTAAAAAGGTTGAAAAACAGTGCTCTAGATCAGTGTTTCCCAACCTTTTTTGAGCCGCGGCACACTTTTAACATTAAAAAAATCCGGGGGCACACCACCAACCAAAATGACACAAAATGACACTGTAACACAGTAAAGAACGGCTGGTGGGGGGGAGCTGCTGGGAGCAGCTTCTGGGAGTGCCGAAGCCAGGGGAGGAGCCAGGCCACACCGTGCACCGCCCCCTCCCCCTGGCTTCAGTTCTCCCACAGCTTTGCCAGCCTTGAGGGGGCAGTGCCAAGCCAGGATTGTGCTGGCTCTGCCACCGCTGGCTTGGCACTGCCCCTCAAGGCTAGAGTGCTGAAGCTGGGGAGGGGGTGGAGCCAGGCCGTGCCATGCCCCCCCCTCCCCCGGCTTCAGTTCTCCCACAGCCGCCAGCTTTGAGGGGCAAGCCAGCATTGTGCTGGCTTTGCCATAACTGGCTTGGCACTGCCCCCTCAAGGCTGGCGAAGCTGTGGGAGTGCTGAAGCCGGGGGGGAGGGGGCAGAGCCAGGCTGCGTCATGCCCCCCCTCCCCCCGGCTTCAGCTCTCTCACAGAGGAGGAGGAGCATGAGCGGTGGACGGGCTTCAGTAGGTGGGGCTCCTCCTCCACGCGGCTTCAACAAGCAAGGGGCGAGAGTCATGGCAGGAGTCATGGCAGTTTGGAGGCTGGTTGGGGAAATGGCCGAAGGAGGCGGTGCCCCGGTCCCTTCTTCTTTTTCTTCGCCGCCGTCTGACCCTTCCTCCTCCTCTCCCAAGCAGCAGGAGTTTGGTTGGAGGAGGGGGGAAGGAAGGGGGGCAGAGAGCTTTTCTCGCGGCACACCTGATGATCATTCACGGCACACTAGTGTGCCACGGCACACTGGTTGAGAAATACTGCTCTAGATATTCTCAATTTCTCCCAGAGCTGTAAACAATACATGTAGATTCACAGCTCCATCTCTCCCTTTTGCCATTCTTTGATTCTCTTTAAAACCAAATCCCACTGTCTTACAGATATAGAGGACCAAAGTGTGGAGTTTGCTCCTCAGTTACTTGGTTGTTCAATGGTTGTGTATGCATTTTACACATGCATTTTGCATGTAGATGATTTCAGGGGAAATACTTTTTCCTGAGCCGCTGGGGAACATCCAACAGTGACAGTCAACACTATTAACCAAGGTGGAACAACTGTTTAAGTCCATGTAAGGCAGCATCTTATGTGCCCATGGCTGCTATCTGTTGTCTCACTACAATGTAGGTCCCATTGAGTCAGTTGATGTAGACTACAAGATATTCAGCATTGTAGCAGCAGCCAACCAATAAGCTTTTGAGGTTAGGCATGCACCATCTACTTCAGTGGTTCTCAGCCTTCCAAGTACCATGACCCCTTAATACAGTTCCTCATGTTGTGGTGATCCCCAACCATACTTTTGTTTGTTTGTTGCTACTTCACAACTGTAATTTTGCTACTGTTATGAATCGTAATGTAAATATCTGATATGCAGGATGTATTTTCAATCACTCGACGGAATTTGACTCAAATACCTGACAGGCCCAAATTTGAATACTGGCAGGGTTGGGGGGGGGGGGTATTGTTTTTGTCATTTGGGAGTTGTAATTGCTGGGATTTATAGTTCACCTACAATCAAAGAGCATTCTGAACTCCACCAATGATGGAATTGAACCAAACTTGGCACACACAACTCCCACGACCAACAGAAAATAGTGGAAGGGTTTGGTGGGCATTGACCTTGGGTTTTGGAGTTGTCGTTCATCTACATCCAGAGAGCACTGTGGACTCATAACAATGATGGGTCTGGACCAAACTTGGCATGAACACTCAATATGCCCAAATGCGAATACTGGTGGAGTTTGTGGAAAATAGACCTTGGCATTTGGGAATTGTAGTTGCTGGGATTAATAGTTCGCCTACAATCAAAGAACATTCTGAGCCCCACGAACGATAGAATTGGACCAAACTTCTCACACAGAACCTGCATGACCAACAGAAAATACTGTGTTTTCTGATGGTCTTTGGCGACCCCTCTCGTGATCTCTCCCCCCCCCCGAGGGGTCCTGACTCCCAGGTTGAGAAAAACTGATCGACTGAGAATGGGCATTGGCATGTGTCCAGTGATGCTAACCCCTGTGTTTCCATTTATGGGTTAAAGTGTAGAAGCTAGCAAGTCTAGACTAGTGTTTTCCTAACATTACAAAATGTAAGATATCAGCTATGGATACCTAAGTGTCACAACTCCTTGTAAGTTTGTCTATTTGTCATGCTGGACATCTTCACATCAAAGCTGAACTACGTTCAGTTCCCACACATCCTTCCCTCTTATGTGCACCATCATGTCTCTCTTGCTTCATGGTAACTATATATTGGATGCTGAATCAGGATTTGAAGTTAAGTAACAACCCTGGCTAAGAGTGAGCCCTTATTAAGAACTCTAACCTTGGCTAATGTCAGTGCAGACATAACTGCTAGCTATAGCTGAAGCCTCCAGAAATGTGTATATATAGCCAGAGGGCCCATGGGGAAGAAGTGTGCCATCTCATGTTCTCTTTCTAAACTAAACTGTATCCTTGCTGAAATTAACTTCCAGTCTGTGTAAAGAGAATAATGCAGAGATCCCATGTGTGTGTTAATAGCAGTGTGTATATCCTCTGGGACGCTGCAGTTGGCTGTTGCTTTCCAATGCATCTATTATATGTGTGTCAGCATCTGTTTAATGTTCCCAGGATATGATGATAATTATTATTATTTACTGCCACTACTATGTAACAGTAATTACTTTGTTTCTCGGCATTACTTCGCGAACGAAGATTCTTAGGAAGGACTCAAACCCACGGTTTTTACAAGCGCGTTGATGACTAAAAAGGCCAATCTGAGATAGGCAAGTTCGATTGCAGAAAGCACAGCAGAAAGTTTCCTTGGGTGATGTTGTTTCCAAGTTGCTGTTCTTTCTGCGTTGTCGTTTCTCTTCGAGACCCATTCGGCGTGTCTTCTCGAATGAGGCCGCAGCATTGTGGATAGTGCGTCTCCACGCCTCCCGATGTGAGGCCAGGGTGGACCATTGTTGGTGATCAATCTGGCTGAGCCTGAGATGTTGTTTCAGGGAGTCCTTATATCTCTTTTTGGGGGCGCCTCTCTTGCACTGACCCATGGCGAGTTCACCGTAGAGTAATCAATCAAAACTTTATTACGGTCACAGACCAGCGCAAAGTGGGCACAAGCGCCCTAAGAGGAGAAGGACAACTCCCCAGTAAACAGTTATTTAAAATCAGACTAGACATCAGTATAAAAATATATTTTAAAAGACAGGATATTGTTGCCTTACGGTGTCAATCATCACCCGTCTGATATTAAGGGCAGCAGCACAGAACTTAGCAACACTCTAAGTCATTGCAGTGCTAGAGTCCGAAAGCAGCAGGGTGGAATAACATCTTTCACTGCGCCCCGTAGAGTAGTACGGTGAACTCTTTGGGAGGCGGTGGTCCTCCATCCTAGAGATGTGCCCTGCCCAGCGCAGCTGTGTTCTCAATAGCATGGCCTCAATGCTGGTGGATCCCTGCTTGCTCAAGGACAGCAACATTAGTCACATAGTCGGTCCAGTGTATCTTTAGGATTGTGCGAAGACAGCGCTGATGAAAGCGTTTGAGGAGTCGTAGGTGTTGCCGATACTTTGACTGTTGAATCATATCCGGTACTTCCTTTAGAGGTCTCAGAGCAGGTGCTCAAGTATGATCATCCTCCTTATTTCTACCTGGTTGCATATGGAACAATTACATATGTTGCTACTTCTCTGTGATGTTACAGGTCTGAATCCTGAGTCCCAACTAGACCAGCCTCACTCAATCAATGGGATTCAATTCAAAAATCTTTGGGGGGGACGGACACTAATTTACAAGATTGATCAAGGTACATATTGGATCTTGTGCTTTAAACAAAACTCAGCAGACCAACCAATTGTATACTGCAAAACAGAATTCGGATCATGATACTTGACATCTTCTGTTCCTTATCTGGATGGCCATGCAATCTCAGGTATCCAATACTCTGTTGCCGTTCTGAAATTAGTGTGCAGTGATAGAGACACCTCCTGCCCTGTGCGTAATTGTGCAGAGCCTGTAAAACGGAGGCTTTGAAAGGTCAGTCTTTTCAGATTGGATTTTGTTACATCTGGAAAGGCCAACTTCTCACCTTTTGATTTTCCATTGGGGTGGGATGGGAGAACAACAAAGAAAGAGAAAGTAGGGAGAGCAATCTCACTTATGTTTCACCCAAAGCTGTAATCCTTCCTCCCGGGAGTTCCCCGCAGGCCGGCTCCCTCTGCCACCTCTACCTTTTCTTCCAGGTCTCATCTCCATGACAAATGTCTTGCTTACTTCTCAAGGGAAGTGGCACCTGACCAAATGTGCTTGGCTTGGAGGGACAATCCATTCATTTGGCTGTCAGTTAACAGCTTCTAATTTCCCCTCCCATCCATGTGAACTTACTTTCTTCCCCACCTCCCTACCCAGCAATCTAATAGCTGATTGCTTCCCACTGGAGGCATATGTTCTCTTCTGATTAAGTGTTGCTTAGCTGTTGGCCTGCTTGCTCATTTGATTTTTATAGACTCTTCTGTCCAGGAACAGACTGAAGGAAGACAGAGAGAAATGGAAGAGGAGTAACTTCCCGAGCAAATGAATTTTAACATACTTCTGTATAAACCGCCTAAGTACCCTAAAGGCACCAGATCCTGTTTGATGTCGGAAGCCAAGCAGGGTCAACCTAAGCAGTCCTTTGATGGGAGACCACCAATGAATACCAGGTGCCGAAGGCTGCATTTCAAAGGAAGGAATTGGCAAAACTACTTTTGGATCTTTCTTGCCTAAGAACCCTTATGAAATCTATGGGGTCACCGTAAGTCAAGCAGTAGCTTGAAGGCTTATTGATGCCGTTGTTGCAGCAACTCTATGCCTGTTGGTCCATTTCAGAGCACAACTCAAAGTTGAAGTTGAAGCGAAATCATAGTGGTATAACTGCTTAATAATAATAATAATAATAATAATACACTTTATTTATATTCCACTCTTCTCACCCCGAAGGGGACTCAGAGCGGATTACAGGTACAGGTACTTAGCAGACAATCCCTGCCGTTTCTACATACACACATATAGACGAACAGACGCAAACTCTGGCCACCAGGGGGAGCTAACACACTCCTCATCTCTCGGCATTTCCAGCATCCCTTGTTGTTCCTTTCGCATTTCTCAGCGTTCCTGGAGTTCTTTAATGGCCTCATAATTCAGTCAACATTTGCCTCCCCACTTAATGTGGTACCTTTATCTCCTACTTGACAGATTCAGCTGTCTTTCGGGCTGCAAAGGTCGACAGCAGGCACCCACCTCGACCTGGGCAGGCCTCGAACTCATTACCTACTGGTCAGAGAGATCTTATGCAGCTGACACTTAGCCAGCTGTGCCACATTCCCGATTATTTGATAATCCAATGGGCATGTTGCTGGACACATCTTGCTAAGAGAACTAGAGGAGATCTATTTTCAGGGTAACTAATAAGCCTAAATATCACAAAGGCACCAGATCCCATCTGATCTTGACCCTAAACAGAACCAATCTGGGTTAGAACCTGGATGAGAAACTACCAAGGAATACCAAGACATGTAGGCTTTTATTTCAGAGGAAGGAACTAGCAAAACCATATCTCAGTATTCCTTCCCTAAAATAGTTTAGTGAAGTTAGACTGGATTATATGTATCTGTATTGACCATATAATGTAGTTCAATCTGCATTATAATGGCAGTGTAGATGGAGTCTTTGAATCTCATATTAATTTATGATGACCCCATCTTAGGGAAGGAATACTGAGACAAGGTTTTACCAGTTCCTTCCTTTGAAATAAAAGCCTACAAGTCCTGGTATTTCTTCACAGTGTAGATGGGGTCATAGGGTAATGTGTATGAGGCCACGGCAGATTCCCATTGTAAAGATGACCGCAACCTACATGCGTGCGTCACCTTCAATACCCTCTCGCTGCCACCAATTAATTGTGAGGAGGTTTGTGTTTTCCCAAAGAAGTTTATGGAGAGACTTGGTTTAAAACAGGCTTGAAACATTTATTTTCACAATAGCGCAGGGCCGTAGCCAGGATTTTGATTCGGGGCTGAGTTTGGTTCGGGGGCTGAGACTGGGTGGAAGAGGGTCTACCCTAGCAAACCTTTTGTATTGTTATCCCAATAACCCCATTAATGTGGGATATAATGAGCATGGTGATCAGATCATGATATAAGTGCACATAACAGTTTAAATAATGTACCAGTAAGGCCTTCTCGCGGATCACCTGAGAATTTCGGGGCTGCTGCCCCCCCTTAGCCCCCTGGCTACATGCCTGCAATAGCGTAGTGGTTACAGTATGTTCAGAGCTTATTCGGTTTCACATCCGAAGAGGTCAATCTTATGGTTATAAAGCAGAGTTGATGCTTTTAGCAGGCGTACAGTCAGAGGAGAGTGATGCACAAGCAAAGGCCTTAGAATAGCAGGCTTCTGTGCCAGAAATCACGCTGGCATTCAAGCCGTAAATACTGTACCCTGATTGGTACATCAGGCACAGGCAGTGATTTGCTAAAAGTACATCATGTGTCTTCAGTGATAACAAAGCCTTGATTGGCTTAACAGTACACGGCGTGGGTTTGTTTACCTTGATGCTAATAGGATAAGAACTACGCATGAGCAGAAAGGGTCTGCCCCCTCCTTTGCTGGCATGGAGAGGCAGAAGCGAAATGTTGCAGATTTAGGTACAAGCTGCCCAAGCAGCCGATAACGTACTGTGGGAATGAGAATAATAGAAGCACTACATTGTTCTAACAAATAGAAGTAAGATTAAGATGTGATGCTAACAAAGTATTATGTTTAATTGGATAATGAAATGTGTTCCGATGCACCAGCCAATGATGATTGATGAAGAAGGGCAGGACAAGATTCGCCGCCATGAGGGGTATTTAATGAATGTTCTTAGAATGTACGGGGCCGTTTGCCCAGAGCAGCTTGTTCTGTGGGTGAACCCCCACCAGCTGGTGCAACTTTAATAAACGTGGCTTCATTTGAACTTCAGTAAGATTGGTGTGTTCTCTCGTTCCTGTACCCGCGCGTCCACGTTGCTGTTTGGTAAGAAAGGTAAACTTGCCAACGGAGTTCTGGGACTCCTAATTTGCTGCTTCAGTTACGTTAACTACTACAGGGTCCTGTGGTACCAGACTTTAACAACTCTCTTAGTTGCTCTCCACAAGTCTTTACTACAAGGAACACCTCTCTAAAGGCTACAGACAAACTCTGCCTTCTCCAAAGGCTATATACTAGCTGCTTCTCCCACAGCTACTTGCCAACTCTCTGGCTAACAGCTACTGGCCAACTGGCATTCTCTAACTGCTGCACAAGCCAGTGCCAGGCTCACTCGAACATTCCGAGAGCTGTGCACTTCAATAAATCCTGTTAGCCCTTTGCAGACTGCTTAGGATTTAACCATACAATTCATTAATAAACACAAACACAAAACTCATAACACTTACATTCACCTCACTACACCCGTACACACAATATCATTCCCTCACTGAGAGACTCCTTCAGAAAGATAATTGGGAGTTCACCAGGCTTCAGGATAGAGAGGATACAACTGTAATCCAGGACTTTCAGGAACATAGTAGACTGCAGTTGCGTACTGAGGCAGCATAACCCCAAAGTCAAAAGAAGAGATCTGATCTTCTCCATGTCTGTGGGAACCAAGCATGGACTTAGCTCAAGGCAATGATGCTGATTTTAATGACTATGTAATGGTTTTAATGTTTATATGTCGTGTGGATTATATTATTGTATTGATTATATTTCTGTATTGTGGTGTAGCGGCCTGTAGTGCTGCAGTGTAAGCCGTGCTGAGTCCCCCCTCGGGGGTGAGAAGTGACAGGGTACAAATACCATAAATAAATAAATAAGTGTCTAGACTCCTTAGGAGTAAGGGTGTTTTCAGGAGTAGGGGTTCTCCTTGAGAGATGGGTCTTCCTCCACAGAAATGCCTACAGCTGAGTTCTGGGTGGTGCCAAAACAGTAAGTCAGAGAGCAAGTCTATGAGAAACATTGTTGGCAATGTTGTTGCAGTTGATGTACCAGTTTCTGACTTGGGGCTATGTTTGACTTTGCTCTTGGGCTTTCCTTGTCTGTTTGTCTCTTAAAACTGTGGAATCTGGAGTGCTCTTGGACTCTTCCCATCTGATATATCTTCCTGATAGTAAAATGGCTGGCTGAATTTTGTTTGCGTTACAACGCTGCTGCTTGACTCTTCTGGCTTGATTTGCCTACTACCCTGTATCACACTAGGCTTCACCTCTGGGACTCACCTGCTTGGAAATCAGACAAAATATGTGCTTGGTCTTGATGTCATAGACACCTGTGCGGCCTAAATTAAATCTGACAACATTTTTAATGGGAAAATTCAACAGAGTCAGCAGCTCGACAAGCCACTCCTAGACTCTGGCAGCCCGTCTCTTGACCTTAGGAAGCTGGGTGGGAATGCTACTTTGCTCAGAGCCAAAGCCCCCTGGGGCCACAGAATGATTTACCATCATTTGCCAGCTGCTAATTAGCTGCAGCTGATGAGATAATTTATTAAAATTGGGAGTGATTTCCTTCGGTGATAATAATGTTGCTTGGCAATGAATTGGCAGCATTTTTGAAAGGGAGACTTGCTTCTGTTTAGGAGTAAGAGGGAAAAACATCTAAAGAATATCATCCTCATCCAATTTGATGTCATTGGACTATCATAAACCCCTAGTCCAGTGTTTCCCAACCAGTGTGCCACGGCACACTAGCGTGCCGTGAGTGATCATCAGGTGTGCCGTGGGAAATTGGAACCTCCAATACCCTTTTTTCTTCCCCCTCCTGCCCACAGTGCTCTCTGGGTGAACGTGAACTACAACTTCCAAACTCAAGGTCAATTCCCAAGCAAACCCATTCAGTACTTTCTGTTGGTAATGAGAGTTCAATATGCCAAGTTTGGTTCAATTCCATTCTTGCAAGAGTTCATGATGCTCTTTGTGTGTTAACTATAAATCCCAGAAACTGTAACTCCCAAATGTCAAGGTCTACTTTTCCCAAACTCCATCTGCGTTCACATTTGGGCATATTGAGTATTCATGCCAAGTTTGTTTCTGATCCAACATTGTTTGAGTCCACAGTGCTCTCTGGATATAGGTGAACTACAACTCCAAAATCCAAGGTCAATGCCCACCAAACTCTTATAGTATTTTCTCTTGGTTATGGGAGTTCTGTGTGGGAAGTTTGTGTCTTTCTACCATTCCTGCCAGGATATCTATGTTGTGTTCATCGAAACAGGCCCAGGTTTCACACTGAGTGTGTAAATACATTTAAAAACATATTAACTATATGTATTACTGAGTTAGAGTGTCATTGTGTGTCATTTTGGTTGGTGGTGTGCCCCAGGATTTTGTAAATGTAAAAAATGTGCCGCGGCTCAAAAAAGGTTGAAAACACTGCCCTAGTCGACATAAAAGTATCTCCAGATAGATTGGACTCCCATATAGCTAGAACCCCCTTGTCACTTCCGACACTTTGTGACTTCATGGACCAGCCCATGCAGAGTTCTCTGTCAGCCATCGCAACCCCCAGCTCCTTCAAGGGGAAGCCAATATAGATAGGTAGATAGACATACAGTAAAATAGATCTAGTCCGTTCAGTAACTGGTTATCCACAACAATTCATGGCTAATACAGTTGGGTCATTGGATGGGTTTTTCAGTCTAAAATAACCTTGTGTGTTTGGATTGATCCAGATGAACTGTGGGTTCCCCACTAGAATAATCCTCAGTATCTTCTTGTAAGAGTGGAGGATTCTCTAGAAATTTCCTCTGGACATAAAAAGTGTGGAAAACGTTATGGTGGAGTATGGAGAGAAGTATGTGTCTTTTCTGAATTCCAGAAAATGTATGTTCCTTGAGAATCTTCTGGGGAAATTTATTCCATTAGATCACTCTACCTGGGCGGGGTCGTGAGGGCGGTGTCAGAGGGGTCACTAAAGACCATCGGAGAACACAGTATTAGCTGTTGCTCATAGGGGTTCTATGTGGGAAGTTTGGTCCAATTCTATTGCTGGTGGGGTTCAGAATGCTCTTTGAGTGTAGGTGAACTATACATCCCAGCAACTACAACTTCCAAATATCAAATTCTATTTTCTATAAACTCCACCAGTGTTCACATTTGGGCATATTGAGTATTTATGCCCGGTTTGGTCCAGATCCATCATAGTTTGAGTCCACAGTGCTCTCTGGATGGAGGTGAACCACATCTCCAAAACACAAGGACAGTGCCTACCAAACCTTTCTAGTATTTTCTGTTGGTCATGGGAGTTCTGTGTGCCAAGGCTGATTCAATTCCATTGTTGGTAGAGTTCAGAATGTTCTTTGATTATAGGTTAACTATAAATCCCAGCTACTACAACTCCCAAATGAAAAAAAAACAATCTCACCCCCACCCCCCAACCCCCACCAGTATTCAAATTTGGGCATAAAAATTTGAGCCAAAATCCACCCAGTAAATGAAAATACATCCTGCATATCAGATATTTCCATTATGATTCACAACAATAGCAAAATGACAGTTACAGTATGAAGTAGCAACGGAAAAAAAGGTTATGGTTGGGGGTCACCACAACATAAAGGAAGTGTATTAAGGCATTGCAGCATTAAGAAGGTTGAGAATCACTGCATTAGATGGAAACTGAGGAAACAGATGGAGGTGTGACAAAGTTTCTGGAAGATAGGCATTCATTAGATTGAGAAATACATCAGATGCAGATCGTCTCTAATGCTTCATCAGGTTCCTAACGATTTTGTCGGAGCCGTAATCCCAGGGGATGAGCAGATGTATTTTTGATCTCTTGCAAACAAATCATGTTGCAAGTAGACCGCCCAATATGGAGTCAGGCATGACTGTGGAAAACAATCCATCAGTTACTAAATGAAGCTTAAAGGTGTCAGTCAAGGATGGCATCCTCCAGCTCTGATGAGGAGCCCTGTCTGTAGACTGGTGGTAAGATGCCAAATATCCAACGTCACCATGCCACAACCTTACTTTATATACTGTGAAAGTGTAGAAGGCTAAGACAGCAGATGCTGGTTGCATTGGACTGCAGGAGGGAAGAAGTGCTAATATTGAATCCAGAATATATACTGTATATCTATATATATATAAAGGAAGAGTCGTCATGGAACGACCGTCCCAAACAGAGAAACCTTACAACGCAGAGACACCAAACTTGCCAACAGAAATAGGCCTCAGACAAGGTACGTTTGTAGCAAAGAAAGTTCCCCTCAAAACCTAAAAGGCCCCCAAAACGAGTTTAAAACCTACAGTTCCCAGCATCCTCCGGGGCTGCCAACGACTCTCCCAGCCTCTACATTCTGACAACATGATTGGCTGCCAATAAGGGCGGATTTGCATAACTCCTGTACTGGCCAGCCAACATGAACATTCCAACCCATAATAAACTGTCAGAGGAGGATAAGGCAAAGGGCTGAGGCACAAACACAAACACCCAATTCACTTCCCACAGAAAATTTACACCCCTACAAATCACAGACCACGCCCAAAATTGACAGTAAGGCTTCATTAACTTAATTTCCCTGACTATGCCTCACTTAATGGAATGCTGTTTGTGCTCTGAATTGACAGTAAGGCTTCATTAACTTGCTGTTCCTAACTAGGCCTCAGCTCATGGGACTGTGTATGGCCTGAATTTACAGTAACCTACCTTGACACACAGAGCCCTGACCATGCATGATGGGACTTGAAGTACCACCATGGAAAATGGGGTTTGTAGTACTTCTATACCCGTCATACCCCACAGACCACTGGGGCCGAGAACCAAGACCGATAAAGACCAAGCTTGTCACGCAGTGCCCCCATGACCCACACTCCATCCGACTGCAGATTAGAGGAGGACACACCATGGATAATGGGATTTCAAGTACCTCCACTCACTTCCAAAGTACCCCACCCACACACGCATCAACCTCTACATCAACACAGCAGACGGAAAGACAAAAAACAATGTATATCCTCAAGCAATGCAGAACGCCAGCAACACCACACAACAACAACTCCACAGGACTCCAACATCCCACCCACCAAAACAACCCACAACAACACAGCCATGACCCCAACAACACCATAACTAACAACAACTCCAACACTTACATACTCAGACTTCCTCGCATCTCCAAAATAGGGCACAGCAACGCGTGCCGGGTACAGCTAGTATATTATAAAACTTTTTTTTGTAATTCATGACATATCAACAAGCAAGAGAAATCAGACAGCTGTCAAGGCAAATTAATGTGCAAGAAAAATATATCAGGATTGTAGGGAAAGATAGCATCTTCCATTCCCAGAGTGATTCAGAGTATTTGCTGGATATACAGACTGAGCATCCATTATCTGGAATTCTGAAATCTAAAATACTCTGAAATCTAAATTGTCCATATGCATGGCTGAGGCAGCGGCACCTTTGCTTTCTGATTGTTCATGCACAGTATTATTAAAACTGTTGCATAAGACCACCTTCAGACTATCTGTATATGGTGTGTATAATATAAAGCATAAATTAACAAATGAGTCTCATGTTTAGAATTGAGTCCCATTTCCAAGATAGCTCACGATGCAAATAAAGATATTCCAATATCCAGAAAAATCCAAACATTCCTGGTCTCAAGCATTGGGGCTTGACCGACTTACCGGTCAAGCTGGTTGCGGGGCAGCGTTGCCCCTGCACCATCTTCTTTGCCTTAGGGGGCTTCTTCCCCCCAGAAGCCTCCTGGGTGGTGGGAAGGTTCCCACCACACACACATGCTGGCCAATGAGGGAGCTGGCTCCACTCCGCCCCCTCCCTGCTTCCGGCCAGCCCACACTTCCGCCCGGGCAGCTTACTTAAGGCTGCCCAGGACTGCCTCGCCATGTGTGGGGCAGTCTTGTTTTTTCCTCCCACCCTCCCTACTCATTCATTACTTGTTGGTGAATTTTGTTTCTCTGCACTTTATTGTTGCTCTGTTCTTGGTTTTATGTTTTGTTATGTTCTTTGTCGCAACTCAGTGTTCGGCGTGTGGCGTGTGGCATGGCCCCTGGATCAGGCTGGCTTATCGCCCCTTGGTTGTAAGGGGGTAATGCCCAGGCCCCCTGGGGTGCTGAGTTTCCGTGGATGGCATTGGGCCACTTGCACCCCAGGCTTGCAAACGCCTATGGACTTTCGTGGGGGCCGTCCGACCCTGATCCAGGATCCATGCGTGGCCGCCAACCCTATGTTCCTGTTTTTCAATAAATTGAGTTGTGGCCAATTTTATCCAACCAACCGTGTCTGCATGTGGTTCTTGGCGTGAGGTGTGTCCCGCTTGCACAGGCAACTGGATAAGGGATACTCAGTTGTACAAAGCTTTAATTAGACTTTGTCTTTGTATCTAAGCTAGTCCACACATGGAAAGTGTAGTCTGGATGGGAGTACTAGCTCTGCTTCCTTCTTTTGTGGGTCTTATCATGGAGGAGAGTTGTCTTCATAGCATATTCTCTACTGTTCGTGGAAATTCCATCTGAGAGTAAAGTGTTGTTGATGATCGCAAGAAATAAGAGACCTCCAAGAATTGTGGTGATCCTAAGGTGAGTCTATCATGTCTTTGTCTTCCTCTAACCCAAACAATTACTTTCTGGTCAGCCTCACGTCAATACCGGGCAAGATTCTGGAAAATATAATTAAGGACACAGTCTGAAAACTTAGAAATGAATGCCAAACTAATCTAATCTCTTTTTTCAATAGAGTTACAAGTTGGGTAGATGCAGAGAACGCAGTGGATGTAGCATATTTGAATTTCAGTAAGGCTTTTGACAAGGTCTCCCATGATCCTCTGGCAAACAAACTAGTCAAATGTGGGCTAGGCAAAACTATGGTGAGGTGGTTCTGTAATTGGTTAAGCCAACAAACCCAGAGGGTGATTCACCCCAATGCTTCATCTTCATCCTGGAAAGAAGTGACAAGTGGAGTGCCATCAGCAGGGTTCCGTTCTGGGCCCGGCCCTGTTCAGGGTCTTCATTAATGACTTAGGTGAAGGGTAAGAAGGCAGGATCATCAAGTTTGCAGATGACACCAAATTGGAAGGGATAGCTAATACTCCAGAAGACAGGAGCAGAATTCAAAACAATCTTAACAGATTAGAAAGATGATTGGCCAAAACTCACCAAAGGAAGTTCAATAGAGATAAATGCAAGATACTTCACTTTGGCAGGAAAAAAATGAAATGCAAAATTACAGAATGAGGGACGATGCCTGGCTCAGCACCAGTATGTGTAAAAAAGATTTTGGAATCCTCGTGGACAAGTTAAACGTTAGCCAACAATGTGATGTGGCACCTAAAAAGCCAGTGGGATTTTGGCCTGCATGGTCTAGTGCCTAGATCCAAGGAAGTTATGCTACCCATGCTCTATTCTGCCTTGGTCAGACCACACCTGGAATCACACTGTGTCCATTTCTGGGCACCGCAATTGAAGGGAGATGTTGACTCTAAGCTGGATAGTGTCCAGAGGAGGGCCACTGAAATGATCAAAGGCCTGGAGAACAAGCCCTATGAAGAGGGAGGGTCTTTAAAAACAAGCTGAAGAGCATGTGTTTCGCTTGCAGTAGAGAAGGCTGAGAGGAGACATGATGAGGACCATGTATCAATATGTGAGGGGAATTCATAGGGAGGAGGGAGCATGCTTGTTTTCTGCTGACCTGGAGACTAGGCTGCATGGAATTTATTTATTTATTTACTCTACTTCTATATCGCCCCTCTCAGCCCAAAGGTGACCTGAGGCGGTGTACACATGGCAAGAACTGCTCAGAGATAAATACATCAACAGTTACTAACACAATCATATAATACACCAATCAGCAATTAAAGTTAAAACACAAATCTCAGCGTCTCATTATTAAATCGATTTCCAATTGTGTTGTCGTCATTCCTTAGGTGTCTATTTGATAATCACACTACATCTGCAAATGCCCGGTCAAACAGCCAGGTCTTGACCCTCTTGCAAAATGTCAGGAGGGAGGGGGCTGATCTGCTGTCACTAGGGAGGGCGTTCCAAAGCCGAGGAGCCACCACTGAAAAGGCTCTGTCTCTCGTCCCCACCAGTCGCACCTGCAAAGCAGGCGGGACTGAGAGCAGAGCCTCTCCGGATTATCTTAAACATCTTGATGGTTCATAGGGAGAGATGCATTCAGACAGGTAAGTTGGACCAGAACCGTATAGGACTTTAAAGGCTAAAGCCAGCACTTTGAATTGTGCCCGGTAGCAAAATGGTAGCCAGTGGAGCTGGCGCAACAGAGGTGTTGTGCGCTCCCTGAGTGGCTTCAAACTAGAGGAATGGAAATTTCACCTGAACATGAGGAAAAACCTCCTAACTGTGAGAGGGAACTGTTCAGCAGTGGAACTCTCTGCCCCAGAGTGTGGTGTTAGCTCCTTCTTTGGAGGCTTTGAAACAGAGGCTGGATGGCTATCTGTCGGGGGTGCTTTGAATGCAATTTTCCTGCTTCTTTGCAGAAAGGGGTTGGATTGGATGGCTCATGAGGTCTCTTCCAACTCAACGATTCTGTTATTCGATGAGTCTCAGAAAGTGTGGCTGTCTATTATCATTAATTATCAAGAATTCAAACTACAATTCCAATATTCAAACGACTACATCACATTGGCCACCAAGCCCATATTAATATTTTGTGAGATGTGGTGGGCCAGCATGCCCAACCAAGCAGAGCAGATTTTGACTGCACTTCACCCCTCTCCTATTAAACTACTGTTTCAGCATTGTTCCTTGTTTCCAAGGTTTTTCAAGATCTTGAACTTTTTCCCCTGTCGGTTGCCTTAATGAAGGATGGCTTTGCAGGTCCCCTCATCATTTTCCCATTTCTCCTCTGTTTGCATGTACCCGCGGCTCTCTCCAGACATGCCAATCAAAATGCCAGCCAGGAAAGGCTGGAGAGCTGTACGTGAAGGAGAAGTCGCATTAACGAAAAGTCTTGTTCCTGCAAAAAGAGCTCCTTTCCTCCCTTAAGGGACAGGAGAGTTGTGCTTCTGTTCTTGGCATACCAATGAGCCACGTTAACCCCTTCCCCCCCCCCCTTTGTATTTCAGAATTCTTTTGCCCAGCTAGCCGTTCTCCCACTCAAGTTTGCATTGAAGTGTGGGGTGCTGGCAGGGGCGGTCTAAGGTAATTTTATATGGTAAGTGAACATTATTTTGGCGCCCCCCCCCCCCAAACATTATTTTTGCGCCCCCATGTAATACAAATATACAATTATAATATCACAATACCATTAGTAGTATTATTTTGTATCAATGTATATACAATATATTATAGTACATACTCATACTATAGTATATCATAATTATACTACATTACAATATAATTATATTATAATATATTGACATTCTATTCTATTATTATTATAAAATAATAAATAAAATTATTTATTTAAATAAAATTATCCTCTACTAAATATTTTCATTACTCCTATAAAACTCAAATAACCCAAAATAAAGTAAAATAAAATATTATATATTACTATTTGCCTGCGCAGTTGTGCCTGTCTCTACTTGATGCTCCTGGCCGGCATGCGCACATGCGCGGGGAGGTGTGCGGGTGTGGTAGGGTTAACACGTGATTGGGCCTGGCGAGGGAGTTCGCCTCAGCGCGCGGCGGCTACTTCCGGTGGTGGCTGTCAGGAGGCGATACGTCGCCAATACCCCTTTGGCTCCACTTCCCCTTTCCCTTTGTCTCCGCCCCTGCCTGCCCAATTGGGTCACCGTATTTGCAGCAGGGCGGAGACAAAGGGAGAGGGAAGCACTCCTGCCTGCCCGATAGGGAGTGCTTTGCTTACAGGCTTCTGCGCACAGGAGCTACTGGGCATGCGCGGGAGGTTTTTGCGCATGCAGTTGCTCCTGCGCTCAACTTCTGTTCCGGAGCAACTGCGCATGCGCAAAAACCTCCGCGCATGCTCAGAAGCGGCGACGGAGGACACAAGGCCGGGGCCCAAAAGCAGGCAGCCGTTGTTATCGAACGGCCGGCAATCCCCAGCCAGCAGTCCGACAACCGGGCAAGCCCGCGGACCGACCACGGGGCAGAGCCCGCGAGGGTTCAGTTAACCTGGCGAGCCCGGAGCGATTAGGTCCTCGTAACCTACCCACCTCCCGGAGATCCAATTATGCTCACCAATCTGCAAGGTAGATGCCACGAAATTGTTTTATTCTGCTCAGCTGAGAGGATGCGAACCACAATACCCTGATTCCCGCAAGGAACGCATACATGTACAATCAAAACATTGGTTTTTAAAGGTTACAGAACTGTCAAAACAATTGAACTTCCGCCCGCCTTCTTCTGGGCCGGCTCTGCTGGTGATTGGTAGGCCAGCTGATGGGCGGGAGGCCGGTCAGCTCCAGGGAGCCTATCAGCGCTCGCCCCCATTTGCCGGCTTCGGCCAATCAGAGGCCTGTGGCCATATATGGAGTTCCAGGAAGGAAGGCTTGGACAGGAATCACTGTCAATATAGCATATGAATTAAACAAAAGAATCCTAGCCAGGTAAACGACCTGAAATGACATCCTGGAAGTGATGGGATTAGTAAACTTGGAAGATGAATGGGAAAGGAGGAAAAGACTTGACGACAGAAACTCACTCAAGCCTTTGTGTGACAAAAGGACCTATTTTGGGACACACCTGGGTTCCGAAGCCAGCTGTGAGACCCATTATGAATAACAAACTTGTATTGTCCATGTCCCAAAGGCGGATTAAGTTTGACGACTCAGACGGACGAAACCCCCTTTGGGCTGACGGAAATGTGGGGCATAAGACTAGTGCTCAGCTGATCCATAACAAGACTTTCCATCAGAATAACGCATGCAATATGAATATGGTGATCCACAAAAGGTTTTGGAAACAGGCTTCAGTTACATTCCTCCTGGCGAAACACAGTAAAACATTCTCAAGGCAATCTTTCTTAACCAAGGCAATGGGGAAGGGAAAGGTTACAAGGGGTCAAAGGGAAAACTTATGAAGCCACACTGTACATACAGGGAGATCCCCAGCAATTTCCCAGTGCATTCCCATACAGTTCTTGCTCCCAGAGTTATGATCTTTAAAACAGACAACGCAGGGCTGCCTTCCTTCTGGGAGTTGTAGTTCTCCTTGATGTAATTACTGTCCTTGGAAACTATAGAGCCCTGAAGGGCAGAATTGCTTCTGGAGTGCAAATAGAGTGGCAGAGAGTCACAAAGTCCATGTGGCAGAGAGGGGAAAGGCTGGTTTATCCAACTGGGAAGTGTCCTTGGTGAACTGCTTCTCCCAAAGCCCAAAGGGCCTGGGTTCTCTTCCAGTCCCCTTGCAATCTGGGCAAAACCCCTCCGGGAAAGCATCGGACACGGTTTGCCCAGACAGAGAGTCCCTTTGTTGTCCATCAAGGGCACATGCTGGAATCCGCTGATAAAGGGCAGTCCAAGAACAGTCCAGGAGGAAAAACGATCAGAAAGGGGCAAATGGGGTCACAGTACTTGAGAGAACTAGATCTTCCGTAGCATCGGTCTGAGGCCCTCACCCACCCCCTGAAGAGATCTCTTCGGGCCAAAACTGCCCCAAAGCTGGCGCTTTTGTGCTAGGACATGCTTCCTCAGGCTGGAAAAAGGATAGGAAGAGAGGAAGGAAGGAGAGGAAAACGGTGGGAGAAATGGCAGAGTGTTTGGTTTATTGCTAAAGTGCTGTTTGATGTTTGCTGAGGTGTCTTTCATGTGCTATTGGCTGTGCAATCGTTGTGTAGATGGGGCAATGGGAGGCAACGGTGGTTGGGTGTACTGGGAGGGACGAAGTTGGTGCAGTGTGATGTATGGGACTGAGTGAGGCAGAAGGGAAGGGAAAAACAAAAGGGTCTGGTACTGGTGCAACTTAGGCCATGGGCCAAAAGGAATACTGGGGACTCTCTGCGGTTTGACCTTCTGGATTTGGGGCTTCCTTGCTCGACTACACCGTGGCGCTGCCTCAGGAACATCAGCAGGGCCAGGACGCTGTCTGGTGCCGGCGCCCGGCAGGCGGGGGAATTCGCCCCTTCTCAGATGGCCCCCCATGCGGCCGCTTCCTTGGCCTACCAGTAGGACAGCCCCTGGGTGCCGGCTTAAAAGACAGAAGAGCTTTCTCCCCAATGAGCACTTTAGCAAAATCCCCACTCTAGTTCCCCAACATCCAACTTCATCTGGGCACCCATTCCCCAATTATTCAGTCCATTTCTCCTCTTAACCACTTTAAATAATCTTCTCATCTCCTTTATGGGGTATGGCTCTGCTGCTGGTCCTACAGAGGGTAATCGCTTACCTCTTTGCCGTCGTTTATTGTCCCCCTAAGCTCTATGCATCACATCCCTTAAACTGCTGCCTATAGATCACGACGTCTAATTCTTTTAATCATTTCATTGCCCTCTTTTGGCTCCGCTCTCGCCTGCTGATGTGCCTCCGTATTACATTTCCATTTAGGAGCCTGGGAATGAACTCTGTGCTGCCGAAATTGCTTCCCGTGCCCCAAAAGGATTACCTTGTGAAGAGGTAACAGATAAATAGGCTTATGACATCTTCCTGCAATTGTCTGCCATTGCAAGCACTTCTTTCCTACTAAGGATCATAGTAATGGTGCAAGCACGATGGCCCTTAGACATAAGTGATCCTCATTGATGAAAGAGACCCTCTACATTTTCCTTGCTGGGAGAACTTTTAAATTTTTTTATCAAAACTCTGTGCATATATATTGTTACTGTGTAGGCATTGAATTGTGCCTTACTGTAAGCTACTCTGAGTCCCCCCTCGGGGGTTGAGAAAAGCGGGGTAAAATCCTGAAATAAATAAATAAATAGAGAGAGAGATCTGTAGATCTATATCTATATAGAGAGATATAGAGATAGATACTGTATATGCTCTCTTTTCTCTTCTCCAAGGAGTTTATTAGAGCTGCCTCATCTCTGTGTAAAGGAACCCCCGTGGCACAGCAGGTTAAACCCCTGTGCTGGCAGGATTCAAGACAGACAGGTCGCAGGTTCAAATCTGGGGAGAGCACGGGTGAGCTCCCTCTATCAGCTCCAGCTCCTCATGCGGGAACATGAGAGAAGCCTCCCACAAGGATGTTAAAACATCAAAAACATCCAGGTGTCACCTGGGCAACATCCTTGCAGATGGCCAATTCTCTCACACCAGAAGTGACTTGCAGTTTCTCAAGTCGCTCCTGACACAACAGCAACAACAACAAAAATCTCTGTGTAAACACACACAGTAAAACATCAGATCCAAGATAATATTTTGGTCATGGAAAGACGGGGCCTTTTCTGTGGTGGCCCCCCGACTGTGGAATTCCCTCCCAAATGAAATTAGATCTTCCCCCCTCCCTCCTGACTTTGAGGAAGTGGGCGAAAACGTGGCTGTGCAATGAGGCCTTCGCAGAATGAAGGAGGAGATTGCGAAGTGACTAAAGTCACTAACCACTTGATACGGACCGAATATATCGACTGAGTTAGACTTGATTTTACTTTGCTAAAAGGCTTTTTAATGTATTTATGATATTGTATTTGATAATTTACTGTAAATTTTACTGTTTTTAGATTTTAAATGTTAGCATTGAATACTTGCTGTTTGCCGGTCTGCAGGGCCGTAGCCAGGATTTTGTTTCGGAGGGGGCTGAGTTTGGTTGGAAGAGGGTCTACCCTAGCAAATCTTTTGTATTGTTATCCCAATAACCCCATTAATGTGGGATATAATGAGCATGGTGATCAGATCATGATATGAATAAACATAACAGTTTAAATAATGTACCAGTAAGGCCTTTTCGTGAACCACCCTGAGAATTTGGGGGGGGGGGGCTGAAGCCCCCTTAGCCCCCCCCTGGCTACAAGCCTGCCGGTCTGAGTCCCTCTCCGGAGGTGAGAAGGCCGGAGTATAAAAGTTTTAAATAAATAAATAATAAATAACCCTGCTGCCACCCAAATGCCACCTTGGACCTTGGACCTGATCTTTCACCATCGGTATATCTAGAGAGACAGAAAGTGCTATAAATGAAAAGATGGATATAAAACCAAAATTCTCCCCTTCTTGACTTGGACTTATTTTTGCCTTAAGCTACCTCACCTTGCACTGTGATACTGGCCAATTTCAAATGCCACACAAGGTCAGAACGGGTCGGCAGAACCTGCAAAGTACATGTCGGGATTTGAAAGACCTGCTTGAATGATGGAAAAGATGAAAGCACCAGCTTGCCACATTTCCGTATTTGAGCTGGGCCTCTGAGTTCTTGTTGAGAGACGTGTTGTTTGAAAGGACACCTTTTTGAACGTGTTAGAGAAGAAGCTTCTGGCTCCTTTGAGCTAAAGAGGGGATGGCTGCAGGGCTTTCCCTGCAACGTCCTGAATGAGCCCTACCTTAGAAGAGGCGCTTTATGTCTCAAAATTCACCCCTGCTAAGAGTTGTCACAAACAGTACTCTTCTTTGCTTTTCTGAACACTCAAAATGTCATGCTATGCCCAGAAAGTGTATGTCAACTAATTTTTCAATAATAACAGTAGTTTCCATTTCAACCTTGCACAGCTTGTTAAAGACAAAATCTAAAAAGCCAACCTTGATTTTGCCATTTCATGTAATGGACACCATTATACTATTAATGACTTAGACAAAGGTTAGAACAGGCCCGGATTAAGCCCTTTTGGCGCCCTAGGCCAAAGGCTCTGCCTCCGTGGCTCCGCCTCTTCCTCCTCGCGCCGGACTGAGAAAAAAGGGCGATCTTCCGCTGCTTCTGTGCCTGCACGCGGGCTGCCATATACTCTCAGAGGCTGTTCTGCTGCCTCTGAGAGTCTATGGTGCCCCGCGCGCAGGCGCAGAAGCAGCCCAAGATCGCCCTTTTTTTCTCAGGCATGGTGGTTTTAGGAATGAGGGAGGAGCCACGGGAGGCCTCCCCATGGCTCCTCCCTCCCTCCTAAAGCCACCACGCTGGCCTGAGAAAAAGAGCAATCTTTGGCCGCTTCTGCGCCTGCGCGCGGGGCACCCTAGACTCTCAGAGGCAGCGAAACGGCCTCTGAGAGTCTATGGTGCCCCGTGTGCAGGCGCAGAGGTGGCCAAAGAGTGACTTTTTTTTGAAAAAACTTTTTGGGGGGGTCTGAATCTGGCACCCCCCCCCATGACTGCGTCCCTAGGCCATGGCCTAGTGTGGCCTTATGGATAATCCGGGCCTGGGTTAGAAGGCATGATCATCAAGTTTGCAGACAACACCAAATTGGGAGGGATAGCCAATACTCCAGAAGACAAGAGCAGAAGACACGATCTTAACAGATTAGAGAGATGATTGGCCAAAATGAACACAATGAAGTTCAACAGGGACAAATGCAAGATACACAACTTAGGCAGAAAAAAATGAATGCAAAGATACAGAATGGCTCGAGAGCAGTACGTGTGGAAAAAGATCTTGGAGTCCTCATGAACAACAAGTTAAACGTGAGCCAATCATGTGATGTGGCAGCAAAAAAAAAGCCAATGGGATTTTGGCCTGCATCAATACGAGAATAGTGATCCAGGGAAGTCATGCTACCCATGCTCTATTCTGCCTTGGTTAGACCACACCTGGAATATTGTGTCCAATTTTGGGCACCACAATTGAAGGGAGATATTGACAAGCTGGAATATGTCCAGAGGAGGGTGACTAAAATGATCAAGGGTCTGGAGAACAAGCCCCGTGAGGTGAGGCTTAAAGAGCTGGGACATGTTTAGCCTGAAGAAGAGAAGGCTGAGAGGAGACATGATGTGAGCCATGTATAAATATGTGAGAAGAAAGTCATAGGGAGGAGAGAGCAAGCTTGTTTTCTGCTGCCCTGGAGACTAGGACGTGGAACAATAGCTTCAAACTACAGGAAAGGAGATTCCATCTGAACATTAGGAAGAACTTCCTGACTGTGAGAGCCATTCAGCAGTGGAACTCCCTGCCCCAGAGTGTGGTGGAGGTTCCTTCTTTGGAAGCTTTTAAACAGAGGCTGAATGGCCATCTGTCGGGGGTGCTTTGAATGCGATTGTCCTGCTTCTGGGAAGAATGGGGTTGGACTGGATGGCCCATGACGTCTCTTCCAACTCTATGATTCTATGATTCTATGTCACTGTATATAATAGGACTTGAGCATATATGGATTTGGGTATCCAAACCACAGCTGATACTATGGGCCCATTGTGTATATACTAGGCCAGTGCTGTCCAACTTCAACTGGACCTAGGGCCGGACTTCCAGTCACTGAAGACCTGGGGGCCGCTCCACCCCGGCCCCGCCCCAGCCACACCCCAGCCACGCCCCGGTCCCTCCTCCTAAAGTGTCACGCCAGCCTCAGAAGCAGCGATTTCGCTTCTGAGGCTGGCGTGACTCCCTTTAGGGAAGGCAAAGCCAAGGGAGCCCCCATGGCTTCTCCCTCCCCTCCTAGTGTCACGCCAGCCTCCTCCTCTGTTCTGCCTCTCCCACCGGCGCACCGATCAGGGCGCCGGTGGGAGAGACAGAATGGAGAAGGCAGGCCTACCGAGGAGGAAAGCAAGCGCTCGCCTTCCTTCTCTTTAGGCACGCCTCCTCTTCTGTTCTGCCTCTCCCACCGGCGCACCGATCAGGGCGCCGGTGGGAGAGACAGAACGGAGAAGCCGTGCCTGAAGAGACGGAAGGCAAGCGCTTGCCTTCCTCCTCTTTAGGCACGCCTCCTCCCTGCTGGCTCCTCCTCCCTGCACCGCCCCTTGTCCCTCTCTCACCGGCACCGATGCAAACCGGTTTGCATCGGCGCCGGCGAGAGAGGGAAGAAGAGGGCGGTGCAGGGAGGAGGAGCTGGCTCCCTTCTTTCTCCCTGCCCCGCCTCCTCCTCCTCCCCTCCCTCCCCCCCGCCGCTGCGATCTTGCAGCGGCGGCACGGAGAGAGGGACAGAGGGGGCGGTGCAGGGAGGAGGAGCTGGCTCACTTCTTCCTCCCTGCCCCGCCTTCCCCCCCGGCCGCCATTTTTGTAAAAATATTTTTTACATTTTTTTAAAAAAATTAAAAATGGCGGCCGGGGGCATAGTGGGGGGCGTGTCCAACAGGCTGGGGTGCCATGTACGGCCCACGGGCTGCCAGTTGGACAACCCTGTACTAGGCTTGTGCACGGATTTGGAGTGGTTGGTTCCCTTTGGCCAATTCGGCTTGTTCGAATGGCCATAATGGTAAGGGTCCAACCATCAGATTTAATTCTACAGTGTAGATGCACCCTTCACCATTAGTGTGCAAGTCTATCTGTGCTACTTTCTCTTTTATGCCTGGTTGCAATTCTATTCATAGTCCTCCATGTGTTTTTCCCATTCTCTGTTTGCACAGAGTGAGAAAAATGCCTTTCTCAGCTCAAGAAAGTCAGATTATATTGTTGTGCTCTTGGTCACATTTTGTTTAAAGGAAGGACACTACTGATTTTCAATCTTGGCTTCTCCTTCCACTTGCGGAAAGCCCTTCAGGCTGTTTGTCTGCGTTCCCCAGTGACCTGCTGTCATGGTGCGGATGACTTTTGTGCGTCTGTGCTAAGTTAACAAAAACAACCGCACAGCTTGTGGTCCTCGTATTTTTCTCTTCGTCCCTTCTGCTCGCTCTCACTTCCTCCCTTCTCTCTGTGAATCCCTCTTTAGCCTTTTGCTGCCTGCGTATGTTGCAGTTCCTGAGCGGCTAAAGGGGTTTTCTAAAGCATGGTGCCGCTTCCAAAATCGGGCTTTCACCAGAGACCTGCTCCACACGCTCATTAGGAAAAAGCTTCAACGTCAAGGCCAAGATGCTGGGTTTTCAGGCTTGGAGGCCATTTGTGACAAGGGTTCGTGAATCATCCTTTTTCTGTATGCCAGAAACAGGTCAGGAGGGCATGGCCTAAGTTCTGGCCCCGGTTGTGCCGGAAGGAGGCAGCACAAGGCTCTAATAACGAGGCCGATTGGACCCTGTTAGCAGATTTGTTCAAACACTGCCATGAGTTTTTTTTGCTCAGAGATAAAGTGGAGGCTTAGGTATTACAGTGTAAGTGGCAGAGCAAAGCTTTAAGAAAAACTTCATGTTTCACTTGCACTGCCCAATTCCTCCTCTTCTTTTTGTTGTTTTCTTTCCTCTTGCAAACATTGGCCCTCCTGGTATCTGCTGGGATTTTATTCCTGTGGATACAATATTACATGGATGCTCAAGTCACATTATATATAGTGATGTAGTCAGGCCCGGATTAACACTTTTTTGCGCCCTAGGCCACACTTTGGAATTACCCCCCCCCCCCCAACACACACACATACCACTCAGACCCACACTTGGCAGGCTTTCACCATGGTGCCTCCGGAGCAGAAGAGAAAGGCGAGTAGGCACCATCCCACCACCTCCAAGGTCCCCATGCATTCCCACCGGCTGGAAAGCTCTGCTGTGCTCTGAAGGTCTCCTCGGGAGTCGGGAGGCTTGGGGAGAGCACAGTGGGTGCAAACTCACTCCAAAGGCACGCACAAGAGAGAGAGAGAGATTGCGCGAGAGAGAGAGCGCGAGAGAGAGAGTGCGAGAGAGAGAGAGAGCACATGACAGAGAGCGTGAGAGAGAGCGAGAGAGCATGCGTGCGAGAGAGAGAGAGAGAGAGAGCGAGAGAGAGCACGTGAGAGAGTGTGTGTGAGAGAGAGAGTGTGAGAGAGAGAGCGCACACGAGAGAGAGAGAGAGAGCGCGCACAAGAGAGAGAGCACCCATGAGAGAGAGTGCATGAGAGAGAGCATGCATGCGAGAGAGAGAGAGAGCACGAGAGAGAGAGAGAGAGCGAGAGAGAGAGAGAGAGAGAGAGAGAGAGAGAGAGAGAGAGAGAGACGGAGCAGAGACTTTGCCGGGAGAAGGAGAGAGGAGGGGCATGAGAAAGGGGGAAAGAGGGGCGCGGACCAGGTTTTTTTTGGTCCGTGATCTGCGCCCCCCCTCCCTCGGCTTGTGCCCCTAGGCCATGGCCTCGTTGGCCTTATGGGTAATTAAGGCATGGGTATATTAGGATGGCCTCCCTTATATAAAATGATAGTATCAAGGTTTGCTTTTCTGAGGAGTGGATTTTTAAATATACGTATTTTTTCAAGTTGTGAATGGTTGAATCCAGGGATACAGAACTGATGGAAACATAGAGCTGACTATATACAAATACAGTTTTTCTACACAGATTCTCAGTACTGTAGAATTGTCTACAGAATGAGTGGAGACCCCTCTTTCAGCCAAAGGGCTACATTCAGTTTTAGTTCAAGTTTTAGACAAATGTTTTTAGATATGTTTATTTTTCTCTAATTGCAAATTTGTTTTTATAGGTTATTGTTTTACATATGCATATTGTTTTGTATGGGGCCCTGGTGATGCAGTGAGTTAAACCGCTGAGATGCTGAACTTGCTGACCGAAAGGTTTGTGGTTTGAAACTAGGGAGCGGGGTGATCTCCCACTGTAAGAGCCAGCTTCTGCCAATCTAGCAGTTTGAAAACATGCAAATGTGAGTAAATCAATAGGTACTGCTTCTGTGGGAAGATAATGGCACTCCATGCAGCCATGCTGGCCACATGACCTTGAAGGTGTCTACAAACAACGCCGACTCTTCAGTTTAGAAATGGAGATGAGCACCAACCCCCAGAGTCAGACATGACTAGCCCTAACATCAGGGGAAACCTTTATATTTACTATTGTTTTGTATGGTCTTTTATATAATGTAAGCCGCTTTGGGTCCCATTTAGAGAGAAAAGCAAGATATAAATAAAGATGATGGTGATGATGATGGTTATTAGGTGACCCCATTCCAGCAGTAAGTGAACATAAATATAACTGGATGGGACTAAAAATGCCAGTATATTTTAATTTAAGCTCTTATTGACATTAACTAAGCCTTGAGAAAATCATTTTCATATTTTAGAATAGGGAGAGAACCCATGCAAAGGCTTGGAAGATGACAAAAGATGACATCATTAGGGGATGACTATCTGTCAAAGGGCCAGATCAGAAAGGTCAAATTTGACTCAGGACTTAAGGTTCATCAAGCACAGTCTACAGAATAGACGATTTATATCCATTAGACAATTTATATACAATGTGTGTCTGTCTATATATGTTGTGTGTCTGTGGTATTGAATGTTTGCCATGTATATATGGGCACTGTGGTCTGCCCTGAGTCCCCTGCGGGGTAAAGAAGGGCGGAATATAAATATTGTAAATAAATAAATCAAGTGACATAATAACTACATTGTATAATAATGTACCAAATAGACCCATTGGAAGTGTAAATGATTGTAAATAATATCAGTAGCTGAGTTTGCAATCTTCAGTATCGCACATACTTTAAGCTGTCAAGTCTTCCATTTGCTGGAGATGTTCTTGAATTCCCATCATGAGCAAAAGGTTGACTTTGCGGGTTCTCTCAGCCTCCAGTTCTATGATTGTAGGATTCATTCATCAGCTCCTATTTAGAGGCCTAGCAAAATCAAATCAGTCTCAGCAGCAAGAGACGGAAAGGTAAAATTATCAGATGTGAATTTTATATAATAGCAGCCTCTAACCCAAGTAGGCTAGGTATACTATGTCATTATACAAAAATACAGTCAAGCTATCCAATAGAAAGTAGTACTTTTCTTTTTTCTTTTTTTTCTTTTTATGAATTTTTCAATAATGTGGTTACAGCGAAAGAGGGTGAAAACATGTGCAAACGGAGTAAAGTAGGAAAGTTGATAGGACAAGAAAAATAGTTTAAGAAAGACAGAGCAAAAACAAAAGAGAGAGAGAGAGAGAAAAGAAAAAGCAAAAAAAAGAGAGTAAAAAGTCTTTAAGACCGGGACTTCCCATAGTCCTTTGAGGGTTAAGCTTCTGATTGTAGTTAAGGTCTGGTTTTTATTGTCCGTCGAGTTCTTTCTTTACTGTGTCACTAAATGTCTAAGAAATCAATATTCATTGTGTGACCATTGCTCTATACATACTCCTTGAAACCTGACCAGTCAGTTCGTTTTGTAGAGTTTCTGGGTTTTTGTGACAAGTAATCCATTTGAATTATATCAAATAGTCTCAAAGTCCAGTCATTTATGGTTGGAATGGTTTTTTGTTTCCAAACCCTTGCCAACAAAAGTCTTGCTGCTGCGCTCATTTTAAAAAAAGCATACGGTCTTGATTGCCTGTTTGCTTTTTTGTTGTAATTCCAAGTAAAAAATCTGTGGCTAAAATGGGAATTTGGATTTTATGATTTTTTGTGATTGTTTATGGATATCTCTCCAAAAATTCCTGACTCTTTTGCACTCCCACCACTGATGAATGAAGGTACCTATTTCCTTATTACATTTCCAACACCTGTTGGAGGCGTCTTTATTCATTTTGGCTATTATTGTTGGGGTATAATACCACCGGAAGTACATCTTGTACCAGTTCTCATTAATGTCAGATGCTGTACAGTATTTTAATTTTTTGTTCCAAATTTCCTCCCATTGGAAAGAGTAAATACTTTGCCTAATATCCTGAGCCCACCGAATTTGGTAGTACTTTTCTTGGAGATGTGGGCTGCCATCAGAAGTTGAGCACAGATTCTTCCTGGAAGACAGACAGACAGACAGACAGAGAGAGAGAGAGAGAGAGAGAGAGAGAGAGAGAGAGAGAGAGAGAGAGAGAGAGAGAGAGAGAGAGAATATGGGAGAGATTGTTTTGGATCGGCCTTCAGAACATTCACTAGATGAGGAGGTTTCCCGTGATATCAGATTAGGCCTCTGCATGGAGGGAGTGAAGGATAGAGTAAGGCATTCAGAAAGCTTCCGTGAGAAGTCCTTGAAGAAATTCAGGTGTCAAAGGTATTCATGGCTTCTTGGTCGGGCTTGTGATGTTTACCTAGTGTTTCCAGAGCAGACAACGCTGCCATAGAATCAACTAATGTTGCCTATGTTCTGGAAAGAATTTTTGCTTTGGTAAAGTTCCTGTTTTGATGCTTAGGGATTTATGCCTATATTCTTGACTTCGTGTACCTTGCTATTTTGGACTATTGATCTTTGTATATGTGGACTACAGGGGCGGTCCTACAGGTAGGCCAAGGAAGTGGCCACATGGGGCGCCATCTGGGAAAGGGCGAATTCCCCCGCCCACCGGGCGCCGGCCCATTTTCCTCAGGCAGCGCCGCGGCTGCCTGCTTTTGGGCCCCGGCCACTTCTGGGCATGCACGGAGGTTTTTGCGCAGGCGCAGTTGCTCCGGAACTGAAGTTGATCGCAGAAGCAATTGTGCATGCACGAAAACCTCCGCGCATGCCCAGTAGCTCCTGTACGCAGAAGCCTGTAAGCAAAGCACTCCCTATCAGGCAGGCAGGGAGTGCTTCCCCTCTCCCTTTGTCTCTGCCCTGTCGCTGAATACAGTGACCCAATTGGGCAGGCAGGGGGCGGAGACAAATGGAGAGTGGAGTGGAGCCAAAGGGGTATTGGCGACGTATTGCCTCCTGACAGCCGCCACCGGAAGTAGCCGCCACACGTGCCAGCCGGGAGCACCAAGGAGAGACAGGTGCAACTGCGCAGGCAAATAGTAATATATAATATTTTATTTTACTTTATTTTGGGTTATTTGAGTTTTATAGGAGTAATGAAAATATTTAGTAGAGGATAATTTTATTTAAATAAATATTTTTATTTATTATTTTATAATAATAATATAATAGAATGGTATATTATATTATAATGTCAATATATTATAATATAATTATATTGTAATGTAGTATAATATAATTATGATATAATATATTATGAGTATGTACTATAATATATTGTATATACATTGATACAATATAATACTACTAATGGTATTGTGATATTATAATTGTATATTTGTTTTACATGGGGGCCCAAAATAATGTTTGCGGGGGGGTGCAAAAATAATGTTCGCTTACCATATAAAATTACCTTAGACCGCCCCTGGTGGACTACTGCTATTTAATAGCATCTGGGGTTTGGGTTTTTTGGGGGGGGGGGAAATGCCCTTTTCCCCTTTTGTATTTGCTTTTTCTAAATAAACTGCTGTATTTAGTTACTATTGGACTCTGTGTGGTGCTGGGTGAAAAGGTGTTCAAAGGCTAGAGTGCAATACTTCCATGGATAAAGTCATTGCCTGCCAATGGAACTTACAGCTCATAACCCACACTTTACAATGTCCCCAAAAACAAAATGGTAGTGAATAGACCTGTGATGTTAGGGAAGCTGTATGATAACTGTAACCTTCCCTCCAATTGTCACAAACAATCCTATGACAGCAAAGGACAAGAAGGATCCTCTCACCTCTGCAGAAGTCTACTGTATACCATTCAGCTAATCAAATTACATGCTACTCAAATTACGTGGTCAATTGAAACATTCACACTTGCCTCCTTCTTTCTCCCACCCTGGGCCAGGCCCGGATCAACTGGTGTGGCGCCTTAGGCCACACTTTGGAACCGCCGCCCCCGCCCCGGTGGCGGGGCCGCTTGCGGGGGGCGGGGCCGCTTGCAGGGGCGGGGCCCTCCTTCCTCACTGAAGGAGGGGCTGACGATGGAAAGGAGGAGGGGCGGCGGGGCTTCTCTCCGCCTCCTCCTCCCTGGGGACGCCACGCCAGGGAGGAAGAGGCAGAGAGAAGCTCCGCCGCCCCTTCCTCCCTGGTGTGGCGTTGGCCCCGCCCCTCCTTCCTTCAGTGAAGGAAGGAGGGGCGGGGCCAACGCAACACGAGGAGGGGGCAGCGGGAAGCCACGTCAAAGGCCCTAGGGTGGGCCTATGGTGCTCCGCACGCAGGCGCAGGAGCGCCAGAACATCAAACTTTTTTTAAAAAAAATTTTTAATGGTTTTTTATTTTGGGGGGTCCGGGCCTGCTGCCCCCCCCATGGCTGCTGCCCTAGGCCATGGCCTAGGGTGGCCTTATGGGTAATCCGTACCTGCCCTGGACATTCCACAGATATATAAACCCCATTTTCCTGGTTTCCAACAGACCTCACAACCTCTGAGGATGCCTGCCCTAGATGCAAGTGAAACACCAGAAGAGAATGCTTCTGGAACATGGCCATACAGCCCGGGAAACTCACAACAACCCAATCCTATGACAACCCTATAGCCACAGCACCATGGAATCTCAATTTCTCCCTTTTAAAGATAATCCATTGTCTGCCATTGTGGAGGATTCTGTTCCGTCAACTGGAACAGCATTAGGTGGTGCTTTTACCAGGACTTTTCTACCTTTGGTCCCTTTTAATGTTGTTTGTTGGAACTTGATGCAAATGAACAATGCATTAACAGGATCAAATGGGCTATTAATGTAGAAAAGTTGCTCTGGAAATGCCGTGTGCTAATTAACCTCAAGAGCAGGTGGTGTGACACCTCTCTATGCAGCGAGGGGTGTGCGAGGCCTTTTGTGTGCTGACGTTGAAAGCAGTGACGAGGGCCCTTGCAGAGTTGTGTGGAGTGTTTTGGGCTAACAGCCAACTGAGAGGTTCCTGGTGCATTTCTTTTTTTTTCTGCTGCTGGAGGTGGACTGGATTAATAACCCAGATCTCAAGCGGTTGTCAGGCAATTTGCTGTGCCGAGCGAGGAAGTCGATAAGAAATGGCTCCATGAAGCTCAATGCTGGGAGATTTCAAGCCAGGTGAATGGAAGCACTTCTTCACACAGGCCATCATTAAATAGTGGGATTCATTGCCACAACATATAGTCATGGCTGCCAACATAGACAGTTTTTAAAAGGGGATGAATTCACAGAGGACAGGGCCATCACTGGCTACTACTCAGGGTGCTGTTGTTTGGTATTAAATTCGCTTTACGACTTCTGGTGGTCCTATAGATCAGTGGTTCCCAAGCTTTGTTCCTCCAGGTGTTTTGGACTTCAGCTCCCACAATTCCAAACAGCTGGTAAGTTGGCTGAGATTTCTGGGAGTTGAAGTCCAAAACACCTGGAGGACCAAAGCTTGGGAACTGCTGCTATAGATGATAGACCTCCAAGAGACCTTGTCATCAACTGCCCTATTCAGGTCCTGCAAGAGTTTGACTCTTTGTTTCAGTCAGCCATTCTCTCTCTTTTCCTATTGGCTTCCATTTGGCTAAGCCAGTGGTTCTCAACTTGTAGGTCCCGAGATGTTTTGGCCTTCAACTCCCATAAATCATAACAACTGGTAAACTAGCTGGAATTCCTGGGAATTGTAGGTCAAGCACAGGTTGAGAACCACTGGGCTAAGTTCTATTGTTGAGCCATATTTTGTTGAATCCATGGATGCAGGAACCATGGATATGGATGGCTGATTACTAGCTCTGTTCTTAGTGTTTAGTTGTCTGAAAAGCATGGAGGCGCTCTCCCCATAACCCTGATAGGGCAGAAATGTTTATTTATTTATTTATTTATTATTTCGATTTATATACCACCCTTCCCAAAAAGGCTCAGGGTGGTTCACAACAATGAATACACAACACAACGTAGTTAAAACAAAATAAAAACAGATTAGGGCCAGAATGGAAAGCACAACCATAGAGATGAAATGCCTGGCGGAACAGGGTGGTCTTACAGGTCCTCCTGAAGGCCTGTAACTCCGTTATTGCTCGTGTCTCTTCCGGGAGGCCGTTCCACGGGGTAGACGCTACTACAGAAAAGGTGTGCTGCCGAGTTGATGACAATCAGCAGATCTTGAATGATGGAACCTCCAATAGGTTTTGGTCCATGGGTGATGTGCAATGTACCTCCAGGCCTAGAGGAGATCGTCCTCTTTAGAAAGTCACACTCCCAATGAAAGTAACTAAAATGCATGTGGAGATTCCAAACGTTGGTGTGCCTTCCCACAATATACTTACTTTATGGCTTTTATGGGCTTCTGTGAAGCTTCTCAATTTTTACTATGAGAAACAAAACGTATCAATTGTCAGATCCAGGAAAGCTCTTATGCCATTATCTTGCATGCTGTGGGATAATACGACTGAGGGCAGGGAGCTATGTTGTTGTTCTTTGCCTTATAAAACACCACAATCAGTGATGCTGTTATATAAATAAATTATAATCATCATCTTCATTACTCTAATTTTGTTTCAAGTGATCACGAGACCATCTTTGCATTCGTTAGGGTTCAAACATATACATGCGCATGTGTGCTTATGTGCAGATTTATACAAGCAAACAAGTGAGAATGACTTTAATGGTGTAATAAAAACTCCATCCATGATCCTTATGTTCAAGACAAGTGTAATTTTATCAAAGGATGCAGTGCTAAAGTTGATTTCAGAGGCTGTTCAGTTGGGAGCGGTAGGGAGCAATATCTATAGTTGCTGTTCAGTTGGGAGCGGTAGGGAGCAATATCTATAGTTGCTGTTCAAGTTGTTTCTGACTTATGGCAACCTTATTGTGGGGTTGTTGGATATTTGTAGGCATGCCCTGTCACTCAAAGCAACAAGAGATACATCCCAGCATGCTCAAAAGATATACATTCATAGTTTCAATCTACTTGGTTCAGAAATTTCGGATAGTTGACTCCAAGTAACTTCTTAAAGGAGGCTTAAAGAATAAGCATTACCCAAAATATATCAGGTTTTTTTTTAAAAAATAGTTTTTATTAAGCTTTTCAAAGTTAAAATTGACAAATACAAACATAAAACAGTCTCACAAAACAAACAGAAAAAAAGACATAGTATATCAAAAATATATCAGTTTTGACCATATGTTGAATAATAATAATAATAATAACAACAACAACAAAACTTCCTGAGTCCCTTTGGGGAGATAGGGCGGTATACAAATAGACTCAGGACGGTTTCCAACATGTAAGGCAAACATTCAATGGCTAGAAAGAAACCATACAGACAATTACATCAAGATAAATACATTTGACAATATAACACAATTTATTTAATTATTTACTTTATTTATATTCCGCTCTTCTCACCCCAAAGGGGACTCAGAGCGGATTACAGGTACACATACTTAGCAGACAATCCCTGCTGTTTCGACATACTTAACATATAGACGAACAGAGGCAAACTCTGGCCACCAGGGGGAGCTGACGCACTCCTCATCTCTCAGCGTTCCAAGTGTCCCTTGTTGTTCCTTCCGCATTCCTCAGCGTTCCTGCAGTTTTTTAATGGCCTCATAATTCAGTCAAAATTTGCCTCCCCACTTAATGTGGTACCTTAATTGCCTACTTGACAGATGCTACTGTCTTTCGGGCTGCAAAGGTTGACAGCAGGCTACATTTAAAGGCCAAGCACCCACCTCGACCCGGGCAGGCTTCAAACTCATGACCTACCGGTCAGAGAGATCTTATGCAGCTGACACTTAGCCAGCTGCGCCAACCCTTATTAAACTTAACAGACAAAATAACTACAACTGAAAACACCATAAAATATTTAAAAATCTGCTAAAACACATTAAAGATAAACATATTAAAAACCCATTTCATTGTAGCTCCATTAGTAGAGGTTCAACAAAACCCCAGGTCAGGGTCACAAATGGATGTGGACAGCTATAAAAGAGCTGGGCATGGTATAGTGCAAACAGCGAATCATAGGACCGGGGAAGTGGATGAAGTGCAGGACAAAATGCCATCTGGCTACCTGGGAGCTGGGCTTAGGGACTAATCATTCTAGAAAACTTACTGGAACATCCAGGTTTTCAAATCCTTACAAAAGGAGGACAGTGTGCGAGCCTGCCTAATCTCTTTGGGGAAGGAATTCCAAAGTAAAGGGGCCACCACCGAAAAGGCCCTCTCCCTCATCCCCACCAACCATGCTTGTGATGGTGGTGGAAACGTGAGGAGGGCCTCCCTGGTAATTCTTAGAGCAGGGGTGGGCAATTATTTTTTTCCCAAGGGGCCACACGAGAGCCAAAAAATATTATGCAGGGCCGCACCTAAAGGCGGAACTACATTCTAATCTACATTATTTATTTATTTACTATATTTACTATATATGACACATCATTAATATTAACATATTAATATATCAAGAAATATTTATATATTATTAGTATTAATATAATTATTATATTATAATATATATTTATAGACATTATAATATATTGAAATTATAATATAATATAACATTATATTATATTATTTATTATATATTATTATTATTATAAAATTATTATAAAATAATAATAAAAACCACTAAAATTAAATTAAATTCAAGAAGACAAGGTGCGAACCAAGATGGAATGGCCCAATGGACCCAGCCCAGAGGATGGCAAAGCGGACCCAGCTGCCGCAGCAGCAGAGGAGAGCAGAACAGCAGGCGATCAGAGGCTGCAGGCCTCTGCCCGCTCTCGCCCCAAGCCGTTCCCCAGCTGATCGCCCTGCTATGGAGTGCCTGCCATCCCTGGAGGCAATCCGGGCCTGCAGGGGAGCAGGCAGCGATCTGAGGCGGCTTATTCGACCTGGCGACCCGGAAGTCGATCAAGTCTTCTGGGTTGCCAGGGCGATCAGCCACCGTAGGTCGCCGAATGCTCCTACTGCAGGCCCAGATTGTCTCTAGGGATGGCAGGCACTCCAAAGCCACCGCTCCTCCGGGCTGCCTGCTGACACAGGCCCCACAGAGCCCATGATGGGATGGCGGTGGCGGCACCCCTTCCTCTTGGCCCCGGGCCCGACGCCCTTCTCCCCGGGCCGGACAGAATTGGCTGCCAGGCCGCATTCGGCCCGCGGGCCATAGGTTGCCCAGCTCTGTCTTAGAGCCTGCACCGTTTCATAAGGGAGGATGCAATCCTGAAGATAGGCAGAGTCCAAACCGTTTAGGGCTTTGTAGGTGATAACCTGCACCTTGAATTGGGACAAGAAATTTATCAGCAGTCAGTGGATCTGCTTTAATAGGGGCATCATAGGGTCCCTATAATTAGCTCCAGTTAGAAGTCTGGCTGTGAACCTTTGTACCAATTGCAGTTTTTGGCCATCTTCAAAGTACTGTGAGACAATGTTTCTTGTTGTCCTTTTAAATTATAGATTTCTTATTTCTCCTGGTTATCAAAGTGACCATCTACTAGACTTCATTGTTGACCAGGGCTTTCCAAACATCCAAAGCTGTAGATGTGCCCAAGTGTACAGAGGGTGCAAAAAGCTGCTGTATTCTGTCTGTGACTTGTTTTGAGTCTCACCAAGGGGGAGGGGGGAAGAAAGGTTTTGTTGTTTCTCCTTTGTTTGCGCGGGTGTCTCTTACCTTATCAAAGAGAGAAGTGTTTAACATTGCTAAGAGAGCTAATTTCATAATCTCTCTCTGCCAGGCACCCTGCTAACAAAGCAGAAACAAAAACTCAGTATTGGCAGGTCGGGAATGTGTGTTTGCATGGTGACATCAGGTTTTGGGGGGAAAGAATCTCTCCCTGTGGGCAATGCCTTTTGTATTCACATCCATGCAGCAGCACATGACTCAGAATATCCCAATAAGCCAATAAGTCGGAACAAACAACCATTTCCCATCCCAAGTGTCTTTCAGAGTCTAGAAGACATAAGGTATAAAGGAGACATCAACTGGCCAGGAAAAGAATAGTTAGTCCTATTCTCCTCTTTGGACCAGTTAGAAGAAAGATGATGAAGCTACAAGGCCATTAAATGCTAATCAATATGGCCAATTGCAACATTCACATTTGCCTCAAACAGACAAGAGTTCTTTCTCCCACTCTGGACATTCCACAGATATATAAACCCCACTTGCCTAGTTTCCAACAGACCTCACAACCTCTGAGGATGCCTGCCATAGATGTGGGTGAAAGGTCAGGAGAGAATGCTTCTGGAACATGGCCATACAGCCCAGAAAATTCACAGCAACCCAGTGATTCCAGCCATGAGAGCCTTCGACAACACAATGCCAATTTCCACCTATATGTTTATCCAGCACACCTTGTATTTCCTTCTAAAAATTGACCTCAGAAAACCCAGTTGAAAACAGATATTGTGTTATATGTTTCACATTTTTGTAGTGGGTAGGTAGATCATTTTGATTTGGTTGTGTTATAAGCAGCTCGCATGCTGAAAGAGTGTGAGCACCCCTGGCATACACTGTGTTTCTATGGGTGGATCTACAGAATGAATGCAGCTTGATGATGCTTTAAATGCTATGGCTCAATGCTATGGAATCCTGGAATTCCCAGAACTCCATAGCATTGAGCCATGGCAATTAAAGTGCATTCATTCCCGAGTGTAGATGCACTCTGGACTTCCTCTAGGTATCGCAGTGGGGCCCTACTCGGAATGAGATGCTAGCCTTCCAGGCAGTCTTTTGGTGTGATCCAACAGATCTCTTCCGATACTGACAGATGGTTTGTTTCTCAGCAGCCTCCGAGTTTTTTATCTTTCTGTTTTACAAGATATTTATATTGATTTTTATTTTGGGATTTACTGCGCTGCCCTTTGATCTTTCTGATTGTAAGTCACTTTGAATACTTTTAGAGGAAAAGAGTCATTGATAAATGAATAATATATCAGAGGATTTGTCTAGGTCATAGCAAGTTGCACAGATCGGAAATGCTCTTTGGAAAAACCCTAAAACAAAGGGCAAAAGATGGGGAGACACTCTTATCCCTCCTCTGCCCCGGTTGACTCTGTACTGGGCATCAAAAAATAAAAGTGTTTCCAACAATGCAAGAAATAACTCGATCAATTCCTAGGTCAGTTTAGACCTAGTAATGCTGGGTGATAAGAGCTCCGTTCCTCTAATTGGAACAAACTAGTGAACCTTGAATTTCTCTGGGCTTTAGCTAGTTTAGGATTCAAAATAAGTTAGTAGTTCAAAAAAAGTCCATAAGTGAATTTTGTAATGTCACCAGCGACGTTTTGTTTGATATTAGCTATAAAGAACTAGATAATAAATATGGGTTATTTCTTTGATCCATAACAACAGCAGCAGCAAGAATATTGTTTGCTCAGACTTGGAAGTAGACTGTGAAAATAGATTGCTGATATTTCATCTACAACAGGTATTGGCAAACTTTGGCCCTCCGGGTGTTTTGGGCTTCAACTCCCACAATTGGAAGTGTGGGAATTGTAGTCCAAAACACCTGGAGGGCTGAAGCTTACCCATGCCTGATCTACACTGTAGACTTAATTCAGTTTGACACCCCCTTCACTACCCTGTCTCAATGCTATTGATTGATGGGAGTTGTAGTATGGTGAGGCACCAGCACTTTTTGGTGTAGATGGCTAAATAACTTGTAAAACTACAACTCCCATTGTTGTGTAGCATTGAACTATGGCAGAAGAAAGGGTGACGAACTGCATTAATTTGACAGTGTAGATGCACCCGTAATTTGTCCAAGTTGCTAAACTGATGTGGATCTTGGACTGGATTTGCACTGCCTGCATGATATGATCAGTGTAAACCCATATAATGTTGTTCAATACAGTTAAACTGCATTATATGGGTATCCGCTGACCATATGATGCAATTCCAAACTGCATTATATGGCAGAGTCGATCCAGCCAAAAAGGTAAAACTAATTTAAGGTCTTCTGAAAGATTGGAAGCCAATCTTTACGGACTTTTTAACAAGGGGAGTAATAAAGATATAGCAATATATGGTTATGAGTATTAGCAAACCTAGCAGGATTATTTAGTTAGATCTGTAATGGCAGAATTATATGTCTTCTTTTGCTTTGCAGATTTTTCTGTCTGAATAATTCATTACAATTTAAATTGGGAGATTGGAAACCAGTGGTTTGTTAATTGGGCATAGTTCGTATTCAGTGTTTAGGAGAGTATAGCGTATTAGACAAGTGTTACGTTAGTTTTAACTGCATATACACACATACACACACAGAGTGTCTCACTCCAACATATGCACCCTTAAAAGCTTATATTTGGGGTATGGTTCAAACTCAAAATAATAATAATAATAATAATAATAGTGAACTGAATGCAAACAGTGCTGGATGATCTGTACAGAAAAGCAAGAAAACTGATGAGAATCCACAACTCATTATACCCATGTAGTAATGTTGACCTACCCAGAAAATCAGGAGACAGAGGGCTTCTGCAAGTGAAACAAATGGTAGAAGAGAAACATGCACTTTCAGATTATGGGAAAGACAGTGAAAACCAACATTGATGGAAGTCAATAGTAGAAATCTGCTTAAAGTGTAAAAGACAAAGAGTGAATACCGTAAAAATACAGTGCAGAGCAGAAGAGAAAACTGGCCAAAGAAGGCTCTCCATGGACACTTCCTGGGAAACACTGAGAACAAAATTGACAAGGAATAAACATGGATGTGGCTCGCAAATGGAACTTGGTAAAAGGAGACAGAGGGAAAGCCTGAACTGGAGGGGTATGTAAATTAAGAAAAGGAAATCCCAGAAAAGTGGATTATCTCATGCTATAACAATGAAACACTTGCAAACTTATACAAAATATACAGTAAGTCTCTATTATTTCGAGGTTGCATGCATTGATTCAATGTAAAGGAAGCACTTATACAAATGCAAACAGTGTATAGGAACGCCCGGTATAATCTGGTATAGGAGGGGTTTCTGTGGTGTAACAAGGGGTCCGCGAAGCCCAATATTCAGGTCAACACAATGAATCAGCTCAATAACGTTCTACACAATGCAAAGTTCAACACATTGAATACTATATCAAAGAGGTCTACACAGCATATCTATTAGCAACAGCATATAACATAGTTCAACACAATTTTAAAAGTCCGAAGGAGTAAGCCGAGCCGAGTAAGGAAGTTCGTGAAATGCGCCCAAGTGGACTCATGGTCTTGGAGTAACAAAGTCAAACGGGCGTGGAGCAACAATGGCAGCCGCAGCTGCGTGGGTCGAGCTGGAAGTACGCCAATGGCTCGAGATATGAGGATGCAACAAAGGGGCTGTTTCGCGTCGTGTAGACGCTTCCTCAGGGCGTTCCAGGTCTTCTAGATTCTCCTCCTGAGTATTGTACTGCCATGGATAGCATCAACACTCATTTTAGGGAACTAGAAGACCATCAATTGGCAGGAATACGGGAACATCACTAAAGGTAACCTCTAGGGCTTCACAGACCCCTTGTTGCACCACGGAAATCCCTCCTATATCAGATTATACCAGGCTTTCCTATACACTGTTTGCATTTGTATAAGTGCTTCCTTTACATTGAATCAATGCGTGCAACCTCGAAATAATAGAGACTTATATTTTGTATAAGATAAGTTTGCAAGTGTTTCATTGTTATAGCATGAGATAATCCACTTTTCTGGGATTTCCTTTTCTTAATTTACATACCTCTCCAGTTCAGGCTTGCTAGCACAATAAGCTACCCCTTTTTGTCAAAAGGAGACAGAGGACCTGATTATAGAAACCCAAGAACAAGCCGTAAGAACCAATGCCATCCAAGCCAGAATTGAAAAGTTGACAACAGATTCCAAGTGTAGACTCTGCAAGGAAACACATGAAACAATGGATCACATACTCAGCTGCTGCAAGAAGACTGTGCAGACAGACTAGAAGCAGAGGCATAATGATGTTGCTCAGATGATCCACTGGAACTTGTGCCAGAAATACCATCTGCCTGTGACAAAAAACTTGTGGGATCACAAACCTTAAACACATCAAACTACTCTGGGACTTCCTAATTCAGATTGATTGAGTTTTGGAGCACAATACTCCTGACGTCATGATCGTGGGAAAAAAAGCAAAGTATGAATAATCAATGTTGCAATCCCAGGTGGTATCAGAATTGATGGGAAATAACTGGAAAAGATCACATGCTATGAGGATTTAAAGATCGAACTGCAAAGAGTCTGGCACATGCCAGTAAAGGTGGTCCAATTGGTGATTGGCACACTAGGTCTAAAGACCTAGGCATGCACTTAAAAACATTTGGTACTGACAAAATTACCATCTGTCAGCTTCAAAAGGCCACGGTACTTAGATCGGCATGCATTATTCACCAATACATCACACAGTCCTAGACACTTGGGAAGTGTCCGACATGTGATCAAACACAACAGCTAGTTTGCTGGGTACCAGTCTTGTTGTGTATATTATTATTATTATTATCACTATCATTATTATTATTATGTTACAAAATAAATCAGCAGTAAAGTTGTTGCTTGGCTAATGTTGCTCAGCTCCGCTAACTAGAAATATAAGATTGCCCTTGGATGTCAATTAGATGTGAGAATGATTGGCGCTGGAGGAGTTGTGTGTGCAAAAACACAGGAAATCTAATCAACTTCTGACAATATCAACCTCTGTAACGTCTCAGATAAATTAACAGGGATTACAAGAAGCAAGTCAAGGAAAGAAGCCTTGTGTTAGATTGGAACACCAACGCAGATGATTTAAACCATTTTGTCAAGATCAGCAAATTACAGTAATTGGTAACCGACTTCTGTTGACATGAGGTGAAAGTTTTGCATAAGTACGAGCGAATAAACAAACCAAAATTGAAGGGATTAATTTGGACAAACAGAGAGGAGGGGAAAGTGTGGACCAGGGGGAAATGTCTTAAAGTGTGGATTTGTTGTAATGTAGATAGATATACATTGGTAAATAAATGATTTTGAGGGGCACGTAAGTGATTGCACTTGGATAATGCCGCTTCTTGTTTGGATTTCAATCATTGTTTGCGTGTGTTCTTTACATTTTTAATCTTGTTTTATCTTTCTCTAATCTTCACCCCCTGCCTTTGTTGTAAAATAGGCAATTGAAATAAAATGCAAATGCTAGGGGAGTTTATTGTTGGTGTGCGTGTTTTTTCTAGAGCAGGCATGGGCAAACTTGGGCCCTCCAAGTGTTTTTGGACTTCAACTCCCACAATTTCTAACAGCCTCAGGTCCCTTCCTTTTCCCCCCCTCAGCCGCTTAAGCTCTGTGATTGTAGGTGAACTATAAATCCCAGCAACTACAACTCCCAAATGTCAAGGTCTATTTTCCCCCAACTCTACCAGTGTTCACATTTGGGCATATTGAGTATTCATGCCGATTTGGTCCAGATCCATCATTGTTTGAGTCCACAGTGTTCTCTGAATGTATTTATTCATTTATTTATTTATTTATTTGGATTTACCCATCGGCACTCCCGTCTGGCTCGGGGCGTCTTACAACATTAAAACAGAGTTAAAACAGCATATATAAACACAGTAAAATCATAAAACAATGTATCGACCCTATACACAGGAAGCAGGATTACACGGCCTTCTTTATCCACGATATAGTGCCTGCAAATTAAAGGCCAAATGCCTGTTTGAATAGCAAAGTCCTACAGGCTTTACGGAAGGCCAATAGACTAGGGAGAGCATGGACTTTTGGAGGGAGTGCGTTCCAGAGTGTTGGAGCAATTATACGGAAGGCTCTCCTCCTTGTTGAAGTCAGATGGAAGCTCTTGCAGCCCGGGATTTCAAGAAGGTTATGAGACTCTGAATGCAGTGGTTTGGAGGGGCAATATAGGGAGAGGTGGTCCCTTAGGTACACTGGCCCCAGACCATTCAAGGCCTTAAAGGTCAACACCAACACTTTGAAGGTGATCCGGAATTCCACTGGAAGCCAGTGCAGTTCGCACAGGATGGGAGTGATATGACAGCATGTTGGCACGCCTGCCAACAGCCGAGCTGTGGCGTTCTGCACAAGCTTAAGTTTCCAGATCACCGACAGAGGAAGGCCAATGTAGAGAGCGTTACAGTAGTCCAGCCTCGAGATGACCGTACCTTGGACCACTGCAGCTAGGTTGTGACGGGACAGGTAGGGGACCAGCTTCCTTGCCTGGCAGAGATGGAAAAATGCTACTCTACTGACGGCGGAGATGTATGTCTCCATTGTCAGTTGAGAGTCCAGAGTAACACCAAGACTTTTAACAGCTGACGACAGACATAATGTCATAGGTGAACTACAACTCCAAAACACAAAGTCAATGCCCACCAAACCCTTCCAGGATTTTCTGTTCATCATGGGAGTTCTGTGTGCCAAGTTTGGTTCAATTCCATCGTTGGTGGAGCGCAGAATGCTCTTTGATTCTAGGTGAACTATAAATCACAGCAACGGCAACTCCCAAAATACAAACTCAATCCCTCCAACACCCCAGGATTCAAATTTGGGCGTATCAGGTATTTGTGCCCAATTTGGTCCAGTTAATGAAAATACATCCTGCATATCAGATATGTAAATTACGATTCATAACTGCAGCAAAATGACAGTTATGAAGTAGCAATGAAAATAATTTTGATGGTTGGGGGTCACCACAACATGAGGAACTGTATTAAGGGGTCATAGCCTTAGGAAGATTGAGAACCCCTGCTCTAGAGTGATTTAAATGTCTAAGTTTCTAAAATTAATATAAAATATGGAGCAGCACCACATTTATTCTTACCAGTATTACCTCAAGGTGTACATGCATTATTCAGTTGTTTTATGATCAATCCAAACCACCTTTTCCTAATGATGCAATTCCTTTTCTTAACGCTTCATACATGGCTATTCCATCCAGCATCCTATATAAGATTGTATTAATTTTAAAACTTTGTGATCTGTAAAATGAAGATATACATTTAGTATCACTTATCCAAAATGTTTGGGGCCAGAAATGTTTGGGATTTCCATTTATTTCGGATTTGAGAAAACATGCATTTGCATATATACGTACATAATGAGATGTCTTGGAGATAGGAAATTAGTTTATGCTCCTTATACACGTGTGTTCGCGGGTGTTTTTGTACCATTTTAAAAATAATTTTGTGCATCAGACAAAGTTTGTGTATACTGAACCATCGGAAAGCAAAGCTGTCACTATCTCAGCCACCCATGTGGACGATTTTGGATTTTGGAGTACTTTGGATTTCGGAATTCCAGATAAGGGATAATCAGCCTGTATTTAATACGGCTTTAGTTTACTTGGCAATTTGCTGTACGGATTTCAGAGATAACGCATGTGAGATGCTTTGAAGACCCTAAATCACTTTTGATGCTACTAATTCTTATTCAAAGCTTTGACTATTTAGTGCGAAAAAGTACACATTATTAAAAATGCACACAGAAGTTTTTCATTCAAATTCAATGCCCAGCTCTCCTTTGTTTGGAATCTTGTTGGGTATCCGAACCCAACTTCTTTGTGATCCCCTCTTAAGGTGTACACTATTTTCCCCCAGTATATTTGGGTATTGTTCATGGCTGTGTTAGAGCAGGGGTGCCCACACTTTTTCAGCATAAGATCTACTTATAATAAAACAAAGTCAGAAAGATCTACAGAGACAAGAGAAGCAGAGTGGAGCAGGGGGAGGGGCTTGGCGCAGCCTGGCTCCGCCCCCTCTGGCTTTAGCTCTACCACAGCTTCTCCAGGCTTGAGGAGGGTAATGCAAAGCCAGTGGTGGCATAGCTAGCCACTATTGGCTTGGCACTACCCTCCTCTAGCCTGGATAAGTTGTGGTAGTGCTGAAGCCGGGGAGGGGACGGGGCTTGGCGCAGCCTGGCTCCGCCCCCTCCCCCCTCTGGCTTTAGCGCTACCACAGCTTCTCCAGGCTAGAGGATGGTATGCCAAGCCAGTAGTGGCATAGCTAGCTACTACTGGCTTGGCATTACCCTCCTCTGGCCTGGAGAAGCTGTGGTAGCGCTGAAGCTGGGGGAGGGGGCGAGGCTTGGAACGGCCTGACTCTGCCCCCTCTGAGAAGCGCCCCATCCAGCTGTGATCAACCTTGTTCAGTCCCGGGATCGACCAGTCGATCGCGATCAACTTCCAGGGCAGCCCTGTGCTAGAGGTTAGTGATAAAGAAACACATGCTTTACAGATACAACAATCCATGTTTAGTAGGCTTGGGTCTGGATCAGTTTGACCAAAAGTGATTTGTAATATTCAGTGGTCTGTTTTGTGTAATCCCCTGAAAACAGAACAGGGAGGAGGGAACCAAAAAGCTGGGCAAAATGGATCAAGAGAGCCGGATTTATCGGCTACTGGAGTGGAGTCTGCGTTATACCAGAAGCAGGGGTCTGCCGCGGGGCTCCTGGAGAAGATCCAGCAGTGCCTTTTCTCTCTCTCTAACAGCAGAAAAGTTCCCTAGGCTCCTCCTCTAGAGAGGACCCTGCTGGGAACTTGCTTTCCCAGCACCTCTTGCATGGGACGGACATTAAAAATTCTGATTTCCTCTCAGAGCATGATGGGAGTTGAAGTTTTTCTCTCTTTGTATCTCAGTCAATAAAAAGCCTGGTTGTGTCCATGCTCTGATTGGCTGAGAATGGACACAACTGGTGACTACAATTCCCAGAATCCTCTCTTGCGGTTTGTCTTATTTTAATATATATATATATATATATATATATATATATATATATATATATGTAAAAACTAAAAATAATTATTTATAAAACAGTATATTGGTGAATTGTTCTGAAACTAAAGAACACAATAGAACTGAATGGAAATAATCACTGTACAGTTAATTATCACAAACGTGTAGACTTTATATATCAAGAGTAAATATCATAATGACATCAATGTGAGATGTAGCATACATACAAATAAACATAAGAGTCATAACACGGCCAACACACTCTCAGGAGGAGAGAAAGAATAGTCTCTGAAACCCTGAAGTTGAGATTCAGTCCCTGAAAAGGACAAGTAATATTGTTCTGAAACTAGACATGCCTGCAGTTGTAAATGAGGTCTACAACTGAAGTATGTTTCATGCAGATAGGCCTTAAAATGACTGAGGATTGAACTTTTTCCCATTGCAGTCAATGAGCCAATGAAAATGGCAACACTCCTCCCAATTTGAGTAACTTCCCAGTAAACAGAATGAGGGGCCAAATGACAATGGACCCCAAAACAGCATGCCTTTTGGCTGCAATTCACAAGCCTCTACTGTTTAGTCCTCTGCTGAAGATAAGACAGGATGCTACTTCAGTTGAGTGATGGCCAGGCTTCCTCAATCTGCCCTAATATTTTGAGCAAGACCATATTTCTTCAGTAGCATTTATTGTTGTGTTCCTTCTAGTCATTTCCAAATTATGGTGACCTTAGGAGAAACCTATCATGGGATTTTCTGGGGCTGAGAGTGTGGGATTCACCCAACGTCAACAAGTGGGTCTCCAAAGTCATAGAATTAATACAGTTTAATCCCACTTCAGTTTAATTGCCATGGTTCGATGCTATGGAATCATGATACTTGAGGTGGCAGCACCATTTATTTATTTATTTATTTATTTATTTATACAGTATGTTTATTTATTTATTTAGGGCATTTATTTCCCATCCTATCTCAACAAAAGACACATAAATATATATGTTATAATAAAAACAATATAAAAACATTATAAAACATTAAAAACAATTGCCAATTTGAATCGTCATCCGAAAAGCAGTCCATCATAGTCCATTAAAACTGTAACTTTGCCAGCAAGTCAGTCTAGTCCGCGAAGGCCTGATACCACAGCCAGGATTTCACTTTTCTCTGAAAGGCCAGGAGTGATGGAGCAGATCTAATTTCGTTTGGGAGGGAGTTCCATCATCGAGGGGCTACCACGGAGAAGGCCCTGTTTTTGTCCCTAGCAAGCACGATTACGATGGTGGGGGGACTGAGAGCAGGGCTTCCCCCGACGATCTTAAAGTCCTAGGTGGCTCATAGCGGGAGACACGTTCGGACAGGTAAATTGACAGAGAAGGCTGAAGATCTTACAAAAATATCCTATTTGAATATATGGAAAACCACTGTGTGTCAGTGTGCAAAGCACTGAATGGGACAGACAAATGCTTTGACTGGGAATGACTGGGCATGAAGATATGAACTTGGGAAAGCAGAGATACAGAATTGTGATATGTAAAAGGAATGCAAGAGCAAGGGTGATGTAGTGGTTTGAGGATTGGGCCACAACTCTAGGAGACTGGGGTTTGAATCCTCGCATTTCCGTGGAAACCCACTGGGTTGCAAGTCCCACTCCCTTGGCATCAGGAGAAGGCAGAAACAAAACCCAATTTCAGCAAAGCTTGCCAAGGAAAGCCTAGGGTAAGGTCTATGTAGTTAGAAATATCTTGATATCACGCAACAAAGGAAGAAGAAGGAATGGAGCTCAATCAGTAATCCCATGCCTTGCATGCAAAAAGGTCCAATGCTGATGCCCTGGTAAGTCTGGGGAAGCCTCCTCTCCCCGATCGAAACATTTGCGGCACAATGACAGCCAGTTAAGTTCAGAATGAGAGACTCCAGTCCATGCACGATGCAAATGTACATCAATCCTTGTGTATATTTCCATCGCGGGGGAAGTATGGAACGGAATTGGAAAGCATTAGCCAAGATGCCTGGAGAGCTTGTCTGCATGCATCCCCTTCCTTGGCATCGCTGTCTCTGTGGGCCACACAAACTGCTACGCCTACGCAGGACAAGTGCCTTTGAATTATTAAGACCGTAATTAATAATAGAATTGGACTTGAGCCATTGCTATTCTAATTCAGCTCTGATACTGAGGAACTCTCAATGCAGCAAGTTCTGCAGCCCCGTTTTCCTTACCTGCCGTGGCTCTTTTGTCCTCTGTTCTAAATTTGCACACACTTCTGTATTCTGATTAAGGCTCAGCTGCATCCTTAATGGGGTGCCATGTGCCTTGTTTGGCTGTCCGAATCGGCACGTGGATGGCATCTTGACCAAACAGCGGAGGCTGGTGCACGTACCTGGGCCCATCATCCGAAGGAAGCGGCTCCCGCTTGTGTGAATGAGTAATGACTAGCTGCCTCCTTGAATGAATAATCACAAGGGCCGTAGCAGTTTTGTCAGTTGCTTGCTTAATTGATTTATAAATGTTTAAATCTGCACATTTGCCACCTGCAAATGGAATGGCAAAGGCGCGCAAGCTTGAAGGGATGGGTTTCACTCAGCCATACAAACTTCCCATTACATTACATGTATTTCCCTTATAGATTCTTCTTCTTCGATGATTTTTTTTCAGGGAAATGAATGTAAAAGCACTAATAATGATAATTTTAGGGCGAGTCAAAGTACGGAACTGTTTCTTCACAGCACTTTCTCTAGTTTTGCTTTCCTTTTTTAGTTACAGGAGGCAGGTGGATCATTGCCACTTATTCTATTGTCTACTCTGAGAGAACGGCCTTTCTAACCGCCTGCAAAGCTGGCAGCCGAAAGGGTTTTACCACCTCTACCATGGAAGAGGCCAGCAGAAAGTAGTCCCAGAGGGGACTATTTTCTGGGAGGGTGGAACCATAGCGCACAACCCTCTTCAGTCTGTTCCCAACCAAGGAATTTGAGTTTGATGCACAACCAAGGGACTCATTTTGAGTGTAGGCCAGGAGCAAGAACCCGCCCCTATAGAATCATAGTATCATTGATTTGGAAAAGACCTCATGGGGAGGCCCGGATTAACACTTTTTTGCGCCCTAAACCACACTTTGGAATTACGCCCCCTTTAAGCCGACCTCCCGCCACCTCCAAGGTCCCCATTCCCACCGACTGGAAAGCTCCGCTGTGCTCTGAAGGTCTTCTCGGGAGTCGGGAGGCTTGGGGAGAGCGCAGCAGGTGCAAACTCACTCCAAAGGCGCGCGCGAGACAGAGAGAGAAGTGCGCGTGCGAGAGAGAGAGAGAGCTCAAGAGAGAGAGAGAGTGCATGAGAGAGAGAGCACGCGACAGAGAGAGAGAGCGTGCGCACAAGGGAGCGCGTGCGAGAGAGCGAGAGACGGAGGGGACGGAGCAGAGACTTTACCGGGAGAAGGAGCGAGGAGGGGCATGAGAAAGGGGAAAAGAGGGGCGCAGACCAGGGGTTTTTTTGGTCCGTAATCTGCACACCCCCGGGCTTGCGCCCCTAGGCCATGGCCTCATTGGCCTTATGGGTAATCTGGGCATGCTCGTGGGCCAACCAGTCCAACCCCATTCTGCCAAGAAGCAGGAAAATTGCATTCTAAATACCCCCGACAGATGGCTATCCAGCTTCTGTTTAAAAGTCTCCAAAAAAGGAGCCTCCGCCACACTCCGGGACAGAGAGTTCCACTGTGGAACAGCCCTCACAGTTAGGAAGTTCTTCCTCGTGTTCAGGTGGAATCTCCTTTCCTGTAGTTTGAAGCCATAGTTCCAATGCGTCCTGGTCTCGAGAGCAGTGGAAAACAAGCTTGCTCCCTCCTCCCTATGAATTCCCCTCACATATTTATACATGGCCCTCTTCATGTCTCCTCTCAGCCTTCTCTTCTGAAGGCTAAACATGCCCAGCTCTTGAAGCCTCTCCTCATAGGGCTTATTCTCCAGACCCTTGAACATTTTAGTCACCCTCCTCTGGACACATTCCAGCTTGTCAACATCTCCCTTCAGTTGTATTTCCCAGAATTGGACACAGTGTGATTCCAGGCGTGATCTGACCTGGAATACTGCGTCCAGTTCTGGAATCCCACTGGATCAGCCATGGATTCCCACTGGATGTGGGAATAAGCTATGTTGTGAATTAAGGAGGGGAGGGCAAACCCAAATGGCCTAAGAACAGGATAATATGATACCAATAATTCTGGGGACAGAAGTCTCAGTCACATCTCTTTTAGCAGCCGAAGGGTAGGGTGTAAGGTTCATTGTCAAGTTCATTATGCATTACAGTCCCACCTGTGGGGGAGAAATTATAGATTTTAATTAGGTAACAGTAATACAAGTTGCCCTTAGTTAACCCATTCATGTATATTTGAGTCTTCATTTGTGGAGGGTATGTGGCAAAAACAGATGGGGAGTAGAGAAACAACTGGGAAGGGAATGGTTACACTGACGCAATATCTGCATCTACACATTCACCACACCTTTCTTAGCCTGATGTCATGGATACTTAATTTGTTGTTGTTTCCTACCTTCAAGTCAGTTCTGATTTGTGATGACCCTAAGGCAAACCTATCATGAGTGTTTTTCCCTTGGCAAGATTTATTCAGAAAGAGCTTGCCATTGCTGTCCTCTGAGGCCAAGAAAATGTGATTTGTCACCCAGTGGGTTCCCATGGCCAAGCGAAGATTCAAATGTATAATAAGCATTCACCAATTCATATACTGACCCCACACACAGACTCAGGTTAAAATCATGCATGCCCCAAAGAGCTCCCCACACCTGGATTATAAAGTATTAGCCAATATTTATACTTGCACAGATTTGCTGTTGCATGTGCTAGTTAATTAGTAAATCTAAGCACTTTTGTGTAAACTGACTAGCTGTACCCGGCCACGCGTTGCTGTGGCAAAGAACAACAGCAACATCCCTTCTTGCCTTTCGTTCTTGCTCTCCCCCGTCTCCCTCATCCTTCAGTTCTTTCCTTCTCTCTTTCCTCCTTCCTTCCATCTTTTCTTTCCCTCCTTTCCCCCTATTCTTTCCTTTTCTCTATCCCTCCTCCTTCCCTTTTTTTCCCTCCCTCAGTTCCCTTCCTCCCTTTATTTCCTTTATTTTTCTTCTTCCCTCACCAGCTTTACCGTCCTTTATAGCCTTTTATTACCTTTGTGTTTGTTGTGTAGTCTCTTCTTCCTTCCTGTGGTACCCTTTTCCTTCATTCCTTCCCTCCTTCCTTCTTCCCCTTCCTCCTCTCTTACCTTTCTCCCCCCCTTCCCTCTTTCATTCCTTCGCCTTTTCCCTCCCTCCTTTCTTCTTTCCATCCTTCCTTCCTGTCTGTTTGCCTTCCATCCTTCTTCACCTCTGTCATGCCTTTTGTTTTTATCTCCTGTCTCTTCTTCCTTCTCTGGGTATCTCTTTCCTTCTTTTCTTCCTTCCTGCTTTCCTTTCCTCCTTCTCTCTTACCTTTCTCCCCCTTCTCCCTCATTCATTCCTTCCCTTTTTCCCTTCCTCCTTTCTTCTCTCCTTCCTTCGTGGCCCCTTGGCCTCCCTCTCTACCTGCCTGTTTGGGACTCTTTTCACGGTGACACACCTGGCCGGGGACTCAGAGGTGCTCTTTTGGTGGGATGGGGGAAAGGGTCCCAGTACGCGTGCACAATATTTCTGCGCATGCGCTGTCTGTCTTTGATGCGGGGTATCATGGGAATTGTAGTTCCCCTGGGCTTTTGGTGTTTTGGGGTGTTTTCTTTGAGATTTTTGGGATTTTTCCGGGTGCTAAACATACCTTGTTTGGTTGGGGGGTTTGTGGCCTGATTTGGTGTTTCTGGGTTCAGCAGTTTCTTTGTCTATAAGCCCCTACGCACGCCATGTCTCTTTTTATATATATAGATTGTTGTTGCATGCCTTCAGTTAATTTCCAGTGTACAGTGATCCTGTCATGGGCGTTTCTGGGGCTGTGAGTGCATGACTCACTCAAAAGCATCCAGTGGGATTCCATGGCTTGGAGGATAAGATTATCTGGGGAGGCCCTGCTCTCAATCCCACCCCCCTCACAGGCACGACTGGTGGGGATGAGAGACAGGGCCTTCTCAGTGGTGGCCCCTCAGCTATGGAACACCATCCCCAGAGAAATTAGATCAGTCCCTTCCCTCCTGACCTTCAGGAAGAAAAACAGATCTGGTTGTGGGACCAGGCCTTTGCACAATGATTCCCAGTGCAACAATGAACAATGCAAATGACAATTGGAATGGCTCCTGGAATATGCTTTTGGATGATGTGATGTTAAGTAATGTTTTTAAGTGATACATTTCACTTATGTGATTTTAAAGTATATGTTGTTTTATTTTATATGTATTTAATAGGCATGGTTTAGAACCCAAAAAAGGCGATTCTAAAATCAAATGGGGGGGAGATTTTTTTAAATTAGTAATAGAAAGACTTACAAAAAAATTTCCAAAAAGTTCTAAAATGTAACGTCATTACTAACGAAATTCTAAATTGGTTCTAAAGTCTGAGAAGCAGGGAAACAGGACCGACACTGTTTTAAGCACAGGCAAATCAAGGGGCAACATTTCCCTTGGTTTCCTTGCAGGGAGATATAAAGCATTAATATATTATTATTATTATTATTAAATAAAATAGTCAAGGCTTGCTTCTCCAGAGCATTTATTAGAATTAAATAATAAATTCTAATAGTAAGAATGTAGTAAGGGTGATAGTGACCTGGAGGGTATGAGGAACGTGCTCTTGGTAAACTAGAACAGGGCTGTCCAACTGGCCTGGGTCGGGTTATATCTTATCAGGAAAGGGGCCGCCCGACGGCCCCTTTCCTGCTAAGATATAAGCCGACCCGGCTTGGGTCGGGTTATATCTTAGCGGGGAAAGGGCTGCCGTGCGGGCGGCCCTTTCCCGCTAAGATATAAGCTGACCCGGCTTTGGGTCGGGTTATATCTTGGCGGGAAAGGGCTGCCGTGGGCGGCCCCTTTCCCGCTAAGATATGCCGACCCAAGCCCGGGTCGGCTTATATCTTAGCGGGAAAGGGGCCGCCCGCACGGCAGCCCTTTCCAGGCTCCTTTCCCTGCAGTTTAAAGTGCTTTTTTCCTGAGTCATCCAGCCGCCCTAGGACTTCCGGTTTCGATCTCTCTATGGTTCTGGCTGGTTTTTCTCTTCCTGGAGGAAGGCCTTTCAGTTAAAGTAGGCCTCCAGCATGGAAAGGCCCCATCTGACTGTGAGTAATGTCTGGGATATTGGATTTTGGAGGGGGTAATAGGGAGCGTTCCGAAATATTTAGAATTCTAACGAAATTTTGGGCCCGGGGGTTCGAAATACAAAGTCCACTTTCGGGATTGGCCTTGCGATCCGTAAAAGCTCAAAAGTCCCATTACATACGAATCACTTACGACTTCTTTTAATTTCCGTTTCATTTTTCTCATGCCTAGTATTTAAGGCATCAAATTGTGCCTTTGTTGTGAGCTGCCCTGAGTCCCATTCCAGGGAGAGAAAGGCAGGATATAAATGTGGCAAATAAAAAATAAAATAAGCAAGACATCAAACCTTGCCCAATGCTCAAACCATCACACCATGATGGTATTGAGGTTTTATTTCTCCCCACCCCCCAAAACATACAGTATTACATTCCCCAGAAAGATCATTGTTTAAAAACTATACCCTATTCATGAAATTCAACATGATGTGCTTTTTAAAAACCAAAGTATGACAGATTTGCTTTAACAGTCATATTTTCTAGTATATGAATTAGTTAGTGCTTGCTGTATACCCAAGTGCAACGTCATTTCCAAATCTGCCCTTGTTGGGCAATGGACTCAAATAATGGAAAAGCACATATCCCTGGATGGACCTTTTTGACTTCCTGGGTCCATCTCAGCTTATATAATTGTTCCATTTGGGAGTACCTGTAAGCATTACAGATTCTTCTTGGATATGGAGAGGATCCACTAAGGCAGTGTTTCCCAACCAGTGTGCCGTGGCATACTAATGTGTGCCATGAGCGATCATCAGGTGTGCCATGGGAAATTGGAACCTCCAATACCCTTTCTTCCCCCTCCTGCCGAACACTTTTTCTTCTCCAGTCGAGCTCCCTTCTTCCCAGCCTCGCTCTGCTCGCTTTGCTCTGGGCCGAGTCTGTGCAGTAGCACCCGCACGGGTCATGTATTCCTCCCTCCCCCCCTCCCCTCCTGAACACGCTCACACTGCCCCCTCGGATCAAAATGGTGGCAAAAGGAGCAGTGTAGAAGAAAAAGTAAGTGTTCAGCAGGAGGGGGGGGGAAAGGGCGTGAAGGGGGAGGGGAAGGAAGAGGTTTCTGTCGAAAGCTGTCATGGGCAAACTTGGACCTTCCAGGTGTTTTGGACTCCAACTCCCACCATTCCTAGCAGCCTCAGGCTCTTTTCCTTTTCCCCCACAGCCACTTAAGCAGGAAAGGGCCTTAGGCTGTTAGGAATGGTGGGAATTGAAGTCCAAAGCACCCAGAGGGCCGAAGTTTTCCCATGCCTGTTTTAGGGACCTTAAATTGGTGAGCCTCCTTCCAACATTGTGATTCTGGATAGAAAACAAACAACAACATAACATAACATGGTTTGAGTCTACAGTGCTCTCTGGGTGTAGGTGAACTACAACTTCCAAACTCAAGGTCAATTCCCAAGCAAACCCTTTCAGTACTTTCTGTTGGTAATGAGAGTTCAATATGCCAAGTTTGGTTCAATTCCATTGTTGCAAGAGTTCAGGATGCTCTTTGATTGTGTGTTAACTATAAATCCCAGAAACTGTAACTCCCAAATGTCAAGGTCTATTTCTCCCAAACTCCATCTGTGTACACATTTGGGCATATTGAGTGTTCAAGCCAAATTTGGTCCTGATCCAACATTGTTTGAGTCCACAGTGCTCTCTGGATATAGGTGAACTACAACTCCAAAACTCAAGGTCAATGCCCACCAAACTCTTATAGTATTTTCTCTTGGTTATGGGAGTTCTGTGTGGGAAGTTTGTGTCTTTCTGCCATTCCTGCCAGGATATCTATCTTGTGTTCATCAAAACAGGTCCAGGTTTCACACTGAGTGTATACATACATTTAAAAACATATTAATTCTATGTATTACTGTGTTAGAGTGTCATTTTGTGTCATTTTGGTTGGTGGTGTGTCCCAAGATTTTGTAAATGTAAAAAATGTGCCGCAGCTCAAAAAAGGTTGAAAAACACTGCACTAAGGTGTTCTTCCAAGAAATGTAATGTTACCACTTGAACCATGGATATAATTTGGGAAGTTATTTACGGTAACTCTTCAAACCCAAATGATGAACTGGAGGTTCTTGTGGTCAGAGAGCCTATGTCAAAAAATACTCACTTTTTAGTGAGGAGGAAAACAACCACTACTTAATGTCACTTCTTTTATTTTCAGCTGATTTCTCCTTAGCCTTTCTCCTGATAGAAATGTTGGAAAATATGTGTGTAGCATTTAGCACACATCCCCTCCTGCTTCCTCCCCATATCTCTTCCTAGCTGCATCTAGTCTTTTCAAACAGGCTGGAGAAAACAATCTGATTAAAACATAAAATATGCATGAATCGCAGGAAATAACCTCACAAGAGGCTGGAATTAATAGCGATCTGTGCCATGATGGAAAAACAATGCAGTTTTGTTGAGGTGTGCGGTCTAAGGAGCGGATAATAATGTCTTCTTGATTCATGTGAATTTTCACAGCTTTGGGGTGCTACATCGCAAGGTGGCTTCCGCAGGTCAGTGGACCACTTCAGGTTCAGCATCCCTTAACACAGTATTTCCCAACCTTTTTTTGAGCCGCGACACACTTTTAACATTAAAAAAATCCGGGGGCACACCACCAACCAAATGACACAAAATGACACTCTAACACAGTAAAGAACAGCTGGGGGATGGTGGCCTGCTGGGAGTGCCGAAGCCGGGGCAGGCCGCGCCATGCCCCGCCCCCTCCCCCTGGCTTCCGCTCTCCCACAGCTTCTCCAGCCTTGAGGGGGCAATGCCAAGCCAGCGGTGGCAGAGCCAGCACAATGCTGGCTTGGCACTGTCCCCTCGAGGCTGGAGAAGCTGTGAGAGAGCAGAAGCCGGGGAGGGGGTGGAGCCAGGCCGTGCCATGCCCCGCCCCCTCCCCCCAGCTTCCTCCTCCACACGGCTTCAGCGAGCGAGGGGCGAGAGTCATGGCGGGAGTCATGGCGGATTGGAGGCTGGCTGGGGAAATGGCCGAAGGAGGTGGTGCCCCGGCCCCTTCTTCTTCTTCTTCGCCGCCTGGCCCTTCCTCCTCCTCCCCCAAGCAGCAGGAGTTTGGGAGAAGGAGCGGGGAAGGAAGGGGGGCAGAGAGCTTTTCTCGCGGCACAGCAGGAGGTCCGTCACGGCACACTACTGTGCCACATCACAGCAGTTGGGAAACACTGCCTTAACAGAATTGCCTTCAATATTGTGGACTCTGCGGAAACATTGATAGAAGTATTGGTCCATCTATCATAACATTGAGTACACTGAATGGCGATAGTGGGAAGTTTCGCCAGTTTCCACTGAGCCTCCATTGTTATTGTTTTTGTTGTTGTTATTCAGGGGGCTGTTGTCAAAGTGATATAATGCTTTAGCAATACTACATTAGTTAAACAGGATTGTTTTGCTTTGGTGCAAACAGTCTTTTATTTCCTCCCTTGATCTCTCTGGCATCTGTATCTTGGAAACAAGAGCTTTATTTTTTTTTACTGACAATAGCCATCTTTGTTTGTTCTGGGGTAATACAAATTAACAGCTATGCAGAGATAATTTCATGCTGGATCATCTGATGGTGAGGTGTTCTCCAAGTGGGAACATGGAGGACTTTAGATACTGTTTAGAAGTCTCTTAAATCTAGCACTTCATCAGACAGGCAAAGGGAAAGCAGAGGGAACTGTCTTAGCCCATTCTCTCCTATCTTTCCCTGTCTTCTGGGTTGGCTAACCCAGTGTTTCCCAACCTTTTTTGAGCCGCGGCACATTTTTACATTTCCGAAATCCTGGCACACCACCAACCAAAATGACATAAAATGACACTCTAACACAGTAATATATATGTTTTAAAATGTACTCAGTGTGAAACCTGGGCCTGTTTCGATGAACACAACATAGATATCCTGGCAGGAATGGCAGAAACTGTAAACACGCTATGAGAGCTAATAAAGAATTGATGCAATATTGTGTAAATCACTTATTTTATAAAAATAATCTATAGAGAATCAATAGGGTATCATATAGATATAGTGCAAAGTGCAAGTATATATTCAATTATACAACTTCACAGTGTTATCTCAACAAATTCACATTCGTGGTATTATTTCAATCACTCATAATATGAATATCACAGCATTAATGCATAATACATAAAGCAAGGTACTGGTGTAATTATAACGAAACCAACATAATAAACCTGTAATTCCACCATGGGGTGAATTCCATCCCTGGTTTTGTAGCATGCCTTGGGAAATCCCTGGATGTAAACAATGGGCTGCTTGCCCGCTAGAGGAGCAGACGTCGCTTGGCTAGAGTTCTGTGTGACTGCTTGAATGCTCGGCGTCCGTCCTCCGTGGGGGCAGCAGAAAAGGGTGGGTCTGCAGGCTGTGGTTCCGTGGATCCAAGATGGCGCCGGTGCAGGAGCAACTTGCAGGAGTGCTCCGCCCGTGCATGCCAAATCTTGTATTGGAGAAGGAATTGGACCACATATCCGACCGGGTACCAGCTGTAGTTGACCCCCGTCCTTGTGAGGAGGCCGGTGTGGGTCCTCAGCGAGAGGAAACCGAGTTAGACAGGGAATATGAAGACTTCTACACCTTCTGTCTGAGACTGGAGTCTGAATCGAAGGCCCAAAAAGACCTGAAGAGCCCTCTGCCAGAGCCACTCATCACAGAGATCCCGGTCATAACATCAAGACCGGGGCCTGGAAGATCTCCAGCAACTCTGGGGAGAGTTTAGATGCCTGGCAGACAAGTTCAATGATTTTAGCAAGCGGCTAGAGTCTACCATCCTGGGGGCTCAAACCCGGCCCCAAACCCAGTTGCGGCCGACGGAGGGGGAAGAGGAGGACGATGACATCGCGGCAACCTATAGCCGCAGGAGCTCCCCCGATCTCTGTTGGGACCACTCCTGGGACCTTCAGCCGGAGGAGCCCGCAGACCTACCACAAACCGAGCCACTCTCGGGAGAGCTGGAGGGATCAGCGAAGGGGCTGGTGCCCCTCTGGTGCCCTGACTCTCCCCCGGTGGAGATGGGACAGGGATTGGAGAATGAGGACCTCGCTGTGGCCTCGCAGCCAGTGGGCTGTTTCTTTGGGGATGGCTGCCCGATTGTTCAGGCAGGACTGGACCCGGCGATGTGCCCATGGTCGGCCAGCAGAGGATCCACGAGACCTCAGCCCACCCAGTGCCAGGAGGAGATGGACTTTGATATCTCCCAGGTATTGGAGCGCCTTGAGGGTCGCCGGCCAAGACGCCCCTCACTGTCGCACTCTGTTCGGGAGGAGCTGAGGGAGAGAGCCAAGATGGCGCGCGACCTTGGGGACGTGCAAGAAGAGAGCATGGCCACAACCATCCCAGAGGGAGGAGGAGCGAGACCCGGGCGCAGGCACAGACATCGCCAGCGCCGTCACCGGAAAAGAAGCTTGCCAAAGGCCCTACCTTCTCCTGACGCGTTGGGAAAGGGATTGGCCGACGTGCGAGGTGAGCACACGGCCCCCCGCCCCTCTGGGATGGGAGGAGGAAAACCGAGCCTCGAGCGGAAGCAACAGCGCCATCGTCACCGGAAGAGGAAGTCAACCATGGCTCCACCCCCCTCGGCTCTACCTCCCTCCAGTTCACCGGTAGTCCCTCCCTTGTCTTCAGATCGATCTGAGGGAGAGTATCAGCGCCACCAGCAGGATGGAGGGCTTATTGCACCCCCATCAATGTCATCAATGCCATCAGCTGGCTCCTTGCAGAGGAACCCGCCAGCTCTGCTTGTGCAATCACCTGAACAGCTGCTGAGGCCATCATGCCTGGAACCCAAGGCCCAGGTGTCTGGTGTCCCACCTAGGAAGGCCGATAGATCATACAGGCTGGGGCTAGCATGCCAGTGTGAGGTGCCAACTCCAGACCAGAAAGCCCCCGAGGAGACGGAGCCTGGCTTCCAACTGAACTGTCCTCCTAAAAGCCTGGAGAAATCTAGAAGGACCCGCTATAGATCCAGGACCTTTTGGGGTCGGGGATTTAATAGCTGGGGCCGCAGACACTCCACTGGCTCCATCCTGGAGACAAGGACTATGCCTCTAGGTGGGGGACTAGTTATGGGTCCTAGGCAACCAACGCCGCCTCCTTTTCAGGAGGCGAGCAGAAGACCAGACACCTAGATGACCAACAGAAGGACATTGTGCAGGGGCAGGGGATACCAGTGATCTCGGGGAGGGGTAAATGGGACGGTAGACGTAGGCCTTATGAGAGAAGGAAGCCGAGTCGAGGGAAGACTCGCCCTCCTTCTGACCTACGAGCTATCCCTAGGCACACAGATTGTGAGTCTCCAACTATCTCCTCTCCGACTCTGGTGCTAGCGAACGCCAGGTCCGTGCGGAACAAGACAGGGACCATCAGAGACTTCCTCCTCGAGAAGAACGTAGATCTTGCCTGTATTACAGAGACATGGCTACAGGAGGGAGACGATGTCCTTCTGCACGAGCTGACATCTCCAGGTTTCGTGGCTAGCTACCAGACTAGGACAGAGAGACGGGGGGGTGGGGTAGCTATTCTCAGCCGAGACAAATTTAATTCCAGGACGATCCCGACCACGAACATCCCAGGAATTGAGTGTGCCGGCCTTGTGTGGGATTCCAGTGAGAGTGTAGCCTTTCTGTTGGTGTACCGTGCACCCAATGCACCAGCAGAGAGTCTGCCTAAGCTGCTGGAGGTGGTTTCGGAGTGGGCATTGAGGTTCCCTAAACTTATTGTGTTGGGGGACTTCAATGTCCACAACGATACCGCCTCCCCCTCAATAGCAGCCATGGACCTAGTATCTACCATGGAGATGCTAGGACTCTCACTCTGTAAGACCGGTCCCACACACCAGGCCGGACACACCCTGGATTTGTTGGTGGTTCCATCGTCCCGCTCCTGCCACCTGTCCAGCACTAGACAGAGAGCTTTCTCTGCTGCGGCTCCAGTACTCTGGAACTCGCTCCCTGAGCACATTCGAGCGATCCCTGAACTCCTTCCCTTTCGAAGGGAATGTAAGACGGCTTTTTTCAGGCTAGTGTTTGGCTAAACCCAAATGTGATTGGCTCGTCCTGCTTCAGTTAAAGAATTGTTGACCCGTTCCATCTTGGTTATGTATCATGTTTTTACTATGTGTTTTTATTGTATGTTTTATTATATGTTTGCAATTGTGATCCGCCCCGAGCCTGCAGGGAGGAGCGGAATATAAAACCGAAGAAATAAATAAATAAATAAATAAATAAATAAATGTTCAAGGAGTCCTACGTGGTTTGCCTGACGGTTCTTCATGCAGAGCTCGGACCGTTTCGGGGGGGCTCCTGGATGGTGGACGGAGCCCGTGACTTCATCAGAGGCTGCACTAGCGTTCGCCCAATCGGCGCGTACCCGCTAAGGAGGCTTGCGTCGCTGCAGGAGGAGTATATTCACATCCAATGCATAACGAGCAGGCTTGACCATACACTTTGGTGGAAGGCAGGAAAGCAGTGAACATGCTCCAAATATGCACTGAACCAACGCAAGGCAATGTTGAGGTAGCTGCTCACATCTGAACCAGGCTTCCATTAATATTACGTCCAGGAGGTGCCCGAGTCATAGATTGCCGCAAATCTCCATCTAAGCTGCTTTGAGCTCCCTAAACAGAGAGCAGGGAAGTAATGTTAAAAAATAAACATCTCCTTATCAGCTCTTATACCTTTATCCAGGTACAGAGAGAAAGGAATAAATCCATGGGTTTTTAAAAAAAAACACACACACAACGATGACTTTGGACACTTCTCTAGTTAATAACTTGTCATGCTTCTGCTAATACCTTTCACTTGTGTGCGTGTTTCTCCCTATATATATATTACACTTATTTTAAGGTGTTTAAAGGTATTTAAGCTTTGCATGGCTGTCCTCGCCTGGCCAAATTGGCCTGGCTAATCTATAGCGGAGGTGTTGCCTGCTACCCGCTAATCTCCCCTTGGAGAGGAGGTGAAATAGACAGATAGCAAATTCGAAACTGCTAAAAGAAGAAGCGGTCATCTCTAGATAAGAAAGTGCTGGAGGAAGGCATTGCTCTGCAGAATAGTTTCATAAATATAACATCTCCCTACTCCACCCCCTGCTCCGTCCCCATCTCCCTCACTCTTGGTTAAAATAGGATGGGAGAACCTTCATTTTATTTAAGTCAAGAGCCATCGTCCCCTAAGAGCCATTGTAAAGTGGATAAATGCCAGTGTGTCTCTTTTTCACTCCCTTTCTTCCACTTTCAGTCATCCTGTTCTACTATGTTCCTTTCCTGCTTTCTATTTCCACTCTCTTTAAAAAATACTTTTTAAAGTTTAAAAAACAATCCAAATACATATAAATAATATGTAGATAGAAACCGAGTTGTTGTAGGCTTTTCGGGCTGTATGGCCATGTTCTAGAAGTATTCTCTCTTGACGTTTTGCCTGCATCTATGGCAAGCAACAGCAGAGGTTCTGAGACCTCACAACCTCTGATGCTGCCTGCCATAGATGCAGGTGAAATATCAGGAGAGAATGCTTCTAGAACATGGCCATACAGCCTGAAAAGCCTACAATAACCCAGTGATTCCGGCCATAAAGGCCTTTGACAATACAATGTAGATAAAAAAATAATTGTAAAGGCAAATGCATGGGAAAGAGAGAAAGAAAGGGGGGAAGCAAGAAATATAGCATTTGCATCTAGTTTTTCTACCACGTTTATATAAAGTATATAATATGACTCCTCCTACATACTGATATTTCTTACTTCTGTTTATTAGACCATTCTAATAATTAAACAGTGGTTAAGAGGGAAAAGGAAGAAGAGAAGGAAAGAGTGGAGGGAAAGAAAGGAAGGAAGAGGGAGAATGGAGGAAAGAAGGAAGGGGAGAGAGGGAGGGAAAAGGAAGGAGAGAAGGAGAAAGAAAGGGTGAAGGGGGAGAAAGGAAGGAAGGAAGAGGGAGAATGGAGGAAGGAAGGAAGGAAGGAAGGGGAGAGGGGCCCCGAGAGCAGTGGGGGATGAGGAAGAAGCGGCGATGGAGGCACGGAAGCGGCAGTCCTGGTGCATTTGCGTCACTCCTCCCTGTTGCATGCTGGCAAACTGAGGCCCGAGCTGCTCTGGAGAGCCAGATGCAATCATGAAAAGAGCCATATCTGGCTCCCGAGCCATAGGTTCCCTACCCCTGGTTTGGAGTGTACTCTTGCTTCATGAGCTGCTGAAGGGGTTTATCCACATGGACAAAGAAAGAGCATTTTAAATCTCTCGTAAAGGGACATTATGTGAATCGATGTAACTGATCACATTATTGTAAATATGTTGTTCTGATCTATGAAGAGTAAACTAAAGGTACTTGTTCTTTATTGTTCTTCTGTGTGGCGTATTTTCTTTCTCTGGCAAGGCAGCATGTGGGCTGACCAAATGTGAACTATACATGGTTTATTTTACATTAAGCCACGTCGCTCTCTCTTTGTGTGATTCTGAGCTTTCTCAAATAATGCAATATATTTCGCTGCTGTTGTTTTTAAAAGAGAAGCTGATGTGATCAATGTCAGGGTAAGTGGTCATCTCTAACCCATTCTGGTTACGCTTTTTGTGCTGCTGCTGTACATTTTCTGGTCTACTGTTGATGTTATTGTTGTTCTGTACTTTCATTTCAGACTTATGGTGACCCGTAAGTGAACTTATCACTGGCTTTCTGGGGCTGAAATTGTGTGATTCATCCAAGGTCACCCAGTAGGTTTCCATGCCCAGGAATTGAAACCTGGCTTCCTGAATCAAAGCCTAGTGCTCAACTGTGACACCATGCTGGTGTTTAGGTTAAATCGGGCATCCTTCACAAGAGAGAATCTCTGTAATACATGGAGGAAGTGTTTGTCCTAGAAATGCTTGTTGGTATTCTTGGAATGGAGAAAAGATATTGCAGTTTGTGCTTTCTATTGGAGACGTGAGCACAGTTTGATCTGACAGGTTGAATCAATGCTCCAGACCATGAGATGACTTTTCCCTCCTTGAGGTTAGCATAGCTAGAGCCTGGAGCACACAATGTTCAGTACCATAACACTCCAGCGATCATGCTGAGACACTGACAGTTGGTTGTCTTACTGTTGTCCCTGAGCATTCGGCATGACAGGACAACCTAAATTGCATTGTATGGACCACACAAACATAAGACAAGGAAACAAGGCTGACATAGAGCAAGGTTTTCCTACGGAGATAACACAAGTACTTTCAGTTGCTATTGCTCTCAGAATCCCAACCAACATGACCACAGCAGAGGATTCTGAGAGTTGTTGTCCACATGTAACTTTGCCAAACTTCCGGAAAGTCTCTGCTGACCGAAATAGACTTTCCCCTTACAGTTCAAATCACAGCTTCTGAGAAGCAATTTATATGAAGAAATGTGTCATCAGGGCCATAGCAAGGGTTGAGGACAAGGTTAAATTCCCCTCTTCTTCCTGCTCTGATCCTATCCTATTGGCCCTCTTTTCTCCAATGGCTTGTATTTGCATTTTGATCATAAAGACAATTTTAATTGTCAAGTTTGGCTTTCAGGTTGCAATGGGAAATGTTTGCAGTTCCATGATCTAGTTTTCAGTTGTGGGGCTGTTTTCAAAAAATGCACCCAAAAAAGCAGAACAGTGTTGGGTTGTTTCACCCCTGGACTACACAAGTCTCTGGTGTCATCAAGTCTCCAGAACTCAAAGAGTAGCTAAACTAGAGATAAGATTAGAGTGAGGGATTTCTCCCCTCACATTCCAATGCATGCTTTCTCTCTGTCTTTGCACCGGGACTGTGGCGCAGCTGGCTGGGTGTCAGCTGCATTAAAGATCACTACTGACCGAAAGGTCATGAGTTCGAAGCCAGCCCGGGTCAGAGTGAGCTTCTGGCCAATTTTGTAGCTTGTTGTTGACCTTTGCAACCCGAAATATAGTTGCACCTGTCAAGTAGGAAATTTAGGTACCACCTATGTGTGGGGAGGCCAATTTAACAAAATTTATGAGGCCATAAAAATAATCTCCAGCAAAAGCATGCGGGGAATGCGGAACGTACTTCATCAGTGTTGCAGATGGATGGTGAAGCGGCAGCTCCCCTGGTGGCCAGAAGCTGGAATGTTAAATAGCCTCTATCTGTCTGTCTATATGTGTTGTGTGTCTATGGCCTTGAATGTTTACCATGTATGTGTACATCGTAATCCATACTTGTTGGCTCATTGGCTGCTTGAGGACTTCCCACCTACTTAAATGAGGACCAATCCGAACTTTATTTCCGAATAATGCGGATTATATTGACTGTGCTCGGATTTCTTGAAGTTAATTCCAATGGTTGTGAGTTCATGCTTGTATAATGGTTTACAATATGGTCTGAAAAGTTTGTAACCCAATGTGATTGTTTGATATATTACTTCACAGTTGATACTGCTCTTGAATTGTTTGATAATTGCTGTATATGAAATTGATATTTATGAAGATATATGATGTGTTGTTCTAAGCATCCCTGATATTTTTAACAAAATATATAATATTGAGGGGATAACCTTATGTGTTTTGATGCTATTACTCCTATGAGTCTTTGATAATACAAGTTTATTGGTTTCTATATGCATAGGCTTCCCTTTTTTTCTGTTTTGGTACATTGTAATCCGCCCTGAGTGCCCTGTGGGGTAAGAAGGGTAGAATATAAATACTATAAATAAATAAATATCTAGAATGTATTTCTTTTACTTTGATAAATATTTTTGTTCTGTCTTTGCAATCCTATACCATCCTAAGAATAGAAGCTTATTCCAGCTTCACCACACGCAAATTTATGCTGGGTATGCTGGTACTCTGCTATTTTTATGGCGGAATCACCCCAACTAACTGTTATTTTTTAGTCTAACAGCCCAGATTCCCCTTCACCCAGTGATGGGCAAGTTGCCCTATTTGTAGGGAAAATCACATTCTGTGTAGCCTCCTGAGATGACCTTTCCCCCTTTAGAAATGGGGACCCTAGAAAGATTGAGCACAATAGCATCAACCTTTGATGCCATCTGAAGCAGCTCTTGCCCCCATCTGAAGGTAATGTTACGTTTAATGAATAAAAGAGTGAGTAGATTTCCTAGCCATTAGTAAAGCTTTTTCTTCTGCAATGTAAATCTTTCCAGGGAACATCTAAGGAAAATGAGCTTAGATGTTCAAAAGGGTCTAGTGGATGCTTTCATCTGGGCAGCAAATAAATTGCCTCTTGCTTCTTTTCCCCCCGGAGCCTTTGTCTTCCCTGAACTAGTGATGTTCAGAGTAGGGCCAGCTCCCTTTCCCCCTACAAGACACTCACAATCACCTCATGGGAAATATTTAGGAGGTTCTGGAGAACCCACTTGTGCTGTCTGAAAGTGATGAAATCTTCTAAAGGTTAATTGCATCTGGCTGGCGTTGGGCTGCATGCGAGCGTAATGGACCCCGGCGGGAGGAGGACTCTCTTTTTAGTCAGATCTCAGAGCCTAAACATGAAGATCTCTGGGGAGGGAAAAGAAAGCCCCCTTTTGCTACCGAGATAATTCCTGAAAGACCTCAAGGTGCTTGTGTATATCAGCAGACGCTTTGACTAAAATGAGTTACAGTCGTAAATGTCTCGGACACAGAGTTTAAGTTTCTGCCGCTGTTCATGAAGGTCAAAAACCTGCAGATGTTAAGTCTGCTGAAACTATATGGTTGACTGTGTTTCACTGAAAATGTGATAGAGACAAATAGCCACCATCTTGAAATGTTCCACACATGTGCTTTGAGCAATGAGTGGACTACCGCCAGGCATGTAGCCAGGGGGGGGGGGGGGCTAAGGGGGCTTCAGCCCCCCGAAATTCTCAGGGTGGTCCGCAGAAGGCCTTACTGGTACATTATTTAAACTGTTATGTTTATTCATATCATGATCTGATCACCATGCTGATTATATCCCACATTAATTGGGCTATTGGGATAACAATACAAAAGGTTTGCTAGGGTAGACCCTTTTCCACCCAGTCTCAGCCCCCCCCCCGAACTGAAATCCTGGCTACGGCCCTGACTACCGCATATCTTAGACATACACACCAAAAACTCATATAAATTAAGACATAACTGATCTATAACCGACTGCCTACTCTGGATGGCGAAGCCTTATGCCCATCATCATTAGTTAAAAGTTTGGGGGTCCAATTAGATCCATTGCTGACTATGGTTTCCATGGTCAGCAAAACCGCATTCTTCCATCTGTGCCAGGCTAGGTGGCTGGCGCCCTACCTATCCATGAGTGACCTGGCCATGGTGATCCAGGCGACGGTCATCTCGAGATTAGACCACTGTAACGTCCTTTACATTGGTCTTCCTTTGAGAGTGACCCGGAAACTCAAGCTAGTGCAGAATGCAGCAGCCCATCTTCTTGCTGGGGCTCCGGCGAGATATCATATCACACCATTTCTGCGGCAACTGCACTGGCTACCAATAGAGTACCGGATTACTTTCAAAGTACTGGATTTAACCTTTAAGGCCTTGTATGGTCTTGGGCCGGTGTACTTGAGGGACCGCCTCTCCCCACATGTCCCCCAGAGATCTCTGCGATCCGAAGACCGAAATCTGCTCCGTGTCCCATCTGTTCGGACATACCATCTGTCCACAACAAGGCAAAGGCCCTTCTCGGTGGTGGCTCCAATTCTGTGGAACGCTCTGCCCGATGAAGTTCGAGGAATTAGAGAGCTGTCCTCCCGAAGAGCGTGCAAGATGACCAAAAGGTCCTTGGCTAAGAATTCTAAATAACCCTTGGTAAATGGCAAACCCCTGGATTCCATAGGCTGTTGCCATGGCAGTAAAAGTGGAACCATAGCACTGCCATTGTGTACTGGAAACGGACACAACGACATTCGACATTCATTCCAAGGATTCAGCCATCAGTTAGTTGTTGATTTTGTTCTTTGTTGTTCAGTACCTTCAACTTGACTTTGACTTATGGTGACCCCAAGTCATAGTTTCTTTAATTGAGTCTGTCTATCTGGAATATGGCTTTATTCTTTTCCTACTGCTTTTCACGTTCCCAAGCATTATTTCTCATGAGTTATCTCTTTTCATTCTATGACCTAGCCACAGTAATCCAGGCCACGGTCATCTCAAGACTTGACTACTGTAACACTCTTTACATTGGCCTTCCCTTGACTGTGATCCAGAAATGTAAGCTAGTGCAGAACGCTGCAGCTCGTCTCCTCATGGGGGAGCCTGTGTGCTGCCGTATAACACCAATACTGCAGGATCTGCACTGGCTTCCAATTGAATTCCGGATCACCTTCAAGGTGTTAGTTCTTACTTTTAAGGCCTTATATGGTCTGGGGCCAGTGTACCTACAGGATCGCCTGATTCCATATAACCCTCCGAGATCTCTACGTTCAGATGACCAGAATTTTCTTGGCATCCCCAGCATGAAGTCTTTTCACCTAACCTCAACTAGGCGAAGGGCCGTTTCTATCATTTCGCCGGTGTTGTGAAATGCTCTGCCACCGGAGATACGGGCTCTGCGAAATCTAACCACCTTTCGTAGAGCATGCAAGACACATTTCTTCAGACAGGCTTTTGAATGCTTGTGATTTTAAACCGTGTTTTACCTGTGTTTTACCTACCGTATTTGTATAATTGTGTTGTAAACCACCCCGAACCCTCCGGGAGTGGCGGTATACAAGTCCAATAAATAAATAAATAAATAAACAAACAAAGTATGATAGCTTCAGTTTAGTCATCTTCGCATCTAAGGAGTGTTCAAGCCTGATTTGTTCTTGGATCCATTGGCTTGTCTTACTAGCAGTCCATTATATTTTCAATTCTCGATCTCTAGAACCACATCACAAATGAATTGATTTTCTTCCTATAAGCTTGCTTTGCTGTCCAGCTTCTGATCAATACATTTGGAAGAGCTGTTGATGCCTCCCTGCCAATAACACCCCTAGTTAGTGGTCTACCAACAAAATTAACACATAGAGATTGTCCTCTATCCCGTTCAATTGGAAAACATTCAACATCTATTTGTCACCCATGAAGAGCAGAAGGCTTTTCACTCAAAACCCAATTGGAAGTGAAAAACAGGAGGTTGAACTAGTCACAGTCAGTACAACTTTCATATCCTTCAATGTTTCACAGATGAAAATTGGGATGTGAGTGGCCAAGCAACATCAGGGTGTGGTCAGAGTGGCAAAAGTTATTAATGAGGAAGAATACACAAGCAAAGGCCCCATCTGCACTGCCATATAATCTAATTCCAGAATTCAGAACTGCACTGAACTGGATTATATGGCAGTGTTGACTCATATATTCTAGTTCAATCTACATTATACGAGGGCCCTATATTCCAGGATCTGATCCCAGATTTTCTGCTTTAAACTGGATTATATGAGTCCACACTGCCAGATAATCTGGGATAAACAGAAAACCTGGAATCAGATCCTAGGCTATTAGGCGGTCCCTTGTTGTCTGAGTGTTATGACCTTCCAAGTTCTTGGAAGATTCCTGTGTGTGAGTTTTTTTTAATGTGTAGCGGTCAGTGCACAGATGATCAACACACAATCTTCACAATGTGAGGGACCCAACCAGTGGTGACTGTGGCTTCTCAGTCTGTTGCAGCCTTCTTCCACCTTCACAACTGTTGTAACATGTACCATGTTATCTCCTGCCTGATCTGCTGTTGAGATCTTCTGATTGTGCACGGTCTGGAACCTCCCCTGCGGGCTCCCTGTGAGACTTCATGACTCCAGTGGTTACATCCACAGGTTCATTGGAACACGGAAGCCCCCTCACCATGACAAGGTGACAGTCCATCTGGGAGTTATCTATCTGGAAGGATGCTGACTCTACACTGACTATTATCATACGGTGTAGATGGGGCCTTGCAGAGGTTGTAGTCGTTTGCTTTTGCCAGCACCTCCAGAGAAGAGCTAAATTCTGTTCCCCTCCCCATGAAGTTAATTGAGTGCAAATTCCTTTTGTACTTTGGATTTCATTTGCAGTAATTGAAGGGGGGAAAAACCAAGGACAAATGCAGAATGCAGTAGTAGGAGTCAGAAACAGAAATGTTTTATAAGCAACTCACAAATTGGGACAACAAATAATTTGGGCCATCTCTGCCAAATTGGAACACTTGTAGGGTGTGGCCTTGCCCTGAAAATTTCCTTGTGTGCCATTTCAAGGACTGAAGAGACAAGCTCAGGTTAGTGTCTGATGCTCACTGGCAGACCCGGATTACCCATAAGGCCACCGTAGGCCATGGCATAGGGGCGCAAGCCAAGGGGGGCACAATTCACAGACCAAAAAAAATGTTGGAACAAAACTGCAACGCGCGGCATGGAGATGACTCTCTCTCTCTCGCTTGGGGAAAGGCGGGGGAGAGCACTGTGAGGGGGCAGGGGAGGAGGGAATGGTGCCCCCCCTCGCCATCGCCCCCACCCCCTTGTCAAGGAAGGAGGGCGCGAGGAGGAGGAGGCGGAGGGAAACCCCCGGGGCCGCTGCCGGGCATGCGTGGCACCCAGGAACATGGCCGTGGAGGCAGAGGCGGCTTGAATCCCGGCGCAGTTGCCACCCCACAGCAGCCTTCACGCCGAAAGGTCACGTGAGCATGGGAAGAAGGGCTCGGAGCCTGCAGGGATAAAGAAGGAGAAGCAGGGTTGGAATTAGGCCAGGATTCTCCTTGGCCTAAAAGCGTGGACAGTGGAAAGAAGGAATGTGTGTGTGTGGGGGGGGGGTGCGGTAGAGGTTGGTTTGGGGGTGTAATTCCAAAGTGTGGCCTAGGGCGCCAAAAGGGGTTAATCCGGGCCTGCTCACTGGACCATAAATAGCAAGATAGATGACAACTAAAAAGAGAGTTGTTGTAGTGGATTTGGAGTTCAAGACAGGAGGAGATTGAATTACTTGACCTATTTTAGGCAGGATTATTGGGTTGGGTCTGGATTTAGTCATAATTAGAGTAGAACCATTCAGATCAATAGGACTTAACATAATGAGGCCTGGTATCTGCAAAATCCATGCAAGCAGGGTAGTCATAATGGTTAGGTCTGGATCAAAACTATTGTTGTTTCATCCCACTATGTTTTATTAAATTTCAATCAAACAAGAATTTAACAGACACCAGAGACCTAAATTACAACAGCCCAACCTATAATAAGCCTGCAAATGATTAACTTCTAATGATGCTGATTTAATAACCCTTTGAAACAATTGTTAGTAAATTTGACAATTTTTATGTTATCTAAATTTTAATATTCTGTCTGTTGGAATGACTCTCTGATTGGAATAATTTTTGCTGCTATTACATATTCAAAATTGGAAGAAATTAATAGAGTTCTCTGAGTTATTATAATAATAAATGTGAGGGATAATGATATATTACCATACACATGTTTGCTATTGTTTGGCTGTATGTGATTTGGCAATAATTATATGCATTGTTACATCCAAATTGGAAAGTATGCTTTTAATAAAACACAATTTCAAAATGATCTTGATTATTGCAAGTGATCTTACATTTTGCATCAATGTATGATATATAGGCTGTAGTTTGAAGCATTATAGTTACTATTAGTAATTTTGAGGGAGGTAGGTCCGACTGCCTAGCTTGGATGGTGAGGCATTACGCCCGACATCCTCAGTAAAGAGCCTTGGGGTCGTCTTAGACCCATTGCTGTCGATGGAAGCCCAGGTCTCCACCGTCAGCAAAACCACTTTTTTCCATCTGCGGCAAGCTAGGCATCTGGCCTCCTACCTATCCAGAGACAACCTGGCCACGGTGCTCCAAGCTACGGTCATCTCGAGACTGGACTACTGTAATGCCCTTTACATTGGCCTGCCCTTGTCAATGATCCGGAAACTTAAGCTTGTCCAGAATGCCACTGCCCGACTTCTCACTGGGACTCCAGTGAGATGTCACATAACACCCATCCTTCAGCAGCTCCATTTGCTTCCGGTCGAGCACCAGATCACTTTCAAGGTGATGGTGTTAACGTTCAATGCCTTTCATGGTCTGGGGCTGTTGTATCTGAGGGTCCGTCTCTTCCCCTATCAACCCCAGAGGTCACTTCATTCCGAACAACAGAACCTCCTTGAAGTGCCGACCTTCAAAGCAATTCGTCTTACATCGACCCGGCGCAGAGCCTTTTCCGTAGTAGCGCCATCAATCTGGAATACCCTTCCAAGTGATGTGCGGGCCATGCAGGACCTATTCTCTTTCCACAAGACCTGCAAGACCCATCTTTTCCAGCTAGCCTTTCATTGCTAAGCTGGAAAACCTTTTTTTAGTCTAGTTTAATATGCTGTTTAACTTCTGTTGTGTTTTTTACATGATTGTGAGCTGCTCCGAGCCCTCGGGGAGTGGCGGCGTACAAGTCCAAATAATAAATAAATAAATAAACAAATCATCATCATGCCCTCTTGAACATCTGAAACTCAAAGCAGTGTACAAATATTAAAACAGATAAGCTTTAAAAATACAGTACTGTTCTGTTATCTGGGCGGAGGCCACATGGGGGCGCTACACAGAGAAATAAAGGGGGTTGAAGGTGTTAAACTATTTCCCCCTGTTTTCCTGTTATTTTCCCCACCCATGTCATTGTCATCAAAGCAACCCTCCTTTATGATATGGGAAAAGGATGGATAACCTGCGAAAATGGGGGAAATTGTTCAACTTCCCCCTCCACGCACACATAAAATGGACTATCCTTCTCTCTCTAGACCCGCTTTTGGAGTCTGCGCACATAATGGAACCGTATCAAAAATACATCATAGAGAAATTAAAAATACAGTCTAACACGTGTATCCACAAGACTTGTACCTACAGTTTCAATTATCAATTTCTGACAAAATAGGGCCCCTCTAGGCATTTTCTAGGTCCTCCAGCATGACTCTGGTATTCTTGGACTGGAAGTCCCTCCTTTCAATAGGTTTGCTATTATCCACAGATTCAATATCCAGAGTTAGCTTTACCTACATTCTAAAATAATACCCCATGAATTGTTTGCGGGCCTTTCTAGGTTCTCTAGTGCTACTCTGTGCTCCACTTCCAGTCCATATATAGTAGAACCTCTACATAAGAATGTCCCAACATAACTTACAAATCCTCACTCAGGCTAGAGTGACATTTTGACATCTGAACGCTGTTTTGGCTTATGAATAGTGCAAAGAAAGGCCTATTTGCCTTCTAAACCATTTTTACCAGCAAGGCAGAGAGAAACAAAACTTGGACTGCTTTCCTAGCTGGAGTAGCTCTGGCTCTGCTTCCTGTAAGGCAGAAACTCCAGCTCCATGTGATTGCTTCCCCTGAACGTTCCGGGAAGAGTCCAATCCGGAGTTTTCATTCCAGAGATTGCAGTTGATCCTGGTGTAGAAGAGCCTCAGCCTGAACAGTGAATACAGGGCTTCCAGTAGACCAGAGCAGCCATTGTACTTATGGCTCAGTGCCTTGGCCTGCATGCCTTTGCCTGCACGCTCTTCTGCACGTTTTGGGAGATTGCTTGCTGTTACTGGCCAACACACATTTTGTTGCCTCAAATGTGCCTTTTTGTCACAGTGGCTGGATGAAACAAAGCACTGCCTATCTCTGAACATTGTATACATTATTTGTTATTTATAAAGTATATTTTCTTATTTGAAAGCACATATTAAAAAATTAGAGTTGTTTTCGGGGTGGCGGGGGTGTGTGTGGTGGAATGGATTGATAGCATTTCAATGGGGAAATGTATTTATTTCAGACATTTAGATCTTGTCCTTCTTGCCCCTGAGTGGGGACTCAGGGCAGCTCACAACCAGCATCCTTTAGATGCCAACATCATAAAATCACACATAGACATTGTTTAAAACAACATAATTAAAACATCTATTTAAAATAAGACAAATCCAAATCCAGAGTCATAATTCGAGGTCTGTCCATTTTCAATCACATAAGTAATTTTCAATTATTATCACTGTATCTGCTGTTTGAATACCTGGTCCTACTTGATTTCATTAAGGAGTGAGTTCCACAGATGGGGGGCCACCACCAAGAAGTTTCTGTCTTTCGTCCCTGCCAATTGCACTTGTGAGGATGGCAGAATTGAGAGCAGAACCTCCCTTGATGATCTTTCAATTCACTTTGAACATTCACTTTGAGATAAGAATGTTTTGACTTAAGAACACTGTCACAGAATGAAATAAATTCTTAAGTCAAGGTATCATTGTATAGTCAGAATACAGGCATTCAGGAATAGGTATCCACATGAATGTGTGTGTTTTGAAACATCTCTCCTATGGATATGGGGTTATGCTTATGATTAAATAAATGTTTCTGCTTTTTTGTGGCAGTGTTTAGTTGTATGTTGGCCCTAGTAGTGTACCTACCATAATTATCATTGTCCTCCTCCTTCTGTTTTTTCGCTTCTATCCCAATTTTATTTTCTTTCCAGTTAATGTGTTAATGTGGACCACAGCTCTTGTAATGGTTGTTTTTATCCTCTAAATTAGAGAAGTTTGCAAAGATGTAATTTGACAACCACCGCCTCAAGCCTGGCGGCTCGGCTCTTAATTATCTTATGGCAGAGGAAAACTGAGAGTACGATCTCTTGCTGTACCCAAGGCTTGGTTGTGTAATGTGAGTCACTTCAAAGGGGTTGGAAGAATCATCTCCTTTGTTAACACAAGTCGCTTGCAGGCTCCCAGCCCACTGGAAGCTTCTCATCTTCATCAGGTAGCCACATGCAGTTCGGTTCTGCACTATTAATCCTTCAAAACTGAAGGGAACATCATAGAGATTGATCACTGAAAGTAATAAGACACTGCTGGGAAGTTAGGCTCTTGCTGCTATATGAGTGGGGAAAGTCTCCCAAGAGGCCAAAGATGGCATAAATATACACAAGGGTTGAATGAAAAGTAATGCCTCCACCTTCGTTACTTGGGTTTGGATGGGAATATTTTAATAAATCAAGCACAGAAATAATCCTTAGAATGGGCTCTTTAACTACCACTATTCACTTTTCCACATAATCACCAGACAATTGGATACATTTCTCTCAACAATGAACACAATTTCATCAACGCATTCACCATAAACAGCTTGCATTCTCTGATGAATCTCCTTTGGGGTGACACCTTCTGCTGTCAAGAATTCAATGACTTCACATTGCTTAAGTTGCATTGACTGACCATCTTCACAGGGTTCCATACTTCGCACTTTAACAACACAACCATTCAATGCTAAGGCTTCCCGCCAAAATGGAGCTGTAGAGGAGAGACTACTGAACAAGCCAGTACCTGTTGCATACCAATACTGTCATCTGTGGAGTTACGAAGGTGGAGGCATTACTTTTCATTCAACCCTCGTATGATCATTTTTAAAAAAATGTTTTTATTGTAATGGTATCATCTAATCCAGTGTTTCCCAACCAGTGTGTCGTGTGCTGTGAGTGATCATCAGGTGTGCCGTGGAAAATTGGAACCTCCAATACCCTTTCTTCCCCCTCCTGCCGAACACTTTTTCATCTCCACTCGGGCTCCCTTCTTCCCAGCCTCGCTCTGCTCGCTTTGCCTCACTTTGCTCACGCTGCCGCTTCTGCGGGAGGGGGGAGGGGGGAAGACGTGACTCATGCGGGCACTACTGCGCAGACTCACCCCACATCTTCCTCCCTCCCCTCCACAGTGGTCTCTGGATATAGGTGAACTACAACACCAGAACTCAAGGTCAATGCCCACCAAACTCTTATAGTATTTTCTCTTGGTTATGGTAGTTCAGTGTGGGAAGTTTGATTCCATTCCATCATTGGTGGAGTTCAGAATGCTCTTTGATTGCGGGTGAACTACAACTCCCAGCTGTTGAGCAAGACTTTCTTGTGTGTCTTTCTGCCATTCCTGCCAGGATATCTATGTTGTGTTCATCAAAGCAGCCCCAGGTTTCACACTGAGTGTATAAATACATTAAAAACATATTAACTCTATGTATTACTGTGTTAGAGTGTCGTTTTGTGTCATTTTGGTTGGTGGTGTGCCCCAGGATTTTGTAAATGTAAAAAATGTGCCGTGGCTCAAAAAAGTTTGAAAAACACTGTTCTAATCCATCAAAATAAACTTACTTTATATACATCCATAAACCACTGCATTTTTGCCCCCTCCCCCAAACTTTACAACAAAGCATTTTTTAAGTGCAGCCAGTCTAGGATTCTGTCCATTTTCCCATTTCTCTGATAACCCTTGTATGATCAGAGGAGGATTAGGTTCATAGTCAAGTTTATCTCTGCTAAGAAATGGAGGACTTTTAGGCCACCGTTTTCAATAAGCCCGGAAAAATTGCAATGCCAGGGGGAAAGTAATGGTTTCCTCTTATGCACACTCCACAGTTCCAAGGAAGTTGTGAGAAGGACCCTTCCATATACTTCACTTACGACGGGAAAGATTTGATACAAGGAGCTCTTTACTCCATTGACTTCAGATGAGTTTCTTTGGGAAGTTTGCATAATGACTCTTGCTTTGCATAATTCTCCCACCGCAGGGGGGGATGGTGGTTAAGGCACTACTCCTTGATTATGTGAAATCTAACTCAGGAATTTCACATTATCATCCTTCTATTGCTCGCAGACTTTCAAGTCTTATCTTTGAAGGCACGAGAACTAATGAAAAGCTCAGAAAAAAGCCTGCATTTTGTAGTCTAGATTACATTCTGCATTTTCCTATATGGACCTGGCAGCACGTCATACACATCTATCTACACCAGTTTTAAGGAGCAAAGAGGCGATCTACATACAGCCAGTTCACATATATAATTTCCGGGGAAATTGGAAGCATGGAAGCTGCTTGCTAATTGGGTCATGAGATCACTGTTAAATGTATAGTCACCTCCCCACATGTGCAAGTTCTGTTTTGATGGATTGGATTATTCATGGATTGGATTAATATATTCTCTCTAGGCATCAGTATCGGGCTGAAGGACCTAGAGCAGAGCTTCCCAAACATTCCATGTTGGTGACATGCTTTTTAGACATAGATCTAAAAGGCCTGCAAGACCCACCTTTTCTGGCTAGCCTTTGGTCTAGTTTAATATGTTGTTTTTACTCCTGTGAGGCTTTTATATGTTTGTAAGCCGCTCCGAGCCGTCGGGGAGTGGTGGCGTACAAGTCCAAATAATAAATAAATAAATAATAAATCTCTTTGCAATATGGCAATTGAGTTTTACATGCTAATTTCAGTTTTTCATTGTCAACAGATTTTTTTTTCTTAATCAGAAACTTATCAATTTTAGTGGTAATTATAGCAACTCAATCAACAAATTGGGCAAGTGACACAAGTTATAACAGTATATCTACATGTGAACAGCACCACCACTCCACATCCCTAGTGATTAAACTCTAGGGAGGTTGGAGGTGCTTTGATTGTTCCTGCCTGGATGATGAGGGTTGTTCTAGATTCCCTTTGGGAGGCTCTTCTAATTCTAGTGAAGTATAGACTGTCTGGGAGTTCAGTGGAGTCTCCTTCTCTGGAGGTTTTTGAACTAAGGCTAGATGGCAGTTAGGAGGGCTTTGTTTGTGTCTTCTTGCTTGCCTGGCTGAAGTGGGTTCAACTACATGCCCTTTGAGGGTCTCTTCTTCATCTCCGCTCCATGGCTTGTGTTTGAGCCATTGGGGGATGCTGAGAATTTATTTATTTATTTATTCACACTTATTTGCTGCCACTCCCAGTGGCTCGGGGGGGGGGGGCGCTCACACATAATCATAAAAAGACAATCAAACACAGCTAAAATAGTTAAAACCACAATTAAAATGACGAATTAAAAATCACAATGAACAGCGCATTAGAAGTACAAGATGGCATTATAACAGAAAGTAACATAGACAGTACAAGATGGCGTTATAACAACATAAGAAAGGAACTGCAGCTAGTCAAACTTCTGTGTCAAAGCCTGTTGAAACAGCAAAGTCTTACCCCCACAACCAGTACCCGGGGAAAATCCTGCCTGCCTCCATCAACACAGAGGTGGCACTTGGATGTCCATTTCAGTAACTACTGATTCCCTTGGAAATGAAAGGAGTAATGCGAATGTCCGCGGGCAATGCGTTCCAGAGCACTGGAGCAATGATCGAAAAAGCCCGTCAACGGGTTGCAGTCAGGCAATACATCTTGGGACCAGGAATGACCAGGAGGTTCTGCTCCTCGGAGCATAAAGATCTAGTGGGATGATATGGGGTGAGGCAGTCTCGTAGGTACACTGGCCCCAGACCATTTAAGGCCTTAAAAGTCAGAACTAACACTTTGAAGGTATTCTGGCATTCTATAGGTAGCCAGTGCAGCTCGCGCAGAATCGGCGTGATGTGACAACTCACCGAGACCCCAGCAAGAAGTCGAGCTGCAGCGTTCTGCACAAGCTTAAGTCTCCAGATCACCAACAAAGGAAGGACAATGTAAAGAGCGTTACAGTAGTCTAGCCTCAAGATGACCATAGCTGGGACCACAGTGGCTAGGTCGAGAATGACAATGAGGAGGAGGAGGATGGCCAGCCCTTGGGTTTGGGCTTGGGGCGGTCCCACAAGTGGTTGTTGCCACTGTTGCTCCCACTGGCACTTCCTCCTCCTCCTCCTCCTCCAGGGACAGCCAACACAATTCCCTCAATCAATTGTTATGTTACGCTCAAGCGGAATTTAGTCTGATCCAATGCAAAAGGCACAATAACTTTGCAGAAAGGCAGGACGAAAAAGAACATAAAAACTTTACTCTTGTCAGCAGAGTCAAAACATAAAAGTTGCATACAAAATAAACAATGCAACAAACTTGCATAGTCCTTGTAAGAAATACAGACTGTAAAGAACATGGCTTTTTCATCTTCCTTCAAATGAGCAGCGCAAATGGTTGAGCAAAAGCTGTGAGCAAGAGCATAAGCTCCTCAGAGCTAAAGCTAAAGTGTATTCTAAACCACATGCAGTTATACCCCACCAGGTGTGGTCCAAACTTACTAGCTGAGCTAGATTAGCAGCTGCACATATTTATTTATTTATTCATTTATTTATTACTTTTATATTCAGATCTTCTCCACCTCTGTAGAAGGACTCAGACCGACTAATTAACAGTATAAGGTTTTCTTCAACACACACACATACTTAATTCTGTTACAACTTACTGTAACATGTTAGACAGCCTTTGTGGGAGCTTTTTTCATGTGACACACCTGTGGGCTACAGCGGGCACACTAGAGTGTCCCAACACACAGTTTGGAAAGCTTTGACCTAGAGATTGTAAGAAAGGATTTATCCTGGATTTGTGTTTTTCCACATCCATGGGTTTGTACGCCACTAATCCATGCAAAAGTGGAGAAAGTTGACTGTAATCTTATCTTCCTCTTGATTGGAGGAGCTCAGGACAAAATACATGGTTCCCCCTTTTGATTCTCAGGATAACTCTGTGACATGGTCACATTTAGTTATTTATTTATTTACTTTATTTATATTCCGCTCTTCTCACCCCGAAGGGGACTCAGAGCGGATTACAGGTACACATACTTAGCAGACAATCCCTGCCGTTTCCACATACACACATATCGACGAACAGAGGCAAACTCTGGCCACCAGGGGGAGCTGACACACTCCTCATCTCTCAGCATTCCCAGTGTCCCTTGTTGTTCCTTCTGCATTCCTCAGCATTCCTGGAGTTCTTTAATGGCCTCATAATTCAGTCAAAATTTGCCTCCCCACTGAATGTGGTACCTAAATCTCCTACTTGACAGATGCAACTGTCTTTCGGGCTGCAAAGGCCGACAGCAGGCTACACTGAAAGGTCGAGCACCCACCTCAACCCAGGCAGGCCTCGAACTCATGACCTACTGGTCAGAGAGATCTCATGCAGCTGACACTTAGCCAGCTGCGCCACATTATGGAGACCACCTGAAGGTCACTCCTGGATGACTGAATATTTGAACCTGACAATCTGAGTCCTCTGCTGTGCTCATTCTTGTACCAAATTCCCTGAGGTTCCAAGAGGAAAAATTGTCAAACCGCAATGTTCTTATTCTGGTTGTGGTTTGAGGAGTGCTGACTGCTTCTATGAACCATGCTATACTTTCTTCTAGCTCAGAAAGCAGCCACCTGAGTGCTTTTGAAAACCGCTTTCTCTCTACTCTCTGCAGCTGGGAAGCTTGCTCTTTCCTGGTGCGGAAGCATTTCCTTTTTAGCCGACTACTCAGGGCTAACGCTGTCCGCGGTGGGAGCACTTATGTCGAGCTGGAGGGCTGCTGATGCCCTGATTAATACTGCAGCAATGCCCTCTGTGTCAGAAAGAGAACCTTGAATCCACCAGCATTAAATATAAAATACTGCAACAGAGACACAGGTAAACAAGAGAAAAAGACAGAGAGAGAGAGTGCGCGCAAAGCGTGCAACAGAGCGATAACAACGTTCATTCAGAAGGCACTCTGCTGTTAACGTTGACTTACAAAAGCCGTTGCATTAAATTGGGCCACAGGCAGGTTTTGCGCTTAACTCCTTGGTCCCAATTGCTTCGAGGAGGGAAATCATTCCTGTCCATCTGGTTTGTTCCTGCAGTTGCTCCGCCAGGGATGTTGGTATAAAGCTCAGCCTACATCGTAGTGACAGGTGTGCGTGTGCTTGCTTGGGCTGGATTTACCCTAGGGCCAAAATCAGTGGGTTGTTTTTTCTTCTCCGCCTGTGTTCCTGGATATACATGACCTGCCTGCGAGCGTCTCTCACATTCTGCCTGCCTGCTCCACTCTGCATCAAGTGGGAAGCTTCCCTTCCAAATCCAAGCAGACAACCTGGTGCTTGGATCTTCGCGGCCAATCTGTGTAAGTATCAGCAAGCAAACCTAAATACAGTAAAGACACAAATCCAGACTGATCTTGGAAGATATGCAGAGTTAGCTTTGGTTAGTATAGGAATGGGAGACCACTGACAAATACCAGCTGCTGAGGTAGACCTGCACACCGTGTTTGGGACTCATAGAATCATAGAGTTGGAAGGGACCTCGAGGGCTATCCAGTCCAACCCAATTCTGCCAAGAAGCAGGAAAATCGCATTCAAAGCGCCCCCAACAGATGGTCATCCAGCCTCTGCTGAAAAGCCTCCAAAAAGGAGCCTCCACCACACTCTGGGGCAGAGAGTTCCACTGCTGAACAGCTCTCACAGTCAGGAACTTCTTCCCAATGTTCAGATGGAATCTCCTTTATTGTAGTGTGAAGCCGTTGATCCGTTGCATCCTAGTCTCTAGGGCAGCAGAAAACAATCTTGCTTCTTCCTCCCTATGACTTCCTTTCACATATTTATTCATGGGTATCATGTCTCCTCTCAGCCTTCTCTTCTTCAGGCTAAACATGCCCAGCTCTTTAAACCGCTGCTCATAGGGCTTGTTTTACAGACCTTTGAGAACCTAGAAGCCAGCTTGTCCAATAGTCAAAAATTCTGAGAACCGATGTCCAGAGCACTTGGAGGACTGCAGGTTGGATAGGGCTATGCTGGAGGCTATATATCAGAGGAAAGCAATGCCAAACCACATCTGAGTAGTTCTTGCTTGAGAAAATCCTATGAAATTCATGAGGTCACCAGAAGTCAACAGTGAAGTCACCAGAAGTCACCAGAAGTCAACAGCTTCTTTAATAATATATGAATACAGATAGTTCCCAAGTTACAAAAAAGGTAGGTTCTGTAGGTTTGCTCTTATGTTGAATTTGTTTGTAATTCGAACCAGATACATTGCTTAAGTGTGACTGCAAATATCTATCTATATCTATATCTATAGCTGTATACACATCTGTATACACATACATACACACACACTTTGTATAGCATAGGGAAGGGTTAACAACTTTGTGTTGTTTGTTTTGCTGTCTGTGCCACTGTTCAGAAGGTGTCACCTTATTTCTGTCCCTGTGAGAATTTTATTTTGAGAAAATTGGCTTCTGGTGTAAACTGTGGTGGAATGAAAATAAACCACGTGCAGCTCACGTCTTTGCCAATCCTCACACTGTCTTGTTAGAGAAAATACAATATATGCCATGCAGATGATCAATAAAGAATAAGATGTTTACCCTTTTGTTATGCAGAGCAATATATATAGTGTCATGAGAACAGTTGCAATGACTCACACAATGTCCTTTGAGAGATTGAAATGGTCCTTAGGTGTCCATATGAGAAATCTTTCAGCAGCCAAGAAGCGAAAATACAAACTGTCTTGGCAAGCTCCTGCACAGAAAACCTAAACATGTAACTGTTGCCATAATTCCCAGGCTCAGCTAGCCTCCGGGCATGACCCAACCAATCAGCTTGGTGCTTTGCATTTTTAGTTAACACATTCACCAACTGATTTTTACATGGACTGGAAATAAAGCTTCAGTGGAGATCTCTTTCCCCCATGATAATAACTCTTTCAGGAGTGAGTTTTCCTTCCGAGAGGCAGATTCCTTTCACTTCCTGTTGTCTCACCCCTGTTCTTAACTATGAGTTGTATGAAGTGGGATGTTTGTAATTCGGGGACTGCCTGCATATGATGTCGCAGATCCATCATAAACTGTGATATTTGTGCCCTGTGATGTCGAAAAGTTTTGTGCAGCGCCTCTTCTTGACTTGAGTAGTCAGCAAATGAGACAATGATCCATTAGCCACAGGAGGAATATTTGGTTATGGGCTTGTTGATGTCATTCCAGATTAGTTTTCAAAACCCAATAAAGTGGACAAGAGACTCTGTGACAACGCAAATGTTAAAATGCTGTAATTATATAGAAGAGTTTTGGGTTTGTTTTGTTAAAGAATCCATCCATTGTGTTGGAAAAGTACCCTTCAAATGCATATCACATTTTGCAAAGCTGTACTCATGAGCAAGGCTTTTAAAATTTCCATCTTAATAATATATTATTCTTCAGCAAGGAGGTCCATACTAGGAGTCCAGCAGCTTAACACAATAACGGCGATAATACTTTAAAAAAAAAACACCCATCCTCTCGGGTCTCTTTATGTGTGCAAGGAGAGTTAAATTAACTTTGGTTAAAAGCTGCCTGAAGAAAAGGACACCCTTCAAATATAAAATAACAGTTATCAGTAAAAGGGAAATGGTAATGCTCTAAGACAGAATGGGAAGCTTCAAAGGACCCAAGGGTCGGTTTTCTGTTCCTGGGAATCTCTGAAAGTACAGGGACTGCCAAAACTGTCGCAGGTTGGCTTTCCAGTTATGACGGCCCTATGAACAACAGCCCTCTAAGACATCCTTGCAGACTCAGGTGTGTGGCTTCCTTTGTTGGATCAATCCCCTTGTCATGTAATATTTCTCTTGGTTGTTGCGAGTTTTCTGGGCTGTATAGCCATGTTCCAGAAGCATTCTCAACTGACGTTTCACCCATATCTATGGCAGGCATCCTCAGAGATTGTGAGGTCTGTTGGAAACTAGGCAAGTGAGGTTGATATATCTGTGGAATGATACCCAGGGTGGGAGAAAGAACTCTTGTATGTTTGAGGCAGGTGTGAATGTTGCAATTGGCCACCATGACGGCATTAAATGGCCTTCCCGAATCAAAGCCTTCCTTGCCTGGGGAAATCCTTTGTTACAGAAAGCAGCCAGGCTTTGAAGCTCTAAGGCCATTAAATGCTAATCAAGGTGGCCAATTGCGACATTCACACCCACCTCCAACAGACAAGAGTTCTTTCTCCCACCTTGTACATTCCACAAATATATAAACCCCACTTGTCTAGTTTCCAAGAGACCCTCAACCTCTGAGGATGCCTGCCATAGATGTGGCTGAAACCAGGCCAGGATTACCCATAAGGCCAACCTAGGCCATAGGCGAAAGATGCAAGCCGGGGGGGGGGGGGGCGCAGATCACGGACCAAATATATATATATATATATATATATATATATATATATATATATGTTAAAACAAATAAAAACGCAATACACATGGAGATGAGGAAGGAAAGATACCGGAGGTCCTCCTTTTCAGTGGCGCCCTTGCCCCTTCCTGAATACCAGCTCCTGCCTTTGCTATTGTTGCGCAAACGGCATATGCACAGGGGCTCTCGATGTTGACAGGAGGAACAATTAATTCACTCAATGCCAACAGCATCCACTTGCTGGCTCCTTCAGTTGCAAGTACAGGAAACTCCATTGCGCAGTCTGCGCATGCCCTAACACCATGAAAGTTGGCATTCTTCCTCCAACACAAGGAGGAGACTCCTCCTTACTGGAGAGAGAAGCGCAACTGCCGGCTATGGCACATGTGCAAACCCCAGTACAGGAGAGAAGCCCAACGCGACAAACCCCGGTATCAGGGAGAAGCGCTGCATCGGTACAGCTGCTGACTACAATGCATGCACAATCCCCGATACCGGGTAGGAGCCAAGTGCCTCAAGCCCCGGCATCAGAGAGGAGGCTCCTCTCCCCATGCCTGCATCCATAGTGCCTGCCGAGAGGGAAACTCCTGTGGTGGACCTAGTGGGGCCACACCAGGAAAGCTGGATGCGGGGTCCTAAGGGGGACAAGCGGATGAAAGGATGTGGGGGGCGGTGTGGTAGAGGTTGGCTTAAAGGGGGCATAATTCCAAAGCGTGTCCTAGGGCGCAAAAAGGTGTTAATCCGGGCCTGGCTGAAACGTCAAGAGAGAATGGTTCTGGAACATGGCCATACAGCTTGGAAACCTCACAACAACCCAATGATTCCAGCCATGAGAGCCTTCAACAATGCATGTGGTAAAGACAGAGGCTTCTCCTTTCATTTCCGGCTTTGGAGACGGTGCTCCTTTCTGGCTTTTCTCTATTTCCAAGCCGAGAAGCCTGTATTTTCATCTCTTGTTCACTTGACTGGCATGACTGCTTGGAACGTCTTATGTTTATCCCGTCAAAGTGGTGCCATTAATCTTCTCACATTTGCATGTTTTCAAACTGTTAGGTTAGCAAGAGCTAGACCAGGGCTATCCAACTTCTACCGGCCCAGGGGCCTGAATTTCGGTCACTGATGACCTGGGGGGCCGTAGGGTCTGCCCCCGCCCCTGGCTCCGCCCCCTCCCCGCCTCTGGCTCTGCCCTCTCCCCGGCGCCCTCTCCCCTTATTTTAATTTAATATTAAATATATTTAATTCCATCCTCCCCTCTCCCCTTATTTTTATTTAATATTAAATATATTTAATTCCATCCTCCCCTCTCCCCTTATTTTTATTTAATATTAAATATATTTAATTCCATCCTCCCCTCCCCCCTTATTTTAATGTATCCCATCTCCCCTTATTTCATATTTAAATATATTTAATTTTATATTTAATACACGAGGGGAGATGGGGGAAGGGAATGAGGAGCCCCCTGAGGAGCCCCCTGCTTTGGCCTACCTTTTCCAAACGTGCAGGATCCAGGAGTACCCGGATGACGAGAGAGGCGATGACCGACTGAGTCGAAGAAGGTCCTAATTGCGTCTGTGGGCCTCAGCGATCCAGTAGTAGAGTAGCCGAAGAGTATTGCAAGAATACGCAATCTACACGGGATTTCGCTGTCAACGCCGGCGTGATCTCACGCTGACAGCGAAATCCCGTGTGGATTGCGTATTCTTGCGATACTTGCTCTGAACCCGGAAGTAGGGTTTTTTAAAAAAAAATATTATTTATTTAATTTTAATTTTTTATTATTATTAAAAAGCTTAGGGGGCCGGAGGGAAGTGGCTGGGGGCCGTATATGGCCCCCGGGCCGCAGGTTGGGCAGCCCTGAGCTAGACTAACAGTGGGAGTTCACTACATCCCCTGGATTCAAACTACTAACCTTCAGGTCAGCAGTTCAGCAGCACAAGGGTTTAACCCATTGCACTACCGTGGTAATACAAAAGGCTTCCATGAACTATCAAACAAGAGACCCTCTGTAGGACTTTAGAAGGTCTTCTAGATACCCAAGAAGTCACGACCAACCACAGCTAGGTTTACTCCATTGCACGGACATCACATATTTTACGAAGTCCTGCTAGGTTTTTTCCCTCTGATTTTTCTTTAAAGGATTTATAGCCATGGCAGTTTAGGATGGTAACTGAAACAGTTGTGGCAGAAATATGATATCATAGTGAGAGAACTGCGGGTTATGAGGCAGAATGATAGAATTAGAGCTCAGCTGGAACACGCTGACCCATTTTCCATCACCTCTGGTGCCAGCAGGGCTGATCAGAGGTTGCCATTCACAGCATTTTTTCCCCTGCATCCCCTGAGAGGTAGGTATTCTTGGTTGCTCTCTGTGCCAGTCGACATGATATATGGCTTCATTTGCCCTCGGAACAGAAGTCAGGAAATTTATAAGGCTGATGGATATGTTGGAGAAAAACCAAAGCACCTTTGCAAATTCACGCAACAGGGACTTCTGCTCTTTAGAAGTACTCGCAAACTTGATTTTCGTTCATGACTTTGGTAACTTCAACTTTGTTTTCGGACATTAGATCACCCTTAATTTGAAACAAGGTTGAAGCCTCTCACTAATGTGTTGCTGTTCTAGCTATTTAAAGCTGCAGAAGCGATTAAGTATCAAAGGTAGGCTCGTGGTTTTTCTCTTTCAGTGCTTGTTAGGGATGGAAAGCCATGGTTATTTTATATTTTTGCACAAAAACGAAATGATTTCAGGCATTTCCTTCTTCAGTGAAATAATGAGTTTTTGGTGTTTTAGGATTTCTATCTGAACTTTTTAAATATGAAAAGTACATTGGGTGGGGAAAAAACACTCTTGTCTTTAGAACATAACTCTTTCCCTGTTTGGGATGTCATGACTATTTAGTGAGATACCATATAACCTGGATCCGGTGCCGTCTGGCTTTTGGCTGGGTCATGGAACCAAAACAGCCTTGGTTGCCTTAGTGGATGATCTGTGTTGGAAACTGGTCAGGGGGAGTGTGTCCCTGTTGGTTCTTCTGGACCTCTCAGTGGTCTTTACTACCAGAGACCACAGTATCCTTCTGGGATGCCTCATGGGAATGGAACTTGGAGATCAGATATTTACATTGCAATTCAAAACAGTAGCAAAATTATAGTTATGAAGTAGCAAGGAAAATAATTCTATGGTTGGAGGTCATCGCAACATGAGGGACTGTATTTAGCCTCTCCACTAAGTGGTACCTTTATTTCCTACTTGACAGATGCAACTGACTTTCGGGATGCAAAGGTCAACAACAGGCTATACAATAGGTCAAGAGCCCACCTCAACCCGAGCAGGCATTAACTCATGACCTTCTGGTGTTGAAGCAGCTTTCCAACACAAGCACAATGCAAGATAATATTGACTCCAGCACAGATAGTCCCACATTCATGGAATACTCCAGGTATGTTGGCAGAGCTGTTTAACTAGGAAGAGTATGATGGTTGGATGGTTAAGCGATCAATCTATGACCATGTCCCATTCAATAGGATGAATGTAATTCATACTATTGCTGTTGCTGTTGATTATTATTAAAATGGAGGGGACCAAACTGAGAAATTGGCCATATCATGGGAAGGCAGTATTGACTAGTAAAGTCAATAATTTATGGTACCTTCAAGTCAACTTTGACTTAAAACAACCCCATAAGTCACCCTCTCCTCTACTATCCTGGGTCAGGTCTTGTAAACTTAGGATCATGGATGATTCCATGATTGAGTCCATCAATCTGAATGTAGTCTTCCTCATTTCTTACTGCTTTCCCATGAATTATTGAGTTTACAAGTCAATACTGTCTTCTCATGATATGGCCAATTTCTCAGTTAGGTCATCTTGGCTTCTAAAGAGAGTTGATGTCCAATTTGCCCTAGATTGCATTCATTTATCCTTTTAGCACCCCACGATACACCAATGTCCACAGTTGCTGCAAGAAAGTCTCCTAACACTGACTTCAATGTTTGCCACTTTGGTTGGTAATTCAAAATTGAAGTTACAGCCTAAAATCTCTGCGGCAAAATACACTAAAGTTAAGCTAGGTGTTTTATTCTAAGATGCCTTTTATTAGAATACAGAATTTTCACTCGAGTATTTAATTTGCCTTTATTTTACCATTTTTAAGATACTGTTGTAATATATTCTATACTGATATGATGAGTTTTAAATTTCCTGTGAAATTTTACTGTGCTTTATTGTATTGCAATATTTTGTTTTGCTGTGGTTTTGTGCTAAAGCAATAAAAAAAGGAATTGAACTCAACTGACATCCATCGGAGAGTATCCCCCTCCAGTTTAATGATCAATCTACCTATGTCACTAAGATGGTGGTGGTGGGGAGAATATGTTATAATGCAGCTTCTTGTGACAGTGCATTGCCTTCCTGAATGGATGGAAAGGATTTTCTTGATTCAGTGGCCTCAATGAAAACAGCCCATTTCGCCTCTCTAAAGATTTGGTGTGAGACAAAATGCTCCCCGCATCAAGAATTTGCACATTTATGGGGTTTATGGGCCTTTTCGGAGAAATGAAGTGTGAGCAAGACAATTAACACATTTTAAAATGCAAATGTCTAAAATTGTTTAGCACTAGGGAGAAAATGTGCAAATGCACTCTAATGGAAGGGGGAAAATGTGTGCATGACATAAAATGCGTAATAAATGTGTGCATTAGGAAAACGCATTTAAAATGTGCATGCATTTCAATGTGATCGAGTCTAACAAACTGTCACAAAATGAGGACGGGAAGAAAGTGCAGGTGGGATTCGGAAAGATAAAATAAAATAGGGACCAAGAGAGTTTCGCCTCCCCAACTACGCAAAGATGGCTCTGACATAAAAGAGTTTCCACTCGATTGTCAAACCAGGGAGGCAACGTTTAATCATTTCATCCAACTCAAGCACTCCAAGAAAATGAACTAAAACGCCATTTGATTGCAAAGGTGATAGTCTCAATTGTCAGTCTCAAAGGTGATACAAGATCCTTTTGCATACTGATCTTCCCGACTTTGAATTCTACTCCCATTTGATTGATTAAATGTGCCCGTAGACAAGAGAGTGGCAAAGGTTGCATTTTCTCCAACTGTAAATTATGTTTTAATAATGAAAATATTTATAAAGAAATTGTTAATCAATGTCAGCCGACATCCCGCTGGTATCTCCTGCATGCATAATTTCCCACTCAGAGTTATGTCTCCTTTGGTTGAAGCTCAATGCCCACATTCACTCATTAAAAAATGAAATTACGAAGGCAATGCCATTTCATGGCATTGTTATATGTATGCTGCACCTTGAGATTGGAAACTGCTTACATAGTTTCATGCGACTACTTATGCCACATCAACATGTATTGAGCATTTGGTTGTGCAGTGTCACAATTCTGTAACAAGGCAATGTAGTACAATCTAGGCATCATTCATGGAGTCTAAAGGTTCTTCACTGAAGGATTTGGGGAGCCATAAAAAGCCAATTGTCCCATTTGCAGGAGGAAATGCTCCTTTTAATAGGCGTCATCTGGGATATAAGCATAGATAATAGGCTTGGTCTCAGTGGTTTAAAAATTATTTGAAATCGGATTCAATTCGTTAAAAAAGCTAATTTTGATGTTTACCGCACCTCGAGGCTGCCTCTCTCTCTCGCCCCGATCCATGGATCTATGGATCAGGGTGAAAGAGGGGCGAGGGGGGCGAGCGGGGGGCCTCCTCCTCCTCTCTTGGATCGGGGGGAAAGAGAGGCGAGGGGGGTGAGCGGGGGCCTCCTCCTCCTCTCTCGCCTATGGCAGGGCGGTGAGAGAGGAGGAAGATGCCCCCCCGCGCTCCTCGCTGCCTCTCTCTCACCCTGATCCATGGATTGGGGAAGAGAGGCGAGGGGGACAAGCGGGGGCCTCCTCCTCCTCTCTCACCTATGGCAGGGCGGCGAGAGAGGAGGAGGATGCCCCCTCTCCTCACCCCCCAATCCATGGATCCATGGATCGGGGAAAGAGAGGCGAGGGGAGCGCGCGGGGGGCATCCTCCTCCTCTCTCGCCTATGGCAGGGCTGCTTCCAAGAATAGAATAGAATACCCCCTCCCTCCCTCCTTCCCTCCCTCCTTCCCTCCCTCCTTCCTATTTGGAGAGTTCCATCTAGAATTCAGTGTGGTTTATTCCAGTTTTGGCCTACAACTCCCAGAAATCCCAGTCAGTTTACCAGCTGTTAGGATTTCTGGGAGTTGTAGGCCAAAACCATCTGGAATAAGCATGTGCTGGAATAAGAACTAATAACGAATTTCGTTATTAATTATGTTACATTTCAGAACTTTTTGGAAAATTTTTTGTAAGTCTTTCTATTACTAATCAACCCCCCCCCCCCCATTTGATTTTAGAACCATGATTTTTTTGGGATCAACCAAGCCTAAAGGATAACCTAAAGACATAATCAAAACATGTGGCAAGTTATTGTTTGCTTGCTTCAGACCTGTTGTTGTTCAAATTCAGATTTGAACCATGCATAATCACACGCCATACTTAAATCTCTATAATTTATTTAGGCAATGCTGCAATTTTACCTACAAAACTAAGAGAGAAAATGATATTATAGAACATGAGTTTGAACAATACCATTAAACTTCGCCCTGACTCTAAGTCATACAGCTTAGCTCTCCATTTGTTGCAAGACAGTTGTTGGCTGCTCCTTCATAAGCATTAGGAGCAGTTGTTTGCACAATGCTATTGGATGCCTTCCACTAGTTTTCATGCCTTGTGGAATCATGGCTGTTTGATGCAGTCTCCACATCTTGCTAAAACATCCATTGACAACCTGCTTCTCTTTCGCATGCTCCAGGCACAGTTTTGCCAGTCCAAGTCCACTTGAGTGAGTGTCAATACAAAGGAAGGAAATGGCCAAAGTGCACACAGAACAGCTGCCTCCTGCCATAAAGATAATCACCACCTACATCAATGCACCATGCTTTGGATTAACAGGGACTTTGTCCATAACAAAGAATGAGAAGAGCATTTTGAGAGTAAAGGCATCAGAAATTGTGATGTATGTGTGTGTCTGCAAGTTGCCTTGTGTTGACCCCATGTGTTTCGTAGGATTTTCTCAGGTGAGGAAAACTCAGAGGTAGTTTGCCAGTTCTGTCCTATAAATTATAGCCTGTAACACATGGTATTGATGGGTGGTCTCCCATCCAAGTTCTAAACAGAGTTAATCCCACATTTCCTCTGAAATCAGATAGGGTTTAGTGCCGTGATGGTATTTAGGCTCTGTAAAATTACTACACTACACATAGATCTATAAATCTTCAGGCATTCATAACACATGAAATTTTTTCATATCAACTACTTCTATAGCCGATGAGACAACCCCATAGTAGGAATCCTTACATTAAATCTCATATCTGCAGAAGCTTTAGCGTCTTCATGCAACAGTAGACCCACAGGAAGAAATGCAAACTGCCAACAGAGTCAACATCTCATCCCATGCAGCCCAACGAATTACCGCTGTCACTGGAAGGTTCGCAAAAGTCCTAAAGAATCATAGAATTGGAAGAGACCTCATGGGCCATTCAGTCCAACCCCATTTTTCAAAGAAACAGGAAAATTGCATTCAAAGCACCCCTGACAGATGGCCATCCAGCCTCTGTTTAAAAGCTTCCAAAGAAGGAGCCTCCACCACACTCTGGGGCAGAGAGTTCCACTGCTGAATGGCTCTCACAGTCAGGAGATTCTTCCTAATGTTCAGATGGAATCTCCTTTCCTGTAGTTTGAAGCCATTGTACTGCGTCCTAGTCTCCAGGGCAGGAGAAAACAAACTTGCTCCCTCCTCCCTAGGACTTCCTCTCACATATTTATACATGGCCCTCATCATGTCTCCTCTCAGCCTTCTCTTCTTCAGGCTAAACATGCCGAGCTCTTTAAGCCACTCCAGATCCTTGATTGTTTTAGTCGCCCTCCTCTAGACACATTCCAGCTTGTCAACAGCTCTCTTCAATTGTGGTGCCCAGAATTGGACACAGTATTCCAGGTGTGGTCTAACCAAGGCAGAATAGAGCATGGGTAACATGACTTCCCTGGACCTAGACACTATACTCCTATTGATGCAGGCTAAAATCCCATTGGCTTTTTTTGCTGCAGCATGGCATTGTTGGCTCATGTTTAACTTGTTGTCCACAAGGACCTCAAGATCTTTTTCACATGTACTGCTCTCGAGCCACACATGCCCATTCTGTATCTTTGCATTTCATTTTTTTCTTGCATTTGTCACTGCTGAACTTCATTGAGTTAGAGCTTCTGCAATAGAAGTCCTCGGTGCTTGAAACCCGTTATCTAGAACAGTGTTTCCCAACCAGTGTGCCGTGATCGATCATCAGGTGTGCCATGGGAAATTGGAACCTCCAATACCCTTTCTTCCCCCTCCTGCTGAACACTTTTTCTAGTGTTAACTATAAATCTCAGAAACTGTAACTCCCAAATGTCAAGGTCTATTTTCCCCAAACTCCATCACATTTGGGCATATTAAGTATTCATGCCAAGTTTGGTCCTGATCCACCATTGTTTCAGTCCACAGTGCTCTCTGGATATAGGTGAACTACAACTCCGAAACTCAAGATCAATGCCCACCAAACTCTTATAGTATTTTCTCTTGCTTATGGAAGTTCTGTGTGGGAAGTTTGTGTCTTTCTGCCATTCCTGCCAGGATATCTATGTTATGTTCATCATAACAGGGCCAGGTTTCACACTGAGTGTATAAATACATTTAAAAACATATTAAGTATATGTATTACTGTGTTAGAGTGTCATTTTGTGTCATTTTGGTTGGTGGTGTGCCCCAGGATTTTGTAAATGTAAAAAGCTTGCCGTGGCTCAAAAAAGGTTGAAAAACACTGCTCTAGAAGACAACAACAGCCTAAAATGTCATTGGTTGTTTAACTGTGCCGGTGCAATGCCTGTAGAAGAGGGTTAAATATTCGAACTTGGCTCAACACCATGACCTCCTGGCAGTTGCTCCAAAACAGGGGTACTCATTAGGTACTGTAGCTCGGGAGCTACTAGTAGATCTTCGGCCCTCTTCCAGGTGATCTTCAGGCGTCACCAGCCGGATGGGGCACTCCTGCCATGTGCGCGCACACCTTGCACACACGCGTGCTCCTGCTGCTGGCTTCCACTCTCGCGGTGCTTCTTTAGCCTGCGGGGCATTGCAGGAAGAAGGAAGCACGAAGCGGGGCCTCTGGAGGGAGCGCCCTGCCTCTCTCTTGTCCAGAAGCAGCTGTGCAGCCTCCATTGCCAGCGAGGCAGGCAGGGCGGAGTGCTCCCTCTGGATGCCCCGCCTCGTGCTTTCTCCTTCCTGCAATGCCCCGCAGGCGGAAGAAGAGGCAAGTGCGGGTGGCGGCAAGAGCGTGCAGTGGCAGGAGCGTGCGGGAGCGCACGGCGGTGGGGGCAGGTAGATCTTTTGGACTTGGTTGCTTTAAGAGTTGCTCGCATGCTGAAAAAGTGTGAGCACCCCTGCTCCAAAAGAACACAGAAGCAACATTATTTATAGGGGAGTTGGCCATGGTCCTGAACCAAGTGAATTTTGAATCATCGCATAGGTTTACTGTCCACCTTCAGCTCCATATTTTGGAAGGTAGAACTTGCAGCAGTTCGGACCACTGGCCATGCATGTTGTGGTTGATACTTATTTATCTTGCAGCTGCAACAAAACATGACTCCAAGAGCAGCCAGTTCAACAAAGCAGCTGTCACTAAAGATTTTAAAATCCAGGCAGGCTCAACAGGAAGAACATGGTCTTTCAAATAACACGATGAACTCCAAAACCTTGTCAACATTTGGGCTAAATCAGCGCCTTCTCTTGATGATCAGAAGGATCGGTTTTTGTATCCAACCCATGGATTTAATGTTCCTGAAACTGAATGTCAGCTGTTCTGTTGCCTTACACAAGATAAAGGGATACACTTGGTTACTAGAACATTTCAGGCAAAATACTTTTGCACTTTGTCCCACAAAACTCCATAGCTCTTCTGTGGGTTTCATTCTCAGGTAGAATGAAACTGGCGGTCTGTGCATTTCTCTCTCTTTATATATGTCTCTCGGACTATAAAACAGACATCCTTCTCTCTCTCTCTCTCTCCCTCTCTAACCTTTTCTGTTATTGTCAGAATCTGGTCAGTGTACAGATATTTATTTCAAGTATCTGTATAGTGTAGTGTTGCCTAGGCAAATTCAATCCAAGGACTGGATTTTTCTATTACCAGAGATGATAATGTTATCTGCCCTCCTTTCCAACCTACCTCTTAATATTACCTACTGAATGGATTTTTTTCCAGCAGCAACGTGTTGCTATGACCTACCTTTATTATGCAAAGTATATCAATATGGTGTGGTCTTGAATGGCCCGGTAACACCCATTCCAGAAGGACATGCTTCTGGTAGATATTAATATTGCTAGAGGAATGGATCAGCACAGTTACCTGCATTTTTGGATTCTCCTTAAGAATGTGTCTCAGTAGGTTATAAATGACAGTCATGTATTTGTTGTTGTTGTTGTTGTTGTCATTAAGCAGCTTCCGGCTGGTTTCCAACTTATGGCAAACCATTCCTAGGATTTTCTCAAGTACTCAGAGGAAAGTTGACATATTTTTTTATTTTGGAGATAAGCGAGAAACTCACAGGGCTTCCAGTGAGTTTCTATGGCTGAGCAATAGCTTGAGCTCTACTCATCCAGGCAGGCCTGGATTACCCATAAGGCCATCCTAGGCCATGGCCTAGGGCGGCATTATTGTCGATCCCTGAAAAATTTCTTTAAAAAATCCATTTTTTAAAAAAAAAATTAAAAAACTTCAAAAAAGTGTGCATGCGCGCGGTGGCGCAAGCGCCAACCACGGCCACCACCCTCTTTGCCCTGCTTCCCTTGGCTCTCTCCTCCTACTCATCAGAAGCAGCCGCTTCTGAGGCCGCCCGGCATCGCTTTAGGAGGGAGGGAGGAGCCAAGGAGCGGCCCCACCCTTCCAAGAGCCTGGCCTAGGGTGCCAAACCCTGCATCCAGAGATCGGGTTCAATGCTCAAACCACTCCACCACAGTGCCTCTCAAATTACAACTACAATTCTGTGTTAACTATCAACAGAGTCACCACTGTTTCAGGCTACATCACCCAATAAGTAATTTGCCACCATAGGACTCGTAAAATGAGTTCTAGGAATATGCTGATGTTTTGTTTTAGGACTGCCTGTGAATAGAGAAACCCATGGATGCTCAAGTCCCATTATATACAATGGCCTAGTAAAATGGTGGCACAGTGGGGTAAACCGCTGAGCTGCTGAACTTGCTGACTGAAAGGTTTGTGGTTCGAATCCAGGGAGTGGGGTGAGCTCCTACTGTTAGCTCAAGCTTCTGCCAACCTAGAAGTTTGAAAACATGGAAATATAAGTAGATCAGTAGGTACTACTTCTGCAGGAAGGTAATGGTGCTCCATGCAGTCATGCTGGCCACATGACCTTGGAGGAGCACCCCCCCCCCCAGAGTTGGACATGACTACAGTTAATGTCAGGGGAAACCTTTGCTTTTACTTAGTAAAATGGTAAACAGCCAATGGACCACAACTTTGGAAACCGGGGTTCAGTTCCCCACTTGGTCATGGAATGTTGCACCGTAAACCTGGAGACCCCTCAGTAAACCACTTGGAAACCGGCAAGGTTCAAAGGCTTTATTTAGAATAAATGGATAAAGGAAAGAGGCTAGGAATATAGTCTATTGATGCTCTCAAAGCAACAACAGATAGCAGCAAATTGTCCAAAAGGAGCAGGAAACAAAGCTATAGTCCTTTGGCAAACAGGAACAAAAGTAAAGAAAGTCTTCTTGCCCCAATCGGGCTAAATCCAGGGAAAGGGTCTTGGCACAAGGCTTGGCAAACAGAGTCTTTAGAAGCTAGAAGGCCCAAGGCCCAGGTAGAGTTCCATGGAATCTTGGCTTGGAGTTCTGAACACTGACGAAGGATGGCTTCCATCTCTGGGGCCTAACTTAAATAGGTCCCACAAGCTTTGAAGTTGCGACGTACTGAGGCGTCGCAACTTGGTTCTCACAACAGTTCCACAGCTGGGCCTACTCAGGCCTTTCACATGGGATTGGTATGCGGCTCCAATTAGCACCAGCACCTGGGCAATGGGGAGTGATTCCATCCCCGCTTATCGGCCCGAGATGGATCCGAGAGCTTGTCCTTGAACGAGGGATGACCTGGTTAACTCTGCAAAAGCTGCCTGGCAGAGGCTTGCTTTCTAATTTAGCAGGCCTGGCCGAATTAACATGGATTCGGTCTGGCTTGACCAAGGAAGCAGGTTGGGGACCATGCTGGGGTGTGACATGGAAAGTGGAAACCCATCAAATGATCTTGGGCAAGTTACTAGGCATGAGAAAAATGAAACGGAAATTAAAAGGATTCGTAAGAGATTCGTATGTAATGGGACTTTTGAGGTTTTGCGTATTGCTGCCACGAACCAGGAAGTAGACTTCCTTTTACGGTTCTTGAGGTCAACAATTTCCGTTAAGATCGTTAGAAATTCTTAAGTATTAATTAATTAATTTTTGTACTACTCACTTCTCCCTGTCTTCTCCCGCTCATTTCCTTCCCGCCTTCATTCAGCTTCTTCTTTTTCCCGCATTTCTATGAGGAACTGGAAGTGACGCTGCTGCTAGGTAGGCTAGGCAATGCATTCTGAAACTGTAGTCCTCCAGGCTTCCCCCTCCTTCTCTTCCCTGTTGCTCTGCCTTGTCCCATCGCAGGGCCAGCTTCAGCCCTCCAGGTACGTGTTTTGGACTTCAACTCCCACCATTCCTCACAGCCTCAGGCCTCTTCCTTGTCCTCTCAGCCTGGGCAAACTTGGGCCCTCGCTCCCTCCGGATCGGGGCTAGAGAGAGGCGAGGGGGGGTGAGCAAGGGCCTCCTCCTCCTCTCTCGCCAGCCTGTCATTGGCGAGAGAGGACGAGAAAGGCCCCCGCGCCCCTCTGCCTCTCTCTAGCCCCGATGCCTGCACCGGGGTAGAGAGAGCGAGGGGTGATCGCCTCTCTCTGCCCCGATGCCTGCACTAGGCTAGAGAGAGGCGGTGAGGGCCCTTTCAGCTAAAATATAAGCCGACCCAGGCTTGGGTCGGCTTATTTTAGCTGGAAAGAAAGCCCCGCGCCCCTGCCTCTCTCTAGCCTCGATCCATGGATCGAGGCTAGAGAGAGCGAGGGGGCGGGGCCCCTTTCCAGCTAAAATATAAGCCGACCCAGGCTTGGGTCGCTTATATTTTAACTGGAAAGGCCCCGCGCGCCTCTCTGCCTCTCTCTAGCCTCGATCCAGTAGTCAGAATAAATGCTTGAAGGACAACTGATACTTCATAGAAAGTCACTGTAATAGCAACAGTCAGGGCTTCTAAAATGGTAAATCCAGATAGAAGGTATAAATTAATTGGATGCTGATGTCTGTACAGTGTAAGCGCCACAATCACAACCAAAGAACCAAGCAAGGATACCAGGAGCAAAGCAGGCTTGGGTCGGCTTATTTTAGCTGGAAAGGGGCCCCTCACCCCCTCGCCTCTCTGCCTCTCTCTGGCCTCGATCCATGGATCGAGGCTAGAGAGAGGCAGAGGGGCGCCCCTTTCCAGCTAAAATAAGCCGACCCAAGCCTGGACTTATATTTTAGCTGGAAAGGGGCCCGCTCACCCCCTCTCGCCTCTCTGCCTCTCTCTAGCCTTGATCCATGGATCGAGGCTAGAGAGAGCAGAGGGGCGCGCTGGGGCCCCTTTCCAGCTAAAATATAAGCGAGCCCTCCTCCCCCCACGCTCGCGGGCGCCTCGCTCACCCCCTCGCCTCTCTCTGGCCTCGATCCATGGATTGAGGCTAGAGAGAGGCAGAGAGGCGTGGGGCCCCTTTCCAGCTAAAATATAAGCCGACCCAGGCTTGGGTCGGCTTATTTTAGCGGAAAAAAGCCCTCGCTCACCCCTCGCCTCTCTCTGGCCCGGTGCATGGATCGAGGCTAGAGAGAGGCAGAGGCGGGGGCCCCTTTCCCACTAAAATATAAGCCGGCCCAAGCCTGGGTCGGCTTATATTTTAGCGGAAAAGGGCCCCTCACACCTCTCTGCCTCTGTCTAGCCTCGATCCATGGATCGAGGCTAGAGAGAGGCGAGGGGTGAGCGAGGGCGCCGCGAGCGTGGGGGAAAGAGGGGCGAAGAAGAGAAAAGAAGGGATGGGGAACCAAAGAGCAAAGGAAGGAATGAAAGAAGAGGGTAGAGAAGGAAGAAAGGAGGAAAGGGGAAATAATAAGGGGGAGAATCGTACTTCACTTTCACAATTGTCCTGAGAGCTAGTAGCTACTACCTCTTATATTTATGTTATACATGTACAGCTCCACTTAATTGCACTGCAGAGGTGAAGGGAATGTTCCCCTTGATTTTTATCTGTTTCCCTGCTTTTCCTACTTTAGAACCACTGTAGAATTTCGGTAGTACGTAAGGTACAGTTTAGCACTTTTGCAAAAATTTTTGTAAGTCTTTAATATACTAATCAAAAACAAAATCCCCCCCCCCCATTTGATTTTAGAATCCCGATTTTAGGATTCTAAACCAACCCTACAAGTTACACATTCTCAGCTTGCCCAAAATCGCATGTTAAATTCACCTTAGGGCTACCGTAAATCTCAAATAATTGGGGGGTGTACAGTAGCAGCATAGTAAATGTGTGTCTCTGGTATAAAAGGAGAAAATCAAGGTGTGACCTTTGGATATTTTTTTAAAATGTATTTTTAAGTCATTAATAGTAGATGCAGAATCTGGTCATATTGAGGCCTGATCAGGCATGTAGCCGGGGGGGCTAAGGGGGCTTCAGCCCCCCCCCGAAATTCTCAGGGTGGTCTGCGAAAAGGCCTTAGTGGTACATTATTTAAACTGTTATGTTTATTCATTATTATTATTTATTTCGGGATTTTACCTCGCTCTTCTCAACCCCCAAGGGGGGACTCAGAGTGGCTTACAGTACGGCAGAATTCGAAGCCCACATAATAACAATATAAAACCCCAAAACCCTTCAACAATTAAAATACATTAAAAATACATTAAAATACAACTACATTAGCACTATACACATTCACTCTGGATTAAAACAATGTTCAGTCCATAAAATCATATCATGATCTGATCACCATGCTCATTATATCCCACATTAATGGGGTTATTGGGATAACAATACAAAAGGCTCGGTAGGGTAGACCCTCTTCCACCCAGTCTCAGCCCTCCCCCCCGAACCAAACTCAGCCCCCCCCCCCCTCGAATCAAAATCCTGGCTACGGCCCTGGGCCTGATTAATTATTCTGATCAGGAGCAGTAGTTTTATATGGCATATAGGAAACCCACTACTACAAGTTTTAAATATTTGTAAAATGTGTTGAAGAGACTTTAAAAGTTCCCCAACTGTCTTTATCCAGACAGCTCTTATGATTCTCCCATGCAACGCTCCATGCCAGGTGATATATTTTGCAACCAACAAGACAAACGATAATGTAACAGTTGGTACTCCGGGCACAGCGACTGCAAATGAGTGTCTGTTTACAATAAAAGTGGGACAGTCTGACAATAATTTTAAAAGGTTGCTTTATTGCCTGATGGAGTCCCTCCCATCTGGTGCCCCTTCAGATTGGTGGTGAGGGAAGAGAACAAAGCGAGGCGAAAGGAGGAGATGTAACAGAGAGAATTGCTGGTGCAGCTTTTCTTTCCTTGGAATGCTCCCCGAGATATATAGATTATTGTCCACAAAGCAACACAGGGAAAACAACAAACCCTAAACAATCGGAGCATAGTCTCCACGATCTAATTTCTCTGCCAATTTATCCATCTTAAAAAATCTCACCTTGGGTTATTTCCATTCCTTTTGCTTTCTCTGCAAGTCCCGTTTCCACAGTCCCGAGGGCACCACAACACCAATACAGATTACGTGCCGCTTTTATTTAACCATTGTGCTTAGTGTTTCCCTTTTCTTGGCCACCGACAACTGAATGCAAATGGTAAGGGAATGCAGTTTCAGAATAAGAATCGACTGCATTGTAAAAAGTGGCCACTATTTCACACTTCGCACTTTCAGAGTGAAGTGTGAGTTTTCTGACGTTTGTGCAATTAAGTGTTCCTTGAGGTTTGATTTAAAGAGGTGGGACTGAGAGCAGAGCCTCCACAGATGATTTTAACCTTCAAGATGGTTCATAGAGGGAGATGCATTCAGACAGGTAAGCTAGGTCAGAACTGTTTAGGGATTTATAGGCTCAAGTCAGCACTTTGAATTGTGATCGGTAGCAGATTGGCAGCCAATGGAGGTGGTGTAACAGGGGGGTTGTATGCTCCCTGTACCCTGCTCCACTAAGCAATCTAGCTGTCGCCTGTTGGACCAATTAGAGCTCCTGAACAGTCTTCAAAGGCAACTCCACTTAGAGCATGTTGCAGTAGTCTATTTGGGATGTAACCAGAGCGCGTACTAAGTGTAACTGGCACACAAGCTTTAATTGTGCAAAAGTTCTCTTGGCCATCACTGAAACCTGGGGTTCCAGACTCAGCAATGAATCCAGGAGAACTCTCAAGCTGTGAACTTACATCTTCAGGGGGAGTATAACCCCGTCCAACACCGGCTGTAACCCTACACTCTGTTTGGCCTTATGACTGACCAGGAGTGCCTCTGTCTTGTATGGATTCAATTTCAATTTGTTTACCCTCATCCGGATCCAGGCCCGGATTAACAGCTTTTTGTGCCCTAGGCCACACTTTGGAATTACGCCCCCTTTAATCCAACCTCTACTGCACCTCCACCTCTCTCTCCCCCGCCCTCTGCCTCTTGCCGCCGCATCCTTCCCGTCATGTGCCAATGGGACTGAGGGGAAAGGTGTGTGCGCGCTGTCACTGAAGACAAGGGAACAGGCCCCTTTGTGTGGTGGGGAGCGAGTCTGTTACCCCTTGGGAAGTAAGCAGAGGAGGGCGAGCGAGTGCTGCAGAGCCGAGGCCCAAAGGAACGGGAAAAGCTGGGCTGGGTCCAGAGCATGCTCTTCATCCGGGGCAGCGGCTTCAGAGGCGGCCCCACGTGCAGCTCATGGCCCAGCGGCTGCAGAGAGTCGTGGCCTTCCCCCGTGTCAGGCTCCCCTCCGGGCCTCCACACCGCACACCGCCCTTCTTTCCCGTGGCCTCCTCTTCCCACAGCAGCCTGCGAAGGAAGTCGCTCCAAGCCAGGCCAGGCGACCCCTCCCATCAGGCGCAGAAGCACTGTCTGAGAAACAGCGGCGTAGATGGATGGGCTGAGGCTGATTCGGCGAGCACGAACGCTGCCTCCGCAGAGCCCAGCCTTGGCTCCGCATCCTTTTGGGTACCAGGCGGTAGGAGCCAATCGCGGTGTGATTTAAAAATTATTTTATAACAATTTTTTTGGTCCATGATCTGCACCCCCCTTGGCTTGCGCCCCTAGGCCATGGCCTAGGTTGGCCCTATGGGTAATCTGGGCCTGTCCGGATCATCACAGTTGTCAATCATCAGTTCAGGACCTGGACAGCCTTCTTAGCAGTAGGTGGAAAGAAGTAGTAGAGCTGAACATCATTTGCATACAGATGACATCCAACTCCAAAACTATGGATAATCTCCCCTAGAGGCTTCATGTATATGTTAAACAACATAGGGGACAATATTGAGCCCTACGAGACCCCACAGGACAAAGGCTGCAGGGCTGAGCAGGTGTCCCCAGCAACACCTTCTGGGAATAGTCCTCTAGGAAGGACCAGAGCCACTGTAAAACAGTATGTGCAGGATGTATTTTGATTCACTGGACCAAATTTGGCACAAATACCCGATACGCACAAATTTGAATACTGGTTGTGTTGGGGGAGGATTGATTTTGTCATTTGGGAGTTGTAGTTGCTGGGATTTATAGTTCACTTGCAATCAAAGAGCATTCCTAACTCCACCAACGGCATAATTGAACCAAATTTTGGCACACAGAACTCCCATGACCAAGAGAAAATACTGGAAGGGTTTGGTGGGCATTGGCCTTGAGTTTTAGAGTTGTAGTTTACCTACATCCAGAGAGCACTGTGAACTCAAACAATGATGATCTGGAGCAAACTTACTCAATACTCAATATGCCCAAATGTGAACACTGGTGAAATTTGGGGAAATACATCTTGACATTTGGGAGTTGTAGTTGCTGAGATTTATCGTTAACCTACAATCAAAGAGCACTCTGAACCAGTCGCCAATGAACTGCACCAAACTTGGCACACTATCTACATGGCCAACATTGAATACTGATGGGGTTGGGGTGGGCTGTTTTCGAACTCTGGGAGTTGTAGTTCATCACCAAAAAGGAAGAGAAGCATATATGAAGAGATCTTCAAGTTTCTTTGCCAAAAGTGTTCCTAAGACCATCAGAAATATGTGTTTTCTGATGGTCTTCGACGACCCCTCTGAAATCTCACTCGCAACCCCCTCCCCAGGGGCCTCGACCTCCAGGTTGAGAAACCCTGTTCCACAGAGTCCTATAGAAGTGTAGGATTATCCCCAAAGTGGCATGATTTTCAAATCGGAAATCTGAGTAGCTATCTTTTGTAGTATACAATTCTTTAAAAAGCAAGTTGAATTTGAGTAGATCCTCACGCAAGTTGATAACCTTTGGAATGCACAATTCTGAAAATAGTTGAATTTAATTAGGATCTTTGAAAGATGGCCCTAAGATGCATATGCACTGTGCATTTAATGCAGTTTGCCACCATTTTATCTGCCGTGGCTCAATGCTATGGAATCCAGGGTGCTGCAGTTTGGCGAGGCTCCAAAACTCTTTGTCAGAGAAGGCTCAAAACCTGCATTAATTCTGCAGTGTAGATGTACGCTAAGAGAGCCACTGCGGTGACCTGGTTTGAGATTTGGACTACAACTATTGAGATCAGGATCCCTGTTTTTTCTTGACCATAGAAACCCACTGGTGACTATGGGCAAGTCACACCCTCTCAGCCTCAGAAGGAGGGAAAGGTAAACCCTCTCTGAGCAAATCTTGGCAAGGAAACCCCAGAATTGGTTCACCATAGTACCATTGTAAGTGAGAAATGGCTTGAAGGCACACAGCAGCAGCAACAGCATTGAAATAATACTATCACACTATTTCTTGTGTCCCTCGGTACACCTCATGTGTACAACCATAGAAGTTTGGGGGTTACTTAAAGGTAGACTGCTGAATTGGACGCTCCGTATTGAAAACACCGTCTCATGGCCCTTTCCCCCAGAAATCTCATTCATCAAACCAACATGAGGCTGGACTCATGATATCTACCTTTAGAATAATGCATGATGAAATCTGAATAAATGAACCTTGAGGCAATTTCTCCCCCATATTTTTATAGCTTACGTCTCTGTCTAGACATAGCTCTTGAAGTCAGAAATGAAGAACAGATGCTATTTGTTTTCTCCTTTGTTTTTGACTTTTTAAAAAATGAGGTAATAAAAGACACTTCAATTGCTGTTATTCACGTCGTGGCCTCGGCTAGTCGACTGCGGTGTAGCGGCGGTAGGAGCCATTGATTTTTCCCCCCAGTGATGTGTTTCGAATCAACAAGTCTCAAGAATCTGTGGGCACAGAAGAACATGTTCCAAGACTCCCACCCCTGCAAGGAACCTTTTCTATATTAGTTATGTTCAAAGAACTGGTTTTCACTAGAAAGGCTTTCATGGATTGGGTCCAGACCATCTAGAGCAGTGTTTCCCAACCAGTGTGCCGTGGCACACTAGTGTGCCGTGAGCGATCATCAGGTGTGCCGTGGGAAATTGGAACCTCCAATACCCTTTCTTCCCCCTCCTGCCGAACACTTTTTCTTCTCCACTCGGGCTCCCTTCTTCCCAGCCTCGCTCTGCTTGCTTTGCCTCGCTTTGTCACACTGCCGCTTTTGCGGGAGGGGGGAGGGAGGAAGACGTGACCCGTGCGGGCGCTACTGCGCAGACTCGCCCGATGTTTTCCTCTCTCCACAGTGCTCTCTGGATATAGGTGAACTACAACTCCAAAACTCAAGGTCAATGCCCACCAAACTCTTTTTTTAAATAAGAGTTTATTGCAATAAAAAAACATGAATACAAACATATAAATGACACTGGGTACATAGGGTAAATCACGGGGGGGATCTTGGGGTGGGGGTAGTACAGCAGGATGGGGAGTGGGGAGGTAGGTAAATAGGGAGCACATAACAGATTAAAAACAAACCATACAAACGGGTTGACTTCACCCATAGAAATATCCGCTTCGTAGTGTAACCTGGAGTCTTGATTTGTAATTACAGTCATCATATCCAAAATCCCTTTACATTGATATTTTCTCTCTTATTAATATATTCAACAAAGGGTTTCCATACTTTCGAGAAGTGAGCTATTGAATTTCCTCTCAATATTTGTGTTAGACGGTCCATTTCTGCAACTTCTAGTATTTTATATAGGATTTCCTTTTCTTCGGGCATTTCTTCTTTCTTCCAATATCTGGCTGCTACGATTCTGGCTGCCGTATTTATATACCATACAAGTTTCTCTGTTTCTTTCTCCATTTGTTTCGGGTCTGTAATGTCCAAAAGAAATAGTTCTGGCTTTAGATCTAACTTAATCTGTAATATCTCATGAATCAACTTTTGGACTTTCCACCAAACTCTTATAGTATTTTCTCTTGGTTATGGTAGTTCTGTGTGGGAAGTTTGATTCCATTCCATCATTGGTGGAGTTGAGAATGCTCTTTGATTGCGGGTGAACTATAACTCCCAGCTGTTGAGCAAGACCTTCGTGTGTGTCTTTCTGCTATTCCTGCCAGGATATCTATGTTGTGTTCATCTAAACAGGCCCAGGTTTCACACTGAGTGTATAAATACATTTTAAAACATATTAACTATATGTATTACTGTGTTAGAGTTTCATTTTGTATCATTTTGGTTGGTGGTGTAACCCAGGATTTTGTAAATGTAAAAAATGTGTCGCGGCTCAAAAAAGGTTGAAAAACACTGATCTAGAGGATCATATCTTCCAGGACAAGTGACCTAAACTGCAAGATATTTGCAGGAGGGATATCTCTCAATCTTACTTACCACTTGCACAGCTGTGTTTGATGAGGATATATTCTGCTCTTTGTCCTTGATTGCAACCTAAAGCAGCTAATATGTGAGAAGGTCTTCTCTATGGAACTCTCTTCCTGGAAAGGCTGGGTTGGACCTCTTATATTTTTGTGAGTTGCTTGATTTTTGGTTAACTGAAAATCATCTATCTATCTACCACTCACCTACCCATCCATCCATCCATCTATCTCTATCCATCCATCCAGTCATCCATCTATCTATCTATCTATCTATCTATCTATCTATCTAAATACCACTCACCCACCATTCCATCCATCTATCTCTATCCATCCATCCATCCATCCATCTATCTAAACACACACGTATATACACACAATGGAATTCTTGATTTAGTACTCTGCTGTCTTTAATCTGTGCTCTTAAATTAATGTTTTGTTCAGTCTTAATTATTTTAAGCAATTTGCCATTGTTTTAATCTTAACTATTTCCATGTTCTCAGCTAGAAATGGCTTTACTTGCTTCACTTTTAATCTTTTTTATTCTTCCGTCTTCAAAATAATGCAAAAAACTAGAATTAGTAGGCTCTCCGTTACACATTATTCAAAGACCTGTCTGAGTTAGTCTCAAATATCAGTATGCAAAGGGATATTGTAGCACATTTGAGACTTAGAGACAGAAATTGATAGCATAAGCTTTTGAAGATTTAAGTCTTCTTCATCAGATGCACGGAATAAAGTGCCCAGGAACAGATAATGTAATACTCCATAATATGTAAACACATCCAGTTACATATTATGATGTTCCAACATTGCGGCAATAAGGAGATACACAAGGGAAATCATTACTCATAAATTTCAATAACAGCAGTTACTCTTCTTTGCTCTGTAAGCTCCCTTCCCAACTTTCCAACTGCTAGGCGTGGGAAGATGTTTGGATACAGATTTTAGATTGTATTGCTTTTTAAAATGGTTGTGCTCCGCTTTGCATTCAACTAGAGAGATAAAAGTGAGGTATAACTAAACAAATAAATAATAGAACATAACAAGAGTGTATAAGCTGAACATAGAAGCCAAGCTTGATTAAACTGAGGCTAACATGATATGGAAGATGGTATACAGTGTTTCCTCGCTTATTGCGGGTGTTACATTCCAGGACCACCCACGAAAAGTGAAAATCCACAAACTAGGGACACTACGTGTTATCTGCCACCACCACTTTTGCCACCCTTCCTGCCCTCCCTTGCTCAATCCCTAATCCTTTCCTCCATCGCTCACTCACTCACCAGGCCTAGTCCTGGTTCTGCCGCTGTGATCCGTCCTGGTGAATGAGTGAGGGAAGATGGGTGAGTGAGTGAGCAAGGACGGCAAGGGTGGCGGCAGTGGCAGAAGCAGGAACCTGGAAGAGGTGGCCAGGCTCCTGCTTCTGCCGCTGCTTCTGCCTTTGCGGCCCTCACTCACTCACTCACCTTCTCTCCCTTGCTCGCTACTCACCAGGCTGGGTCCCAGTGGCAGAACCAGGACTCGGCCCAGTGAGTAGTGAGCGAGTGAGGGAGGACGTGTGGGTGAGTGAGCAGGTGAGGGAGGGAGGGCCGCAAAGGCAAAAACAGTGGCTGAAGCAGGAGCCTCGTAGAGGCGGCCAGGCTCCTGCTTCTGCTTCTGTCGTTGCGGCCCTTGCTCACTCACCCACCCATCCTCCCTTACTTGCTACTCACCGGGCCACATCCTGGTGGCAGAATCAGAGCTTGACCCGGTGAGTAGCAAGGAAGGAAAACCACAAAACAGTGAGTCTGTGAAAAGCGAACTGCAAAGTAGTGAGGAAACACTGTATTGTTGACTGTTAAAAAGAAAAATGGGTGGATCCTAGAGCAGATTAGACCTGATCTCTCCCTAGAAGCCAAGATGAACTAACTGAGGCTGTCATACTTTGGCCATACCATGAAAAGACAATAATGCTTGTTAAGGTGTAGAGCAGGAGGAAGAAAGGAAAATATGTTCCAACATAGTTTCCTTGTTAGGTAGAAATGGCAAATCATTTCTAATCTTAGAATAAAATGTGCTTGATTAACATGTTGTATATTGATAGCACCTGGGTATGACTGTGAATGTCATGATGCAGTACCTAAGAGGGTGTAGTAATTGCTGAGTCATAGTCATGTGAGGGGTTTTGCAAAGGGGTTGCATCAGCCAGTGTCCCTTACTGATGACCTACCAGCAGGTGGCTAATATAAGGAGGATAAAAGAATCCATCTTTCTCTCTCCTTTGTAACTCTGTGTGAGCATCTGCCTATGTTGTATGTGACTATCTGATTACTCTGATTATTTGCAAGTATGAGGAACGAGTGAATCCTGATTGTATATTTGTATATGTCGCAACACTGAAGATTAAAGTGCTTTAATATTTTGGATGAAAACCTGAATCTGTGAGTTTACTAAACAGACTGTATATAAGCTCAGATGCTAGCAGTTGGATTCTGCTGATAGATGAGTTGAAGCATGTTTTTGCTGTGAAAGGACTCTGCTGTGTTTTGTTTGTTTCTGAGAATTTGGAAACTATAAATCACTGCATGTATCAGCATCCTGCAACATTCCTCGCTCTGCAAACAGGGCTATTGAGGAGAACATTACTTGGAGTTCCCTCATTCATGGGGTCAGCACAAGTCAGAGTTTATTATTTATGTATTTATTTATTTATTTATGGTATTTGTACCCTGTAGCTTCTCACCCCCGCAGGGGGACACAGGACAGCTTACATTTGCAGGACTACAGGCCGCAACACCACAATACAATATAAAAATACACCATATAATCAACATAATTACAAAGCATTAAAACATTTTAAAATTACATTAAAAACCAGTACATACAACAATAATTAATTAAAGCCATCAAGCATACCACATTGTCAGTCCAGTCAAGTCCAAAGTGTCAATCCAGTCAAATCCAAAGGTACAATTTGCATCTGCTGCCCAAAGACCTGGTCCCAGAACCACACCTTTAGCTTTTTTCTAAAAGCGGGGAGAGATGGAGTCGATCTTATTTCATTTGGGAGGGTGTTCCATAGGCGAGGGGCCACCGCTGAGAAGGCCCTGTCTCTCATCCCCACCAGCCACATTTGTGATGCTGGCAGGAGCGAGAGCAGGGCCTCCCCAGATGATCTTAGACTGCGAGATGGGACATAGAGGCAGATGCGTTTGGACAAGTAAGCTGGGCCACAACCATATAGAGCTTTATAGGTCAATACTAGGCATGTTTTAGAATCCTAAAATGGCGATTCTTATATCAAATGGGGGATTTTTTTGATTAGTATATCAAAGACTTACAAAAATTTCCCAAAAATTTCGGAAATGTAACTTAAGTACTAACGAAATTCGTGAGTAATTCGTATGCCAGCGCATGCGCATTCCAGATGGTTTTGGCCTACAACTCCCAGAAATCCTAACAGCTGGTAAATTGGCTGGGATTTCTGGGAGTTGTAGGCCAAAACTTGAATAAACCACACTGAATTCTAGATGGGACTCTCCAAATAGGAAGGAGGGAGGGAAGGAGGGAGGGAGGGAGGGGGTATTCTATTCTTGGAAGCAGCAAAAGAAAAGGAGGAGGAGCCCCCTCGCTCCTCACTGCCTCTCTCACCCCGATCCTGAGGGAGCGAGGGCCCAAGTTTGCCCAGGCTGAGAGGAAAAGGAAGAGGCCTGAGGCTGTGAGGAATGGTGGGAGTTGAAGTCCAAAACACGTACCTGGAGGCCTAGCAGCAGCGTCCAGCCTCTTTGAAAGAAGAAGCTGGGCTCGGGAGATGGAAGACAGGCAGAAGTGAGTGGTACAATAATTAATTACACAGCCTAGGTTGGCCTGAACCGTATGAAAGTCTACTTCCGGGATGGCGGCAGCGATGAAAACCTCAAAAGTCCCATTACATACGTTAGCATTCTGCCTAGTCAATGCCAGCACTTTGAATTGGGCAATGGACTGCAGTGGAGCTGAACAGTTTTCAAAGGCAGCCCCATGTAACAAACTGCAGTTTCGAACAGTGCAAAGTAGTCTGTTGCATTGCAGTAGTCTGTTCGGGATGTAACCAGAGCGTGGACCACCGTGATCTGATTGTAGTCAATAACAACAAGGATGCTGGATTGTGTGTGTCTACTAGGGTCCGAATAAGGGTAACCAAAGTTATTATTTTGGAGTGAGGTGAGAATTCAAGAGGGGAATGATATTCCAGGAATGGGCTAGTTTTACAAGCGTAGAAAGAGACTAGTGTGTCTTCCTTCTCCCCATCCTTTATTCTGAGATCAGAAAGGACACATTCTGGTGTGTGTTTCCTTAGAACACAAAGACAACCTCAAAACAGCTCCCTTCAGAGGCACTTTGAAAAAGGAACTTCTCCATGCTGTTGACTGTCTCCTTTGCTTGACAGAGCTCTCTTTTTTATTTTTTTTTTAAAAAGGAAGAAAGAGAAATGATACTCAACCATTTTGAGTATCCCTGACAGGGTCTTCCCCAGTATTTCTGACCACAGGGGTCACAATGTTTTTAAATAAGCAATCTATATTCAAGGATGTAATTAAATACATGCAGGAAATAAAATTAGAGGCATGACACCTGCCCGGCGACAAGTCACTTCTGTGAAAACTGCTGGGGGAACACAGATCTGTCAGAGCAATAGAAACAAGTTGCTCATGGCATTAAAAAAGACTAAAAAGTGCCAGCCAAATCCTACAAATGGGCTTCTAAGTTTGTTTGTTTATGTTCATTTATTAATGACATTAAATTCCTGCTGCCCTTCAACAAGCTCAAGGAATGTAATGATGTCGATTATTTGTGTGTAAATGTTGTATAACATATGTTAAATGTATGTTGTTTTGTGTAGTTCAAAGGAATATCCTATGAATTGTTGATGTGGGTGAGACAGAAGGGAGGCTTGGCAGAAGCTCTGAAGAGCTGTCGCCATAGCAACCAGGGCCAGAGCCTTTTAGAATGTTCAAGGTATGAATTTTACAGTTGGTGAAGAGCGGTTGGAAGCCAACTGCCATGAGAGGGGGGAGGAGTTTGTTTTGAGTTAGTTGGTCTTAAGGACTGTAAGAGAACAGTTCAGTTTTTAGTTGGTCTTAAGGACTAAGAGAACAGTTCAGTCTTTAGTTAGTCTTAAGGTCTGCAAGAGAGCAGTCCAGTTTTATGGGTGTAGAGACCCTAGTTAAAGATGGAAGAGTCCAGAGGTCTATAGAGGGTTAGTGGGAACCCTATAGTATAACCCCATTTGTGTTTTGTGTAACAGAATAAGTTTGTGCCTCTGAGGAAGTATAAAACCAATCAAGATTTGTACCCATTTGTGTCATAATAAATTATTTACATCTTAAAAGAAAAACACCTCTGTTAGTTCTTTTATTGGTGGTGGCCCTCAAGGTCAGTGGTCAGACAGACAAATGGTGGCAGTGTGGTCAAGTGGTTACTGGGAAATTTAAAGTCTCTGCAATTCAATGGTTACTGGGGAGATAGTCTACCCTGCCATAAGACAGAAGTTGCTGAGGTAACCGAGAGCCCCCCTTGCATTTAGGGTTAGCGGTTTGGATTCGAAAGATTGTCCAGTCTGGGGCCGGTCAACAAGGAGTTGTCACAAGGAAGTATACAGTTGGCCCTCCACATTTGCAGGTTTTACTTTTGCAGATTTGATTATTTTTGGATTTAATTAAATATGTCGCCTCTAGGAATCATTGGTTTTTCCAGTGGGGTCCTTTGGTCAGCTTCCACCAAACATGGAGAACCTAGATATCATGTTGTCGAAGGCTTTCATGGCCGGAATCACTGGGTTTCTGTGAGTTTTCCAAGCTGTATGGCCATCAGGCATGTAGCCAGGGGGGGGGGGCTAAAGGGGCTTCAGCCCCCCCCCCCGAAATTCTCAGGGTGGTCCGTGAAAAGGCCTTACTGGTACATTATTTAAACTGTTATGTTTATTCATATCATGATCTGATCACCATGCTCATTATATCCCACATTAATGGGGTTATTGGAATAACAATACAAAAGGTTTGCTAGGGTAGACCCTCTTCCACCCAGTCTCAGCCCCCCGAACCAAACTCAGCCCCCCCCCAATCAAAATCCTGGCTACGGCCCTGATGGCCATATTCCAGAAGCATTCTCTCCTGACGTTTTGCCCACATCTATGGCAGGCATTGGAGCCTTCAGTGGTGCAGTGAGTTAAACTGCTGAGCTGGTGAACTTGTTGACCGAAAGGTCACAGGTTCATATCCAAGGGGTGGTGTGAGCTCCCACTGTCAGCCCCAGCTTCTGCCAACCTAGCAGTTCGAAAACCAGGCCCGGATTAAACTCTTTTGGTGCCCTAGGCCGAAGGCTCCACCTCCGCAGCTCCGCCTCTTCCTCCTGGTGGCTCTGCCTCTTCCTCTCTGCGGCTCTGCCTCTTCCTCCTTGCTGGCGTGAAGAGGAGGAGGAAGGAAAGCCCCAGCCCCGGAGCCGATGCCGCGCATGGCATTTTTCTCAGGCCAGCGTGGTGGCTTTAGAAGGGAGGGAGGAGCCTCGGGGAGGCTCCTCACGGCTCCTCCCTCCTTCCTAAAGCCACCATGCCTGAGAAAAAAAGGACGATCTTCGGCCACTTCTGCACCTGCGCCTGGGGTGCCATAGACTCTCAGAGGCAGCAGAACGGCCTCTGAGAGTCTGTGGCGCCCCGCACGCAGGCGCAGAAGCAGCCGAAGATCGACTTTTTTTGAATTTTTTATGGGGGGGTCTTGATCTGTCACTCCCCCCCCATGGCTGCGCCCCTAGGCCCTGGCCTAGTGTGGCCTTATGGATAATCCAGGCCTGTCAAAAACATGCCAATGTGAGTAGATCAATAGGTACTGCTCCAGTGGGAAGGTAACAGCACTCCATGCAGTCATGCCGGCCACATGATCTTGGAGGTGTCTATGGACAATGCTGGCTCTTCAGCTTAGAAATGGAGATGCATGCCAATCCCCAGCATCGGACACGGCTGGACTTAATGTCAGGGGAAAACCTTTACCTTTACTTTATGGCAGGCATCCTCAGAGGTTGTGAGATCTGTTGGAAACTAGACAATTGGGGTTTATCTTCACTTGCCTAGTTTCCAACAGACCTCACAACCTCTGAGGATGCCTGACATAGATGTGGGCAAAACGTCAGGAGTGAATGCTTCTGGAACATACAACCCGGAAAACTCACAGCAACCTAAATATCACTTTAGAGGTGTCCGTAGTAAAACAAAAAACAAAAAACCAACCCAATAGCAATTTCTCTATTCATTTTTTTCACTTTCACAGGGGTCCTGTGACCTTACCCTCAGTGGATGTGGAGGGAAGAGTATATACATTTGTTCTATTCCCATTTGTTCTATTACATTCTCAGAGTGGCTTATGATATGAAACCCAAGTTATCCAAAAACATGTGTCTTTGAATATGAAAACACTGGAGACCAGATGCAGCAATGTCCAATGTGGAATGAGGTAGAGAGATAACTTTATAGATTTAAAGCAAGTTAGATTTTAAAACTTTGGAAAAATACAAACATCTTTACCTGGTGCTGAAATGGCAGCACTACATTATCCAAGTGTGTTTCCCAAGGGAGAATTTGATGTCTGCAGATAAGTTTGGGGGGGGGGGGGGGTATCAGATAATGCTCTAGGAATCCTAGTCCTAAAACATGAAGGAATTTTAAAGTAAAAGAAAGCAGCTCTTTGACTTGAACTCAGAAATAGAGTGGGAGCCACTACATCTAGCTAAGCATTTGTGTAATGCAAGGGTGGCCAGAGTCTGGATGTTGGACCTGAATATAAGGATGTTTTAAAACATATGCTTGACAACGAAGTGAGTGGAGCCTAAAATGCTTGCATGATATGTTTTGTGCATTTTGGTTGCCCAATGGAGATACAGTTGATCATCCCTTATTCAAAAGGTGTTTTGGATTTTCAGATAGGAGATGCTCTATCTCTCTTTTAGCTTGGGTACCTGATATTGACCAGGTTATTTGAAAAAGTCATTTTTAATTGTACAAAATGCAAAAAGTTGTGAATTAATTACAACTGACATCATGCCAGGTTAACCCCGAGAAACTTCATCAGTATTTCAAGTTTGTTACTTTGGGCAAGTTTGGTAGGATTCAGTGTGCTCTTTGGCTGTAGGGTGAACTACAACCCCCAACCACTCCAGTAGGTTGAGTTAGCCATTGAGGTTCTGTGTGCCAAGTTTGGTCCATGTCCATCACCAGTGGAGGTCACAGTTTCTCTGGTTGTGAGTGAATTACAACTCCCAGAAAGGAAGGTCAGTTCTGCCCAAACTTCTCCAGTAATCAAATTTCAGCAGATCAGTATGTGTGCCAAGTTTGGTCCAGTTTCTGGATTCACAGTGCTCTCTGGATGTAGGTGAACTATAATTCCCCCAAATCAAGGTGAATTTTCCCCAAAGACCTCCAGTACTTTTTTGGTAGACATGGGGGCTCTGTGTGCCAAGTTTGATCCAATTCCATCTTCGGTGGAGTTCATAGTGCTCATTGATTGCAGGCAAACTCTAAATCCTTGTACCTACAATTCCCAACTGTCCAGGCCAATTCCTGTCCAAACCCACCAGTATTCAAATTTGGGCATATTGGAGGTGCATGCCAAGTTTGGTCCAGCTCTATCATTGTTTGGGTTCATAGTGCCCTCCTGATGTAAGTGATGTAAGTGAACTACAACTCCTGGCAAGGCTCTTGGGCATGTTCATGGTGCTCACTGTAAGCTGCAGTGTCATTGGAGGGAGGGCCTTTGGTGTCTACTGAGTAGTGGGAGATACAGATGTTTGCAGAGGCAGGAGCTTGTCTGTGCAAGTGGACACCCCAGCCACTCACATACATGCATATTTTCACTTTTATTATGTGTATAGTAGGGCTGGTTGATCCAAGAAAAAGGCATTTCGAAACTTGAAATTGTAGCTGTCATTTCAGATTATATGGACTCCCAAAAAATTTCCGATAAATTTTGAAATTGATTCGGAAGTATTTGCGAAATTCGGAAGTCTTCAGAAATGGCATCCACTTTCAAAAATGGGCAAAAAAATCAGCAGAAGGGAGAGTCAGCTGTTAGCCATCAGCCAATGAGCAATCAGCAAGAAAATTTGGAAATGACATCCAAAATTCAGAATTCAAAATTCCGAAATTCAAAATTTCAGATTTCGGAATTCCTGTTGGGAGGGTTGCTCTCAAAATTGCTTAAAAAGTCAGAAGTATCTGAAAAACTTCCAAAATTCGGACATATCCAAAATTGTAGAACAGCCTTAGTGTATATTATGTAGTACTGACTTGGAGGAGTGCTCTCCATGGTCCTGATTCAGTGTCCTTTGTCCCTGAGGCAACAGCTTCAGCTCTGTCTTGGTTCTTGAACTTGTAACTTTGGGTCCGTCTAGAATTAATGCCACTTTAACTTCTATGGTTCAATGCTATTGAATTAGGGGAGTTATCATTTTATAAGGTCTTTAGCCTTCTCCACCAAAGAATGTTGGTACCTCACCAAAATGCAACATAATAACAATAACAATAACAATAATAACAACACTTTATTTATATTCCGCCCTTCTCACCCCGAAGGGGACTCAGGGCGTATCACAAGTACACATACATGGCAAACATTCAATGCCATTTGTATAAACATACACAGTACACAGACAGGACATAATTCCATTGCATTGAGCAGTTAAAGTGGTGTCAAATTGCATTAATTCCATAGTATAGATGCACCCTTGGTGCTCACTCACTTCACCTCATTAACTATGACATAAAACAACATACATAATAAAACATGATGACTCCATAGAGCAGCCAAGAATTTTGAAGTGTCTTCTGCTTTGGGCATTCAGCCTGGGATCATCAAATCATTGTCTATTTTCTCTACACCTGGGTTCAAGTAGTAGCCAGGGACCCATTCAGGGCCAGATGCTGCCTTTTCCCATGATGTGGCCAGCCACCCTGTAGTTTTATCATCCTGACCACTAAAACCTCTTCTGTCAGGCAACTTTATCACTACTGTATTGCAGAAAGCCAGCAAATTTAATATACCACCTTCCCATCCCATATCTGTCAAGTTTGCTCTAGTTTCTCAAATCTATCCATGGCTTTTTCCATACAGACCAGCCGTTTTTAAATATATATGTGGCCAATTCCCCCCCCCCCATCCTACAAGGGGTATATCTGTGCATTGGATGGCCCAATGCAAGCCCTCTGCTTACAGCTATTTACAAGAATTATCAACATCCAAAATGCTCCATAGTTTGTTTTGGCTTCAAAGCACCACTCCAGTTCTAAACTGTACAGCTGGGCAGGTTTTACATCTATCTTTCTGTGGGCAGCTGGTGCCAAGCAGCAACAAGCCAAAGGGATTTTGAGGGAAGAATGGCCCTAAAACTTTAGTTAAAATTCCATTGGCGAACTATCTTGTGTAGATATACTGATGTAGGTTGTGGAGACTGGGGGGGGGGGGGAGTCTATGGTTGAAGTTTTGATGAAGGAAGTCGGAGATTGCCGCTCTTTTTGTTTGCTTCCCCTCTACATTGCTGGGATTGGATACTGACAGGATTGCAACCCTTATCTTTTGCATCCTTAATCTCTCATATGAATATTTTCAAATATCACTTCCATACCTACCTAGAAGTTGAGATTTAGAATCTTATCACAGTGCACAGAGGTCTATACAGGTTGAAGACCGCTTAGCTAGAAATCTGAAATGCTCCAAAATCCAAAATTGTCCACATGGGGTGACTGAAATAGTGACATCTTTACTTTCTGATGCGTGTGCATGGGCTTTGCTTCTGGCACAAAACTATTAAAAGTATTGTATAGCTCTGCAGCACCTAACATCCTGCTCTGCAACAGCTGCAGAGCTGTTTAGGCTGGAAGTCAGCCTGAAGAAAATGGAAGTCCTCTACCAGCCCGCACCACAGGAAGAACACCATCATCCCCACGTCTGCATAGGCAAATCTGTGCTTAAGTCCATTCAGCAGTTCACCTACCTGGGAAACATCATCTCTTCAGACGCCAAGATTGACAAAGAGATAGATCTCAGATTAGCAAAGGCATATAGTACATTTGGAAGGCTCCACAAAAGAGTCTGGAGCAACAAGCACCTGAGGCAAAGCACCAAAATCAGTGTGTACAGAGCTATCATACTGTCTATTCTCCTCTATGGGTCTGAAACATGGGTCACCTATCGCCAACACCTACGACTCCTTTCACCAGCGCTGTCTTCACACAATCCTAAATATATACTTGACTGACTATGTGACTAATGTTGCTGTCCTTGACCAAGCAGGGATCACCAGCATTGAGGCCATGCTATTGAGAACACAGCTGCGCTGGGCAGGGCACGTCTCTAGGATGGAGGACCACCGCCTCCCAAAGATACTACTCTATGGTGAACTCGCCACAGGTCAGTGCAAGAGAGGCGCCCCCCCAAAAGAGATATAAGGACTCCGTGAAGCAACATCTCAGGCTTGGCCAGATTGATCACCAACAATGGTCCACCCTGGCCTCACATCGGGAGGCATGGAGATGCACTATCCACAATGCTGCGACCTCTTTTGAGAAGACACTCCGAATGGGTCTCGAAGAGAAACGACAACGTAGAAAGAACCGCAACTTGGAAACAACATCACCCAAGGAGACTTTCTGCTGTGCTTTCAGCAACTGAACTAGTCTATCTCAGATTGGCCTTTTTAGTCACCAACGTGCTTGTAAAAAGCATGGGATGAGTCCTTCCTAAGAATCCTTGTTCGTGAAGTAATGCCGAGAGAGATGTACCTTCAAGTCACCTGCCAACCTATGGTGACCCCATGGATTTCATAGACGTTGCTTAGCCAAGGAAGACTCAGAGGTGGTTTTGCCAGTTCTTTCCTCTGAACTCAAGTCTACAGAATCTGGTGTTCATTGGTGGTCTCCCATTCTAATAGTAACCAGATTTGACCTTGCTTAGCTTCCAAGATCAGATAGGATCTGGCACATTTATAATACTTAAGATTTTACTTGTTTAAATTTATAGTAATACAGGAAAATACTTTATCACAAGTTAAACCATTGAGCTATCTAACCAGATATTGTCTGCAGTGAGTGATGGCCTTACTACCAGATTGCAAAAAATCCCTCTTAACTAGTCCAAACTAAAGACTTCCAGGGATTGAACCTTGTAGAGCCTCATAACATTATCTCTGAGCATCTACAAACTTTTCCCAACGTGACTACTATGTTTTGGTAATAGACTTTCATGTTGATTGTTGCTTTTTCTTTGATGAAATCCAAGGAGGATTAGTATAAAGCAGGGTTCTATATGTAACATTACCATAAATGCCAGGCATGTGATCAAAAGAGACTTTCTCGCTTGGTTCTAGCTGCCAGTTAACGTACAAAAAGTCCCCAAAGAGGAGCAGGTATAATCATAATTCAGGGATGACGATTATGTCATTGCCCATCTGGACCCTCAAAGCAATTTTCCATTTGGAAAATGAGCCACGCTGTGTTCAATGGCATGCTAATTGATTTAGAGTGTCTTCGGCCTAGACTAAGTTGGATGCGCTACAGGGTGTGCTCTGACTGGTTAAGGGCTCAGCACCAAAACTGTACCAAGAACTGTTTTCATAGAATTAGCCTTCAGTTTGTTGGAGCAGGAACAACTCTATGGCATCATAAAGACTAAACAATTTAGCGTGGCAAGAGCTTTATCAGAAATTAACCTGGTAAATCTCTAACTGAACATGTATAAAGTGTTCACCTAAGCTTAGGCCATAATAAATTTGCAGAGCTCTTTACTATACTGTGCAATTTCATGCAAAGAGGGCAAAATTGGAATGTAGGAACTTCTATGCAAATCTGGAATGTCCTTTTCTTCCGCCTTTCACAGAAACACATATTTTGTGCTTGTGGAAACGTCTTGTTTTGACACTCTTTTAATTATTATTATTATTCATGCAATTTGAGACTGGGAGACCACATTTGCATTTTGGGTTTGAAACCTTTACCTGAAAATTGGAATGCTTCCGACCTTTCTGTTGAGATTGCTTAGTTGGGTAGATTTTGGCAGGCATCAAACTGCAAGGTTTCATAACGGCTGAACGCCATTAGATATAAAGATAACCATGTGCCAAGTAACATAATTTGTTTGCTTATTGGATTTTCATCTTGACATGTCATCCAACTTGCCTATTTGACAATTAATAAGACCACAATAATAATAATAATAATAATAATAGGGAAACTTAGAAAAACAGCCATATACATTTTCAAGATATTTATTATTCTCAAATATTGTATCTCATTGCATGTAAAGTAACAGATACTGTCAACTGGAATCATATATTGAAATGGAGGATCAACGAACACATTAGACCAGGGGTAGGGAACCTATGGCTCGGGAGCCAGATGTGGCAATTCCTTCCTCTCTTTCCCCTTCACCCTTTCCTTCTCCTTCTCTCCTTCCTTTTCCCTCCCTCTCTCCCCTTCCTTCATTCTCCCTCTTCCTTCCTTCCTCTTCCTTCCTTCCTTCCTTTTTCCCCTTCACCCTTTCCTTCACCTTCTCTCCTTCATTTTCCCTCCCTCTCTCCCCTTCCTTCTTTCCTCCATTCTCCCTCTTCCTTCCTCTTCCTTCTTTCCTTCCTTTCTCCCCTTCACCCTTTCCTTCTCCTCTCCTTCATTTTCCCTCCCTCTCTCCCCTTCCTTCTTTCCTCCATTCTCCCTCTTCTTTCCTTCCTCTTCCTTCCTTTCTTTCTTCTCCCCCTTCACCCTTTCCTTTTCCTTCTCTCCTTCATTTTCCCTCCTTCTCTCCCCTTCCTTCTTTCCTCCATTCTCCCTCTTCCTTCCCTTCCTCTTCCTTCCTTTCTTTCTCCCCTTCACCCTTTTCTTCTCCTTCTCTCCTTCCTTCTTTCCTCCTCTCTCCCTCCCTCTTCCTTCCTCTTCTATTCCTTTTCCTCATGTCTTCCTTTCCTTCTCCTTCCTTTCTTTTCACTTCCCTCTCTCCCCTTCTTTATTTTCTTCTTTTCCCTTCATTGTTTTACTTTTTTCCTCACTCCCTTTCCTTCTTTTCCCCCACCCTTTCCTTTCCTCCCTTCCCATTTCCTTCTTTCTTTTCTCCTCCTTGTCTCTCTCCTGCTTTTCTTTTCTTCCTTTTCCACAGTTTGTTTTTCTTTTCTTTCTTCCTCTCCCCCTCCCTCTGTCTGTTTTTCTTTCTTTCCCCCTTCCTTCCGTCTTCTCTTCCTTCCCAGAGTCCTGAGCATGCCTTTTGCAAAGCCAGGTCTGAAGTGTCTCGTCATTCTGCCAGGGGAATCCTTTTCTCATAGTATGTACATATATACTCCGTCTTAAAATATATTATATATTACAGTATATGGCTCCCACTGAAATAAATTTCCAAATATTTTGCTTTTATGGCTTTCCGAGTCAAAAAGGTCCCTGACCCCTGCATTACACCCTCCACTTTTACAGAGGTTAGGGGTCCAAGACCCCCACATAAGGTGGAAAATGCGAATTAAAAGATGCTTTTGAAAATTAATTTTGAACATGAAAATCAACCAGGATTTTTGTGTTCAAAATTAATTTTAAAATAAGTTAATAAATTAAAATCAGAAAAAACGATAATTACAGTGATTGAAGATAATGGCCAGGAAATCATGGGAGACACAAATATACAAAAAAAGCCTTTATACAGTACTACCAAAACTTATACAAACTACAATCTGCCCATCAAGATGAATTATACAACTATCTTAAAATGTTTAATTAAAAACCCTCACAAAAGAAGATCAAGATGTGTTAAGTAGCCCCATAACTACATATGAAATGACAGCAGCCGTTAAAAAATTAAAAATGACAAATCCCCAGGCCCAGAAGGGTTTACTTCATCCACAACTATAGCCTCTATGAGAAGTGTTATAAGATAATACATCATTGGTATATGATGCCAGAACAACTAGCTAAAATCCAACAAAGAAAAAGAATATTCCTTGGAAATGTAATGCAGCCGTGGGCTCATTTTACCATCTGTGGTGACTATATCCACAAACAAAAATACACAAAATAATGGAAAATATATTAAACATCCAAACTATTTTAGATCCCAAAACTTTTCTATTAGGTATCATTCATAAACTAATTTCAAAAGAATGTGAGATTATTTTTCAATACGTGGTATCAGGATATTGTTTGCAAAATATTGAAGTAAACAGACAATGCCAACAGTGGAAAATAATGGAAAACAAAGCTCATGGAACTCTCAGAAATAGACAAGCTGTCCAGACGGCTACGGAATCAGGACGGAAATACTTCAAGAAAAGATTGGGAACCATTAACCATTTACTTGGAAAATCTAAAAATAAAAACTGGCTTTTAAAATCGAATAAGGTACATTGAAGTGACAAAGGATTCAAGTTGAACAAGAATTGATGGAAATAATCTTCCAACATTAATGAGAATGCAAGGTGGAGTTGCCTCTACCCACAAATATCAGGTTCCCTGTCTTTTTTCCATTCCTAATGTTTCATAAATAGAACAATATACTGAAAATATATAAAAATAGTATTTTAATATTATTATTGTGGAGCCCCCAATCACAAAGTGGGTTAAACCACTGAGCTGCTGAACTTGCTGACTAAAAGGTCAGCAGTTCGAATCTGGAGAGTGGGGTGAGATCCCGCTGTTAGCTCCAGCTTCTGCCAACCTAGCAGTTTGAAAACATGCAAATGTGAGTAGTTCAGTAGGTACTGCTTTGGAGGGAAGGTACTGCTTCCATGTAGTCATGCTGGCCACATGACTTAGGAGGCGTCTATGGACAACGCCGGCTCTTTAGCTTAGAAATAGAGATGAGCACTATCCCCAGAGTTGGACATGACTAGACTTAATGTCAAGGGGAAACCTTTACCTTTACTTAATGTTTTTTAAAAGTTATACAATAATGCCATTAAAAAGTTGTAGGAAATTTCTAGAGAAGTGCTATTTGTAGGAATCTCTAGGTCTTCCAGTGTTATTATCAATTTCCAATGGAAGTTGACCATGGAATCATGTTGGAGAATCTAAACAGGGGTGCTCACACTTTTTCAGCATGCGAGCTACTTATAAAACAACCAAGTTAAAATGATCTACCTACCCACTACCCCGTTAAAAAAATGAGCCATAAAAATAAACATGCAAAATATTTGGAAATTTTTTTCAGTGAGAGCCATATAATATATTTTAAGTCTGAATTCAACTAAATGTGAGTATAATAAGCCTCTGAATTTATTCATAATAATAATGATGATAATATTCATTCAGCCTCTGCTACTACTACTACTAATAATAATAATAGTAACAACAACAATAGGTTCCTAGAGTAGAAGGAGACCTCCAAGGGCCATCCAGTCTAACCTCCTTCTGCACCTGGGTGGTGTCGGGATCCTGCGGGGCGGGACTGAGCCTTTCTCCCACCCTACCTGCGATCTACCAGGACGCCCTACGCGATCTACCAGTAGATCGCGATCTACCTAATGAGCATCTCTGATCTAAAGGTTCCTAGAGAGTACATATTAATCAAATCTAAGAGTATGTCAATTGCAATAAATGGGACTTAACTGGGTGGTAACTAACAAGACTCATTCATCTCTGTAGTTATAGTTTCCCCTAAAAGAACCCCAAACTTTACAAGGAATTCTCCATTTCTGATACCAAAGCAGCCAGTCTCATATTATCTTGAACAAAAGAAATTACTTTTGAGATCAAGTTTAAATCTGTGAGGTAGACGAGCTGATCTTGGTCAAGGGCACAAGAGGTGACCATGGTCTGCTCACCTACAACTAGGAAAGAAAGGAAGGGACACTTGGCTATGGATCTGCCAGGCCTTGCCATCTGGCACGCCAATTCCATCAAGGTCTGCAGTGTTTCTGTTTCCTCATTAGAGATTTAATCAGTAACAATGCGCATCCCGGCCAAACATTCTGTAGTCACAGGTTGGATTTTGATAGAGTGGAACAGCTTAGCTGAAATGCTTTCCAAAGATCAAATAAGGAAGCTGCCAGGATTTGTTTTTTTAGTTTTTTGAATGAAGCAGATACAACATGAGCAAAATAAAAATGAGGGAAGGAGTAATAGTCCAGGATTCACAGTCCAGCATTAGGGAATGAGGCAGAAGGTAAGAGAGAAGGACAAAGTACTGTGTTCCCTCACTTACGGCGGGTGTTCCATTCCAGGACCACCCGTGATAAGTGAAAATCTGCAAAGTAGGGATGCTATATTGTCAGAGCTATGTGTGATTAATGGGAAATTTAAATTGTGTGTTTAAAGCTGGTAACATTCCAGCTTCATGAGGGTATGCTCGAATTCTGACCACCAGGGGAGCTGTTGCTTCACCATCCACTTGTGACACCGATAGATTACTTCCTCATTCTTTTGCACGCTGCTGGAGATCTTTATGGAGTCATAAATTAGTCAAATTAGCCTCCCCGTATAAATGGTACCTGAATTTCCTACTTGACAGATGCAACTGTCTTTTATTTATTTGTTTATTTATTTCCATAATTTCTACCCCACTTCTTCTCAACCCCTGAGGGGGGACTCAGAGCAGCCTAACAACGGCAATGATTCGATGCCACATAGTTTACATATAATAAAAGCGCCTCTCCCCAAGGCTCGGGGCGGTTTCCAACACAATAAAATTACACAAACAGCCTAAAAACATCATAAAAACATTCCTAAAAACAATCACATATGTCATAAAACATCACATAGATCAGAATACGACCGATCTACAGACAGAGGCGGCATGGTTAGGTGGCGAGGTTTGATGTTCAGGTGCTAGTCAGTCGCCAAATGCTTGCCGAAATAGCCAAGTCTTGTAAGCCCTGCGAAAGGTCATCAGGTCCTGCAGGGCCCGCGTCTCGACCGGCAAAGAGTTTCACAAAGAGTTCTTAACCAGGCAGGCTTCAAACTCATGACCTTTGAGTAGCGATTTTAATGCAGCTGACTCCCAACCAGCTGTGCCACAGCCCGGTCCTTTAAAAAAAATCTGATGCTCCAAACGGACACAAAATCCTCACAATCATCTTCCTTTGGAGTTCATTGTAGGGGAGAAACCAATCTGTTCTGTAGCTTAGGAAAATGATTTCTAGGGCTCGCCACATACATAGGGGATGCTGGGCATCAAAGCCTAAAGTTAACTAAATTAAGCTCTGAACAGTTTACACTTTTCCCAAGTAGTTTGGGAAGTTGGAGAGAGACTTGGCTTTGGTTTTCTTTTCCTTTTTTTCGAGGTCTCTGGCAGAAATTGTTGAGATGCAATCTGTCAACCAAGGCTTCTGCTTTGTTTGTTTGATTTATTAAAGTGATGTCAAGCCTCTTGTAACTAATTGTTTTCCTGGTAATTATTGGCTATTCCCCAAACAACCATTAATTGGACTTTTCAAGGCTGGCTTTTTAACCAATGTGCTCAACGGAGGCCTTCGATGTCGGTGTGGATGCTGTCAAATCATCTTTTTTTTTTTTTGCTGAAAGGTCTGTCTGTTTCTTTCTTTTTCCCCCTTTCTTTCTTTTGTCAGCTCACAGTTATGTCAAAATTGGAAAAGCCAGAGTGAGCGTGCCCGATTGTTTCCTAGGTTTTGTGACAAATGCTACGGAGACAGTAGTCTCTTGGAAACATTTCTTGATTTACTTCTGTAAACACTGTTGTAATGATCCGCTGATCTTGAGGGGCAGGCATTAATCCTTCATACAGAATGGTAGGGCAGGAAACATTGTCAAGGGGGTGAAGTTCATGAGCCAGAGCCTATTTTGAATAGCAAGGGGGGTAAAGCCCTGCACCAATGGAAGACTGTGTCGCTGGTTAAATGTCAACTCTTTTGGAGCAATCCATCGTAACAATAATCTCAGCTTCCCTTGAGATGATACAACATGAATCCTTAGAAAAGGAAATTGTAGTGTGCATGTCAAAAGTAGAACACAACAGGTGCTGAAGAAATATCACAAGTAGACTGTTAACAATATCAATTATATTCAGGATAAAGCCACTTCATATACATTCGTAGGATAGACCACCTTGCCGCAAATAGGCTAGAGATATAGTCCCGGAAGTCCTTAAGTCCATAGTTTGGCTAAGTCCATAGTCCAAAAAGTGTGGTCAGAGGTAAACAAACAAGCGGTAAGTATATCCACGGTAAATCCCAGGTAGGTATAAATCCAATGGTAACAGTCTACACTAGGGGTGCTCACACTTTTTCAGCATGCGAGCTACTTATAAAAACAACCAGGTCAACATGATCTACCTACCCACTACTCAGAGAGCCATAAAAGCAAAATATTTGGAAATTTATTTTAGTGAGAACCATATAATATATTTAAAGACTGAATTCAACTAAATGCGAGTATAATAAGCCCCTGAATTTATTCATAATAATAATGATGATAATATTCATTCAGCCTCTGCTACTACTAATAATAATAATAGTAACAACAACAATAGGTTCCTAGAGTAGAAGGAGACCTCCAAGGGCCATCCAGTCCAACCTCCTTCTGTTATAAAGAAAAACACAATCAAAGCATTCCTCACAGATGGCTATTCAGCCTCTGATAATAGCAATAACAACAATAATAATAACAATGGGTTCCTAGAATAGGAGGAGACCTCCAAGGGCCATCCAGTCCAACCTCCTTCTGCACCTGGGTGGCGTTGGGAGCCTGCGGGGCGGGACTGAGCCTTCCTCCTGCCCTGCCTACGATCTACCAGGATGCCCTACACGATCTACCAGTAGGTCACGATCTACCTAATGAGCACCCCTGGTCTACACAGTCGCTCGAGATGGTAATCCAAACGTAAATCCGTATGAGAATTCCGAGGACGTGGGGGTCGCAGATATAGCATCTCCCGTGCAAATGCGGATTATCAGAGGGCCGACGGCATGCAGTTGCTTCAATACGTACCATACGGAGTGTTCCGTCCTCCAGACGTTTCATATGCATTGCCCCATAGTTTTGTTTAAAAAGGGAGCATTTTTCCTTTTGCATTTTTTCCTGGGACTGTTCCAGGCACACTGGCACCCTGCCTGTTAATTATTAGCAGGGTTGCAGCCTGGTGCAGAATTTTCCGCCTAAAGCTCTGCAAATGTATCTTTTTAGTTGGTGTCCGCCCCTTTTTCTTCCTGGGGATTGGCCTCCATTTTGGAAAGTGCTGCAGTTCCTTTCAGAAAGGGAAGGAATTCAGATGTGTTTTTGGCCAGCCAGGATTGGCTCCGAAAGGGTCACCGTAAGTACTGCGTGCAAACCTGCGTGCTAACCTGCATGCTGACCTGCTTGCTGAGTGCTGATTGCTATTTGCTTGACCAATAGCTGGGGGGACTGCTGGAGCCAGATAGGTTTATGGTACCTTGCAGAGACTGGCTTTGCATGCTGTATAGGATAGACATCTGGTTACCAGCCCAGCTTTAGGTCACCTTTGGACTGGTCTTAGGTTTAGAGGGGGGAAGGAGTGGTTCCTTCAACCAAACACCTAGGACCAGGGTGGGAAATATCGGGTTTCCTGCCATCCAAAGGGAAGCAGTAGGAATCTTTTGAGTAACAACCCAAGGCATTTCCAGTCTGTTTTTTTTTTGCAACCATTAAGATGTGCCAAGTCCTGCAAAGACTTTGTTATTGAATAAACTGTTTGATTTTCAACTTTAATTTGGAGTGTTTTTTGGGTTGCCAGACCACCTAGCCTTTTCAGCAAGCGCTCTGCAGTCCACCAGGTAGAAAGGACAACACATCTGCCAGTTTTAATTTTAAACAGACCTGGTGTGACGGCATATGGAGTATTTCTTATAGCATAACCTCACTATAGGAAATACTCTGTATGGTACGTATTAACTCAAGGCTATTTGGTGTAACTCTTAAATATGCTGCTCCTCCGATACTGTGTAATGTTATATTTATCTTTTAGATGTATTGGATGTCTTAATGTGATTATTTTGTGCCTTGAAGAAGCTAATGGGAAATGGTTTTTGGCCGCTATTGCAGCAACTGCATGCCGTCGGCCCTCTGACTTAGCCAAACTATGGACTTAAGGACTTCCGGGACTATATCTCTAGCCTATTTATGGCAAGGTGGTCTATCATCAAACGTATGTATATGAAGCAGCTTTATCCTGAATATGATTGATATTGATATTGTTAACAGTCTACTTGTGATATTTCCTCAGCACCTGTTGTGTTCTACTTGGTACTTTAGCCTGCTCGTTGTTGTTTAAGTGTGCATGTCAGCACAGAGAAAATTTAGGATTTGCATTGGACAGACTGCATCAGCTCTAGTTTCTTAGATATGGTTATCACGATTTTCTATGGCCAGTTGAAGACTTGTATACAGCATATGTTCTGTATCTCATAAACTAGAGCCGAAAGGGGGAAACTGGTGCCATTTTTTCAGTCAACAGATCAACCATACACAGAATCAGATCCTAACGCATGAGTGTGTGTTGGCCGGTGTAACCTGATCATATCATCCGTCTGAGGGCTTTACTGTTCTTCCACTTCTTCCAAAATGATACATACTTGAAATGCTTTCCTCCAAAACGGTTCCGGCCCGGCTTACCTATTCGAACATATCTCTCCTTACTAGGCTTGATTGAGCCCAAAAAAAGGTTCAAACCCCGATTTGGATGTAGGGAGCGCTGGTGGTTCGATTCAGAATTGAGTTCCAAATTTTTCTTTACATTTAAAAAAAATCCAAATTGGTTTCTTAATTTTTAGGTAATGCACAACAAATGAAGGAAATAACAATCAGCCAAGACTTGAAAGTATGGGATTTGTAGTGGTTTTTAAGGCAACGCACAGCAAACAAAGGAAATAACAAACAGCCTTGCCCTTTTTGCCTTGGAAGCTGATTTCACAACTTTAGGAAGGAGAGTTTGTGTTCAAAGAGTGGCTTGAATTGATGGGAGATCTAGTTCTTTTGTGGCAATGTGCAACACAAACTAAAAAAGGCTGAGGCCAGATAGACCTGCTACAATGTTGGCTTTTAAAAATGTTGGAGTGAGTGCTTTGCTTCCTCCGTGTTGCTCTTTCCACCCACGTCATTCACCCACACACTACCCTCGCGGTGCCCACCAAACCCCAACAGCAACAACACACAAGTGGCAAGGCAGGCTGCCCAGCCAGGCAGGTAGGCAGCCAGGCATGGCAGGCAACAGCCCTTCTCCCAGCCCTTCTTCTCTGCTTGCTTGCTTGCCCACCGTCCTCTTCTTCCAACCTCCTTCAACACAACCTCCCTCCCCTTTCCCTTTCTATTTCCCTTTCCCTTCTCACTTCCCATCTCCGAATGAGCCTCTGAGCCATGTTCTCCCCCAAAACTTCTCCCCTGATTGGCTGAGAGGCAAGGAGCCTCCCAGCATGCAAGCTGCTTGCCTCCCAGCAGGCTAGTAGAGGGCTGAAAATATGCCGAATCATTTCTGACTCACTTCATGAGTCGTAACAAAAATGGCGGAAAAAGCTTCGGAAGGGCAAAGGGACTTCCAGTTTTTAAAAAATGCTTCGAAATCGCGTCAAAAAAGTAATTTTAACGAAATTATTATGAGCAAGGAGTTATCTGACACATCTCTATCCATGCCTACTCCTTACGAACCATCCAAAAATTTAAGATCATCTGGGGAGGCCCTGCTCTTGATCCCGCCTTCCTCCCAGGCGCGCTTGGCGATGAGAGACGGGGTCTTCTCAGTGGTGGCCCCTCGGCTGTAGAACTCCCTCCCTAGGGATATTAGATCGTCTCCCCTCCCTCCTGACCTTTGGGAGAAGAGTAAAAACCTGGCTGTTTGAGCAAGCTTTTGGTAACACGGTTTAATTAGATAAATATAGCATGATGAAATAACGAACACAGAATGGCTTAGACCAGTGATTTTCAACCAGTGTGCCACGGAACACTAGTGTGCCGTGAGAGATCGTCAGGTGTGCCGTGGGAAATTATTTTCGAACTTCATTCATATATAAACTATAAGACGCATCTGTCCCTTTAAGAAATGGAACAATAGCATTCTCGCGTCACCTAAGGAGATGTGAGAGTGCTATGGTCGTAACATCTTGGATTTGCTCAGACGCGGATAAGTAAACAAAGTTAGAGTTCATGCTGCAGCTGCGCATCAAGTGACAGTGGCAATTTGGGATCACAGCAAGACAAGTGAGTGACAGTGATGGAGACATTTTTGAAAATATATAAGTTTTTGAGAGTGAGTGCATAAATACATTTTAAAACATATTAACTATATGTATTACTGTGTTAGAGTGTCATTTTGTGTCATTTTGGTTGGTGGTGTGCCCCAGGATTTTGTAAATGTAAAAAATGTGCCGCGGCTCAAAAAAGGTTGAAAATCACTGCTTAGACCAGTCTTTCTCAACCAGTGTGCCATGGCACATGCCATGACGGACCTCCTGCTGTGCCGCGAGAAAAGCTCTCTGCCCCCCTTCCTCCCCCCCTTCTGCCGAACTTCTGCTGCTTGGGGGAGGGGGAGGAAGGGCCGGGCAGTGGCGAAGAAAAAGAAGAAGGGGCCAGGGCGCCGCCTCCTTCGACCATTTCCCCAGCCAGCCTCCAATCCGCCATGACTCCCACCATGACTCTTGCCCCTCGCTCGCTGAAGCCGCATGAAGGAGGAGCCCCACCCACTGAAGCCCGTCCACCGCTCATGCTCCTCCTCTGTAGGAGAGGTGAAGCTGGGGGGAGGGGCGGGGCATGGCACGGCCTGGCTCTGCCCCCTCCCCTGGCTTCGGCACTCCCAGCAGCTGCTCCAGCCTTGAGGGGACAGTGCTAAGCCAGCATTGTGCTGGCTCTGGCACCGCTGGCTTGGCACTGCCCCCTCAAGGCTGGAGCAGCTGCTGGGAGAGGTGAAGCTGGGGGTAGGGGGCGGGGCATGGCACAGCCTGGCTCCGCCACCTCCCCAGCTTTGGCACTCCCAGCAGCTGCTCCCAGCAGGCCACCAACCCCAGCCGTTATTTACTGTGTTAGAGTGTCATTTTGTGTCATTTTGGTTGGTGGTGTGCCCCCGGATTTTTTTAATGTTAAAAGTGTGCCGCGGCTCAAAAAAGGTTGGGAAACACTGGCTTAGACGATGCAAATGGATAAGGAGTCGAACTGGTAGACATTCATGGTTATAGTTTTAATTGGTTTTTATATGGATTTTTATTAGGTGATATTCCATGTTCTTAATGTATGTATGTATGTTTATGGCATCTAATTGTTGCCAATCCGTATGCCGCCCTGAGTCGCCATCGGGCTGAAAAGAGCTAGACAAAAATGCTGTAAATAAATAAATAAATAAATGTTCCACATGGACAAGAGTTTCCAAGGACCTAGCTTGCATACTGACACATACACGATTCACTTTCAGAGCATGGGCATGGTTGTTGATAGACATGTTCTTCCAAAGATCAGGGCATTCCCCCATCCTTCCCTTTTCTTTACACTTTGATTATTTTTTGTATAATGTCTCACACAATGCCGTTGATTTTAAGACATCCCTTAACTGTGCTTTTGGAAAGCCTTTGCATGATGACGACTGTCCTTAATTGGATGCAGCGTGCCAACGGGGCGCACGGCAGGCTTCTCTGAAATGAAAGCCCCTCAGATGCTTCCCATAACTTCCTATCTCTTTGAGCTTTTGAATGCTCCCTCTCCTGGCTTGCAGACTATTAGGATTTTTATTATTATAGAGATGTAAAACTCCGGGATCTGTGAGGAAGCAGAGGGAGAGGCATACGGAACTAGAACATTTTTCACCCCAAATAATGTAATAGAGTGAGACTGCTCAGCTCCAAGGCTAGACAAATTGCTTTCTCCTCACTTTGTTGTGAACCTCAACCGTCTAGTATTACCACAGGCACAAAGTGAAAGGCTTCGAATCAGATTTAGTACAGGTTGAGAGTCATGCAGAAATCCAGAATTGTCCACATGAGTGACTCAGATCGGGACATCTTTATTTTCAGAAAATAAAGATATCCCGATCTCAGTGTATACAGACTTTGTTTCATGCGCCATAGTATTAAATATATTGTGTATAAAATAACCTTCAAGGTATGCATGAAACAGAAATGAATTTGGTGTTTTGACTTGGGTCCCTCTTCCAAAATAGCTCAATTTGTATAGCCAAAGATTCCAAAATCCAATAATAATAATAATAATAATAATAATAATACTTTATTTCTAACCCCATCCATCTCCCCAAAGGGGACTCGGAGCAGCTTACATAGAGCTGTGCCTGAGCAATAAATCACAGAAAATATCAAAAACATCAGAAAACAATATACACAATAAAAACAATAAACACAATAAAGAATACATCTTTGAAAATACAACAACAAGGATGAATCTAAAACAGAAACGACAGGGCAAGCCACATGTACATATAAAGTGTTTAAAATGCAGGGGAGATAACTGGAGTAGTGTCAAAACATAGAGAATCATATGGGGGGGGGGAGAGGTCTCGGCAAAAACGGGGGCATTTGGGAGTCTAATCTCCAAAGGCCCAGTGGAAGAACCAGGTTTTCAGTTGTTTTTTAAAGGATTCCAGTGAGGGGGCATTCCTAATCTCTCCCAGGAGGGAATTCCAAAGTCGGGGGCCACAGAGGAGAAGGCTTTCTCCCTAGTGCTCACAAGCCTGGTCTGTAAGACTGGCAGGGGCGAAAGGAGGGCCTTCCCTGAAGAGCGAAGGGCTCGAGCTGGTTCATGGGAGGAGAGCCGGTCACGAAGGTAGGCGGGTCCTAAACCATTTAGGGCTTTATAGGTAATCACCTGCACCTTGAATTGGGCTCGGAAAATAAACGGCAGCCAGTGGAGCTCTTTAAACAGGGGGGTTGACTGCTCCCTGTAACCTGCCCCAGTTCTAAATCTGGCAGCCGAGCGTTGGACAAGTTGAAGTTTCCAGGCTGTCTTCAAGGAAAGCCCCATGTAGAGCGCATTGCAGTAATCCAATGTAGAGGTAGCCAAGGCGTGGACCACCATGGTCAAGTCAGACTTCACGAGGTATGGTCGCAGTTGGCGCACGAGTTTTAACTGTGCGAAGGCTCTCCCAGCCACCGCCGACACCTGAGCATCAAGCATCAGCGCTGAATCTAAGAGAACCCCCAAACTGCGGACCTGTGACTTCAGGGGGAGTGTAACCCCGTCCAGCACAGGTTGCCACCCAAAAACCCCAACCCAGAATGGTAAACGAGCTTTCCAAGGTACTTGTAGCATATTGGACAGCTCAGTTGAAGTTCAGAGTAAAAGTGGCAGGAAAAGCTTCCCTCTTCTGACTGATTAATCATAGGGCGGAATTGTTTATTTGTATATCTTTGGGCTTTTGAGACAATAGTGGAGTGGAAAGAGCTTCAGAGAGGTATAAAGCTTCAGAAATATCCAGGATAGGAATGGGGGATACTTTACTGAATGTATGATGGAAACAGGAAGTCATGGATAATAGTGAACCCTATTGAAATGAACAACTTCTGAAACAACTTACATCAAGGGAACCACTGACCGCATAAGGAAGCTGATGAAGAAACACAACCTACAAACTATCTACAGACCCACTAAGAAAACCCAGCAAATTATTTCACTTCTGCAGGAGTCTACCATATACCGTGCAGCCATGGACAAGTCTACAGAGGGACCACCAAACGCAGCAGCATTTCCCAAACACGAATCAAGGAACACAAAGGGCACTGCAGACTAACTCAACCAGAGAAGTAGGCCATAGCAGAGCACTTGATGAACCAACCTGGACACGGCATATTATTTGAGAACACAGAAATGCTGGACCACTCTCACAACCACCATGTCAGACTACTCAGAGAAGCCATTTAAATCCACAAGCCTGTCGACAATTTCAACAGAAAGGAGGAAACCATGAAAATGAATTCCAGGCAATAATTAATCAGGGTCAGTTAATACCTCCCAACAAAGGATCTCACAGGCAGCAATCATCCAGGCTTTGAAGGTTCAAGGCTATTCAGTGCCAATCAAGGTGGCCAGTTGCAACATTCACACTTGCCTCAAGCAGACAAGAGTTCTTTATCCCAACCTGGATGTTATTCCACATATATAAAAACCCCACATGCCTAGTTTCCAAAGACCTCACAACCTCTGAGGAATGTGGCGCAGCTGGCTAAGTATCAGCTGCATAAGATCTCTCTGACCAGTAGGTCATGAGTTTGAGGCCTGCCCAGGTCGAGGTGGGTGCTCGACCTTAAGTGTAGCCTGCTGTCGACCTTTGCAGCCCGAAAGACAGTTGCATCTGTCAAGTAGGAGAAAAAGGTACCACATTAAGTGGGGAGGCAAATTTTGACTGAATTATGAGGCCATTAAAGAACTCCAGGAACACTAAGGAATGCGGAAGGAACAACAAGGGATGCTGAGAGATGAGGAGTGCGTTAGCTCCCCCTGGTGGCCAGAGTTTGCCTCTGTTCGCCTATATGTTGTGTATGTGAAAAACAGCAGGAATTGTCTGCTAGTATGTGTACCTGTAATCCGCTCTGAGTCCCCTTCGGGGTGAGAAGAGCGGAATATAAATAAAGTAAAAAAATAAATAAATAAACCTCTGAGGATATCTGCCATAGATGTGGGCAAAACATCAGGAGAGCATGCTTCTGGAACATGGTCATACAATCCGGAAAACTCACAGAAACTCAACTTCTGAAAGATTTTACTATACAGTGACCACAGAAAACCTACACATTTTCTAGAATTGAATCCTTCCTAGGAATTTTCTGTGTCCTCCAGAGCAACTCTGTTGCAACATTCGGTGGAAACATATCACAGAATCATCTGGAGAAATTAGAAAATTCCTAAATAGGATATATTTTGCCAGATGTGAGTAGGCGAAGCCACATATACTGGTCCTGCAGTATACTGTACTGTAAATGGCATTCATTTAAAGGCACATAAGAAGCTTGGTCATGGGAGTTAAGGGTATACAGCGACAGGGCTTAAGCATAATATTAATGGCACCTATTTTCTTTGCCATCTCCCACAGGAGCACTTTGGCAACACAAAATGGGAGAAGAAGAGGTATTCTAAGGAAGTGGGGATGAACACTTTGCAGTAATAACCGTTATTTGTATCGTCATTGGATATTGCAAAATGTGAGTTTTCAAAGCAATAACCGGACTGTCGCCATCAACACTGTCCAGTTAAAGGGCAATTTCTGGGATGGTGGATCCAGAGAGAGAAGAACAGGCAGACAGTAAATAAAATTCATTCCCTATCCTTATTACTCATTTCCTAATCTGATTGCATTAAATGCACACAAAAGGCTCGTCTGAGGCGAGAGAAAGAAACCGATAATTGTCATGGGAGCAATTGATGAAAAACACTGATGAAGGCTTTCGGGGACATCTCAAAGCCAGTTTCTTTCTTTGCTAAAGTCGCTCCTCCATCTTCTACCTTTCCCGAGAGTTTCATTTCCCCTCCGAATGAGCTCCTGAGAAGTCAGGAGTGGCAATATATCTTATGCCGATCTGGGCTACAAAACACATTATACACTCTGGGACGAGGGCGACGAGTTCGGCTGCAATCCCTCGCAAGCACAGTATGTGCTACTGAACACAAGGCTTGGCTTCAAGAAAGTACTGGTTTTCCTTTCCATTTTTTAAAATCACCATCTCAGGAGATCAGTATTTGAGACCAAGACAGAGAGTAAACATATGTTGTTGCATGACAGCTTCCCAGTATTTCTCCCTATTGGCTACACTGGTTAAGTTTGCTGGGCGTTATATTCTTGTGAAATCTGGAGAGCCGTATGTGATTCCCATCTAGTTTGTAAGCCCTGCTATAAGACTCCTCTCAGCACCTACTCTAAATGGTAAGTTCTAAGATTTGGAGATTTTTTTAATTTTTATTTATTTATTTCCAACATTTCTACCCCGCTCTTCTCAACCCCCAAGGGGGGACTAACAAAAGGCACAATTTGATGCCCACACAGTAAAATACAATATAAAAACCAAAAACATGCAGCATTAAAATACATTGAAATACAATTAACATTAACACATCACACACAGTCACTTAAGTTAAAAACAGTGTTCCATCCATAACAGGGGCATTGAGCCATCTCCATCAACTTGCCCTTACAAATCCAGTCCAAAGTGCTGCATTGTGCTAATGCGCAAACGCCTGGTCCCACAGCCAGGAGGGATGTGGTCGATCGTATGTCACTTAGGAGCATTCCACAGACGGGGAGCCACCATCGAGAAGGCCCTCTCTCTCGTCCCCACCAACTGCATTTGAGAAGTAGGCAGGAGTGACATCAGGGCCTCCCCGGACGATCTTAAATTATGAGGTGGGACGTAGGGGCTGATGCGTTCGGACAAGTAAGCTGGGCCAGAACCATATAGAGCTTTAAAGGTCAAAACCAGCACTTTGAATTGAGCTCGGAAGTGGGCAGGCAGCAAGTTGAGCTGACACAACAGGGGGGTGGTATGTTCCCTGTATGTAGCTCCAGTTAGTAATCTGGCTGCCACCCGTTGGACTAATTGTATTTTCCGAACTGTCTTCAAAGGCAGCCCCATGTAGAGTGTGTTGCAGTAATCTATTCGGGATGTGACCAGATTGTGGACGACCATAGCCAGATCAGACTTCCCATCTGCTTTCATCTTTCATGACAGTTAAGGGTGCAGGTTCCCTGCGAAAGTCAGAAAAAGTCAGAAAGCCGGAGGTAGAAAAGATCAGTATATAAAAGTTTGAAATAAATAAATGTAGGCCTTCTGTCTTTAATAAGTTTGAGAGAACATTTCTCTAGGCCAACGTTTCTCTAACTGGGGTAGGGACCCTTGGAAGGAGGATCATGAGGAGGTGCCAGAAGGGTTGCAAAGACCATCACAAAACACAATATTTTCTGTTGGTCATGAAGGTTTTGTGGGGTTCAGAATGCTCTTTGATTGTAGGTGAACTATAAATCCCAGCAACTACAAATTCCTAATATCAAGGTCTATTTTCCCCCAAACTCCACCGGTGTTCACATGTGGGCATAATGAGTATTCATGCCAAGTTTGGTCCAGATCTATCATTGTTTGAGTCCACAGTGCTCTTTGGATGGAGGTGAACTACATCTCCCAAACTCAAGGTCAAGACCCACCATGTTTGTTTTTTATAATGCTAATGCGTGAATATGGAAAGACCAGCATCAAACAGAGTGCTATGAAAGCTGACGAGGTCTCTGAGAGCATGAAGGGAAACAAAAACAGGAGAATAACGCAGGCAGAGGTCTTTAAACATTTAGGTCAGTCTGCTGATTAAAAAACAATACAGCCTCCCCCAAACCAAAATGCATGCAAGTAAATAATAAACTTGAGAACATCAGAATAATGCAGTAAATCAGTTTACTCACAAATTCTTGCATGAAGGTGATCATACAGGTAAAATCTTGAGTTTCATGTAATCCAAAATATATCCAGGGAACTACATTTGACCTGAGGTACAAATAGGCCACTATAGCATGCTGGAACGCTACATCTCCAACATGCAAAGGAAGAACAAAGAGAGATTAATAAGAGTGAAGAGTGGAGAAAACCACACAACTAAAGTCAAAAGACCAGGGGTCCCTTTTATGACCCAAGCAGGGGTCTACTTGAGAGATACCACACAGTCAATGTCAACCATCTCTCTCTATGATATCCCAGCATGCAACTTTATGATGGGCAACAAAATGGTTGGAATGTTAGTGTGTTAGCTTTCAGCAACAAGACATGGTGACTAGAGAAAAAGGGTATATCTCTAAATCAGCGTTTCCCAACCTTTTTTGAGCCGCAGCACACTTTTAACATTTAAAAAATTCGGGGGCACACCACCAACCAAAATGACACAAAATGACACTCTAACACAGTAAAGAACGGCTGGGGATGGTGGCCTGCTGGGAGCAGCTGCTGGGAGTGCAAAGCCAGGGGAGGGGAGGAGCCAGGCCGTGCCCGCCCGCCCCCTCCCCCAGCTCTCCCAGTAGCTGCTCCAGCCTGAGGGAGTATTAGTGCCTAATCAGCAGTGGCAGAGCCAGCATAATGCTGGCTTGGCACTGTCCCCTCAAGGCTGGAGCAGCTGCTGGGAGTGCCGAAGCCGGGAAGAGGTGGTGGAGCCAGACCATGCCAAGCCCCGCCCCCTCCCCCCCATCTTCAGCTCTCCCACAGAGGAGGAGCATGAGCAGTGGACGGGCTTCAGTGGACGGGGCTCCTCCTCCACGTGGCTTCAGCGAGCGATGGGCGAGAGTCATGGCGAGAGTCATGGCGGATTGGAGGCTGGCTGGAGAAACGGCCGAAGGAGGTAGCGCCCCGGCCCCTTCTTTTTCTTTGCCACCGCCTGGTCCTTCCTCCTCCTCCCCCAAGCAGCAGGAGTTCGGCAGGGGGAGGGGGGAGGGAGGGGGGCAGAGAGCTTTTCTCGCGGCACAGCAGGAGGTCCGTCATGGCACACTACTGGGAAACACTGCTCTAAATGTATGCTTGATTGTAAAAATAATCCAACACACCAAAACCTTCCAGTATTTTCTGTTGGTCATGGGAGTTCTGTGTGCCAAGATTGGTTCAATTTTATCGTTTGGTGGAGTTCAGAATGCTCTTTAATTGTAAGTGAATTATAAATCTCAGCAACTAAACTCCCAAATGACAATATTAACCCCCCCCCCAACCCACCAATATTCAAATTTGGGTGTTAATTAATTTCGTCATTTGGCAGTTGTAATTGCTGGGATTTATAGTTAACCTACTATCAGAGCATTATGAACTCCACCAGTGATAGAATTGGGCCAAACTTCCCACATGGAACCCCCCTTACCAACAGACAACACTGTTTTCTTATGGTCTTTGGCGACCCCTCTAATATCTCCCTCGCGACACTCCCCAGGGGTCCCGAACCCCAGGTTGAGAATTGCTGATCTAGCTGTTCACTTGTTTGAATACTAGTCACTCTACAATTATACGCTGTTTATTAATAATACTATTTTATAGGGGTGAATATCTCCAATTTAAATACTTTGAAACCCATTAATATTTCGTATTTGAAATTATTTTGACCCTATATCGACCCTCGGCGTCCAACCCGGAAGTGAAGTTTCGAAACCGAACCCGGGATCACCATATTTTGTAAAGGGTACATTATTAGGTCATTTTTCCCCTCCTCAGTTCTCAACTCGCGAAAGGAGACTGGAGGGCAGCAGCACCTGCTCCCGTTCTTCTCTCGCCAGCTGAGAGCTGAGGCGGGCACTTTGGAAGCAGCCCGGCCAAGCTTTCCTCCTGTTCCCCAGGCTCTCCCTCACAAGCGGAGGGAGAGCCTGGAGAACAGGAGGAAATTCCTCAGAATCTCGGAGTTAGTTCTCAGCAGGGAAGGAGGACGCGAGGGGATGCCCTCCACACCTCCTTCCCTGCTAAGAACTAAAGCACGTCAAGCCTTGACACGGTTTAGGTCTTAGCAGGGAAGAGGGTGCGGACACTCCTCCTTCCCTGCTAAGACCTGAACCACGTCAAGGCTTGACATGGGTCCGTTCTTAGCAGGGAAGGAGGTGCGGACGCTCCTCCTTCCCTGGTAAGACCTAAACCGCGTCAAGGCTTGACGTGCGTTAGGTAAGACCTAAACTCAAGCACAGCAGGGAAGGAGGTGTGGAGGACATCCCCACCTCCTTCCCTGCTGAGAACTAACAGGAAATAATAACGAATTTTTGTTAATAATTACGTTTCCATAATGAAATTTTACAGAAATTTTTTGGAACAATTTCTATATCGAACCACCGATGACAATTCCCCCCCACGCGAGTTTAGAAACAAATTTTTGATGGATCAACCACCCCTACTATTTTAGACATTGTGTTTACTGGTGAATATATTTTGTGTACATAGTGAATGATTCTTTCAATAGCATTCCTTTTTCCTTTTCTGTCAAAATTATCATTTTAGTGGCAAGGTTAGATTTGTCTCTGTGACGGATGAGAGTTTTGCGACGGGTGGAGGAGGGATTTAATGATGTGAGCCATGACTTTATTCTCCTCATCAATGTAAACGTGGGATTATTTACAGCATTAAAAAAACCCATCCTGGTGGATCTTGTTTAATTAAGCTTATCGCCGCAAACCTGATCCCGTTTCCCAATGGATTAATGTAACTAATTCAATATCCGTTCTTAAGAAGCATCCCAATAAATGCCATGGGGTGTAATTCATGACAAGAGCCTCTAGTCAACCTCCACTTTATGAGACGAGTGCAACTGGGGAGGGGTGCGCATGTCCCACTCTTTTCCACTTCTGACCTAAAGAGCGGCTCACTTCCCTGTCTAATCCCGCCATCCTGCTCTGCATTACAAAGGAGTTATCTGTTCTTTGCTTACTCGCACTTAATTCTTGGATTGCTCCATTTACGGTGTGATGTGCCGTTGCATCCCTTTCATCTTGTTTGCTAATGCTTTGAATTGCCGTGTTCTTAATATCCTTGGTGTCACTAGGATTTTGTTTCAACGTTTGACAAAAATTACCTTTTTTTTGTCTGGGCTCTTCTTTTCTTTGCACCCAGGTTAATTTGTTAAAGAACACTTCTAGTTGGTATTAAATACTTGTCCTTGTTTCCTTTCAGGGGGGAAGAAGAGAAGTGGAAGTATAATTCTTTGAGAAAGAGGACTGTAGGGAAGGCCTGTTGTAAATAAAAGACCTGTGAGAGACATTGGGAACATTACTACACTGTATTACTTCAATATTACTTCTCCAGACGACTGACTTTGGAAAACCTAGCAAAAAACATTCATTCTGATTAGGAAGTAGAGCTGTCTGCCAACATGGTATATGCACACTTATTTTGTCCTCCCTCTCCCCACACCAGAGTTTTCTTTATATATACAGCTTTAAAAACACACAATATTTAGGAATGTTGTGAAATTAAATATTTTGACAAGGAATTCTCTAGAATCTCTCCAAAGAAGCCCACTTTGATTCTAGAGCAAAGATTTGTTTACATGCATGGCATACTTCAGTCACTAGATGGCACTGGACTTAGTTGTATCTCAGTGGACTAAGGAATTTCCTATTTCAGTTCAATCCTTTTTTCTTCCCAAGGGAAGTTATATTTATTTACATCATTTATATTCCACCCTTCTCACCCCGCGGGGGACTCAGGGTGGATCACAATACACATATACAGGCAAACATGCAATGCCATTTTGACATACAACATATATTAGACAGACATAGAGGCACTTTAACATTCCAGCCACCAGGAGGAGCCATTGCATTTCTTCATTTTTTGGTGTGTATTTCCTGGAGATTTATGGCCTCGTAAATCAGTTAAACTTAGCCTCCCCACACAAGTGGTACCTAAATTTCCTACTTGACAGATGCAACTGTCTTTTGGGTTGCAAAGGTTGACAACGAGCGACACAATTGGTTGAGAGCTCACCCTGACCCGGGCAGGCCTTAAACTCATGACCTTTTGGTCAGTAGAGATCTTATGCATGAGTTCGAGGCCTGCCCGGGTGAAGGTGGGTGTTCGACCTTTAAGTGTAGCCTGCTGTCGACCTTTGCAGCCCGAAAGACAGTTGCATCTGTCAAGTAGGAGACAAAGGTACCACATTAAGTGGGGAGGCAAATTTTGACTGAATTATGAGGCCATTAAAGAACTCCAGGAATGCTGAGGAATGTGGAAGGAACAACAAGGGACACTGGGAACGCTGAGAGATGAGGTGTGTGTCAGCTCCCCCTGGTGGCCAGAGTTTGCCTCTGTTCGTCTATATGTTGTGTATTGTGGAAACGGCAGGGATTGTCTGCTAAGTATGTGTACATGTAATCCGCTCTGAGTCCCCTTCGGGGTGAGAAGAGCAGAATATAAATAAAGTGTAATAATTATGCAGCTGACACCTAGCCAGCTGTGCCACATTCCCAGTGCCTAGATTTGTCTAGATTTTTCATTCAAATATTCTGCAAATCTTCCTTGGCCTTCAAACCTTCAAATATAAGGGACCATTAGTCCAGGAAAGTGCAATTGTTATCTTTAACAACAGGGAAAATACCCAGCAGTTTCCTTCATTAGTCAGTGAAAATCACTACAAATGTTCATATCTCCATTATCATTGATGTGTGCCCTCAAGCCAACTCTTTGGGTCTCTTTTTAGAAAGATGGATCTGGATGGTGGTGGTGGCAATAAGAGGAGAAGGACAACTCCCCAGAAACAGTTTATAGTGGCCTAGAAATCAGTTTTCTTGCTTAGACTTACAGGAGATTGTTTTACCATTGCTTTCATCTTGGAGTGTGAATTACCCAAGTTCACCCAGAGGATTTCCGTGGATGAGTAGGGATTTGAACCCTGGTCTCCCAGAGTCCTAGACCAACATTCAAGACACTGCATCATGTAGTCACCATTAGTTATGCTGTATATTCTGATACCCTCCAATACAGCCGATTTCCCAATGGTGACCCATCAAACATACCAGGCTAGGTCGGATTGTATTTCTTGTAAATGGAATTAGTCAATTAGCAATGTGACCCATCAAGCATACCCAAGATTGTATTTCTTGTAAATGGAATTAGTCAATTAGCAATGGCAACCTTGGAAGTTCTACCTGATCTTTATCTTAATTCACTTTCTTTCATTTCATATCCTCTACAGCAGTTATTGAGCAAGAGCTGCCAGGACTGCAGCACAGCACCTAAAGTTGTTTTTCAAGTTACTCCTGAATTGTGCCATCCCAAAGGCAATCCTATCATTAGAGTAGTCTAATTGGGAGGTAAACAGTATATGGATTATTTTGGTTAGGTTATCTCTGTCCAGGAAACGCTATAGCTATTGTGCCCGCTGGAGCTGATGCCGAGCACTTGTAGCCACAAAGTCCAATCTGGCTTCCAGTGATAGGGATGGATCTAAGAGTATCCCCAAGCTATGCACCTGTACTTTCAAAAGGAGTGCAACCACATCCAGGATAGCTACACTGTCCAATTCCAGGACATGAGAACCAGTAGCCACAGAGCCTCCATCTTATCAGGATTCAGCTTCAGTTTGTTGGCCCACATCCAGCTCATTACAGCATCCAGGCAATGGCCCAACACTTGCACAGCCTCAGCTGACTCCAATGACAAGGAGAAATAGAGCTGAACATCATCAGAATATTGATGGACCCCAATGCTAAGGCTCCTAATGACCTCATCCAGCAGCATCATGCAGATATTGAAGAGTATGGGGCATTTGTGCCCAGGTTTTTTTGGTCTTACAGGTGTTTGTGACCTTTGGGCCGGAGTGTCACCAGTATGCTGATGACACCCAGCTCATTCTGAGGATGGAGGGCTGGCCAGACTCCGTACCCAATAATTTCCATCGGTGTCTTGAAGCCATTACTGGAAGGCTGCGAGCCAGCAGGTTGAAGGTGAATCCGGCGAAGACGGAGATCCTTTGGCTGGGCCGCCCGGGTGATAGGGACATCCAACTGCAGACCCTGGATGGCGAGGCACTACGCACGTCATCATCAGTAAAAAGCCTGGGTGTCCATTTGGACCCTCTGCTGTCAATGGAGACTCAAATCTCCACTGTCAGCAGAACCGCGTTTTTCCACCTGCGACAGGCAAAACGCCTGGCTCCCTATCTGTCCTGGAACAACCTAGCCATGGTAATCCAAGCCACGGTCATCTCAAGGGTTGACTACTGTAACACTCTTTACATTGGCCTCCCTTTGTCCATGATCCGGAAACTTAAGCTAGTGCAGAATGCTGCACCCCAGCTGCTCGCGGGGGAGCCTATGAGCTGCCGTATAACACCAATTCTGCAGGATCTGCGCTGGCTGCCAAGGTGTTAGTTCTTACTTTCAAGGCCTTATATGGTCTGGAGCCAGGGTACTTATGGGATCGCCTGATTCCATATACCCCCCAAGATCATTACGTTCAGAAGACCAAAATCTTCTAGACATCCCCAGTGTGAAATCTTTTCATCTGACATCAACTAGGCGAAGGGCCTTCTTCGTCATCGCCCCGGTACTGTGGAATGCTCTGCCACCGGAGACACGGGCTCTCCGTAATCTAAATACCTTTTGCAGAGCATGCAAGACTCATTTATTTAGGCAGGCCTTTGAATGCTCGTGATTCTTCACTGTGTTTTATTGTGTTTTTACTGCGTTTTATCTATTATTTGTATCCGCTTAACTATGCTGTAAACCGCCCCGAGCCCCTGGGAGTGGCGGTGTATAAGTCTAATAAATAAATAAATAAATTCCCAGCAGCCCCAGCCAGCTTGACCAACTGTCAGGAATTTTGAGAACTGAAGTCCAAAGCACCTGGAGAACCACAAGTTGGGAACCACCAAAATAGGGGATATGGCCCTATATAATGTGATTGTGTACATTCAGTATTAGATGTGGCCATATATAATATGATTATGTACTCAGATAGTGATTCTCCATCTTTGATTCTTTAAGATTTGGGACTTTGGCTCTCAGAGAAACTTCCCGAACTAGCATGGCCCTAAAAGGCAGTCTTCTCACATTGCTATTTGAGATTGCTGTCCACATCTCGAAAGCAGATACTGAGAACTTGCCAAATTCATAAGGAAACACCAGTTCTTTTAATTGATAATTTGACTAAGGTACGAGGGTTGATTGAAAAGTAATGCCTCCTTTGTAACTCCTCAACAGTACTGGTATGTAGCAGGTACTGGCTTGTTCAGTAGATTCTCCTCTACAGCTCCATTTTGGCAGGAAGCCTTATCATTGAATGGTTGTATTGTTAAAATGTGAAGTATGGAACCCTGCACAGTCAGTCAGTCAATACGACTTAAGCAATGTGCAGTCATTGAATTCTTGACAGCAGAAGGTGTCACCCCCAAAGGATTCATTAGAGAATGCAAGCTGTTTATTGTGATTGTGTTGATGTGAGTACTGTGCGTCGCTGGGCGTGTAAGTTTAAAGATGTAGAGGTGGGAACATCTGACTTGCATGACAGAGAAAGAGTTGGACGTTGTGATGGCGTGGTGAGCACCACCTGCATGGAAAGTCTTGAGTTCTTAAAGGTTTGCAGTCTACACAGTTTGCAAGAGGTTTACTTGCATTGATTGGTCCTTAGCACCTGCCAGAAATCATTAGCAGAGCCCAGTTGAGTTTGTTCCGCCACTTTTTCCAGGGATCTGGGGAACAAGCTACTTTTACATTCCAGAGATTACCAGGACCCCTCATGTAAGGACATGTTTAAAAGGTTTGCCAGACCAGGCCCTTGGTCAGGCCATCTTTCATTACCAGCCTGATATCCTTGGAATTCAAGCAGAAGGCTCAACATATCAGTAGGCTGAGTAACTCTGGGGAGTTATAAGTGCCTCCAAACCAGTCATCTGGCCTCAACAGGAAGACTTTGTGGCCATCTGACTGGGGCTGTGAGTGTTCCTACCTCAAAGCCATTGGAAGAGAAAGAACTCAGAGAGCCTTCCGGCTAAAGCTTCGTGGACCAAAACAGCAAAGGAACTTTGAAGTAAGAACTTTTCTACCTTATTTTGGAGACTACCTCACCAGTTATTATTTTGGGGAAATTAAGCAAAGTGCCTGAGTGAAGTTAACTCATGTAATGGACAATAAAGCGTTTTGAGTTAACTAAAATGTTCTGTTTGGTTCTTGGAGCCCTGAGCCTTTAAAGGGAAGCAAAAAAGCAATCCCCTGAGATAAATAGACCACATCCTTGCCCTTTCACAAGGCATTGATAGCCCGGGAGCGACGGCACAGACGTCCTGTGACAGCAACCACCAAGTTTCACAAGCAAAAGGTTGGGAGGATTGATTCAGGGCAATCATTATATCTCTCAGAAATTTCAAGCCTAATCGGCATTTCACAAGAACATGTGGGTCACATTATTGCTTTGCTTGGCTGTCGGAAGATCTGTGCACGATGGGTACCCAGGATGCTGACACCTGAAATGATAGCGCACAGACTTAAAATTTGCCAGGAACCATGACGGCTTCAGAAAACTTGTTCATTGTTGACAGAAATGTATCCAGTTGTCTGGTGATTATATGGAAAAGTGAATCAAGGTAGTTAAACAGCACAGTCTAAGGATTATTTCTGCATTTGATTTATTGAAATATTCCCATCCAAACACAAGTAACGAAGGTGGAGGCATTACTTTTCATTCAATCCTTGTACTTTCACCATACCTTAGTTCAGTGTTTCCCAACCTTTTTTGAGCCGCGGCACACTTTCAACATTAAAAAATCCGGGGGCACACCACCAACCAAAATGACACAAAATGACACTCTCTCACACTAAAGAACGGCTGGGGGATGGTGGCCTGCTGGGAGCAGCTGCTGGGAGTGCCAAAGCTGGGGGAGGGGGAGGAGCGAGGCCACGCCATGCCACGCCCCCTCCCCAGCTTGGCTATCGGAAGATCTGTGCACGATGGGTACTCAGGATGCTGACACCTGAAATGATGGCGCACAGACTTGAAATTTGCCAGGAACCATGACAGCTTCAGAAAATGTGTTCATTGTGTGCAGAAATGTATCCAATTGTCGCCACGCCATGCCCCGCCCCCTCCCCCCACCTTCAGCTCTCCCACAGCTTCTCCAGCCTTGAGGGGACAGTGCCAAGCCAGCATTGTGCTGATTCTGCCGCCGCCGGCTTGGCACTGTCCCCTCAAGGCTGGAGAAGCTGTGGGAGAGCTGAAGCCGGGGGGAAGGGGTGGAGCCAGGCCGCGCCATGCACCGCTGGCCCCACCTCTCCCACAGCTTCACCAGCCTTGAGGGGGCAGCGCGAGCGAGGGGCGGGAGTCCTGACCCCCATCCTCGGCACCGCTCTCCGCCATGACTCCCGCCCCTCGCTTGCTGAAGCCACGCAAAGGAGGAGGAGTATGAGCGGTGGACGGCCTTCAGTGGGTGGGGCTTCTCCTCCTCGTGGCTTCAGCAAGCGAGGGGCAAGAGTCATGGTGGGAGTCATGGCAGATTGGAGGCTGGCTGGAGAAACGGCCAAAGGAGGTGACGTCCCAGCCCCTTCTTCTTTTTCTTCGCCGCCGCCCGGCCCTTCCTCCTCCTCCCCCAAGCAGCAGGAGTTCGGCAGGAGGAAGGGGGATGGAAGAGGGGCAGAGAGCTTTTCTCGCGGCACAGCAGGAGGTCCGTCACGGCCCACTACTGTGCCACGTCACAGCGGTTGGGAAACACTGCCTTAGTTAACATGCTGGTTAAACCAAACTTCTAAGCAGTCATCAGATTTGCTAGGAAATTATAGCAAGGCCCTTAAGAAAATGATGTTGATAGTACAAGGCAACTCTCTATTTCAGAAAGGAACAGAGAGGTATGTATCATTTCATGCTGCAAAATTCAAGGGCATATAGAAAAGCAGGAGTGTAATTATGTGATTTAATTAAATGATTAAGGTAGAGGTGAAATCCTTCATAAGAAGCAAGGCTGGGATTGTTTACTTTTGGAAGAAACTGGAGGAGAGAACGCATTATTTTAAAAACACATTGAGAAGGCCGGTTCTGGTTGCTTTGGAGGGCAATCCAATGATAGCAGGGAATCAATCCAAGTGAAAACAAGGGAAAGATTTCATTGCTGAATATTGAACAGCTTCAGATCAATTCCCCAAGGGCTGAAGGAGGCAGGAAACAGGAAACTTCTTTTATAGTCATACGTTCTATATATATAATTAGGTAGGCATATAGATAAAATAGATGATAGGTGACAGAGACGGATAGATCTAGAGATGTTCGTGCATATAGAAGGTTATCAACAACTGCTTGTGTTGCAAGTATTACAACTTGTTTGCATAGAGATTCCTCTCTGAGCCTCTGAATTGTCTTTCCAAGTCCTGACAGAATATTTCAGAGGGCATTCATCTTGTGAGATTAAAGGAGAAATTCTGACTTTCACTCAACAGTTGTCACTGGGCTAATTTGGTTGAAGAGACAGAAGTGCAGCTCCGTTTTCATTCGCTGCGCCGTATCTTGGAATTGCCTCTCTGAACATTTGCAGACTGCGCCTTCCTTCATTATTTTTACATTTCTATTTTTTTTTTAAGTCCTTTTTTCCCCCAAAGCTCAAACTATGTTCCTTCTTTTCTTCCATGTGTGGGCGAATGTGTACGCATTTATATTTTAGTTTGCATGTCTTTGGTAGGACCCACTGTTTTTGCTTGTTTTACTTGTAAAGTGCCATGTACGCTGATGATGCTGTATAAATAAACAACAACAACAACAGCAGCAGGAGGAGGAGGGCATTTAGAATGCTCAGCCAGAGAGCCCTAGTGTCTCACCGAACTACAAATCACAGGATTCCAGCTATAGCAGTTAAAGTGGAATCATAGAAATATAATAGTGTGGGGCAGTGTTTCCCAACCAGTGTGCCGTAGCACACTAGTGTGCCATGAGCGATCATCGGATGTGCAATGGGAAAATGGCACTCTCCCCCCTCCTAGCAGCCCCCTCACAGGTTTCCAAGAAGCAAATTGAGCCTCTCCGCGTGGAAATGTGGTTATTAAAAACTATTTAACTGGATTTTTCAAGAGCCCCGGAACTGTTTATAACAGCTTCATGACATCCATAGATAACTGGAAGCAAGTTTCACTCAGGGTGAAATTTCACAAAGGTCTGGAGAACAAGCTCTATGAGGAGCAGCTTGAAGAGCTGGTCATGTTTAGCCTGAAGAAGAGAAGGCTGAGAGAAGACATGATAGCCATGTATAAATATGTGAGAAGAAGTCATATATATGTTGTGTTCATCGAAACAGGCCCAGGTTTCACACTGAGTGTATAAATACATTTTAAAACATATTAACACTATGTATTACTGTGTTAGAGTGTCATTTTGCGTCATTTTGGTTGGTGGTGTGTCCCAGGATTTTGTAAATGTAAAAGATGTGCCGCGGCTCAAAAAAAGGTTGAAAAACACTGGTGTAGGGTTAAAGGACACCCCCGGTGGTGCAGTGGGTTAAAGCGCTGAGTTGCTGAACTTATTTTTATTATTTATTTATTTACATCATTTCTACCCCGCTCTTCTCAACCCCCGAGGGGGGACTCAGAGTGGCCTAACAAAAGGCAACCATTCGATGCCGATACACAATATAAATACAATATAAAACCATAGACATTCAGCATTAAAATACAGTTAGCATTAACAAATAATGCACATACACTTAAGTTAAAAACAGTGTTCCGTCCACAACATAAGCATTGAGCCATATCCATCAACTTGCCATTACAATTCCAATCCAAAGTGCTGCATTGTGCTAATGTGCAAAAGCCTGGTCCCACAGTCACGATTTCACTTTTTTCCTGAATGCCAGGAGGGATGGGGTTGATCGTATGTCGCTTGGAAGCGCATTCCACAGACAGGGAGCCACCACCGAGAAGGCCCTATCTCTCGTCCCCACCAACCGCATTTAAGAAGTTGGCAGGAGCGAGAGCAGGGCCTCCCCGGATGATCTTAAATTATAAGGTAGGATGTAGTGGCAGATGTGTTCGGACAAGTAAGCTGGGCCAGAACCGTATAGAGCTTTAAAGTTCAAAACCAGCACTTTGAATTGAGCTCGGAAGTGAACAGGCAGCCAGTGGAGCTGACACAACAGGGGGGTGGTATGCTCCCTGTATGTAGCTCCGGTTAGTAATCTGCAATTTCCGAACTGTCTTCAAAGGCAGCGTTGCAGTAATCTATTCAGGATGTGACCAGAGCATGGATGATCGTAGCCAGATCAGACTTTCCAAGGTACGAGCGCAGCTGGCGCACGAGTCTTAACTGTGCAAAAGCTCCCCTAGCCACCGCGGAGACCTGGGGTTCCAGGCTCAGCGATGAGTCCAGGATCACTCCCAAGCTGCGAACCTGCATCTTCAGGGCGAGTGTAACCCCATCCAACTTGCTGACCGAAAGGTCACAGGTTCGATCTGGGGAACGGCGTGAGCTCCCATTGTTTATTTAGTTATTATTTATTTAGAACATTTATACCCTGTCCTTCTCAACCTCCAGAGAGGGATTCAGGACAGCTTCCAACAGGCAGCTATTCAATGCTAACACAATATAATAACAGCCAGTGGAGCTGGCGTAACAGGGGAGTTGTACACTCCCTGTACCCTGCTCCCATGAGCAACCTGGCTGCTGAGTGTTGGACTAACTGAAGCTTCTGAACAGTTTTCAGAGGCAACCCCACGTAGAGTGTGTTGCTGTAATCTATTCGGGATATAACCAGAACATGGACTAGCTTCTGCCAAACTTGCAGTTCGAAAACATGTAAATGTGAGTAAATCATTAGGTACTGTTCCAATGGGAAGATAGTGGTGTTCCATGCAGTCATGCCATCCAGCCTCTGCTTAAAAGCCTCCAAAGAACGAGCCTCCACCACACTCTGGGACAGAGAGTTCCACTGCTGAACAGCTCTCCTTACAGTTAGGACTTTCTTCCTAATGTTCAGGTGGAATCTCCTTTCTTGTAGTTTGAAGCCATTGTTCCGTGTCCTAGTCTCCAGGGCAGCAGAAAACAAGCTTGCTCCCTCCTCCCTATGACTTCCTCTCACATATTTATACATGGCCCTCATCGTGTCTCCTCTCAGCCATCTTTTCTGCAGGCTAAACATGCTCAGCTCTTTAAGCCGCTCCTCATAGAGCTTGTTCTCCAGACCCTTGATCATTTTAATCACCCTCGTATGGACACATTTCAGCTTGTCAACATCTCCCTACAGTTGTGGTGTCCGGTATTGGCACCAGATCATATCACATCTTGGAAGCTAAACAGGGTGAACTTGGGTTCGTACTTACATAGGAGAATGCCCGTGAATCCCAGATGCTGTCGGTAATATTTCAGAGGAAAGAACTGGCAAAACCACTTTTGAGTATTCTTTGCCTAAAAAATCTCAATGAAATTTATAGCATCCCCATAAATCGACACGCAACTGGAAGGCACATACACGGAGAAAGGAAGAGAGAGTGCTGTGAATTTGGACGTCACTCATGTATCTTTCTCTTTCTAAAATACTGGCTGCTTTCCATGTGATTGCAGCGGGTATTAGTTTAAGCATTCAGATCTGCTGCCCCCTGCATGTCATTTGGCCTTGGGGCTTTCCGTAACTATTGTCAATTTTAATCATAGAAAGCCTTGTGAGAAAATATTAAAAGCCATGCAGCTTCCAGCCCAGCATGACAATGAATAAAAGAACAGGGAGCTTTCATGATTTGTAAACTTGATGAGCCAGATGCAGCTAACTAGTCAGGAGTCAGATCCTGCCAGAGACTTGAGATACGTGTCCTCTTAAGTTATTGTGGCCCCCAAACTGCTGAAATGCATCCCAGTCCCTGTCATGGGCCACCACTGTCTGGCAGATCTAGGCTTGGCTTAGGAAGTCATAGACAGTACAATCCAAACCAGAATGTGGCAATTTGTGGGAGTTTTTTTTAAAACCACTTATGCAGTTTGTTTAGATGTCAATATGTTTTGTAATTGCCTATTGATCAGGTTAAAAGAAAGAAAATACTAGCTTGGGAGCACAAACATGTCTACAACCCACAAGAATTCATTTAAGGATTTAAGATGATGCAAGCTTTAAACTTTTATACAAATATTCCTGTGGTGTTGTCATTTTTTTATTTATTTCGTGTCAGGAGTGACTTGAGAAATTGCAAGTCGCTTCTGATGTGAGAGAATTGGCCGGCTGCAAGGACATTGGCCTGAAGGTGGCTGAAGCCCAAAAATGGTGAGGACGCGGAGGGCCGCAATGGTAGATCTGCAAGGCCCGATCCGTTTCACTAGGGCTTTTTCAAGCGGCAATTAAAGGTGTAATACCGCATAGTAACATCCTGCGGACCCGTAGGTCCTACGAGTCCGCAGGATGTTACTATGCGGTATTACACCTTTAATTTGAAATTGTACACCTGTGACGCTTGAGCATTTGCTTTATTGATTGTATTGCCGCTTGAAAAAGCCCTAGCCTTCAGGCCAATTCGGGTTTGCTTACTTCCTCCTACGGGAGCACTGGATTGCCATACTGGAGTTTACATCACAACGGGCTTGGGAACTTTATTTGGATTGGCGTCTCCAGAGCGGCTTCCCCCCTTCCCCAGTCGTGCACCCCCTCCCCCTAGATGTCCTTTTGAGGGTACAGTGCATCATAAGACTGGTGTTTATGTTCCAATTCAGACTTTAATACTCCGGGGAATTGCTCTTGGAAATGCTGCCGAACATTATCCTTTCCCCGCTTGCACACCCTGCTCCTTGTATTCTTCCAGTAGCGGTATGTAATAGCGACCCGCTTTTGCATATGTAAGATTGTATTGATTCGCATTATATTGCACCAGGCAGGCATGTAGCCAGGGGGGGCTAAGGGGGCTTCAGCCCCCCCCCCCCCGAAATTCTCCGGGTGGTCCGTGAAAAGGCCTGACTGGTACATTATTTAAACTGTTATGTTTATTCATATCATGATCTGATCACCATGCTCAGTATATCCCACATTCATGGGGTTATTGGGATAACAATACAAAAGTTTGCTAGGGTAGACCCTCTTCCACCCAGTCACAGCCCCCCCCCCGAACCAAACGCAGCCCCCCGAACCAAAATCCTGGCTATGGCCCTGGCACCAGGCTTTTAGCCCTCACTGATAGAATATAGAGTATATTTTGCATACGACTTTGCACTTTGTCCGTTTGTGATAACATTTGCCAGTCAGTACCGTGTGTTTGTTATTGGAATGATTGCTGCTGTCATCCTTTCTCAGCTGGGATAGAACTCTCTCGGTGCGCACACTTCCGGATCTTGGTGAGAACCTACTATTGGGACTTAGGGGGCTATTTTGGCATTCCTTACTGCCCACCAAGATTTTCCATCAAAGATTCCTTGCTTTAGAGGTACTTAGGGCCTTAGCCCTCCAGGGCAAGGCCACTCTAAATTCATATCCTCTATCATAAGTATCTCATTGGTCGCATGGCTAGCGTAGCCATCATGACCCCGTCTGTTCCCTCTTGAATGAATCCAACTTGAATGCTCCCACTTCAATGAAGTCTGCTATTCCCCCTCTCAAAATAATCATCACCATCATTAATAAATAAACTTTATTTATACCCTGCCACCATCTCCCCCAATGGGCACTTGGGGGGGGGGGCAGGGGGCTCACATGAGGCCAGGCCCAAACAACAAATTACAATAAAATAAAATAAAATAAAATAACAACCGAAACGCAAGCAATATCACAGTAAAATACAAAACATACAATACAATGAGCAAAACAACTGGGGAATGGGTCGCAAGTTTAGATTAGGATCCTTTTCCCCATTCTTCTGAAGCAGGGGTAGGGAACCTATGGCTCGGGAACCAGATGTGGCTCTTTTCATGATTGCATCTGGCTCTCCAGAGCAGCCTGGGCCTTGGTTTCCCAGCATGCAGCGGGAAGGAGTGACACAAATGTGCCATGACTGTCACTTCTGCGCCTCTATCGCCGCCTCTTCCTCATCCCCCGCTGCTCTCGGGGTCCTGCGCCCTCTCTCCCCTTCCTTCTTTCCTCCATTCTCCCCCTTCCTTCCTTCCTTCCTTCCTTCCTTCTTCCTTTCTTTCCTCCCTTCACCCTTTCCTTCTCCCCTTCCTTTTCCCTCCCTCTCTCCCCTTCTTTCCTCCATTCTCCCTCTCTCCCTCCCTCTTCCTTCCTTCCTCTTCTATTCTTTTTCCCCAAGTCTTCCTTTCCTTCTCCTTCCTTTCTTTTCACTTCTCTCGCTCTCCCCTTCTTTCTCTTCTTCTTTTCCCTTCATTATTTTACGTTTTCCTCACTCCCTTTCCTTTTCCTCTCACCCTTTCCTTTTCCTCCCTTCCCATTTCCTTCTTTCGTTCCCCCTCCTTGTCTTTCTCCTGCTTTTCTTTTCTTCCTTTTCCATAGTTCGTTTTTCTTTTCTTTCTTCCTCTCCCCCTCCCTCCTTTATTTCCTCTTTCTTTCCCCCTTCCTTCCGTCTTCTCTTCCTTCCCCAAGTCCTGAGCATGCCTTTAGCAGAGCCATATCGGAAGTGTCCCCTCATTCTGCCAGGGGAATCCTTTTCTCATAGTATGTACGTATATACTCACATTTAGTTGAATTCAGTCTTAAAATATATTATATATATTATATGGCTCTCACTGAAATAAATTTCCAAATATTTTGCTTTCATGGCTCTCTGAGTCAAAAAGGTTCCCGACCCCTGTTCTGAGGCCTCCAAACCTGGTATCTTCAGTCCTCACCATTGAGTCCCTCCCTGACTTTGCAAAAGCCTCCTATAGTTCCCTTGGCTCCCCAAATACAACAGTCCATCACAACCTATGGGGAGGAAATGGGGAGAGGCGACCCCTTTCCTTGATTCCTGCTACTTCATGCATCCCTGAAAATTGCAAACTGGGAAAGAGCTTTTGGAAAGTAAGTAGGAAAAGTGTGAGAAGAGAAGGGAATACTACAACTCAGATTAAAGTCTGATTTAGAGGAGATGGCTGAGAAAAACAAACCGCATTTGGATTGAAACTTATGACTGCTAAGGTGGAACAAAATATTCCCCAGCTTTGTAGTTTTTAAAAATGTTTCTTCCCTCCTTTTGTCAGTCTTAAATTGGGCAGTAACTCAGCGTATGAGTATGCATCATAACTTTTGCTACAACCAGCTGCTGTTGCTAAATGAGTATAGAACTTCTCTGTCAGAGTGCGGACGTATAGCAACGCTTTAAGTAAGTGCTACTCTGAGCCCAAGCTTGTCTTCATTTCTTGGCTGTCAGGGAGAACAGGTAACACAAAGCAAACCTGAGCCCGCGAAGAAGGCAGTGATGTTATTCTGTAACAAGAGACATTGTCATTTCCCAGACCTGTTAAGCTAGTGCCTGTGACAATTTCCCCGTAAGGAAATATGTCCCTATTCTTGTTACTCGGTGCTATTTTGATATCTCAAAAGACTCACCAATATAAAAAAAAAAAAGCCTGGCACCAGGCTGCCTCGGATTTGCAGACAGATCTTTACAATTATCGTGTTATCAAGAATGCAATAGGCATACAAGACAAGATCTGCGCATTTGCAGCATGTACCTTTAATGATTGCAAATGAGAGAGAAATTTAGCATGAAACTGGTGCCACAAGCAGCACTTACGGAAATTCCCTTCTCCACAGAACTATTACAGCCGTGGTTGTCAACCTTCCTAAAACCGTGACCCCTTAATACAGTTCCTCATATTATGGTGACCCCAAACATAACATTATTTTCGTTGCTATTTCACAACTGTAATCATAATGTGAATATCTGATATGCAAGATCTATTTTTATTCACTGAAGCAAATTTGCACAAATACCCAATACGCCCAAATTTGAATATTTGTGGGATTGGGGGTGATTTTGTTATTTGGAAATTGTAGTTGCTGGGATTTATAGTTAACCTACAATCAAAGAGCATTCCGAACTCCACTAATGATGGAATTGAACCAAGTTTGACACACAGAACTCCCATTACCAACAGGAAATACTGGAAGGGTTTGGTGGGCATTGTCCTTGAGTTTGGGAGTTGTAGTTCACCTACATCCAGATAGTGCTGTGGACTCAAACAATGACAGATCTGGACCAAACTTGGCACGAATACTCAATATGCCCTAATGTGAACACAGATGGAGTTGGCAGCAAACAGACCTTGACATTTGGGAGTTGTAGTTGCTGGTATTTATAGTTAATCTATAATCAAAGAGCATTCTGAACTCCACTAATGATGGGATTGAACCAAATTTGACACACACAACTCAATTACAAACAGAAAATACTGGAAGGGTTTGGTGGGCATTGACCTTGAGTTTGGGAGTTGTAGTTCACCTACGTACATCCAGATAGCACTGTGGACTCAAACAATGACAGATCTGGACCAAACTTGGGACGAATACTCAATATGCCCTAATGTGAACACAGATGGAGTTTGCAGCAAACAGACCTTGACATTTGGGAGTTGTAGTTGCCGAGATTTATAGTTCACCTACAATCAAAGAGCACTCTTAACCTCACCAATGATAGAATTGAGCCAAACTTCCCACACAGCCCCCCCATGACCAACAGAAAATACTATGTGGTCTGATGGTCTTTGGTGACCCCTCTGATACCCCCTCGTGACCTCCCAGGGGTCCCACCCCCCAGGTTGAGAAATGCTGTATTAAAGGATCATGGGCCCTGCTCCTTATTTCACCTGGCAACCCTATGTATGTTTGTGCACATGTATGTACCTTCCAGTTACATTATGACTTCTGGTTTTGACAGTTCTAAAATGTAGTATAGCCTACAGCATGTGGTATTTGTTGGTGGTGTCCCATCTGAGTAATAACCAGAACTGCCCCTGCTTAGCTTCCAAGAGTAGAAGGGATCTGGAGTATTTATGGTATTTTGGCCAAGGTAACCTTATATATAACTTCTTATTCCAAGCCCATGAAGCTGTATTTTATGTCTTTGTCATATTCTCAGTCAATAATCTTCCATATTTTTTCCTCTTTGTCCTATGCTCTCAGAGTCGTTTGAGAAGTTCAGTTACCCAAGACATTGCTTGATAACTTTCCTGAAGTGTCATTACTTTTGAGATCAAATGCATGTCATTTGATACAAAATCTCCTGGGAGGCATTGTTGGATTTAACTCCTGTAATTGGGATTTTGTGCTCTCGGACAAAGACTTATATGTCCGAGTCTGAAGGTCGATGCCTTGTCAACAAGTACCAATTGACTAAGGGTCAGCCAACTACTAGGATCATCTATCACTTTTGACACCCTATTTTTTTTCCTTCTGATTTTCACTCTACTTCAGTGTTGCATGAATGGAGCCAGATCCGACCCACTTTGCAGCATCCCTGCTGATGCTCATACTTACTGTGTTGTTCTACTACTGCTCTGTAGTCTGTGTACCCAAGCTGTTGCTGAAACAGGGCTGGAAGTGTTGGTTGGACTCTTGCATCGTTACCTTTGACAGCTTGGGTTACATTTCCTTTATTCCTGCTTTAATATCTGCCTTTTGCCAACCCATCTCTCTTGCTTGTCAGTGGGGGGATTCGTTCCAAAGGCAATACATGCATCCTTGTGGCAAGATTTGCAGTCTGGATACAATAAGACCTGTTGCGGAAGGAGGGAAAATACAAAAGAGGCCTCTTCCTTTAGCCATCCAGTTGTCAGACTGACAGCTGGATCAACCTTTCTTCCTTTGCAGCATCATATTTATTTATTTATTTCCAACATTTCTACCCCGCTCTTCTCTACCCCCGAGGGGGGACTCAGAGCGGCCTAACTAAAGGCACCATTTGATGCCAACATAATAAATACAATATAAAACCAAAAACATACAGCATTAAAACTCATTAAAATACAATTAACATTAACACATCATACACATTCTCTTAAGTTAAAAACAGTATTTCGTCCATAACAGGAGCACTGAGCCATATCCATCAACTTGCTGTTACAAATCCAGTCCAAAGTGCTGTATTGTGGTAATGTGCTAACGCTTGGACCCACAGCCAGGATTTCACATTTTTCCTGAATGCCAGGAGGGATGGGGTTGATCGTATGTCGCTTGGAAGTGCGTTCCACGGATGGGGAGCCACCACTGAGAAGGCCCTCTCTCTCATCCCCACCAACCGCGTTTGAGAAGTTGACGGGAGCGAAACCAAGGCCTCCCCGATGATCTTAAATTACGAGGTGGGACATAGAGGCTGATGCGGTCAGACAAGTAAGCTGGGCCAGAACCGTATAGAGCTTTAAAGGTCAAAACCAGCACTTTGAATTGAGCTTGGAAATGGACAGGCAGTCAATGGAGCTGACACAACAGGGGGGTGGTATGCTCCCTGTATGTAGCTCCAGTTAGTAATCTGGCTGCCGCCCGTTGGACGAATTGTAATTTCCGAACTGTCTTCAAAGGCAGCCCCATGTAGAGTGCATTGCAGTAATCTATTCATAGTCACCCCAAAGGGGATTAATCAGAGAATACAAGCTGCCTATGGTGATTGTGTTGATGTGAGTACTGTGTGTCATTGTATGTTAAAAGATGTCAGGGGCGGACTAAGGTAATTTAAAATGGTAAGCGAACATTATTTTGGCGCCCCCTTGCTCTCCGGCCTTGTGGAGCGTGCGCATGCATGCCGGGCACGCATGCTCTGGGCCAGGTAGTTCTGCGCGTGCGCCATTGCTGCGGAGGGACTCCAGATGGACCGAGATACCAATCGCCCTAAGTGAGGCCGAAAAGGAGGAACTTTTTGCAGCCGGGACGGAGCCGGAGGTTTTGGGCGACATGCCTCAGTCCAGCTGGAGTCCCTTTGCAGCAATGGCACATGCGTGGAACCTGGCGGCCAGAAGCGCCCCTGACTACGTGGCGCCCTAAGTGGGTGCTTACTTTGCCTAATGGTAAATCTGCCCCTGAAAGATGTTGAAGTGGGAACATCTCACTTGTGTGGCAAACAAAGAGTTGGACATCCTGTGACAGCAACCATCGAGTTTCTCAAGCAAAAGGTTGACAGAATGATTCAGGACGATCGTCGTATCTCTCCGAAAGAAATTTCAAGCATAATCAGCATTTCATGTGTGGGTCACACACTATTGCTTTGCTTTGCTATCAGAAGATCTGTGCACGATGGGTACCCAGGATGCCGATGCTGGTTGTAGAAACAGAGTGTCAACTTCTTCTGTGACGGCTTCAGAAAACATGTTCATCATTGGCAGAAATGTATCCAATTGCATGGTGATTATGTGGGAAAGTGAACAGTGGTAGTTAAAGAGCACGTTCTAAGGATTATTTCTGCATTTGATTTATTAAAATATTCCTATCTTAACCCAAGTAACGAAGATAGAGGCATTACTTTTCATTCAACCCTTGTATTTCAAGGTTTGGTGGCCCAGGAATGTCACTTGGATGTGACAAATATTTCGAACTTCTGGGAGAGAGATAGGCACAGCTCCGTAGTCCATACAAGAAGAGTGCCATTGTATCTGAGATCACAATAACCCCAGACGAAGAATGGAGTAGCCAGTAACCCAGCAACGTATTTCTTTTGCTTATATCGCGTGTGCCATTTTTTTACCTGGAGAGATAAGCCTTTGCCAGGCAAATGTCATTTTGGCACATTAAGAAACCTTGCCTGTAGCCCAACGTCTTTCAGTACATCCCGGGCCTCGGTAGGAAAGCGGCAACCTATTGTCTTCACTCCAAGGCAATTTGAAAAAGCTGATTATTTTTTTATATATAAATATAATAGCTGAGGCACACAAAACAATGATTAAGAGAGGGGAAAATGGACCCTATTATGAAATAGTGGAATTGGAAAGCTGCAGGCTATTTTCTTGTGCCTTTTTTCACTTCCTTCACCTGAATCCATTCTATTTTTGAGGAGGGGCAAACCAAAAATCCATTAAACTGCTGCTCAGGCCCAAATTACCCATAAGTCCAACATAAGCCATGGCCTAGGGCAGTGTTTCCCAACCAGTGTGCCGGGGCACACTAGTGTGCCGTGAGCGATCATCAGGTGTGCCGTGGGAAATTGGAACCTCCAGGAGGAGAGGGGGCAGAGTCTAGTGTGTTGAAGTATAAAAACCCTAAGAAATCTACCTCGATAAAGACACAAAATTACAACACCCCCCCCACCCGTTGTCTACTTGGTCTCTCCCTCTCCATGCATTGGGAAGACCTGCCTCCCTTTCCCCAAGTAGAGACCTCCTCTTGCCTCCTGGGGGTTCTGTGTGGGAAGTTTGGCCCAGTTCTATCATTGGTGGGGTTCAGAATGCTCTTTGATTGTAAGGGAACTATAAATCCCAGCAACTACAACTCCTAAATATCAAGGTCTATTTCCCCTGAACTCCATCTGTGTTCATATTTGGGCATATTGAGTATTCATGCCAAGTTTGGTCCTGATCCAACATTGAGTCCACAGTGCTCTCTGGATATAGGTGAACTACAACTCCCAAACTCAAGGTCAATGCCCACCAAACTCTTATAGTATTTTCTCTTGGTTATGGGAGTTCTGTGTGGGAAATTTGTGTCTTTCTGCCATTCCTGCCAGGATATCTATGTTGTGTTCATCGAAATAGGCCCAGGTTTCACACTGAGTGTATAAATACATTCAAAAACACATTAACTATATGTATTACTGTGTTAGAGTGTCATTTTGTGTCATTTTGGTTGCTGGTGTGCCCCAGGGTTTTGTAAATGTAAAAAGTGTGCTGCAGCTCAAAAAAGGTTGGGAAACTCTGGCCTAGGGGCACAAGCTGAAGGGGGTGCAGATCACGGACCAAAAAACTAATAATAACAAAAATATTGAAACAAATAAAAACGCAATGCGCATGGAGCTGAGGAAGGAAGTTTTAAGTGTGAACCGATTGCTTGGAAGGGATTCCCCTTGGACCCCCCCCCCCAAAACCCGAAGCCAGGAGATGGAGGGAAAGGGAGGAAGGAGGTGAGTCTAGCGCGCAGGATTTGTGTGTCCTAGGGCATATTGGTCTCCACTGTCGAAATAACGTCCTTCGAGGCCGCTTCCAAGCCAGGGCTCAAGGCTATGGCATCCTGGGATTTGTAGCTTGCAGTGCCAACACTCTGGGCGAAGAGAAGCCTTTGTAGATCTACATCTCCGCCACGTTTGTAGACACCAAAAGCGCCCAAAGAGAGATGCGCAACGCCTTGACTTTGCAGAGGGTCACTAAGGAGAGGTTGGGATCCATTGTCACCAGAGACCACCAGCAAACACAGTATTTTCTGTTGGTCATGGGGGGTTCTGCGTGGGAAGTTTGGCCCAGTTCTAGAATGCTCTTTGATTTTTGGTGAACTATAAATCCCAGCAATTATATCTCTCAAATGTCAAGGTCTATTTTCCCCAAACTCCACCAGTGTTCAAGTTTCAAGTTTGGTCCAGATCCATCATTGTTTATGTCCACAGTGCTCTCTCAATGTGGGTGAACTACAACTCCAAAACTCAAGGTCAATGCCCATCAAACCCTTTGAGTATTTTCTGTTGGTCATGGGAATTCTGTGTGCCGAGTTTGGTTCAATTCCATTGTTGGTGGAATTCGGAATGCTCTTTGACAGTAGACGAACTATAAATCCCAGCAATTACAACTCTCAAATGTCAAGGTCTATTTTCCCCAAACTCCACCAGTGTCCATATTTGGGCATATTGACTATTCATGCCAAGTTTGGTCCAGATCCATCATTGTTTGTGTCCACAGTGCTCTCTGGATGTGGGTGAACTACAACTCCAAAGCTCAAGGTCAATGCCCACCAAACCCTTTGAGTATTTTCTGTTGGTCATGGGAGTTCTGCATGGGAAGTTTGGCCCAGTTCTAGAATGCTCTTTGATTTTAGGTGAACTATAAATCCCAGCAATTATATCAAGTTTGGTTCAATTCCATCATTGCTGATATGATTTATTTTTAGTGTGGGTCTGAGTGATGTGGGGGCAGTAGAGGTTGGCTTAAAGGGGGTGTAATTCCAAAGTGTAGCCTAGGGCGCAAAAAGGTGTTAATCCAGGCCTGCTGCTGCTCAATGTCTCTACCAATAGCAAAATGAATGATGCCACCATAACCAGGCAGACATTACTGAGGTCCCGTTGTGTGTGCAGGAAAGAGGTTCACATTTCATTCATCCTTCCCTCTTTTCTTTCTTGCAACTTTTTTTCCTCCTTTCCACTCACCCCATTCGTTTTGGAGTATCAGGAGATATTTTTAAATCCTCCAGCAGCAGGGTCCATCACCAAAGCCCTTCTGCTTCTCCACTGGAGTTCCACTTGACAGCCCCGTAATGAGGGACTTTGCAAATTCCTCACTGTTTACGGAATTGACAGCCTGAAGGGTTGAGACTGATTCCAGCAGAGGGGAAAATTCACAAAAACAAGCAAATCTTTCTAACATCTTTTACCGAGTTCAAGTGACAAAAAAATGTGGCATGAGGATAAACTGCATCCTTTACTAATGCATTAAATGCCAATTAGCATTGATTTGGTCAAGTCAGCTTGTGGAGTGGGCAGCAGAAGTGCAACTGGTTCTTGATGAACTGTCCAAGGAATTTATTACACAAAGGTGGCAAATCAGCAAAACAGTTGGACCTCTGGTGGTGGTTCCTATGGCATAACAATGTGTACCACCCATTTCCAGTCTTCTACCTTCTTGTGAGAAACCCATTGCGATGAAGTCGTGTTGTTTTGTTGCAAGATAAATGTATAGTTTGCTATTGCTTATTTGCCTGTACGTTTGATGGTGGAACGTTTGACGGGCCACAGAGGGTTGGCGGGGAATGTTGGAGCAGCAGGCCCCTGTGAGGGCTGTGGCCGTGGAGGCGGAGGTTGGAGCTGCACCTGTTTTAGAACATTCAAATTTTTAAAATAAATCGGTTGGTTTTGTCGGTTGGTGGGAGGGAAGCTGTCTTTCGGAGCTTTTGGGAAGCAGTTCGGTTGGGGGTTTGAGAGACTCAGGTGAAAGACGGACTTTATCCATGTTGGAGTAGAGAACTAACTTGGTAGCTAGGTGGGGCCTTTGGTTGGCTGTTTGCCTGCTGGAGCAGTTGGTTATTGGGACTGCTTGGTTCTGTGTTAGGAAGTACAGTGGAAACTGTACCCTATTGTTGAAATGTTGTAACCGCAAGATTTGTACCTCTTAGGAGACTTGTTTGCAACCAACTAAGCTCTGAACTCTGTTATGAAATAAACTGTTGAACATCTTTATTACAACACCTCCCAATGTCGTTCTTTTTAAAAACACAAGCCTTAAAAGAACAAACCCTCACATCGGTGGCTGATCTGATACAATTGGTGGCAGCAAATATATTAACTGGTGGCAGTTTGAACATCTGTTGGTGGGGCTCAAAGGGAAAGTACCCACCCTACCACAGTGGGAAGAAAGCCTTACTGCCCAGAGTTATAAAAGGGTTCGTTCCTTACATGTTAGTGGCAGTGGTAAGATTTGCAAAGTAGACCTGCCCTGTCATGGGTAACATAAGGAGCCTGGAAGCCTTCTTTATATACTTCATTACATTATTTGGTGGCAGCGCCGCAGCATATTTACTGTAAGGGTCAAGGGGTCCGAGCCCTGACATATTTAGTGGCATGGTGAGATAGCCTGCCCTGCCACACCGATAAAGGAACAGTCAGTGGTGACTGACCAATGGGCCAACCCTGACCCCTTACACCCATGTCTTGCTACTGATGGATAAAACCCTCAATAGCTACTTATTGTTCCAACTTACCTGGGATCTCCCAATCTGTTTCTGTGTTGGCATGATGGCCAACAGAAATGATGCCAGGTGGCAGGATTGTTCCAGATTACAACACTTCCTAAATTAAACCCCAAAAGAAGTGCCTGTTGACCAAACTAGTGGATTTCTAGAACAATTTATTTTATTTTATTTACTGCATATATATCCCACCCTTCTCACCTCAAAGAGTGGCTCACAAAAAAGGCACAATTTGATGTCTTATATACATACATACATACATAGGACAATAATTGTGGGGACAAGAGAGAGGGCCTTCTCTGTGATGGCCCTTAACACCACATAATTAAAAACATATCAATCTTAAAACAAATAATTAAAATCACACAATCAAAAGGCATATTCCAGGTGTCAAATTGCATTGTTCTATAGTCACTCATTACACTGAGAATTATTGTCTAAAGGCTTGGTCCCACATCCATGTGTTCACTTTCTTTCTGAAGGTCAGGAGGGAAGGGGCTAATTCAATTTCACTGGGGAAGGAGTTCCATAGCTAAAAGGTCACCACCGAGAAGGCCCTGTCTCCCGTCCCCACCAGTCGCACCTACGAAGGGGGTGGGATGGAGAGCAGGGCCTCCCTGGATGATCTTAACCTCTGAGATTTTTCATAAAAGGAGATACATTTGGACAGGTAAGCTGGGCCGGAACCATTTATGGCTTTATAGGCTAAAGCCAGCACTTTGAATTGTGCTTGATAGCAGACTGGTAGCCAGTGGAGCTGGCACAACAGGGGAGTTGTGTGATCCCTGCACCCCACTCCAGTAAGGAACTCGGCTGCCACTCCTTGGACTACTTGAAGCTTCCAAACAGTCTTCAAAGGCAATCCCACATAGAGCATGTTGCAGTAGTCTATTTGGGATGGAACTAGAGCATGGACTACCATGCCCAAATCTGACCAAAACAAAGATTTAGTATGGATGCAGCAGACTCCCGCTTAGTTCCCTTCCCTTACTGAATCATTTCTCCAAATGTTTGCTGGACCTCGCTGTTTTGCAACTATTATATTCTGTATCAAGATAAAGAAAATAAGGAATATGCCCAAAATTTGCTAGATCTAGAATAAAAGCAAGCTAAAATGTGTTATCTAGATCAGTGTTTCCCAAACAGTGTGCCGTGGCATACTAGTGTGCCATGAGAGATCATCAGGTGTGCCGTGGGAAATTACAGTGGAGAGAGAGAGAGAGAGAGAGAGAGAGAGAGAGAGAGAGAGAGAGAGAGAGAGAGAGAGAGAGAGAGTCTAGCAGGAAACTTCAGGCAGCGGAAATGAGGCTTTCCTGACCGAAGCAGCAATGCCAGCCAGCCTGGCTGCATTCAGGGAGAACCCTCGGCGTCCAGAACTTTCCTACCTCCTCTCTCTCTCCTACCCTTCCTTCCTTCCCTCCCTCTGTGTGCCAAGGGCTACATGGCCGGGCGGGGGCTCCTCCTGCTTCCTGGCTCTTGGGCGCTCTTCTGCCCTCCTCCCCTCCAGCGGCAAGGAGGAGGAGGAGGAGAGAGGAGGAGTCCGCGGGAGCTGGCCCCGTCCGACCCCGCTCCTGGAGGCTCGAGGTGAGGCTTTCTGCCCTCTAGCCCCTCTGCGCCAGGAAAGGGGAGCAACCCCTCATCTCCTGGCCTCTCTTGGCTGAGCTCCGGGTTTGCTGCAGAGCAGAGCCGGGATGCACAGCTCCACAACCCAGCTTGGTTCCTTCCCGATCTGGCCCCAAGGTGACAGCAGGGAAGCCGAAGGGACGCGGGAGGGGGGAGGCACTCCTGGAGGGGCTGAACCCCTTCGGGAAGGAGAGCTGGGGGTTGCAACAGCTGTGAGCCTCCGCCAAAGTTTGTTCTGAGGCTCAGAACCACCTCGTGTGCTCAATTCCTTTTTGTCCTGCTCAGCCGAGCCCGCGTGCGCTTCGGCCACTCAGCGCAGCCCTCCCCCGCGGGACGGTGACGGCCCTCCTGTGTGTGGGCCTCCTGGGGGGGGGGGGATTTGGCGGAAGCAGCGGTGTCACGAGGGGGGAGGGTGACAGTTAGTAAAATGACAGCTAGAGTGTCATGTTGTGTCATTTTGGTTGGTGGTGTGCCCCAGGATTTTGTAAATGTAAAAAATGTGCCGCGGCTCAAAAAAGGTTGAAAATCACTGATCTAGATAATACTGAAGATACCTTCCAATGCATATTTGTATCCATGGATAGCACATTTTATAAAACATCCAATAAACATATTAAAAGACCAAAATAGAAATGTGAGTCAAAAATGTATGTCTGATATGGCAGTTCCATGCTACTTGGGACTTTATAGACCATCACCAGTACTTGGATTGATATTGGAAATGGAGACGAAACCATAGAATCATAGAGTTGAAAGAGACCTCATGGGCCATCCAGTCCAACCCCATTCTGCCAAGAAGCAGGAAAATTGCATTCAAAGCACCCCTGACAGATGGCCATCTGTTTAAAAGCCTCCAAAGAAGGAGTCTCCACCACACTCCGGGGCAGAGAGTTCCACCACTGAACAGCTCTCCTTACAGTTAGGAAGTTCTTCCTAATGTTCAGATCTCCTTTCTTTCCTGTAGTTTGAAGCCATTGTTCCATTGTGTCCTAGTCTCCAGGGCAGCAGAAAACAAGTTTGCGCCCTCCTCCCTATGACGTCCCTATGACCAATTCAAGTGATTTAGTACTAGTTTCCTTCTAGAGATCTCATTCCCTTTGGAAGGTGGGCTGTATCATTTTGCACATAAAGCATATTATATGATGAATAGATTATACCTTTTTTGAGTCATTTATTCTTCTGTGGCCGAGCACTTCATTCAGTTCCTCTTAAGTTAGATTTCACTAGGCGAATATCAGAAATTAATTCCAGAATTGGAATGTGCGCCACTTGCCACAAATCGTCAATGTTACTTGAGGAATTTATGTAGAGGAGGAGTCTATGGAGAGTTAACAAACCACATTTATATTCCAGTTAACCGAAAATGGATGAGTAAACACTGATTGCGTAACGTAGCCTCTCGCTGCTTAAAGAGCTACGGAGCATAAATTATCTATTGATGTGCATTTAAAAACTAGCAAGTGCATTGATGCTGTCAGCATATTCATGTTAGAAAATGTATCAGTTGTAGAGAGTGAAAACATGAAGAGAATATGCCCAAGCAGTTAAATATAGCGCTTTCTTCTCCTGGTGTCAAGCCATAGCGTCTCCTGAATGATTCAACAAAGTAGATTTCTCCTAGATAAAGTCAATGATACATCCTTTTGGACAGGTGACACAACCTATCTTGCATATTCCAATAAGTCTGTGCAAAGTCTGGGGGGAAAGAGGAGAAACAGAAAAACAACAAGAACAGACTGTTATTTGGAGTAGCTCACTACAAAGTTATCATCATCATCATCATTTGATGCACAACAAGATTAGTACACAGCAAACATGATCACTATGCTGGCTTTTACATTCAATCACACGTCAGACACTTCCCAAGGGTCTAGGACTGTGTGATGTATTAGCAAATAAAGCATGCGTCACCGCATTTCTGTCTATGCACCTGCACGATCCCTTCAATCATCTAGGGCAGTGTTTTTCAACCTTTTTTGAGCTGCGGCATGTTTTTTACATTTACAAAATCCTGGGGCACACCACCAACCAAAATGACACAAAATTACACTCTAACACGGTAATACATATGGTTAATATGTTTTTAAATGTACAGTATTTATACACTCAGTGTGAAACCTGGGCCTGTTTCGATGAACACAACATATATATGATTTCCTTTCACATATTTATACATGGCTATCGTGTCTTCTCTCAGCCGTCTCTTCTTCAGCGTAAACATGCCCAGCTCTTCAAGCCACTCCACATAGAGCTGGTACTCCAAACCTTTGTGAAATTTCACCCTGAGTGAAACTTGCTTCCAGTTAACTATGGATGTCATGAAGCTGTTATAAACAGTTCCTTGGGAGGGGGGGAAGCAACTCTCGAAAAATCCAGTAAAATAGTAAAAAAAAAAAAACATTTCCAAGTGGAGAGGCTCAAATTGTTTCTTGGCAACCTGTGAGGGGGCTGCTAGGAGGGGGGAGAGTGCCAATTTCCCACGGCACACCTGATTATCGCTCACGGCACACTAGTCTGCCACGGCACACTGGTTGGGAAACACTGATCTAGGGAGGCCTTCCTTTTGCTCCCGCCTCTTGTTGTGTTTATAATAATAATAATAATAATAATAATAATAATAATAACTTTATATTTTGAGCAAGCTTTTGGTAACACGATGTAATTGGATAAATACAGTATGATGAAATAACAAACATGAGACAGCTTAGACTATTTATTTATTTATTTATTTATTTATTCGACTTCTTAGCCGCCACTCCCGGCCTCCTCGGGGCGGCTCACAATTTGAAAACAGAACAACAGCAACAACACATTAAAACAGTAAAATACACAGCAATGAACATTAAAACATAAACATTAAAACAGCAATATTAAACTTAAACTGACATATGTGATTTGACTGACTCAGATTTCAAAGGCCTGCCGAAACAGCCAGGTCTTACAGGCTTTCCGGAAAGCCAAAAGGTCGCGGAGTGACCTGACCTCCGGCGGCAGGGAGTTCCAGAGCGTGGGGGCAATAATGGAAAATGCCCTTCTCCTCGTCGAAGTAAGATGATAGGCTTTAGCACTCGGAACAAGGAGAAGATCCTGATCTTCAGATCTCAGTGATCCCGTGGGACAGTATGGGGTAAGGCAGTCTCTCAGGTACACTGGCCCCAGACCATACAAGGCCTTAAAAGTCAAGACTGACACTTTGAAGGTGATCTGGAGTTCAACAGGCAGCCAGCGCAGTTCCTGCAGGACAGGTGTAATGCGGTGGCTCACCGGCGTGCCTGTGACCACGCGGGCTGCATCGTTCTGCACTAGCTTAAGTTTCCGGGTCACCGACAGAGGTAGGCCAATGTAAAGAGCGTTACAGTAGTCTAACCTTGAGATGACCGTCGCTTGGATCACCGAGGCCAGGTTGTGATGGGACAGGTAGGGGGCCAGCTTCCGAGCCTGGTGAAGGTGGAAAAACGCAGCTCGGCTGACCATAGAGACATGGGTCTCCATGGAAAGTCGAGTGACCAGGTGGACTCCGAGGCTTTTTACTGATGATGACGGGCATAATGCCGCGCCGTCCAGGGTTGGAAGCTGGAGTTCCCCACCGCCCGGGCGACCTAGCCAAAGGATCTCCGTCTTCGCTGGATTCACCTTTAACCTACTGGCTCGCAGTCATCCAGTAATGGCTTTGAGGCAGAGATGGAAATTATCGGGCACAGAGTCAGGCCGGCCTTCCATCCTCAGAATGAGCTGAGTGTCATCAGCGTACTGATGACACTCAAGCCCAAAGCTGCGCACCAGCTGGGCAAGTGGTCGCATTTATATGCAAAATGGATAAGGAGTCGAACTGGTAGACATTAATTATTATAGTTTTAATTGGTTTTTGTATGGATTTTTATTATGTCATATTAAAGGTTTTTAATTGGTATGTATGTATGTTTATGGCATCTAATTGTTGCCAATTTGTATGCTGCCCTGAGTCACCTTCGGGCTGAAAAGAGCAGGATATAAATGCTACACACACACACACACACACAGAATATATATATATTCTGCTCTCTCTCCCCAAAGGGACTCAGTGCAGATTCCAAACATAAAAGGCAAACATTCAATGCCTGAATACAACAACAATACATCCATACTAACAAAATGTAAACAACCCAACATATGAACACAAATTGTAACTTAACAACTAAAATTAAATAAAAAAACAAAAACAAACAAACAAATAAATAACAATCAAAATCATAACAGTCTCTTTTCTCACTGCAGGAGAAAGGAGTAAAATGCAAAGGGTTTCAAGACCACTTCATTCCCCTGTGTCATTTCCCTAGTATGAACGGTTGTACTGTCATGATGTCATTGTAGTGTTACTGCATTATTACACACACACACACACACGGCCTAATCAACCACAAAGTCAAAGAAAGAATAGTGGTGTCAGTAATGATAGCATTAATGTGGATCACAATGTGTGAATGCCACTGTTAATGCGCAATTGTGATAGAATGGATTAGTAATCAGGTGCCTTCATGAAACTACCTGAACTGTGTTCAAAATGAAACAATGCGGCATAAAAGTTATGCACAATAAGGTTCATGGTTCAGAAATTCTTAGCCAAATGACAGAAGTCATTGGGAATGTGGCGCAGCTGGCTAAGTGTCAGCTGCATAAGATCTCTCTGACCAGTAGGTCCTGAGTTTGAGGCCTGCCCGGGTCGAGGTGGGTGCTCGAACTTAAGTGTAGCCTGCTGTCGATCTTTGCAGCCCGAAAGACAGTTCGGGAAACGCCACTCCTGCTCATTGGCTACAGGCCACTTCCTGGTTCGGCGCTTCGATCTTTCTGCTAGGAGCCTCCACCATCAGGGGAGGCTTCCCATCGATCTCCAGGGACATTTGCCTCCACCGGAGGGGTACCCTAATTGGGGTGCCGTTTCCACCTCTTTCTCCCACCCATTTGGGCCGGAGGAACCACTGCAGCTGCGCCTGGCCATCCGCACAAGCGGCGGCCCGTTCTCCTGGTGTGCCCCAGTCATTGTTGCTCTTACATCCAGCCTCCAGGCCGGCATCTTGGATTTCCAAGGGTCACAGCCGTATGTACTACGTTACTGGGGGGACTTTCCTTATCTTCGCCCAGGGAGCACCCTCATTTGAGGAGCCCCTGAATGTATGTTTGTATTTCCCTTTATGGTTGTAATTTTCCTGCAACTGAGGTGACCCATTGTGGTTGTAATTGGTATGTCTGTGGTCTGCGCCTTGTTTACATGATTCGTGATTATTCACTGGTTTGTACTTCTTTGGAGGCTCATTACCTCACGACGTTGTTATTTTGTGGTTACATTAAATGATATATATATTTTTGCTTATGACCTGTATTGGTCTTGCATTGCACTGAGTATTCAGGATATTCCCTCCTACCGGTATTACTCTTCTTCCTATTGTGTTGAAGGAACAACAAGGGACACTGGGAACGCTGAGAGATGAGGAGTGCATCAGCTCCCCCTGGTGGCCAGAGTTTGCCTCTGTTTGTCTATATGTTGTGTATGTGGAAACGGCAAGGATTGTCTGCTAAGTACGTGAACCTGTAATCCGCTCTGTGTCCCCTTCAGGGTGAGAACAGCAGACTATAAATAAAGTAAATAAATAAATGAGTCAAAAAGTCCCATCCTTTCGGTGCAGCTACAGAGAAGGCCTTTTCAAACCTCCTGAGCCAGAACAGCCATGCAATGAAGAGTATTAGATTTTAAATGCTGAGGATCCTGGCTAAGAAATGGAAAGGATGGTTGGATTTCAAGCATTTGAACAGGACTGAGGATGAACAACCTTTTTTAGCGAATCATGAAGAGTAGACTCATGACACAAAATAATTTAAATTCTATGACTCATTCTATATTTTTACTTAGACTTAATTAAATCCCATTTCTATTTTAATAGCTACAACGTTTAAAGTCTTTTTAAAAAACCTGAAAATGACTCTTAATTGCTAATTTAGTGGTTACAAAAGAATACCACAATCCCTGCTGGAAATACTTGACATCTGTGTCAATACACTTTGACAGAAATCAGGCTCCATCAATGAACCTTGGAGGACACTCAAGAATGCAATTCCAGTCAGTCTTTCTTACCCCATTGTACTTCTTATGTATGTTTTCAAATGTTTAAGAGTTGAAAACAACCTTTTATTTGTAGCTGTTGATGCTCGCAATGTTGCAGAAATCTGAGGGAGTTTCTTCCCATTCAGAAGAAACTGTCTATCACAGTCAAGATATGATTCCAGTGCATTTGATGGCTTTTCTGCAGGTGTAATATTTTTTTCCATTTGCTACATCACAGGTCAAACTCTTCTACCAATGTGTCAGTATCTTGAAGGCATTTATTGTAAAATTTTGTGCACTTGTTCAAGTTGGATTTTAAATGGTCAAAATTAATAGATAGGAATACCTTGCAGTTCCTGAACTACTTCCCTGTGCCTTGTCAACCTTTCTTGAAGCTGACGACAGAAGAAGTTCAGAAATGAGATGTACACATTTATTTAGTCTATGACGGTGGGTCAATAAGTCTGTGACTTTTTGAATGAAACACATGTTTTTGGATTTAAAAAATCATTTCATTTTACAACGTAGTCTCCTTTGAGTTCTATACACTTTGTCCAACATTTGTCCATTTTTTATTCCTTCCAAAAAATAAGATTTGTCGAGGTCATCAAAATATTATTTTTAATTTATTTATTAGGTATTTTTGTGAGATGATTTCATTGTTGGAGTCAAATCTCTTTCCGCTGAGCCATTTCTTCAGGTTTGGAAACAAGAAATAGTCACTCGGGGCTAAATCCAGATAATAGGGTGGATGAGGGAGCAATTCGTATCACAATTCATGCATTGTTGCCATGGCAACTGCACATGTGTGCACCCTTGCATTGTCCTGGTGCAAAAGAACTTTATTCGTGACCAAATGTGGTCGGGTTTTTTCAAATCTTCATTAAATCAACCCAATAAGTTGGCATAATATTCACCATTGATTGTTTTACCCTTTTAAAAAAATAGTCAATGTGGATTATATCGCGTGCATCCCAAAAAACGGTTGCCATGACTTTATTGGCTGACAAACCCACCTTGGCCTTCTTTGGCGTCGATTCACCCCGAGAAACCCACTGTTTTGACTGCTATTTGGTCTCTGGTGTGTTGTGGTGGATCCACGTTTCTTCCACGGTTACGAAACGGCGCAAAAACTTGTCCACATTCTGGTTGAACAACCCCAAACACACCTGAGAAATTGTCACACGATTGCGTTTGTGGTCGATTGTGAGCAAACGCGGCACCCATCTTGCGAAAATCTTTCTCATACCCAAGTGATCATTTAGAATTGAAACCACTGAGCCATGTGAGATGCCTATGGCTTCCACAATCTCTCGCACTTTCAATCTCCGATCGGCCAACACCATATCATGAATTTTTCAATTGTTTCGTGTGTAGAGACCTCAACTGGGTGTCCAGAACGTTCGGCATCTTCCGTGCTTGTATGGCCACAACAAAAGTAGTTCAGGAACCACTTTTTTACCATTGAAATTGATGGTGCAGAGTCCCCATAGTATTTATCAAGCTTAGCCTTGGTTTGAGTGATGTTTTTTTTTGTGCAAAAAATAATGCTTAATGAGCACACGAAATTCACTTTTTTCCATTTTCTCCTCAAATCACGCGGTAGTCTCCTATCAGTGGCTATCAAACACAAACTAAATGACGCAGCTTGTTCAAATTTTGACAGGAGTCAACTGACAAGGGCCTGTTGACAGGAGCAGTGTTGCCCTTTCAGTTAAGAGGCGGGAAATTCGAAAAGTCATGGACTTATTGACCTGCCCTCGTATAATGCTCCATTGGTGTTGCTGAAGTTGCCTGGATGTTGCTTTGACAAGTCTGCCTTGATCGGATATGAGGAATCCTAACTCATAGGATTCATAGGACTCATAGACTCCACCACTGATCTCGCCATGTCAAATATCTGAAATTGTTTCACAAATTCTGTGCGCATCTCCCTGGTTTTTTCTAGACATGTTGCAGACTTCAGAAAATGCCAATTTCTTCTCTTTGTAATGCTTTGCTAAGATGAAGGGATGATGGCAGAAGCTTTCTTAGCATATGCATTTGGTTACTAAAAATTCAGCCTTCAGAAAAGGTAAAAGAAGGTCTCCAGCTTGGGGAGAAGTTTCACTGTTGTACAGAGGACTCTTAGTTCTTCAAGTGTTCTCACTACCACTCTGTACCGTTCAACAAAAATGTAAAACTGCATTACGTCTCTCAACCCAGCAGGTTTCACAAAGCAGAAACAGGTTGGTTGCTCTTAATTCAGGGAAACAGTTTTTTACATTTTCCTTCAACAGAGATGTATGATGCTCTGAAGAAATTGCACACGGATGATACTGTTCCTTGGCAGTTTCTGACAAGTGGAATGTTGCAAGTCTTTGCTAATAATAATAATAATAATAATACACTTTATTTATATTCCGCTCTTCTCACCCCGAGGGGGACTCAGAGCAGATTACATGATACAAACAGCAGACAATCCCTGCCGGTTTTACATACAATTACATTCATCAAGTACATACAAGTACAATTTAGAAGGATTTTTCTTCTGGCTGCGTCACAGGGTGTGATTGCGTCATTACGTCACAAGGGGGTGCTGTTGCTTCATCCTCATGACGGAGAGCCTCTGTTTTCCGCATTCCACCTTCTGACAGCCGATCTTTCTTTTTATTCAGCCGTTGTAAAGTCCTTTCTTTTGTAAAAATCCTTCCCCGCTTGGCGGTACCCAGTTTATCTATTCACAGCTGGGCTGTTTTTGAACTGTTGGGTGAACAGTGGACAGGGCTCACAGCTGGGTGTTCAGCCCAGCCCGGGAATCGAACATGCAACCTTCTGATTGCAAGCACAGCTGTTATTACCGCTGTGCTATCTCTCCGGCCCTAAGTCTAGAGTTAGTGAGTGAGCACTGCAGTGGTTGCAGACAGGCACTAGATACATCTCTGATATAATTGCCTGTGCACCACTAATATGACCACTCATACTAGTAGCTCCATCTTAACCCTGTCCACACAAGTATTGCAAGTTTAGCCCATTTTTTCCAATGTTTTCCAAAGAATGTCTGCAAGTGCTTTACCTGTTATAGCTCTTATCTGCACAAAGCCTATAAAGTCTTTTCTTATTCCTGCATGGAGGAGAATAGGGGGTTGGGCATAGGGTTGGCAAGTGGGGTGTGTCTGAGTGAGGGTGGCAAGCAGGGGTGAGCCCTTGGGTCGTTGGAGGGGATACAGGCAAACAAGCAAGCATGTAGGAGGTGAGTGAGTGGGGGCAAGTGAGCAGGGGAGAGTAAGCGAGGGCTGGTAGGGGTTGAGTAAGCAAGTGAGTGGGCTCATGGTGAGTGAGCAAGAGGGGTGGGCAAATGGACAAGTGAGAAAGCAGGCAAGCAGGGGCAGCAAAATTTCAGGGATGGAGCAGGGCAGGGGCGGTCCTACCGGTAGGCAAAGGACGCCGCTGCGTGGGGTGCCATCTGGAGGGCGAGGCGAGGAAGGGCGCTTCAGGCGGTGCGTGGACCCTTCTTGTCTCTCACGCCATGAAGCAAGTGCGCGCGTGCTGCCTTGCTCTGCCAGGGGACTGGCTCACTATCGCGCGCACACTCTCTTCTCCTCTCCTCTCCGCTCCGCTCGGCCTCACCTCCTCCACCTCCTCTCTCCAGCCATTTTAGGTGACTGAATGGATAGGTAGCGGCGGCTTAGGGTTCGCCCACTTCGGTCAGCCCAGCAATAAGGAAAGCTTCAGCCTCCCTCCGCCCACTTGGCTGGTGGCGACCTCAAAAGGTGGGAGCGGAGCCACAGCCGGCTTGCGCTTGTCACTCAAAACGGGTCGAGGAAGGAGAGGGAGAGCACGCGCCTGCCTGGGGGGGGGGGGGGCAAAATTATGTTTGCTTACCATTTAAAATTACCTTAGACCGCCCCTGGAGGAGGGTTGAATCCATAAACCCTCCCCCTTGGCTACAGGTTTTGTTATTGTACAGGTGCAGATATATCATACAAGGAATTCCAATCAAAGAGCCATTTCCCCACTGATGCTCCATAACAGAGAAGACTATTGAAACAGGGGAAAACACTCATAGGATGAACGGGATTGTGAACTCATTTTGTGGCTACTGGCTAGCACAGTTCAAAGGCTTTCCCATAAATTTGGAAGGATTAAAGACTTATTTCATGCATGTCCCTGTACTTTACTGACAAGAATAGATGAAAGTGAGTCTGAATAAAGATTTTAGTTGCTCCTTAATTATGCTGTTATTATGCCAGTTTTGGCAAAGTATTCCCCAGACGTAAAGTTTTTAAAATCAACCTTTTAAAACATTAAATTACCCTTTTAGTCTGCCAGCGATAATGATAAATACAGCTCAGTTCAATCTCATTACCCACTCTGATTCGCGGGCTGGATTAATATTTGGTAAAAACTAACTACCCTCACTATAATCCTGTGGAAATGCAAGAAAATATTAATGGCACGAAATTACAAAATATATCTAGTGGGAATTGGGTTTCTGCATAATTCGAAAATAAGTAATGGGAGAGTTATTATTTTATGGAGATGTGACTGTCACCCTCAGGCTGGAAGGAAAAGGTGTGTGGACATGTTTTGCACATCTTAGAAGAGCTTTAAAAAAGCTTTACTTTACCTGGCCTTGTTTCTATATTTGTCTGGGTTCTTTAATGTATACTAGTAGAGCAGCCACATGTTCTATTTCGTGGAGGACATCTCTCCTTTTCAAGGACTGCTGTTTGGAAATACAGTATGTCCCTATACATGTAGGACCAGTATCCAGAGTTTTATTTACCCATGCCCATTAAAATATACAATCTCTATGCATTTTCTAGGTCCTTCAGTCTGACGTATGGTATTCTTGGGCCAGATCCCCTTCATTTCAGTAGGGTTCATTATTATGTACAGTTTCACATAATCAAGTGAAGTCCAGGAACATATTATCCACCATGGTGGTCATACTGAATCCTTTGGTTAATGAACTACTCAATGCAAGATGCCTATGTGTATCAAGAACGGAAGAAGGAAAATCATGCATGTCTCTCAACAGTCAACACCTAGATCAGTGTTTCCCAACCAGTGTGCCGTGAGAGATCATCAGGTGTGCCGTGGGAAATTACAGTGGAGAGAGAGAGAGAGAGAGAGAGAGAGAGAGAGAGAGAGAGCCTAGCAGGAAACTTCAGGCAGCAGAAATGAGGCTTTCCTGGACGAAGCAGCAATGCCAGCCAGCCTGGCTGCAGTCAGGGAGAGCCCTTGGCGTTCAGAACTTTCCTCCCTCCCTCCCTCCTCTCTCTCTCTCTCTCTCTCCCCTTCCTTTCCTTCCTTCCTTCCCTCCCTCTGCGCGCCAAGGGCTACCTGACTGGGCTGGGGCTCCTCCTGCTTCCTGGCTCCTGGGCACTCTTCTGCCCTCCTCTCCTCTGGCAGCAAGGAGGAGGAGAGGGAGGAGGAGTCCGCGGGAGCTGCCCCTGTCCGACCCTGCTCCTTGAGGTTCAAGGCGAGGCTTCGGCCACTCAGCGCAGCCCTCCCCCATGGGACGGTGATGGGCCTCCTGCGCGTGGGCCTCCTGGGACGGGGGTGGGAGGGGGTGTTGGCGGAAGCAGTGCCGTCATGAGGGGGGAGGGTGACAGTTAGTAAAATTACAGTTAGAGTGTCATTTTGTGTCATTTTGGTTGGTGGTGTGACCCAGGATTTTGTAAATGTTAAAAATGTGCCGCGGTTCAAAAAAGGTTGAAAATCACTGACCTAAATGGTGGGTGATTCTACTAGGAAGCTTATATGTAATGTATAGATCTTCTCATTGAGCAAACTCTTGCTATGTTTCCAAGGAACCCTGGAAGGTAGTTGTAAAAATACTGGTTGGCAAACCTTGACTAACCACTTACTGCCATTTCTAGGTTTCTCCTCCTTTGTATGAACCAACCATAACACAACAAGGAGAGAAGCAAAGTCACAACTTCACAGGTTGTCCTTAGGATCTTGGTTATTGATCCTTATCTTGGCAAACATCTAATAACGCATGATGTATCACTCATCTACGTCAGTTGGAGAGTTTACACTGGGAATGTGGCACAGCAGGCTAAGTGTCAGCTGCATAAGATCTCTCTGACTAATAGGTCATGAGTTTGAGGCCTGCCCAGGTCGAGGTGGGTGCTCGACCTTTAAGTGTAGCCTGCTGTCGACCTTTGCAGCCTGAAAGACAGTTGCATCTGTCAAGTAGGAGATAAAGGTACCACATTAAGTGGGGAGGCAAATTTTGACTGAATTATGAAGCCATTAAAGAACTCCAGGAACTCTGAGGAATGCGGAAGGAACAACAAGGGACGCTGGGAACGCTGAGAGATGAGAAGTGTGTCAGCTCCCCCTGGTGGCCAGAGTTTGCCTGTGTTCATCTATATGTGTGTATGTGGAAAACGGCAGGGATTGTCTGCTAAGTATGTGTACTTGTAATCTGCTCTGAGTCCCCTTCGGGGTGAGAAGAGCAGAATACAAATAAAGTGTATTATTATTATTATTTCTTTCAGCAATGATTTGTAAGCCTCAATGATAGCCTAACCCTCACTGTTGGGCTGTTCTAGCCATGTCTTTGTGGTGTGAGAGACATCTGATCCTCTGGGTATTGTTGTGCTTCAACACCCAGTATTCTTCAGCTGTGGTTCTGCAGGTTGAGTTATAGTCAACAATATGGTTCCTATCCCAGCCTTGAGCCTTAGGTTTTTGTTTTAGAGCAGGACTGTCCAACTTCTACCGACCCAGTGGCCTGAATTCCGGTCACTGATGACCTGGGGGGCCGAAGGGTCTGCCCCCACCCCGGCTCCGCCCCCAGCTCCGCCCCCGCCCCGGCTCCAATTTACTTACAATTTATTTATTTATTTGTCACGTTTCTATACCTTGGTAAGTGTCAGCTGCATAAGAACTCTCTGACCAGTAGGTCATGAGTTTGAGGCCTGCCCGGGTCGAGGTGGGTGCTCGACCTTTAAGCGTAGCCTGCTGTTGACCTTTGCAGCCTGAAAGACAGTTGCTTCTATCAAGTGGGAGATAAAGGTACCACATTAAGTGGGGAGGCAAATTTTGACTGAATTATGAGGCCATTAAAGAACTCCAGGAATGTTGAGGAATGCGGAAGGAACAACAAGGGACGCTGGGAATGCTGAGAGATGAGGAGTGCGTCAGCTCCCCCTGGTGGCCAGAGTTTGCCTCTGTTCGTCTATATGTTCATCTATAAGTGTGTATATGTGTACCTGTAATCCGCTCTGAGTCCCCTTCGGGGTGAGAAGAGTGGAATATAAATAAATATTTACGATACGTATTTCTATCCCGCCTTTCTCAGCCCAAAGGCAACTCAAGTTGGAGGCACAAACATCTGGAGGGCCACACATTTGACACCACAATCTTAGAGTCTTCCCTGGTCTTAGGTCATATTAGAAGGCCAAACTAAACCAGAAGCATCTTGGCTGTCTTCACAACAGGTGATGAATTATGTCCACGAAACATTCAGAATCCACAAAAATCATTAAACTCAAAATGGGAAATCTTGGGCTTTCTTAGCTGAGTGTGTTCCTTCAGCAACAGAAGCTAGAAAAGTGGTCATTTGCCAAGTAGAAGAGTTGTGTTGCCAACTTTTACAAAAACACTAACCCTGAGCCTTTGCGTTTGCAGCAGCTGGGCATTTGGGAAATGTAGCCAATGAAATGTTCTTCATTATTCATGTCCTCGTTGGAAAAAACAGGAGAATAAAAATGAGAGGCAAAGAAGAAGACTATAACTGCAAATGGGTTGTGTCAAAAAGCAAAGCCACGGCTCTGAGATTTTAAGATCCCAGCAAGCCTATTAATAGTTGGGTCTCTTGGAGGGCGGTATGAACACCGTACGTCAAAGCTGACAATGACACATAACAATAATTTCATCTCTATGCCATGGAAAAGCCCTCCCTGCTGAGCTTCTATGTGCTTGACAGCTGTTGAAGGCACAGAAGGAGAAACCATGAAAATATGATGCGATTCCACTTTTGCACTGAAATACACTATTGTTCCAATAAATCCTATTGAGTGTAAGCAGGTCATGCCGAGAAGTGTCATGCCTTTGACAGCAAGCCTCACTTCCTCTTGATTCAGAGAATATTTGGCTTCTTGGTTTCTGCAGCTGTTAAATGCACACTATAAGAATAAAGTGGCAATTTTTTTGGCCTTCCCCCCTTTTTTGCTTCTTCCCTTTTTATTCCACATCCTCTCAAGGCTTGTTAAATTATTGTTTTGTTTTAATCCAGAGATCTATATTCCTGGCCTTGTAGGAAAGCTCAGCCTTTCTCAATTGTACAAGGCGCGGAAGATTAACGGCACGTGCTTTGCACTTAATGGTAGGACTTGTGTGTAAGCAGAGCAGAAAAGGCAATGTTGCCTCAAGGATTAAAGGTGCTTGCCAAGGTATCTGTCTGGAGGAGCCATTCCATATGGTTCCTACGTTCATTCTGGTCGGTTTTGAGCACCCATCTCATTAAAAAGGAGGAGAAGGAAAAGGAGGAGGAGAAAACTTATAGGCATTACCTGCTCTCCTTATGTCTCGAACCACGACATCAGGGTAGGCAATTATTTTTTCCAAGGGGCCACACGAGAACCAACAAAAATTATGGGGGGCCGCACCTAAAGGCTGAACTACATCTATTACATATAATAAAAGTCAGTGTTTGCTGTGGTGCGGCCGAGCAACCGAGCGACGGGAGGAATATGTGACAGCGTTTCGATTGGCTGCCATTGTGGGATTATTTGCATAACAGGCTCTAACTGGCCAGCCTCAGAACTCCAACATTCTACGGCCCCAGATAGAGGAGATTGGTTGCCACTGAAATGGAATTTGCATAACTGCCTCCAAATTCAAACATTCTAAAGTGACTCAGAGGGAAAGGGAAAGGCCTCAGACGGTCAGCCACTCAGGCCCACAGAACTGACAGATCAGGACCAAACTTGGCAAACAGGCGACCAATGGCCCACTTCACAACCTGGTGTGGTTTAGGGCAGGATGGGCCACGAATGATGGGATTTGCAGTACCTTCACATCATTCACTTCCCAAACAACATTAAAGCCCCTATAAAACACAAACCAGCCCCAAAATTGACAGAAAGGCTTCCTTAACTTGATTTTCCTAGAGGTTCCTAGAGTAGGAGGAGACCTCCAAGGGCCATCCAGTCCAACCTCCTTCTGCCATAATGAAAAAACACAATCAAGGCACTCCTCACAGATGGCCATTCAGCCAATAATAATAATAACAACAACAACAGGTTCCTAGAGTAGGAGGAGACCTCCAAGGGCCATCCAGTCCAACCTCCTTCTGCCATAAGGAAAAAACACAATCAAGGCACTCCTCACAGATGGCCATTCAGCCAATAATAACAACAACAACAACAACAGATTCCTAGAGTAGGAGGAGAACTCCAATGGCCATCCAGTCCAACCTCCTTCTGCCATAAGGAACAAACACAATCAAGGCACTCCTCACAGATGGCCATTCAGCCAATAATAATAACAACAACAACAGGTTCCTAGAGTAGGAGGAGACCTCCAAGGGCCACCCAGTCCAACCTCCTGCCAGGGCCCTTCCACACAGGCCTATAACCCTGAATATTAAGGCAGGAAAACCCACAATATCTGCTTTGAACTGGGTTATCTGAGTCCACACTCATATAATCTGGTTTAAAGCAGATAACATGGGATTTTATTCAGATGTGTGCAAAGGAACTCAGATATCCCAGGGACTTTCCACACAGGCCTACAACCCTGAATATTAAGGCATTATATTCATTCAGCCTCTGCTGCTAATAATAACAACAACAACAACAGGTTGTTAAAGAGGAGACCTCCAAGGGCCATCCAGTCCAACCTCCTTCTGTCATAAGGAAAAAACACAATCAAAGCATTCCTCACAGATGGCCATTCAGCCATCTTGAACCAAACTTGGCACACTGAACTCTCATGAGACCAACAGAAAGTACTGAAAGGGTTTGCTGGGCATTTACCTTGAGTTTGGAAGTTGTAGTTCACCTACATCCAGAGAGCACTGTGGACTCAAAATAATGATGGATCAGGACCAAACTTGGCACACATCCTCAATATACCCAAAGAGGCAGAAGAGACGAGAAGAGGAGGAAGACAAGGAGAAAATGGATGTGCACCCCTCCCGCGCTCCAGCCTCGTCCCCGCCCCTTCCCGCTCTGGCCCCACCCCCTCTCCCTCGCTGCACTCTTCCCTCCTTCCCTCTTGCGTTCATGTGGTGGAAGGGGGAAGGAATGAAAGGGGGAAAGAGAGAGGGAAAGAGAGAGGGAGGGAGGGAAAGAGAGAGGGAGGGAGGGAGGGAAAGAAGGAAGGAAGGAAACAGGGAGGGAAGACAAGAAACAGAAGAAGGGAAAGAGCGCGAGGCAAGAGGGAGGGGGGAGCGCGCGAAGAGGAAGTGAAGTGAGGAGGGGGAGGGCGAAGGCATGTTCTGCATGTAGCTGCCCCAATGGGAGTTTACCTCCTTCTCTTCAGGACAAAGCCTTGAGGGAGCCCCGGGCCGGTCAGCATCGGCCGCTGGGCTGCATCCGGCCCGCAGGCCACAAGATGCCCAGGTCTGCACTACATCATAACTGGCTCTTGTACCGTACTAAAATAACCCTAAGGACACAGAACTGTCCCATTTTCCTCCCTTATTTACTCGTCTGTCCATTTTGCTTTTACTTCTTCCCCTGAGCCAATTCAATCTCCATGCATGGCAGGGACCTGTTTCTATATAAATACATCTATTCTTTTAATTGCTCCATTAAAAAACATACTCACATAGAATAGCTTTCCTTCGGGGGGTTTGTTTTTCTATTACTCTTGCTGCTAATTTAGTTGGGGTTTTTTTTCTTTATTTTGCATTAGGATTGTTAGTTTTATTTATCTAAATTCATTGCCTAATGTGTTGTTTCCATTCAGCAGAAAAAGGTTCTCAATAATCACAATATATTTAAGGGCTGCCACTTGAATTGGTGCCAACTCCATTTGAAAAAAAGGACAATGTCCTTGGTATCAACTGTAATGTGGATACCAAAATTCATGGATGCTCAAATCCCATTATATACAATGGTGCAATAAAATGGTATCTTTTATATAAAATGGCAAGATCAAAGTTTGCTTTGTGAAATTTGGGAAGTGTATTTTCAAAACGTGGGTGATGGTATCTGTGGATGCAGAGACCTGATTAACCATTGTATTTTAGGTTATATGAAGACATATTTGAGATGTGGACTATATCTTCTCTCTCTCTCTCTCTCTCTCTCTCACACACACACACACACACACACACACACACACACACATAGTAAAGGTTTCCCCTTGACATTAAGTCTAGTCAAATCCGATTCAGGGTGTTGGTGCTCATCTCAATTTCTAAGCTGAAGAGCCAGCATTGTCCTTAGACAGCTCCAAGGTCATGACTGCATGGAGCGCTGTTATCTTCCCACTGAAGCGGTACCTATTGATCTACTCACATTAGCAAGATTTCGAACTGCTAGGTTGGCAGGAGCTGGGGCTAACCACGGGAGCTCACCCCATCCCACAGGTTCAAACCACCAGCCTTCCGGTCAGCAAGTTCTGCAGCTTAGTGATTTAAACCGCTGCGCTCCTGCAGCCCCCATATATAAAACATTTCAACATGACTAGAAATGAAACTAGTGATAAATTTAAAGGAGAAACTAATAAGCAATCTACACTCAGATCTTTCTATCCACAGACTCTGTATCCATAGGAGGCTTAAACACCCAAAAGGCTAATCATTGTTTATAAGGAAAGCCCTTTTATTGTACTATATACTCGTGCATCTACAGATTTTGGTATCTATGGAATCAAATTCCATTGTATACAAAGAGCCCACCATATGTATCAATGTGGGAGTTTGTACAGTGAGATACATAGAAAGATGGCTATTGGCTACATCTTAACTGCAATACTGTAAGCCAGTGTTTTTCAACCTTTTTTGAGCCGCGGCACATTTTTTACATTTACAAAATCCTGGGGCACACCACCAACCAAAATGACACAAAATGACACTCTAACACAGTAATACATATAGTTAATATGTTTTTAATGTATTTATGCACTCAGTGTGAAACATTGGCCTGTTTCGATGAACACAACATAGATATCCTGGCAGGAATGGCGAAAGACACACACGAAGGTCTTGCTCAACAGCTGGGAGTTATAGTTCACCCACAGTCAAAGAGCATTCTGAACTCCACCAATGATGGAATGGAATCAAACTTCCCACACTGAACTACCATAACCAAGAGAAAATACTATAAGAGTTTGGTGGGCATTGACCTTGAGTTTTGGAGTTGTAGTTCACCTATATCCAGAGAGCACTGTGGAGGGGAGAGGGAGGAAGACGTGGGGTGAGTCTGCGCAGTAGAGCCCGCACGGGTCACGTCTTCCCCCCTCTCCCGTCCCGCAGAAGCGGCAGCATGAGCAAAGCAAGGCAAAACAAGCAGAGCGAGGCTGGGAAGAAGGGAGCCCGAGTGGAGAAGAAAAAGTGTTTGGCAGGAGGCGGAAGAAAGGGTATTTGGAGGTTCCAATTTTCCATGGCACACCTGATGATCGCTCACGGCGCATTAGTGTGCCACGGCACACTGGTTGGGAAACACTGCTGTAAGCAGCCATTAGTCTAGAAACTTTACATATTCACCACAACTGTGCAGAAGGATGCATTCCCTTGCTGTGTCTGCCTGATGCAAGGTGGTTACAGCTGATCCAAACCACATGTAATATATTCATTGTGATGTGCTCAAATGGCTTGAATTGTGCTTAACTTGTCTGCTTGGAGGGGGAAGAAACAGCCTTAGGGCCCTCAATCCAAAATGTGCATCTGATCCAGATTGTAGCTCCGTGCCAATTTTCTGCCGAAACTCTTTCTGCTTCTCTTTGTCTCGTTCTTCCTCCCCCCTGGCTGCTTTTCCAGTCTGACGTGATGCAATCCATTTGGCCGCCCCCTGCTACTTCATCTCCATCTCATTCTGCTGCATTTGTAGACCGGTTCCTAATTATAGCATCCGAGTATTATTCTCCAGCCAACAGAAAGCACACGCTTTTTTAAATGCCCAGAACTTAATCTAACCATTGATGTAATAGCTAGCAGGCATCTGCAACAAAGCCTTTCTTCTTCCTGCATTCATCCTAGGCTGAAATTGCTAGTGGCGATGCCAGGAAAATTCCTTGGGAGACCTTTAAGAGGAGATGGCAGAGGAATGGATTGGATGACCGGCAATCCGAGCTTCTGCTGGCTTCCTGACTCCTATCCATCTTCCCTACTCTGAGCTCTGCCCAGCTGTCTTACAGCAATAGCTCTCAATGGGCTGCTTTAGTTTTTCCTTCTCTGGTTCACTCAAAAGCTTACAGGAGGTTGTTTTTTTAAAATATCTGGCTGAGAATGAGAGAACCCATAAAGCTGTGAAGCTGTTGAGTCTGTCCCAAGGTGTTTTGCTGCCTGAGGCAAAGAATAACATGCCACCGGCTCCTTTCCATTCTATATCCAGATGCCAACGAGATCAGTAATTTAATGTTAACATCAGATATGTGGACATTCAGCCAAAGGCAGCATTAGTTTATGGGGAGGAAGACAGCTTGCAGCACATAGAAGGGGATGGCTAAGATAATAGAAGGAACTGATATAGTTGCCCAACCGAGATCTGCCTTTGGAAGCAGTTTTCCAATTCTTCCTCAAACTATATATCAGAAGTAGGGAACCTATGGCTCGCGATCCAGGTGTGGCTCTTTTGATGATTGCATCTGGCTCCCAGAGTCCTCCAAGGAAGAGGAGGAGGAAGAGGCAGGGGGAGCCTTGGCTTGGCTTCTTTGGCAGTGGCTTCGGCCTCAGAGAGGGCCAAGCCAAGGCTTGCTCTCTTCCTCTTCCTCCTCCCAGGGTCCTCCAAGGAAAAGGAGGAGGAAGAGGCGGGGGTGGGGGGAGCCTTGGCTTGGCTTCTTTGGCAGCGGCTTCGGCCTCGGAGAGGGCCAAGCCAAGGCTCACTCTCTTTCTCCTCCCAGGGTCCTCCAAGGAAAGGGAGGAAGAGGAACAGGCCCGGATTAACCCCTTTTGGCACCCTAGGCCAGTCTTTCTCAACCAGTGTGCCGTGGCACACTAGTGTGCCGTGACGGACCTCCTGCTGTGCCGTGAGAAAAGCTCTCTGCCCCCTTCCTCCCCCCCTCCTGCCGAACTCCTGCTGCTTGGGGGAGGAGGAGGAAGGGCCAGGCAGTGGCGAAGAAAAAGAAGAAGGGGCCGGGGCACCACCTCCTTCGGCCATTTCCCCAGCCAGCCTCCAATCCACCATGACTCCCACCATGACTCTCGCCCCTCGCTCACTGAAGCCACGTGGAGGAGGAGCCCCGCCCACTGAAGGGGCTCCTCCTCCACGCGGCTCAATGAGCGAGGGGCAGAGTCATGGTGGGAGTCATGGCGGATTGGAGGCTGACTGGGGAAATGGCCTCCTCTGCTCATGCTCCTCCTCTGTGGGAGAGCTGAAGCTGGGGGGAGGGGGCGGGGCATGGCGCGGCCTGGCTCTGCCCCCTCCCTGGCTTCGGCACTCCCAGCAGCTGCTCCAGCCTTGAGGGACAGTGCCAAGCCAGCATTGTGCTGGCTCTGGCACCGCTGGATTGGCACTGCCCCCTCAAGGCTGGAGCAGCTGCTGGGAGAACTGAAGCCGGGGGAGGGGGTGGGGCATGGCACAGCCTGGCTCCTCCCCCTCCCCGGCTTTGGCACTCCCAGCAGCTGCTCCCAGCAGGCCACCATCCCCCCAGCCGTTCTTTACTGTGTTAGAGTGTCATTTTGTGTCATTTTGGTTGGCGGTGTGCCCCCGGATTTTTTTAATGTTAAAAGTGTGCCACGGCTCAAAAAAGGTTGGGAAACACTGCCCTAGGCCAAACTTTGGAATTATGCCCCCAAACCAACCTCTACCGCACCCTCCCACCTTCCCCTCCTTACGGAGGAAAGAAGGGAAGCCCCGCCCCCAGGGCTGCTGCCGGGCATGCGCAGCAGGAGGGCGTAAGCGCCTCTGCCTCCTCCGCCATGTTCCCGGCAGCGGCCCCGGGGGCTTCCGTCCGCCTCCTCCTCACGCCCTCCTTCTTTGACAAGGGGGTGGGGGCAATGGTCAGGGGTGCCATTCCCTCCTCCCCACCCCCTTGCAGCGCTCTCCCCCGAGAGAGAGTCATCTCCATGATGCGCGTTGTGGTTTTGTTTCAACATTTTTTTTGGTCCGTGTGAACTGCGCCCCCCCCCGGCTTGCACCCCTAGGCCATGGCCTAGTGTGGCCTTATGGGTAATCCGGGCCTGAAGAGGAAGAGGCGGGGGGAGCCTCGGCTTGGCTTCTTTGGTGGCGGCTTCAGGTTTATTTACACACCGCTTTCTTGCCCGTATTGTTTGGGGATTGCTCCAGCATTGGTCTTGGTCTCCGGATTCTTCAGTTGGACATACGCACCGTTATTCTGCCGGGGGAATCCTTTTCTCATAGTATGTACATATATACTCAAATTTAGTTGAATTCAGTCTTAAAATATATTATATATGTTACATGTCTCTCACTGAAATAAATTTCCAAATATTTTGCTTCCATGGCTCTCTGAGTCAAAAAGGTTCCCGACCCCTGCTATATACAGTTCCTGGATGCAGCCATCCACTGACTCTAACTCTTGAGAGAAATCCAAATAGGATGCAAATAAAGTGATTGATCAGTTGATTGGCTGCTTGATGGGACACGTGTTTTCATCATTGTTTACTCTTCACCCTCTTGAGATCCTCATTCTTTTGGGTAGAGATGCAGAGTGCTGTTTAGCTCTTGAAATCATTCCTAAAGGTTAACACGTTATCAATACAGGATAAAATCCCATGGAGGGAAAAATAAATAGGAAGGTGCATTCTTTCTCTACAATCCTGCAATATGACCCAAGAGTGTTTTAAATAACAGATACTTGTGGCATAATGTGTGAATTAAGAACCTTGACCATGCAGCAGTTTTTCATTGTATGGCTTTAAAAATCCACCGGGCAAGCATTGAAACAGCGTGTCTGTGTCTGTATGCACGCATCTGGGTTTATTCAATTGGGTTTGAGTGTTTTTCATGATGAACTTGCAGTCAGATGTGAATCTGTGTGCCACATTTGCTGAAAATGCCTTGCAAGCCCATTGGTGGCCCAGCTGTTGCCATTCTGTTTGGTGTGAGTCAGATTGGGAAGAATAGAGGCACATGAGCAGCTTGTTATGGAAAACGAGTGTGTATTATCTGTCTCGTTTATCTCCCTCTCAATTCATTGGCATGAATGCTATTAAATTTAACGAGAGATCTGTGGATAATATCTGCAAGAGAAAAAGGACGCCCTCCTACATCCCTTCCATTGCAACACTTCCACTGTTTTGTTCAACACTTGAGACAGAATTCTTCAGACCTACAGCAGTTAAGGACATCAATGCCTTTAGGGCAGGCCTGGGCAAACTTTGGCCCTCCAGGTGTTTTGGACTACAACTCCCACAATTCCTAACAGCCGATAGTCCAAAACACCTGGAGGGCCGAAGTTTGCCCAGACCTGCCCTAAAGGCATTGGATCCTGTCTGATCTCTGGATGGTAGATCACCAGTATATACCAGGTGTCATAGGTCATATTTTAGGATGGATCTACACTGCCATCTAATGTAGTTAATCTTTAATCTGAAACTGCACTAGATGACATTGTACAGAAGAAGGGAATGGCCAAGCCATCTCTGAATCTTCTTTGCCTAAGAAAACCCTATAATATCATGGGGTCACCATTAGTCAAAACACAACTTGAATGAATGTAGAGACAAGATCATTAAGGAAAAATTGGAATTATAATCAGAGAGTATAGTGGTTTGAGCATTGGACTATGACTCTGGAGAGCAAGGTTTCATTCGCCGTTCAGCCATGGAAACCCACTGAGTGACCTTGTCACATACTCTCAGCTCCATAAAAACCCATGATAGAGTCTCCGTAGAAACATCCAGAGTTCTACACAATATAGAAAAGTGTACAAGGCGTTCTACACAAAAAAAACATTCAGCACATCGAGAGTTCTACACAATATCAGTTTCTAATACAGGGCGTTCCACGCAACGCATGTGGTACTCACGCTGTTCCAGGCCGTGTGAGCACAGTCCGGTATAGGCAATGCCTATGAGTCCCAAAAGGTCCATTCCAAGTATTCATGGTCTATATGACTAGCGACACTCCGTGTTAAACTATGTATGATACTTATACGAATCTTTCAAGATTCATATAAGTATCATACATATCTACTTTGTTTATTTGTTGAAATCGCCGCCCTGACGAAGTTGCTCTCTACGAAACGGGATTGGATCCATTCATTCCTTCCCCGTAGGCGGGACATAGCTTTCTCACAGCAATTCCTAACTCCATTCCCAACTGGGATCTGCCTCTTGTTTTGGTGTTTATACTTCACATTTCTGCCTTCAAGAGACTGTCTCCATTTGGCGTGCCCGGACCCTGTGTTGTACTATACAAACTTTCACAGCCTATTGGATTATACAAGTGCCTCATTTGAGGAGCCCTTCACAGTTCCCCCTTTCTTGGAACGGACCTTTTGGGACTCATAGGCACCGCCTATACCGGACTGTGCTCACACGCCCTGGAACAGCCTGAGTACCACATGCGTTGCGTGGAACGCCCTGTATTAGAAACTGATATTGTGTAGAACTCTTGATGTGCTGAACGTGTTTTGTGTGTGTGTAGAATGCCTTGTACTCTTTTCTATATTGTGTAGAACTCTGGATGTGTTGAACGTAATTTGTGTTGAACTTATAATGTACTGAACTATTTGGACTGTGGAAGATAGGAGCTCGCTACTACTAAGTATACACAATACAGTAATGAAATATAGATAAAAATATATACATTTTCGATTTCTTCAGAAGATTTTGTTCACTAGAATCTTTTGGCTTGTTGTTCTGAGTAATATGGAACTTAGAGTAGAATTATTTTGTATTGTCGAGCAGAGTCTCCGTAGAGTCACTATCACTCTGAAATGACATGAAGGCACACAATATAATCTCCATCACAACTATTATCTGTTAAGGTCTGCAAGCATTTTTGGGGCACACTAGAGATATCGCTTGGGAGTGATCCTGGACTCATAGCTGAATCTGGAACCCCAGGTCTCGACGGTGGCCAGGGGAGCTTTTGCACAATTAAAACTTGTGTGCCAGCTGCGCCTGTATTTTGGGAGGTCTGACTTGATCACGGTGGTACACTCTCTGGTTACATCCCGAATAGACTACTGTAATGCACTCTACATGGGGTTGCCTCTGAAGACTGCCCGGAAGCTTTAGCTAGTCCAACGCTCAGCAGCCAGGTTGCTCACAGGAGCAGGTTACAGGGAGTTCACGACTCCCTTGCTATGTCAGCTTCACTGGCTGCTGATTAGCTTTCGAGCACAATTCAAAGTGCTGGTTTTGACCTAAACGGCTCTGGCTCAGCTTATTTGTCCAAACGTTTCTCCCCCTATGAACCATCAAGGACCTTAAGATCATCTGGGTAGGCCCTGCTCTCGGTCCCACCACCATCGCAGTCGCACATGATGGGAACGAGAGACAGGGCCTTCTCCATGGTGGCCCCCGGGCTGTGGAACTTCCTCCCTAAGGAGGTTAGATCTGCCCCCTCCCTGCTGATTTTTCGCAAGAACCTTAAATCCTGGCTGTGGGAGCAAGCATTCGTAGAATAGACGGATTTTATTGGTGAAGTTGATATTATGGACCATAATTTGGACTGATTTGGAGGATGTTTTAAATCTAGCTAACTGTTTCCTAATGCATATCTATAATCATTTTATATAATTGTGTATTTTATTGCTGCTTTTATATTGTATTGGCATCAAATTTTTGCCTGCTGGCAGCTGCTCTGAGCCCCACTTCGGAGGTCGAGAATAGGACGGGATATCAATGTTCTAAATAAATAAATAATATTGCCCTGCACAAAATGCTCTCCACCCTGACCCTCCTCTCTGGCTAAAACTGACTAGTCAAGAGCAACATGTTTTATTAGCAAAGCTTCGCAAATGGTACTGCGGGCTTCTTCCTGCTGCCTCGCTGAAAATTGAGATTAATGTTAAACTTCTTCCACTTCTTAAGAAAGATGTTACAGCCCAAGCATGCAACCCAGCAATCATTTCCTCGTCCGCAGTAATGTACAAATTTTAGAGAATGGGTTAGATTTTTATATGCCAATGCCTTAAAACTGACCTTTCCAAAGGGACCAGTAGGACAGTGTTTTTCAACCTTTTTTGAGCCGCGGCACACTTTTTACATTTACAAAACCCTGGGGCACACCACCAACCAAAAAAGACACAAAATGACACTCTAATACAGTAATACATATAGTTAATATGTTTTTAAATGTATTTATACACTCAGTGTGAAACCTGGGCCTGTTTCGATGAACACAACCTAGATATCCTGGCAGGAATGGCAGAAACACACACACAAAGGTCTTGCTCAACAGCTGTCAGTCATGGGAAAACTTCGGCCCTCTGGGTGCTTTGGACTTCAACTCCCACCATTCCTAACAGTCTGAGGCCCTTTCCTGCTTAAGTGGCTGGGGGGGGGAGAGGGCCTGAGGCTGCTAGGAATGGTGAGAGTTGGAGTCCAAAACACCTGGAAGGTCCAAGTTTGCCCATGCCAGCTTTCAATTCCATCGCCACATCTATCTTCGGCCTCTGGCGGTTTGAATATATGTTATTATCTATGTGATTTTCTACCTTGTCGCTGTGATTATGTTGCTGCTTCTTTAAATTGTTCACAAACTGACTGTGTTATTGTGCGGATCCTGGAACTGACATTGGATAACATCGTGAGGATACACTTTTGTTTTTTGCACTCACTTCCATGATTTCATCAAAATATAAGGAATTTTCCGTAGAGGAGCGCTCTGTGAACTCGCTACTTCCTGGTTCGCAACTCCTCCGCTCTCTGTGGCGACCACGCTGAACTACCTTATGTAAGACTTTTGATTTTCTCCAGCAGGATTGGGTCCTTTGAATGTGTTTTTTGCGTATGACTATGTATGATTAATTGTGCATTTTGTACTGTGACGTAGTGGCACTCCATTAATAAGTAAGGGTATTGGAGGTTCCAATTTCCCACGGCACACCTGATGATCGCTCACGGCAAACTAGTGTGCCCTGGCACGCTGGTTGGGAAACACTGGAGTAGGAAGGCTACAAGAGAGGGAACAATTCGATCTTCTGAGTTGACATTTGTGGTGGAGGAGTCTGTGACATTTACCTCCGATTTTCTTTTTTGCATCTTCTCTGCCCCGCTCACCTTTCTTCTGTTTTTCCCCCTCCGCAGCTGCCATTTTGGATGACCCAATGGAGTGCAGTAGAGGCGAAAGGCTGTCCATCACGTTGGCCAAGAACCGGATCAATCGGGCTCCGGAGCGGATGGGGAAGGCCAAAGTGGAGGTGGACATTTTTGAGCTGCTGAGAGACAGCGAATATGAGACAGCAGAGACCAGTAAGTACATCTGTGTAGTGCAGTCATGGGCAAACTTTGGCCCTCCAGGTGTTTTGGACTTCAACCCCCACAATTCCTAACAGCCGGTAGGCTGTTAGGAATTGTGGGAGTTGAAGTCCAAAACACCTGGAGGGCCAAAGTTTGCCCATGACTGCACTAGTGGGAACATCAGTTTCTGTACTAGTAACCCATCCCTGATGCCATGATCTTGAAAGCTTCACAGTGCTACGCAGAAGTCATCTTGTTGTCATTGTTGCTCTTATTACATTATATCTTAAACCCACTCATCCTCCAAGGAGCTCAGTATGGTTCCTCTCCCTCTTTTCGCACTATATCTCGACAACCACTCTGGAAATGGAGTTCGGCTGAGAGGTAGTGATAACCGGCCCATTGGGTGGCGAAATCATTTAATAAATGCCATGCCAGAGTGGGAATTTGAATCCGGCCTCTGAAGGGCTTCATTTGACATTGTCTCCACGGTGCTATCGGAGCTTAGAGACTTGTCCTCTAAAAGTAATTTGTCATGTAATTCATTACAAAGCCCTGAGCAATTAATTTGTTACTGCTAACAGTACACTTTTTTTTTAAAAAAAGAAAAAGAAACTTGCTAAATTTCTCCTTCTGTTTCTCATTGCCTGTTAAACATTACTATATTAGAATAAATCTTTGGATTGATTAGAACAGCGTTTCTCAACCTGGGGATTAGGACCTCGGGGGGGGGGGGGGGGGTGATGGGGCTTCAGACTGGTCACCAAAGACCATCAGAAAACACATATTTATTATGGTCTTAGGAAGCCCTTTGGCAGAGAAGGTTGAAGTTCTCTCTGCCTTTCCTTCTCTTCCTTTTTGGATACTGACGGTGAATCCTCCCACCAAAAGCCCTTCTCCTGCTATTGTAGGTGAACTTTAAATCCCAGCAACTACAACTATCAAATGTCAAGGTCTATTTTCCCCAAACTCCACCAGTGTTCACATTTGGGTATATTGAATATTCATGCTGTTGCAACTCAAACCAAGGAGAACCGCCCCTAGATCATACACACAGCAGGCAGTCTATGAAAATAGGCTTTTATTGAAGCAAATATAATGTCCAACAAAAGGGTTAAAGGCAGATCAAAAGTAGAAGATATTTCCCAGGTAAAAGTACAGTTCAAATAGTTTATATTATCAAAAACAAGGCATAGAGCTGGATATAAAATCCCATGGAAGAACAAGGCATCAATCAGGAACAAACAGGCCCAGTCCTAGGCCAGGCAAAAGCTTGGAGACAAGATAACGTGAAACACATCCAAACGAAGCTTGAAGTCTGAAAGCTAATTTTCTAGCTAGCTCTAATAAAGGGAAAATTACTTTCGATTTGCCAGCCGCCCACTCCGCCTCAAACTGACATCACGCCTAGAAGTGTGAATGTTATCCCAACGGTCAAAAAGAGTCTCAGAAGGAGCCTCATTAAAATCTCCAGGTGTCTCAATCTCGGCCTGGCTGTTATCTCCTTCTACACAGGAATGTTCATCTACAACCATGGGAACAGAGCCGTTCTCAGGAGAACTAGCCTCGTCTGACATTTCCCTTTGCACATCACTTTGCAGTTCAGAATTCACATCAACATCACTAGCATCCTCCTCAGCCCTAGCCATCCCATCATCCCCAACATGTACATGATTACCAGGCTGAAATACCACACATGACAAGTTTGGTCCATATCCATGATTGTTTGAGTCCACAGTGCTCTCTGGATATAGGTGAACGACAACTTCAAAACTCAAGGTCAATGCCCACCAAACCCTTCCAGTATTTTCTGTTCGTCATGGGAGTTCTGTGTGCCATGTTTAGTTCAATTCCATCCTTGGTGGAGCTCAGAATGCTCTTTGATTGTAGGTGAACTATAAATCCCAACAAGTACAACTCCCAAATGACAAATTCAATCCCCCCACAACGTCACCAGTATTCAAATTTGGGCTTATCGAGTATTGGTGCAGTGAATGAAAATACATCTTGTATATCAGATATTTACATTATAATTCATAACAGTGTCAAGATTAGAGTTATGAAGTAGCAATGAAAATAATTTTATGGTTGGGGGTCCCCACAACATAAGGCACTGTCTTAAGGGGTCATGGCATTAGTAAGCTTGAGAAACACTGGATTAGAAGAATGGCATAAAACAGGGCAGTTTCTGCTAAAAGATCTCTAAAGCACAGGTGGAGGGCATGGGTTCATCTACACTGTTTGAAGCCACTTGAACTCCCGTGACACAATATTATGGAATCATGGGCCTGGTTTTAGCACAACTGATTAATCACTAACAGCAATACATTTTACCAATCGAAAGGCTGGTAGTTTGAAGCTCGGGTCGGGATGAGCACCTGATCTTCAGCCCAGCCTACTGTCCACCTAAGTAGTTCAAAACTGCTGTGAGTAGAGAAATTAGGCACCACTTTAGTGGGGAGGCATTCTACGGCACCATAAAAGAAATACCAGAGAAATGCTGGCGATCAAAGAAGGAAGAAGTCTGTGATCAAGGCTCTGTGTCATAGAGGCTGGAGCAACAGTGCTCCCCTGTGGCCATAATTGAGCACAATCTCCAGGACGCCGAAGCCGACATATACCCCTGCCTAGTAGCTGCTTTGTCTGTTTAATGGCATTGAATGTTTGCCATGTGTGTGTTCTGTGATCCATCCTGAGTCCCCTTCGGGGTGTGAAGGGCGAAATATAAATGCTGTAAATAAATAAATGGGAGCTGTAGTTGCCCAAGGTTTTCTCAGCCAAGGAGTACTGGTGCCTCATCATTTCCAAATCTGAGGATTACAAACCATTGAGCTATGGCAGTTAAAGTGGTGTCAAACTGAATTAATTCTACAGTGCAGATATACCCCAAGGTGCTCCAGAAGTTTCTGAACTGCGCCTTCATTATCCTTTACAATTGGTTGTATTGACCAAGGACATCAGGAGTTGCAGATCTCTATATAATGTAGTTTTTGTATGTTGGCTGAACATGCTGTCTACATAAAGAAGCTATAACCATTAGCTACCTTACGGAGTACAAATTCAGTCTTCCTCTTAGCAACTTCTCCATTTTACAACCACTGAACTGTTTAAGGTTTTGGTTACTGTGACTCCCTGGAAGTCTGACTCTGAATTGTGTCTTCTTTGACCCTGGCCTGTTTGACACTGGATTCTTCTTTCTCCCATGGCTCACTCAATTTGGGAAACCCAGCAGCTTGTTCGAGGTTGAGAGCAGGATAGAACCATTTGAAGGTGAACCTACAGTTGTAGAAAGTGAACTGGAAGCTGCACTCAGGCTCTCTTTTGCTGTGATAGGAAGAGAAGTACCATCTCCCTATTCACAGGCAGTATATTACGAGTAGTTATTCCTGTCATGCCTTGCTTGCCAGCCTGCCTAAAGTTTCCAGAAGAACGGCAACTGGCAGAGAGAATGTTGATCTAAATTGACCATAAACTTCACTCAGCATAGTAAATCTTCGCATAGCAGTTCCACATCACATAGTAAATCTTCACTTAGCAGCTCTACATCCAGGCAGCTTAAACGTAAATGTCCCAAAAAACAAAACAAAAAAGAAAAACCCTCTGAAAAAATGTTTTGGCCTACAGTTGCTGAAATCTCACACCTTCCAACATTTCATGGATGGAAACCAGGCAGTTTGTGACCAAACTATATCAAAATGTGGTCTAGACCAGTGTTTTTCAACCTTTTTGAGCCACGGCACATTTTTTACATTTGCAAAACCCTGGGGCACACCACCAACCAAAATGACACTCTAACACAGTAATACATATAGTTAATATGTTTTTAAATGTATTTATACACTCAGTGTGAAACCTGGGCCTGTTTCGATGAACACAACATATATATGACTTCTTCTCACATATTTATACATGGCTATCATGTCTTCTCTCAGCCTTCTCTTCTTCAGGCTAAACATGCCCAGCTCTTCAAGCTGGTCCTCATAGAGCTTGTTCTCCAGACCTTTGTGAAATTTCACCCTGAGTGAAACTTGCTTCCAGTTAACTATGGATGTCATGAAGCTGTTATAAACAGTTCCTTGGGGGGGGGGGAGGCAACTCTCAAAAAATCCAATTTCCCACGGCACACCTGATGATCACTCACATCACACTAGTGTGCCACGGCACACTGGTTGGGAAACACTGGTCTAGACAGCATCGGTTATGAATGCACAAACTTTGAGTAGCTGCATTAGTTTGCTTTTGCCAGTTTGAGTCTCCTTTAAGAGAGGAAAGTGAGATAATGATGATGGCAATGGATGATTTGCCTGAGAACCCTCTCTTCTTCCTCTCTCCCAACTGAGTCAATTGAGTGCAAAACTACTTTGACACTTTGAACCCATTCTGCAGCAATTGAAGAATGAATAGCAGGAGGAAATATTAAAAACAGCTCGAAAAATGGTCAGACTGAAAATTAATCAGGCGGCATTTCCCAAGCTCTAATAAAAACCCAGGCACATGTAGAAGTAAGAAGATGGCAAGACAGGTTCTATGTTCTAGTGCTGGACATGTTAAAATCCACAGTATGTATTACTTCAAACAAGTTGAGTATTTGTTAGGAAAAATACTTTGGTGGTGAAGTGCTTTGGATTTTGGATGTATGATTTTGAAATACCCAGTATTTTTAATTTTTAATCTATTGAAACCGGTCCCGCCCATTGGGATTAATCTCTGTGCTTTAAATGTTGTAATTTTATATTGTCCGTGTGTTATTTATAATGGTTTTTGCATTGAGAGATATATACATATTTCTATTGCTCTGTTCTGTTGTACTCTCCATTGGCGCCCCCTTACAGTGGGGGAGAGGCTTGCATACCCTAATGAAGTTGCGAGCTATGCTGGCGGTGGCATAATAGCCACTGGTAGGGCCTCACATGCCAGACAGGTCACAACCGAAGGGTCTGACAAAGAGCCTCAAAGGGCAGGATGGGCTCTCTAGCCTTTTGGCAACCATCCTAAGAGAAGGAATACTCTGATTTCAAACCCGGGCAGATGGTGCTCGTCTAACCCTATAAGGTCAACCATTTAAGAGAAGGAAACTCGAACCAAACCTACGACCTGAGGACCTTGCTGCCACCGTCCAAGCTTGCTAGGCCCCAGCAGATGAACCTTTGGTTTAAAGGGTGAGGCCAGTTCTGTGCACACTGCGCTCCACCAGAAAAAATCCATTGCACAGGCTCGAAGGACACATCCAACTTCCGAAAAAGCCCTGTAGCGATAGGCGAGGGATGAAACGGCAGGTGTAAAGATGCACTGGAAGTCATCTTCCTTTAGTCATCAACGTGCTTGTAAAAAGCGTGGGATGAGTCCTTCCTAAGAATCTTTGTTCGCGAAGTAATGCCGAGAGTTCTGTTGTATATTGATGCACTGTATTGCTGAGCTAGGCCTCATGTAAGACGCCCGAGTCCCCTTGGGGAGATGGTGGTGGGGTATAAATAAAGTATTATTATTATTATTATAGCCATGTTTCAATATGGCCTGGGGCCAGCGTAAGGAGGGACCGACTCCCCTCCCGGCTGGAACGCGGGCTATAAAGGACCTGCTCCCGTTTAGACGCGCCTGCAAAACTTATTTGTTTAAGCAGGCCTTCGGTGAGTAGGTCCTGCCCATGTTCCGCTTTAGCCGTTGTCCTGGGGTGTCACGCTATCTAATTTCTGAACTGTACCTGGGGGTTTTGTATTTTGCTGTTTTAACTGTTTAATTGTCTTAGATGTTTTATCGCATTGCTTGTGTGTAGTTGTACCTTCGGTTCCTGTGAGCCGCCACGAGCCTCAGGGAGTCGGCGGCATAGAAACCCGAATAATAATAATAATAATATCTGAAAGGATGCCGTAAGGAAAAGGGAGCAGAGCTTGTTTCCTGCTGCCCAGGAGGCTAGGACGCAGAGCAATGGTTTCAAATTGCAGGAAAGGAGATTCCAGCTAAACATTAGGAATAACTTCCTGACCATAAGCTCAACAGTGTAACTCTCTGCCATGTAGTCTGGTGGATGGTACTTCTTTGGAAGCTTTTAAAGAGGTCCTGAATGTTTTTCCTGCATGGCAAGGAATTGGACTGGATTGCTCCTGGCGTCTCTTCCAATTCTATGAATCTATGAACCATGAGAAAGCAAAATCATCACTTTTATCAACCACTAGTGTGGCCATATTTGAAGCATGTTGGATAAGGGATGCCCAATCTTTATATGCCCTTGAAAATATGTGTTCAACATTACCAAATTCATCTGCTCAATTATATATTCGCTATTATCCCACCCACACATTGTGAAGGATGATCCTATGCATTGCCCAAAGCAATCCCATTGGAATCAATGGGATTACTCACAATAGAAGAATACCATGTTTGGTTTCTGGGTCCAGGAAGAGAAGGGCTCGCATTAGCCACACCGAGTGGCTCTTTAGTTTCGATGGTGCCCTCAAGACGTTGGCCTGTGCTAATTACCAAAGTGTGTAATGAGTTTTGATAATGGCAGCATGGAGGAGATGGCTGAGGGAGACGGCTCCGATCAGAGATCTACTAAGAGTACAGAAAGGATTGGTGAGTCGCTACCCGAATATCTACCAATGGTAGTCGGGCCATGCCTGGGTCTGGGCTCTGGCCCATCCCCCGGATGCCAGCCACTGGGAGAGGACCCCGACCAGCCCGACCTCCATGGCTCTATGCCACCACTGAACATCATGGAGATTTTGTCCTCCCCTGTGATCCTCCCCCCCCCCCCCCACCGCCGAGGCCTTGTGGTGGAGGCGGGATGGCTGGGCGAGGGTCGACTGAAGATGGCGACCAACCTTGAAGATGCTGGAGCAAACCAAACGTCTTCACCCTCTGAAGACCGGAAGTCCACAAAGAATCTACAGCGGAAGCCACGTGTATGACCTACGAGGCGGAAACGACGCCGGAAGAAGAGGAGCCGTCAAGACCTAACTTCCGGTCCCTTCGAGGAATACCGGAAGTCCTCCCAGTCCACCCAGCATTGGAGCAGACCAGCGACCCTTCGTGCTCACAGAGCCCCAGGGACTGTCGAGACTGCCGCCGGACCTCTAGAGCAGAAGAAGCCTAGAGTATTCACGTCAAGAATGCGGAAGAGGTCCCAGTCTAGGACTTTTTGGAACACCAATTCCAGGTGCTGGGAGCACTCTTTGGTGAGTTCCCAGCCCTGGAAACAGGACACCCCAATAGACAGGAGACTTACCTTTGAGCCACTAGGACCAGAGGGTAGAGATGACCGCTCTCCCTCTGAGCTAAGAATTCACCATGACTCTCTGGGAACCCTACAACTACCTGCTTTTGACAGCAGGATAGATGCCACCATTAGACAGCCCTATTGGCAGCATGCCAGTCTTCATGGGTTCTGAGCCTACCCAGACCCTTGTCCTGCCACTGTCCTTTAATTGTTTTACCCTACACCCTCCCCTCGTTGTTATGTAATTAATCTTGTTATCTTTCGCTGTTTTGTTATGAGTCAAACTATGTAAACCGCTCCGAGCCCTCGGGGAGTGGCGGTATAAAAGTTTGAAGCAATAAATAAATAAATAAATAAATAATGGCCCAGCAAGGTAGGAACATTGTTGAAGCTGAATCCCTCTTCCAATTTGTAAAACACGTCTGAGTAAAGACCAGAAAATTTCCATCATGCCTTGCCACCTCCGGCGTGTCTCGTGTCGGAATGGTGGTTGTGATTTTAAAGCATGTTCACTCGCCTTTGTCAATTAAATACATTGTAAACAGCGCTTTGCTCCTGGATGTTAAAACAGCCAGCGTTTGGAATACTTTATTGATCTGACATTTCAAAATCGTAATGAATTTCATGCCATTGTTGCCTCTCTTTTTTCTTTCTTTGTTCTTATTTTTAAAAGGATTTGTCAGATCCAATATATTTAAGATGTACACATTTTTGAAAAGGATCTTCTATCATTGTTGGATGTGACACATATGGAAAATGGGCCTGCTGTGGATTATCCAAACAAGGATTGAACACAGTCATGAATGCGTAAACAGCTATTATCACAACAGCTACATTATAATATTTATGAACATTTGCTTTTATTTTACTTTTGGAAGGGATCTTCCAACATGGATGAATGGGACATATGTGAAAAATGGGGCTGCTGTGAATTATCCAAGCAAAGATTAAACAAATGTATAAACAGCTATGATCACAACAGCCACATTACTATAATAGGGATAATCTGAACATTTCTGATACATGTTTGGTGGAAAAGAAGCCTTCCATGGACGTCAAAATATTGTATAGTGCTCCACCATTGCCACCATATTGTGACTTTCTAAGCACTTTAGGACAGTGGTTTGGCCTTCAACTCCCAGAAATCCTAACCACTGGTAAACTGGCTGGGATATCTGGGAGTTGTAGGCCAATAATAATAATTTATTTTTATTTATTTATTTATTTTTCGAGTTTATATACCGCCACTCCCTGAAGGCTTGGGGAGTGGCGGTATATAATAATTAATATTAATATTAATTATTAATAATTATTAATAATAATCTTTATTTATACCCCGCCGCCATCTCCCCAGGGGGGACTCAGGGCAGTGGGGACCTGGGGACCCACAGGTTGAGAACCACTGCTTTAGGACCTCATCCCACGGGAGGTGGAAAGTGTGGGTAATCATCTTCTTTCTATAGTATTTTTGTTCTGTTTGTAAGGAACATGGATAATCCCCCCTATCATACGCAATGGACTTTTGTCCATTTCTACAGTAATCCTCCATATTCTGAGTTAATTAATAAAGGGAAAACCTTGGAAATGTGGAAGTCTGGAATCTAGGTCTAAAAGAGGGGAAATATAACTCAGGCAGACTGGTAATATATCAAAAACTCCCGAATAATAAAATATTTTTTAAAAACTTATGTAAAACTTTCATGGAAGAGGAATAATGGTAGAAAATGCGCATTGAGACACATTCAAGACAACCCACAGGAACGCCCATTCTTCAATGTCACTACAATGATCTAAAATGGGAGAATTTAACAGTTCCCACCCTGAGTGTAAATAAGTGCCTTTAGCCTATAAACTATAATAGTTTAACTATTTTAGTCTATCTCGCCGAAATATTTAGAGTTATGTGTTTTTCTTTTCTTTATGAGATAAACAAATATATTATATTAATATTAAAACTGTAAGTGGAAGAATTATCCCGCATCAGAAGTTGAAGAGACTAAGGCGAGATAGATAAAATAGAGCATTTATTTATTTATTTATTATCTGGACTTTACAAACATATAAAAGCATCACAGGAGTATAAACAACATATTAAACTAGACCAATAAAGATTTTCCATCATAGCGATCAAAGGCTAGCCGGAAAAGGTGGGTCTTGCAGGCCTTGTGGAAAGAGAGTAGATCATGCAAGGCCCGCACATCACTTGGAAGGGCGTTCCAGATTGACGGTGCTACTACAGAAAAGGGTATATAGATGTTAGTTAGTGAATGTGTGATTGTTGGTTTGTATATGTTCAGTATGTTTTGTCATGGTATGTGTGCTATGTTGTAATTTTGTTTTTATGTATTTTATAGTATTTTGAAAATTTCAATAAACACTATTTTATATATTAAAAAGTGCCTTTAGCCATTTCTGCTTGAATTGGGAGCATTGAACTCCAAACCCTTCATTTCTGCACACTTTAAAAACCACCTGAAGTAGTCTTATGTCATATAATGGGCTCAGTAGAACTCTGTCTATAAACTGTTTTTTAAGTGTGCAAAATTGGGGGTGACCTGGAATTAATTGAGATCCATAGTTCATATTGTGGTAAGAGCTGTTGAGTGTATATAGCATGGACAAGTATTGTTTGAGTGTGGTTTTGGGCCACATTTTGGAATCAGTGGTTGGATCTACATTGCCTGTTTCACACTGGCCTGGAATCACCTCTGCATCACCCAAGAGTCCAGTATTACTAACTAAACAGTTTATGGAAGAAAACAAATTAAAAAAATTAAAAAGCAATACAAAAGTCATGTCCAAGAAAAGCAATAGTGAAAAAGTTATTAAAGAGGCAATACATCAACATTCTGTTCCAAAGTAACAAGAAGGTACGTGAAAAAGCCCAGGAATCAAAACATAGGCACAAATCTATAAGGAAAAACTTCTTTCCAAACATGACTCCATAAACATGAGTACAAAAACTTTCCCGAAGAACTTGACCATAGACTTTAATGTGGAACAAGGCTCATGGTAACACAGCATTGCCAGATCTCACTTAAAATAAAACAATCCTTTAATTTAAGAGTACAAGGCCATGAAGTCATGTCTTTGACATCTGCTCTGTTGCTTCAAGGATTTCTTACCCCTGTTTCTCACGGATTTGCTGTGACCTCCATAATTTGGCTCCCTTTTCCTGAAGATTGAGTCTCGAACTCCTACTAACTGCAGGTGTTCTCTTAAGGGAAATTTCTCACCCTTCCAACTCCTTATCTTGTGTTGCTAAGGAACGAAAAGGGGAAAGGTTCTCTCTATCATCCGAGATCACCACATCTCCTTGTCTGCTCTGCTTTGAAGCTGTTTCGCTCTCAGGCCCAATCTCCCAGACAGAATCCTGGTATAAAATCCCCTCATTTCCCACACTGGAAAGCCCATCAATCCCCTCATCATCAACCTCTGGCAGAATGACAACACTGCTATATAATCCAGATTATTTGCTTTCAACTAGACTATATGAGTCTACACTGTCATATCATCCAGTTCAATGTAGATAATATGGATTCAGAAACTGGATTATATGGCAGTGTAGATGAGAATGATGCTAAAATAGAACATTTCATAAATAAGGACTCCATCAGTGGTCTAATCTGGAAGGTAGCCTACATTGGACTACAGCCATAATGGAGGCTGAAAGGAGAGACTATGCACAGGAAGGTTGAGCTTTCCATCTGTATAATGATCCATCAAAGTTGTTCCAAGACACCTTTATCGTTGTGCCGCCATAGGAAGGATCGATCAAAACCACAATAAAAACTTTCAAGCATTGAGACTGCGGTTGTAGTTGAACCTCCCAGGAGCCAGCAAATAAAATAAAATAGGCTCAGAGAAATGAAAAATGAAAAGAGAAGTAAAGGCACTATATCTGCAGACTTGTATCCACAGTTTCATTTATTCATATCGGAGAAAAGCGTCGATTCTAGACATTTTCTAGATCCTAAGGCACAACTTTTTATGGTATTTGGGGGGCAGAAATCCCTGATTTCAATGGGGAGGTGTTCGCTATTATCCATGATTTCATGTATCACACAAAGTCGAGAAATATATCTCCCATAAATGTGGGGTCAATCTTGGGTAATTTATTTAGCCCTTAAAAACCCTCGCAACTGTGTTATCATTTTCCAAAGGCAAACAAATGGGAAGTATGAGAAAGGGAACAATTCCAAAGATCCCGTGGAAAAGTTCTCAGAGTATTACCGTAAATATGATGTTCCAAAGTCTGGAAAGATAAGCTTCTTTATGGAAAATCTCTCCATCTGTCTGTTTCTGATGCTTAAAGGTTATCGGGGGCATTCTTATATGTGCCAGACTTTGAAGAGGAAGCATTTAATATTTCCACTCAATGATTGGAAGAAGACTTGAGAAACAAAAAAAAGGATATATACAAAATTCAGACTTTTATCTCCTTCTCCCACAATATTTTTTGTAATGTCATCCAAGTAACAAGAGCCATGACTTTAAACGTTGCTTCATATTCTAGAGCAGGGGCGGGCAACCGGCGCCCCGCGCCCCGAATCCGGCCCGGTAGCCAATTCTGTCCGGCCCGGGAAAAGGGCGTTGGGGGCGGGGCCAAGAGGAAGGGGTGCTGCTGCCGCCATCACATCGCGGGCTCTGTGGGGCCTGTGTTAGCAGACAGGCCGGGGGAGCGGTGGCATTGGGGTACCTGGCGATCCGGGCCTGCAGCGGGAGCACTCCGTGACCTGCGGGGGCTGATCGCCATGGCGACCCGAAAGACTTGATCGTCTTCCGGGTTGACAGGGCAATGAGCAGCCTCAGATTGCCGAGTGCTCCCCCTGCAGGCCAGGATCGCTTCCAGGGATGGCAGGCACTCCAAAGCTGCCGCTCCTTCGGCCTGTCTGCCAACACAGGTCCCACAGACCCCGCGGTGGGAAAGCGGCAGCGGCACCCCTTCCTCTTGGCCCCACAGGGCGATCAGCTGGGGAACGGCTGGGGGCAAAAGTGAGCAAAGGCCTGCAGCCTCCGATCGCCTGCTGCTCTGCTCTCCTCTGCTGCGGCGGCTGGGTCTGCTTTGCCATCCTCTGGGCTGGGGCCATTGGGCCATTCCATCTTGGGATCCTTCCTCTCTTCAGGATGTCAGCCTTCATCTTGGTTCGCACCTTGTCTTCTTGAATTTCATTTCATTTTATTTTAGTGGTTTTTATTATTATTTTATAATAATTTTATAATAATATAATAAATAATATAATAAAATGTTATATTATATTATAATTTCAATATATTATAATGTCTATATATATACTATAATAATTATATTAATACTAATAATATATGAATATTTCTTTATATATTGATATGTTAATATTAATGATGTGTAATATATAGTAAATATAGTAAATAAGTAAATAAATAATGTAGATTAGAATGTAGTCACCCCTTAGGTGCGGCCCTCCATAATATTTTTTGGCTCTCGTGTGGCCCCTTGGAAAAAATAATTGCCCACCCCTGTTCTAGAGTCTAGACTTTGCTTGGCTTTTTACCTTTGGCTCTTTCAAATTGCTTGTTATGGAATATATGTTCGATAATAGCCATTCAGCTAGTTTAACCTATGGCTTGGAAGCTTCCAGACATCCTGTTATTATTATTGTCAGATTACAAGCATTTTGAATCACTCCTAAATGTCTCTGTCAGCTGGGCAGAATCCATATTTCCACAGTTATGTGCTTGCAAAACATTTTCTATAATAATTGCTGAAAAAAACAATCAGAAGTCACATATTATTTCTTTTTTCTTGTCCCTCTTTCTCTTTAAATATATCTTTTAGTGTTGTGTTTAAATCTTTTATTTTAAAAAAGGATTTCTTGGCACAAATTACACTCTGTTCATTACACCGTGAAACAGATGATATCAGGGTTTTTATTATACACACATAAACAGCCCTCATCTCAAAAGTGTGTGTGTAGTAATAATCATTATCGGGTTGACAGTATAAAAACCAGGATGTCATACTTGCCAAGAAACACGTTTGCAGTGTCCATGTGGTATAATTTCACACAATGTGCTAATTTTACCGTTATTGTCCTAAACTCCTATGAAATGTACTAAGCAAAATGAAACAAGGGTAGAAAGCTGGAGATAGGAACCGTATTTAGCTAACTCAGTTGTTCAAAGTGAATCCTTTAGTAGTAGCAGTAGTAAGCGTTGTTGTTGCTGTTGTTGTTATTTCAGTAGAGTCTCACTTATCCAACCTTTGCTCATCCAATGTTCTCAATTATCCAACACAATCTGCCTCCCGCCAGAATGCACAGCTTTTTCAATACTTTGTAATGTTTTGGCGCTAAATTCGTAAATACAGTAATTACTACATAACGTTACTATGTATTAAACTGCTTTTTCTATCGATTTGTTGTAAAATATGATGTTTTGGTGCTTAATTTGTGAAATCATAAGATAATTTGATGTTTAATAGGCTTCTCCTTAATTCCTCCTTATTATCCAACATTTTTGCTTATCCAACGTTTTGACGGCCTGTTTATGTTGGATAAGCAAGATTCTACTGTATTTGTTTCCTGCTTGTATCTCTATCGTTAAGATGGACCATATATGTGTGTGTGTGTTTGTGTGTGTGTGTGTGTAGGGGTATATGTATATTATCCTACAACACAACTTATATAGTATTTTGTTACAAGCTGGGTAGATGCAGGGAATGCTATGGATGTAGCCTATCTGCATTTCAGGAAGGCCTTCGTTCAACAAGGTCCCCTATGACCTTCTGGCAAACAAAACAAAGAGGGTAGTTTACTGAGCAACCAAATCAAACCAAACAAGGATATGGTAACAAGTGCAGGAAATCTAGCGTTTGTAATAATAACACAATGCTGCGTGTGGGAATTATAGTAGCAAATATATAAATCTATTCAATATTTAGCACACACAGAATATATCCATAAGAAATAATGTGTAGGCTGGCTTAAAGGTCCAGCTTTACAATTAGCAAGAGTGCACAATCCAACAATTACAGACAAGCTGTTATAGGTCCGATTTCCTAATAGCACCTAAGGTCCAGTCCATATAAAGTTCTACAGTAGAAAGTGATTCAATTCACAACCAAGCAGTCCCGTGTAATAATAAAGTAATTTGGCGGATGCCTTTAAACAAGTCAGGACAAACAGTCTTTGGCAAACAATGGCAGTAAGAAATTTCTCAAACTGCGCCCGACAGACTCACAGTCTGGATAGTCCCAATATTTGCGGGCGAGGAGCAAGGTCGTGGCAATAGCTGTGTAGATCGAACTGGATGCATGCCAATGGCTCGGAGTTCAAGGACGCCACAAAATGGCCATTTCATGTCGGTCAGACGCTTCCTCGGGGCGTTCCAGATCTTTTTAAATATATATATTTATTGATTTTGAATATTTGTGGTACATTGAATAAAGATATAGTGGTGTGAAGAGAATTCACGATAGGGGTTAATGGGAATAGGGTTTATGTGGTTAATGGGCAGGGTGTGAGTTTCAGATAAGGGGAAGGTATGACTACGGATGGGGAAGGGAAGAAAGGGGGTAGAAAACAACAGTGAATACAAATATATATCCAGATCTTCAGGACGCTCCTCCTTGGGATTGTATTGCCATTAACAAAATTATAATCCTTTTTCTGAACTAGAAGACCATCTGTATAAACACATATCCGACAGTAAGCATAAAAACCATGGAGAATCTAAGCAAAGATTAGAGCAACACACAAATATAGTCAGGAAAATACATACCAAGTAATAAACACCAAGTAATAAACAAACCAGTCAAATGTCGGTTAAGCAAAACTATGGTTAGCTGGACATGTAATTGGTTAAGTGAATGAATCCAGAGGGTTGTTGTAGGTTTTTTTGGGCTGTATGGCCATGTTCTAGAAGCATTCTATCCTGACATTTGGCCTGCATCTATGGCAGGCATCCTCACAGGTTGTGAGGTGCTCACAATCTCTGAAGATGCTTGCCATATACGCAGGCAAAACGTCAGGAGAGAGATGATTGGCCAAAACAAACAAAATGAAGTTCAACAGGGACACATGCAAGAGACTCCACTTAGGCAGTAAAAATGCAATGCAAAGATACAGAATGGGGGACAACAGCAGGGCAGGTGAAAAAGATCTTGGAGTCCTCAAGGACAACAAGTTAAACGTGAGCCAACAATGTCATGTGGCATCTAAAAAAGCCAATGGGATTTTGGCCTGCATAAATGGCAGCCTAGTGCCTAGATCCAGGGAAGTCATGCTCCCCCTCTATTCTGCCCTGGTCAGACCACACCTGGAATCACACTGTGTCCAATTCTGGGCACCACAGTATACCAGAGATGTTGACTCTAAGTTGGAATGTGTCCAGAGGAGGGCAACTCAAAGGGTCTGGAGAACAAGCCCTATGAGGAGCAGCTGAAAAAGCTGGGCATGTTTAGCCTGCAAAAGAGAAGGCAGAGAAGAGACATGAGGAGGGCTATGGATCATGATATGAGGGGAAGTCATAGGGAGGAGGGAGCAAGCTTGTTACTCTAGAAACTAGGACACAGAACAATGGCTTCAAACTACAGGAAAGGAGATTACACCTGAACATTAGGAAGAACTTCCTAACTGTAAGGAGTGCTGTTCAGCATTGGAAATCTCTCTCTGCCCCGGAGTGTGGTGTAGGCTCCTTCCTTGGAGGCTGGATAGCCATCTGTTGGGGGTGCTTTGAATGTAATTTCCCTACTCCTTGGTAGAATGGGGTTGGACTGAATGGGCCACAAAGTCTCGTCCAAATGTACACCATGGTGAACTTTTCTATTCATTATTCTGTTGCTAATGGAAAAGGGTTAGATACTCCCCCCCCAAAAAAATATTGCAGTACTCATAAATGCACTCACACTTTCTCACTGAGGAACAAGCACAGGGTTATAGTTGGGGTTCTTTATTAATCCCCCATTAAAATTTTCCCTTCAGCCCCCAAATCTTCTATCATTCCCGAGAGTAAGATATTCCAAAAGGGTTTATACCAAGATCTCTGATGTTTGCTGCATTTGTGTTCCCTGGACACTGACTAGACCTTTTTCTTTTGATCCCTTAACACTGTTTCTAAATGCTCAAATGAGATTTTAAGCTAATAATAATAATAATATACTTTATTTATATTCCGCTCTTCTCACCCTGAAGGGGACTCAGAGCGGATTACATCACACATACGGCAGACAGTCCCTGCCGGTTCCACATACAATTACACACAACATACAACATATAATAGTACAATTTTAGAAGGATTTTTCTTCGGGCTGCATCACAGGTGCGTCACAGGGTGTGATTGCGTCATTACATCACAAGGTGGTGCTGTTGCTTCATCCTCATGACAGAGAGCCTCTGTTTTTTTCTCATTCCACCTTCGGACAGCCGATCTTACTTATTTAGGCTTTGTAAGTCCTTCTTTGAAAAAATCCTTCTCTGCTTGGCAGTTCCCAGTTTTATCTAATCACAGCTGAGCTGTTTTCGAACTGTTGGTTAAACAGTGGACAGGGCTCACAGCTGGGTGTCCAAACCAGCCCAGGATTTGAACCAGCAGTCTTCAGATCTTCAGATCGCCAGCACAGCTGTGCTATCTCTCCAGCTATTACAATGCTATCAATTCAAGGAGTAAAGGAAAATCTAATTGGGTGAAGGACAGCTGCTTTGAGTCTCATAGAAAGAGAGAAAAGTCAGGTAATAAATTATTATTGTTGTTATTATATCCACAACAACCCCATAAGTACACCCTTGAGCAGGCATCCTTTTATGCAACACTTTTAGTCTTTTCACTGCCAACTAGATAATAATCACTGCTTTCCGCATCTCACATGCATTGCATGTTCCCCAGGCCCCATCTCCACGTCTATATCATCCAGTTTATGAATGAAGATTAACTACATTGAACTGAATGATATGGCAGTGTAGACTCAAATAATCCAGACCTATCCTCTGTAGTTCCCAGTGACCATGCAAGTTGAGAGATTCTGGGAGTTGTAGTCCACAAACTGCGCTTTTTTCAAGATTTGACAGGTTTGGTGTGGTGCTCTGTAAAGCTTCCCAGAAACACGAGTCTTTGGATTCCCCTTCATGCCCAGAGTTTTTGGCATTAGCATACATCTCTCTTTCCTTCTTTGATTGTTCTCCTAAATTAATGCATTAAGTCCTTGAATATTATTTGATCAGCTAATTGGCCACGTTCAAAGAAAAGAGAAAAATCCACATAAAATTTAAATGTTAACGAATGCCTTGGAAATTTCCAATTTGGAGTTACAATTGTCTGGGCTACGAATACACTATACGAGTTCAATCCCTTATTTTTTTATTTCCTTCCTCTAAAAGCCAACTTTCCTTTTGTCACGATGCACGGACTTGACCGGCCCCTTAATCACACACACAGAGACAGACTGAAGGCTAACTACTTTATTGAAGATAAAAACAGTTCCAAAGAATAATGTCCAATAGAATATAAAGGCAATCCGAAAGGCTTGAAGTAACAATGTCCAAGGTAACGTAGCAAATAGGCAAAAAGCTTAGCAAGGCTCCGCAAGACTCTGCGGATCAGGAAACAGGGCAAGGCTCCGCACAACCAGGCGGATCAGGACAAGGCAAGGCAAGGCTTGATGACCACTGGCTAGCTTAGCTGGTGGTCCCACTCCGCTCACGCCTATTCAGATGAGACGTGGCGGAGCACTGAGGATTCGTTCCCACGGATCCTATACTTAATCCTTCGGCCGAGGTCCCCGACGCTCTAGGCTTCTGCGTCTCCAATCGCTGCTCACGGACCTCGGCCGGTCTATGCTCTTAGACCATTCCCTTCTGCTAGACTCTATGTTCCGTCTCCTATCAAAGGTTCGACCTTGTCTCTCCACAGCTGTGTTTCTATCTCCCTGAGAGCTCTCCTCCCTAGTCGTTTCCCATGCGCCTTCTTCCATATCTTCTCAGGAGCCTCCTGAGGAAGATCTCCCCCGGATGTTCATAACTCCCAGAATCGCTGTCCATCTGCACCTGGTTATCTGAATCTTCACTAGGACCAAAACACATTTCTTCCCAGGCCAAGCTCTCTGTGGGCGAAAGAGGCCCCTGAGGGGAAAGCTGCCCTTCGCCCCAGTCATCTAGCTCATCCTCTGAATCATGTTCTGGCACCGCTGGTTCTAATGCTAATGGGACCCCAGGTCTTATCCCCTGCCCTCCAGGCACAAACGAGAACTGCTGTGCTACATCTTTCTTTCTTTTATATTATTATTTCATGCAGGAGGTTCCTTTATAAGCCAAAGCAAATGCAAAGACTTCTAAATCAAGTTCATGGATGGCTTGTCTCTGTGCCCCTATACCAGCGGTTCTCAACCTGGGGGTTGTGACCCCGAAAGGGGTCACTGGGCCATTTTCCAGGGGTTGCGAAGCTGCCTCGGTTGGCCCTGTCCTCTCTGCCTCTCCAAAATGGCTGCCAGGCGCTTCTGGTTGGCTCCTCCTCCTCTTCCTGCAGGGAGTCAGGAGGAGGGGCTTGGAGGCAAAGGCATGCGCGGGAGAAAGCACACCTCTCGTCTCTTGTCCCCACCGGCCTCGGAGGGGGTGAAGAGTGAGTGCATGCCTTTGCTGCCCTGGCATTGGCAAGTGTGGAGGGAACAGGTCCTGGGAGCGTACATCCACTGGCCCCTTGGCGTGTGCTCCCAGCCTTCTCCCCCCCCCCCCCCCACGCTTGCGCATGCACCCAGGGGCTCTTCTCCTGTGAGGAGAGGGACAGCATTGGCAAGTGCCTCTTCAGGCAGCTGTGCCTGCACCACTCTCAAGGTAGCAAGGAGGCCTCTTCAGGAACTGAAGCGATTGAAGATACTGCAAATCTAATCTATTGTTCATGCCTTCCCCAAACCCCTCCAGTATTTGCTGTTGGTCATAGAAGTCCTATTTATTTATTTATTTATTTATTTATTTATTTATTTCAATCATTCGTAACCTGCTCTTCTCTACCCCAGAAGGGGGACTCAGGGCGGCTAACAACATTTCATAACAACAATAAACAACAATTACATTGTAAAATACTATTAAATAACATTAATTAAACAAAACACACTCCAGTTCCGTATATACCGAGTTTGGTTCAATTCAATTGTTGGTGGAGCTCAGAATGCTCTTTGATGCCTGGTGAACTATAAATCCACACAACTGCAATTCCCAAAGGTCAGGGTCTATTTTTCCCAAACTCCACCAGTGTTCAAATTTGGGCATATTGAGTATTTGTGCCAAGTTTGATCCAGATCCATAGTTGTTTGGGTTCACAGTGCTCTCCGGATGTAGGTGAACTACATCTCCCCTAAATTAGTGTCAGTTCCTCCCAACCCCCTCCAGTATTTTCTCTTCGTCATGGGGGTTCTGTATGCCAAGTTTGGTGCAGGTCTAAGTTGTGGGGGTCTCATTGGGCTGTGGAAGTCAGAGCTGTATCGGTTGAAGGTACTTCAAATCCCTTCATCCGTTGTTCATACTCCCCCAAACATATTGTTTACGCTTTAATTATGTTCAATTTGTAACAATGAAAATGTATCCTGCATATCAGATATTTACATTACAAATATCTGATATGAAGGTGAATTTACATTACAAATATCTGATATGAAGGGGAACCCATCGAAGACGGAGATCCTTTGGCTGGGTCGTCCGGGGGGAGGGGGGAGGAGCTCTGACTGCCTGTTATGGACAATGAGGCAATTTGCCCGTTGTAAAAAGCCTGGAGGTCCAATTGGACCTTCTGCTCACAATGGAGACTCAGTTCTCCACGGTGAGCAGAGTGGCATTTTTCCATCTGCGCCAGGCCAGGCAGTTGGCACCCTACCTCTCCGGGAACGCCCTCTACATTGGCCTTCCTTTGTCGGTGACCTGGAAACTCAAGCTAGTGCAGAATGCTGCTGTCCGACTGCTGGCTGGTGTGTCATCGACATGTCACATCACACCAGTCCTTCTGCGCTGGCTTCCCATCGAGTACTGGATTGCCTTCAAAGTGCTGGTGTTAACCTTTAAGGCCTTACATATTCTGGGGCCAGCGTACTTGAAGGACCGCCTTTCCCCGTTTATCCTTCAGAGATCACTATGGTCTGAGGACCAAAATCTCCTGGAAATTCCATCTATTCGAACTTGCCGGCTATCATTCACGAGGCAACGCGCCTTATCGGTGGCAGCGCCCAATCTATGGAACGCCTTACCGGACGAGGTCCAAGCTATAACAGATCTGCCCTCCTTCCGAAGGCCTCTTCCGGCAGGCATTCAGCTTGTTCAGCTTGTAATCAGTTTGTAATTGGTCCGGCCTACTCATCTCCTTTCTGTATTGGTTATAAATTGTTTTTACTGTGTTTAAAATTGCTATTTTAGGATTGTTGTGTGTATGTATTGTGAACCACCATGAGCCATTGGGAATGGTGGTATATAAATTTATAATAATAATAATAATCCATAACAGTAGCAGTTACGACATTGGAACAAAAACATAGTTGGAGGTCACCACAACATGAGGAACTGTATTTAGAGGTCACGGCATTAGAAAGATTGAGAACCACTGCCCTATACATACAGAGAGAGGCAAGGATATTGACTTATTCTTGTGAGACAAGTGCCCATAAATTAAGCTGATCTGAAATGATCTGACTTTCTTTTAAAAAGGTTATTGATGGGGGCAGTCTTTGCAATTACAAAGAGAACTGTCTTCCCCACGTTTCCAAATCCTTTCATAGAAGGCACTGTGGTCTATTCAATCATATCTCTGTCTGACTCTCTGTTTTCTCTGGAGGTCTAGAATGGAGTTTCTTCCAGCACCAGCCTGAACCATGTTGTCTCTCGTGGCCTTCTGCTTTGTGAAATCTTTAAAATTGTCTCCACTCCTAAAATTGCGGAGAGAAATTATCTTTCAGATGTTCAATTGGATCTGTCCACCTAGGCTTAGCAAAGCATAATAGGATGGAAAGAGGGGTTACATATGTTTCTGCTGAAAGATATCTGCTACCAGGTGCCACCATGGCATTACATATTGTCCTCTCTTGGCCAGCCTCAAAGGTCAATGTGTAATGGATCACAGGGAGCAAGAAAAAGGATTATATGAGTCTCTCCTCTAATTGAATTCAAAGCAATATCCATGGAACAGTATGCAAAGGGATCATGGAAGCTAAATGAGAAAAAAGACTTTGGTAGCATAAGCTTTTGCATACTTAAGCCTCATTCACCAGGAGCAGACGGTTTTGCAATGAAAGCTGCCAAAGCTTCTGTTACCAACTTCCGTCTCTCACTTAGTCAAAGTCCTCTAATTGAGAACAATGATAGCGCTGGAGAGGATGCTGGTGACAATGTTTCATTTTGCTTCACTGAGAGGCAGGAGAAACGGACCAATAGACCAGTGTTTTCCAACCGCTGTGACACGGCACACTAGTGTGCCATGACTGACCTCCTGCTGTGCCGCAAGAAAAGCTCTCCCCCCCCCCTTTCTTCTCCCCTCCTCCTACCGAACTCCTGCTGCTTGGGGGAGGAGGAGGAAGGGCCAGGGAAAAAGAAGAAGGGGCCGGGCCGTTCCCCAGCCAGCCTCCAATTCGCCATAACTCCCGCCATGACTCCTGCCCCTCGCTTGCTGAAGCCGCGCGGAGGAGGAGCCTCACCCACTGAAGCCCTTCCACCGCTCATGCTCCTCCTCTGTGGGAGAGCTGAAGCCAAGGGGAGGGGGCGGGGCATGGCGTGGTCTGGCTTCGCCCCCTCCCCCCGGCTTCGGCACTCCCAGCAGCTGCTCCAGCCTTGAGGGGACAGTGCCAAGCCAGCATTGTGTTGGCTCTGCCCCCGCTTGCTTGGCACTGCCCCATCAAGGCTGGAGCAGATACTGGGATAGCTGAAGCTGGGGGGAGGCGGTGGGGCATGGCGCATCCTAGCTCCGCCCCCTCCCCTGGCTTCCGCACTCCCAGCAGCTGCTCCCAGGAGGCCACCATCCCCCAGCTGTTCTTTACTGTGTTAGAGTGTCATTTTGTGTCATTTTGGTTGGTGGTGTGCCCCCGGATTTTTTTAATGTTAAAAGTGCTCACAAAAGTTGGGAAACACTGCAATAGACTATATCAGTTTGGACCTAGTATATTGATTTCCCTTCCCGTTAGAACTGATTAGCAAGTGTTAACACATTCCATTTGAAACAGAGATGTGAGACAATTTTTGATTGCTCCTATTTTACTCCCTAGTCAGCATACATCTTGGAATACATTTTTACTTTGGACTGCCCAGTTCTCCCAAAGTGATGCAGTTTTCAGGTTCGATTGGTGGGAACGAGAGACAGTGGTGGCCCCGGAGCTGTGGAACTTCCTCCTCAGTGACATCAGAACCGCCCCCTCACTCTTAAGCTTCAGAAAGAATCTGACTATTTAAGCAAACTTTGTGGATTAACATAACCCATAAGTATGATGGGAAGAACAGCAGAGCAATTGGTTCAATGTTTACAAAACTTAGTTGGTGCTAGACTTCTGATATGTTTGGTATTTTAATGGTTTGAAAGACTATTTTAATTGATATGCGCATATATATATATATATACACACACACACAGAGGGGGGAGGGAGGAGTTTTATAATATTGTGTTTTACCAATATTGTTATTGTCTGAATTTGGCATTGAATTATTGCCATGGTTTGTAAGTCTACGGGGGTGAGAAGGGTAGGATATAAGTACAGTAAATAAATAAATGGCCTACTGAAATATGAACATAGATGTGTGAGAAATTTGGATGCTGGGGAAGGTTGATCAAGTCCATCCATCTAGAATGCGGTCCTCCTCTTTTCTCATTGTCTTCTAACTAAGCATTGCATCTTCTCATAATGTAGCCAAAGTAGAGCAGTCTTCATTGTGATTTCAAAGGAAAGGCTTTTTAGCCGTCCATGTTTTCTGCAAAACTCCTCTCCAGCACCTCATCTCAAATTAGTTGATGTTCTTTTTATCGGCTTTTTTCACCGTTCAGCTTTCATAGCCATATGCATAAATGCATATGGCTATGCATAAAGACAGTGCATGGGCCATCTTCATTTCAGTATTCAATGAGATATCTGGACACATCGTGATCTTGTCTAGTTCCTTAATAGCTGCCCTTCCAAGTCCTTATCTTTTTCTGATTTCTTGACTGCAGTCTCTATTCTGATTAATGACTGAACCAAGGAAACCTTGAACTATTTTATTGTCTTCATCATCTGCTTTAAAGTTTATCTTTACCAAGTGTTCTCACCCTTTCCAATGAGCCATGTCATGTCATATGTCCAAAATGCAGACGCCTAATTTTTATCACCTTGTCTTCTAATGAGAGATCAGACGTCATTTACAGTTGGAGATGTTTATTTCTTCTTCTGGTGTCTGTAGAAATCTTCTCCAAACCCACATTTCAAAGGAGTTATCATCTTCCTGCCAATGTCCTTCAATGTCCAGCTTTCACAATTCTGCATGGAATTTGGAAATACCATGGCATGAATAATCTGTGGTATTTAATGATGTATATTTACACTTGAGGATCTTATCTAGTTACCAGGCATGTGCAATCCATTAAGAATGGTGCAAACTGGGGAGGGGGCTTCATTTCTGAAGTGTTTCTAAAGTTTTGTTAGTGAAAATTTCATTACTATAAGAAGACTACAAAATTTTGTTACTATTTTGTTACTGTAATTGTGCATCTCCATTAATGCAATAATTACTTCCATTGGGGAAAATTCAAGGGCTCCTATATTCCTCATTTGTAAAGCTACTGGAGTGAAACTTGCCATAATGATAGAACACATTTACCATTGTTAGCCCACCAAATTTCAGAATGTTTCACTTATCCACTGATTTTTGGGGAATTTTCAGAATATTTATAAACAGCTTTTTAAATTAAAAAAAGCCTACAAGACCTAGTTCCTTTAATTTTCCATCCAATGATACAAGATAACAGGAGATCACTCCCCCAGCTTTCCAAAATACTCATACATGTACTGATTTTAGCAAATTTTTCAGAATTTTGATAAATACTGACTGTTTAGGGAGAGAGAAATCTCTCTCCTGATTTGTCCGTTCTCATTCTGATGCATTCTGGGAAATGTAGTTTGGGGCAGAACCTTTTGAATTCTTTGGCATAGGATAGGGCTTCTCCCCTTTCCAAATTTAAAGGCAACATGGCGGATACATCGCCTCCCTCCTCCTGCAGCCCTGATTGGCTGAGAGGCATGCCAACCTTCTTGGTTTTGCTTCTCAGCAGGGCTTGAGTGCCCTGTGAATTTTGACTGCATCATAGGCACTTCCGAAAAAATCAAAATTTAAGAATCAGATCTATCAAAAGGTTCAATTTCTTAATGTTTTCTATGCACTGTGCAGGTATGTTGGAATACGTGTCATAGGTATGAAACATACAAAATAGATCTGAGTAACAACGCAATCCGAATTATTTCAACACCTTTAATAATTACTTTATAGCTGCCCTTCCAAGGGCAACATCATTGGGCTTGGTATTTCAGACTGTCTGAACAGCTGAAGGCTGAATGAGTTGCTAATTTTATATGGCTCCTTTTTAAATTACAGTTTAACCCCCCTCCATAAATATGTTTTTTCATAGTTTCATTTACCCACAAACCAAAATATATCCCTCCTGGAAGGATTTGTGGGCCTCCAGTGCTGTTCTGTGATATGCTTCCAACTCATGCTTAGTCAAAATTTACAGTTCACTCTCTCGGCATAACTTCGCGAATGAAGATTCTTAGGAAGGACTCATCCCACAAGCGTGTTGATGACTAAAAAGGCCAATCTGAGATAGGCAAGTTCGGTTGCAGAAAGCACAGCAGAAAGTCTCCTTGGATGATGTTGTTTCCAAGTTGCGGTTCTTTCTGCATTGTCGTTCCTCTATTATCTGTGGTTTCAGCTATCCAAAAAGGGTCTTGGAACATATCCTCTGCAGATACAAAAATCATAATGTATCTGGAACCATCCATTTTTAATCCTACATTTCCCTCTCACATTGAAGACTGCCACATTACTAGCAGGGGAAATATCTCAGGTGACAGAGAAATGGTTGAATTTTTTTAAAAGCCCTTGCAATAAGCATAAGGCATTTGAGGATCAGTTCTCAAGGCTGAAGTCTCCTTGCTGCTCTGTGGGAAATGAGTATCTTGTTCTACAAAAAGAAAAAGGAACTGGTGCAACAACAAAAGGATCTCTCTCTGCATGGAATAAGCCATGACTAGGGGCATCTTTGCTTTCCTTTTCTCTAAATGGGCTGGAGACATAGCACAGCGGTAACAACAGCTGTGCATGCAATCAGAAGGTTGCATGTTCGATTCCCGGGCTGGTGTGGACACCCAGCTGTGAGCCCTGTCCACTGTTCACCCAACAGTTCGAAAACAGCCTAGCTGTGAATAGATAAAACTGGGAACCGCCAAGCGAGGAAGGATTTTTACAAAAGAAAGGACTTACAACGCCTGAGTTAAGGTAAGATCGGCTGGCAGAAGGTGGAATGCAAAAAAACAGAGGCTCTCCGTCATGAGGATGAAGCAACAGCACCCTCTTGTGATGCAGTGATGCAATCGCACCCTGTGACGCACCCTGTGACGCAGCAAGAAGAAAAAGCCTTCTAAAAAATTGTATATATGTTGTATGTTGTATGTAATTGTATGTAAAGCCGGCAGGGATTGTCTGCCGTATGTGTGATGTAATCTGCTCTGAGTTCCCTTCGGGGTGAGAAGAGCGGAATATAAATAAAGTGTATTATTATTAATATTATTAAATCCATTGGATTTTTTTACCCTGCAAGTGATAAGTCCTTTACTCCTCTCTGCACAACTGTTTCCCCCCCTCTTGCCATTGTTAGAGTCACTATGACAACTTAGTCCCTTTCCCCCATCATCTGTTCTCCTCCACTACCCGTGAGACAATGGATGACAAAGTGTGTACCCAACTATCCACCTTGACACATGTGGAAAATATGCCCTTCCACATACAGACACATGCCGACAAATAAAGCTCCTCAAAGCTCAATACTCCAAAGAATAATGGAAAGACCTCGGGTCTCAGGAAAGACCAATGAAGGCGTGCAGAAGGTACTTCCCTGCAAATTGTTGGTATTCTTGTTTGTAAAGAGCTATGCAAGGCAAGGGGCAAGTACTTGGCAGCTGTTTTGCAGAGAAGAGAGAGAATAAGTGTCAGTGCTCTCAGATGAATGGGGCAGAGGTCAGATATATTGAGAAGCTAAATGAATTTCGACTAAAGGGATAGATCCTTGTCCCTGATTCAGAGTGCTCTTTGACTCTTGCTTGTCAATTAGAGAACTTTACCAAATGGTATCAAAAAGCTCCTCACGCACTGACAAGAAAAAAAAGTCCATAGATCTAACTGATCTATAGTAAAGTTGGAAACTATAGACTGACCCTGCACCTTTAGTGGTTGTATAGAAGAGGAAATCCCAACAAGTGTTGCCCAATCAGCACCAATTGCAAACCCCACTTCTACACAACCATCGTAGGTACAAGGGTCCTCTCTAGTTTTCATTTTGGCAACCCTATTCTAGAGGCTACTCCTTGGGCTGGTTGCAGGGTTTTGTATTCTGCCAATGGTGCCTCACTCTTTGCAATGCTAGATGTTGACTGAAGGGCTGGTGGGAATTTCATGGATGAGGCAGATCCTTATTAAGCCTTGAATGGAAATTGTGACGTGTGGATTCAAACTCCAGGAAAAGAGATTCTGTGTCAGAATGCAAATACAATCTTCATAGTTGCTGTCTGGATTGCCTTCCAAATTACTCATCATTTTCAATGCTCCTTGTCTATCTATGGCAGGCAGCACTGGCAAGAGACTACATATCTTTCTTTGTGTCATCCTACTTCTACCATATTGCTGCTGCCATCCATACTCTTTTCCAAAGACGTACCTTGTATAGAATAGGGCAAGAGGTGTGGAGGTAGGTGATTAGGATTGGGAAGCTGGAGGATAAAAACTTTTCTGGATCCCATTTTATTTATTTACTAGCTTGGGGACCCGGCGGTGCCCGGGTTTTTTGGGAAACGTAGTAGTTGGTCTTTAGCAGTTATTTATGTGGCTCACAGTGGTGTCAGGAAGTTAGTGAAGGCACAGCGAGTCCCATTGTCCATTGTCCACCCTCCTCCAAACAGCACCAGGATGTAGAGTGGGTCATGGAGGCTCTGTCTGCCAAGTTTGGCCTTGATCCATCATTATTGGGAGTTGCAGTGGTATCATGACATTACAGAAGGTACTGCAAGTCCCATCATCTGTGGTCCACTCTCCTTCAAGCTGCACCAGGACATAGAGTGGGTCATGGGGGCTCTGTCTGTCAAGTTTGGCCTTGATCCATCATTATTGGGAGATGCAGTGGTATCATGAAATTACTGAAGGTACTGCAAGTCCCATCATCTGTGGTCCACCCTCCTCCAAATTGCAGTAGGATGTAGATTGGGTCTTGGGGGCTCTGTGTGGCAAGTGTGGTCTCTATTGGTGAATGGATGAGGGTTGCATTGTTATCAGGAAGTGAGTGAAGATACTGCAAGTCCTATCATCCGTAGTCCGTCTCACACAAAACTGCACCAGGATATAGGGGGGCAGTTCTGTGTGCCAGGTTTGTCATGTCAGGGTTCTGTGAGGAAGGTTTGCCATCATCCATGGTCTTGATGCAGAGTGGGTCATTGGTGCCAAACGTTCTTTATCTGTGTTTGTTGCAGTGGTCTTGGAAAGTGGGGTGAAAGTACAACAAATCCCATCATCCCTTGGTTCTCCCCTGAACCTCAAGGATGTGAAGGCAGTAATGGGGGTTATGTGTGCTTTGGTCTCGACAGTACTGGATGAGGGTCGCGTAGGGAAGTGGGTCAAGTCCCATCATCCCTGGCTGTGTGCACCAGGACGTGTCATGGGGGCTGTAAGTTGGTCTGTTTTCCTTTTTGGTGACCACAGTGGTCTGTGGGAACCAAAGTGTTTGAAAGTATTACAAACCCCATAATCCATGGTCCACCTCCCCCAAACTGCACCAGGACGTAAAGGGGGTCCGGGGGGTTATGTGTACCAAGTTTGGTGAAGGTCCATCACCCTCACTGGTTGCTGTGGCCTGTGGAAGTGGCAGCCAATCAGAACGCTGGCACAAACAAACCCACAAACATACATACAAACATTCCGCTTTATTATATATAGAGATTTACTTACTTACTTACTTACTTACTTACAGTATTTGTATACCACCCTTCTCAGCCCTCAGGCAACTCAGGGCGGTTTACAGGGGCAACGATTTGATGCCCAATACACCACAAAACATTTAAAAGCATGAATACATAATATAAAACCATAACAATAGTATTAAAAACATACATCAATTACATACATACATCTCCTGATAAAAACATTGTCCAATCTCGTTGTCAAGTCATTCCAATTCCTATGTCATTTACCTTGCATTTTCAAATGCTTGTTCAAACAACCAAGTCTTGATTCTTTTCCAGAATGTCAAGAGGGAGGGGGCTAATCTAATGTCCCCAGGAAGGGCATTGCATAGCCGAGGGACCACCACTGAGAAGGCACTGTCTCTCGTCCCCACCAAACATGTTTGTGACACTAGTGGAATCGAGAGCAAGGCCCCCCCAGATGATCTTAAAGTCCTAGCAGGTTCATAACGGATTATGCATTTGGACAGGGAGGTTGGGCCAGAACTGCTCAGGGCTTTATAGGCTAAAGCCAGCATTTTGAATTGTGCCTGGTAGCATACTGGCAACCAGTGGAGCTGGCGCAACAGAGGAGTTGTATGCTCCCTGAGCGCCACTCCTGTTAGTAATCTGGCTGCCATCCATTGGACCATTTGAAGCTTCTGGACAGTCTTCAAAGGCAACCCCATGTAGAGCGTGTTGCAGTAGTCTATACAGGATGTAACCAGAGCGTGGACTACCATGGCCAAGTCAGACTTCCCAAGGTATGGGCGCAGCTGGTGCACAAGTTTTAACTTTGCAAATGCTCCCCTGGTCACCGCCAAAACTTGGGATTCCAAGCTCAGGAATGAGTCCAGGATCACACCCAAGCTGTGAACCTGCATCTTCCGGGGGAGCGAAACCCTATCCAACACAGGCTGTAACCCTGTGCCCTGTTCAGCTTTACGACTGACCAGGGGTACCTCTGTCTTGTCTGGATTCAATTTCAATTTGTTCGCCCTCATCCAGACCATCACAGTGGCCAAGCACTGGTTCAGGACCTGAACAGCCTCCTTAGTAGCAGGTGGGAAGGAGTAATAGAGTTGGACATCATCTGCATACAGGTGACACCGCACCCCGAAACTCCAGATGATTTCCCCCAGTGGCTTTATGAGATGTTAAACAGCATGGGAGACAGTATTGAGCCCTGAGGAACCCCACAAGACAATGGTTGCGAGGTTGAACAGGTGTCTCCCAGTAACACCTTCTAGGTATGCCCCTCTAGAAAGGACTGGAGCCACTCCAATCCAAACACCTTGGACAGCTAACATCTTTTTTTGGTTTGGCTTTTATTTATTTAATTATTTATTTTTCATTTTTATATACCGCTACTCCCTGCAGGCTCGGGGTGGTTTACATAAAACAACAGATTAAAATGCAGATAAAACACCTTGTTATATAAAACACAAGGACATGGTCAGAGTTGTCCGGGGGAACTTAGATTGAAGGCCTTGCAGGCCCTCCGGAAGGGGGCTAACTCCGCGATAGCCCGAATGTCGTCTTGTAACGCATTCCATAGTGCCGGTGCCACCACGGAGAAGGCTCATTGTCTTGTCACTGAGAGGCGACAGGAACGAACTGATGGAATCATCAGAAGGTTTTGATCTTCTATACGCAGAGATCTCAGGGGAACGTATGGGGTGAGGCGGTCCCTCAGGTACACTGGCCCTAGAACCATACAAGGCCTTAAAGGTCAAAACCAGCACCTTGAAAACAATCCAGTACTCTATTGGCAGCCAGTGCAATTGCTGTAGGATTGGTGTAATGTGCTCTCTCGCAGGTGCTCCTACCAGCAATCGAGCGGCAGCATTTTGCACCAGTTTGAGTTTCCGGGTTGTCGACAAGGGAAGGCCAATGTAGAGGGCGTTACAGTAGTCTAACCTCGAGATGACCATTGCCTGGATCACCATAGCGAGGTCATTCCTTGATAGGTAAGGAGCCACTTGCCTAGCCTGTAGAAGATGGAGAAATGCTGTCCTGCTAACCATGGAGATTTGAGTCTCCATTGATAGCAGTGGGTCTAATTGAACCCCCAGGCTTTTTACCAAAGACAACGGGCTTAACCGCTCACCATCCAGGGTAGGCAACCGGCACTCACCCATACCAGGACGACCCAGCCATAGGATCTCCATCTTCGATGGATTCACCTTCAACTCTGCTCCTGAGCTCCTGAGATGAAGCTTGTAAAAGCTTTGCCAATGTCTCTATTCAAGTTATAAGCACCATGGAAGAGATTTGAATCCAATAATTAAGGGACAAATGTTGTTATACAGACTTGGCATGCACATGTGCACTTACAATCACACACACGGAGAGAAAGACTTGGAAATCACATTGACTTAACAGTTATCTAGAGATGGAGGACCTGTGGTGGTCCTCACTATGCCAAAGTTTTATTCATCACCATTTGCAACTGAACTATCTAGAGAAATAATATATGCTGATAAAAGAAGATCGGAGAAGGATATCGGAACTCTTGAATAATTTCTTAAGTCGTCATCATCTCTCACTCTTAGTATCTTTGTCAAAAGGAATGATTTTTGTCCAAATTTTCTGCAAATTCGGTGGTTTCTCTGCGGTAGAGAGATGTTCTCATGCCTATTAGGAGAAAGGAAAGAGAAAGCAGGATGACTTAATAGGCGGAATTGTGAGTAACTCCCGGGAGTCCTGGCTCCTTGCACCAGCCTCACAGCACCGCATTATGCATTCATGGCTTTCTTTTAAGAAAAAGAACAAGGCGGAAAGTAACCATTATGATAATGTCCGAGTCTCTTGATAATGCAGACTGTAGGCTTTTCTTCGGTAATTTCTCAATAACGTATGTTGGGACTGCAGTAACTTTTTCCAAAAAGGATTAGAAATGGCAGCAAAGTCACTTTGTGCCTGGATGAAATCACCCAGCTTGGTTGCTTAGGTTTCTGATTTTGATTCCCTTCCTCTTGAAGAGATGTGCGTGATCCAGAGAAACAGACAGCAGGGATGTTGTGATACATTAATGTCACTTAATTACATTTTACATAGGGCAAGGAGAGTGTCCACACCTCCTGAACCCTATTGTCCTTCCTGCCAAGATATCAAGCTTGTGTATCGCCCTATACTTTGCCTTCTTTGCTCCCAATTAATCTTCCTTCTCTCCGTTTAGTACTTCTGACATTGTCCAACTCTTGGCTCCTGGGAGACATAGCATGGAATATAGCAGACATAGGATTAAATAATTTAATAGGATTCAATGGAGAGAAAGAAAACGTGGAAGTTATCCTTCTCAATATGTTGCTGTACCCAGAATCATTGACTTATTTAATTTACTTAGGTGATCTCTCGTTGTCTGAGTAAAACTGTCCTCCAAGTTCTGTGTACTGGTGGTGAGTCTGTAGGTGACTGCAGAGCCCTATTCTTGACCTGCATGTTCTCCCCCAGTTAGGCATCGGTTTATGGCTTGGCCGACTTACCGGCCGAGCGGGTTGCGGTGTGGGCCTGTCCTCACCTAGGAAACACAAAGCGTAGAGCACACTGATCGAAAGTATCAAAATATATTAATCACAGAAGTGAACCATATAATAACAATGCAATACAAGAGAAAAGTCATACCACCCGCGTTCTGTGGAGATAATATCCAATGTTCAATCAATTCAAAGCTCCCAATATGGGGAATGAGTCCAAATTCCAGTGCAGAAATAAGTAGTGTCAATTGTAATTCACAGAGAAATGCAGGCAAGCGGTAGACGCAATCTCCAGAAGGACGCGGAGGAAGCAATCAGAACCTCCAAAGGGTGGGGCTTGAAGGCTCAAGCCCATTTACACCGTTTCGCCAAAAGGGCTTTTTCCGGGCTCAGTTCAAAAATATAAAACGTCCAAAGTTACTGGAATCATGATTGGTATATAGTAGAACTATATCACAACCCTTCCCGTAGAGGAAATGGTGACCCAAAGGTGAAAAGCCTCCCGCCCCGCGCTCCGTCATCAGCCGGCCAGCCCTGACTTCCGCCCAGGCAGACTACAAAAGGCTGACTGGGCTGCCCTGCTGGCACGCGGGGCCAGATCGTTTATTTCCTCCCACCTTTCCTACTTATATATTGTTGTTTGTTTGGTTTGCACTTTGCATTGCTGTTTAATCATCGTTTGCACTATGTTTATGTTTCTGTTATTATGATCTATGTCGCAACTCTGTGTTTGGCGTGTGGCATGGGCCCTGGATGTGGCTGGCTTATTGCCCCTTAGTTGTTAGGGGGGATAATGCCCAGGCCCCCTGGGGTGCCGAGTTCCAGTGGACCGGTATTGGGCCGGTGGCACCCAGGCACGCTAGCGTCTTTGGACTTATGTGGGCTGTCCTTACCCTGATCCAGGACCCATGCATGGCCGCCAACCCTTGTTCCTGAGTTGTGGCCAATTTTCATCCAAACTATTGTGTTCGTGCCTCATTGGTTTTTCTGGCTGGAGGTGTATCACCCATACACACACAACCAAGTGGAAGGCAGTCCCAGTTGGGGTTGGTTTGACGTGCCTTCCTCTTAGTATGTTTCTCTCTTTCACCCTCCATTTGTGCCTCTTCAAATCCTACAGCACTGCTGGTCACAGCTGACCACCAGCTAGAGCACTCAAGGGCCAGGGCTTCCCAGCTCTCAGTGTCAATGCCACCGTTTTTAAGTTTGGCTTTAAGCCCATCTTTAAATCTCTTTTCCTGCCCTCCATCATTCCATTTTCCATTCTTGAGTCGGAGTAGAGCAGTAGTTCTCAACCTGTGGTCCCCAGATGTTTTTGGCCTACAACTCCCAGAAATCCCTGCCAGTTTACCAGCTACTAGGATTTCTGGGAGTTGAAGGCCAAAAACATCTGGGGACCCCAGGTTGAGAACCACTGGAGTAGAGTAACTCCTTTAGGTGGTTGAGTATGCGTAAAACGTGGCTGGTCCAGCGGAGTTGATGGAAGAGGGAGTTGATTTGCGGGATTTTTCTGAGGCAACGCTGATGGAATCATTCCAGGAATTGCATGTGATGTCTGTAGATAGTCCTTGTTTCGCAGGCATATAACAGAGTTGGGAGGACAATAGCTTTATAAACAAGCACCTTGGTATCCCTATGGATGTCCTGGTCCTCAAACACTCTCTGCGTCATTCGGAAGAATGCTGCACTCGCAGAGCTCAGGCGGTGTTGTATTTCAGTGTCAATGTTGACTTTTGTGGAGAGGTGGCTGCCAAGGTAGCAGAAATGGTCAACATTTTCTCATGTTACATCGTTAAGCTGTATTTCTGGCATTACAGACAGATTGGCTAATGCCAATCCTTGTTTAATATATTCAATTAACTGCCATTAAAATAGCCCTATAGTCGTGCAAAATGAGTCTGGAACGTCTTGTGGTGGGTCAGTGAGTGGAAAAGGAGAAAAAAATAAGAAATCAAGGCTCGTGTTTTCCATTGATAAGGTGTATTTGAAATAATTGAATGCAAGCTTTTTCATCCTTTGGGACCTTCAGGCAAGGCATATTTGGTTCAAGTGTGTACTTGGCTGTTAAACTCACTGGGGACCAGTGACTGTCTCTCAGACGGATCTCCTTCTCAGGAGTATTGTGAGGGGGGAAATGAAGGGAAGGGATGCTGCTGTCTTTCATTGTTAGAGTGCATGAAATTCATGCAGAGATTCACATGTTCTGTCTGCGGGTGAATAAATGAAGTTAGATGACAGTACCAGGGGAGACTGCAGTCATTTAAGGAGGTATTACTCAGTGAGATGGACCAAAGCTTTGATACCACTATGGAGCAGCTGTGCGCAAGCTGATGTGGTGTAGCTATAAAAGAGACAGGGTGGAACAAGGGAGATTCGGGCTCAGAGTCTCAACCAGCTTCAGATATTACTAGGGCTAAGTCTACATTGTAGAATCAATGCAGTTTGACACCACTTCAATTCTTGTGACTCAATGGGACGTTGGACGTTGGTTTAGTTTAAAAAGATACTGAAGATGCTCATTTCCCATTGAGACAAATGTACTTTTGGTGGCAGGGTTTAATCACACAGAAGTAGAGTAATTTGGAACTATCTGGGATGCTGAATGTTATGTGCGATGTCCATCCATACCAGTGGTTCCCAACCTGCGGTACATAGACCGCCAGTGGTCCACAAGAACAAAAATATGGTCAGCCTCATTGATATCACTGCAAAAATATTCTCCCGAATTCTTTTGGACAGGATTGAGACCTGGGTCCTTACTAACAACCTACTGCCGGAAGAGCTTGCAGGGTTCAGGGAAGGAAGATCCCCCATGGACAACTGTTTAGTCCTAAATCACCTAGTGACTCAATCCTTACATAAGGGCAGACCACTCTTCGCAGCCTTTATTGACTTCTCAGCTGCGTTCGACAGCATTAACAGAGACATTCTCTGGGAAAATTGGAATCTAGGTGTATCTATCGCAGACTACTTGCCCTGATTCTGAACCTGCACTCCGATAATGTCATCCAGATTAGAACAGGCGCAAAAGGCGTGCTCACCAACAAAGTTAAAATAGCTAAGGGAGTCAGACAAGGTTGCATTTTAGCACCTATACTGTTTAACTTATTTATTAGTGACCTTCCTGACTTCCTAAATGAGAATTCCCTCCATAGGCCCAAAATAGGCCCTCGCCCTCTCAATACCCTTCTTTACGCGGATGATCTTGTCATCATTGCTTTCTCCCAGGTAGGCTTGAGAAGGGCGTTGAGGAAACTCAATACATACGCCAGTGCAAATGACCTGACAATCAACAAAAACAAATCAAAAGTGATGAGATTTGCTAGGAGAGACAGGAAGCACAAGTGGTCTCTTGGACAGGAGGCAATCGAACAAGTTAAAAAGTATACTTACCTTGGGGTCACCTTAAGAACATAAGAACATAAGAAGAGCCATGCTGAATCGGACCTCAGCCCATCTAGTCCAGCATTCTGTATCACACAGTGGCCCACCAGTTGTACACGGGGATCTCGAGCAGAAGGGAGGGCAAAACCCTGACCTGCTCCCGACCCCCCACAACCAGTACCCAGGGAAATCCTGCCTACCTCAACCAACTCCGAGGTGGCACTTGAATGTCCTTTTCAGTAACTACTGATACACTTGGTATCCATGAATCTGTCTAATCCTGCCTTGAAGTTGTTCAGGCTGACAGCTGTCACAACCTCTTCTGGAAGTAAATTCCATAACCCAATGACACTCTGGGTGAAGAAATATTTCCCTTTATTAGTCCTGATTTTCCTACCTTGGAGCTTCAGGGAGTGCCCTCTAGTCCTAGTGTTTTGTGACAAAGAAAATAATTTTTCTTTATTCACCTTTTCTATCCCATGCATGATTTTATACACTTCGATCAAGTCACCTCTTAAACGCCGCCTTTCAAGGCTGAAAAGACCAAGGCGTTGCAACCTGGTTTCATAAGGGAGCCGCTCCATCCCTTGGATCATTCTTGTTGCCCTTTTCTGTACCTTTTCCAGTTCCGTTATATCCTCCTTAAGGTGCGGAGACCAGAATTGTACACAGTACTCCAAATGTGGCCTTACCATCGATTTGTAGAGAGGTAATACAACATTTGCTGACCTATTTTCGATTCCCTTTCTGATCATGCCTAGCATAGAATTTGCTTTTTTCACTGCTGCTGCGCACTGGGTTGACATCTTCATTGAGCTGTCCACCAAGACCCCAAGATCCCTTTCCTGGTTTGTCTCGGATAGCTTTGACCCCATCAATTGGTAGGTGTAGTTGGGGTTCTTTGCCCCGATGTGCATGACTTTACACTTGTTTAGGTTAAAATGCATTTGCCACTTCGTTGCCCATTCACTCAATTTCGAGAGATCTTTCTGGAGCTCTTTACAATCAGTTTCATTTTTAATTACCTGAACAATTTAGTGTCGTCTGCAAACTTTGCTACCTCAGAATTCACTCCTACATCCAGATCATTAATGAATAAATTAAAAAGTAACGGACCCAAAACTGAACCTTGGGGTACGCCACTTCTCACCTCTTTCCACCCAGAGAAATGTCCGTTTATTACCACCCTTTGTTTCCTACAGTTTAGCCAGGTTCCAATCCAGGACAAGACCTGTCCTCTGATTCCATGGCTGAAGAGCTTATTTAGGAGCCTTTGGTGAGGGACTTTGTCAAAAGCCTTTTGAAAGTCAAGGTAAACGGGTCATGGGTGGATCATATGCATGCACTTTCCATCAAGGCTAACCTCAGGCTTTCTCAGCTTACCAGGTTAATTAACCGCCACTACCCGGGATCCCTTCTGCCAATTCTCAAAGTCTATGCCGCCAAGGTTTTGCCTCTCTTGTTGTATGGAGCAGAAATTTGGGGCCTGACCAATGTCACCCCTATTGAGCGCACCCAGACTAACTTTTTAAGGCAGATTCTGGGGGTGAATAATCGCACTCCCGCAGCGGCAGTCAGGTCCGAGTTAGGCAGACACCAAATCTCAGGCCTAGCAAAAATTAGAGCCATTAACTACTGGTGCAAGGTAAACAATTTAGAAGACGCGAGACTGCCCAAGTTGTGCCTGATGGAGCAATTCAGAGTTCCCTCTCAGAAAACATGGGGGGGGCTCCATAATGACATATCTCATCCTACAGGGGCTCCAGGTGGATCCGTCGAACATCAGAGTGACTTCAATGATGAACCAGGTGAAGCAGAGGGTACTCGATGTATGTGCCCAAGATGACCTAGCCCATTTGGCTAGGGTCAAATCCATGCACTGGTTAGCCCAACAACCCAACCACTTTGTTACTGCCCCGTATCTGGCTCGCCCGCTCCTACCTCACCTTAGGATTGCCCTAACTAGAGCTAGGTTCGAGCAATTCGAGTCTCTGGTGAGGGCTGGCAGATATGCTGCCACACCCTATAAATGTGGCCTACCAGAAGTCGAGGATCTAGTCCACATTTTGCTGATCTGTCCCATATATGCAGAGGAGAGGGAGAAACACCTTAGCCATTTACTATCTAAAAGGACATTTTGGCCCTCTACCTTTAAAATTAACTTCCTCCTCTCAGACTCAAACCTTCAAACAGTGTATAAGGTAGCTGCTTACCTATTTAGAGCATATAAAAAGAGACAGCGGTACATGGAGTCTATTGGAGTCAACTGTGCGGGGGATGAGTTCCAGTAGGCGGCATGGAACAGCCCGCGGTACAGCGGTAATAAGCGTCACATCAACTGATCACCGGGCCTCTTAAGTATCCTATGCTAATAGTTCCCCTTCCTATGTGTTGACGCAAGACAATTGCAATAAGTTTAGTTTTTAATGTGTTACATTGTTTGCCTTGTACATTAGGTACTGATTTTATCCTTATCTTGTATACTACTATTGCTGTTGGAGGTTTTTTTGAAATGACCTGATGGTTACTCAATAAACATGACTGACTGACTGCTGCTGTGTGCCCTAAAGTCATTGCCAACTTACGGCAACCACATCACACAGTTTGCTTGGTAGGATGTGACTTGCCCAAGGTCACTCGGTTGTTATAATTACCAAGTGTGAGTTCAAACCCTGATCTTCAGAGTCATAGTTCAACACTCAAACCACAGCTACTTCAGCTGAACATATTGTTTGTAATTTAAATGCCTTTTATTTGCTCATCATTTCGGGAGTCCTTGTGGGCTGGGAGGTAATACAGAAAGAAAAACCAAAAATATGGTCTGTGGCCTCACCATTACAGCACCGTTGCCTCAAAACCACACGGCAACAAGAGCAACTGTTCTCAGAAATCCCTCTTATAGTGCTGAGGCAATGGAGATGTTGGAAGGGGAGAGGCTGACTACTAGGGCTGGGTATTTCCGGTTTTAAATCCTTTGAAATTGGTTTAATTTTGTATATAAAATTAATTTCATTGTTTTTTCACCCTTGGGGCCTAACCCGGAAGTGTAATTTCTATACCGAACCCGGGGTCGCCATTTTTTTAAAGGTCCCGTTATTAGATCGTTTTCCCCCCTCCTCAGTTCTCAACTCGCGAGAGGAGACTGGAGGGCAGCAGCAGCCTCCTTTTTCCTCTCACCAGCTGAGAGCTGAGGCGAGCGCTTTGGAAGCTGCCCCATGCACCTCCCTTCCTTTCCCCGCTGCCTCTGAGATAGCGGGGAAAGGAAGAGCGGTGTGTGCATGCATGGCTGGGGGAGAGGGAGGGAAGAGTGCAGGGCTTGCCCTCCATTCTTTCCTCCCAGATGGAGTAACGAATAATAAAGAAAATTCATTATTAATTACGTTTCAATCACGAAATTTATTTTTAAAAAATTGTAATAATTTCTATAACTAATCAAAATCTGAATCTTCCTTCCCCGACCGAGTTTAGAATCAATTTTTTTATGGATCAACCACCCCTACTGACTACCCATGAAAGATTACTACTACCACATCAGCTCTAGATTATTAAATATGGTTTTCTGTGGAAAACTACTGGATGGCCTATGTTCTGCATTAAAAACTAGAGCTGATGTGGTCTAGCCAATGCAATTTTCTGAATCAGCAGCCCAACGAACCAACCAAGTCTAAAGTTAACCAAAAACTGATTTGTAACCCTTTTGGTGCTAATGTTGGAGAGTGGTTCCTGGTCAAAGTGTTCCCTGGTCAAGTGGTCACTGGCCAAAGAAAAGTTGGGAACCACTGATCTATACTGTAGAGTTAATGTTGTAGGTTTGACACCATTTTACCTGCTCCTTGGAGAATGTAGGGAGACCAATATAATAAAAAGTGCTGTTGAGAAATAATGCAAGGTTGTCCTCAACATGCCTTGCTGGTGATCTTCATAGAGGACTGTGGTTGTCCTGTTTTGGAAACAGTATGATATGCAGTGAGATAATTTAATCCAGCAAGGTGATTCTTATGTCCTTACTCCAACAACTCCACATCTGTATGCTTGCCCACTGTGCCCTGACTCATGTACAGAGGAGGAATTGTTGGAGGCTACAGAGAATGCCTGTTGTTGGTCAAAAGGTAATTAGCCGCCTGCGCACCATCTATTTTTATCAGTTTTATACTAATTTGTGCAATGCTTTTTGATATGAAATAAATGTCCTTACTTGTGTCCATTTAGCAGAGTTTACCAGTAACTCTTCTTTCCTCTCTCCATGGGGATCTCCAGTGTGCCAAATCCTTCCCAAAGGAGTGGTTGCTGTCCTGGGACCGTCTTCAAGTCCAGCTTCCAGCTCTATCATCAGCAATATCTGTGGGGAGAAGGAGGTAAGTGGATGAAATCTTGTCCCCGAACACCATTGTTATGATCAGCATGCATGTTTACAACCAAGGAGCAAGATGTGGGAGGACATGACACAGTTCGGTGACAAAACATGTTTGGGTATGTCCAGGTTCTCAGGTTCAGTACCAGTTGTCTCAATCATATTCTTCAGTTAAAAGGATCTGGTCAGAGATGATGGGAAGAAGCAATGCCAACATGATATAAAGGATATTTGAAAAATCTTGAAAACTTTGTGCAAAAATAAATCTTGTGTTCTGCTATCACAAAGCCCTAATGGGGAGAATCCTGGATTGGCAAGAACCTTCACAGTTTGGAACTTAATCTCTGCAAACCTCACACAAATTCCTGATTACGAAACTAATTCTGTGGTATGTTCATCCCTAGATGTAAGTTTTTATTACATGGCAGAAATAATTAATAATAATAATAATGTTTTATTCATGTCCCGCTCCCTTTCTCTGAAGGGACTCAGAATGACTTACAACAAAGAAGGAGCAACTGGTAGTGCAATGGGTTAAACCCTTGTGCCAGCAAGACTGAAGACAAACAGATTGCAGGTTCGAATTTGGGGAAAGCGTGGATGAGCTCCCTCTGTCAGCTCCAGCCCCATGCAGAGACAAAACATCAAAACATCCAGACGTCCCCTGGGCAATGTCCTTGCAGACGGCCAATTCTCTCACACCAGAAGTGACTTGCAGTTTCTCAAGTCACTCCTGACACACACACAAAAGCAAAGAAAATGGAAACAAATACTAATAAATGCAGACACTGTCAGAAATAACTCAATAATAATAAAATAAACAAGGCAAACACAAAACAGTACATATAACTCAAAACATGGCAGCTATAGTCAAATAATGATGAAATATACTGCAATTTAAAGCAGTTTAAAACATCCCAGAACCTACTTTAATTTGTAAAGCGATAGGATCTAGTTAGGGTTTGATCCCTTAAGACTTTCATCAAAGTATATTACACACTAGCCATTGTCAAAGGTCTGTTTCCAGAGCCATGTCTTGAGTTCTTTCTTGAGAATCACCAGTGTGGGAGTCAGTCTGGCCTCCTTGCGAAGGGCGTTCCAGAGCTGTGGGGCCACCACTGAGAAGGCCCTTTCCTTCATCCTCACCAACTGTGCTCTCCTGCAGGTCTCAAGGACTAAACAGGTTCATAGGGGGAGAGGCGGTCGCACAGATAGGCTGGACCCGAACCACTTAGGACATTAGCTTTTACTTGATATACATGCCCCCCTCCCGCCCTCCTCTTTTCTTCGAAGTTGTTTTTTCCAATGGAAGATCTACCTCATCTGTTGCCCAAATGGTGGACTTGATGTAATAATTTATAAATTTAACACTGCTTTGTGCCGATCCATCTCCATTCCCAAGAAAGAACACAGAGCACTCATAATTCATCCGCTTAAATCCTGGTATCGTCTTTCTTTGGCTTAGTGGACTGTCCGCCGCATCCCTCGCTGCCAAGCTTTTGGAATGATTGAAAGTCAACAAGTCAATAGGAGGCATTCACAAATGAATTGTAGTCCTTTGCTGCCTTCAAAGTGCATGACTCAGAGAGGAGATGGTTTGACAGCCAAGTCCATGCCCAAAGTTTTAGTGCTGCATCTCAAACAAGAGACTGGCCAAATCCAAGCAGAACAGTATGAAACAAAGGAAAAATGCAGAAAGTGGCTACAGGACACATCTTTTGTGTTATTTTGAAGGGAAGATTTTATTCCATAGGGTTACAGAAATAGACTTGGAGGTGTCCCCATCTGTCCACTAGACCCATGCAACTAACCAGTGTGATTCTCTGCATCATTTGCTTGTGGTCCTTGTGACATTTGCTGGAAAAATAGAGAAGTTATAGGCAATGGGCCCAAATTTATTGTCAGTCACTGGCGCATTATGGGGGAGGGGGACCTTTTAGTCCCCACATCAGAAGACCTGAGAAGTACGTACCTTGTGAAGTCTGATCTGACCATGGTGGTCCATGCCTTAGTTACCTCTGCACTGGACTGTTGCAACACACTCTATGTGGGGCTACCCTTGAAGATGGCCCGGAAACTTCAATTGGTCCAATGATCAGCAGTCAGACTGTTAACAGGAGCGAATTAAAGGGAGCGGTCTACCCCCCTGTTTAAGGAATTCCATTGGCTACCATTCATTTTCCAGTCCCAATTCAAGGAGTAGGTTATCACCTACAAAGCCCTGAACTGTTTGGGACTTCATGACCGCATTTCCTTTTACAATCCTGCATGATCTCTTTGACCCTCGGGGGAGGCCCACCTCTCGCTCCCACCTCCATCACAAGTGTGCCTTGTGGGATGATTGAGAGAGCCTTCTCCATTGTGGCCCCTCAGCTTTGGAACTCACTGCCTAGTGAGATTAGGCAGGCCCCCACGCTGGCAGCCTTTAAGAAAGACCTAAAAACCTGGTTCTTCCGGCATGCCTTTGATGAGTGAACTGAACACATATACCCTTACCATGGCCATCCCAACTATAGTTCTGACATCATGATACACTTTTCCTTGTCTTGAACGAAGGCTCAATCCCATTGGTCACCCCTTCTGAGCTCCCGCACAGACACATACTTCTCCATTTACTTATCTCACCCAGAGTTTAATCAATCTTATTCTGTGCATTTGGCCTTCATCACGTTATCTCTTCATCATGTTATTTTGCATCTGTTTATTTCATTTTCTGTTGTTCTATGAAATTTATTTTGTTGTTATTATTGCTGTTTGTATTTTATTTTATTTTGTTGTACTGTACTTTGTTGTACTTGGCTTCATGTTACCCGCCCCGAGTTCCCTTTGGGGAGATGGTGGCGGGGTATGAATAAAGATTATTATTATTATTATTATTATTATTGTGTCACCATTCTCTGCACTTCTGTTAAATTCTCTATCACTTTTAGAGTCTTTTAGAAAATCCCCGTTACCTTCATGTATTGCACCATGTTACCTTATGTATCCAACTACACCAGGCATGGGCAAACTTCAGCCCTCCAGGTGTTTTGGACTTCAAATCTCACAATTCCTAACAGCCTACAGGCCACCTGGAGCACCAAGGTTTGCCCATGCCTGAGCTAAACCGACCCATAGCTGGTATCAATCTTTCGTCATGACTAGTAAAGTACCTGTCTTTATAATGGTCCAGCAAATATGCATGCCCATTATTATTTATTTATTTATTTATTTATTTATTTATGTTTCAAACTTTTATACCGCCACTCCCTGAAGGCTCAGAGTGGTTTACATAGTTTGGCACATAACAGGAAAACAGCAAGCTAGAGTAAAAAGATGATTACATAGATAGAGGAAGGGAGAGTACAGAGGGAACATGACATTTAAAAGAATTGGTCACAAAATGTGGGGCTGGAGTAAAGCTCAGGTCCCGCGCTACCAAAGGGGGACGTCTGGCAGTAATATCTGTTGTCAAAAGAAGGGAGCTGTGCCCCCCCCCCCCCCGAAAGTCACGGAGAATCTCTAAGCCAACTCTACTCTCTGAGCTCAGTGACTTAGAAGTGAGTCTCTTGCCTATTGCATTGTCCTGTTTCCAGGGCTGGGAACTCACTGGAGAGTGCTCCCAGCTCCTGGAATTGACATTCCAAAAGGTCCTAGTGCTGAACCTTCTCTGCTTCTTCGTTGGCATAGTCCTCGGCTGGTCAGCTGCAGGTGGGCAGGCCCTTGGCCGAGCTTCAGGGGCCATAGCAGTATCGGAAGACACCATCACCCCCTGCTGAAGCAGGGGTGGGGGGATTGAACAGATCCCTGAACCAGAACTGGAACAAGACTGAGGGTGGCACCCTCAACAGGCTCTCGCAGTAGTTGCAGGGACCTCCTGTGCTTCCTTCTACGGCTCCCTCTGCACCTGTGTGAGGAGCTCAACCGGACAGCATGGTCAGGAGCGTCCCCAAGGTCATCCGCCATGTTCTCCAGTCTCCGCTCCAGCGCTCCAGCCTCCAATATCTCCCCCCAGGCCTCCCTCTCCGCGAGGGCCAGGTGGCAGCGGAGGGCCTCATTCCTAGGTGGAATGCACTGTACACCAAGCTCTCCGCCGGAGGCCCCCTCGGCAGCAGCAGAGTCCATGGGAGAGGTCTCTGTGTCAGCTCTGGGGCTAGAAACAGCCAGGCCACGCCGCTCCGACCAGGGGCAGGCCAGGCCCTGGCCCAGGGGGCAGTAGCCCCCGAAGAGACAGCTCTGGTCACTCACCCCATCGGAAGGAACAACCCAAGGCCCAGTCACCAGCGACGGCTGCACATCTGTCCCCGATCCATCGAGGCTCCGCCAAAGCTGCCCGGGTAAGGGCGCATCCTTTCCTGGGGAAGACTCGGCAGGCAAGGGGGGGCTGCTAGATGAGTAAGGACCTTCGAGGGGATGTCCCTCCGGGTCCGAATCTTCTGGTTTCCTTAGAAAGTCCCATGAAAGATCCCAGTCAAGATCTTCATTCTTTGGGTAGGACCGGGCGATTTTAAGGAGAGTCAATAGCTTGCCAAAGCGTCCAAGCCTCTCCACGAGGATGGCATATTCAGCTGCTAGACAGTCCAGAAGCCTAGTGTCCCGATAGGTCATTTGGTGATCGAAGGGGTCTTCTCGCAGACTCAGCTGTGGTCGGGCTCCACCATCTAGGTTGCCCATTCTCCTGCCGAGCGTCTCGGAATCCACCATGGATCGTATTATAGTGAGTAACATATCAATGATAGGTTATTCAACCCATGCTTGGAAATTTTGATTGAAGTGTTCTGAGAAGACTTGGGGAACATCTCAATCCGAGGCCTTGGAGAGCTGCTTCCTTGCAAAGTAGACAACACTTGGTCAGAAGGACCCACTATGATTTGTGTTGTATTGATGTCTGTCATCTCAAGGATGCCAGAATGAGAGGAGCGATTATACAGGATTTCACATGGCCACAAGTCAACAAAGGGGCTTTCCAAAAGTCTGGAGAGGCTACCTATGGCAGGAAAAGCAACAAAAAATCCCATCACACTTGCACACTGGTACGTTTTATATGTCAGAAGATTTCTGGGACCTCAGAAATCTTTTATAAGATGGTGAAGTGGGATGCAGGCTTCAAAAACTGGTCTAAAATAGCATGTTCTAGGCTTTAAAGCAGGCGTGGGCAACTTTTCAGGATGCTGAAATGGTCGAGAGGTTGCTTTATTGTCATTGTTACCATTGTTGTTTCTCTAGCTTTCAAAAATGAAATGCAAGTATTTTACATCTATGTAAACTAGATTTAAAACTTGACTAAACCACTTAAGATTAATTCTTCAACCAGTGTTATTGAATTCATGAAGTATTCTCAGAAGCTTGTTGAGTAACCAGTCTGGTTTCTTTCACATCTTATATTGAGTTGGGGGGATATATATATATATATATATATATATATATATATATATATATATATTAGGCATGAGAAAAAAGTTATGAAAATGAAATGATTCGTAAGAAATTCGTAAGAAATGCTACTTTTGAGTATTTCCGCACCTGGAACGCCAACCAGGAAGTGGACTTTCTTTATAGAACCGGGGCCAGGATTTTCTTAAGTGTCGTTATTAGGTCGTAAGGGGCACCCTCCTTCTCTCTCACCACCCTCCCCTCCCTTGCCAATAAGTATTATGGCAAGGCAAGCCCTAAACTCGCTCCTTCTTTCGGCTGGAAGCCCAGAAAAATGTAAACAGAGAGGATTACTCAGAGTAAATCTGCAAAGGAGGGCACTTTGGATGAAGTGCCCTCCTTGTGGATTTACTTCTGAGTAAACCTCTCTGTTTACATTTTTCCAGGCTTCCCTGCCTCTCCCTGCCAGGATCTAAAGCATCAAAGTATTGGGGTGAGAAACCAACCTAATGTATAATAGAATGAATGCTACTGTAAGTGCCTAATATTATAAGTAATCAACTGGTCATACCTACATTCCATGCATGCAATAATACAGCAGTAATAACAATAACAAGAGGTAAATTCAAACCGAAGTATTCTGACTGGTCCCTGCCTCATGCGGTGCAGCCGGAAATTAGCCGGGGAAAGCCAGCGTTTGCTGCTTGGGAGCACACATACATATTCTTTGGGGGATTTGCTGCAGAATCTTCTCTATGAGCCCAGGATTCTGCAGCAAATCCCCAAGAATATGTATGTGTGCACCCAGGCAGCAAACGCTGTGCCCGGCTTTTGGCTTTCCCGGGCTCATAGAGAAGAGCCCGTTTGCACCGCTTGAGGAGGGAGCACAGTCAGAATACTTCGGTTTGAATTTTACCTCTTCTTATACCCATTGTTATTACTGCTGTATTATTGCATGTGCATGGAATGTAGGTATGACCAGTTGGATTACTTATAATATTAGGCACTTACAGTAGCATTCATTCTATTATACATTAGGTTGGTTTCTCACCCCAATACTCTTTGATGCTTTAGATCCTGGCAGGGCAGGAGGAGTGGACGGCTCTCCCTGCCCCTTCTGCCTGCCAGGATCTAAAGCCTTGAAGAGGCTTCATGAGGGGCCAACTTCAGCCCTCCAGGTGTTTTGGACCTCAACTCCCACCATTCCTCACAGCCTCAGGCCTCTTCCTTTTCCTCTCAGCCTGGGCAAACTTGGGCCCTCGCTCCCTCAGGATCGGGGTGAGAGAGAGGCAGCGAGGAGCGAGGGGGGGGGCTCCTCCTCCTTTTTTTGCTGCTTCCAATAATAGAATACCCCCCTCCCTCCCTCCCTCCTTCCTATTTGGAGAGTCCCATCTAGAATTCAGTGTGATTTATTCAAGTTTTGGCCTAACTCCCAGAAATCCCAGCCAATTTATCAGCTGTTAGGATTTCTGGGAGTTGTAGGCCAAAACCATCTGGAATGCGCATGCGCTGGCATACGAACTACTAACGACTTTCGTTAGTAATTAAGTTACATTTTAGAAATTTTTGGAAAATTTTTTGTAAGTCTTTCTTTTACTAATCAAAAAAAAATCCCCCATTTGATTTTAGAATCGCCATTTTTGGGTTCGAAACAATGCATATTATATATATATATATATATATATATATATATATATATATATATAGTCAGTGAAATTAGAAATACACAGTTTTAAGATCTGTGATGACACCCCTTGTGTCTTGAACACTCTAATGTTTTATTCCTGCTTCATTATATGGGCTTTTCTGGTGGCTTTGCTCCAAATGGTATGAGTAAGCAGATTTCTGGATTTCTGTGCATTGTATTTTAGAAAGGCCCTTCACACAAAAGTGTATATGCACATTGTCTATATAGGTGGGTTTCTAGGTTGTGCATAGCATTTTGGAAACCTGAAAAGAGTTATCTTTCATACAGAAATACTTCTTTGCCTGCATCAGAACATTGGAGGGACCATTGGTGGCTACAGTGAGGGGTTTTTAAGCAGAGATACATCAATTCCTTCCCATCTTGGGATGTTGTTTACTTACAATGGAGTGGAGAGATCTTCCCATTTTGTACTACATTTCCCAGAACTTCCAACCTTCTAGATCACTGATTCTCAAAGTGGGCGGTACCGCCCCCTAGTAGGCAGTGAGGCGATCCAAGGGGGCGGTGGGAGGCTCAGGGGAATTTTGGGGGGGTGAACCCCTTTAAGGGGGCAGTGCATGATTGGGGGTTCTGTGTGCCAAGTTTGGCTCAATTCCATTGCTGGTGGAGTTCAAAAAGCTCTTTGATTGTAGGTGAACTATAAATCCCAGCAATTACAACTCCCAAATGAGAAGGGCTATTTTCTCAAAACTCCCCCAGTGTTCAAATTTGGGCATATTGAGTATTTTTGCCAAATTTCAATCAAATCCATAGTTGTTTGGGTTCATAGTTTTTTAATCCATTTTTAATCCATTGTTATTCTGTATTTTAATCTGTTGTATTTTAACTATTGTTGTGCTTTCTATTGTTTTATTGTGCCTGTATGGCTCCTGTGAGCCGCTCCGAGCCCCCCCCCCCCCCGGAGTGGTGGCATAGAAGCCCGATTAATTAATAAATAAATAAATAATAGTGCTCTCCAAATGTAGGTGAACTACATGTCCCCAAAATCACTGCCAATTCCTCCCAAACCCCTCCAGTATTTTCCGTTGGTCATGTGGGTTCTCTGTGCCAAGTTTGGTCCAGTTCTGTAATTTGGGGGGGGGGGTGTCTCACTGGTCTGTGGAAATCAGAGCTGAATCGATTGAAGGTACTGCAAATCCCATCATCCGTTGTCCATACTCCCCCAAACATATTGTTTTTGTGATTAATCACTATGCTTTAATTATGTTCAATTTGTAACAATGAAAATACATCCTGCATATTAGATATTTGAATTAGAATTCATAAGAGTAGCAAAATTATTTATGAAGTAGCAACAAAAATATGGTTGGGGGTCACCACGACATGAGGAACCTTATTTAGGGGTCACGGCATTAGAAAGGTTGAGAACCACTGCATTAATATATTTATCTTTATGTTTAATTGCTATTAAACATTTTTAAAAAATAATTTCTAGGGGGGCGGTGAGTAAAAAAATTTCTGGAAAGGGGGCGGTAGGCCAAAAAAGTTTGGGAACCACTGTTCTAGATGAAGGAATCTGGGAGTTGTAGTCCAAAAATGTTTGCAAGTTCTGCCAGTAACCATATAAGAAACAGAGCATCAGAATCATCATACAGATCTCTCGAAATGATGGTTGCCCTTGAAGGCAGCTTCCTAGATGAATCACCCTATTTCCCATCTATCCTGTTACCAGAGTTTTGGAGAGGGGCACGTTTGTCTCTAATCCATCATCTCCATCTGAAATAATCTTCTTCTGTTGCATGTTATGTATTTGCGTGGCCACCAAAGCTGAGATGGAGATCATCCTTCAGTGCCGGATCACCAATTGCCAGCCATTAGCAACTCTTCCTTATATCCGTCCTAATTTACTTCATTGCAGTCTCTTGATCTCAGCTATTTTTCATTTGTTCCAGCTCAAGTGTTCTCACTTGTTTTTGCCAGCAAGCCAGCTGCTAGACTTTTGGCTTCCTAAACCAAATATGAGGGAAAAGGCAGATATTGCTGTCCTTTTGAACCCCCACCCCCTGAATGCATGTATACAGTCCAGACCTACAAAGTGAAGCATCCACTTTGAGTTGTTACAAGTTATAGTGTTTTCATGGTTGATGACATCTCAAAATCCTCCTGTCATTGGACATGCTGGACGGGGGATTCTGGGAGCTGTAGTGGGAAATCTTCCTAATTATAGCAAATTTAGTGTGGTCCCCATATCTGTGGGACCACTAGTGAAATATCACTCAAATACCTTCCTTCTTAGGTTCTCCTAAATGATTCCATGGCATACTTTCACCAAATGTTGACCACAAAGTTGTTCTGGAGGACCTAGAAATGTTAGAGAGGTGCTATCTCTAGATACTACAGTGGTTCACTTCAATAGGGCAGTGTTTCCCAAACTTTTTTGAGCCGCGGCACATTTTTTACATTTACAAAATCCTGGGGCACACCACCAACCAAATGACACAAAATGACACTCTAACACAGTAATACATATAGTTAATATGTTTTAAATGTATTTATACACTCAGTGTGAAACCTGGGCCTGTGTAGCAACCCAGTTCTCATTCGTGCCGGGGGGGCAGGGGGCCGCTCCGGGGGTACCACTTGCTTTAGAGCTAATGGAGACAGGTTCTGAAGAAGGGGCCGATGAGGCAGCCCGGCCTTCATCTCCTACAGACAGTTTGGAATGGGATCATGGCTGGCCTGATGGATACGAGGGCTGGGAAGGTCAGGCTGACTCAGATTCCGCTGATTCAGATAATCAGTATGAGAAACCAGGTGGTTTTGGATCACAGGAGCGCGTATGGGAAGCAGCGGGGGATGAGCCCATGGAAGCCGAAAGGGAGTCAGGCTCTCATGAAGATAGTGCCCCAGCTGTAGAACGGGAGGGACGGAGCTTTGATAGGAGACGGAGCATCGAGTCCAATAGAAGGAAATGGCGCCGAAGCCTAGAGCGCCGTTGGTCTCACCAAGGGAATTAAGTATAGGATCCGTGGGAACGGATCCTCATGCTGCCACTCTGGCTGAACTTCTGAAGATCTGGAGCCAGGGAGTGAAGAAGCTTGAAGATCCCCGGAACCAGTTTTGTTCTGCCACGGCTCTGTTTGATCCGCATTGCCAAGAAACCTTTGCATTGTTTTGCCTTTGGATTTTATTTTGGAACTTTTGCTATTTTGACTGAATATTTGATGCTTTTATGGACAATTACCTTTTCACCTGTTTTCTATTATTCAATAAATAGTTAGCTGATTAACCCTCTGTTTGTGATTAAGGGGCACACCATGGGTGACAGTTGGCCGAGCAACCAGAACCCTGGAGGCGACGCCGGGCGAAATGGCTCAGCTAACCACCGCCCAGATTATGGAATTACAGCAGGAGGTGGTGGACCTTCGGGCCAGGGCGGGAAGACATCCCTCCCTGACTGTCCCGGCCCGGTTTAGTGGAAATCCGGCCCAGGTCAATGTGTTTATTGGACAATGTGAGATGTACCTGGAACTTCGGGCCACAGAATTCCTCAGTGAGAGAGCCAAGGTGGGTTTTGTTTACAACCTACTGGAAGGAACAGCGGCGGCCTGGGCTACGATGCAGCTGAGAGCGGCCTCGCCCCAAGTGGCTACTGTGGCAGCATTTCTAGAGGCTATCAAGACTACCTGGGGAGACCCTGTTAATGCAGAGTTGGCTGAGAGGGAACTGGATCGGTTGTCTATGAAAGACATGACCTAGTCTCAATACATCTCCCGGTTCCAAGTGTTGGCTGCCCAAGTGGAATGGAACGCCGTGGCGCTTCGCTTCCAGTACATGAAGGGGCTGTCGCCAGAAATGCAACAGGAGATCCTGAGGGGGGCCACTCGGGCCACCGATTTGGAGGAGGCGATCACCTTGAGCTTACGCGTGGAGGCCAGGCTCCACACCCGAAAGCGGTGGGACAGAGGGTCCGGAGAGCGGCCGGCCGGCCGGCCACAGGGAGACGGTGGCCAGTCGTCCACCATTCCGCTCGTTCGCGCCCGCCCCTCCGCCCTCGGATGAACCGGAACCCATGCAGCTGGGACACGTGAGGCCAAAGGTAGATGCGGCTGAGAAAGCTCGGCGCCAGGGGCTGAATTTGTGCTGCTACTGTGGAGGATCTGGGCACTTTTCTAAAGAGTGCCCCCAGAAGCCGCGCGGTAAGACACCTCGGGCCTCTGCGGCGTGGGAGGAACCCCCAGAGGCCGAAAAGGCCATACAAATGGCGGGGGAATGGGTTTGCTAACTCGGTCGCAGTCGCCAAGCTTCCCCCAGAACCCCAAACTGGACAACTGTTTTTGATCATGGTCGCTTTGTGGTCCCAGGAGAAGGGACCGATGATGGTGCATGCTATGGTTGACTCAGGGGCCACAAACAACTTTATTGACGCAGACTATGCCAAGACTGTGGGATTACAGTTACATGATCTAAAGGAGCCCAAGGGTGTACAAACCATTGATGGGCGGCCGTTGAAAGCCGGGGCAGTGCTCCCACCAAGATGTGGACGAGCTCACATAAGGAGGACATTTCCTTTCTAGTAACCAAGTTGTCGGACTTTCCGGTGATCCTGGGAATCGTGTGGTTAACTCTACCCAACCCGCAGATTTCTTGGGCTCGGAGACAGTTACAGTTCACTTCTGAACATTGCCAGGGACATTGCATGACGGCCAGGGCGTGCCAAGCCCAAGAGGTGGAACAGGCGGCTACCTTGCCCAAAAAGTACGCTGCTTTTTGGGACGTTTTCAGCGAGAAGGAGGCGGAACGCTTGCCTCCCCACCGGCCCTATGATTGCGCCATTGAACTGGAGGCTGGAGCGCCTATTCCCCGCGGAAGACTCTACCCCCTCTCGGAGCCCGAGCAGAAGGCCCTCCGAGAGTTTTTGGACGAGAATCTGAGGAAGGGATTCATTCAGCCTTCCCAGTTCCCGGCCAGCACGCCGATCCTATTCGTCAAGAAGAAGTCAGGGGAGTTGCGGCTGTGTAATGACTATCGAGAGCTCAATAAGATCATGATCCGGAACCGCTACCCCCTGCCATTGATCCCTGAGTTGTTGGAATGGATGAGGGGAGCCAAAGTCTTCACCAAATTGGACCTGAGAGGTGCTTACAATCTGGTGCGTATTCACCAGGGAGACGAATGGAAGACAGCTTTCCAGACCAAATGGGGGAGTTTTGAATACCTCGTAATGGGATTCGGTTTATGTAATGCCCCCGCCTGTTTCCAACACTTCATGAACGATATCTTTCGGGATCTGCTAGATCGATATCTGGCAGTGTATTTGGACGATCTGTTGATTTTCTCGCCAGACCAGGAGACCCATGACCGCCATGTGAGAGAAGTGTTGCAGCGGTTGAGAGATCACGGTCTCTACGCCAAGTTGGAGAAATGCGCTTTCGATTTGCAAGAGGTGGATTTCCCAGGCTACCGCGTTTCCCCAACGGGTATTGCCATGGATGATACCAAAGTACAGGCAGTGGCAGACTGGAAGGCGCCTGCCAGCAAAAAGGACATTCAGCGATTCCTGGGTTTTGCCAACTATTACAGGAAGTTCATCCCTGATTTTGCCAATTGGGCAGACCCCATCACGCAGCGTTTGCAAGGAAAGGCCTCGTTCCGGTGGACACTGGAGGCAGATGCGGGATTCCGGAAGTTAAAGCAGCTGTTCACCACGCAGCCGCTTTTGCAGCATCCGGACCCCCGTACCCCTTTCATTGTGCAAGCAGATGCATCGGATGTGGCTGTGGGAGCGATCCTGCTACAGCCCAAGGGGTCGGACTTATTGCCCTGTGCTTACTATTCCCGGCAACTGACGGCGCCGGAAAGGAACTATACGATCTGGGAGAAGGAGCTACTAGCCATCAAGGTGGCTTTTGAAGTTTGGCGACATCTGCTAGAGGGGGCCAAATTTCCGGTAGAAGTCCACACGGACCACCGGAACTTGGAGCATTTGAAGAATCAGCAGAAATTGAACCAGAGACAGCAGAGGTGGTCTCTGTTCTTTGAGAGATTCAACTTCCGCATTCACTATGTCACCCCCGCTCAGACCAAACAAGCTGATGCCTTGTCCCGAAAGCCCGAGTTCATCAGGGGAGGGGAGGAACCCGCCGAGTCGCGGTTGCTCAAGGCCAAGAACTTTGCCGCTGCAGGCAGAGCCAAGGTACAACCTCCGGCAGTTAACCCCGACCCAGGGGACAAAAGGACTCTTAACGAGCGGATTCAAACCCAACAGAAGGGGGACCCGTGGGTACGTGAGCAAAAAGAGAAGGGAGTGCAGTTTCCTATCCAAGTGAAAAACGATCTCTTATACAGGTGAGATCGTATCTATGTTTCCCCTGGTCCTGAGAGAGAGGAGATTCTCAGATTGTGTCACGACAGCAGAGCGGCGGGGCATTTTGGTCTGTTCAAGACCCTTCAGTTGGTGCTGCGCGATTTCTGGTGGCCAAAGGTGCGTAGGGACATTGAGACTTATGTCAACACCTGCCCAGTTTGCCAGAGGGCCAAGAAGCAAGGAGGCAAACCAGCTGGCCTGCTTCAACTGCTTCCTACCCCCTCCGCACCTTGGAAAATGATCTCCGCCGATTTCATCACCGACCTGCCTAAGTCCAAGGGATTCACATCAGTTTTGGTCTGTTTCACCAAGATGAGTCATTTCATACCATGTGTAGGGGTGCCTACTGCCAAAGAAACTGCGGATATGCAGTTGGAACAGTACCTACGCTGCTACATTAACTATCAGCAAAACAACTGGGCGTCATTGTTGTCTTTGGCAGAGTTTGCATACAACAATGCGACGCAAGAATCCACCAAAGAGATTCCTTTCTTTGCAAACTATGGCTAGCACCCAAGATTCTATCCTCCGGTGGACAAGTCCGGAGATGTGCCCGTGGCTGAGGACTGGCTGCAAGAGCTCACTGCGGTGCAAGACCTGCTCTGCACCCAGTTGGACCAGGCAAAGGCGGATTACAAGCGAATGGCTGATCGGCATCGCCAAGAAGGTCCTGAGATCCAAGTGGGGGACAAAGTTTGGCTGTCTGCAAAGAATTTGCCCACACAAAGACCTTGCCGCAAGCTCGATGCGAGATTTCTGGGACCCTACAAGGTGCTTGAGAGTGTGGGGCCGGTAGCCTTCAAACTACAACTTCCAGCAGACATGAAACTTCACCCGGTCTTCCATCGTTCCTTGCTGAAACCGGCGAAGGGGGAGCGGCCTGACGTGACGTAGCCGCCGCCCCCTCCAGTGATGCGGGATGGGGAGGAGGAGTTTGAAGTTCAGGACATTTTGGATGCACGCATTCGACGCCGGAAGTTGGAGTATCTGATTGACTGGAAGGGTTTTGGGCCGGAAGAATGTTCGTGGACGTCGGCACGAGACGTCCACGCCCCGGACATTGTTGCTCGCTTCCACCGCAAGTATCCAGACAAACCCAAGCCTCGGGGGCGGCCTCTAACACAGTAATACATATAGTTAATATGTTTTTAAATGTATTTATACACTCAGTGTGAAACCTGGGCCTGTGTAGCAACCCAGTTCTCATTCGTGCCGGGGGGGGGCAGGGGGCCGCTCCGGGGGTACCACTTGCTTTAGAGCTAATGGAGACAGGTTCTGAAGAAGGGGCTGATGAGGCAGCCGGGCCTTCATCTCCTACAGACAGTTTGGAATGGGATCATGGCTGGCCTGATGGATACGAGGGCTGGGAAGGTCAGGCTGACTCTGATTCCGCTGATTCAGATAATCAGTAAGAGAAACCAGGTGGTTTTGGATCACAAGAGCGCGTATGGGAAGCAGCGGGGGATGAGCCCATAGAAGCCGAAAGGGAGTCAGGCTCTCATGAAGATAGTGCCCCAGCTGTAGAACGGGAGGGACGGAGCTTCGATAGGAGACGGAGCATCGAGTCCAATAGAAGGGAATGGCGCCGAAACCTAGAGTGCCGTTGGTCTCACCAAGGGAATTAAGTATAGGATCCGTGGGAACGGATCCTCAGTTGCTCGGCCACTTCTGATCTGAAGGGAGTGAAGCAAGTGAAGATCCACGGAGCCAGGACTGGGCTCGTGCGGCCAAGAAGCTTTCTTGGGCCTTTGATTCCCTGAACCTTGTTTTGTTCGAGTTTGCCACGGAACAACTCTGTTTGATCCGCATTGCTCTTGCGGAAACCTTTGCCAAGTGTTTTGCCTTTGGATTTTACTTTGGAACTCTTTGCTATTTTGACTGAATATTTGACGCTTTTATGGACAATTACCTTTTCACCTGTTTTCTATTATTCAATAAATAGTTAGCTGATTAACTTCTCTGTGTGTGTGATTAAGGGGCTGGGCCGAGACCCTGCATTGTGACAGCCTGTTTCGATGAACACAACATAGATATCCTGGCAGGAATGGCAGAAAGACGCACACGAAGGTCTTGCTCAACAGCTGGGAGTTATAGTTCACCTGCATTCAAAGAGCATTCTGAACTCCATCAATGATGGAATGGAATCAAACTTCCCACACAGAACTCCTATAAGGGAGCCCGAGTGGAGAAGTAAAAGTTTTCGGCAGGAGGGGGAAGAAAGGGTATTGGAGGTTCCAATTTCCCATGGCACACCTGATGATCGCTCATGGCACACTAGTGTGCCACGGCACACTGGTTGGGAAACACTGCAATAGGGTCTGCTATTATTTGTGGCTTCAGGTTTCCACATAAGTCCAGGAATGTATCCATCATGGAGATGGGTGGGTTATTCCCTACTTCATAGGGAAAGATGTCTGCTTATGAGAATGGAAATATTTTTCTAATAGGGGAATAATATGGATCGTCTCCACAGAATAGGGAGCGGAATAACCCCAAGCAAAACAAGGCTGATATTTGAAGACAATACCCTAGTCATTTGCATGAGCTTCAGACTGACCAGATTGTCTTGTCAGTTGGTTGTATGATCATCCTGCAATGTACATTTTGCAAAGAGAAAAAAAGCCCACCAACCAGTAACTGCTATTTTTGAATAAATGTATTTCTCAGTGTGTGAAAAGGTATATAAGCACTGCTTTCAAAATAATCAAAAAAGTTCAAATGCTTCTGGTCTCAAGCATTTTGGGTAAGTCAGACTTGGCCATGATAGTCCATGTGTTGGTTACATCTCATATAAACAACTGCAATGTGCTTTATGTGGGGTTGCTTTTGAAAACTGTTCGGAAGCTTCAATTAGCCCAACGTGTGGCAGCCAGATTGCTAACGGGAGCAGCATATAGGGAACATACAACTCCCTTGTTGCGCCAACTCCACTGCCTGCCTGTTTGCTATTGAGCACAGTTCAAAGTGGTGGCTTTGCCCTGTAAAGTCCTGAACAGCCCCAGCCCAGCTTACCTGTCCAAATGCATCTCCCTCTATGAACCATCACGGAAGTTAAGATCTGCTCTCAGTCCGACTACCTTCACAGGTGTGACTGGTGGGGAGGAGAAACAGAGCCTTCTCAGTGGTGGCCCCTTGGCTGTGGAACTCCCTCCCTAGTGGAATTCGATCAGCCTCTTCCCCTCTCTCATTTCTCAAACAAGTGAAAACTTAGTTTTGTGATCAAGCATTTGGCCCAGCATAATTCTCTGCAATACAGTTGGAATTGACACTGGATTGATGAATATGATTATTTGATTATCTGGCTTTGGATATATCCACAATAGTCATCTAATTTTGTTTTAACTTGTTTAATTGCCTTTAGTTGTTGTTGTTGTTGTTGTTTGGGCATGGAATAATGCCAATTTTGTAAGCCACCCTGAGTCCCCTTTGGGGTGAGAAGGGTGGCATATAAATATCGTAAATAAGCAGGCCCGGATTACCCATAAGGCCAACCTAGGCCATGGCCTAGGGGCGCAAGCTGAGGGGGGAGACGCAAATCACGGACCAAAAAAAAATGTTGAAACAAATAAAAATGCCATGGTCGGCCCCTGGGGTCTCTCCCAACTCTCGGAGCTTGTGAATACCAAGGGGAATTGGGTGTGTTGGTGTGTTGGTTGCTGCAACAGCCACACGCAGGGCGGGGAGCTCAACACACAGGCTGCAGAAGAAGGGGTCCCTCCCTCTGCTCTCCGAGCCACTTTGTGCAAGTCACTCAACTTTCGGGTCAGGGTTTGAAAGGAACCTCTTGGCCTGGGAAGTGGGTGGGCGGTTGTGCGGGTCTGCCTAAGGCACTGATTTACTACAACCTACCAGTCTTTGGGAGCAAGGCATCGCCAATGCCCCCCCCCCCCCCGATAGGCACGGAAGGACGGACGGACACAGGGACAAAGGACACCCACCCGGTCGTTCGCTTCGCCTCGGCTCTCCTGACCCGGCCCAGCCCGGCCCCTAGCTCTCGGCTGCCTGGGACACTCCTCCTTCCGCCTGGCCATGGGAAGCGCCTGCTGGAGCCTCCTAGTGGCCTTGGACTTCCTGCTCTGCTGCCTGGCGAGTAAGGAGGGCCCCCGGCCTTTTCCTGGGGGGAGGGGGCATGCGGTAGAGGTTGGCTTAAAGGGGGCGTAATTCCAAAGTGTGGCCTAGGGCGCAAAAAGACGTTAATCCGGGCCTGTAAATAAGCAATAAATAAAGAAGTGATACTCAAATTGTGCTCTTTGTTGGGGGATGATATTTTGTAGAATCCAGACTGAAGGTGGGAGAAAGGCATCATGGATCAAAGTATATAGGTGGAGTTACATAGCAAGAACAACTCAAGGTCATTCAAGATCTCACGGCGGAGACCAGAGTTTGACCCAGAGGCTTTGCTTGACAGGTCATTCCACCCAGTTGATGCTTTTTACTGCCAGGTTCATATTCCACCTGTCCTCTCTGGATGATCAACAGGCCCTTCCTGTGGACGCTCTGCTTGCTTTAGTTAAGAGATGCTGCCTGGAGGCACACAGTCTGCCTCCCTCCCTCTTAATCAAGCCGAGGCTGAGGTCTGCGGAGCCAAATTGAGGCAGAGAGCAACTTATTGCTCTTTAACTTTTCTATTACCAGCCAAACTGCTTATGCCTCCAATAAAGCAGCTCCCTGCAAGCTGCTTAACAGCTTTGCCCCAAGAGAAGCGTTGATCGCAGGCACAGGGCAATCGCTTTCGGGAGCCCAGGTAATGGAAACGAAGACGTCTTGACATTTCCCCTAACACAGCATAACCAGATGTTTCCCTTTGTGGTCTCTTATGTTTCTTCCGAATCTTTCACTTTGCAAAAATAGAAGTAAAGAAATAACTCCTTCTCTCTCTCCCCCCCCCCCTCCCTTCTTTATTTGGCAAAAACCCTCAACCATGACATCCTCTTGAATTCGCATTTCCACGTACGTTATCTTCCAACCCCCGAAATAACGAGACAGACAACAGTAGTTGGATCAAATTAGGGCAACTTTTATTTTAAAGTTACCTATTTAGGCTTAGCTTGACTAAAACTCAGGTGTCAAGGGAACTAATGTAGCAACGGGAAATTCTCCTGATTCCCCTATAACACAAAAACTTGTCACCTCTCAAGGAAGAACACAATCAAACATCTCAAACAATATTCAACAGAACTCTCAAAGTCTCAGGACCAATGCATCCCCCTTTACCCCAGACCGCAGTCTTGGTAAGTGTATTTGTGCACTGGCCCGTCCCAACTTGAGGAGTGCATGAGAGAATATGGGTCTATGGCTAACCCTAAACTATTTACGCCACAGATTGGAGACGAATGTCCATTCAGTCTCCATCACCCACAACATCCCTCAACACCAACCTAATGCCCAACTGCAGATCCAAAAGGAATTGAACATTTGCCGTGTCAGACAAATGGACACCATCAACCCTATAGAAATGTGGGTTCCCACCCCTAATTAGGTCATGAGCAATGTAGGATCCCCTACCACGCCGAAGCATCGAACGCATCGCTCTGTTGACCCGCTTCCTGGCTCTCTCCATTTGTCGCACGTCACCGCCTCCTCGCCACTTGAGGCGCGGTATGATCGCCGACCAAACAATATGAACTAGCGGCCAAGCCCGCCACAACTTGAAAATATCTTTTCTGGCTTGTAAAAACAAGGCCTTACCCTGGAGTAAGCCAACATCATTCCCTCCCACATGGAGGACCAGAACATCAGGAGGGGGCTCGCTCTCATTACTTAACAATAAAGGGATCAAACCCGCCCAATGAAGGCCACGAATGCCCTTCCATTGGACTGTGGCAACACTGCCCAAACCTAGATTTTGGCCAAAGGAGGACCTCAACGCATGTCTTTCAGCCCAGTGGATATAACTGTGTCCACATATAAGGATCCTCCGCCTCCGCGCCCCCATCGATATGTCTGAAACGAGAAAAACTTGTTAAAACATCGGGGTACGAATATAACGTTTAAAAACATCGGACTTCCATCTACCTATCTTCTTTATAATATTAGGTTGTAGACCCAATTGAGATGCCGAGGAAGCTGCTCCAATTCTGAATGAGTGCGTGCCAAATTTATGGTGCCCTAAGCCTAATCGATCCAATGCCCTCTTTGTTATTGTCCAGAATTGATATTTTGTTAAAGGGGCCCCATTCTGATGGCAAAAGAGATATCCAGCACACTTGGGACGCATTGCTGTGAATTGCATTAGAGCCGACACCGGACACAAATCTAAATCGCTACACCTTGTTAACCTGATCCTGTTGCCCATAGCTCTCTGGTCCGTTTTGGAAGATCTAATCAAAATGAGGACACAGTCTGAACCCATCTGTATATCTGAATCTAACAATGCACGATGAGTTTTGTCCTCCTTGGAAAATGCAACTAACTCACTAACCCGCAGCGCCGCAAAAAAGGCTGTTAAAGCTGCAGCATGAAACAAAACCTGTTCATAATAGGACTGACAAATTCCGGGCCAACTTTGCTTTAAACCTTTCAAGATTGTGGGGGTCAAAGGTTCTCGGTCGTCCTGGGACGGGCCCCGCTGACGTGACCATCCCAACACGATCTTGTGGATCCGGAAGTCATTGGTGGTATCCGGTAAGCCCTGAGCCTTCAACCAATAAGCTAACCCAGCCAATTTAGACCTAATAGATCCTGGGGACAAACCACTCCTGCGGAGGTAGACACAAAATTGAACTAAATGCTCGTAAGGAAGCGGACTAACCTCGGGTAAACAGTACTGCTGCCTAAATTCTCTAAATTCCCGAACGGCCCTCGAATATGATTTCTGAGAACTCGGAGCCAACGCCCAAGCCATACCATTCAAAGCCTCGTCACTCCAACCTGCCAAAGATGGCCTGGCATGCGTTCGGCCGAACGTCTGCGTTGGGTGCGAGCAGCCTGAATCGCTCCATCTGCATGCGAGATAGAGCGTCAGCTATGGTATTATCGAGGCCAGTGATGTGAAAGGCTCGAAACATGATGTTAAACTTTAGGCAATGTAGAGTGAAATGTCTAAGGGCCCCCATCACCCTGGGCGATTTGGACGTTAACGTATTGATGACATGAACTGTTGACAAATTGTCACACCAAAAGTGTACCACCGAGTTGGCAAATCTCTCAGACCACAAAGTGACCGCTACCAGAATGGGAAAGAACTCGAGAAATGTCAAATCGGTAGTAAGCCCCTGGGTGTGCCATAACTGGGGCCACCTTTCAGCACACCAGTGACCCTCGAAGAAAACTCCGAAGCCAACTGCGCCTGAAGCGTCAGATCCCACCTGAAGTGCATCCTTCAACATTAACTCCTGCCTCCAAAATGAAACCCCGTTAAAATCAGATAAAAATTCCAACCATGTTGCAAAATCCGCCCTAATGGCCTGAGTAACTCTGATGTGGTGATGGGGTGATGTTACACCTGATATAGCATCACACATCCGGCGCAAAAAAGGCCTCCCCGGGGCCACAACCTTGCATGCAAAGTTCAAGCACCCAATAATGGACTGGAACTCTCTCAATGTTGCCTTTTTCCGGAGCATAAAGCTCTGAACCTTGCATCTAAGTTCTAGTAACTTATCAGGAGGCAGCCTAGAGTATTGGTGGATGGTATCGAGTTCTATTCCCAAAAAGGTTAGTGTTGTGTGAGGGCCCTCTGTCTTTTCCTCTGCTAGTGGGACCCCCAGGTCATGTGCCAACTGCTGGAAGGACTCAAGCAATTTAACACATTTCGCGGATCCCGCCGCCCCAATAAAAAGAAAATCATCGAGGTAGTGCACCACCCCTCTACAAGCCGATTTCTTTTTAATTGCCCACACTACCAACGTACTAAACCTATCAAAAGCAGCGGCGTCGTATCAAGCGAACCGCTGCGTCAAAGGACGTATATTGTACTGAACATTGGTCAGTGGGAATCGCATCGTTCACCGACCCACCTTTGGGATAAGATAGGTGGTGAATGAGTCGATATTCCCCTTTAACTTTCTTCGGAACAATCCCCAGAGGAGAGATACGTAATACGGGGGTTGGGGGCGAACTAAATGGACCTAGGACCCTACCTTCCCTAACCTCTTTATCAATTTTTTGCTGTACTAATAGTTCCATTCCACACGTGGATTTTAGATTAGGTGCCATGAAGTGGGTACGGGGGCCTTGTGCAGGGATCCTAAAACCTTTTGAAAAACCCTCCAATAAATAATGAGCCGATGACCTATCCGGGTAGTCCCTCAGCCACACTTCGAGCTTATCAACCCTGATTGGGCTGGGGCCCTTTGGAAATAGAGGTTTGAGGTGCCTGTCTCCTGTTAGGTTGGCCATCTCTATTCCAGCCTCTGAAGGAGCGCACCCTCGGGCAATTTTTTGCTGGGTGTGTGCCGCCACAGATGGAACAAGCATGCTGATAGGTGCAGCCCCTACGTGAGCAGGCTCCCTGGGCCGCGTACTCCCAGCACATGGGCTTTTGTCGCTGGGCCTGTAACTGGGGAGCCCCCTGCCGAAAGGGCTGCCAACCCTTGTTCTTCAATGTATGGCCACTATCAGTTTTTTCAATGGTGGGTGACCTCGTGGGGTTCATCACCTCCATCCAAATTTGTTGGTCAATAAGGTCCCAGCGGATGTTAGGCCGGCTAGCCACTTTATTGCGGAAGCGATTATCGTAAATCAGCCACGCGTTAGGTGGGCCATCGACATACGCAGACTGAATTATGTTTTGATAGACAAACAAAGCCTGGGCCCTAGCTGGATGGGCCTCTACAAGTAGGGACGAGTAAATTGTATAACAGGACAACCAGTTTTCCCACGTCTGGTCTACCTTTCTCTTCTTAAGAGCCCGCTTAGCTTCCTCGTCGAGCTCCTCCTTTTCTTTACGTTCTCGCTCTTTGTAGTATAGTGAGAACAAGTCTATGTATTCATTTCTCAAAATTTTTTCAATTGTTTTATCTGTCAAATGCGAACCCAACGCTAGAGAGGTCTGCGTTGGTGTGGCCTGTGGTGGCCACTTACTGGTTCCCCAAAACTGGTTGGCCTCCCCCGTCCTCGCTGACTCCAGTGTAACTATCTCTTGTGTAGCGACTTGAGAGGAAGCGCCCACCCCTGTGCCTGTGCTACATGTGGGCATGTCTACTGTTAACTGTGTAGGAACCACTGGAGTGCTATCTGTCAAAGAAGCCACCTCCGCACTTACTAACTGACCCTGAATGGTGCTGGGCGCCAGGACCTGGTCCCAGGGCCAAGACAATGTGGTGGAGGTACCTTGGGAGGTGGTCGGCTTCTCTACCGAAGAAGGCCCGGCCACGACCTCTGGAATGAATCCCGGCGGGCTGACCCCGCATGGCCCGGCCTGGGTAGCCGGCTCCCCTGCGGTCGGTGGTGGCGACCCAACAGGACTACTGGTAGCACGTGGCATCCTCCCGGATAGTGGTGTACTCGGGACCACGGGCAGCACCTCCGTCATTGTCGTCTCATCGTGGGCTCCTGGAACAGCCATTACTTCCGGGACTGCCTGCACCATTCGCCCTCCTGCGGCTATGTTGGTCTCTACGAAAGACATACGAGACAAGAGATCTTTAAAAACACTTTTAGTGTTGGCCCAACGAACCGGCCTACTGCTGGTCCTTGGGTTGGACAAACCAGTTTGTCGTTCGACGTTCTGCATCCGTGCCGCAAAGGCCTGCAGCTCTTCTATGGAAACACCCTCGTCCTCCGACGATGATAAGGTCGGAGCTGGAGGGCGCCTTGTGGCAGCCTGTTTCGCAGGGCCCTTCCCCTTAGGGCCACCCAAATTTTTCCGATGGGACATCCTAAAAGAAAAGACCAGATGGAAGAGTTAACTATCACATCTAAACGGCGGCATGTTGCCGGCATGAGGAATACCTGTTGATCTACTCCAGTTCTTAAAAAACAAAACCTGGGGCTGACAGCGAAAGCTCCACAACATGGCTCAGCCCCTACATTTTCGCTTTTATTTACATATATATGTATACCTATATTCCATTATCATTCCTCTTTTCTTATATAAATGCTCATTTCCTTATTAACTATAAAATTAATTGTCCCAACAAACTTATTATATTTTATTTCTAGATTTAATTGTTTTTCGTAACAACATATATTGACAGACAATGAACTACACAATTGGTCGAGAGCTCACCTCGACCTGGGCAGCCTTGAACTCATGACCTTCTGGTCAGTGGAGATCTTATGCAGCTGACTCCCAACCAGCTGCGCCACATTCCTTATCTTTGTTCTGTATTGTATTTTTCTATTTTATTATTTTTAGTATTGTCTTTATTTATTTTTATTTTTATTTTTATTATTTTATTTTATTTTTTAAATTATTTATCTATATACATATATATCATTTTTTATTATTATTATTTTGTCTCGACTTTCCCAAAATGGCCGCCGAGGCCACGCCTCCTTTTTTCCCTTTTTGGCCTTCCCAAAATGGCCGCCGAGGCCACGCCTCCTTTTTTCCCTTTTTGGCCTTCCCAAAATGGCCGCCGAGGCCACGCCTCCTTTTTCCCTTCCTAAAATGGCCACCGAGGCCACGCCCCTTTTCCATTTTCGACCTCTTCAAAATGGCCGCTGGGGCCACGCCCACTAGTGGCGACCATCCCAAGATGGCGCCCGAAACCCCGCCCCCAGCAATGGCCGCCTCCATGCCACGAGGCCCAGGGAGCGGCCAGGGAGCATGCTGCTGGTGGCGCCCGCCAGGGGCCGGCCCTGCAAGGGGGCCGCCCCGAAACTGCTGCGCGCCTCTCGCTAGTAGCGCGCCTGCCTCCCGAGGCCCAGGAGCGCCAGAGAGTCCTGTTGCTGGTGGCGCCCGGCCGGGGGACCGCACCGGGCAAGGAGGCTGCCCCGAACGGCGGCGCACCTCTCCTGATAGCGCAATGACGCGCTGCGGGAGGCCGCCCCGGCCGGCAAAGCCAAGCTGGTGCCGGTCCCGGAGCAAGGAGGGGCGGCCTCGCGGATCAGGCCACGGAGGAGGCCAGCCGCAGCCGGCCACCCTGCGCCGGCACTGGGGCTGAAGGAAAGAAAAAGAAAGAAGCTGCGGAGGCCCAGCCCGCCGCCAGGCCGACGCGCGAAAAAAGCAGCAGGCGGGAGTAGCGGCCGCGATCCCCACCACCCAGGCCCATCCACTGCTGGGCAAGGTAAGGAAGGGGGTTCTCTGCAGGGAGGGAGCAAAAGCCCGAACCAGCAATATGGCAAGGCAGTCCCAGTGGCCCAGGTCCCATGCGTGAGGGTGTTCCAAGGCAAGGAGCCATGAGAGCTGAAGGCCAAGCTCTCTATGCTGGCTCCCCCACCCGCGTCCCTACCGACCTGGCTTTAGCTGGAAATCCTCAGTGTTCTTCGTTCAACGCCTAGAGCACGAATGGCGCAGGAGGCTGCCCCAACGTGCCAGGCAGCCTCCGCCCATTCCCTGGAAAGTTCCATGCCATGGAACCAATCATCTCCCTTCGTGGGAGAAGCTAACAACCTTTCCGCCCACTGCGTAGGCAGGAAAGGGCAATTTCTCCTATGGGAATAGCATTCATAGAGAGAACCTCCTTATTAGGACCAGGACCAATACAAGATCTTCCTTACATCTCCGCCAATGTTTAAACTCAGTTGTTCTTTGCTTAGGAACTCAAATGCAATCCAGTGGAAAATGTGGGCTTCAAAGTAGGTAACGTTGTATTAGGGATGCCATCCTTCGCTAATCTTATTCTTTTTTCCATGTCAGGAGCGACTTGAGAAACTGCAAGTTGCTTCTGGTGTGAGAGAATTGGCTGTCTGCAAGGATGTTGCTCTTGGGACGCCCAAATGTTTGATGGTTTACCATCCTTGTGGGAGGCTTCTCTCATGTCCTCGCATGGGGAGATGGAGCTGACAGAGGGAGCTCAACGCACTCTCCCTGGATTCGAATCTCAGACCTGTTGGTTATCAGTCCTGCTGGCACAAGGGTTCAGCCCATTGCACCACCTGGAGCTCCAATTTTATTCTTGAAGGACAAGTAAGTTTAGCAGTTTTCCTTTTGCTGCAAGAAAGCCTTCGAAAATTGTAGTTTTTGGATACTATTCACAACTCAGGACTTGTTCTCCGCAAAAACAAAATGTTCTGCATAAAAATCAGCAATGATATTTCTGCACATAAAGTGCCATTTCCTGTTCCGAACAGGCTGTTTTCTGTAAACATTACTGTATAATGCAAAGTTTGTGTACATTTTTATCGTCCAGGATTCTCCTCACCAGGGTTTTCCATCACTTTCCAAGTACTTTTTTTCTGAATGTTTTCAAATCCATATATATTCCTAATAAATGTGTAGCATGCCCAGTTACAGTAAGAACACTGTAGTTGTGGAAACAATAAATGTGGTTCCTGATGGTAAAGGAGACAAGGTGGATCTGTCTTCACTCTGGCCCAGAGCAGCAGTTGGTGCTGGGGGAGGGGCTTCAAGCTGATGGTAAAGGGAGGAGACAAGGTGGAACTGTTTGGGCTGGAAGTCAGCCTAAAGAAAACGGAGGTTCTCTACCAGCCTGCACCACAGGAAGAACACCATCATCCCCACGTCAGCATAGGCAAATCTGTGCTTAAGTCCATTCAGCAGTTCACCTACCTGGGAAGCATCATCTCTTCAGACACCAAGATTGATAAAGACATAGATCACAGATTAGCAAAGGCATATAGTGCATTCGGAAGGCTTCACAAAAGAATCTGGAGCAACAAGCACCTGAGGCAAAGCTCAAAAATAAGTGTGTAAAGAGCTATCATACTGTCTATTCTCCTTTATGGGTCTGAAACATGGGTCACTTATCACCAACACCTACGACTCCTCGAACGCTTTCATCTGCGCTGTCTTCGCACAATTCTAATATACACTAGACCGACTATGTGACGAATGTTGCTGTCCTTGAGCAAGCAGGGATCATCAGCATTGAGGCCATGCTATTGAAAACACAGCTGTGCTGGGCAGGGCACGTCTCTAGGATGGAGGACCACCGCCTCCCAAAGATACTACTCTATGGTGAACTCGCCACGGGTCAGCGCAAGAGAGGCGCCCCCCAAAAGAGATATAAGGAGTCCCTGAAACAACATCTTGGGCTCGGCCAGATTGATCACCAACAATGGTCAACCCTGGTCCCACATCGGAAGGCATAGAGATGCACTATCCACAATGCTGCGGCCTCTTTCGAGAAGACACACCAAACGGGTCTCAAAGAGAAACGACAACACAGAAAGAACCGCAACTTGGAAACAACATCACCCAAGGAGACTTTCTGCTGTGCTTTCTGCAACCGAACTTGCCTATCTCAGATTGGCCTTTTTAGTCATCAACGTGCTTGTAAAAAGCATGGGATGAGTCCTTCCTAAGAATCTTTGTTCGTGACGTAATGCCGAGAAATGTGGTTCCTCGTCAAACCCATGCCCAGTGAAACACAAACTATCTAGGAATTTGATAGGTTCTTCAGGTGATTCTTTTGTATGCTTCCTCAGAAGTTCCATAAAGTTATGTTTTGAGGACCAAGAAAACCCCTTGAGAGAATTCACCCCTAGGAATGCCTAGGACTTCTAGGATGACTGTATAGTAGGTTAGGACTGTTAGTCATATAATTGTATGTCATTCAATTGTATCCATCTTTCTAGGTATCAGCAATCTAGCCCGAAACTTTATTTCTTGTGGATACGGGAGTCTTACTGTATTTTTCTCCTTGCCAGTTTTCCTCAAATACAGCCCACAGTAGGGACACAGGCTAAACACTCCAACCAATTCTATTATGACTCTATTATTTGAAAATGCAAGCAATTAAGGAAAGCTGAGCTCTTTACTTAAGGGGAAATGGTGTGATTAATGGACTCTTGTCTGCCTCCCCCAAATGATCAAATCTAGCTAGTATCTATCTATTTATCATCTGTCCTCCTTTCTTCCCTTCCCTCCCTCCCTCCTTCTTTCTTTCTTTCTTTCTTTCCTTCCTTCTTTCTCAGGTCCCTCACTTCAAGGTTGCCCCAGAAGAATTCCTCAAGCTGCAGTTCCAGAGATTCACAACCTTGAACCTCCATCCCAGTAACACGGACATCAGCGTAGCTGTTGCCGGGATCCTGAATTTCTTCAACTGCACCACTGCCTGCCTCATCTGTGCCAAAGCTGAATGTAAGTTGCATCCTGCGGGCTGCCCAGAAGTAAACCTTTACCATGGCTGGGAACTTTTTTTAAAAGTTAGGAAGTTGCCTCAAGCATCAGATTCAGAATGCTGCGAAAGGGCAACAAATGTAAATCGCATAACGGTTATGATAAATGGAATAGCACAACCAAAAAACGGGGCTGGGATAAAAATGGGCAACTGTTATTAAATTGTTACCTATTTCAACTTTCTTCATGAAGTGCAACCAGCTAAAAGTGGGGGTTTGAACTTGATGTTGTGTAAGCAGAGGCAGTGACCATCCCAGACCCACTCCTCAGCTGACATTGGGAGGGACATATGGGCTCCCCACATAACTAACCATAAGTCATCACCAGGGCAACTGCTTAGAGAAGCTATATAGCATATTCAAACCCCAAGTTGAGAAACCTCTGTGATTAGAAATCCCTCGCAGCTCCACGGGCATTTCAGTTTGCCCCACCTCTGTTGAGTGAACTTGCTGGTGAAGGTTCCTTTTCCTGGCCTTCACCGAAATGAGTGCCTTAGGTGCACACCAAGGAGCAAATTGTATCCCCGTATTCTGCATGACAGCCTATTTAATGGTTCCACCTAATGCAATTTAACCCATTAACCTCAACAGGGTAGGCGAAAAAAAACCCTATTAAAGAGGGGAAAAATTCCTACCTGGCCCTGAAGTGACCCCTTGGTACACTGCTGTAGGGTGGGAGGGTGGACCAACGCTTGCCATGCCAATGCTGGAGTTGGGAGGAGTGGACACTCAAAAGTGTTGTGCTCTATCCCCTTTATTTGGTCTCTTCACTGGGGTGGGCAAATAGTTCTCCCCTTCTAGGCATGGCTGGAAGGAGAAACCCAATTGCCTCAATCATTATTGATTGATTGATTGATTGACTGATTGATTTACAGAATTTATATACCGCCTTTCTCTCGCCTGGGGGGACTAAAAACGGATTATATTATATTATATATTATATTACATATTATATTATATTACATATTATATTATATATTATATATTATATTATATATATTATATATTATATATAACATATTATTTATTTATTATTTATTATTTGTTATGTTATATTATGTTATGTTATATTATATTATATTATATTATATTGAGGTGCAAAGAGGTACCCGAGGAAGGAACTAGCAAAAGCACCTCTGGGTATTTCTTAATATCATAATGTGACAGGTGACTTGAATGCACATACGCACACAGAGACTAGAAAAAAAACTTGAAAACTGAATAAATGTGATGGCAGTGAAATAGGCTTTTCTCCATTACTGCAAACATTGGCCTGCCTTGCTGGTATACACTTGTTTGTCCTTGTCCATTCACCCAAAATACTCCAAAATTCAGAGTTGTCCTCATAGGTGGCTGAGTTAGTGGTACCTTTACTTTGAGGTGGTTTCATGATTAAAATATTATGTTCAGGAGGCAATGTGTATTGGATGTATGTGAAACACAAACAAGTGTTGTGTTTAGACGGGTTCCATCATAAACAAGCATTTGGAATAATGGATATTCATTCTGTATTCCCTACACATAAGTTCTAGACTCTTTCCCCCCTCTAAGTAAGAAGATCTGATGCATTCTGATTATAAATATGGCATATATGTCATAGCATGTGCACAATACTGAGTAGGCATGCTGGCATGTTGACAAGTACACAATCCCACTGCTTATTGATTATTTACCGTTTGGTGACTTTCTTAGTCAGTCGGAAGAATTCTAAATATGATTCTTTATATATTATATGTGCATTTGTCCCTTTAACAGAAGCCACTCTCATTTCCATATCAGCCAAATGCATTTTATAAATTCTGTTAAACGTGGTGCTGTTAAGTGTCAGAAAGTACCTTGATATGCAAAATCTGGGAGACGAGACATTATGAATAGGGGTGATATTAAAATGAGCTACATTCCCATAGCAGTATAGCATATGTCTATAGCTATATGTCTATATAAATATAGGTATATTTATATACCTATACTCCTCGGGAGTAAGGTATTATCTGTATGCAGGTGACATCCAGATCTGTCACTCCTTCCCACCTGTCACCAAGGAGGCTGTCCAGACTTTGAACCGGTGCTTGGCTGCTGTGTCGGAGTGGATGAGGGCTAGCAAATTGAAACTTAATCCAGACAAGACAGAGGTCCTCCTGGTCAGTCGAAAGGCCAAACAGGGCTTAGAGTTACAGCCTGTGTTGGATGGGGTTACACTCCCCCTGAAGACGCAGGTTCGCAGATTGGGAGTGATCCTGGACTCATCGCTGAGCCTGGAACCCCAGGTCTCGGCGGTGACCAGGGGAGCTCTTGCACAGTTAAGACTCGTGCACCAGCTGCGCCCGTACCTTGGGAAGTCTGATCTGGCTACGGTCATCCACGCTCTGGTCACATCCCGCATAGATTACTGCAATGCACTCTACGTGGGGCTGCCTTTGAAGACAGTTCGGAAACTGCAATTAGTCCAGCGGGCGGCAGCCAGACTACTAACGGGAGCTACATACAGGGAGCATACCACCCCCTTGTTGTGTCAGCTCCACTGGCTGCCTATCCAATTCCGAGCTCAATTCAAAGTGCTGGTTTTGACCTTTAAAGCTCTATACGGTTCTGGCCCAGTTTACTTGTCCAAACGCATCAGCCGTTATGTCCCACCTCGTAATTTAAGATCTTCCGGGGAGGCCCTGCTCTTGCTCCTGCCTACTACTCAAATGCGGTTGGTGGGGACAAGAGAAAGGGCCTTCTCGGTGGTGGCTCCCCGTCTGTGGAACGCACTCCCAATTGATATACGATCAACCCCATCCCTCCTGGAATTCAGGAAAAAAGTGAAATCCTGGTTATGGGACCAGGTGTTTGCACATTAGCACGATACAGCACTTTAGATTGGATTGAAATGGCAAACTGGTGGACATGACCCAATGCTTCTATTATGGACGGAATACTGTTTTTAACTTATGTGAATGTATATGATGTATTTTAATGCTAATTGTATGTTAATGTATTTTAATTTTGACTGTTTTTGGTTTTCTATTATATGTATACTGTGTTTTTGGCATCAAATTGTTGCCGTTGTTAGGCCGCTCTGAGTCCCCCCTCGGGGGTTGAGAAGAAGTGGGGTAGAAGTGGTGGAAATAAATAAATAAGGTATATCTACATATATGCCTCTGCAGCTCCCGGGACCATAGTTGAAGGGAATTGCACCTGCTGAAGACACACATAAATGCCTGGCACTTAATTCCATCTCTGATTAATTTGATCCTTCATTTAACTGGATAGCAAAGCTCAGAAACCAAATGACTTTTAAAATAGCATGGCACCCAGCCGTTAATTGAGTCGGGTTTGATTGGTTTAATCAGGTTCGACTGGGTGAGCTGATTATTGGCAGGGCCGGAGAGTCAGGGACACTTTTGACGGAAAAAATGCTGTTTGTCCATAAACCTGGTACAAGTATAATGTCCTAGGGATGTCCTTTCTTTGGAAAGGTAGAAGGAGGAAGTTTGCCCTTTCTTCTCATCCATCGCTTGTCTGGAGAACAGTTGAATGCGGAAGAAGAAGAAAGCAGCATGTCTAGAAGCGTATCACTTATATACTGCATTTGACCTGCCTTTACCTGGAGTTTATCACACAACATTGTAGCTCTTCTAGTGCTATATTGAGTTGTACTGCTGTTGGGTCACTTGGAAATTGATCCTTTCCTCATTTGAATCTATCAATTAATGAACCCCAATCTAGTCTTTATCAAAGATGAGGAACTTGATGCTCAGTCTCCCTAGGATCCCAGGTGAGCAACTACAACTCTTAAATGTCAAAGTCTATTTGCCCCAAACTCTACCAGTGTTTACTTTTGGCATATTGAGTACTGTATTTTCTGGCGTATAAGACTACTTTTTAACCCAAGAATATATTCTCAAAACTCAGGGGTCGTCGTATACATGGGAGTCATCTTATACACCGGGAGTCGTCTTATAGAGCAGGTGCTTAATCTTCCGATCCAGATTGGAGAATCTGTGGTTGCTGCATATAGTGGCAGTGGCCGCATCCCTGCTGTATGCAGTGACTGTATGAAAGCATTAAGGGAGACGCTGTACAAGTACGATAGAAGAAAATCAATTCATCAGGATTCGTGGACTTAATGCAGTCCTGATGGTAAGGTGAAGGGGCGCCTCACCGGAAAGGTGTAAGTGAAGGGCGGAGCAAGCTGCAGGCGTCCGGGGTGCCCGGGGTATGGAAAAAAGAGAGAGAAAACCCTTTTTTAACCTGTCCTGTCTGGTCTTGTATCCTATTACCATACTTCCTCCTCTGTCTCTCAGATCTCGCTTCTGAAGACTGCAGTGAAGTGGCACAGGTGCGCATGTGCGAGAGGCAGAGGAGGTACAGTAATAGGAAAACTACCATGTTGAAATCAAATTTGATGCTTTTAAAATTTTTATTTGGTGTGCGTTGGAAGAGGGGTAGACTTATACAGCAAGTATGTCCCAAACTACATTTATTTATTTATTTATTTACTTACTTACTTACTTACTTACTTACTTACTTAGCTTCTATACCACCCCTCTCAGCCCGAAGGCGACTCGAGGCGGTGTACATATGGCTAGGACTGCCCAAGATAAACACATCAACAGTTACCAACACAATCACATCATATACAAATTAGCAATTAAAATTAAACACAATATCAGCATCTCGTTATTAAATCAATTTCCAATTGCGTTGTCGTCATTCCTTAGGTCTCAATTAATAATCATACTACATCTGCAAATGCCCGGTCAAGCAGCCAGGTCTTGACCTTCTTGTGAAATGTCAGGAGGGAGGGGGCTGATCTGATGGCGGGACTGAGAGCAGGGCCTCTCCGGATGATCTTAAACATCTTGATGGTTCATAGGGAGAGATGTGTTTGGATTTGTAAGTTGGACCAGAACCGTTAAGGGCTCTAAAGGCTAAAGCCAGTTCTTTGAATTGTGCCTGGTAGCAAACTGGTAGCCAGTGGATTTTATGTCAAATTTCAATTTTAACTATATATTTTAACTGGAAAAGTTAGAGGTCGTCTTATACGCTGGAAAATACAGTATTTGTGCCAAGTCTGGTCCAGATCCGTCATTGTTTGAGTCTACAGTGCTCTTTGGATGTAAGTGAACTACATCTCCAAAACTCAAGTTCAATGTCCACCAAACCCTTCAAGTATTTTCTGTTGGTCATGGGAGTTCTGTGTGCCGAGTTTGGTTCATTTCCATCGTTGGTGGAGTTCAGAATGCTCTTTGATTGTAGGTGAATTATAAATCCCAGCAACGACAAGTCCCAAATGACAAAATCAAAAAGCACCCCCCAACCCCAGCAATATTCAAATTTGGGCATATCGGGTGTTTGTGTCAAATTTGGTCCAGTGAATTGAAATACATCCTGAATATCAGATATTTACATTATGATTCACAACATATTGAGAACACAGCTGCACTGGGCAGGGCACGTCTCTAGGATGGAGGGCCACCGCCTCCCAAAGATACTACTCTATGGTGAACTCGCCACAGGTCAGCTCAAGAGAGCCCCCCCCCCCCAAAAGAGATATAAGGACTTCCTGAAACAATATCTCAGGCTCGGCCAGATTGATCACCAACAATGGTCCACCCTGGCCTCACATTGGGGGGCATGGAGACGCACTATCCACAATGCTCCGGCCTTTTTCAAGAAGACACGCCGAATGGGTCTCGAAGAGAAACGACAACGCCGAAAGAACCGCAACTTGGAAACAACATCACCAAAGGAGACTTTCTGCTGTGCTTTCTGCAACCGAACTGGCCGATCTCAGATTGGCCTTTTTAGTCATCAACGTACTTGTAAAAAGCGTGGGATGAGTGCTTCCTAAGAATCTTCGTTCGCGAAGTAATGCCGAGAGATTCACAACAATGGCAAAATTACAGTTATGAGGTAGCAACACAAATATTGTTATGGTTGGGGGTCACCACAACATGAGGAACTGTATTGAGGGGTCGCGGCATTAGGAAGACTGAGAAACACTGCTCTAAGCCCTTCTCATGTTGTGCCTGCAAAAAACAACCCCATGGGGAGCATCTGTTTTGTCGGTGGAATATACTCTGAGCTTCCCATCATCAGACCAGAAACAAATCTCTCTTGGATAGGGATGGATTCATGGCGTTAGGCTAGGATGCCTGTGAGCTGAAAAATGATCCTGCTTTGGTCCAGGCAGATCAGAGAAAATTAAAGGGAAAAACAGGCTGTGTGCTTATGTGGTGCTTTTCTTCGCAGGACCAGCCTGATCAAAGGCATGCAGCAACTTTAGTACAAGACAGACTTCAAGCTCAGGAGTCTATTAAGCACAAAAAGGGAAGATGCCTGGGACACTATAATGGCTTATAAACCTATTAATTCCCTATAGAGACGGAGGAGAAAGTTAGAGCAATGTTCTCTCCCGATCCCATCACACTAGAATTCATGGTCACACAACGAAATTGGCCGTAAATTATGGCCCGGCAGAAAGTGGTATTTTCTCCCCACAACACATCATTAATTTACAGAATGGGCTTCCATGGTACACGATGCTGGCCATGGGTTTATCGAGCTTTAATGTGGGATTTGACAAATGCACGCAGTGTAGGGCTGTCACTGTGTTTGGAGGCACTATGCCGCTGAATTGAAACTTGGAAAAGTTACTTTTCATGATGACAAAATCCTTCGGGGAAAATAGCAAAGTTGTCTTCCAAAATAGACTTCTTTCCAAAGTCTGATTGGAATACAACCAAAAGAAAAAGAACCAATGCCCTGTTTATGGGCATCCGCTGCCCATATCCTGAATGCTGGATTAGGGGCCTTTTTGCATTTTGTTTTAGAATTATATCTGTAGATAAAAGGATCAAAATGAGCAGCCTGTGTGTTCGGGAATGAGAGAGAATGAGCGCATGGGGACTAATCAAGAAAGAAGCAACAAAGGCTCAGCATGAATTCCACTCGCATTTAGTCATTGGGTTAGGTAGATGATGTTTTCCAATAAGTCTCATAAATGCAGGACTGTAAAATTAAAGAGCAGGGTCTAATTTTGTTCAGGATGTAAATTGAAATTAGACATAAAATCCGAAAATACTGGTGCGAAATGCTGCCTCTGAGGAGACTAGGCCTCCTGCTAGTCTCAATAAAGCTTTGCTCATTTCTTATGGTTCAAGTCAGCCGCATCCAGGGTGATTTACCAATTTCTTCAAGCCAGCTGTTAAGAAGTTGCTGGCGGAAAGATAAGGCCATAAACAGGGGCAGAGGACACAGTGCACATGTGGCAATTGGAGAAAGCAGGATCCTGGAAGAGCAAGGATTGTTGGGGATCAGGTCTAAAAAGGGAAGACGTACCAACCATGATAAAAATGATGAACCAATCCTTGGAAAACTACAGTACAATGTATCTGTTGGGGTTTGGTTCCAGAACTGTTCCTCAGGCGCTTTAATTAACCCATCGTTGCATCCTTACTGACTCATTCAGAGGTCTCCTGCAAATATTTTGTCTCATATTGGTTACATTTTGAACTCCATTGCATTATTTAGCCCTGAATAAGCGGCTTCGGTATTTAGCGGCTTCCTCCTTTCCGCTAAAGGATTACAATTGGGATATTATAGCGCTCTTTTGGATTTCCTCAAGCAGGACCAATTACAAACATTTGGAATATTACCATCTATATATGTGAGTGAGAAAACACATGTATGTACTCTACTGGATGGAACTGTTTCACCTTAATATGTATGGGACTATATTGTGGATATTTTGGGTACTTTCTGATGTTATATGATTATTCTATGGAGTGTGTATTGATATATGACTAGATTATATGAATATAGAATTTTTCTATGAATATTCTTTGATCCATGCTCTTTACTGTTGTGTAGTTTACAACCACACCTTGTGGTATTTGGTTCTAGAACTCCCATGGAGATCAAAATCCATGGGATCCATTATATACAATGGGGTAGAGATTTCTGAAACTCTGTCGACTTTTGTAAAGCCTGTTCTTTCTTCAAAGCCTGGTTAAACTTAGATGCTGGAGATTCTGGGATCTACATGTCATATTGTTTGTATGGATAGGTCAATCCGAAAAGCCCAATATGACCATGATAGTACACACCTTAGCCACATCCAGACTAGACTACTGTAATGTGCTCTACATGGTGCTGCCTCAGAAGAGCATTTGAAAGCTGGAACTGGTACAGAGGTCAGCAGCTAGACTGCTCTGGAGCGGGATATAGGGAAGGAACTACCCCACTCCTGAAGCAGGCACACTGACTTTCAATGTGTTTCTGGGCACAATCCAAGGTGTTGGCTTTGGCCTATAAAATCCTAAATTGTTCAGGCCCAACCTACTTGAGGGACCACGTCTCCTCCTATCAGCCCACACGAGCCCTAAGATCATCAGGAGGAACCCTTTGTCAAGGATAAATCATGCTGAGCCAGGTTGGAACTATAAAGGTCCTTTTATTTGTAAAGAAAGCAAAGCATTTTACCGGAGTCTTCCTACACCCTGCGACTCATGGCGACTGGAGCGTGTCCTTATCTACAAATGTTTACATTCCAAAGGTTGAACATACGGGAACTTTGCTTCTGTCACAGGCATGAACTCTCCTTCCCCAGTTAACTCTATAATGGCCTAACTATATCACACAGCTTAGAAAATAGACACATTTAACAGAAAACATTTTAAACTCATTTTGTCATACATTCTAGCACTGACACCCTTTTCTCGGTCCCACCACTGTCACAAATGTGCTTGATGGGAATGACAGAAGTGTCCCTTTCGGTGGTGGCCTTTTGCTCCCTGGTTAAAACCTTTTTATAACCGCCGGCCTCCCCGACAATCCACGTGAGACAAAGCTCACGTAACTAAAGCTGTGGAGCTTGGAGTCTTTTTACTACAATGTTTTTAGGACAACCTCAGTGCCCTGAGGCCCAGGGATTTTATGATAATGATAAATGCTGTTATTTTTATGCTTATTTATATGCTATATAAGATGTTTATTTATTGTCCATGGTTTATTGTTATAGGTTGGGTTGGGGGGAAGATGTTGTGTTATTGTGTTCTTTCTGTTTTTACCATTTGTTTGCTGCTTTGAGTCCCACCATTGGGAGAAAGGTGGGACAAAATAACTTAATAATAATAATAATCCTCAACATCTCCACTAATCTCTGAGAAAGGCCTGCCCAAAACTTGAGAGAGCCTCTGTCAGTCAATGTTGACAATTACCATGTAATACATTGTTTGCTTCTGGGTTGTAAATGTCATTTTCTAACTGGATCAATCATAAAAACATGGGGAAAGCTTATTAATCTGTAAAAATCTTTTGCAGAACATCCTCTCATAGACTCTTAACCAATTCAATAGAGTTTATGGCACAAAACGTGCCACAAAAATGAAGTTTCTGAAGTAGAACAACTACTCTCAAGGTATGTTCCACACAATTGAAAAGGAGATAACACTTTCAAACTAAGAACATATTTTTTTCAAGTGTTGTTACATAGTGTAATAAGATAGATTAACGGTTCTCAAAATCTAGTACTCCAAGTACTTCCAGAAGATTCCCCTGCTTTGGCCAATAATGAAGGATTCTGGGAACTTCAGAATAAAAACACTAATAATAATAATAATAAACTTTATTTATACCCCGCCACCATCTATACAAAGGGAACTTGGAGCGGCTTACATGAGACCAAGCCCGACGATACATTACAGCAGTGTTTCCCAACCAGTGTGCCGTGGCACACTAGTGTGCCGTGAGCAATCATAAGGTGTGCTGTGGGAAATTGGAACCTCCAATACCCTTTCTTCCCCCTCCTGCCGAACACTTTTTCTTCTCCACTCAGGCTCCCTTCTTCCCAGCCTCGCTCTGCTCGCTTTGCCTCGCTTTGCTCTGGGGCGTGTCTGCGCAGTAGCGCCTGTATGGGTCACGTCTTCCTCCTTCCCCCCTCATTGTTTGAGTCCACAGTGCTCTCTGAGTGGAGGTGAACTACAACTTCCAAACTCAAGGTCAATTCCCAAGCAAACCCTTTCAGTACTTTCTGTTGGTAATGAGAGTTCAATATGCCAAGTTTGGTTCAATTCCATTGTTGCAAGAGTTCAGGATGCTCTTTGATTGTGTGTTAACTATAAATCCCAGAAACTGGAATTCCCAAGGGTCAAGGTCTATTTTCCCCAAACTCCATCTGTGTTCACATTTGGGCATATTGAGTATTCATGCCAAGTTTGGTCCTGATCCAACATTGTTTGAGTCCACAGTGCTCTCTGGATATAGGTGAACTACAACTCCACAACCCAAGGTCAATGCCCACCAAACTCTTATAGTATTTTCTCTTGGTTATGGGAGTTCTGTGTGGGAAGTTTGTGTCTTTCTGCCATTCCTGCCAGGATATCTATGTTGTGTTAATCGAAACAGGCCCAGATTTCACACTGGGTGTATAAATACATTTAAAAGCATATCAACTATATGTATTATTGTGTTAGAGTGTCATTTTGTGTCATTTTGGTTGGTGGTGTGCCCCGAGATTTTGTAAATGTAAAAAATGTGCCGTGGATCAAAAAAGTTGAAAAACACTGCATTACAGCATGAATAGCGGTTCCTCAAGACTTTTGCTGGCACCCTGAGACTTGATAGCGCTAGCTTGGAATCAGAATTTCAAGTGCATGATTAATATTTAAATTTACATATATTCGGTTCCCTACAAAACTACTTACTGCTTAAATCACAGCAGCCGAGCAGTTCAAGTTGCAACATACGAATTAGAAAAAGATTAGATTTGATTAAAAGGAGATGAGGACAGGGGAGTTCAGCTGCTGACCTTTGAAGGAAGGAAGAAGGAAGGAAGGAAGGAAGGAATTTTGGGATTGATTTACGGTAAATTAAAGCTTTGGAAAGTTATGTCTTTAATATTAGTTCTAACACCAAACACAACCATTTAGTGGGAAATTAACCCTATCTTTAACCTAGGGCCCCCTGGTGGCGCAGTGGGTTAAACCACTGAACTCTTGAACTTACTTACCAAAAGGTTGGTGGTTTCGAATCTGGGGAGAGGGGTGAGCTTCCGCTGTTAGCCCCAGCTTCTGCCAACTTAGCCATTCGAAAACATGCAAATCTGAGTAAATCAAGAGGTACCGCTTCTGTTGGAAGGTAATGACACTTCATGCAGTCATGCAGGCCACATGACCTCGGAGGCATCTATGGACAACGCCGGCTCTTTGGCTTAGAAATGGAGATGAGCACCAACCCCCAGAGTCGAACACGACTAAATGTAATATCAGGGAAGATCTTTACATTTACTTTACTTTAACCTAGACACCATTTTTTTAAAATAGTTTTTATTAGGTTTTCAATGATAAAAACAGACAGAACAAACATTGATCAGACAAACATATATGCCCCTATAGACAAAATGTCTCTAGGGCATCTCAAACAACACTCTGTTACACAACAAACAATAATCTGATTCTTATTGACTTCCCAATGCCCTCAACCAGCTTCATCTAATACATCTTAGATGCTATTCCTTTGACCCACATTACCCACGATCCCTCTTTCTCCGATCCGGGCGTATTACTGCCAATTTTTTATGTACATAATGGTTTTTATGTCTCTATGATTTTGCATATACTCCGTTATTGGAGACCAGTCCGTGGCTTCCTTTTGGTTTGTCAAGGCCCTCGTTAGATTGCCCATATTCATGATCTCTGTTAATTTGATGATCCACTCGTCCAGCTTTGGCGTGGCCTCCTCCTTCCAGTGTCTTGCGATCACCAGCCTTGCCGCTGTAATACTGTACACAAACAATTTTTCTTTATTCCTATCTATTTGAAAGTCCAACAACCCCAGTAACATGTACTCTGGTTTCATGGGAAATCAATTCCAAGCATTTTTACCATTTCCCTCTGTACTATTACCCAGAATTTCCTAATCCTCCTGCAACCCCACCACATATGGAGGAAGTATCCTATTTCCCGCAACCTCTCAACATTTATTACTATGGCTTTTGTTGAATTTGGCTATTTTGTTTGGTGTTAGATACCATCGGTAGAAGATCTTAAGCCCATTCTCCTTCAAATCGTAGGCATACAACCATTTCAAATGTACCTTCCAAAACCTTTCCCACCGTGCTAGCATAATTGTGTGTCCTACATCTTTTGCCCATCTGACCATACTATTTTTAATAGTTTCTTCCTCCATTGCCTCTGCAAAAGTAGTTTATATAGGACAGCTGTCTTGCCCTTTTGTTTTTTTCATGAGGATATCCCATGGTTGATTGCTATCTTTAAAATCCGTTTATTTTATCCTTCTTGAAAATCTCACACATCTGTCTATACTGAAACCAGTCTATAGAATGGTCCATTTTTTAAGCTCCTCCAATTCTTTTATCTCTATTTCCTTACCTACTCTTTGGAGAATCTCTTCATAGTTTAACCATCTGGTCTTGCCATATTGTCTTCTGTAGTGAGCCTCTTGCGGAGAGAGCCATTTCGATTGTACTATCAAAGAGTCTATATTTCCATCTTAACCATATTTTAAGTAAGGGTTTCCTAATGCAGTGGTCGTTAAAACTTCTTTCTATTTTGGCCTTATTGTACCACAGGTACCCGTGCCATCCCGTTCTCAGGTCATGGCCCTCCTAGACACCATTTTGACTGGGTAATTGAGGAAGTTGTAATCCTCCAAAAATAAATGTCCTAAACTGTCATTAACATGTCATTAATGTCATCACCTTAAGTTCCTTCTGGGAGATAGTATGATAAATAAATTAATAATAATAATGGAACTTCAGCAAATGGGAAACAAGTCAAAGCCACAGTTTTGAACATGGCTAGTTCAGACTCATACATCTTCCCTTCTTTCATTTTTGCTTTCAAGAACAATCAGTTTCAAATATGCCTTCCTATTGGATCAGAATGGAAGAAGTCCGGTGCATTCTTTATTATCCTTTTGCATGTATGGACTTTTCAATAAAAATCTATACGTGCAAATCATTTTGTGCACAAAAGATTCATTTAGTCATCCATTTGTTTGCTTAAATATTTATATCCTCTCCTAAGCCGCACAAACTCCGAGCAACACACAAATGAAATCGATTCAGGAAGATTAAATCAAAATAATTTCAATACATTGAAACAATATGAAAAATTTAGCAAGCTAAAATGTTAATACGGTATGACCCCTGTATCTGTGAAGGATATATTCCTAAATTTTCCACTCTTAGAAGGAAAAAATGTGGATGATAGTGAACATTTGGTGGATGTATATGTCAGGCATAGACAAACTTTGGCCCTCCAGGTGTTTTGGACCTCAACTCCCACAATTCCTAACAGCCTAGTGGCGGGTAGGAATGGTGGGAGTTGAGGTCCAAAACACCTGAGGGCCAAAAGTTTATCTATGCCTGATGTATACCATACAGTTAATCTGGAGGACCTAGGAAATGCTTAAAGGAGACATGTTAACGAAATTCGTAAAGACTTCGTTAATGGCACGCATGTTTAGCCCAGTTATCCCTTCTCAACGTCAAAGCTTATGCGCGTTGGTTCCCAGGTGCCGAGGAGGAGTGTAGGGCGTCCCTCCACTCCTCCTCACCACCTGGGAACCAACGTCGTTAAGGCTAAAGTGCGTTAGTTCCCAGGTGGCGAGGAGTGGTGAAGGCATCCCCTCCACTCCTCCTCGCCACCTGGGAACAAATGTGCATTAGCTGTAATGCTTGGAATCCCATGCCTTACCCCCAGATCTGAACGGGGCGTTCTCAGGCGACGGAAGGAAAAGCCAGGGAAGGGAAAACCTTTACGACAATGGCAATTTCTATACGAGAAATTGCGGCGGTGACTTAGAATTTGGTAATTTACTTCCAGGGTGCTTGTAGCGTGCCGAAAACATTTGTAAAATAAGTTTAAAATGAATTTAAAACTAATTTCGTAGAGATACGATGAACCTAACCAGGTCTATTATTTAGAATCAAAGTATTCTTTAAGCAACAAGCACCTGAGGCAAAGCACCAAAATCAGTGTATACAGATCTATCGTACTGTCTATTCTCCTCTATGGGTCTGAAACATGGGTCACCTATCGCCAACACCTACGACCCTTCGAACGCTTTCATCAGTGCTGTCTTCACACAATCCTAAATATACACTGGACTGACTATGTGACTAATGTTGCTGTCCTTGAGCAAGCAGGTATCACCAACATTGAGGCCATGCTATTGAGAACACAGCTGTGCTGGGCAGGGCACGTCTCTAGGATGGAGGGCCACCACCTCCCAAAGATACTACTCTATGGTGAAATCGCCACAGGGTCAGCTCAAGAGAGCCCCCCCCAAAAGAGATATAAGGACTCCCTGAAACAATATCTCAGGCTCAGCCAGATTGATCACCAACAATGGTCCACCCTGGCCTCACATTGGGGGCATGGAGACGCACTATCCACAATGCTCCGGCCTCTTTCGAGAAGACACGCCGAATGGGTCTTGAGAAAACGACAACGCAGAAAGAACCGCAACTTGGAAACAACATCACCCAAGGAGACTTTCTGCTGTGCTTTCTGCAACCGAACTTGCCTACCTCAGATTGGCCTTTTTAGTCGTCAACGCGCTTGTAAAAAGCATGGAATGAGTCCTTCCTAAGAATCTTCATTCGTGAAGTAATGGCGAGAGGGGGGGGGGGTCTCTTTAAGTGGAGCAAAAATCGTTTTGAGTGTGTGCTATCTTTCAAGTGAATTCAAAATCTTTCAGCAATGGCACAATATGTCCAGAAAATACACATTTTTAGGGTTGTTGTTCTCGAAGGCCACAAGGAAAAATGTGAGCAGCGAGTTGCTTGAAACCTATAGACAATTGTGAGCAACTGCTAGGCACTTGTTTTGACAACTTAAGCGATGCTGGAGGTGGCCTCTTGTGTGCCGTTCGATCCCACCTTTACAAACAAAATCCCTTGCCTTCGCGGCGAGAATGACCCTCCGATGGGTTCTTAGTGCCATAAAAGAGGAGAGAAGGAACGAGGGCAGATATATCCGAAAGAGGCACATATAGGCAAGCTGGCATTCCAAGGTAAAGAAGAAATAACTTCTACTTGATATAGACATCTCATCTCAGGTTTTCATTGCTTTAATACATCACTTGGTTACCTTTCGTGACTCACTCTGGGTTCTTGAGGGGGAGGCAGTTCTTCACCTTTGATGAAATATTATCATGCGGCTAAACATTGGTTCTCTAATCCTTTTGGGTGACTGCACAGCCAGTGTATTTTTTTAAAAACCACCAGTTGCACGACACAAAGATGTGATACTTTAATGCAGTGTTTCTCAACCATCCTCATACTGTGACCTTACTATAGTTCCTCGTGTTGTGGGGACCCCCAACCATAACATTATTTCCATTGCTGCTTCATAACTGTAGTTTTGCTACTGTTATGAATCATAATGTAAATATCTGATATTCAGGATCTATTTTCATTCACTGGACCAAATACCCAATATGCCCAAATTTGAATACTGGTTGGGTTGGGGAGGCGATTGATTTTGTCATTTGGGAGTTGTAATTATTGGGATTTATAGTTCATTTACAATCAAAAAGCATTCTGAACTCCACCAATGATGGAATTGAACCAAATATCCCACAACTAAGCAAAAATACTGGAAGGGTTTGGTGGGCATTGAGCTTGAGTTTTGGAGTTGTAGTTCACCTACATCCAGAGAGCACTGTGGACTCAAACAATGATGGAATTGGACCAAACTTGGCATGAATACTCAATATGCTCAAATGTGAACAATGGCGGAGTTTGGGAAAAATAGACCTTGACATTTGGGAGTTGTAGTTGCTGGGATTTATAGTTCACCTACAATCAAAGAGCACTCTGAAGCCCACCAATGATAGAATTGGGCCAAACTTCCCACACCAAATCCCCATGCCTTGAAGGGACTCATTCGCACGAACCTCCCCCCAACCTCGCACGCTCTCCCTCACCCACACATACACAGCATGCTGCCATGCACCAAACACACCTGCTCTCCCCTCCCTGCTTGGAGTTTCACAAACAGCCCTCCCCTTGGCTGAGAGGCCATCAAATCACAGTGGAGGATGGCTTTTGGTGGGAGGATTTGTCATCTGTTTCCAAAAAGGAAGAGAAGGACAGGCAGAGAGATCTTCAGCCTTGTCTGGCAAAGAGGTTCCTAAGACCATCGCAAATACATGTTTTCTGATGGTCTTTGGTGACCCCTCTGAAACCCACTCAAGATCCTCCCAGGGGTCCCGACCCCCAGGTTGAGAAACACTGCTTTAATGTCTACCTTATAATATACTGGCAGTCCCCAAGTTATGAGCAAGGTAGGTTCTGTAGGTTTGTTCCTAAGTTGGATTTGTTTTTAAGTCAGAACAAGTACATTTTAAGTGTAACGTCAGCCAAATATAGATTTCTCACAATTTCCGTTGTCTCACCCCATTCTTAACTCATTTGTAAATTGGATATTTGTTACTCAGGGACTGCCTTCTTTGGGCTTGTTTTGGGTGCATCTACGCTGTCAAATGAATGCAGTATAACACCACTTTAATTGCCATGGCTCAATGCTATGAAATCATGGGAGCTGTAGTTTTAGATGGTCTATAGCCTTTATTGCCAAAGAGACTCAGGACTCTTCCACACAGCCATATAACCCAGAATATCAAGGCAGTAAATACTACAATATCGGCTTTGAACTGGGTTATCTGAGTCCACAATGCCATATATTCCAGTTCAAAGCAGATAATGTGGGATTTTATTCAGCTGTGTGGAAGGGGCCTCAGGTGAGTTCCAAGCAGATCTTTGGGATTTTCTGCATTGTTCAAGGTGCAGGCTATCACCTTTAAAGTCCTCATATTGCACTTCCCTCTACCTTTCCGAAGGCCTGTCTCCATTTTATGTCGTACATTTGGCCCGCCCATTGTGTCTGATTTTTCACTTTGTTATTTTGCACTGTTTTATTTTGCTCATATATTTTACTTATTTTATTATGATGTTATCTTTTTGTCATTCTGAATTTATTTTGCTGTAATGTATTACCAGACTTGGCCTTATGTAAGCCACACCGAGTCCCCTTTGGGGAGATGGTGGTGGGGTATAAATAAAGATTGTTGTTGTTGTTGTTGTTGTTATTATTCTGGGTTATATGGCTGTGTGGAAGGGCCCTCAGTGTCTCACCAAGCTAGACATCCCAGGATTCCATAGCATTGATACCATTAGAATTGTATCAAACTGCATTAATTTGATGGTGTCAAAATGTGACATCAATCCCACTCAGAATCAAAGCTTCTAGTAGTTAAGGAATGTCTGTCTCACGAGAAAGGGGTCCAGCAGAAGGACCTTATTATGTGATTAGACTGAGAGGAGGTAGGAAAGCCTACTATAAGGTTAATTTGAAAAAGCCCAAGCATATAGGAACAAGGTCTATCCCAACACCCTCTGCAGGGTGTACCTTGCAATTGGTTTTGTGCACCAGTATATGGAATAATTAGTTTTCTGGAGGTGTTGGACTGATATGGATCATGCATCCATGCTTTCATTTTTTTAGTCTGTTTCCCACACTTTTTCAAAAGTGCCCACACTTTTTCATCATGCGAGCTACTATATGAACAATCAAGTGGAAAAGATCACCTGTTGTGCATGTGAGCATGAGCGTGCACGCGCGCACGCTCCTACTGCAGCCTTCCGTCCGCGCGGGGCTTCTTTCTTGCCTGCCCACGAACTCGCCGCTGCGCGCACCCGGAAAGGGAATCTTCCTTGCTTGCGCGCGCTCTCTCTCTTAATGTCTTCGTTGCCTTTCTCCTTCCTGCTGCATGCTTTCGCGAAGCAGGAAGTCCCCATCCCATCCTGCTTCTCGCCTGCACAGCAGGCCCCTCCCATGTACGCAGCAGGAGGGTATTTATAGGCGCATCCGCCAGCGCTCCGGCCAGATATGGTTCCGGCGGCGGCTCGGAAGGCGCAGGGCTGGGAAGAGGGGCAGCGTGGCTGCAGCCTGGGCTGGGAAACTCAACCGAGAGAGGGACCCACGTGAGGCTGGAGCCTTCCCACGGCAGCCTCCCCCCCTCCCTCCTCCTTCGAGGCTTCCTTACCTGGGCAGGAGAAGGAAGAGTGGAAGAGGTGCTTCCCCAAAGTGACAGATGCAGCGGGGGCTTCCTTCCTTTCAAGGGTGTCACTCAGAAAGGACGCCCAAGTGGACGGCTGGCAGGAAGGAGGACCCCTCCCACTAGTGGCAGTCCATGCCCACGGGGGAGAGAGAGAGGGGGGGGGTGGCTCTTCCTAGCCGGCTTTGAAGAGCCCCCCTCTCTCTCTCTCTCCCTCTCTCTCTCCCGTGGGCCCTCGCCGCCTTTCTCCTTCGAGGGCAAGGGAGGGCGAGGCGGAGAAAGGCGGCGAGGGCACAAGCAACAGCAGCAAGTGGAGTCTCCATCCCCGCAGCCCCCTCCTCCTCGGGTTCAGCCCCAGGAACACGGCGGAGCCCTCCCTCCTCGCCCCCAACCAAGGAAAGAAAGCAGCCCCACACAGCTCGCTCGCCCAGGTCTCGGCTTGGAATGGGAGTCCCGAGAGCAGCAGCAGGGTTTGCGGCGGGGCTTGCTTGGCTTTGCCCCACTTTGCCCGGCCTCCTTCGCCTCTTTCTCTCTCTCCCCCCCTCTCTCCTTCCAGCGCATGCCTGCCTGCCTGCCTGCCAAAAGGATCCGAAAAAGTTCTCCGGATTTCTTTCTTCTCTCCTTGGCTCTCTCTCACACACATACACATTCCCTCCATCCTTCCCACAGCCTCGCATCCTATCCATGCACGTGCCTTCACCTTTCTCTCCCCCCCCCCCCAGCAGCAACCAATGGGCGGTCATGTCACCACACCGTGAGTGGCAAGACGAGCACCAGGGCCCGCTCACTAAAGCCTCATTTTGGCAAAAGAAGCCCTGCGAAGGCGGCAGCGGGAGCGCACGTGCGCGCGCATGTCAGGAGTGCACCATCCGGCTGGTGAGGCCCAAAGATCACCTGGAAGAGGGCCGAAGATCACCTAGGTGCTCCCCATCACCATAATGAGCACCCCTGGTGTAGACTATATTGAGAATCTCAGTCTACCATTGGCTTCTTGCTGTTCACCATTGGGTCCATCATTAGCCACCAATTAGATGTTGCTATAACAATACTGAAAGAGATAGTTTATTTTATTGCATTGGTTTTATTCTGAGGTGCTCTGACTCTGGTTTTTTGTGAGTTTTCTGGGCTGTATGGCCATGTTCCCAAAGCATTCTCTCCTGACGTTTCACCCACATCTATGGCAGGCAACCTCAGAGGGCCAGAGAGATAGCACAGCGGTAGCAACAGCTGCGCTGACAATCTGAAGATCTGAAAATTGCTGGTTCGAATCCCGGGCTGGTTTGGACACCCAGCTGTGAGCCGTGTCCACTGTTTACCCAACAGTTCGAAAACAGCTCAGCTGTGATTAGATAAAACTGGGAACTGCCAAGCGGAGAAGGATTTTTCAAAGAAGGACTTACAAAGCCTAAATAAATAAGATTGGCTGTCTGAAGGTGGAATGAGGAAAAAACAGAGGCTCTCCATCATGAGGATGAAGCAACGGCACCACCTTGTGACGTAATGATGCAATCACACCCTGTGACACACCCTGTGATGCAGCCCGAAAAAAAATCCTTCTAAAATTGTACTGTTATATGTTGTATGTAATTGTATGTGGAACCAACAGGGACTGTCTGCCGTATGTGTGATGTAATCCGCTCTGAGTCCCCTTCGGGGTGAGAAGAGCGGAATATAAATAAAGTGTATTATTATTAGTATTATTATTGTGGGTGTCTGCCATAGATGTGAACAAAACATCAGGAGAGAATGCTTCAGGAACATGGTCAAGCAGCCTAGAAAATTCACAGCAACCTAATGATTCAACATGAAAGCCTTTGACAACACATTAATCTGAGTTTCTTTTTTGGAGAGAAGAAGCAGGATATAAAGAAGGAGGAGTGTTGGTCCTTAGATATCAAGACCTCAACTGAAGCAAAGGGCAATTTCTCCTCTCTTAAAAAACAGTAGCAATTTGGTTGTCTTTTGAAGACTCCATGTCCTGATATTGAAAGGTCAATCCATTTGGTTGATGAAGGTTGATGCGTTCTTTTTTTTCTCCATCCTAGAATTCTGTATAATGAGAAAAGAAATCTTCTTCCCCAACCGCAGGGTTTTATTTCACAGCTGGAAGGTTTAAACCTATCAGTGAATGCCATTAATGATTAATTTATTTACTACGGGACTGAACAAAATTGTGAATTTTTAATCGGAATCCATCTCGTTGTAATTCTGTCGGTTCCCAATCGGAAGTGTCACATTGGGAGAGAGGGCGAAGGAGTAGGAGGTTGGGGAAGAAGGATGTCCAAACACGCGATCGTTTGTCTGAGTTATTCATTTGAGAGAAACTATTACCTTCATTAAACATCTTTAAAATGTCACCTGTAGCAAATTATTGTAATTGTTACTTTAATCAGTTAAAAGGCAGGCAGTTAATCAACGAAAAGTATTGCTTTCAGAAGCAATCCATTCAAAGAGAACAGTCCTATTGATGACAATTTTTTTGCATGTGTTTGGAGAGTGTCAAGGGTAAAGGTGTTCTTAACATGGCATTTTATTATTTCCTTTTGTTGAGCAAATTGTCAGTAGCAAGTAAGATTCCCCCAGATGTGCAGAATGTTTGTCTGTCACAGTAAGCATTGTTAAATGATGTGCAAGTGGAATAGATCAGGTGTGTGAGTGAAACAGAATTCTGTTCTCTCTCTCTCTCTCTCTCCATGCTCTGTTTATTTTGAGTGGCATTATAACTCGAAAACTGCTGGACTAATTGCCACCAACTTTAGCCACAAAACACCTACTAACCCAAAGAGTGACCATCACTCAAAAAATTGATTTTGCCATTTGTGAGTTGTAGTTGCTGGGATTTATAGTTCACATACAATCAAAGAGCATTCTGAACTCCCTCAACGATGGAATTGAACAAAACTTGACACACAGGACTCCCGTGATCCACAGAAAACACTGACCTTGAGTTTTGAAATTGTAGTTCACCTACATCCAGAGAACACTGTGCTTTCTGGTAGTCTTTGGCGACACTTCTGATACCTCCTTGTGACACCCCCTCCCTTCCAGGGGTTCTAACCCCTAGGTTAAGAAATACTGCCTTATTTATTTATTATTTATTTCTCTCGGCATTACTTCGCGAACGAAGATTCTTAGGAAGGACTCATCCCATGCTTTTTACACAAGCTCGTTGATGACTAAAAGGCCAATCTGAGATAGGCAAGTTCGGTTGCAGAAAGCACAGCAGAAAGACTCCTTGGGTGATGTTGTTTCCAAGTTGCGGTTCTTTCTGTGTTGTCGTTTCTCTTCAAGACCCATTTGGCGTGTCTTCTCGAAAGAGGCCGCAGTATTGTGGATAGTGCATCTCCATGCCTCCCGATGTGAGGCCAGGGCGGACCATTGTTGGTGATCTATCAAGCCTGAGGTGTTGTTTCAGGGAGTCCTTATATCTCTTTTTGGGGGTGCCTCTCTTGCGCTGACCCGTGGCGAGTTCACCATAGAGTAGTATCTTTGGGAGGCGGTGGTCCTCCATCCTAGAGACGTGCCCTGCCCAGCGCAGCTGTGTTCTCAATAGCATGGTGTAATGATGTTGATTATTTGTGTGTAAATGTTGTGTGACATGTGTTAAAATGTATGTTGTTTTGAATGTTCTATGGTTTGTTTCTGTGGGTGAAACAGAAGGGAGGCATGGCAGAAGCTTAGAAGAGCTGTCGCCATGGCAACCAGGGCTAGAGGCTAGTAGAATGTTCAGGTTTGAATTCTACAGTTGGAAAAGAGCGGGAAGCCAACTGCCAAATGAGAGGGGGAGGAGTTATGTTCTAGTTGAGAGTGTCCTAAGGACTGAAAGAGAACGGTCCAGTGTTAGTGTGTGTCTTAAGGTCTGCTAGTGAGCAGTCCAGTTAAAGGGTATAGAGACCCTAGTTAAAGTTGCAGGGGTTTATAGAGGTTTAGTGGAAACCCTATAATAGGTCCCCATTGTGTTATGTAACAGAAAAAGTTGTGCCTCTAAGGAAGTTTGAAACCAACCAAGATTGTACCCATTTGTGTCAAAATAAATTGTTTGCATCTTAAAAGGAAAACACCTCTCCTGATTCTTTTATTGGTGGTGGCCCTCAAAGTCAGTGGTCAGCCGGATAAATGGTGGCAGCGTGGTCAAGTGGTCACTGAGAAGTTTTAAAACTCCAGTCAGTTAAATGGTGAAGGGGTGAGACAGTACCCTGCCAATAAACGTGAAGTTGCTGAGGTAACTTCGAGGTTTCCTTGGATTGGAGGTCAGCAGTGTAGACATAGAAAGATTGTCCAGTCTGAGGCCGGTCAAGAAGTGGAGTGGTCACATATTGGCGGCAGCGGTGGGATCTTTAAGAGAGGGTCCACCCTGTCCAGCCGGTTGATTTGAACGTAGCTTCACCGCATATTGGCGGCAGAGCGGTGGGATCGTGTAAGAAAACTGATCCAGTGCGAAAGCAAGGCTACCAGAGGAATTTGTTTAATTTCTCAGTTTACTGACCAAAGTCGTGTGGTAGTAGGAACTTTAATAGTTTAGTTTAAAGTTCTGAGGTAAAAGTTCGGCAAAATGACCACCAGGAGACAAACGAGGGCTTTGGAGGAAGCAGGGCAGCCTGAGGTTCTGCAGGAAGGAGAAGACTCTGAAATTTCAGAATCAGAGTCAAGTAAAATGTCTGGAGAATACCGGTTTAGGCTTGAGGTGATGAAACTTGAGATGCAAAGAGAAAGAGAAGAAAAGGAGAGAGAGATGCAAAGAGAAAGAGAAGAGAAGGAAAGAGAAGAGAGAGAAAAGGAGAGAGAGTTGCAAAGAGAAATAGCCAGGTTGGAGTCTGAGAGAGGGAATGCCTCTCAGCGTGCCAGGCCAGTTCAAGAGGTGCAGGCAGAAGGTTCTATAGACCAACTCCTGAGGAGATTCCCAAAGTATGTAAAAGGGGATAGTGTGGAGAAATTTTTGGTTTCTTTTGAAAGATGTTGCTATGATTTTGAAATTGAAGAGGAGAGATGGATGACATATTTACGACCACAGATCTGCGGACAGTTGCTGGAGATTTATAGCGATATGGCAGAACAGGACCACAAGGTTTACCAGAAGTTTAAACAACAGGTCCAACAGAAGCTTCAGTTGACGCCAGAACATTACAGAGTTAAGTTCAGGTCCTTGAAAAGGAAAAAACCGAAAGTTTCTGTCAGCTAGCATCAAAGCAAAGCCAGTATTTCGATAGTTGGTTAAAAGGTGCTCAAATTACCAGTTTTCAGCAACTTAAGGATCTGATGATCCTGGAACAGTTTTATCAAAATGTTCCCTCAGAGTATAAATGGTTAGTTCAAGAAAGGAATCCTGAAACACCCAGTCAAGCAGCTCTTATGGTGGATAAGATGGTGACATTGAGAGAAGGAGTTTGTAAGGCTGAAGGCTACAAACCAGTGGAGAAACATTGTTTCAAGAAACCATACAAAGTGTTGCCACAGTATCAAGAGGCTAAAAATGCTGCAGGAGAGTACGCTCGTTACAGAAGGCCTGAGGAGAAAAATTACCTCAGAGATGGCTCCCTCAGTAGTGGAAATCGTCCAAGCTTTGATATGGCTAAGAGAATGTGTTTTTCATGCGGCAAGTTTGGACATATGAAAGCACAATGTTATCTACATAGCAAGGAAAAATCTTCCTTATGTATAACTCCAATATTAGAAAAGAGTTTTGAGAAGGGGCTTGAGTCTAATAAAGGAAAGAGTTCTTCGAACCAATGCAAGTACATAATCCCTTAGAAAAACAATGCCTTTTTGTTATGTTGGACACAGATAGAGATGACTACTTTGAACCACTTCAAGTAGGTCAAAACGAAATATTAGGATGGAGAGACACCGGATCGGAGGTCTGTGTGATTCGCCCTGAACATGTGCCAGAGGCATTCAGAAAACCTGTGTCTCAGCTTAGACTAAAAGGAGTAGGGGCAGTGTTGTGCGACGTTGTGTCTTTGCCAATCCAATATAAGAATTGGAAAGGATTTTGGGATTTTGCAATATATGAGGACATTCCTTTTGATTGTCTGCTGGGAAATGATATTGTAAGGAAGATCAAGTATTTAACAAGAGATGATGAGTTAACTGAAGGTCCAGTTAAACAGCAAGATGTTTCTTGTTTACCAGTTGATATTATCCCTGAAGAAAATCCTGAGACAAGTTCAAATATAATAGAGTTAGTGAAAACAGGAGCAGGAGAAGAGGATATTGCTAATGAGCAAAAGGCAGATGAAACACTGAGATCTTTATTTACTGCGGCTCAGGATGAGACGAAAGTCTTATCAAAAGAAAATCCTTCAAGATTTGTAGTTAAAGGACGAGTGTTGTATAGAGAGACCATGTGTGTAAAGTCTCCAGGAGGAACTAGTTCTTGTACACAAATAGTTGTGCCCCAAGCTTATAGGGAACAACTTATGAATTTGGCACACGCAAGCACACAAGGTGGCCATATGGGAATTCAACGCACCACACAGCGCATCACCAGAAATTTCTTTTGGCCCAATATGTATCAGCACATTAAAGAGTTTTGTCAATCGTGTGATACATGTCAGCGTGTCGGAACAGGAAAAGACAAGACCAAGGTTCCCCTAATTCCTATGCCACTAATTGGAGAACCATTTTATCGTGTGGGGATCGATATTGTGGGACCCTTACCAAAGGCAAGTCGTAGAGGACGTCGGTATATCCTTACTTTGATGGACTATGCCACGAGGTACCCAGAAGCAGTGGCATTGACTAATATTGATACAACCACAGTAGCGAACGCCTTGTTGTCTATATGGGGAAGAACAGGATATCCCAAAGAACTGATTTCGGATTTGGGAACCCAGTTTACGTCAAGACTGATGGAAAGACTGTTGGAGATGTGTGGAATTAAACATCTGACATCGTCTGCTTACCATCCACAAACTAATGGTCTTGTGGAAAACCTAAATAAGACCTTAGTAAGAATGATCAAGGCGTACACTCAACAACATCCAGCCGATTGGGATGAGAAACTACAGCAATGCAGAGAGACTCCACAAAGCAGTACAGGATACAGCCCTTTCGAGTTACTCTTTGGAAGGAAGGCGAGAGGTCCGCTGGATCTAGTGAGAGAGCACTGGGAGACTTCCTCGGTTGCAGAGCCAGTTCCAGTGAGTCGGTATCTACAGAGTTTACGGGAGACGATGGAGATGGCAAGAGTTATCGCTCAAGACAACCTTGCAGCAGCACAGCAGAAACAGAAGACCTGGTATGATCAATCCTTCGACGTTGGTGATAAAGTACTATATTTGATCCCGGAAAGAGTCAACAAACTTCAATTGAAATGGACAGGACCATGGACAGTTGTTAAGCGTGCCAGCAGAGTTAACTACTTGATACAAGAATTACAATCAGGACTGGAAAAACTGGTGCATGTTAACTCGCTTAAACCTTATGTTGAAAGATCAGTAGATGTATGTATAATAGTTAATGAAGGTGTAAATGGATCGTTTCATTTCTGGGAAGGGAATAGGAAGGCTGACAAGAGTGTGAGTCAGGTAAAGCTTGATGAAGGGCTGACTTGCAAACAGCAGGAGCAACTTAGAGAACTGCTCCATAAGTATAAAAATTTGTTTTCGGATTTACCGGGAAGAGTAGAAGGGGTGCAACATCAAATTATAACAGGAGACGCCTTACCCATTGCGTCTACTCCTATCGAGTCACAGGGAAACTTCGTGGAGTGTGTTGATAGAGAAGTTCAGGAAATGCTGGATATGGGGATTATAGAACCATCCAGTAGTCCTTGGGCATCACCCGTCGTGTTAGTTCAAAAACCAGACAACACAATAAGGTTTGTGTTGATTATAGACGGTTAAAACGAGGTGACGCAAACCCGATACATACCCTATGCCAAGGTTAGACGACCTGTTAGAAAAAATGGGGAGAGCCAATTACATCAGTAGCCTAGATCTCACCAAGGGTTTTGGCAGATACCAATGGATCCCAGAGACCGGGAGAAAACGGCCTTTAGAACCCATAAAGGGTTACATCAGTTCAATGTCTTACCATTTGGACTTAAAAACAGCCCAGCCACTTTCCAACGATTAGTAGATAAGATACTCGGGGTATGAGTAACTTCTGTGTGGCATACATGGATGTCATAGGTGTATTTAGCAATACCTGGGAAGAACACCTACAACATCTAGACCAGGTGCTGTTACGACTGAAAGAAGCTGGGTTTACAGTTAAAGCTCCCAAGTGTCGTTTAGGAATCGAATGTCCAAGTACCTAGGACATGGTGGGAAGTGGTATGATTGGTCCAGAACCTACTAAGGTGGAGGCGATACACAAGTGGCCGATACCCAAACCAAAAACAGGTTCGGTCCTTTTTGGGATTAGCCAGTTATTATCGAAGGTTTATCCCAAATTTTAACTTCTCCATTGACAGGCTTAACCAAGAAGGCATGTCCAAATGTTGTAGTGTGGACACCACAATGTCAGGAGTCAATGGACAAGTTAAAACAGACCATAACACCACAGTCAGTGTTGAAAGCTCCAGATTTTGATCGTCCCATTTATATTAACGCGTCGACGATCAGAAACAGGTTTGGGAGCGGTTTTAAGTCAAGCTGACGAGGATGGGGAAAAGCATCCTGTAATGTTTTTAAGTAAAAAGCTATTGCCGAGAAAGTAGTCTTTCTACCATCGAGAAAGAATGTCTCGCCATAGTGTGGTCGATTCAAAACTGAGACCATATCTGTGGGGCAGGAAGTTTGTTTTGCAGATCGGATCATGCGCCATTAAAATGGCTGAGTAATGTTAAGGGTACTAACAACAAACTCTAAGATGGAGTTTACTCTTGCAAGACTACGATTTTAAGGTAGTGCATGTGAAAGGCAAATCGAATGTAGTAGCTGACTCTTTATCGAGAGTTACTTAAAATTCAGATTACAGAATGGATATGGTTTGTATATAGTTGTGTAAGTATAAATGTATATGTGAAATGTATAAGATTATATAATGTCTTGCTAACGGCATTATTTTTAATTCACTCTGGACAGAGAGAATTAAAAATAATTTTGGGAGGAAGGAAGGTAATGTAATGATGTTGATTATTTGTGTGTAAATGTTGTGTGACATGTGTTAAAATGTATGTTGTTTTGAATGTTCTATGGTTTGTTTCTGTGGGTGAAACAGAAGGGAGGCATGGCAGAAAGCTTGATGTCTCTCTCCTTTTCTTTCTCTTCCCTTTGCATCTCAAGTTTCAAAGAGACATAGAAAGATTGTCCAGTCTGAGGCCGGTCAAGAAGTGGAGTGGTCACATATGCGCGGCAGCCGTGGGATCTTTAAGAGAGGGTCCACCCTGTCCAGCCGGTTGATTTGAACGTAGCTTCACCGCACATGGCCTCAACGCTGGTGATCCCTGCTTGCTTATTTATTTACATCATTTATATTCCACCCTTCCACCCTTCTCACCCCGGGGACTCAGGGTGGATCACAATGCACATATACAGGCAATGCCATAGACATGCAACATATATAGGCAGACAATGAGCTACACAATTGGTTGAGAGCTCACCTGACCGGCCAGGTCTTGAACTCATGACCTTCTGGTCAGTAGGAGATCTTATGCAGTTGACTCAGCCAGCTGCACAACATTCCTGGTGCCTTAAGGCCATCAAGTCCAACTCCTTTCACCAGGGCAAGAAAACATAATCAAAGCCCTCCTGACAAAGAGTCATCCAGACATAGAGATAGATAGACAGATAGACAGATAGATATGATTCACAGACACACACACATATCTGTCTGTATCTGACATAGTATCATAGATTTGAAAGGGACCTCTAAAGAAGGACAATTATATGTTGCATGTTCCAGAGTAAGCAACCCAGATGATCTCTACATCAAAACTGACAAAGAAACAATCAGAAATACTGTTTACCCACAAGCATCAAGAAATTACATATATCAGAAACCAACACTTTCTCATTACTTTATTTTCCAGATCCCCAGACTAGGCCACAAGAACACGTGGCATGGGCAGCTTATATTATATTATATTATATTATATTATATTATATTATATTATATTATATTATATTATATTATATTATATTATATTATATTATATTATATTATATTATATTATATTATATTATATTATATTAAAGTCTGTGCTATACTATATATTATTTTATTTTATATTAGTTTTATGTATTGATCAAGCTTGTTTCATTTATATGCAAAAATGATAGATTATTATTATTATTTTATTTATTTGCTTTGCTTCTATACCACCCCTCTCAGCCCAAAGGCGACTCTAGGCGGTGATAGCATAGTATCGAGACGGAATAGCATAGTATCACTCTGGAGTTCCTAGAAAATGCCTAAAAGTTTTTGTTCTAGGCCTCCATTGTCATTCTGTGGTCAGCTTCTGCTGGATGTTCCACCAAAAGTTGGCCCCAGGATTGCACCAAAGGTCTAGAGCAGGCGCGTCGAATGTCCAAGTACCTAGGACACATGGTGGGAAGTGGTATGATTGGTCCAGAACCTACTAAGGTGGAGGCGATACACAAGTGGCCGATACCCAAAACCAAAAACAGGTTCGGTCCTTTTTGGGATTAGCCAGTTATTATCGAAGGTTTATCCGAATTTTTAGCGATTGGCGACTCCATTGACAGGCTTAACCAAGAAGGCATGTCCAAATGTTGTAGTGTGGACACCACAATGTCAGGAGTCAATGGACAAGTTAAAACAGACCATAACACCACAGTCAGTGTTGAAAGCTCCAGATTTTGATCGTCCATTTATATTAACGTGCGACGCATCAGAAACAGGTTTGGGAGCGGTTTTAAGTCAAGCTGACGAGGATGGGGAAAAGCATCCTGTAATGTTTTTAAGTAAAAAGCTATTGCCGAGAGAAAGTAGTCTTTCTACCATCGAGAAAGAATGTCTCGCCATAGTGTGGTCGATTCAAAAACTGAGACCATATCTGTGGGGCAGGAAGTTTGTTTTGCAGACGGATCATGCGCCATTAAAATGGCTGAGTAATGTTAAGGTACTAACAACAAACTCTTAAGATGGAGTTTACTCTTGCAAGACTACGATTTTAAGGTAGTGCATGTGAAAGGCAAATCGAATGTAGTAGCTGACTCTTTATCGAGAGTTACTTAAATTCAGATTACAGAATGGATATGGTTTGTATATAGTTGTGTAAGTATAAATGTATATGTGAAATGTATAAGATTATATAATGTCTTGCTAACGGCATTATTTTTAATTCACTCTGGACAGAGAGAATTAAAAATAATTTTGGGAGGAAGGAAGGTAATGTAATGATGTTGATTATTTGTGTGTAAATGTTGTGTGACATGTGTTAAAATGTATGTTGTTTTGAATGTTCTATGGTTTGTTTCTGTGGGTGAAACAGAAGGGAGGCATGGCAGAAGCTTGATGTCTCTCTCCTTTTCTTTCTCTTCCCTTTGCATCTCAAGTTTCAAGAGACATAGAAAGATTGTCCAGTCTGAGGCCGGTCAAGAAGTGGAGTGGTCACATATTGGCGGCAGCGGTGGGATCTTTAAGAGAGGGTCCACCCTGTCCAGCCGGTTGATTTGAACGTAGCTTCACCGCACATGGCCTCAACGCTGGTGATCCCTGCTTGCTTATTTATTTACATCATTTATATTCCACCCTTCCACCCTTCTCACCCCGCAGGGGACTCAGGGTGGATCACAATGCACATATACAGGCAATGCCATAGACATGCAACATATATAGGCAGACAATGAGCTACACAATTGGTTGAGAGCTCACCCTGACCCGGCCAGGTCTTGAACTCATGACCTTCTGGTCAGTAGAGATCTTATGCAGTTGACTCCCAGCCAGCTGCACAACATTCCTGGTGCCTTAAGGCCATCAAGTCCAACTCCTTTCACCAGGGCAAGAAAACATAATCAAAGCCCTCCTGACAAAGAGTCATCCAGACATAGAGATAGATAGACAGATAGACAGATAGATATGATTCACAGACACACACACATATCTGTCTGTATCTGACATAGTATCATAGATTTGAAAGGGACCTCTAAAGAAGGACAATTATATGTTGCATGTTCCAGAGTAAGCAACCCAGATGATCTCTACATCAAAACTGACAAAGAAACAATCAGAAATACTGTTTACCCACAAGCATCAAGAAATTACATATATCAGAAACCAACACTTTCTCATTACTTTATTTTCCAGATCCCCAGACTAGGCCACAAGAACACGTGGCATGGGCAGCTATTATATTATATTATATTATATTATATTATATTATATTATATTATATTATATTATATTATATTATATTATATTATATTATATTATATTATATTATATTATATTATATTATATTATATTAAAGTCTGTGCTATACTATATATTATTTTATTTTATATTAGTTTTATGTATTGATCAAGCTTGTTTCATTTATATGCAAAAATGATAGATTATTATTATTATTTTATTTATTTGCTTTGCTTCTATACCACCCCTCTCAGCCCAAAGGCGACTCGAGGCGGTGATAGCATAGTATCGAGACGGAATAGCATAGTATCACTCTGGAGTTCCTAGAAAATGCCTAAAAAGTTTTTGTTCTAGGCCTCCATTGTCATTCTGTGGTCAGCTTCTGCTGGATGTTCCACCAAAAGTTGGCCATAGGATTGCACCAAAGGTCTAGAGCAGGCGCGGGCAAACTTCAGCTCTCCAGGGGTTTTGGACTTCAACTCCCACAATTCCTAACAGCCTCAGGTCCCTTCCTTTGCAGCTTAAGCGGCTGAGAGGGAAAAGGAAGGGGCCTGAGGCTGCTAGGAATTGTGGGAGTTGAAGTCCATAACACCTGGAGAGCCCAAGTTTGCCTATGCCAGTACTAGGGAGATCACATCTGTAGGAATTTTCTAGGTCCTCCAGTAGTCTTCCATGCCATTCTTTGGCCAATAGCCAAAGACATTCTTCAAAAATCCAAAGACATAAGAAAATTGAGCTCTAGATTACACTAACATCATATTATGCAATGGGTCTTGCAATACATTGCATAAGGATAGTATATTATAGCCTACCATATATTATTATCGTCGCCAGAATTCTGTTAATGGCATATAAAGGCAAAAGCAAAATTAGACCTGTGGATGTTTCTTTTTTTGGTCAATGACCATCTAGAACATCTAGAGGCATCTAGAACCTCCATCCTTATTGAACTATTGAAGCAAGCCATCCATCGAAGATCGCTGGAAGGTTCAAAAGCTTTAAGCATCCAGCTGTAGGGATGCGCCTGTATGCTGATAGACCAGGGCTGTCCAACTGGCGGCCCCGGGGCCGGATCCGGCCCCGTAGCCTGTTGGACACGGCACCACCTATGCCCTCAGCCGCCATTTTTAAATTTGAAAAAAATCGAATTTTTTAAAAAAATGGCGGCCGGGGGAGGCGGGCAGGGAGGAGGAAGAGAGCTAGCTCCTCCTCCTTTTCGGTGCCCCCTCCCTACCTAGGGCGGGGGCGCGAAAAAGGGCAGAAGGCGGCGCCAACAGCAGCGCGTCACAGGCCTGGCGTGACGCGCTGCTCCTTGGCACCGCCTACTCCTCCTTTCGGTGCCCCTCCCTTCCTAGGGTGGGGGCACCGAAAAGGAGGAGTAGGCGGCGCCAAGAGCAGCGCGTCACGCCAGGCCTGTGACGCTCTGCTCTTGGCGCCGCCTACTCCTCCTTTTCGCCCCCTCCTACCTAGGGCGGGGGAGCCGCCGAAAAGGGGCAGAAGGCGGCGCCAACAGCAGCGTGTCACAGGCCTGCCGTGACGCGCTGCCCTTTGGCGCCGCCTTCTGCCGCTGGCGCCCCCCCTAGGGCGGAGGGGGGCCCGAAAAGGAGGAGTAGGCGGCGCCAAGAGCAGAGCGTCACAGGCCTGGCGTGACGCTCTGCTCTTGGCGCCGCCTCTCCTCACCGGTGCCCCCTCCGCCCTAGGAAGGGAGGGGGCACCGAAAAGGAGGAGTAGGCGGTGCCAAGGGGCAGCGCGTCACGCCAGGCCTGTGACGCGCTGTTCTTGGCGCCACCTTCTGCCCTTTTTCGGCCGTTTTAGGAGGGGGCGGGGCCTGGGGTTGGGGGCGGGGCCTGGGGGCGGGGCCTGGGGGCGGGGCCTGGGCGGCCCCCTAGGTCATCAGTGACCGCTTATCCGGCCCTGGACCCCGTAGAAGTTGGACAGCACTGTGATAGACCATCATCTGTCTTCCATCCATCTATCAGAGGTTCCTAGGCATGTAAAGATTGAGGATTCACCAAAGGATAGGAGGAAAGGTCACTATTATTCCCGCCTTAAGCATGTTTGTGAAGGATCCCTTTAGTATTGGAACAGTCAACAGAGTTTTTTCATTATTTGGAGGAAAGGAAAAATTGCCACAACAGTGAGATCCCTGACAATGAGAATATAGCTGGTAAGTGACATAAGTTGCCCAAATTTCAGAAACAGCCTGATAAAATGTCTGAGGCACAGCAGTTACGAAATTTGTCCCAATCTTCCTTCTGTGCGAGTAGGTTAGAAGAATACGGGAAGTCAGGGCATTAGAAGGGTAATGAGCACCTAGCAGTGTGACAGATTTCTTTCCCTGTATGTGACTGAAAAGCAAGAGGAAATGGAAAGACATACAGTATAAGTGAGCACAATTTGGGAAATGGTAAAATGTGTTCACTGCTGGCTATTTTTGTATTTGTTGGTGCAGGGGAGATTTTGTGAGCACTTTTGTGTAAGTTATTTCAAATCTATCCATCTATCTAATCTCTTTATTCATCAGTCCAACCAACCATTCCTTCCTCCCAAGTTTTCAACATTTCTTTTGCATTCCTACACAACCAAGTTACAAAACTTGAATTTTTAAGGAAGAAGACGGTCACTCAATGAAAAGCAAATGCATTTTGTTTTCTTATATACCAATCTGTGCCAAATTCTGAGGCATTTTTGGAAAACCACTGGTCACATGACCTTTTGGAAAATGGCATTCATAACCTTTTTGGAAAACCAGGAATCTTTTGGAAAGGCATTACCTTGTTAGAAATTGTAACCTTTAAAAGTATGATCTTCCTGAGAAGAGTTAAAAATTGCTTGTGTCAACCTTATGAACGCCCCTTATAAACCTCCTAGGACTTTAAGATCATCTGGAAAGGCCCTGCTCTCGATGCCACCTTCGTCTCAAGTACGAGAGACAGGGCCTTCTCAGTGGTGGCCTCTCGGCTATGGAATGCCCTCCCTAGGGATATTAGATCGGCCTCCTCTCTTTTAATATTTCGGAAGAAAGATAAGTCTTGGCTTTTTGAGCAAGCGTTTGCAAATACAGCGTAACAAACATAGGAAAATGGACTTACTGGACAAATGAAATTGGACAATGGTTTTAACAAGGAGATTTATGTTTTTATTGATTTTATCATGTTTTTATATTATCTTAATTGTTTTAATTGTATTCTTATGCTTTGATGTCTGACTGTAAAATGCCCTGAGTCGCCTACGGGCTGAGAGGGGCGATATATAAATATAGCAAATAAATAATAAATAAATAAACCTTCTCTTTAGTGGTAAATATCCTCTATTTATTTATTTATTTATTTACTTTATTTATATTCCGCTCTACTCACCCTGAAGGGGACTCAGAGAGGATTACAGATACACATACTTAGCAGACAATTCCTGCCGTTTTCCACATACACACATATAGACGAACAGAGGCAAACTCTGGCCACCAGGGGGAGCTGACGAACTCCTCATCTCTCAGCGTCCCTTGTTGTTCCTTCTGCATTCCTCAGCGTTCCTGGAGTTCTTTAATGGCCTCATAATTCAGTCAAAATTTGCCTCCCCACTTAATGTGGTACCTTTATCCCCTACATGATAGATGCAACTGTCTTTCGGGCTGCAAAGGTTGACAGCAGGCTTCACTTAAAGGGCAAGCACCCACCTCGACCCGGGCAGGCCTTGAACTCATGACCTACTGGTCAGAGAGATCTTATGCAGCTGACACTTAGCCAGCTGCGCCACATTCCCGGTGCATTTGTATTAGTATTTGTTCAAGGCAATTAGTTTTCTCAGCTGTTAAACTGATATACCTAGATATCTCTTTGAACTGTTAGGGACAAAGATATGCCAATACACAAAAACATATATATAGCAGAGTTTCAGAAGTGTTCTTTCAGTTGCCCCAAAATATCTACTCTCCCATAAAATGCATTTGTTTTTAAATCATGCTCTCAAGAGACCAAAATAAAGTAGGCGTCTTTACAATAACATAGTTGGTTTATTCACAAACTTCATGCATTCAGCATACAGGTACTTTGCTTATCAATTTTAAGTAGTTTCTAGTGTAGGAGGCTTGTATTTCCAACAGGTATCTCTCTTTTTCATTCAACCACATCTGCATCCGCTGGGTTATTTTGGCTCCAGGCAGCTAGAAACTCAATCTTCAGCCCGTTCCCTAAAGGAGTTTTTTTGTTGTTGTTTCCCTTGCATGCAGGCCTTCTAAACCTGGAGAGATTGCTCCGTCAGTTCCTTATCTCTAAGGAAACCCTCTCAGTCCGGATGTTGGATGACAGCCGAGACCCGACACCGTTGTTAAAGGAGATCAGGGATGATAAGACGGCCACCATTATCGTCCATGCCAATGCTTCAATGTCCCACATCATCCTCAATAAGGTAAGTGGTGGGTGACTTTCATCACCTGAGTCTATCAAGTTTGAGATAGGGTATCTAGAAGGAGAAGGAGAAAACAACTTTAATTATATTCCGCCCTATCTCCCCGGTGGGACTCTGGGCGGATTCCAACAAACAAAAAAGCAAACATTCACTGCCACAATAACAATAAGTTCAAATGGAATAACCCAGAATAACCCCACATAAAAGGACAGCTAGACATGACATCGATAATTTAAATTAAAACATAATCTATTAAAAATTATAACATAAAATGTGAACATAAAACATTTGAATTAATTTACAATAGTCAACGAAGGTTCGAAAATGTGTGCATTGATTGTGTGGCCAATGTTGTTAAATGGGCTGATGTACAAAGCACAAATCCATTGATAATTTCCAATCAGAAGTCTGGTAGTGGCCTATCTTCATCTAATCCTCCGCTCCATATGCTAGTGAGCAAAAGTAGGTTTTCAGTTGTTTTTTTGAAGGAAAGGAGGGAGTGGGGAGTGTTATTTCTTTAGGGAGGGAGTTCCAGAGGTGGGGGGCAATCACGGAGACGGCCTTCTCTCTCTCGTTCCCACAAGCTGTACCTAAGGTGGGGGTGGGACCGAGAGCAGAGCATCCTTTGATGACCACAAAGTTTGAGTTGGTCTGTAATGGGAGATGTGGTTAGTCAAATAGCCTGGACCCAAGCAATTTAGGGCTCTTTGTATTTAGTCTGGAAGCAGACCGGCAGTTAGTGGAGCTGCCGCAACATGGGAATGGATCTCTCCTTGTACAGAGCTCCAGTTAGTAATCAGGCTGCTGATCTCTGAACCAGTTGAAACTTCCAAACTATCTTCAAAGGCAGCCCCACGTAGAGAGCGTTGCGGTAGTCGAGGCGGGATGTGACCAAAGCATGGACTACCATGGCCAGATCTGCCATCACCAATTGAAGCTGAGTGGCAAATAATTTAAGAACAAAGCGTATCTTCTTGCAATTTACAATGAACTTAGAGATATCATGAGCACAAGACATGGTCAGTGGCTAGGTGACCTAAATTTAAGAACGAGTGAAATGAAACACAACTTCTTGCAGTGTTCATTTCTCATCTTTTGATATTGTGTGATTTAATTATGGCATTGAATGTTTGCCTTTTTATGTGTATGTAAACTGCTCTGAGTCCCTTTGGGAAGAGAAGGTGGTCTAGAAATAAAGTTATTTTATTATTTCTGAACTGATAATATCACAGTGACTAGATTGGGTCAATGGCTAGGCTACCTACTTCAATACATATTCCAAATAGCTATTAGATGTGTTGCCTTTGGTATCCACAATTTCTCGGAAGAAGCAGGAAAGAAAGTCCCATCAGCCCTAGCCAATAGAGTTGTATTTATTTATTTATTTATTTTATATTCTGCTCTTCTCACCCCAAAGCGGACTCAGAGCGGATTACAATACACATAGTAGCAGACAATTCCTGCTGTTTTTTACATACACAACATATAAATGAACAGAGGCAAACTCTGGCCACCAGGGGGAGCTGCAGCACTCCTCATCTCTCAACGTCCCTTGTTGTTCCTTCCGCATTCCTCAGAGTTCCTGGAGTTCTTTTAATGGCCTCATAATTCAGTCAAAATTTGCCTCCCCACTTGATGTGGTACCTCAATCTCATACTTGACAGATGCAACTGTCTTTCGGGCTACAAAGGACAACAGCAGGCTACACTTAAGGTCGAGCACCCACCTCGACCCGGGCAGGCCTCGAACTCATGACCTACTTGGTCAGAGAGATCTTATTCAGCTGACTCTTAGCCAGCTGAGCCACATCCCCACTATGAAGGATGATGGAAACTTTTCCCATTGCTGATCAAAAGAGACAATTTGTACACACTTCCATGACATCCTATCTAGAGAAATAATTCTGCTCTCAGTTGTTGGGACCTATTTCTTTGTTAGAATGGATTTTACCAAAATGGTGCTTGAGTTTTCTTGTTCTAAGTTTGTAGCCAATGTTTGTGTTTTCCCTTCCCCCTCCCCCCTTTCTTTTAAAAATTGATCATTCTCCCTTCCCACTCCTACTCCTTTCCCTAAGGTTTGCTATGTGAGTTGGAACAATGCACCCCCTTTGGCTCTAAAATTTTGGCAATGCTCCCAATCACTCCATTAGACAAGGAAACAATATTAACAATTTATAAACAGCCGCTTCGATCCGCAGCCTCATCAACACACACTGGTGAGCACAGACGCGCAGTTTAGCAAGCGTATGATTGTTTTCTGGTGGCAGTTGGTTCGTATACACTGAGCTTGAAGGGACCAAACTCTTTAAACTGCATAATGTGTTTGTGTTCAGAGTCCAGAAACATTGCAGAAGAACTGTCAGGGTACCGAGGGATTGAATCCAAAACAGAGTGCCCTGTCTGTAACTGATTATGGTAAAACCTCAGGCTCCAAGGGTGTAAGAGAACTAAAACAGATCTTAAAATATCTGGGAGTATTGAAAAAAAGTTTTACAATGCTTTGAAAGGACCATAATGTAGACAGCAAACCATATTGTCTGATGAAGGTGTTCTCCAGATGGGTTGCCACCACAGAAAAGTTCCTCTCTATCTTCTCTGAGGAAAGTGTCCTCCAGATGGGTTGCCACCACTGAAATATTTCTATCTAATGTCTCCGAGGAAGGTGTTCTCCAGATGGGTTGCCACAACGGAAAGGTTTCTATCTAATGTCTCCGAGGAAGGTGTTCTCCAGATGTGTTGCCATGACTGAAAGGTTCCTCTCTAATGTCTCTGAGGAAGGTGTTCTCCAGATGAGTTGCCACGACTGAAAGGTTCCTCTCTAATGTCTCTGAGGAAGGTGTTCTCCAGATGGGTTGCCACCACTGAAAGGTTCCTCTCCAACTTCTCTGAGGGTTCTCCAGATGGGTTGCCACCACTGAAAGGTTCCTCTCCAACTTCTCTGAGGGTTCTCCAGATTGGTTGCCACCACTGAAAGGTTCCTCTCCAACTTCTCTGAGGGTTCTCCAGATGGGTTGCCACCACTGAAAGGTTCCTCTCCAACTTCTCTGAGGGTTCTCCAGATGGGTTGCCACCACTGAAAGGTTCCTCTCCAACTTCTCTGAGGGTTCTCCAGATGGGTTGCCACCACTGAAAGGTTCCTCTCCAACTTCTCTGAGTGTTCTCCAGATGGGTTGCCACCACTGAAAGGTTCCTCTCCAACTTCTCTGAGGGTTCTCCAGATGGGTTGCCACCACTGAAAGGTTCCTCTCCAACTTCTCTGAGGGTTCTCCAGATGGGTTGCCACCACTGAAAGGCTCCTCTCCAACTTCTCTGAGGGTTCTCCAGATGGGTTGCCACCACTGAAAGGTTCATCTCCAACTTCTCTGAGGAAGATGTTCTCCAGATGGGTTGCCACCACTGAAAGGTTCCTCTCCAACTTCTCTGAGGAAGATGTTCTATAGATGGGTTGCCACCACTGAAAGGCTCCTCTCCAACTTCTCTGAGGAAGATGTTCTCTAGATGGGTTGCCACCACTGAAAGGTTCCTCTCCAACTTCTCTGAGGAAGGTGTTCACTAGATGGGTTGCCACCACTGAAAGGTTCATCTCCAACTTCTCTGAGGAAGATGTTCTCCAGATGGGTTGCCACCACTGAAAGGTTCCTCTCCAACTTCTCTGAGGAAGATGTTCTCTAGATGGGTTGCCACCACTGAAAGGCTCCTCTCCAACTTCTCTGAGGAAGGTGTTCTCTAGATGGGTTGCCACCACTGAAAGGTTCCTCTCCAACTTCTCTGAGGAAGGTGTTCACTAGATGGGTTGCCACCACTGAAAGGTTCCTCTCTAATGTCTCTGAGGAAGGTGTTCTCCAGATGAGTTCCCATCACTGAAAAATCTCTGGATCTGGAACACTGGTTCTCAACCTGTGTGTCCCCAGGTGTTTTGGTCTAAACTCCCAGAAATTTCAGCCAGTTTTCCAGCTGTTAGGATTTCTGGGAGTTGAAGGCCAAATCATCTGGGGACCCACCAGTTTATTTATTGTTTCGATTTCTTCAGTTGAGAACTACTGGTCTAGAAAATGTGTTTTCCTCATTTAGGGAGAACACTTGGAGATGGGGCTTGGATGATGACCTTATAGCCTGTGTAACTTGCAATCCATCATGAAAGCAACACCGGTTTTGAACATGGCAACCTCTCCTATGGCTCATTTGAGGTTCTTTTTCTTTGATCCTTTTGGTCTTGTTGAGATTAAAATCCGCACGTTCCTATAAAGTACAGAAGATAGGATGTGCTTTTTCTGAAACATTACACCAAGTATGGGTTGAACATTTCTCAGCTGGAAATCTGAAACACACCAAAACTGGAAACTTTTACTGGCAGGCTCCTGTATTTACCTTCGAGGCAACAGCCACAGTTCTCCTGTGTATTCATTCCCTAGACAGAAACAGCAGATGGTGGACTCCCAGGAGAAAGGAGAGAAGCTGGAGGAAAATGAAAGATCTGTGAAATAACAGAAGGTGTGCATTTTCCCCAAGCACTAGGCTTGGATTCCCACCTCAGTCTCTCTTCCAGACCTACGAAGCTTAATGAGCTTCAATGAGAATTGCTACCTAAGATGTTCTGATCCAAATAGCCATTTACCTTAATGAGAACATACAAATAATCCACGCAACAATGCCTAAGTCTATATGAAATGTGTTATGCTGGTATCTCATCTCCAGGATATTCCATTATGTCCATATTGCAAATGTATGCATTGAAAAATCTGAAAAAATCCAGAGTCCAAAGCACTGGTCTCAAGTATTTTGCATAAGGATATTTGACCCATATACATACATACAGCTGTCTCTGTCTCACCTTCCCCCCCCGCCAACCTTCACTCCCTCTTTCTCTTCTTTCTCTCCTTCCTTCCCTCCCTCTTTCCTCTCTCCCTCCCTTCCCTTTTTCTTTCTTTCTCTATCTTCCTTCTTTTTCTTCCCTTCCACCCCTCCCCCCACCTTTTCTTTCCCTTCCCTTTTCTCCCCATTTTTCCTTCTCTACCTATTCTTGAAATGCAACTCCCAGCAGTCCTCCTAATCCATCTACCTACCTACTTATCTGTCTCTATATAATCTATCTATCTGGAGGATTGCTGGGAGTTGCAGTCCTGAAATAGGAAATTGGACATATGCATGGATTGGGATGTTCTCAAAGAAATCCAAGGAGAAGAAAGCTTGCAGCTTGGAAGCAGTGCATTTGGATCCTCCTTCTCTCCTAAAAGGCCTGGTCTAGGGGATGCTGGAAGCTGTTGTCCGAAAGAGAATGTGGATATGCTGTTGTGTGTTTTGTTTGTCAGGGGGAGTCATTTTTGCATATGCGCTGTAGCATCTTTTTGCTCTTTTTTGGCTTTTTAAGCTGTGTTTTCAATGTTTTTATGAGTGATGGTCACTCATTGGCCTGATAGATGTATTGTGTCCAAATTTGGTGTCAATTCCTCCAGTGGTTTTTGAGTTATGTAAATCCCACAAACGAACATTACATTTTTATTTATATACTAGCCGTCCCCTGCCAGGCGTTGCTGTGGCCCAGTCTAGTGATCTGGAAAATAAAGTAATGAGAAAGTGTTGGTTTTTAATCTATGTAATTTCTGGATGCTTGTGGGTAAACAATATTTCTTGTTTCTTAGTAAGTGTTGATGTGGAGATTGTCTGGTTTGCCTACTCTGGAACATGCAACATATAATTGTCCCTATTTAGGGGTCTCTTTCAAATCTATGATACTATATCTCTCTGTATGTGAATCATATATATCTATCTATATTTATGGCTGGATGGCTCTTTCTCAGGAGGGCTTTGATTACGTTTTCTTGCCCTGGTGAAGGGAGTTGGACTGGATGACCTTAAGTATTTTCTGTTAGTCATGGGGGTTCTGCGTGGAAAGTTTGCCCCTATTCTGTCATTGGTGGGGGTCAGAATGCTCTTTGATTGTAGGTGAACTATAAATCCCAATAACTACCACTCCCAAAGGTCAGGGTCTATTTCCCCAAAACTCCATCTATGTTCATATTTGGGCATATGGAATATGCGTGCCAAGTTTGTTCCAGATCCATCATTGTTTGGGTTCACAGTGCTCTCTGGATGTAGGTGAACTAGAAGTCCCAAACTCAAGGTCAATGCCCACCAAACCCTTCTAGTGTTTTCTGTTGATCATGGGAGTGCTGGGTGCCACGTTTGGTTCAATTCTATCATTGGTGGAGTTCAGAATTATCTTTGATTGTAGGTGAACTATAAATCCCAGGAACTACAACTCCCAAGTGACAAAATCTTTTTTTTAGTGGTGGTCACTCCTTGGGTTAGTAGGTGTCTTGTGGCCAAATTTGGCGACAATTCGTCCAGTGCTTTTTGAGTTATGTTAATCCCACAAACAAACCTTGCATTTTTATTTATACAGATATAGATTTATGATGTAAATGTACATAGATATGAGTAATTGTATGAGGCCATAAGGATACATTCTTCCCCAGGAGACCACCACTATACTTGATCCCATAAGAAATATCAGATATTTTCCCCTCAGGCATTGCCTAGAACAGTGTTTCCCAACCGCTGTGATGCGGCACAGTAGTGTGCCGTGATGGACCTCCTGCTGTGCTGCGAGAAAAGCTCTTTGCCCCCCTTCCTTCCCCCCTCCTACTGCTGAACTCCTGCTGCTTGGGGGAGGAGGAGGAAGGCCCGGGCGGCAGTGAAGAAAAAGAAGAAGGGGCCGGGGCGCCACCTCCTTCGCCAGTTCTCTAGCCAGCCTCCAATCCGCCATGACTCCTGCCCTTCGCTTGCTGAAGCCGCGCGGAGGAGGAGCCCCTCCCACTGAAGCCTGTCCACTGCTCATGCTGCTCCTCCTTCAGCGAGCGAGGGGCAGGAGTCATGGCGGAGAATGGCGCCGGGGATGTGGGCCATGACCCCTGCCACTCGCTCGCACTGCCCCCTCAAGGCTGGAGAAGCTGTGGGAGAGCTGAAGCCGGGGGAGGGTCGGGGCATGACGCGGCCTGGCTCCGCCCCCTCCCCCCGTCTTCAGCTCTCCCACAGTTTCTCCAGCCTTGAGGGGACAGTGCCAAGCCAGCATTGTGCTGGCTCTGCCACCGCTGGCTTGGCACTGCCCCCTCAAGGCTGGAGAAGCCGTGGGAGAGCTGAAGCCGGGAGGAGGGGGCAGGGCATGGCATGGCCTGGCTCCTCCCCCTCCCCTGGCTTCGGCACTCCCAGCAGCTGCTCCCAACAGGCCACCATCCCCCAGCTGTTCTTTACTGTGTTAGAGTGTCATTTTGTGTCATTTTGGTTGGTGGTGTGCCCCCAGATTTTTTAATGTTAAAAGTGTGCCGCGGCTCAAAAAAGGTTGGGAAACACTGGCATAGAAGACAGAGAGGCATTTTCACCATGGTTTTTCCCCCCAATCTTTCTGGGCACTTAGAGTGCATTTAGTGTAGCTTTGAGGTTCAAAATGGAAAACAAAATTGCAAAAAAAGTGTTTTTATTCCTTAGGAGAAGACCAAGAGTAATCCAATGTAATAGGAATGCGTTCCAGAATCTCTACAAGTCCTTTGGAGGTATTATGGAGCAATAAATGTGGGGGGAAATGTGTGTGTGTGTGTGTGTGTGTGTGTGAATTACTTTTTGGGTCCTTTGGCACTTCAAGAATAGTTTCAAGGTTGTCCCTTTCCCACCCCAGGTTTACAGGACGCATCCTTCCCCACGTGATGTTTGGTTGACGTGGAAGCTTTAGCATCAACCTGCTAATGCATGTGTGCAAGGCCTGCCGTCACAGAAATAATGCCACCGACAGAACGTTCCTATCAGCCCCAGGCACAAATTCCTTTTCAATAAAGTCAGTGTGCAGACTGAGCTGTCAGTTTAGGGAGTAATGAATCATTTCCCTTGTGTGAAGACTGAAGCACTGGCTCAGCCGCAATCGAGCCATCCGCACAAAATGAATGGCGTTGGAATGCGCCTGTGATGATGATCCTAGACCACACTGGAAAACAACTTTTTCAAGGCTATCTCAAATGGTAGGCAAAAATGTTTAAGCCAGAATCAGTTTGGGTTTACAACAGAAGCTAAATCAATCATGTAGATTAATTCCTTTCTAGATAATTGACTGTTAATACTTAACACAATGGGCATCTGGTCGGTCCACCAGGCCAGTAGTGGTGCAACTTGTCTCACGATTGCTAGCCACAATCCTGAATCCAGGTCAAGAATCAATGGGCCAGCACTTGGGGCCATTTCACACTACACCGGGCTGTGGCACAGGTAGGTAATAACCAGCTGCATTAAATCACTACTGACCAAGAGGTCATGAGTTCAAAGCCAGCCTGGGTCGGAGTAGGTTTACATAGCCGTAATCCTTCTCTGTTGTTGTACTGAGACATTGAATGTTTGCCTTTTTTTGTTTATTGGAATCTGCCCTGAATCCTCTTGGATAGATAGGGTGGAATATAAAGGTATTATTACTACTACTACTCTGCCAAAGAGTTCCTCATCAAGCTGCAGCTCCCAGGGTTCCACAGCATTGAGCCATGGTGGTTTAAGTGCTGTCAAACAGCATTCATTCTACAGTGTAGATCAGGAGTGCCCACACTTTTTCAGCATGCGAACTACTTATAATAAAACCAAGTCAGAAAGGTCTACCTACCTCCTCTAGGCTGGAGAGGGGAGGGGTGGGGGCAGGGCTTGGCACGGCCTGGCTCCACCCCCCTCTGGCTTCAGCTCTACCAGCAGCTTCTCCAGGCTTGAGGATGGCAGTGCCAAGCCAGCCTTGTGCTAGCTATGCCACCACTGGCTTGGCATTGCCATCCTCTCGACCGGTCGATCACAATCAACTTCCTGGGCAGCCCTGGTGTAGATGCACCCTTGGACTCCTGAGCAGGAATTTAGTCCAAATTTAGTAAGTTTTCCAAGGTTTTCTCTAAGGAAGGGGGTGCCTCCCAACGGAACGTGAACTTACTCTGGATAAGCCAACTTATCAAGGGCTTGAGCTTGTACAATAAACTATTTGACAATGATGGTGATTTTCTTTTTCATGTCAGGAGTTACTTGAGAAACTGCAAGTTACTTCTGGTGTGAGACAATTGGCCGTCTGCAAGGACGTTGCCTAGGGGACGCCCAGCTGTTTTACCATCCTGTGGAAGGCTTTGTTCATGTCCCTCATGAGAAGCTGGAGCTGAAAGAAAGAAGCTCACCCTGCACCCCAGATTCAAACCACCGACCTTTTGGTCAGCAGTCTTGCTGTCAAAAGGTTTTAACCCATTGCGCCACCGGGGGCTCCTGATGATGGTGATGGTAGTCTAACTAAGCTGTTGGGGCTGTTGTTTGTGACTGCATTGTACAGGAATTGTCCTTCCCTCCATCTCACAGAAGCGTTGCAAGAATGCAACTGTCTCCTCTTTGATACTGAAGGGGAAAGTTCTCCCAGAAAGCTCAATGCCTTGCAATGACCTCTTCTGTGATGTAGATTAATGATTGCATTCTCCGCAGAGCATGGAGATGAAGAGTGCAGTTTGGGGAATATTTTAAAAAAGGAGAAGGAGATGTATCCATATTTAGAAACTCCCCGCTGCCCTGGCTCATACAGTTCAGCAGTGGCAGGATTTTGTATTCATGCAAAGCCGTTCCCGTGATTAGTCCTTGCAGGTAGAGATGTGTTTGTCTTCCGTCCGCAGACTAAGGTCAAAAACAAGTTGCTAATAGAGTCCGCCCGATTCTCAGAGAGATCAAAGAGATCCGTTGCGACTTAATGCATCTCATCAGCTCAGCACTGTATCATTTTAATTGTATGTGTGCCAAGCGGCTACGGTGTGTGTGTGTGTATGTGTGTGTATAGAAGCTCAAACCAAAAGACAACTTTTCTTTTTGACCTTCAGCGTTGGATAACAAAAAAAATCAACCGAATTCAACCTGTTGTGTTTTATAAGGGAAAGCAATGCCAAGATATGGCCTTTCTCTCCCTCTGTGCTGAGTTAATAAAGGATTTGAATGAATTCTCTCAGTACAGAGGGCTATCCCTCCAGTCCGTTGCCATAGAAATCTTGCACAGCTCCAGAGTTGGCCGCTTCCTTTGGACACCCTCTTCTTGCTGGCTTCCTTTCTCTGGGGTATTCTCCCGCCGTGACTGACATAAAGATGTCAAGGATTGAAAAGGCTGCCTTAAAAAAATAATAATGTTTTCTTAAGCACAGCGTTTTGAATACAGCTTAATGTGACCCATTTAAATAGAGCATGCACACTCACCCATACATGGCATTGTGCCTTATCTGTTCTTTACCTTTCAAAGCTCATCAGTTCTGGCATTTTTACAGAACTTTCTCGGGGAGGGCAAACTTGGCGAGGACGGAGCATGATGATCATAAAAGAGTTGCTTGTATGTTCCAGGGTTTGCAGGTTTGCAGAATGTAAAGCGAGTGCTCGATGGCTTTGGCCAGTGTTTAAGCCAGAACCAAATATCAGTCATGGGAGCTGTGAAGCTATTCTAAACAGGAGGCAGGAGGCATCCCATAAGCAACCGCTGAGTACCTTATTCTTCTTTATCAGAGTTTTGTTTCTTGGGAAGGTTTGAAGCATACCATAAAGCAGTGTTTCCCAACCAGTGTGCTGTGGCACACTAGTGTGCCATGAGCGATCATCAGGTGTGCTGTGGGAAATTGGAATCTCCAATACCCTTTCTTCCCCCTCCTGCTGAACACTTTTTCTTCTCCACTTGGGCTCCCTTCTTCCCAGCCTCGCTCTGCTCGCTTTGCTCTGGGGCGAGTCTGCGCAGTAGCGCCCGCACGGGTCACGTCTTCCTCCCTCCCCCCTCCCCTCCTGAATACGCTCACGCTGCCCCCTCAGATCAAAATGGTGGCAGAAGCAGCAGTATAGAAGAAAAAGTAAGTGTTTGGCAGGAGGGGGAAGAAAGGGCGCGAAGGGGGAGGAAGAGGTCTCTGTCGAAAGCTGGCATGGGCAAACTTGGACCTTCCAGGTGTTTTGGATTCCAACTCCCAACATTCCTAGCAGCCTCAGGCTCTTTTCCTTTCCCCCGCTCAGCCACTTAAGCAGGAAAGAGCCTCAGGCTGTTAGGAATGGTGGGAGTCGAAGTCCAAAGCACCCAGAGGGCCGAAGTTTTCTCATGCCTGTTTTAGGGACCTTAAAGTGGTGAGCCTCCTTCCAACATTGTGATTCTGGATAGAAAACAAACAACAACATAACATAACATTGTTTGAGTCCACAGTGCTCTCTGGGTGTAGGTGAACTACAACTTCCAAACTCAAGGTCAATTCCCAAGCAAACCCTTTCAGTACTTTCTGTTGGTAATGAGAGTTCAACATGCCAAGTTTGGTTCAATTCCATTGTTGCAAGAGTTCAGGATGCTCTTTGATTGTGTGTTAACTATAAATCCCAGAAACTGTAACTCCCAAATGTCAAGGTCTATTTTCCCCAAACTCCATCTGTGTTCACATTTGGGCATATTGAGTATTCATGCCAAGTTTGGTCCTGATCCAAAATTGTTTGAGTTCACAGTGCTCTCTGGATATAGGTGAACTACAACTCCAAAACCCAAGGTCAATGCCCAGCAAACTCTTATAATATTTTGTCTTGGTTATGGGAGTTCTGTGTGGGAAGTTTGTGTCTTTCTGCCATTCCTGCCAGGATATCTATGTTGTGTTCATCGAAACAGGCCCAGGTTTCACACTGAGTGTATAAATACATTTAAAAACATATTAACTATATGTATTACTGTGTTAGAGTGTCATTTTGTGTCATTTTGGTTGGTGGTGTGCCCCAAGATTTTGTAAATGTAAAAAATGTGCCGCTGCTTAAAAAAAGGTTGGGAAACACTGCCATAAGGCACATGCTTGTGACTCATAAGCTGGATCTGGGTAAAGGTAAAGGTTTTCCCCTGACATTAAGTCCAGTTGTTTCTGATTCTGGGGTTGGTGCATATCTCCATTTCTAAGCCAAAGAGCCAGCATTGTCTGTAGACACCCACAAGGTCATTTATTTATTTATTGTTCATTTTTATATACCGCTCCTCCCTGCAGGCACGGGGCGGTTTACGTAAAACGACAGATTAAAATACAGATAAAACACTTCGTTGTATAAAACACAAGGACATGGTCAGAGTTGTCTGGAGGTACTTAGATTGAAGGCCTGCTTAAAAAGGGTCGTCTTGCAGGCCCTCCAGAAGGGGGTTAACTCCGTCATAGCCCGAATGTCGTCTGGTAACGCATTCCATAGCGTTGGTGCCACCACGGAGAAGGCTCGTTGTCTTGTCACTGAGAAGCGACAGGAACGAACTGATGGAATCATCAGAAAGTTTTGTTCTTCTGAGCGCAGACATCTCGGGGGAACGTATGGGGTGAGGCAGTCCCTCAGGTACACTGGCCCTTGACCATACAAGACCTTAAAGGTCAAAACCAGCACCTTGAAAACAATCCGGTACTCTATTGGCAGCCAGTGCAATAGCTGAAGGATTGGTATGATGTGCTCTCTCGCAGGTGCTCCCACCAGCAATCGAGCGGCAGCATTTTGCACCAGTTTGAGTTTCCGAGTTGTCGACAAGGGAAGGCCAATGTAGAGGGCGTTACAGTAGTCTAACCTTGAGATGACCATTGCCTGGATCACCGTAGCGAGGTCATTCCTGGATAGGTAAGGAGCCAGTCACCTAGCCTGTCGAAGATGGAAAAATGCTGTCCTGCTAACCATGGAGATCTGAGTCTCCATCAATAGCAGTGGGTCTAATTGAACCCCCAGGCTTTTTACCAAAGATGACGGGCTTAGCCGCTCGCCATCCAGGGTAGGCAACCGGCACTCACCCATACCAGAACGGCCCAGCCATAGGATCTCCATCTTCGATGGATTCACCTTCAACCGGCTGGTGCACAGCCATCCAGTCACGGCTTCAAGGCATTGATGGAAACAATCAGGTACAGTGTCCGGCCTGCCATCCATTCTCAGCACCAGCTGGGTGTCATCAGCATACTGATGGCACTCCAGACCAAAATTGTGAACCAGTCGGGCGAGCGGACGCATGTAGATGTTAAACAATAAAGGGGAAAGGATATCTCCCTGGGGGACCCCGCAACTTAATGGGAGTCTTCCAAAGGCCATCCCTCCCCTCTCCACTCGTTGTCCCCGGTCTTGAAGAAAGGAGGCCACCCATTTAAGAGCAGTCCCCCTAACTCCCGTCGCGGCTAAATGGTGGCTCAATAATGCGTGATCTACCTTAGTCAAAAGCTGCCGTGAGATCTAACAACAACAGCAGAGCTGACCCGCCATGGTACAACTGGCAGTGAAGTTGGTCTGTAAGGGAGACAAGCACGGTCTCTGTCCCATGCCCAATACGGAAGCCGGACTGGAAGGGATCGAGTCATGTGGCCAGCATGACTGCATGGAGCACCGTTACCTTCCCACCTATTGATCCACTCACAGTTGCATGTTTTCGAACTGCTAGGCTGGCAGAAGCTGGGGCTGACATCAGAAGCTCACTCCGCTCCCCGGAATTGAACCTGCGACCTTTCGGTCAACAAGCTCAGCAGCTCAGCGCTTTAACCCACCACCGGGGGCTCCAAGCTGGATCAACACTGCCAAAAAATACAGTTTGAAGTGCATTATGTGGTCAGTGTTGGCCAATATAGTGCAGTTCAACCTGCATTATGGAGGTCTACGCCGCTCATGTTTGGTATTAGGAGTGTGCACAACATCATTTTGGTGTACCGGAGTCAGGAGATTCATCTGTTGAATCCACAAAAACGAGCCTGGCAAGGGGCAGCCAAAACCTTAACCGATATGGATTACAGCAGCCAGAACTTTTTGGATTTTGAGGAAAAGCCTATACAGTAGAGTCTCACTTATCCAACATAAATGGGCTGGCAGAACATTGGATAAGCAAAAAATTTGAATAATAAGGTGGGATTAAGCCTATTAAACATCAAATTACATTATGATTTTCCAAATTAAGCACTAAATCACCATGTTTTACAACAAATCAACAGAAAAAGCCGTTCAATAAACGGTAGCGTTATTACTGTATTTACAAATATAGCACCAAAACATCGCAATGTATTGAAGCAGCTGTGGATCTGGGTAGGAGGAAGACTGCATTGGATAATACAGAACGTTGGGTGAGCGAAGGTTGGATAAACAAGACTTTACTGTATATTTTACTCTATTGTCTGTCTTCTCATTGTATAATCGGCATTGAATGTTTGCCATACAGTATGTTTTCTGTGACCTGCCCTGAGTCCCCTTCAGGGTGAGAAGGGCAGAATATACTGTAAGTACTGTAAATAAATAAATAAATAAATAACCATAAACAGCACAGGTTTGTGCCAAGTTGCACACCCCTATTGGGAAGTGTTGATCCAGCCACAGAATCATAGTAACATGGAGTTAGAAGAGACCCCAAGGTCACGCAGAAATCACAATAAAAAGCTTCATATGGCACCAAAAGGACCATGAAAGCATGCCATTGTCTCTGAGAAAAGTAGTTGCTTTCATTGAAAAAGTTCCTGTCCAATTTAGAATCTTCATTGAGAAATGTCTTATTTGGAGACAGAGCTCAGAAGATGACCTCAAGGTCTGTGCAGTTAAGTCTGTGTAATTTGCAATCCATCGTGGAAGTAACACCAATTTTGAACATGGCAAATCTCTCCTCTGGTTCATTCTGCCAATTCAGTGCTCAAACTGTGCACAAGAAAACGTGGCCTACTTATCATGCTACCAGGATATCTTCTCAAACAGAAGGAACACGGCTCCCTTTCAGCCCTTGCAACCCCTCAGTAGGAAATAGACTTCAATACTTCTCAAACGAAGCTTCATCCTCTTTGTTCCTATGGGGTCAAAATCCATCAAGATGCAAAGAGCCCTTCTAGTTTGGTAGATGAGTGGGTCAAGCGAACCTGCCTTTCCCCACATCCTCTTGTGCAAAATCAAAATATTGTTCATGCCCTGAGCAACAGGCCTTCTAGCAATAGCATTGCATCAGTCAGGCTTCTTTACTTGTCTCTTGGTGTTGCTCTTCCCAACCCAGCTTCACTTCCGAATGCAAGGAGGTAGGAAGCTAGTTTATACCAGGTTGTACTATGAATCCCGTATAGTATACTTTGATTGACAGCAATGCCCTGAGCCTCAAGCAGAAGTCTTTCCTGGCTTTCTAACTAGAGAAGCCCATCCAGCCCATGCCAGTATGCTATGATTCCTTCTCTTGCATGCTGGCTGTGTGCCCACTCCCTGTCTGTCTCATTGCATAATGGGATGTGAGACCAAATGTGTTTTTGTAGATCAACCAGAGGCTGGTGGCTTAACTGATGATTTAGAGAGAATTGTGAACTTTCCTGTGGCACAAAGGGATGGGTTTTTGAGTCTGGGAAATTCAAGTCTGGGAAATGATGGTTCTCTCTGTGAGAAAACTGGCTCAGAAAGTGCAGAGCCTCAATGGCATTCAGGGGAGTCAGAAGTAGTATGAAGTTGCGCCTGGGCTCTTTGGCTTAGAAAAGGAACAAGGACGTGACATCTCTTCCCAGGGAACTTCTTCTTGCCTTCCCATAGAGAACTGGAACTCCCAAGAACCAAACCAGTCACTTTAGATAACTCAAATAGGCTTTATTGTTCACAAAAGGAGTTATCTTATAGAGGTACTAAACTTGCTTCTCCAAACAGGGGTAAAATAAAATATACATTAGTTCTTTAGTTGTTTGGGTCCAGGAAGCTTTCAGCCGGATGGCTTTCCAAATTCTCTCTCTCTCTCTCAATGGCTTTGAGGTGAGAACTGTCTTAGCCCCAGTCAAATGGCCTATATTGAAGGCACAGAGCCTTCCTCTGGATGCCAAATGACTAGTTGAAGGTGCTTGAGATTCCACAGCCTCATCCAAGCGTGCTGGATATGCAGAATGAATCCCAAGATGTGAAGAGTTGGTGCTAGAGAATGGCCTGACTGAGGCCTGGCTGGCAAACCCTCTAACACGTCCTCTTCTGTAGAGATCCAGGCAAAATCTAAAGAGAAAGCTAGATTTCCAAAGTCTCAAGGGGGAGGAAAAACAACCAAAAGATGATTGACAGCTCTAAATGCAACCAAAACTTAACAACAGTAAACAGACTAGCTGAAACATAATACAATAGTTTAAACCTTGCAACTTAAAGTCTTATACACAGGTGGCATGAGCCACGCCTTCACAAGTAGCAACAGTAGATAAGGAATTGAGTTAAGAGCTGAGTGATAAGGAAGGTTCTCACAAGAACCCACCTGTAGCTACAGAGATCAACAAAAGCCTTCGTTACCAATCAGAGGTAAAAATAGATTGCATCGTTCAGAGATATTACATGGGAAAGTTGTGAAGAAAATTCATGGGAAATGGTATAATTTCATGGGTTTCCATTTGACAAGAAGTTGTTACCTTAAGGTCAGTTCAGGCAATGCTGCATTAGAGTGAGAAGCTTTGCCAGAGTTCTCTTCTTCCTGGTTCAAGTCAAGCTTTGATTTTAGATTTAATATATCCTGGAAGTTTTCTATGTTCCTGTTCATGTACTACTGTTTTAAGTTTTACTAGTTATACAATCTGGATTGTGGATTTATGCGGTATCTGTGATTTCTGGCTGTTCCTGGACTTTGTCACCTCTGGAACTTTATGGGACATCTGGATTATTGTCTGGATTTCACCTATTGCCAAACCTTTTTGGATTATATATCTTTGTTTCTTATTCCTGATTTTTATATGTTCTTACAATAAACTGTTTGCTTATATTCTTGGACTTGTGTGTGATGTGGTGGTCATAGATGTTTCCAGGCTTGGAGTGCAACATCTGTTCTCCCATTTCCACTCAGGATGCCAGTCCCTTTCCCCATTGCCTCTGCACATCCAAGTAATGTTTGGTGTATATGAGGGATGTGAAGCTTCCCTTGACTCCTATATGTCACCTTTTACTTCGTATATCTTTACATAGGCTTAACAAAGTATTAAAGCTCTAAGAAACCCTGTTGATTAGTTGAAAGGATACATACTGGGACATCGGCATCCATCACAATGATACACATTGGAATGGATGTGTATGACTGCATGCACTATTATTATTATTATTAAACTTTATTTATACCCCGCCATCATCTCCCAGAAGGGACTCGGGGCGGCTTACATGAGGCCAAGCCCAACAACACAGCAGTAAAAAAACAACATAGCAAATAAAAACAATACAATCAATAGACACATATAAACAGTAACTAACTACACAAAGTTTAAAACCATAGTGGCCAGGCCAAATGTCATATAATTAAAATTATTAAAATAAATAAACACTGGACATGGACAGAGATAAGATATATCTTATCTCCTATGTGATGCACATTGGTGCACTGTGCACAATGGTGCATGGAATGAATTGATACGCAATACACACCAGTCACTTTGCCAATGTGTAGTAAGGCAATGTTTCCCAACCAGTGTGCCATGGCACACTAGTGTGCCATGAGCGATCATCAGGTGTGTCATGGGAAATTGGAACCTCCAATACCCTTTCTTCCACCTCCTGCCGAACACTTTTTCTTCTCCACTCGGGCTCCCTTCTTCTCAGCCTCGCTCTGCTTGCTTTGCCCTGCTTTGTTCACGCTGCCGCTTCTGCGGGTGGGGGGAGGGGGGAAGACATGACCCATATGGCTGCAGAGTCGCCCCACGTCTTCCTCCCTCCCTTCCACAGTGCTCTCTGGATAGAGGTGAACTACAACTCCAAAACTCAAGGTCAATGCCCACCAAACTCTTATAGTATTTTCTCTTGGTTATGGTAGTTCTGTGTGAGAAGTTTGATTCCATTTCATCATTGGTGGAGTTCAGAATGCTCTTTGATTGCGGGTGAACTATAACTCCCAGCTGTTGAGCAAGACCTTCGTGTGTGTGTTTCTGCCATTCCTGCCAGGATATCTATTTTGTGTTCATCGAAACAGGCCCAGGTCTCACACTGAGAGTATAAATACATTTAAAAACATATTAACTATCTGCATTACTGTGTTAGAGTGTCATTTTGTGTCATTTTAGTTTCTGGTGTGCCCCAGAAACTAAAATGTAAAAAATGTGCCGTGGCTCATAAAAGGTTGCAAAACACTGTAGTAAGGGAACAGCAGTCATCCACCAATTATTAACATTATGAAACTGACAAATTCTGTCCACTATTGAATTCTTGGTATAACTCGGCATCTGAAAGATTTCTTGCATCTTGTGATATGACAATGCAACAATTTCCCCTCCCGATTAAGATTTCCTTCGTTTCTACAAGATACCTGTACAAAATGAGTGCCTTTCCCTTTTGTTTAAGCAAAGCACCCACTCTTCTCAAGCCCAGAAGGAGAAGTTTGTGGATTTTTTAGAAAATGAAGACGACCTTTGCTATTTTAAAAAATCCACAGCTTTTAGAATGACTCATGCAGTTTGTGCCAAAAGACAACAATGAACTTTTTATGTCTGAATGTATTTGCTGATAATGCACAAAAGATTTTTTTTGACAAGCTGGAATTTATAGACCTATTGTTTGTAAAATTTGAGGTGGGGACATCAAACTCATGCAGTTAATTATTTTAAAATAGTAATCATTATCTGGTGATGAGAAGCATGACTTGGCTGATGTGCCTTGGGTTTTAGATGTGCCGAGTCACTTGTTTTGATGCTCCAGCTTTGTGTGAAGGTTCAGAGAGATCAGTGGTACGAGGCCAGGCATAGTTTTGCTCCATGTAATAGATGAATCCTTTCCTCTTTCTCCCCCTTGTGTCAGTATGCCTGTTCTGACACCTTGATGGAGACTGAGCTCTGCCACTCACGTTTCTGGTGTTTTATCTCAGGATGTACCACATCTCCCTTCTCAGCAGGGCTCTGCTCCTTGTTCACTCTCACCCACCTTTGCTGTGACAATTGAAAGGCCATTTCAGCTTTGATGTATGTTGCTCTGACTCGACTCTGTTTTGCAACCCTGCCAACCTCAAACAATGCATCTGCCATCACCTCTCACTTCACATCTTCCCCCATATGGTCCAGGGTTGCATGGAGGCTTCTTCCACTGACAACCGAATCGTGGCTCCCCACCTGACAAGGCGGGTCTGCAGAAATAGTCCAGGGGAATAATTTCTGGCTTTCTTTGATTTTCTGCCCTTGGAAGTGAGAGCTTCTGACTTCAAAGCAGGTTGCAAGGGAGAACAGATATACCTGCCCAATCTAAGCTGCGCAGCAGGTGCAGGCTTTTGCAGTGGATACGGCAGGTTACAATGTGTGGAGTAGAATAGAGCAGGGCTGTCCAACTGGCGGCCCCCGGGCCGTATACGGCCCCCCAGCCCCTTGCCCACGGCCCCCTACCCTCCTGCAAGATATCTGCTTTTTAAGATTAATTTTTTAAAAAATATATATATATTTTGGAATATTTTTTGGAATATTTTTTATTTATTTTTTTCGCGGCGGGGGGGGTGAGGGGCGGGGCAGGGAGGAGGAGCAGGCTCTCTTCCTTCTCCTCCTACTTCCCTCCCCCTCTCTCTCTCCCTCCCTCCTTCTTTCTCTCTTTCCCCCTTTCATTCCTTCCCCCTTCCACCACCTGAAGGAAAGAGGGAAGGAGAGAGAAAGTGCACGAGTGAGAGGGGGCGTGGCCAGAGCAAAAAAGGGGCGGGGCCGAGTTCGGAGCACGGGGGGGTGTGCTAATCCATTCCCTTTCCGGCTTCCTCCTCTTCTGAGGCTCCGTGCCAAGTTTGGTCCTGATCCATCATTATTTGAGTCCACAGTGCTCTCTGGATGGAGGAGAACTACAACTCCCAAACTCAAGGTTCAGTACTTTCTGTTGCTCTCAGGAGAGTTTAGGTTTGATTCAACATGGCTGAGGAATGCTTTGATTGTGTTTTCCCCTTATGGCAGAAGGAGATTGGACTGGATGGCCCATGGAGGTCTCCTATTCTAGGAACCCATTGTAATTATTATTATTATTATCATCAGAGGCTGAATGGTCATCTGTGAGGAATGCTTTGATTGTGTTTTCCCCTTATGGCAGAAGGAGATTGGACTGGATGGCCCTGGATGGCCCTTGGAGGTCTCCTATTCTAGGAACCCATTGTAATTAATATTATTATTATTATATTATTATTATCAGAGGCTGAATGGCCATCTGTGAGGAATGCTTTGATTGTGTTTTCCCCTTATGGCAGAAGGAGATTGGACTGGATGGCCCTTGGAGATCTCCTATTCTAGGAACCCATTGTAATTAATATTATTATTATATTATTATCAGAGGCTGAATGGCCATCTGTGAGGAATGCTTTGATTGTGTTTTCCCCTTATGGCAGAAGGAGATTGGACTGGATGGCCCTTGGAGGTCTCCTATTCTAGGAACCCACTGTAATTATTATTATTATTATTATTATTATTATATTATCAGAGGCTGAATGGCCATCTGTGAGGAATGCTTTGATTGTGTTTTCCCCTTATGGCAGAAGGAGATTGGACTGGATGGCCCTTGGAGGTCTCCTAGTCTAGGAACCCATTGTAATTATTATTATTATTATTATTATCATCATCAGAGGCTGAATGGTCATCTGTGAGGAATGCTTTGATTGTATTTTCCCCTTATGGCAGAAGGAGATTGGACTGGATGGCCCTGGATGGCCCTTGGAGGTCTCCTACTCCAGGAACCTGTTGTTGTTGTTATTATTATTATTATTATTAGCAGAGGCAGAATGAATATTATGCCTTATCATTCAGGGTTATAGGCCTGTGTGGAAGGGCCTTGGCTTCTTATTTGACTTCCTTTCCACACATCTGAATAAAATCCCATGTTATTTGCTTTAAACCAGATTATATGAGTGTGGACTCCGATAATCCAGTTCAAAGCAGGTATTCTGGGTTATATGGCTGTGTGGAAGGGCCCTGAGTCCACACTGCAATATAATCCAGTTCAAAGCAGGTTTTGTGGGGTTTCCTGCCTGGATATTCTGAGTTATATGGCTGTGTGAAGGGCCCTGAGTCCACACTGCAATATAATCCAGTTCAAAGCAGGGACTGGGACTTGAGACTGGGATTTTGGTGTTCATCTCTATCTCCAAGTCAAAGCCCCGGTGTCCTCCACAGACACCTCCAAGGCGGGGAGAGGGCGGAGCCGGGGAGGGGGCGGGGCAGGGGTGGAGCCAGGGAGGGGGCGGAGCCGGGGAGGGGGCGAAGCAGGGGGCGGAGGCAGACCCTTCGGCCCCCCAGGTCATCAGTAACTGGAATTCCAGCCACAGGTCCGGTAGAAGTTGGACAGCCCTGGAATAGAGTATTGGGAAATTGTTTCCCCCATTTCTTCCCTCTTTAGTCATCAAGATGAATTATTATTATTACTATTATTTCATACACAATAATATTAGAACACACCAAACAAGATCTGTTGTGATGCAGTGACCAAGAAGCCAAGCCCAGGGGTAAAAGGGGATAACAAAAAGTTTATTGAACAATCACTGGAGAAAGGGCGAACAAAAAAGTAGCCAACTCAGCTTTAAAACCCTCAAAAATCGGAGAGTAAAACAACCAAAACAGCCCAAAACAAACAGTAGATGTCAGTCTGCGATGTACGTAGGGAGAGTCCAGACGAGTAGTGTCAAAACCGGTCCAGGAGTCCAAAGCCAGAGAAAGCCAGATGAAAAGGAGGAGACGTTCCAAGGGTCACAGGAGGTAAACTCAGTGGAGACCAAGTCCCGCCTCTGGGACACACGGCAGATAAGAGAATCAGGAAACTGGAACAAGGTACTGGATATCAGGAACACAAGATAGTCAGAGACAAGAACCAGACATCAACTCTTTGACCGCCGCAAAGGCAGCCCCCAAAACTCATTTCTTATATAGCACTTACACATCACTGTCTTCTGAAGAGTCCCCAGCTGCTGTATTTGTCTCCACTCTTGACAATGCTGTTGTGTGCTTAAAGAGTCCCATTCTGTTTCTGAACCCCCAGAAGGCCAGAATAAATCACTATCAAAACCAAAAAACGGGTCCGAAGTAGATTCTTCGTTACACACATCCCTTACTTCCTGCACCAACATTGGATCTAACTCCGTATCACTTTCCTCTGACCCTATTTCTGCTTCCCCGGAAAAACCCTGGAAATTGTCTGAATCAGAAGGTGCTCTAAGTATTTGCCGAATTCTTTTCCTCTGTTCTAATCCTTCCACTCTAGAATCACTAGCAGCCCTTTTCCTTCCAGCTGCAGAGTCCTGATCACCCAGAGCCACACCCCAGTCCATACTATTGCTTGATGCTATTGAGCCAGCATCTTCCCCAATACTACTAGTAGTAGTAGCTGAAGGCTCAATCACAACAAGATCACTATGCTGGCTGCTGTATTAGATCACACGTCAGGCACTTCCCAAATGTCTAGGACTGAGTGATGTATTGGTGAATAATGCATGCAGATCCAAGTAGGGTGGCCTTTTGCAGCTGATAGATGGTAATTTTGTCTGCGCCAATTGTTTTTTAAGTGCAGGCCAAGATCTTTAGGCACTGTACCTAGTGCGCCTATCATCACTTGGACCACCTTTACTGGCTTGTGCCAGAATCTTTGCAATTCGATCCTGAAATCTTTGCATTATGTAAGTTTTTCCCGTTGCTTCTCATCAATTCTGCTGTCGCTTGGGATTACAACATTGACAATCCATACTTTTTTGTAACTTTTTCAGGCTTGTGATCTCACCAGGTTCTTTTTTGTCACAGGCAGATGGTATTCATGGCAAAAGTTGCAGTGGATCATCTGAGCAATGGTGTTATGCCTCTGCTTATAGTCCATCTGCACGATCTTCTTGCAGCAGCTGAGGATGTGATCCATCATTTCATCTGCTTCCTTGCAGAGTCTTCATTTGGAACCTGTCATTTACTTTTCAATTCTGGCTTAGATGACATTTGTTCTAATTGCTTGTTGTTGCTATTTTGTTGTTGTTCCTGTGTTTATTTAAACCCCACTTTTGTCTCCGCAAGGAGAGTCTTTGTAGTAGCCAGAGCATTAGCCAAGAAGCTCATTGCATAAACATGAACCAACAATCATAACCTTGCAAAGCTGCTGTGATGTTAGTATAAGAGTGAGACAGGGAATCAGAATTTTCACTTCTTAACAGCATTTGTGTGTAAATCAACACAGTTCCCCATTGATGTACAGTATTTATGGTATTTGTTGAAATATTTGTATCCTGTCCTTTATCAAGGTGGTATTATACAATGAAATCAACTTAAAATCATAAATGCTTAAATGGGTTTTTAAATTTGAAAACAGATTAAAATCATTTACAATTGTCATGAATATGACTATAAAATGTGTGGAGTCTGGATTAAATTAGTTTAGCCCCATCACAATAATAAAAGCTAGGTTTTAATTTGGTGCTGAATTGAGTCTAATTTTGGCACCAGTCAGGTCTTTTAGTATGTCTTTCCTCCAATAGATCTCAATTCTCAGGCAGGGATATATATATATGTGTGTGCACACACACTATCCCTACTATCTGAGCAATATGCACATCTATACTATCTAATATATATAGATACTATACATAGTATCTATATATACTATCTACTATATACACATAAACACACACACACTTTATTTATATTTCGCTTTATCTCCCCAGAGGGACTCAGATCAGGTTACAGTATATAGATATAACACAAACATTCAATGCCTTTACACAGTGAATAACAATACATACAATACACAGACAAAGGTAAAGGCATTCCCTTTTTATCTCCAGCATTTGGAGACAATACTCAAATCTGGCCATGGGGAGGTGCTGTCGTTCCATTTTTCCATGCTGATGAGCCTGTTGTCTGTAGACATCTTGATTGTTCTTACCTTCAAGGCCACACACGGCCTGGGGCCAGCGTATCTGAGGGACCGTCTCACCCCATATTGCCCAGTGAGATCACTTCGGTCCGAAGAGGCCAACCTGTTGGTAGTACCATCTGCAAAGTCGGCACATTTAACATCGACCCGCCGGAGGGTGTTCTCCGTTATAGCTCCCACACTATGGAACGCCCTCCCGGCCGAAGCCAGAGCCCTGAGAGATCTGCTGCCATTTAGACGGGCCTGCAAAACTTATTTGTTTAGGCAGGCCTTTGGCGATTAGGCCTCGTCTATACCCTCTGGGCTGCGATATTGCTGCTGCTTAATTGTTATATTGTATTTTGCTGTTTTTAATTGTTTTTAACTGTTCTTAAGTTTTAACCATTGGCGATGTGCCATTGGCTCTGTGAGCCGCCGCGAGCCCCTGGGAGTCGGCGGCGAAGAAGCCCCAATAAATAAATAAATAAATAAATTGTGTTTTGCTGGCTTGTCTGATTGGGGAGCCCTTTTACTTTCCTGTCAAGGTGGTACCTATTGATCTACTTGCATTGCATGCTTCCAAACTGCTAGGTTTGCAGAAGCTAGAGTTAACAGTGGGAGCTCACCCCGACTCATAGGTTCGAACTGCTAGCTCTCTGGTCAGCAGATTTCCTGCATCTAGCAGTTTAACCTGCTGCATTACCGTAGGTGAGAGAAAAAGAGAGAGGTAGTCCTTCGAGTATTGATACCCCAAGCCATTTATGGCTTTAGTTATTATTCCCAGCAGATTGAATTCAGCCTGGGGTCATATTGTGTAGCACAGCAGTTCTCGTTTGTGCCTGGAGGGCAGGGAACGGGTCCGGGGGTTCCATTAGCATTAGGGCCTGCAGCAGCGGATGTGGATTCAGAGGATGAGCTAGATGACTGGGGTGAAGCACAGGGCCCTTCGGATGGGCCTCGTTCGCCTGCAGAGAGCTTGGCATGGGATGAAATGATGTTTGGGCCTAGCATAGATTCCGATCACCAGGTGGAGATGGGAAGCAGCGAAGGGAGTTATGAACACCCGGGGGGGAGGAATTCCCAAGAGCTTGAAAGTGAAAACATGGACGAAGCCGAGTGGGAAAGTGCTAGGGAGGAAAGTTCTCAGGAAGATAGCGACACAGCTGCTGAGAGGCAAGGTCGAACTTTCGATAGGAGACGAAACATCGAGTCTAGGAGGAGGGCTTGGTCCCGGGCCCTAGACCGGCCGAGGTCCGTCAGCAGGGATTGGAGATGAAGAAGCCTAGAGCGCCGAGGACCTCGGCCGAGGGATTAAGTATAGGATCCGTGGGATCGCATCCTCAGTTCTCCGGCCACGTCTTACCTGAATAGGCGCGAAGCGGAGTGGGACCACAAGCTGTGGTCATCAAGCCTTGCCTTGTTTTGCCTTGCCTTGTTTCCTGATTCGCATCGGTTTGCGAAGCCCTGCTCTGTTCCTGATTCGCATTGGTTTGCGAAGCCTTGTTCCGTTCCTGATCCGCATTGGCTGCGGAGCCCTGCCGAGTCTTTTGCCTATTTTGCTACGTTATCTTGGACATTGATACTTTCAGCCTTTTGGATACTCTTTTCATATTGGACTATATTCTTTGGAACTGTTTTTATACTCAATAAAGTAGTTAGCCTTTAGTACGTCTCCGTGTGTGTGTTTAAGGGGCCGGAAAGTCCGTGATCGTGACATATTGGCAGCCAGTGCAATTTCTTTTAAAAGGTGTTATATGATATCTGTATGAAGAGCCAGTGAGCAATCCAGCTGCTGAATTTTGCACTAGTTGTAGATTGTGGGCAGGGGCGGCCTTTGCCATTACGCGGCCTACGCAACCGCGTAGAGCGCCACCTTGGACGCGGCGGGGTGGGGCACCATCGTGAGGCGCCGCGTCGTCGTCCGGCCTGCTGCTGCTGCGCTGCGCTGCCCTCCGCGGTTTCGCGCGCATGCGCAGTGCCTACGGAGCTCTCTTGAGGTCCGTAGGCACAGCACATGCGTGCGTAAATCTCCGCGCACATGCGCAGTGCCTACGGAGCTCTCTTGAGGTCCGTAGGCACTGCGCATGTCTTGCGCGAGATTTACTGCTGCGATGCATGCACTGTGCCTACGGACCTCAAGAGAGCTCCGTAGGCACAGCGCATGCGCTGCCAGCGTCGCCCCCCCGCGCGCATGCGCTATCCCTATGGAGCTGTCTTAAGTTCCGTAGGCACAGCGCATGCGCGCGGAGGGCGACGCGCGTGTGCGCTGTGTCTACGGAACTCAAGTGAGCTCCGTAAACACAGCGCATGCGCGCGTGGCCCTACCGCGGCATGCGCTGTGCCTACGGAGCTCTCTAGAGCTCCATAGGGACAGCGCATGCGCACGGGAGGGCGACGCAGCAGCAGCAGCACGGACGGCGTCGCCCTCCGCGTGCATACTCTGTGCCAACGGAGCTCTAGAGAGCTCCGTAGGCACAGCGCATGCGCACGGAGATAAGGCCTCTCCTAGCGCTTCCTGGTGCCCGCTGCCGGCCCCACCCACGGGGCGTTGCAGAGGGCGGGCCGCGGGAGAGCCTTCGAATTGGACAGGGCAAGGAGCGGCAGCGCGTGGGAGGAACGGAAGGAGCGCGCGCAAGGTACTAAGAAATATATTTGGGGAGGGGGCGCAAAAATAATGTTGGGGGGGCGCCGAAATAATTTTCGCCCACCATGCGAAATTACCTCAGACCGCCCCTGATTGTGGGGTGTCTTCAAGTGCAGTTCCACCTATAGTGTATTGCCGTAGTCTAATTAGGATGTTACCAGAGATATAGTCTATCCAAGAGTATGATTTTTTCACACCACAGCAAGTCCAGTGGCTTCAGAGAAGTCATGGATACCCCCGCATGATAATAACTCACCTTAAAATTCGCTTTTTGGCTCATTGCTTAGTTCTGTTTTGACCAATAAAGGGATCAGTGGTGATATGGCATGTCCAGCTACTTTCCTTTAGCTGTACATGATGCATGGATATCATTTGGAGGGATGTCTTATAAACACGCAAAGTTCCTTGCCAACACATACATTGTTCATGATTCCTCCTCTCTCCAATAGCTTGGACATGAGAAAGGGTCTTGTGTGGTTCGCATGATGAATTGAGAAGGTGGATGTAGCATCTGGAGACACATCTAGAGACCCACCGTCTCCCAATGTCAGATTTCAGCCTCTATTCTTAGCCTGTGTGTGATGAGGTGGTTATTTATATGTTGACCACATGTTTGTTTATGTATTTAGAAGAGACATTCTTTAAAAGCTACAGAGAGTGAGCCGTGGAATGTTCGCAGCAGCAAGCTGTAAGCAGAGGCTGTTGCCATGACAACAGAGGCCACTCTGGCTTTAGAATGTTCAGTTTGAATCTGACAGTTGGAGAATGTCAGTTGGGCAGCTGCTGTGAGCAGAGTTAGTTAGGAATTGACAGTTGCTGGAACTGCAAGCTGTCTGTAGGAGCTGCAGTGTGCAGTTCAGTTCTGTGTGTGTGGGTTGAGGGAAACCCAAGTGTGTGGGACAGAGTTTAGTCCCAGGGTTGAGAGTAACCCAGTATTAAGTAGTTACTTGAGAGTAACTGTGAAAGGGGAATTTAAAACCCCATTGTTATATTGTTGAAACCTTGAAGTTTATACCTCTTCAGAGATCTTTTGAAACCACCTAAGCTTTGAGCCCATTTGTGTAAAATAAACTGTTAAAAACATCTGTGGAAGTCGTTTATTCACAAAGACCCTCACATCTAGTGGTCAAGCCTTGACAAATGGTGGTAGCAAGTTAATAATAATAAACAAGGAAACCCGTGGTAACTGGTGGCAGTGGTCAGTCGTCCACAGTGAATCCAGTACAGGTTAGGAACCTGTTTACATTTAGTGGCAGGGTGGGATTGAAGGATAGCCTGCCCTGCCACAGTACTACACGGTTCACTCAGTTTGGTGCGCGAATAAACAAAGATCGACGCTAGCTTTAGGCGGCGTTAGACGATACTTCGGTTCGTTAGAATTGGTGGCAGGGGTGGGATTGTCTGCCCTGCCACGTTTTAATAAAGGTGAAAAGTAAACAATTGAATCTTTTATACTGTGTTATATCTGATAGTAGTGTCGGTTCCTTTGAGATAAAATAGGTGTTCTTGGTCTATTTTGAACTTAACTCTGGACTGTATACTTATTTTTGAACCTTCTGCGTCTTTGGCACATGAGATGTGAGTGATACCTTTGATGTATCTCTGAGAAACTGATTTCTGATCTTGCCTGCTATATCCCCAATGGAACGGAGAAGGGAATGTTCCCTCACCCCACAGATCTTGATCTATTGATCTAGGAATGTCCCAGGAGAACTTCTCTTCTTCCAAGTTTGACTTAATGAGTTGAGCCTCGCTTCCTTTGGCAACCAAGAGCAGTTTCTGGCCAGTCAACATAGCCCACTAGTCTTGTATCAGAGAAGGCAAGTCAAGAGTGTTGTAAATAAGGAATGAACAACATCTGGATAGGATTGGTGCCGATGAGAACCAAAACTCCTGGAGCAGACATGCCAATCTTCACTATTTCTTGGTTCTTTATATTCCTGGCATATTTTTGGTCTTGGCTTTCTAAAAGTCTCAATCTTTGGCTTTTGTCCACTTGAGTCACTAAAGGTTTGGTAGGACTTTTATCTATTGGCTTCCTAAACCTTGCTTTTGGATATCTCTTACCTGCATTCTTTAATGACTTTGTATGCATCTGGGCCTGTTTTATAAACCTTAATTAATGAATGGCTATTGCCACTGCCACAAGCACTTGCTGCCAATACAAACTTTAAAGCTTACTGTCAGCCAATAGATTTTGGGAGAAACACATCAACCTTGAAGAATTGGGGCACAATTTCATAGGAAGGACAGAAAACTTCCCAAAATAATGTGAGGGATTAAGGACTGTGTCCAACTAGAAAATTCAGGAGGTGAGATTGGGACCCAAAGTGGGCCAAAGTTTCCCTCAAGGTCTATGTTTGCTGGACCTCTCATCGGCCTTCGATACCATCAACCACGGTATCCTTCTGAGACGCCTTGCAGGAATGGGCCTTGGGGGTACTGCTTTTCAGTGGCTCCAGTCCTTCCTCGAGGGTCGATCCCAGAAGGTGTTGCTAGAGGACTCCTGCTTGGCCCCATGGGCATTGTACTGTGGGGTCCCGCAGGGTTCAGTACTGTGTTGTTTAACATATACATGAAGCCGTTGGGGGAGATCATCCGGAGTTTCGGGGTGTGGTGTCATTCGTACGCAGACAATGTCCAACTCTGTCATTCCTTCCTACCTGGTACTAAGGAGGCTGTTCAAGTCGTGAACCGGTGCTTAGCCGCTGTAATGGACTGGATGAGGACGAACAGATTGAAACTTAATCCAGACAAGACAGAGGTATTCCTGGTCAGTCGTAAGCCCGAACAGGGCATAGGATTACAGCCTGTGCTGGATGGGGTTACACTCCCCCTGAAGGCGCAGGTTCGCAGTCTGGGAGTGATCCTGGACTCATCGTTGAGCCTGGAATCCCAGGCTCGGCAGTAGCCAGGGGAGCTTTTGCCCAGCTAAGGCTTGTGCGCCAGCTGCACCCATACCTTGGGAAGTCGGACTTGGCCATGGTAGTCCACGCTCTGGTTACATCCCGCATAGACTACTGCAATACTCTCTATGTAGGGTTGCCTATGAAGACTGCCCAGAAGCTGCAATTAGTCCAACGCTCAGCAGCCAGATTACTAACAGGAGCGGGGTACAGGGAGCATACCACTCCCTTCTTGCGCCAGCTCCACTGGCTGCATATTAGCTTCCAAGCACAATTCGAAGTGCTGGTTTTAACCTACAAAACCCTATATGGTTCCAGTCCAAATTACCCGTCCAAACGTATTCTCCCCTATGAACCATCAAGAGTGTTAAAATCTTCGGGAGAGGCCCTGCTTTCGGTCCCACCACTTTCACAGGTGCATCTGGTGGGGATGAGAGACAGGGCCTTTTCTGTGGTGGCCCCCCGGCTATGGAACTCCCTCCCAAATGAAATTAGATCTGCCCCCTCCCTACTGGCCTTTAGGAAGCTAGCAAAAACATGACTGTGTAACGAGGCCTTCACAGAATGAGGGCGGAGATCACAAATCGACTAAGGCACAGACCACAATTGGAATACATGGACTGATTTGGACTTGATTTTACTTTGGTGAATGGCTTTTTAATGTAATTTTGATATGTATTTGGTAATTTTATTGTTGTTTTATGATGTTTAGATTTTAATGTTAGCATTGAATTATCGCTGTCTGCTGGTCTGAGTCCCTCTGCTTAGGTTGAGAAGATCGGGGCACAAATTTTTTAAATAAATAAATAAATAAGTTTCTCCATCACTGTTATCCTTCTGGGATATGGGGCTTGGGGGCACTGTTTTGCAGTGGCTCCAGTCCTTCCTGGAGGATTGTAGCCAGAAGGTGTTGTTGGGGGGCACCTGCTTGGCCCCACACCCATTGACCTGTGGGTCCCGCAGGGCTCAATACTGTCCCCCATGTTGGTCAACATCTACATGAAGCCACTGGGAGAGGTCATCCAGAGTTTTGGAGTTCAACGTCATCTGTACACAGATGACGTTCAACTTTATCATTCCTTTCCACCTGCTTCTAAAAAGGCTGTTTAGATCCTGAACTGGTGCTTGGCAGCTGTGATGGTCTAGATGAGGGTGAACAAATTGAATTTGAATCCAGACAAGACACAGGTACTCCTGGTCAGTCAAAAGGCTGAACAGGGTATCGGGTTATAGACTATGTTGGAGGGGGTTACACTCCCTCTGAAGATGCAGATTCATAGCTTGGGAGTGATCCTGGCTTCCTTATTGAGCCTGGAACTCCTTGCTACATCAAGGATAGGTTACTGCATTACGCTCTACACAGGGTTGCCTTTGAAGACTGTTCAAAACCTTCAAGTGGTCCAACGTGCGGCAACCAGATTTCTCACTGTACAGCGTACAGAGAGCGCACAAACCCCCTGTTACATCAGCTCCACTGGCTGCCAGTCTGCTACCGAGCACAATTCAAAGTGCTAGCTTTAGCCTATAAAGCCCTACGCCATTCCGGCTCAGCTTACCTGTCTGAATGTATCTCCCTCTATGATCCATCTCAGAGATTAAGAACATGTGGGGGTACTATACTCTCGGCCCCGCCTCCTTCGCAGTTGCGACTGGTAGAGACAAGAGACAGGGCCTTTTCAGTGGTGCCCTTCGGTTATGGAATTCCCTCCCCAGTGAAATTAGATCAGCCCCCTCCCTCCTGATCTTCAGGGAGAAAGTAAAAAACATGGTTATGTGATCAAGAAACAGTGAACAGACCAATGGAACAGCTTCAGATATATGATTCTGTTTGGCATGACTTAAATAACTGGTTTTACATTGTGTTGCTTTAATGTTTGGTTTTAATTTAAATGTTTATTGTATTGTATGTTTACATTTTGGCATCAATTTGCTGCCTAATTTGTAACACTGCTCTGAGTCTCCTTCGGGGTCGAGATTTGCGGGATATAAATGAATTAAATGAATAAATAATAAATGAATAAATAAATAAATAGAGAAGGTCCTTCAGATAAACTAGTCTCAAGCCATTTGGAGTTGAAATATAGTAAACTAGCTGTACCCGGCACGCATTGCTGTGCCCTATTTAGGAGATGCGAGAAAGTGTGGTGTGGATGTACGGTGTGTATGTGGGGTGTGTTAGTTGGTTGTACTGTGCAGGTTTCTGTTTAGCAGTGGTATGTATGCGTTGTGTGTGTTGTGTGTGAGTTGTGTAGTGGGTCTGTAGAGGTAGGCATCGCGAGTTGTGTGGCTGTCATGTTGTGGGGGTGGTGTTTGTAAAGTGGAGGATTGGTGGTGTGCGTTTGGGATGCTGCTTGCAGAAGAGTGTGGTGTCGAGTGTGTAGTTGGTTGTTGTGATTGTGCAGTGGTAGTGTGTTGTGGATATACAGTGTGTATGTGGGGTGTGTTAGTTGGTTATACTGTGCTGGTTTCTTTTTAGCAGTGGTATGTATGCGTTGTGTGTGTTGTGTTGTGGGTCTGTAGAGGTAAGTATCACGAGTTGTGTGGCTGTCATGTTGTGGGTGTAGTGTTTGTTAAGTGAGTGTCTTTTGTTGTGGGTGTCTTTTGTCCTGTGAGTGGTATGTATGTGCTCTGTGCACATAGTTGTGTATCTTCTGCATATTGGCATTGTGTGGTATTTTGTGCTGGCTTGGTCTTTTGGATTGTGTTTTTCGAGTGTGGTTGTGAGAGTTGTAGTGTCTGGAGGAGTGTGTGGTGTTTTGTGTTGATTTTGTTGTTGTGATTGTGCGGCTGGTCGTACCGTGGTCAGTGGTTTGTGGTGATTACCAGTGGTTAGTTTTCGTGGTTTGGCCAGTGTGGGCGAGGCTGAAGGAGCCTGTCCTTTTGGCACTGTGTGTCCTCGGCAGTCCAACTGGCTGTGGTGTGTGGGATGCTGTCCTGAGGTGATTTGTTTTGGCGGCAGTTATTTTGGAGAAATTGTCACACGCAGGAGGCGGGGGGTGGGGCCAGGCCGGGGGAAGGGGGTGGAGTAGTTTTGGGGATGGCAGGGGGTGGGGCCTGGCCGGGGGAAGGGGGTGGAGTGGTTGTGGGGATGGCAGGGGGCGTGGCCTCTGCTGGGAAGCGGCGCCGGCATTTTGTGTGGGCCGATGTCGGCCAATGGGATTTGCTGGCGGCCGCGGAGGACGCTGGGAAATGTAGTTTTTTTCATCGTTGTTTTGGGGGCCTTCTAGGTTTTGGGGGGGGGAGTTTCTTTGCTAAAAACCTTCCTTGCCTGAGGCCTATTTTTGTTGCCAAGTTTGGTGTCTCTGCCTTGGAAGGTTTCTCTGCCTATGGCAGTCTTTCGATGACGGGTCCTCCTTTATATATATAGATGGCACTATGAGTTGATCCTGAACCCTTCTTCTCTTTGCTTGGCCCTTTCATAAGCAAATCCGTGGCTCCACTCAGCCATAGCTAAAATTTCTAAGCTATTTTCAGAGTCACCTCATTGAAGAACATATTTTGATAATCCTTAATGTAGTGCCATGGTGCCTTATTTGGGGGCTTTCTGGAAGCATTGGTCTGGGCACTGAAAGGGTCAAGATGTTAGACCTTCCCTTGACTGATCCAGCATGCTTTGTTGTCACTTCTCCTCCTCCTCTCACCACTTTTTCATAATGTGCAATGCTTCTGGGGTGAAATAAAACACAAATGTATTTAGGACTTGCCGTCTTTCCTGAATCAGGGGTGGGGAAGGTGCTGCTCATTTACATATGCAGATTCATTTAAGTGTAGCACATTTAAAATCAGTTGCCTTGGGTGGAAGAAGAAGAACTAAAAAAAGCCATCCAGGTGACAAACATCTAAACAGAGAAACATATACACATACGCTCCTCAATTACAATCAGTCATTTGCTTCCGAAAGGCTTCTCTATAAGTTTTTAGAGTTTATAGCTGTCATTTCTGCTGTTATCCCCCAGAGAAAGATATTCCAAAAGATCCAAAGGTTGATACCAGAAATCCGACATTCTTGACGTGTCTGATCCCTCCTGGCTTTAAAGTCCATGTTCCCTGTGGGATGAATGAATCTTTCTTCCAGGATAAATAGTACTAATCAAATGCGAAGCATTAACTACTCTCAGAGCAACTCAAGCATGAATCTCTCTAGAAGCCAATATGAGTAAACTGAGGCTGTTATATTTGGGAGACATGATGAGATGGCAAAGAAAACATTTGGGAAAGTGGAGACAGAAAGAAAAGACAAAGACCACAATGCACATGAATTGGCTTAGGGTGTGTCTACACCACTGATTCTCAAAGTGGGCGGTACCACCCCTGGTGGGTGGTGAGGCGATCCAAGGGGACGGTAGGAGGCTCAAGGGAATTTGGGGGGGGGGGGGCGGTGAACCCCTTAAAGAGGGCGGTGAACTATTGGCCATTTAGGAGGGGCCGCATGGCCCTCTTCTTTGGCCCCGCCCCCTTCACGTTGACCCCCCACGTGCAGTGCAGTGCAGTGCAAAGGCTACAGTGCAAAGGCCTCTGCATCCTCCGGCGGAGCCTCCCCGCCACCGCAGAAGAAAGCTTAGCCTTCCCTGGTGGAGGCAATTCATTCCAAACCCCTCCAGTATTTTCTGTTGGTTCTGTGTGCCAAGTTTGGCTCAATTCCATTGCTGGTGGAATTCAAAATGCTCTTTGATTGTAGGTAAACCATACATCCCAGCAACTACAACTTCCAAATGAGAAGGGCTGTTTTCTCAAAACTCCACCAGTGTTCAAATTTGGGCATATTGAGTATTTGTGCCAAGTTTGGTCCAGATCCATAGCTGTTTGGATTCTCAATTCTCTCCGGATGTAGGTGAACTACATGTCCCCTAAATCGCTGCCAATTCCTCCCAAACCCCTCCAGTATTTTCTGTTGGTCATGTGGGTTCTCTGTGCCAAGTTTGGTCCAGTTCTGTAATTTGTGGGGGTCTCAGTGGTCTGTGGAAGTCAAAGCTGAATCGATTGAAGGTACTGCAAATCCCATCATCTGTTGTCCATACTCCCCCAAACATATTGTTCTTGTGATTAATCACTATGCTTTAATTATGTTCAATTTGTAACAATGAAAATACAACCTGCATATTAGATATTTGCATTAGAATTCTTAGGAGTAGCAAAATTATTTATGAAGTAGCAACGAAAATATGGTTGGGGGTCACCACAACATGAGGAACCTTATTTAGGGGTCACGGCATTAGAAAGATTGAGAACCACTGCATATATATATGTGTGTGTTTGTGTGTGTGTGTTTAATTGCTATTTTAAAAAATTAAAAAATGTCTAGGGGGGCAGTGAGTAAAATATTTTATGGAAAGGGGACGGTAGGCCAAAAAAGTTTGGAAACCACTGGTCTACACTATAGAATTAATGCAGTTTGACACCACTTTAACATCCATCCACCTTGCCCTTGGTCGGCCCCTCTTCCTTATTCGCTCAATCTGAAGTGACTGAGTGAATAAACAACAAAAACTTAGCAAACCATATCCTCATGATCCCATAGCATCAAGCCATGACAGTTTAAGTGGAGTTGGACTGGATTAATTCCACAGTGAAGATGTGCTTTCAATCATGGCCTTGAGTTTGCAAGACCTTAACAGGGCTGTTGGATGGCTCATTTCTATCAGGCTACTTTAAGTCAGGGTTAACATAATGGCAAATAACAACCAAAACTACTGCTCCAGCGTCCATCCGTATACTCTATTGTGGCAAGTCCTACCAAAGTGAGATGACTGTCTCAGGTTGCAGCAATAGCAAGATATTACATGAGAATCTGCCTTCCCTGCACATATCTACCTGCCTAATGTATGAGAGCAGAGGTTATCTTGGAGAACATTGTGTCCACTCCCTTGCAAGGTGGAGCGGAAGAGGAACTATTGCTTTATTTTGTCTAACGTCCCATTTTTTTCTCCTTTGCAGGCAGCTGAACTAGGAATGGTGTCCGCCTATTACACATATATCTTCACTAATCTGGTAAGATGTTTTTTCGGGCTTCTTCTCTCCTCCCCTATAACTGAGAGTCTTCTGGCGGGGGGCTGGGGGGGGGACTGGTCTAATACAGCAGCAGTAGCAAATGGATTGAACGATGAGAGCAACTAAAGGAACGCGTAGCGTCACATTACAAACTTGCAAACAGTCGGATGTTTTGCTTGGACATAAACTATGCTCTCTGGGAGCCATGTTCTCTGCTTAAGAGCCTACATTTTCTCAGATTTCCATTAAAAGCTTCAGCTGTGCCCCCTTAAATGCCCTCTACCCTTTTTTGTTGTTTGCTTACATTGTGTTGGGAAGATGAATATCGACTTTCGAATGCCATGATTCAAGCGCAGGCTTGGGTACGCGTTGAATGAAATGCAAAGCCATGCCTCTTATCGATTATGTGTTTATCCAATTTAAAACCTGCCTTTCATCATAGGAGTTCAAGACAACTTAAGGCATGGTCTAGCTTGAGAGAGAGAGAGAGAGAGAGAGAGAGAGATTTGGCCACAATGCTATAGCCATTTGCCTGGGAATGAGCAGTACTGGAGATCTTTCTTATATAGGCAATAGGCATGGATTGAGCTATGGCTTTGTGAAAGTTGACTCTCTAGATGGAAATTAACCTTGGCATCTGAATACAAGCATCCTGCCTCGAGGCATTGTTTCTCTGAATGCCGAATGATCCAGACAAAATAAGCGAGGTCAATAACTTATTGTTGAAGGCTTTCATGGCTGGAATCACTGGGTTGCTGTGAGTTTTCCAGGCTGTCTAGCCATGTTCCAGAAGCATTCTCTCCTGACGTTTTGCCCACATCAGGCCCGGATTAACACCTTTTTGCGCCCTAGGTCACACTTTGGAATTATGGCCCCTTTAAGCCAATCTCTACGCCCCTCCTCCCCCCCCCCCCACCCACCCCCCACAGACCCACACTTGGCTGGCTTTCGCCATGGTGCCTCCAGAGCAGAAGAGAAAGGTGAGTAGGCACCATCCCGCCACCTCCAAGGTCCGTATTCCCACCGGGTGGAAAGCTCTGCTGTGCTCTGAAGGTCTCCTTGGGAGGCTAGGAGAGAGCACAGCAGGTGCAAACTCACTCCAAAGGCACGCACAAGAGAGAGAGATATGTCCACTTGACGTGCGCTCGCGCAGACCGAGAGAGGATTCATGTTGGGATTTGTGCGCCTTTTGTTCGGCTGCTCCTGAAGGCAGGAGAGCCAGACCCTGGCCTTGATCCTTCCCTTTGGCCAAGCAGGGCACCCCGGTTTGGTCCAAGAGCCTGCGTTGGTGTGGTCTCGTGCTGGGGACCTGGGAGAGGTCTACCCAAGCAACGCCCATTCTCTCCCCTCTCCCTCCCTCTCTTCTTTACTTTCTTTCTTTCCTCCTAGTTGCCTCCTACTCCTCCTTCTCCCCTCCCTCCCACCGCCCTCTCCCGCTTGGCTCTGGCTGCAGAAATTTACAGTCTGCCACTGGGGGAGCCGGGCGAGTCGCCATGGAGACAGCTTCCCCGGGAGCCAGGAGGTAAGGCCAGCCAGAGACCCGCGGGCAGGCCAGAGAGCGAGAAACTTTGCCGGGAGAAAGAGCGAGGAGGGGCATGAGAAAGGGGGAAAGAGGGGTGCGGACCAGGTTTTTTTGGTCCATGATCTGCGCCCCTCCTTGGCATGCACCCCTAGGCCATGGCCTATGTTGACCTTATGGGTAATCCGGCCATGGCCCACATCTATGGCAGGCATCCTCAGAGGATGTGAGGTCTGTTGGAAACTAGGAAAGTGAGGTTTATGTATCTGTGGAATGTCAGAACTCTTGTCAGCTTGAGGTATATGTGAATGTTTTCAACAGAAAGGAAGAAACCACAAATATTAACAAAATCTGGCTACCAGTATTTTAAAAAATCATAACAGTAAATAAAGAACAACACTAAAAAAATTCTAGACAGGAATCCATCAGAGCCAGCTAACACCTCCCAACAAAGGATTCCCCCAGGCATCAGGCACCCAGGCTTTGAAGCTGCAAGGCCATTCAATGCTAATCAAGGTAGCCAATTGCAGCATTCACATTTGCCTCAAGCAGACAAAAGTTCTTTCTCCCACCCTGGACATTCCACCAATATATAAACCGTACTTGCCTAGTTTCCAACAGACCTCACAACCTCTGAGGATGCCTGTCATAGATGTGAGTGAAACGTCAGGAGAGAATGCTTCTGGAACATGGCCAGTCAGCTCGGAAAACTCACAACAACCCAAGGTCAATAACCTTTCTTGTGTCCTGCAATTGTGATTCCCGGGAGCCTCAACCTGACTGATGTCTACAAAAGAGATAAGGAATGAGTTAGGATTGCAACCAAGGCAACGGGGGAATCATTTCGTGATGCATTAATGCCTGACAGATCATATGAGCAAAACCTGTTAACATGTCTGCAATGTCTTCTGTGTTTGCTTTGAGGTTTGGGTGCAGGGTGGGAGGGAGAGCTGGGCTCTTTTGTACAAAGACTCAATACAATCTGGTTCAGCCTGCATTTTGTATAATATCAGAGACTGGTTATTGCAAGATGATTTGGAAAAAATGTACTAAGGATATATAATACTTTTCAAGTAGAGGGAACATTGATGTGCAAAGTTCCCCGAAGGATTCTTTTTGTGTGTGTGTGAAGCCCTCATCCTTGTAGCAATTTAAAATATGTCCCTGAACTTTGCTATGACAAAGCGGTCTACTTTTTGGCATATTTGGGGGGGGGGGGGGAGTGGAACGATGGCTCTGATTTTATCAATCGGTTGATCTGTCTTGCAGAAAGAGGTAATGAGGAGAATTAGATAGCGTTCGCTGTCTTCCTTGACTTAAAATGAATATCGGCTTCCTAATGCCACGATTCCAGCCCAGGCTCGGATAGACGCTGAATGAAATCTCTTCTCTTGAAATTAACTGCTGCGAGAGATTTCTCCTGCCATTGGCAAGCCTTCCTCATCCGCACATTGTGGATTTCTCATAATCATTTCTCAATCGCTCTATTATGCCATTAAAATGATTTTTAAAATATAAAAAAAGCCTTTTCCTTGGCAATTTTGTCTGTCATCCTTCGAAGCCATTAATTGAGTCCTGTCCATCAGGCATGGCTCTGTATGTGGGCTCAGAATATACATCTTCTTTCAGATTTTAAAAGATTAGCTGGCACAAAGAGTGAACTGTGCAATGTACACAACTTTGGGTGCACCTACACTGTGGAATTAAGGCAATTTGACACCACTTTAACTCTTTTTTCCATGTCAGAAGTAACTTGAGAAACTGCAAGTCACTTCTGGTGTGAGAGAATTGGCTGTCTGCAAGGACATTGCCCGAGACACCGGTGGCACAGTGTATTAAAGCGCTGAGCTGATGAACTTGCTGACCGAAAGGTTGGTGACAGGGCCGTAGCCAGAATTTTGATTTGGGGGGCTGAGTTTGGTTCGGGGGGCTGAGACTGGGTGGAAGAGGGTCTACCCTAGCAAACCTTTTGTATTGTTATCCCAATAACCTCATTAATGTGGGATATAATGAGCATGGTGATCAGATCATGATATGAATAAACATAACAGTTTAAATAATGTACCAGTAAGGCCTTTTCGCGGACCACCCTGAGAATTTCGGGGGGCTGAAGCCCCCTTAGCCCCCCTGGCTACATGCCTGGTTGGTGGTTCAAATCCAGGGAGCAGCGTGAGCTGTTGTTCGTTGCAGCTTCTGCCAACCTAGCAGTACAAAACATGCAAATGTGAGTAGATTAATTGGTACCACTTCAGTGGGAAGGTAACAGTGCTCCATGCAGTTATGCCGGCCACATGACTTTGGAGGTGTCTACTGACAACTCCGGCTCTTCGGCTTAGAAATTGAGATGAGCACCAACTCCCAGAGTTGGACACGACTGGATTTAATATCAGGGGAAAAGTTTTATCGTTAACCTGACGACATTGCCCATGGGGTGCTCAGATGTTTTACCATCCTGTGTCTCCACATGGGAAGCTGAACCTGACAGAAGAGAACTCATCCCATCTTGCAGAAACAAACCGCCAACCTTCATGTCAGCAGTTCAGCCAGCACAAGGGTTTCGTCCATTGCACCACTGCGGCTCCTGCCTCTAACGGCCATGGCTACATGCTAGAATGGAGGTCGGGAACCTTTTTGACTCAAAGAGCCATAAAAACACAATATTTGGAAATATTTATTTCATTGAGAGCCATATAAATAATTAATTTTTAAAAATTGGTACTGGAAGGGAAAGATGCACGTTGGGGCCTCCTATCCTGGCAGGCATGGGCGGCGGGCTGAAGCTCTCCCCTGCCCAGGCCCTGGCTGGTGGTGAAATGGTGGAGGGAGGGAGGCACAGCCCCAGCGAGAGCGGAAGGTGAGCCATCTCCCTCCCCTGCCCCACACCGGAGGCTCCACAAGAAACCCGGAACAGGCCCCGGGATGTGCGGCGGGCCCAGGCTGGTAGCTTGCCGAAGGCTGCGGGCACAGCTAAGAGCAAGCATGGAGAGCTTGGTGCTGGTCCCGCCTCCAGCTGAGCTGCGCACTCGGCCTTTGCTCTCCTTCACCCCCAATTCTGTGCTCGCAGCTCAGCTGGAGACAGGGCCAGCGCTTGGATGCTGGCTCTCAGCTGCGTGCGGGGAATTTGGGGTGAAGGAGAGCGTAGGCTGTGCGCCCAGTTCCACTGGAGGCGGGGCCAACACCAAGCTCTCCATCTTGGCACTGGATGTGCCTCCAGCTGAGCTGCGCGTGTGGCCTTCGCTCTCCTTCACCCAAAGTCCACGCACACAGCTCAGCTGGAGGCAGGGCCAGCGCTAGGATGCTGGCTCTCAGCTGCGTGCGAGGAATTTGGGGTGAAGGAGAGCAAAGGCTGCGCGCACAGCTCAGCTGGAAGCGGGGCCGGCGGCAAGATAGCGAGAGCCACATGCAAGCCTCAAAAGAGCTGCATATGGCTTGCGAGCCATAGGGTCCCAACCCCTGTACTAGAAGCTTATTTTCCATTGACATGAAGTAGAGTGATCGAGAACTATCCAGGGTGCTGATTTTTAGATATGAGGTCCATCTGCACTGTAGATTTAATGCACTGTAGATTTAAAAGTTATGTGGAGAAGTAATAACTGAGACTATCCCTTGGCCACTATTGCCTTTGACCAGTTTGTCTGAAGGAATTTCAAGGGCTTTGGCCTGGAGCAGTGTTTCCCAACCTTTTTTGAGCTGCAGCACACTTTTAACATTAAAAAAATCCGGGGGCACACCACCAACCAAAATGACACTCTAACACAGTCAAGAATGGCTGGGGGATGGTGGCCTGCTGGGAGCAGCTGCTGGGAGTGCCGAAGCCGGGGGAGGGGGAGGAGCCAGGCCGTGCCATGCCCCGCCCCCTCTCCCCCGGCTTCACCTCTCCCACAGCTTCGCCAGCCTTGAGGGGGCAGTGCCAAGCCAGCAGTGGCAGAGCCAGCACAATGCTGGCTCGGCACTGTCCCCTCAAGGCTGGCGAAGCTGTGGGAGAGGTGAAGCCGGGGAGAGGGGGCGGGGCTTGGCACTGCCCCCTCAAGGCTGGCAAAGCTGTGTGAGCGCTGAAGCCAGGGGGGGGGGACACCATGCCCTGCCCCCTCTCCCAGCTTCAGCTCTCCCACAGAGGAGGAGCATGAGCGGTGGATGGGCTTCAGTGGGCAGGGCTCCTCCTCCGCGCAACTTCAGTGAGCGAGGGGCGAGTCATGGTGGGAGTCATGGCGGATTGGAGGCTGGCTGGGGAAACGGGCAAAGGAGGCGCCGCCCAGGCCCCTTCTTCTTTTTCTTCGCCACCTCCCGGCCCTTCCTCCTCCTCCCACAAGCATCAGGAGTTCGACAGGAGGAGGGGGGAAGGAAGGGGGGCAGAGAGCTTTTCTCGTGCCACACCTGATGATTGCTCACGGCACACTAGTGTGCCATGGCACACTGGTTGAGAAACACTGGCCTGGAGAATAACTTTCCTGAGCTCTGCGCTATGCTTTGCTCCATGCCTGCTTTCCTGAATGCCCCAAGAAACAAGAGGGCCGTTCTCAAAGGCATTTGGCTACAATGCAGTTGGCACCACATTCCAGCTGACCCTCCTCATTTCCAGCTCTGGTTTCAATCCTGCTGTCACTTGGCACTGTGACTCTCTGGCTGCTTATAGTTTTACACTGACCAGGCGTCCTCACCAGGTGTTGGGATCATCAGTGTTGGTCTGTTAGATTTCCTCTGAGATCCTGAGAAGAGTGAGAAGAAAGTTTGTGCTGGCTCCCCAATGCGTACATTTCAGTGTGCCAGTTGGCACACACGGCGCATATGGACACTGCTTGGCAGATTTTCCATCGCAGTCAACTCCTCTGTTGTTTGCTTAGTTGCCACTTCAAATCCTATTCCTCCTCACTGTTGCTCAAGAAAACAAATGTATTTTATCAGGGGAGAGGAACTGAGGCATCACTATAGGAGACATTGATATGGGTGTTCAATGTTTTTTTGTTTTTTTAATTTATTAACAGTATTTATATTCCACCCTTTTCACCCCGCAGGGGATTCAGGGCGGATTACAATGTACATATACATGGCAAACATTCAATGCCATAGACACACAACATATATAGACAGACACTCAGAGGCAATTTTATATTCCAGCTTCTGGCCACCAGGGGAGCAGTTGCTTCCTCATTCTTTGCATACTTCCTGGAGATGTTTATGGCCTCGTAAATCAGTTAAATTAGCCTCCCCACAAAGTGGCACCAAAATTTCCCACTTGACAGGTGCAGCTGTCTTTCCGGCTGCAAAGGTCGACAACAAGCTACACAATTTTGGTCAGGAGCTCACTCCGACCCGGGCTGGCTTTGAACTCATGACCTTTCGGTCAGTAGTGATCTTAATGCAGCTGACTCCCAGCCAGCTGCACCACAGTCCCGGTGAAACTGTGAGACTAACAAGGAATGCTGAGCACCATTTTAGGAGGAGAGCTTAGTGACACCCCTGGGTCACAAGTGGCTACTGGATCCCAGTTTTCGGGGCACTTGACCCCCCCCCCTCCCTCGAGTTATTTAAAGCTCAATTTCTTTCTTTTTTAAAGTATAGATTATATACTTTAATTATTTATTATTTATATTTTATCATTTATATTCCAAATTATGTGGAATTTGTGGAACCCCGGGTCCACAAATTTGTGGAAACACATGACAATATCTGGGTTGTTGTAGGTTTTTTAGGCTATATGGCCATGTTCTAGAAGCATTCTCTCCTGATGTTTTGCCTGCAGCTATGGCAGGCATCCTCAGAGGTTGTGAGGTTGCAGCAATTACATGACAAGTCCTTTCAAAATGGCAACAAGAAATTATGCCTTTTGAGAAGGAATGCAGTGGAAAGCAGGGGTATTTGGGTTTTCTTTGGGGACAAGTGTAACATTTGAGGGTCATGGTGAAAACATGCCCCTCTTTGCATTCATTTCATGAAAATTGAATTTTAGATCTCCCATTAGGGGCAATAAATTAATCAGTCCAAGAAGAAACCAAGAAGCCAAAATGACTTAAAATGAAGGTGCATCTACAATGTAGATTTAATGCAGTTTAATACTGTGTACACCACCACATCTCATTGCTGCGAGTAATAGTTTTGTGATACACAAACATAATTTGGCAGATAATACCAAACACTTTTCAATGCTCCCATGATTCCATCGCATTGAGCCATGGTAGTGAAAGTGTCAAACTGCGTTAATTCTACAGTATAGATGCACCCACTATCATCGTTTGGAACTATCATGAGGCATCATGACTCACTAGGGGGGAAAAACTTGATGAAGGCTCTAAGACAGTGGTTCTCAACCTTCCTAATGCCGCAACCCCTTATTGCAGTTCCTCATTTTGTGGTGACCCCCAACCATAAAATTATTTTTGTTGCTAGTTCATGACTGTAATTTTGCTACTGTTCTGAATAGTAATGTAAATATCTGATATACAAGATGTATTTTCATTCACCGGACCAAATTTGACACAAATAAATACCCAATACGCCCAAATCTGAGTACTGGTGGGGTTGGTGGAGGGTTGATTTTGTTATTTGGGAGATGTAGTTTCTGGGATTTATAGTTCACCTATAATCAAAGAGCATTCTGCACTCCACCAACGAAAATTCTGAGCCAGACTTGGCATGAATACTCAATATGCCCAAATGTGAACACTGGTGGAGTTTGTGGGGAAATTGACCTTGACATTTGGGAGTGTAGTTGCTGGGATTTGTAGTTCACCAACAATCAAAGAGTATTCTGAACCCCACCAATGATAGAATCGGGCCAAACGTCCCACACAGAACCCCCATGACCAACAGAAAATATGGTGCTTTCTGATGGTCTTTGGAGATCCCTCTGACACCCCCTCCCAGCCCCCTAGGGATCCTGACCTCCAAGTTGAGAAACGCTATTCTAAGAGGAAGCCACATTGCAATGCATTGATTCAGTTATAGAAACTAAGGCCAAGACTGGTAAAAGTCTTTAATTCCCAAGGCTGCAATTAATCAAAGCTGATCCAGCAGCAAAGAACAATAAGAATAAACAGAGACGGATGTAGTTAAATCTTTCTCCGCTCCTAATGCCACGCTGAGTTACGAATGAAATGATGGGCTTACGGCAGGAGAGGAAAGCCCTAGGTAAACACCAGGCAAATTTCTGTGTTCTATCGATGCAAAGCAAAATAAAAATTCAGACAAGAAAAGCAGCCATCGCCTGGGGCTGCAGAGGCGAACTGAGACACCCTTTTCTGCTAGGATAATGCAATGGATGCAGAGGGACTAATGAGTGGATTACTTGGAGGTGCCATCCAAGGCTGGTGGTGCTCCCTTTGTATCATTTCCATGAATATTTATGCTGAGAGTATGTTTGTGTGGTAGGGTGTGGGTGAGTTTGTTTGCCAAGTGGCAAGGAGCACATGCTGTGTATTTGGGTGGGAGAGCAGCAGAGACAGATGGAAGCAAGTAGAGGGGAACAGTACTTAAGGGATTGGAAAGGGCGGGAAGTAAGGAATGTTGGCAGTCATTAGACGGAGACGGGAAGAGGGTGAGTGAGGAACCATGAACAGTCTCGAAGATTACACCTGCAGCTATCTTTTGCTCTAGTTTTGCTCTGCTAGCTCAAAGTCCTAGCTACACACATTGATACCAATTTCCTATCCAGCTGGAACATCCCTCAACTGGAGTTCAGAAATCTCCAAAATCTGAAGCTGTCCACATGGCTAGCAGAGATAGCTCCACCATTGCGTTTTGATGGTTCAGTGTATGGTTTCACGCACAAAATCCTTACAAATAATGTATACAATCACCTTGGGCCTGTGTGTATGAAGTGTAAATGAATTCTATGTTTAGATTTGGGTACCAACTCCAGGATACGCACATATGCGCATGTACAGGTATTCCAAAATATGGGAAAAAACAAGATATCCAAAATACTTCTAAGGGAGACTCATTCTGTAGATATTTCACAGTTACTTTGTGTCTACTGAACTTGAATGAATCATGAGTACAATGGAGCATCTGTCCTAAGTTAGGTTCTTGTCACTTGGGCATTTTTGAGTATGTTAGAAATATTAGCCAGGATTCAAGCCTGTACTTCTGCAATCTGATGTGTTGTTGTTGTTGTTGTTTTCCAATGAGACACTTAAAACTGTACCATAGTGAAGGGGATAATGTGGTCTCTTCTCTTACCTATATATATGCCATCTTGTATTGCTCTGTTTTACTGAGGTGATTTTTACGATGTTTTATGTGATGTTGTATATGATGTTTTGATTGTGAATTTTTAGTTGTACTTTACTGTATGTAAGCCGCCCCGAGCTACTGAGAGTGGCGGTGAATAAATTAGAATAAATTAATAAATTAATATATTCATGGCACTCTCATAGAAGCATAGAGTTGGAAGAGACCTGGTGGGCCATCCAGTCTGACCCCAATCTGCAAAGAAGCAGGAAAATCACATTCAAAGCACTCCTGACAGATAGCCATCCAGCCTCTGTTTAAAAGCCTCCAAAGAAGGAGACTCCACCACACTCCACGCTAGAGAGAAAGAGAGAGAGAGAGAGAGAGAGAGAGAGAGAGAGAGAGAGAGAGAGAGAGAGAGTTGCAGTGCTGAACAGCTCTCACACTCAAGAAGTTCTTCCTAATGTTCAGGTGGAATCTCCTTTCCTGTAGTTTTGCCTAGCCCGCATTTGGCTGGTTTGTTTGCTAGAAGATCATGGGTGACCTTACTGAATCCAGATTCGCTACATCCACTGCATTCCCTGCATCTACCCTCTATCTATTCATTTATTTTGTGTGTATGTGTATATGGCTTCAAGATGCTTTTCGACTTATGGCAACCACCGAGAATGTGGCGCAGCTGGCTGGGTATCAGCTGCATAAGATCTCTACCGACCAGAAGGTAATGAGTTTGAGGCCTGCCCAGGTCGGGGTGAGTGCTCGACCAATTGTGTAGCTCGTTGTTGACCTTTGCAACCCGAAAGACAGTTGCATCTGTCAAGTAGGAAATTTAGGTACCACTTGAGTGGGGAGGCTTAATTTAACTGATTTCGGGGCCATAAAATATCCAGTAAATACACACAAAAGGAGTGAAGGAATGCGACAGCTCCTCCTGGTGGCCAGAAAAGCTGGAATGTTAAATTGCCTCTATGTCTGTCTTATATGTTTATGTCAAATGGCGTTGAATGTTTGCCTGTATATGTGCATTGTGATCTGCCCTGAGTCCCCTGCAGGGTGAGAAGGGCGGAATAAAAATGATGTAAATAAAATAAATAAATAAAGGCAAGGAATATTCAGAAGTGATTTGGCCAGCCTCTTCCTCTGAAATATATCCTGCAGCATCCAGTATTCCTTGGTAGTCTCCCATCTAGGTCTTCAGCAGGGTTGGCTTTGGTTAGCGTCCACGATCAAAGGGGATCTGCTGCTTTTAGGGTATTTCGCCCAGCTTGGCTTATTTTTACCCTGGCAATAAATGCTTCATTATTTAGGTATCCCTCTTGACGCTCGAAACGCTCTAGTCTCCCCCAAGAGATTCAAAGACAGATGAGCAGAGAGGAAATCACTTGTCTTAAAGAAGAATTTAATTAAGCATAATGGTGACGAATGAGGCGGATAACGGATAATAGCATAGGAAGGTTATAGCAATGCTCAATCTGCCCGGGGCTGCCAGGCCACAGTGAAGGTGCCTCGAAGGCAGAATGTTTCCCAGGCATGCGGGCCTTCCTTGCCCTGGGCAAAAGCCAGGGTGGCACATCGAGGCTGGAGCTTAAAGGAGTTTCTCTGTCCTTTCTAGAAGTGGGTGGAATAGGTAAACAAAGAAAATATTTCCCTTTTCTCCCAGGGCTTGGAAATGGAGTGATTGAAAAATCCCATTAGTTTCTCTAGCCTGAAGGATGTGAACTTTCTTGTCTCCAGGATGCCACACACAGGATGATTGTCTCATCTTAGCTTTTGAAGTGATCTAGCATGAGGCAGTGGATTAAACATTGAAGTATGATTCTGGAAACCAGGGTTCAAATCCCTGCTTAGTCACGGAAACCCACTGGCTGGCCTTGGGCAACTCAAGCTCTCTCAGCCTCAGAAGAGGGCAAAGACAAATCCCCTCTGAACTAATCTTGCATAGAAACTCTGTGATAGTGTCGCCATGGGTAGCAATGACCCGAAGGCATACAATAACAACAAATCCCTTTTGTGTCCATGACTATCTATTGCATGATGTCTGCAGATAGCTCACCCATTCTTGTTTCGTTAGGACCATTTCTCCTATGCATGTGATCAAATAGATAGACCCATGTTGTGCTGCACAACTGTTGTTTTTGTGTCTGAGGCTTTGGTGCATGTCCAAGAAAGGATTGGACAACCATTACCTTTCAGATGTTTTTGGATACCAACTCCCACAATCCCCCAAAATTGACTGTCCAGCCTTGGGTTGGTGGAATTTGTAAGTCAGAAATATCAGGAGAAGTGTTGCCAAAGGGAATCACTGGGTTTCTGTGAGCTTTCTGGGCTGGATACCCATGTTCCAGAAGCATTATCTCCTGATGTTTCACCCACATATATGGCAGGCACCCTCAGAGGTTGTGCGGTATGTTCGAAACTTGGTAACTGAGGTTGATATATTTGTAGAATAGTGACCAGTGTGGCAGAAAAAACAATTGTCTGCCTGAGGTAAGTATGAATGTTTCAATTGGCCACATTAATTTGCATGTAATAGGCTTGCAACTTCAAGGCTTGGCTGCTTCCTGCCTAGGGGAATCCTTTGTTGGGAGGTGATTAGCTTGTCCTGATTGTTTCTTGTCTGGAATTCTCCTGTTTTCAGAGTGTTGCTCCTTATTTACTGTCCTGATTTTAGAGTTTTTCAATATTAGTTGCCAGATTTTGTTCATTTTCATGGTTTCCTCCTTTCTGCCAAAATTGTCCACATGTTTCTTGTGGATTTCAGTGGCTTCTCTGTGTAGTCTGACATGGTGGTTGTTAGAGTGGTCCAGCATTTCAGTGTTCTTAAATAATGTTCTGTGTCCAGGCTGGTTCATCAAGTGCTCTGCTACGGCTGACATCTCTGGTTGAATTAGTCTGCAGTGCCATACCATACATCAAGGGTCTGCATAGGGAAGCTGATGAAGAAACACAACCTACAAACTATCTACAGACCCACTAAGAAAATCCAACAAATGCTATGTTCAGCTATTCTCTCACCTCTGCAGGAGTCTACCGTATACCGTGTAGCTGTGGCCAAGTCTACAGAGGGACCACCAAACACAGTAGCATTGCCCAGACACTAATCAAGGAACATGAAAGGCACTGCGAACAACCAGAGAAGTCAGCCATAGCAGAGCACCTAATGAACCAACCTGGACACAGCAGATTGTTTCCTTAGACCAGTGTTTCCCAACTAGTGTGCCGTGAGCGATCATCAGGTGTGCCGTGGGAAATTGGAACCTCCAGGAAGGGGGGGGGGGGAGTCTAGTGTGTTGAAGTATAAAAACCCTAAGAAACCTACCTCAATAAAGGCACAAAATTACAAACACCCCCCCCCCCACCCGTTGTCTATTTGGTCTCTCCCTCTCCATGCATTGGGAAGACCCGCCTCCCTTTCCCCAAGTAGAGACCTCCTCTTGCCTCCTGGGGGTTCTGTGTGGGACGTTTGGTCCATTTCTATCATTGCTGGGGTTCAGAATGCTCTTTGATTGTAGGGGAACTATAAATCCCAGCAACTACAACCCCCAAATGTCAAGGTCTATTTCCCCTGAACTCCATCTGCGTTCATATTTGGGCATATTGAGTATTCATGCCAAGTTTGGTCCTGAGCCAACATTGTTTCAGTCCACAGGTCTCTCTGGATATAGGTGAACTACAACTCCAAAACTCAAGGTCAATGCCCACCAAACTCTTTTAGCATTTTCTCTTGGTTATGGGAGTTCTGTGTGGGAAGTTTGTGTCTTTCTGCCATTCCTGCCAGGATATCTATGTTGAGTTCATCGAAACAGGCCCAGGTTTCACACTGAGTGTATAAATACATTTTAAAAACATATTAACTATATGTATTACTGTGTTAGAGCGTCATTTTCTGTCATTTTGGTTGGTGAGGTGCTCCAGGATTTTGCAAATGTAAAAAGTGTGCCGCGGCTCAACAAAGTTTGGGAAACACTGCCTTAGACAAACAAATTTTGGTTGGCTCTGAGCTGGTGACCACCATGGTGAGTTGAGCATTGGACTATGATCCTTGGAGACCAGGATTTGAATCCCTACTTGGCCATATAAACCTACTGGGTGGCCTTAGTTAGGCATGTCACACAAACTCAGCCCCCAAAAAACCCTTTGATAGAGACATCATAAGTTGGAAATGACTTGAAGGCACACAACAACAACTGCAACTGATAATGCGGGATAGGGAGGGTTGAGATATATCTTTACAGTTGTTCTGCAAAGGAAACAACTGCTCCTGGCTCAAAGTAATTATGTTGCCAGGTAGGGTTTGTACATTGTACTTCCGCAAAGCCAACTGTACTCCTTGGCTTGAGGCAAGTGAACACAGAGAGAGGGTATGGAGCTGACTTAATTATTTCTACAGCCAGCTTCCCTGATCAAAATGATCAAATATTTGATGTCCTTTGGAGTGCCGTTCTCAAGCTCAGTCGCCCCACGTGAAAAGCGTTCTCTATTTACTCTCATTTATTGATTACTTTTTTGAGAAAATGTAGTCTTAGCGCCGACAGTGCTCTGACAGGGTTAATTAAGAAGGAAAGAGGAGCTGGATGAAAACCTGGGCAGATGGAAGAGAAATTTAAGGAAATTAGTAATATTCAAATGAGGAACGAAGATGGGAGAGGAGCCATTTGAACTAATAAATTTAGAAGGATTATCAAGCTACTAATGAATCCTCTGAGTTTTTGCAATCACTTCTTAGAGAGAGCGGTGATGATGGGAGTTATAAAATCAGCAGGGCCGACGCTATGGGACGGCATGCAAAAGGACAGCTAAATCAAGCACGTGGAGGAAGGGATTTGGCATTGTGGACCAAAGGAAATGCAGTATTTGTTCTTGGTTATTCCTCTGTCCCCAGGGCCTAGAAAAGGCTTTAAGAATTGGACATTGCAAGCTCTGGCCCTGAGAATAGAGGTACAGCCTTCCCAAATGCAGGGAGACCCAGGATATAGCTTTAAGAATGAGTTCAGGTCTCAGAAGAGGGTGAACTCAAACAAGATTTATTGAATACAACCAGTAAAAAATGCTGGCGGCCCAAAAATGCTTAGTTGGTTGCAAAGGGTCCTTTAAACAAAGGGAATTTCAATCACTTGCCTATGTTTGCAGAGCGACGGTATCTCTCTTGATCCCAGGTTCTTCTGTTGCTATCTGGCCTTTGTAGATGCACTAAGTTCTGTAAAAGCCCCAAAATCCACAGTCTCTGGTGAGGAAGGGTCCTCCTATGCACTGCAGCTTGGTTGAGAGCGAAGGAAGACTTTATAGGTGAAATAAGATTGCTCTTTCCCAGCAAGCTAGATTCCAACCTTGCTTGTCCGTGATACCTCTGGAATGGCGGTGGAGGGGACGTCCAGCCCCTCAAGTAAACTCCGGAAAAAGTTGGAGTTGAGGGCGGGGACACCAGGTTTGGAGCCAAGACACAACTCCGCCCCATGAGTGCCCGCATGGCAGAACAAAGAGGCCATAGAACAAAGGCTCATTCAGGTAAAATACAAATATAGATGTACACAGCCCCTAGGGGGCGTCACAGTTATTCATTCAGTCACTTCTGACTCTTTGTGACCTCCCGGACCAGCCCACACCAAAGCTCCCTGTCATCCATGGCCACTACAGTTAAACTAGGGTAGGCTATTAGGCAACAAGCAAAAACAACCCAAAGGGCAAAAAACCGCAATAACTAGTATTCAATATGTATAATTATATACCAGCATATAGTAAATCTACAAAAAGCATTCATAGCACAGTAAACAGAATAATAAGTGTTCCATCGTTCTACACAAATACAGATACAAACATATTTAGAGCATCACTCCACAGCGAGGTCTCTATCCAGGATTATAATGGCGATCCACAATAACTATATGGGAAACACAACACGAAGATTACTCTGAATGCATAGTTCATTACACACCTAATCAAGTCATACAAGGCTCATCATGCCCAAGGACATCCAATAAATGAACAAGAAAAATCCAAATTAAACTGGGCTTTTGTAGATCGAATGCGATGTAACCTTGGTGAAATACACAATCCCAAACAGTCGTCCATAAGCAATACGTTGAGTAATGTAGGTCAAAAATATACAAAGTACATACGTATTCCCAATGAGTAGTTCAAAAATATATAAAATTAAGGGTCTGCAACAAATCTGCTTTGCAGTCGTGCTCCGTAACTCACGGTCTGTTTGAAGAGAACTTAATAAAATCGTGGAGCAAAGCAGTTTGATTCTCAGTTCGCTGTGAAAGGTAAGCAAATGTAACAATGGTCTATGTTGTACAGCAGTGTTTCCCAACCTTTTTTGAGCCGTGGCACACCTGGTCACTCGGGGCGTGGCCTCCACCAGGGCCCCGCTGCCTCTTGGCCCAGGCCTCTCCCTCTTTCTCCTTTCCCTCCTGGCTGCCTGGCTTCTCGGGGGCGATGGAGGCGCACGGCTTGGACTGGAGCCTGTGCATGGTGATGGGGGTGTCGCGGGGCCTAGGCCAGGCCGTGTGCCTCCCCCTGGCACCACTCCTTTCCCCGGGCTCAGCGCTGCTCCTCTTGGGCTGGGCGGAGGGCCCACTGCAGGAGGTGGAGGCGCTGCTCCGCCAGGACTAGCCGCACCTCCGCCCGTGTGTCTTCCCCACAGACCTGGCCCAGCCCCACACCGCCCAAAGCCTCCTCTGCGCCGCCCAGGAAGCCCACTGGCAGATGGAGGGCGAGGGTGAAGAAGGCGCGGGGCTGCCCCCAGAAAGGGTCCTCCTGCTCAACAACGCCGGTGAGCGTTGTTGACCAGGAGGGAGAGGCCGGCAGGAAGGAGAGAAGGAAGGAGGGAGGGAGGGAGGAGAGAGAAGGAAGGGAGGGAGAGGGAGGGAGGAAGGAAGGGAGGGAAGGGAGGGAGGGAGGAAGAAAGGGCGAGCAGGCCTCCCACGCGAGGGGAAGGCAGCCCCAGGGAACACTAGGAAGAAAGGGGGGAAGAGAGGTTTCTCCATGGCACACCAGCTGATCTCTCACAGAACACTAGTGTGCTGCAGAACAGCGGTTTGGAAACACTGATGTACAGGAACTCACAGGGATAAACTCGCTGTGCCGAAAATTATCAAGGAAACCGTAATCCAGAGGATGTAAAAAAATCAAGCTGAGCCTCTCAGAGTATACTGGAGACCCCAATCAAAAGCTGATGCCGTGTAAATACACAGTAGATGGCCAATAGGGCCGTTTCGCCTTCCAATAGGCTTTATCAAGGCTTTGTTATAAGGAATAGACATCTTTACATCATCATAGGTCCTTGTAGCAAAAGTATAACCTGAGCACAATCGGTGAGGTGACCCAAAGGTGACTCCAAGGCCACTCCCAGCTCCTTCAAGGTCAAGCCAGTCACTTCAAGGATACCATTCATCCATCTTGCCCTTGGTCAGCCCCTCTTCTGTTTTCCTTCCTTTCCCCCCAGCATCATTCTCTCTTCCAAGCTTTCCTGTCTTCTCATTATGGGGCCAAAGCACTTCATCTTTGACTCTAATATCCTTCCCTCCAGAGAGCAGTCAGGCTTTATTTCCTGGAGGATGGACTGGTTGGATCTTCTGGTCCAAGGCACTCTCAGAATTTTCCTCCAGCACCACAGTTCAAAAGTGTCTCTCTTCCTTCACTCAGCCTTCCTTATGGTCCAGCTCTCACACCCATAGGTTACACAGGAATACCATTGCTTTAACTATGTGGATATTTATTGCCAGTGTGATTTCTCTACTCTTGACTATTTTATCGAGATTGGTCCCTTGCTCTCCTCCCAAGAAAGAAACATCTTCTGTTTTCCTGGCTGCAGTCTGCGTCTGCAGTCATCGTTGCGTCTATAAATACAAAGTCTGTCACTGCCTCCACATTTTCTCCCTCTTTTGCCAGTTATCAATCAGTCTGGTTGCCATCATCTTGGTTTTTTAATGTTTCACTGCAACCCAGCTTTTGCACTTTCTTCTCTCACCTTGGTTAGAAGGCTCCTCAGCTTCTCCTCATTTTCAGCCATCAAAGCGCTATCATCTGCATATCTAAGGTTGTTAATGTTTCTTCCAGCAATTTTAACAACCTTGGATTCGTCAAGCCCTGCATGTCGCATAATGTGTTCTGCATGCAAGTTGAATAGGGAGGATGCTGTACTCCTTTCCCAATCTTGAACCAGTTTGTTGTTCCATGGCCTGTTCTTACTGTTGCTACATGGTCATTATACAGATTCCTCAGGAGACAGACAAGGTGGCTTGGTATCCCCATACCACCAAGAACTTTCCACAGTTTATTATGATCGACACAGTCACAGAGGCTTTGGAATCTATCTATATAGTAAAAGGGAATGTTTGCGGAGGTGTGGAGGAATATGTGGCAGCATTTCGATTGTTTGCCACTGTGGGATTATTTGCATACTCTGATTGGCAAGCCTCAGAACTCCAACACTCTAAGGCAACAGACAGGGGGATTGGTTGCCACTGAGGGAGTATTTGCATAAAGGACTCTGATTGGCCAGCATCCAAGAATCCAAGCCTCTACATTCAGACAACATGATTGGTTGCCACTGAGGGAGAATTTGCATAAGTTACTGATTGGCCACCTACATTCCAACATTCTAAGATGACGCAGAGGACAAAGGAAAGGCCTCAAGCAGTCAGTCACTGCGGCCCATAGCAATGACAGATCAGGACCACACCTGGCACACAGAGGCCCAATGGCCCACTTCACAATCTGGTGCGGTTTAGGGCAGGATGGGCCACGAATGATGGGATTTGCAGTACCTTCACCCAGTTCACTTCCCACAGAACATTGTAGCCCCTACAAATCACAGACCAGGCCCAAACTTGCCACACAGAATACTCATGACCCACTCTACATCCTGATGCTGTTCTAAGGGGGATGGTCCATGGATGATGGGATCTGCAGTACCTTCACTCACTTACTGAAACCACTGCAACCATGGGTGATGGGAGTTGAAGTACCTCTACTCACTTCCCGAGGCCGCTGCGACATTCATCTAATGACTAATCAAGTCCATCCTGCTACAGTTTGGTGGAGGGTGTACCACTGATGATGGGACTTGCAGTACCTTCAGGAATTTCATGACACCACTTCAACTCCCAACAATGATGGATCAAGGCCAAACTTGCCACACAGAACCCCCATGACCCACTCTACATCCTGGTGCAGTTGAGAGGAGGACAGACCACAGATGATGGGACTTGCAGTACCTTATTTATTTATTTATTTATATTTCACTTTTATATTCCGCTCCTCCCAGCAGGCTCGGGGCGGATCACAGTAAAAAACACACATAGGCGGCATGTTGCAACAAATCAGCATGCGGCCGTTACAATCAATAAAACATAAAAACATGAAGCCACATTTAAAACCAGTTACATAGTCAAGTATGAGTTGAGAGGACGTACATCGATTTGTTTGCCCAGAGCGCCTAACTAAAGGCCAGCCCGAAGAGGGCTGTCTTGCATGCCCTCCGGAATGGGCCCAGTTCGAAATGGCTCGGGTACTATCCGGGAGGGCATTCCAAAGCACTGGTGCCGCCACAGAAAAAGACCTTTGTCTAGTCGTCGATAGGTGGCAGGAGCGGACTGATGGGATTAACAACAGATTTTGCTCATCTGAACGCAGTGATCTCGGGGGAATGTACGGGGTAAGGCGGTCCTTCAGGTACGCAGGCCCTAGGCCGTGCAAGGCCTTAAAGGTCAAAACCAACACCTTGAAGGCAATCCGGTACTGATGGGAAGCCAGTGCAGCTGCCGGAGGAGAGGTGTAATATGTTCTCTCGCTGGCACTCCTGCCAGCAAGCGAGCCGCAGCATTCTGCACGAGCTTGAGTTTCCGGACTGTCGACAAAGGAAGGCCAACATAGAGGGCATTACAGTCGTCTAATCTCGAGATGACCGTCGCTTGATCACCGTGGCCAGGTCCCCCTGACAGGTAGGGTGCCAGTCGCCTAGCCTGTCGGAGGTGATAGAATGCCGTCCCTGCTGGCCATGGAGACCTGGGCCTCCATGGTCAGCGAGGAGTCCAGCACCACCCCCAAGCTCTTAACTGACGACGATGGGTTAAGCCGCCGCCCCAGGGTAGGCAACCGGCACCCACCCAGCCCAGGCCGACCAGGCCACAGTATCTCCGTCTTCGATGGATTCACCTTCAGCCGGCTGGCACGCAGCCAGCCAGTCACGGCTTCAAGGCATAGATGGAAACAATCGGGTACGGAGTCCGACCTGCCGTCCATTCTCAGCAGAAGCTGGGTGTCATCGGCGTACTGATGACACTCCAGACCAAAGTCGCGGGCCAGCTGGGCCAGGGGGCGCATATACACATTGAATAATAAGGGGGAGAGGATGGCCCCCTGGGGGACCCCACAATCAAGTGGGAGTCTCCCAGAGACCTCCCCGCCCCCCTCCACCCGTTGTCCCCGGTCCCGGAGGAAGGAGGCCACCCATTTAAGGGCAGTCCCCCCAACCCCGGAAGCGGCTAAACGGTGGGTCAATAGTGCATGATCTACAGTGTCGAACGCTGCTGTCAGATCTAACAAGACAAGCAGTGCTGATCCACCCTGGTCCAGCTGGCGGCGAAGTTGGTCTGTAATGGCGACAAGTACGGTCTCCGTCCCATGCCCAATAAGGAAGCCGGACTGGAAGGGATCAAGTCCAGCTGTGTCATCTAGGAACCGCTGCAGCTGATCCGCTGCCGCCCTCTCAATTACTTTGCCTAGGAAAGGCAAGTTGGAAACAGGCCTGTAATTGAGGAGCCGAAAGGTCTAGGTTCGGCTTCTTCAGCAGCGGTTTCACCATGGCCTCTTTGAGTCCCCTGGGAAGACTCCTTGCTCAAGGGAGCTATTTAAGATCGTGCCCAGGGGGCCACGTAGACCCTCCCGGCAAGATCTAACCAGCCAGGAGGGGCACGGGTCGAGGGAGCAAGTAGTTGGTCTAGCTGCAGTCAGTAACCTATCGACAGCTGCTGCGTCCAGCGGTTGGAAACGGGTGAAGGTGGGCCCACCGAGAGGCGGCGGAGTCTCGAGTTCGCTAACTGTATCAAGAGTGGCGGGAATGTCCCGGCGGAGGGTCGAAATCTTGTCAGCAAAAAAGTTCTGAAAAGCCTCAGCTGTAGGAGCCAAACCCCTATCTTCTGGGACAGTTGGAATTGCTGTCAAAGACCGAATTACCTTAAATAACTGGGCTGGGCGTGAACTAGCTGACTCTATCAAGGAAGAGTAATGGGCCTTTTTTGCTTCCTTGATAGCTTGCTCATAAACCTCCTTAAATTGTTTATAAGCTGATTTCGATGCTTCGTCACGGAGACTCCACCACATGTCCTCTAGTTGTCTCCTTCTCCGTTTCATCGCCCGCAACTCCTCTGTATACCATGGCGAGCGGTTTCTACGGGGAAGGAGAGAACGCCTGGGGGCGATCTCGTCTAGGGCCGCAGAAAGATTGGTATTCCAATGTTCCACTAGCCCATCGACAGAGTCGCTGGGGGGTTCCCAGTCCCTTAGAGCATTCAGGAACCTAGTGGGTTCCATAAGTCTCCTTGGGCGAACCAGAATAGGTTCTGCACCCTTACCGGGAGGGGGGGCCACCCCCAACCTGACTTCCAGGACCTTGTGATCCAACCATGGAACCTCCACAATGGAGGTTGGGAGCACCTGAATTCCAGCGGCGAAGATCAGATCTAATGTATGTCCGGCATGGTGAGTGGGGCCGGTCCTGTAGAGTGAGAGTCCTAGTGCCTCCATGGTAGACACTAGGTCCATGGCTGCTGTTGACGGGGAGGTGGTGTCGGCGTGGACATTGAAGTCCCCCAAAACAATAAGTTTAGGGAACCTCAATGCCCACTCCGCAACCACCTCCAGCAGCTTAGGCAGAATTACCTTCAGTAATTTCATGATACCACTGCAATTCCCAAAAATTTTGGATCAAGGTCAAACTTGGCTGACAGAGCCTCCATGAGCCTCTATATCCTGATGCTGTTTGGAGGAGGGTGGACCATGGACAATGGGACTCGTAGTGCCTTCACTAACTTCCTGACACCATTGCGAGCCACATAAATAACTGCTAAACACCAACTAATACGTTTCTCAAATAACCCGGGCAGGGCCGGGTCCCCAAGCTAGTAGTCAATAAAACAGAAATAGATGTTTTTCTGAAATGCTTTAGATGGTTTTTTTTTTCTGAAATGCAATATGTATATTTAAGATCAAAGATATTCATGTAATGAAAGATAGAAAAGTTGTCAAGTATGGAAGAGGGCAAGAGGTTGATTCTGTGCTGCATCCAGGAATGGACTGGAGGTCATCTCTTTGGAGAGATAAGTGAGCTTATTGCAGTTTTTAAAAAGGATCGGTCGGGAACTTTGCTTGTCAAGCCCTCCCTTCCACTTCTACTTCCTCCACTTGATTGAAATTAATTTTTGTCGCTGCATCATTGTGAGTTTTAGGGGAACGTCAGGCTGGAGAGACGCGTTGCTGGCCAGCTTCCATCAAGATGGGTGACTCATCGTGACTTGAAATCCGACTAATTAGACAGTTCAGCAGAGAGAGGAACGCAGCATGTGGAAACTGATAGGAGCCACTGGCAGACGGTTAGGACAGATGCACCATGCGACAGTGCATTTAGCAGGGAAGCGAGATCAGAGAGCTGCCCCGGGAGGCAAAGCAAACATTTCATGGATTGATCCAACACTGTTGTGCAAGGCTGAGACAATTCATAGGGGCATGTTTATTATCATTTGATGATCACATAACCAACCCGTCGATATAATCATGGGGAAAGAGAGGGGAAAGGAGATGCTTTCTCTACTGCAGTGTTTCTCAACCTTCCTAATGCTGTGACCCCTTAATACAGTTCCTCATGTTGTGGTGACCCCCCAACTATAATGTTATTTTCGTTCCTACTTCATCACTGTAATTTTGCTACTTTTATGAATCATAATGTAAATATCTGATATGCAGGATGTATTTTCATTCACTGGACCAAATTAGGCACAAATACCTGATATGCCCAAATATGAATACTGGTGGGGTTGGAATGGGATTGATTTTGTCATTTGGGAGTTGTGGTTGCTGAGATTTATACAGTCAAAGAGCATTCTGGACTCCACCAACAATTGAATTGAACCAAACTTGGAAAACAGAACACCCATGGTCAACAGAAAATATTGGAAGGGTTTGGTGGGCATTGACCTTGAGTTTTGGAGTTGAGAATGCTGAGAGATGAGGAGTGCGTCAGCTCCCCCTGGTGGCCAGAGTTTGCCTCTGTTCGTCTATATGTGTGTATGTGGAAACGGCAGAGGTTGTCTGCTAAGTATGTGTACCTGTAATCTGCTCTGAGTCGCCTTTGAGGTGAGAAGAGCGGAATATACATAAAGTAAATAAATAAATAAAATAATAGTTCACCTACAGTACATCTGAAAAGCACTGTAGACTCAAATAATGATGGATCTGGACCAAACTTGCCATGAATACTCAATATGCCCAAATGTGAACAGTGGTGGAATTTGGGGAAAATAGACCTTGAAAATTGGGAGTTGTAGTTGCTGGGATTTATAGTTCACTTACAATCAGAGAGCATTCTGAACCCCACCAATGATAGAATTGAGCCAAACTTCCCACACAGAACCCCCATGCCTTGAAGAGACTCGCTGGTGCGAGCTTCTCTCCAGCCTCGCATGCTCTTCTTTGCCCACCCATGTGCACCACGCTGCCATCCACCAAGCATGCCTGCTCTTCCCTCCCTGCTTGGAGTCTCAGAAACAGCCCTCCCCTGATCTGATAGACTTGACAATCACAGCAGAGGAGAGCTTTTGATGGGAGGATTCACAGTCTGTTTCCAAAAAGGAAGAGAAGGACAGGCGGAGAGATTTTCAGCCTTCTCTGCCAAAGGGGTTCCTAAGACCATCAGAAATATGTGTTTTCTGATGGTCTTTGGTGACCGCTCTGAAACTCCCCTCATGACTCCCCAAGGGGTCCTGACCCCCACGTTGAGAAACACTGCTCTGTTGCATTATGTTGGAGAAGAATGGTGGAATGGTTTAATGGTGACCATTTACCATGATGACACTTGGGAGAATTTCAAGAAGATATTTGGGGGATGAATAGGTTCGCCTTAGGATTGCTATATGAAGGAAACTCTTTGAAGGCAAACAACAATACCCTTACAGATGTCCCTGAACCACAATAGTTTTTTAAAAGCAATAACACGCCATTTTTATTTTTGCACGGAGCACTATTTCCGTCCCAAAAGGCTACGCTGTAGTGCTAAAATTGCTTTGAAAAAGTGGCCAGAATCTCAGTTATAATCTTAGCAAGAAATAACGTGTCCTACATATAGTTAAAATTGCCCCTCTGTCTTTTGCTATACGCCCACTCCTCCTTCAAATTATCTTAAAAGAACTGGAACAGCATCTAAAGACGAGATTATTTTATATTAGTGTGACTCAAAGTGATGGTGTGTCTGAAACTACCAGAGTGAGCTTCCAGGAAAGAAAAATAATACTCTAATATGCTACAAATCTGGTTCCAGTCCTGGACCCACCAGGAAGGAGGAAATGCTAGTCTATCGTAAAGCATAATAGAATCATAGAGTTGGAAGAGACCTCATGGGTCATTCAGTCCAATCCCCTGCCAAGAAGCAGGAAAATTGCATTCAAAGATGGCCATCTAGCCTCTGTTTCAAAGTCTCCAAAGAAGGAGCCTCCACCACAGTCCCAGGTAGAGATTTCCACTGCTGAACAGCTCTCCTTACAGTTAGGAAGTTCTTCCTAATATTCAGGCGGAATCTGCTTTCCTGGAGTTTGAAGCCATTGTTCCATTGCGTCCTAGTCTCCTGGGCAGCAGAAAGCAAGCCCACTCCCTCCTGCTTATGACTTTCCTGGTCTCACATCTTGATCCACGGCCCTCATCCTGTCGCCTCTCAGCCTTTTCTTCTTCAGGCTGAATATGCCCAGCTCTTTCAGCCTCTCCTCATAGGGCTTGTTCTCCAGACCCTTTATTATTTTAGTCACTCTCCTCTGGACATATTCTGGCTTGTCAACATCTCCCTTAAGTTGCGGGGCCTAGAATTGGACACAAGTGTGATTCCAGGGGTGGTCTGATGAAGGCAGAATAGAAGGGTAGCATGACTTCTCTGGATCTACACACTATACCTCTATTTATGCAGGCCAAAATCGCGTTGGCTTTTTTTGCTGCCGCATGGCATTCCTGGCTCATGTTCACTTTCCTCCCCACAAGGACTCAAAGATCTTTTTCACACATCCTGCTGTCGAGCCAGACATCGTCCGCCATTCTGTTTCTTTGCATTTCCTTTTTTCTGCCTAAGTGGAGTCTTTGTCCCTGTTGAATTTCACTGTGTTAGTTAGCTGCTCTAAGTCGTTGCCGTCCCCTCCCCCGGGGGGGGGGGGGTGAGAAGGGCAGGGTAAATATACTGTAAATAAATAAATAAATTTTGGCCAATCATCTCTCTAATCCCGTCATTCCCAAAGTGGGCGGTACCGTCCCCTGGGGACGGTGGCACGATCTGGGGGCGCTGGCAGCCTCAGGAGAATTTGGGGGGTGATGAATCCCTGTAAGGGGGTGGTGGCGTGAGCCAGGCATAGGGTTGCCACTTGTCCCAACTAGGCAGGGCTGCACGCTTGCAAGTGTGTGCCTGCGTCCGGAATCCCCAGGCAGGCGTTGCCATGGAAACCATAGTAAGTTTGGTATCTTGTTGCAAGTAGAAAATGCTTATAAACAATAGTTTAATACAGTGCTTTGTTGAAAAATATGTGCAGCCTCTTAGTGGGTGTGCTTTTCTGTGATACTGGATGATCTTGGAAGCATTCAGCATAATGAAGATGTACTGTCTTATAAAATTTATTTTATTGTATATTTAAAGTATTATTTCTTCCATTTTGCCAGTTGTTTGAGAGTTCCGGTTAACTGAGAGTATTGTACTATTAAAATTTAAAAAATAATTTAAAAAGTAAATTCTTTTCTGACAAGGGGGCAATAGGCCAAAAAAGTTTGGGAACCACTGTAATCTATTAAGATTGTTTTGAATTCCGCTCCTGTCTTCTGGAGTTTTGGCTCTCCCTCCCAATTTGGTCCCATCTGCAAACTTGATGTTCCTGCCTTCTAACCCTTCATCTAAGTCATTCATTGAGATGTTGAACAGGACCGGGCCCAGGAGGGAACCCTGCTGATGGCACTCCACTCCTTACTTCTTTCCAGGATGAAGAGGAAGCATTGGGGAGATTCACCCTCTGGATTCGTTCACTTACCCAATTACAGATCCACCTCACCGTAGTTTTGCCTAGCCCACACTTGACTATATTCAGCATGCTATATTATTATCCTCCCCTTGGCTCCCTCATCAATTATACCAGTTTTTAAAAATAATAAAATAAAAACCTAATGAACATTTATGCTAATTATGTATTAATTATTGTCATCTATCCTGGGAGAGTGTTGGAATACTAATGTTTGGTGTACATTTTTAAAAACCCAATCAATCCATGATTGTCACAGAGAGGAGATCCAATACAGTTTTCATATCATTTCCCCACCATCCTCCCAGGCTTCAAACTCATGACCTTCCTGTCAGTAGTGATCTTAATGCAGATGACTCCTAGCCAGCTGCACAACAGTCCCGGTGCATGTTTTTGAACTGCTAGGTTGGCAGAAGCTGGGCCTAACAACAGGAGCAAACCCCGTCCGTAGATTTGAACCACTGACCTTCCAATGAGCAAGTTCTGCAGATTAGTGTTAGAAAATTCCTAGAAAAGATAAAACTTGTTGGATATAGTTTAGTGAATTATGTGGGTAGGAGGTCCATGGTATTCCTCAGATATGGGGTTCATGGACAAGATTGCGGCCCTCCGCTGGGACCTTCCAGCCACAATTGATACAGTGAGTGAATTCGAGACTCCGTGGCCTCTTGCCGGGCCCACCTTCGACCGGTTTCGGCCACTGAACGCAGAAGCTGTCGATAGGATAGTAGCTGCAACTCGTCCAACCACTTGCTCCCTCGATCCGTGCCCCTCCTGGCTAGTGAAAGCTTGCCTGGAGGGGTTACGAGACCCTCTGTTGAAACTAGTTAACACCTCCCTTGAGCAAGGAGTGTTTCCAGAGGGTTTGAAAGAGGCAGTGGTCACTCCATTGCTGAAGAAGCCGGAATTAGATCCTACGGTCCCTTCCAACTACCAGCCAGTATCCAACTAGAGTTTCTGGGCAAGGTAGTTGAGAGGGCAGCAATAGAGCAGTTGCAGTCCTTCCTAGATAACGCAACTTGGCTAGACCCCTTTCAGTCCGGCTTCCGTTCGGGGCATGGGACGGAGACGGTCCTGGTCGCCATCACAGACAAGCTACGTTGCCAGCTCGATCAGGGCAGGTCGGCGCTGCTCGTGTTATTGGACCTCACGGCAGCGTTTGACATTGTCGATTACAGTCTATTGACCCACCGCATTGCTGGGGCTGGAGTGAGGGAACAGTCCTTAAATGGGTATCCTTCTTCCTCCAGAACCAGTCCCAGCGAGTGAGGAGGGGCGAGGTTGTCTCCGGGGGCACTCCCCTACTATGTGGGGTGCCTCAGGGGGCAATTCTCTCGCCTCTATTATTTAACATCTATGTCCGACCACTTGCACGGCTGGTGCATAGCTTCAGGCTGGAGTGCCATCAATATGCGGGTGACACCCAGCTCATTCTGGGGATGAAGGGCAGGCCCGAATCCGTACCCGATAATTTCCATCATTGCCTTGAAGCCATCACTGGATGGCTGCGAGCCAGTAGGTTGAAGGTGAATCCGGCTAAAGACAGAGATCCTGTGGCTGGGTTGTCTGGGCACGGGTGGGGCCCAGCTTCCAACCCTGCTATGCCCGTCGTCGGTTGTTAAAAGCCTAGGTGTCACCTTGGACTCTCAACTGACGATGGAAGCACATATTTCCATCGTCAGTCTAGCAGCATTTTTCCATCTTCGCCAGGCAAGGAAGCTGGCCCCCTATCTGTCCTGCCACGACCTAGCCACAGTGGTCCAAGCCACGGTCATCTCGAGACTGCACTACTGTAACGCTCTGTACATTGGCCTTCCTCTGTCTGTGACCCAGAAGCTTAAGCTGGTGCAGAACGCTGCAACACGTCTGTTGGCAGGTTTGCCAACACGCTGCCACATCACGCCCATCCTGCGCGAACTGCACTGGCTTCCTATAGAATTCCGGATCACCTTCAAAGTGTTGGTGTTGACCTTTAAGGCCTTGAATGGTCTCGGGCCAGTGTATCTAAGGGACCGGTCCCTCCAGGCTACCACCCATAACCTCCTAGAGATCTCGTTGTAGAAGTCTTCCTGCAACAAGGAGCAGAGCATTCCGCATGATAGCGCCAACTCTTTGAACGCCCCGCCCGAGGTTCGTGCCTTGACCAACCTACATTCATTTAAGCTGTTGTATTTTATATGCAATATGTTATCTGTTTTTAACTGTATTATTAGGTGTTGTTAGTTAAGCTGCGCGGTTGGTATGTGTGTGATTTTACCTATATTTGTTTGTATCGCAATTTGTTGTGAGTCGCCCCGAGCCGCACGGGAGTGGCGACAGACAAGTCGAAACAAACAAACAAACAAATAAATAAATAAAATGGTATAATTGTGTAGTATGGGAATGCCCCATATATGGGCACAGATGTTAAGGATTGTGGGTGATATGAAGCTAAGATGGGAGATAAGTTTTCCCATCAGTCTCTTGTAATATAATTGATTTTCTTTTAAAACTAGCAAGATATGTTTTCTCTTTCCTGTTGTTGGCATCTTCTGGGAGAGAAGAGTGCAGGGATGTGATGAGAGAGTGCTCCTTAAGGCATTCCTACTCATTGGATTATGTTTGGTGCAGGGATATTGCTTCCAGACCAAGCAGAAAGGGTCAAGAAGGACTAGAGATTGGTTCTCCCAAATCTTTACATTTGGTGTTAGAAAATATAATTTCAACACAATCTGAATGTCAAGAGAAAGACCTAAAAAGATGCCTGAACTATGTGTGCTCTTCTTGGGAAACCAGATGATCCTAGGTCTCTCACAACAGGAAATGAGAATGTGTTTTTCATGCTCTTCCCATGAATAACCTCATGCTGAATCTCTCTAATGTTGGGGTCAAGAGGGAAAAGGGTTGGGATGAAAATGAGCACATCTACATCAGCAGTAATGAGAATTAATGTTCACTCGGCTCTGAAGATCTCCCATTTGCCGTCTTGTCCGTGCGATGGTTCAGGCTCTTAGACTGCTTTGCTGCCTTATAATTTGCTTTCCCCATCTCCTGTTGGTTTAATATCCTCCTTTTTAAATATACATACCATCTATCCATCTTTGGACAAATTCTCTTTTAAGAGAGAGCCATTTCACACCATTAAATATCCTCGGAGAATGGGTTTCAGCAGTGAACCCAGCCCGATAGCTGAATTATAGAGTTTGTCTTTGGAACAGAACTTATTAAATTGGCATTTTTGGATCAGGGTTTTGCAAATCTGCCATAGTTCTGGGAGCTTTAGTCCAAGAAAGATCACTTTATAAAGCTTTGCTTTGGAACAGATGCCTAGACCTAGCTCTGGATCATGGCTGGGGAGGCATTCACACTGTAGAATGGATGGTAGTTTGGCACCACTTTAACGGGCATGTCTTGATGCTTTAGAATAATGGGAGCTGTAGTTTTACACAATCTTTAGCCTTCTCTGCCAAAAGAAGGTGGGTGCGCTATCAAATTACAACTCCCAGGATTCCATTACATTGAGCCATGGCGTTTCAAGTGGTGTCAAACTGGATTAATTCTATAGTGTAGATCAGGTTAGGGCAAACTCAGGCCCGGGGGGCAGATGTGGCTCATTGGGCTCTTTTGTCAGGCCCTCCTCTCTCTCTCTCTCTCGCCATCCTTTCCTTCCTTCTCTCTTTTTTTCCTCCTTCCCTCCCTTTCTTATCTCCCTCTTTCTCCCTCCTTTCTTCCTTCCCTTCCACCCTTTCATCCTTTCTTCCTTCTCTCTTTCCTCCCTCCCCTCTTTCTAGCTCCCTCCTTCCTTCCCTTCCACCCTTTCGTCCTTCCTTCCTTCCTTTTTGTCTTTTCTTCCTGCTCTCTTCCCTCCCTCTCTCAATTCCCTTCCACCCACCCTTCCTTTCTTCCACCTTCTCTTCCTTTCTTCCTCCCCTTCTCTCTTTTCTTCCTCCTTCCCTCCCTTTCTCCCTTCCTTATCTCCCTCTTTCTCCCTCCTTTCTTCCTTCCCTTCCACCCTTTCGTATTTTCTTCCTTCTCTCTTTCCTCCCTCCCTCCCTTCATTCCCTCTTTCTAGCTCCCTCCTTCCTTCCTTCCTTCCACCCTTTCATCCTTCCTTCCTTCCTTTTTGTCTTTCCTTCCTGCTCTCTTTCCTCCCTCTCTCAATTCCCTTCCACCCACCCTTCCTTTCTTCCTCCCTCCCTTCTCTTCCTTTCTTCCTTCTCTCTTTCCTCCCTCCCTCCCTCCCTCATTCCCTCTTTCTAGCTCCCTCCTTCCTTCCTTCCTTACTTCCTTCCTTCCTTTCATCCTTCCTTCCTTTTTGTCTTTCCCTCCTGCTCTCTTTTCTCCCTCTCTCAATTCCCTTCCACACACCCTTCCTTTCTTCCTCCCTCTCTTCTCTTTTTTTATAAACAATTTTTATTTATTTTAACACACACACAAAAAACATACCAAACACTCACAGAACATTTACAATTCCCACCACCAACATGAGGATTATTCCCTTTTATATATTCGTTTCTTATGGAGACTTTTTATATCTTTATCTTTATACCTTTCCATTCTATATACTATATAACATTTGTATTCTATTTCTTATGGCTTGATCTCCAGAATGATTCATAATATGATTCTTTACCCTTGTCCATCTTTCTTCCATTTTTCTCATTCTATTTTCATTAATTTTTGAAGCATTTAATTTCACATTCATAATTTCAAATTCCATTTGTTCCACCATATAATGATACCATTTGTATCCCTCTCTTCTCTTCCTCCTTTCCTTCTTTGGTTTCCTTCCTCCTTTCCTCCTGGAGGATGTTTACCTGGAAGAAGAAAAGATAGAGAAGGAACATGAGAACCATGTTTCAAGATTATAAAGGTTTCCCAATGAGGAGGTTGTTGTTGTTGTTTATTTGTTCAGTTACTTCTGACTCTTTGTGACTTCCTGGACCAGCCCACGCCAAGGCTCCCTGTTGGCCATGGCCACCCCCCAGCTCCTTCAAGGTCAAGCTAGTCACTTCTAGGATACCATCCATCTATCTTGCCCTTGGTCGGCCCCTCTTCCTTTTTCTTTCCTTTTTCCCCAGCATTGAGGAGAAGGGGTAAAACTGACTTTCTGCTGTTCTAGAGACCAGGGCACAAGGGAGCAATGGGTTCAAATGGCAGGAAAAGAGGTTCGACCAAAAGGATTAGGAAGAATTTCCTGAGTGTAAGAGCTGTCGGAGAGTGGCCTAGACTGTCTGAATGTGTGGTGGAGTGTTCTTCTCTGGAGACTTTTCCGCAGAGGCTATCTATCTGGGATGCTTTGATTGTGCCTTATTTCATGGCAGAGGGTTGGACTGGCTGGCCCTTGGAGGTCTCTTCCAGCTCTAGGATTCTATATCAGGAGTAGGCAATACAGGGTCTAATGGAGACACACTTTATCTCCCATCCACCATCTCATCATGATGAAGGCCAACCCTTTTGGGATGCAAACGTTTCCCATCTTTCCTTCACTTTCTGCTTCCAAAAGAGAAGAGGAAGGGGAGGATAGGGCAGGGAGAGGGCTTGGGGAGAATCCCCTTTCTCCTGACCCTTCCATCCCACTTTGGCCCATGATGTGACCCCCCGAGTTAGAAAGTTTGCCCACACCTGGTGTAGATGCATTCGGACCCCTACCGCAGTGTTTCTCAACCGCTGTGATGCGGCACAGTAGTGTCCCGTGACGGACCTCCTGCTGTGCTGCGAGAAAAGCTCTCTGCCCCCCTTCCTTCCCCCCTCCTCCTGCCAAACTCCTGCTGCTTGGGGGAGGAGAAGGAAGGGCCGGGCAGCAGCAAAGAAAAAGAAGAAAGGCTGCTGCCTCCTTCAGCCGTTTCCCCAGCCAGCCTCCAATCTGCCATGACTCGCTGAAGCCGCCCAGAGGAGGAGCCCTGTCCACTGAAGCCAATCCACCGCTCATGCTCCTCCTCTGCGCGGCTTCAGCGAGCGAGGGGTGGGAGTCATGGCGGAGAGCGGCACCGGGGACGAGTGCCGTGACTTCCACCCCTCGCTCGCACTGCCCCCTCAAGGCTGGAGAAGCTGTGGGAGAGCTGAAGCCGGGGGGAGGGGGTGGGGCATGGCACAGCTTGGCTCCCCCCCTCCTCCCGACTTCGGCACTCCCAGCAGCTGCTCCCAGCAGGCCACCATCCCCTAGCTGTTCTTTACTGTGTTAGAGTGTCATTTTGGTTGGTGGTGTGCCCCCGGATTTTTTTAATGTTAAAAGTGTGCCGTGGCTCAAAACAGATTGGGAAACACTGCCCTACCGCGACATCTATGCTATTTCTTTCATGGTGACATGGGAATTACACCCTGTTAAAAGAGATAGTGCTCAATAAATACGATATAAGACAAATTAAAATTCACTCGAAGGCTGTGCAGAACAACCATAAAAGTTTTTAACAACTCGTCTAAGACCAAACTGCATGCAAAGCTGTGTTCTCTCTCCAAACCCCCAACAAAGTCGTCCTTTCAGGCTTTAATGAGAGTACAGCTGGCAATACTGTTAGTTAATGCATTTCCCTGAAAGTTTTAATTAAAACAATTTGTTCAGCAGGAAAGAGAAAACTGATTAGAAATCCATTAGAATAAACAAATGGTGGCCACATTGATTCTTGATTTATAGTAATAATAATCCGAAAGAGATGATTTCCTGATAGGAAATACTCGCAGGCTACTATGGGCTTTAAGGAAATTAATGTGTAACCTCCCTAACCACCCAGCAATGAAAACCTTGGGATGTCTGGAGGCCTAATATGGAACACAGGAATGATTGGAGATATCTCCAAATATATGCCATATAATTAATTGCATTGTCGCCCATTATTCAAATCTAATTTCTAGATCTTTCTCGCTATCTCTCTCCCATATTTCTTCTTCGGTCTCCGAAGGCTGGTCATTGCAATTTCGAAATATATATCAGGGAGATAACAACTGAAGTGGCTACAAATCATTACCAGGAGAGGTATGAAAAAAGGTAGAAACAGGGCCTTCAGCCAACTGGTTATATGCATTAGGTACCTATTTTCTCAACAGCATGCATTAGAGTCTATTACCATATGAAGATAATACTTTTCCAGGATTCTGTATATAGGGATGTACAGTATGTTTGGCTTTCATTAGTTGAAAGGAAAATACTAGGCCTGGGTAATCATAGTTCTAAATGGTTCTAAAGTACTTACAAAACTAAAGTTCTGGTGGTGAAAGCTAGGTGGCACTGGTGCTTTGCTTCTACAGTGTTTCTAAAGTTCATTATTATTTCATTATAGGTGATTTTTAAGACACAACCAATTAGGAACTGCCATTTATAACGGAATTTTGAAAGTTTTGTTAGAGTTCTGAAATGTTCACCACCAGAACTTTAGCAACACTGTAGAAGCAAAGCACCAGTGCCACCTAGTGTTCACCACCAGAACTTCAGTTTTGTAAGTACTTTAGAACCATTTAGAACCATGATTGTTCAGGCCTAGAAAATACATCTCATCTTTACTAAAGTAGGACATGATCTAGGTCAGTGGTTCCCAACCTTTGGGCCTCCAGCTGTTTTGAACTTCAGCTCCCACAGTTCCTAACATCTGGTAAACTGGCTGGGATTTCTGGGAGTTGAAGTCCAAAACTCTTGGAGGCCCAAAGGTTGGGAACCACTGATCTAGGTGATCGATGGATCGATGGATATAGATACTAGGAGACTTGAACAATCTACTTCTGGTTATTAAGACGTTTGTGTGTAAGTGTGTAAGGAGTAACTTGAGAAACTGCAAGTCGCTTCTGGTGTGAGAGAACTGGCCGTCTGCAAGGACGCAGTGGGTTAAACAGCTGAGCTGCTGAGCTTGTTGATCGAAAGGTCACAGGTTCGATTCTGTCAGCCCCAACTTCTGCCAACCTAGCAGTTCAAAAACATGCAAATGTGAGTAGATTAATAGGTTCCGTTCCAGTGGGAAGGTAACAGCGCTCCATGCAGTCATGCCAGCCACATGACCTTGGAGGTGTCTATGGACAATACTGGCTCTTTGGCTTAGTAATGGAGATGAGCACCACACCCCAGAGTCGGACATGACTGGACTTCATGTCAGGGGAAAACCTTTACCTTTTAACTCTAAGGACATTGCCCAGAGGACACCCAGATGTTTTGATGTTTTACTGGAGCTGACAGAGGGAGCTCAACCATGCTCTCCTCAGATTCGAACCTCTGACCTGTCAGTCTTCAATTTTCCTGGCACAAAGGTTTAACCGTTTGCGCCACCGGGGGCTCCCTGTTAAGAAGTGAACTTCCAGGTGCTAATTCATGTCTTGCCAACCATATCAAGTGGGAAAAAAATCTGATTTTTTTGCATGAAAACCAGACCCTGGGGAATCCAGTGTTCTTATAAAGGGAATGCTGTCATCCTTCATTAGGTTACAGCAATAGTTAAATATGCTGATACCTTCATTGGTTGGACCAAAGAGATTATAGGAAGACTCCAATATCTGCAGAACTGGTATCTATAGTTTTATTTATATGACAAAATATATCCTCACTAGACTTTTTCTAGGTTTTCCACTGTGGCTCTGGTTTTTCTTAATTGTGTGAGAAGCGACTTGAGAAACTGCAAGTTGCTTATGGTGTGAGAGAATTGGTCGTCTGCAGAGACATTACCCAGGGGACGCCTGGATGTGTTCCCATCCTGTGGGTGGCTTCTCTCATGTCCCTGCATGGGAAGCTGGAGCTGACAGAAGAAAGCCTACCCCATCTCATGGATTTGAACTGCTGACCTTCAGATCAGCAGTTCAGCTGATCTGATGGTTTAACCCATTGTGCCACTGTGGCTCCATGTTATTCTTTGACCATTTCAGTATGGTTTGGTATCAAAATTCTTTCATGTATCCACAGGAAAACTATTAATGAATCCCCATGGATACAGTCATTTGTTATCTATAAGTATTGATTCTCAAGCACTTCCATTTTAAAACATAGACTTCCAAACTCAGTGATTGTAAATTGTTGTTGCCTATGCAGAGAAAACAACTGATGGTCCAACTTGGGTGAAATCATAAAATGTTCTGCCTTAGTCTCCATAGCTGACCATGGACTTTGGGTCATAGGATTGGTACCCATCTGGTTGACTCCAGCACGTAGTATTGATTTCCATGTTCGAAGGACATTAATAGATTAATTGCCATGCAATAGAATTCCTGGTCATTTATGCCAAGGTAGAAATAATGCTTTTCAATGGAGGACATTGACCTGTTGAGCTTCAGGCAAATGATGTGAGTTGATGCACCTTTGTATATGAACCAACCTGCAGAGATTGTGTAGTTGATATAAGTCATGAACTCAACAGTATTTTTCCTGCACCCAAGAAAGCTGACATTCTAGAAATAGAGTTCTCTGTGTTTGATTAGTGTGATCCCATACACACACACACACACACACACACACACACAAGCTTTGGGACCCGGCGGTTATTTGAAATGGGCTGAGGCCTAGGAAGCCTTAATGTCCATTCAGGCTGAGGCCTAGGAAGCCTTACTGTCAATGCATGCTGAGGCCTAGGAAGCCTTACTGTCAATGCAGGCTGAGGCCTAGGAAGCCTTACTGTCAATACTTACTTACATTGTGGAGTTCCTCAGGGGGCCATTCTCTCCCCGCTGTTATTTAACATCTACATGCGACCACTCGCCCAATTGGTACGGAGTTTTGGGCTGGAATGTCACCAGTACGCTGATGACACCCAGCTCATTCTGAGGATGGACCCCGGGGTGGAATCTGTACCCGATAATTTCCATCTCTGCCTAGAAGCCGTAACTGGATGGCTGCGAGCCAGTAAGTTGAAGGTGAACCCAACGAAGACGGAGATCTTGTGGCTGGGCCGCCCGGAGGGGGTAGAGACCCAGTTGCCGACGTTTGATGGTGTGGCACTTCGCCCACAGCCCCTAGTTAAGAGCCTTGGGGTCCAGCTAGACACCCAACTGTCAATGGAAGCGCCAGATTACCTGCGCTTGCAAGACAGCGTTCTACCATCTGCGGCAGGCGAAACGTCTGGCTCCTTACCTCTCCCGCTGCGACCTGGCCACGGTGATCCAAGCCACGGTCATCTCGAGGCTTGATTACTGTAATGCGCTGTACATTGGCCTACCCTTGTCGGTGATCCGGAAACTTAAGTTGGTGCAGAACGCAGCAGCGCGCCTGCTGTCGGGAGCCCCAAGATCTGCGCATGTGACCCCACTCCTGCGTGCACTGCACTGGCTTCCCATCGAATTCCGGGTCTCCTTCAAGGTGTTAGTTCTAACTTTCAAGGCCTTATATGGTTTGGGGCCAGTGTACTTGAGGGAGCGTCTTACCCCATACAAACCCAGAAGATCACTGCGCTCAGAGGGGCTTAATCTACTAGAGGTCCCTAGTATTAAGATCTGTAGGCTGTCGAGCACCCGGCAGAGAGCATTTACAGTGGCCGCTCCGACCCTCTGGAATTCTCTGCCGGAGGAGATCACGAGCACTACGGGGTTTGTTGGCCTTCCGCAAGTCTGTGAAGACTTGGCTATATAGGCAGGCATTTGGTCCCAACTGATGCCTCCTTAGTTGCCAGCTGCCAACATACCGTCCTGCCATGTATTGCCTCTGCGTATTATTGCTTGCCGGGATCCATTGTGGGGAGGGGGGCTTTTGGGTATACCTCTTTTATCTGTTTATTGATGTTTTATTGATTTTATGCTGTAAACCGCTCTGGGCTCCAGAGAGAGCGGTCTACCAAATCGAATTTATAAATAAATAAATAAATAAATAAATACAGGCTGAGGCCTAGGAAGCCTTACTGTCAATTCAGGCTGAGGCCTAGGAAGCCTTACTGTCAATGCAGGCTGAGGCCTAGGAAGCCTTACTGTCAATACAGGCTGAGGCCTAGGAAGACTTACTGTCAATTGAGGCTGAGGCATAGGAAGCCTTACTGTCAATGCAGGCTGAGGTCTAGGAAGCTTTAATGTCCATTCAGGCTGAGGCCTAGGAAGACTTACTGTCAATGCAGGCTGAGGCCTAGGAAGACTTACTGTCAATACAGGCTGAGGCCTAGGAAGACTTACTGTCAATTGAGGCTGAGGCATAGGAAGCCTTACTGTCAATGCAGGCTGAGGTCTAGGAAGCTTTAATGTCCATTCAGTCTGAGGCCTAGGAAGCCGTACTGTTCATTCAGGCTGAGGCGTAGGAACCCTTACTGTCAATTCAGGCTGAGGCCTAGGGAGCCTTACTGTTAATTTAGGCTGAGGCCTAGGAAGCCGTACTGTCAATTTAGGCTGAGGCCTAGGAAACCTTACTGTCAATGCAGGCTGAGGCCTAGGAAGCCGTACTGTCAATGCAGGCTATGGCCTAGGGAGCCTTACTGTTAATTTAGGCTGAGGTCTAGGAAGCCTTACTGTTAATTCAGGCTGAGGCCTGTTGGGAAAAGTGGTGTTTTCACCTTTGGCTGGAAGGATGTATGTCTATTTTTGGGCCTAGCTTGTAATGCTAGTAGTGCTCTCAGTACATCAGGAAACTCTCTCTCTGTAGTGAAATCTGGGGCCTAGCTTGTAATGCGAGTAATGCTCTCAGTACACCAGGAAACCCCCTCTCTGTAGTGAAATCCTATTAGGAAATGAACATTCCATTTCAACCGAAAAACTGTCTGGTGCCTTAGAGTGTTGGAGTTTTGTGGCTGGCCAATGAGAGTCCTTTATGCAAATAATCCCACAGTGGCAACCAATTGAAAAGCTGCCACGAATTCCTCCGCACCTCCCGCCCTCCGCACCTCCTGCCCTCCGCACCTCCCGCCGCAAACACTGACTTTTATTATATACATAGATAGATAGATAGACAGACACATACACACACAGAGAGAGTATTGGGGGGAGTCTATTAATCAATGAGAAGAGCTTTGCCATAATTCAGTTCCATCTAGATCAGTGGTTCTCAATCCATGGGTCCCCAGATGTTTTGGCCTTCAACCCCCAGACATCCTAAAAGCTGGTAAAATAGCTGTGATTTCTGGGAGTTGTAGTCCAAAATACCTGGGGATCCGCAGGTTGAGAACTACTGGAATAGAGGTTAAGATGAATAGTGACCTTAACCAGCGCTGATTTGAGCAAATGGTGTGGTCAAAGTGCTGGAACTTTCTACTCCAACCAACTTCTGGGTCTTTACAAAAACAACCATGGAAATAATTGGAGTTGAGACACTTACTACATCTGTTTGAACCCATCTAAAGCAAGTATGTTTCCAGACATTCAAAACAGAACTGTATTAGCCAGAAAGAGATACTATTTAAGGAGAACATCTATTTCCGCATACAGTTTATTATGCAACCATTGACAGAGTCAATATATTACAAGTGTACAAACCATTTTGTTTTCTGTTTTTAAACATAAAGCACTTAGGGTTATATTGTTCTGCTTACTGAATAAATGAAAATGTTTTCCGGGCAGCCTTCGAATGATAAATTGACTTAGCAAGCAACCATTGGATGCAGAGGAAGAAAGAAGGTAAACGTGCAGAGGGGCTAAATCATCCTTCATCAGTACTTGGGAGAAGATGTTAGTATCTTGCTGCAGAACTACTGGTTTTAACCTCAGATCTTCCTCTTTTGGAAAGGCAGGGAGTTTCAGAAAAACATCTAGTTCTGTTTTATTGACTATTCTAAAGCTGTTGACTGTGTGGATCATAATAAATGGCGGCAAGTTCTTGGTGGTATGGGCATACCAAATCAGCTTGTCTCTCTCCTGAGGAATCTGTATAACGACCAAGTAGCAACAGTAAGAACTGACCATGGAACAACAGACTGATTCAAGATTGGGAGAGGCGTATGGCTGGGTTGTATACTCTCACCCAACCTATTCAACTTGTATGCAGAACACATCATGAGATATGCGGGGCTTGACGAATGCAAGGCTGGAGTTAAATTTGCTGGAAGAAACATTAACAACCTTAGATATGCAGATGATATCACCTTGATGGCCGAAAGCGAGGAGGAGCTGAGGAGTCTTCTAACCAAGGTGAAAGAAGAAAGTGCAAAAGCTGGGTTGGAGGTAAACATAAAAAAATAAGATGATGGCAACAAGACTGATTGATAACTGGCAAATAGAGGGAGAAAAAGTGGAGGCAGTGACAGACTTTGTATTTATAGACACAAAGATTACTGCAGACGCAGACTGCAGCCAGGAAATCAGAAGACGTTTCCTTCTTGGGAGGAGAGCAATGACCAATCTCAATAAAATAGTGAAGAGTAGAGACATCACACTTGCAATGAAGATCCGTATAGTAAAAGCAATGGCATTCCCTGTAGTAACCTATGGATGCGAGAGCAGGACCTTAGGGAAGGCTGAGCAAAGGAAGATAGATGCTTTTGAACTGAGGAAAGTTCTGAGAGTGCCTTGGACTGCAAGAAGATCCAACCAGTCCATACTTCAGGAAATAAAGCCCAACTGCTGATTGGAGGGAATAATAATAATAATAATACGCTTTATTTATATTCCGCTCTTCTCACCAGGGACTCAGAGCGGATTATAGGTATACATACTTAGCAGACAATCCATGCCATTTCCACATACACACATATAAACAAACAGAGGCAAACTCTGGCCGCCAGGGGGAGCTGACGCACTCCTTATCTCTCAGCGTTCCCAGCGTCACTTGTTGTGCCTTGGAGTTCCTTAATGGCCTCATAATTCAGTCAAAATTTGCCTCCCCACTTAATGTGGTACCTTTTCACCTACTTGACAGATGCAACTGTCTTTCGGGCTGCAAAGGTTGACAGCAGGCTACACTTAAAGATCGAGCACCCACCTCGACCTGGGCAGGCCTCGAACTCATGACCTACTGGTCAGAGAGATCTTATGCAGCTGACACTTAGCCAGCTGCGCCACATTCCCGGGAAGGAGATTAGAAGCAAATATGAAGTACTTTGGCCACATAATGAGAAGACAGGAAAGCTTAGAGAAGACAATGATGTTGGGGGAAATGGAAGGAAAAAGGAAGAGGGGCCGACCAAGGGCAAGATGGATGGATGGCATCCTCGAAGTGACTGGCTTGACCCTGAAGGAGCTGGGGGAGGTGACGGCCGACAGGGAGCTCTGGCGTGGGTTGGTCCATGAGGTCATGAAGAGTTGGAAGCAACTGAACGAATAAACAACAACATTCCTCTTTTGACAAACTGTAATTGAAAGCCTTGAATTGTATTAGGTTGGATGAAAGGGAGAGCATTGGCCCAACTCTGACTATTAATGCTCTCCTTCTCCCTATTATCTCCCTTTACGTATAGCCTTGGAAATGGAAAGAAAAGCCAAGATACTTTGTGAGCTAAGAGAAACTTAGCAATGCACAACTGTTCCCTTGGAGCTCATCTGATTTCTCCACTTCTGCATCCATCCCTTTGTTTGATCATAAAATCCTCCTACAGCAGCCGCAGCAGCATTTAGGGAACAATTGGAAAAGTTGTTAATCAGCGGCAGATCTGAAAATCCAATAAAGCTCTTGCTGTAATTAATAGAAGGAGATACATGGATGTGTGTGTGTTTTGCCAAAGGAAGGGTTTAGAGCAGTGTTTCCCAACCTGTTTTGAGCCGCGGTACACTTTTACATTTACGAAATCCTGCGACACACCACCAACCAAAATGACACTCTAACACAGTAATACATATAGTTAATATGTTTTTAAATGTATTTATACACTCAGTGTGAAACCTGGGCCTGTTTCAATGAACACAACATAGATATCCTGGCAGGAATGGCAGAAAGACACAAACTTCCCACACAGAACTCCCATAACCAAGATAAAATGCTATAAGAGTTTGGTGAGCATTGACCTTGAGTTTTGGAGTTGTAGTTCACCTATATCCAGAGAGCACTGTGGACTCAAACAATGTTGGATCAGGACCAAACTTGGTATGAATACTCAATATGCCCAAATGTGAACACAGATGGAGTTTGGGGGAAATAGGCATTGACTTTTGGGAGTTACAGTTTCTGGGATTTACAGTTAACACACAAACAGAGCATTCTGAACCCCACCAATGATAGAACTGGGCCAAACTTCCCACACAGAACCCCCAGGTGGCTCCCTTCCTTAATGGCTCCCTCCCTCTTCCACACCAGAAGGGAAGGCACTCACTCAGTCCACGGTTGCCTGCCTTCCTTCCTTCTTTCCTGCGGTTCGAAAGAAGAAGCTGGTGGGCCTGCCTCAGACTGCGCTCCTCACTTCCGCTTCCGTTCCCCACCCTCCCTCGATTGGAGGCTGGCTGGCTGGGGAAACGGCCGAAGGAGGCGGTGCCCCAGCTTCTTCTTCGCTGCCGCTGCCCGGCCCTTCCTCCTCCCCCTCCCCCAAGCAGCAGGAGTTTGGCAGGAGGGGGAAAAAGGGGGGGAAGAGAGGTTTTCCCGTGGCACACCAGGTGATCACTCACGGCACACTAGTGTGCCACGGAACAGCGGTTGGGAAACACTGGTTTAGAGAGAGGCAAGACTAAGGCCTTCATCCCACAAGAAATCAACATAAACAAAGCCATGTCTCTCTGTCATAGAATCATAGAACCCTAGAGGTGGAAGAGACCTGGTGGATCATCCAGTCCAACCCCATTCTGCCAAGAAGCAGGAAAAACGCATTCAATGCACCCCCGACAGATGGCCACCCAGTCTCTGTTTAATAGCCTCCAAAGAAGGAGTCTCCACCACACTCTGGGGCAGAGAGTTCCACTGCTGAACGACTCTCACAGTCAGGAAGTTCTTCCTCATGTTCAGATGGAATCTCCTTTCTTGTACTTTGAAGGCATTGTTCCACGTCCTAGTCTCCAGGGCAGCAGAAATCATGCTTGCTCCCTCCTCCCTATGATTTCCCCTCACATATTTATAGATCGTTATCATGTCTCAGCTCAACCTTCTCTTCTTCAGGCTAAAGACCCTTCCAAAATCCACATATTGATCCTGAAGACTGCCAGCAAATGACACCATTTGCTTTTATTTAATTTATTTAAAACGTTTGTACCCCGACCTTCTCACCTCCATAGAGGGACTCAGACCGACTTACAGCAAGCTTCAATGCTATACAAGTTAAAACATCTTACAACAACAGATTAAAATACATAAAAATAAAATACATAAAAACCAAATTGCCATTAAAAACACATTCAACTAGGTCTGTAAACGAGGTCACTAATTCCAGACTATAATCAATCTCAGCCTATACTGGGAATGCTTCACTCCAAAGCCAGGTCTTCACCAGCCTCCTAAAGGACAAAAGGGAGGGAGCAGATCTAACATCACTTAGGAGAGAGTTCCATAGCCGAGGGGCCACCACAGAGAAGGCCCTGTCTCTCGTTTCCACCAGAAGATGGCAGGACCGAGAGCAGAGCCTCTCCGGAGATCTTAATGTCCTTGATAGTTCATAGGGGAGAATTTGTTCGGACAGGTAAACTTTCCTCCTTTCATGCAAAAGTTTGATGGCTACTCCATGGATGTGTCCTGTGGCCCACTCAGAAAGCGTTCCAGGAATTAAGTGGTAGGAGTGAAAGAGCTGTTGAGTAGTCAATCCAGTCTAGGTGAGTGACAAGGTATCCAGCAGAATGAAGGAAGAGGGTGGTCATCAGCTGGTTAAACAAGAAGTCCAGGTAAAGCAAGGAGTTGAACAAAGTTGTAAATCATAGTCAAATCTAAGGTTGGGAACATAGAAACAACAAAGAGCATTGTGATTCACCAAGATAGAATGGTTGAAAACAAAAAAGCTGCCAGGGTGATTTATCGGCAACTGTCTCAAGACACCAGGTGCATGATTAGTGCCTTTCAGGGGCGGTCCTACAGGTAGGCCAAGTAAGCGGCCGCATAGGGCGCCATCTGGGAAGGGGGCGCCATCCTGGCTGCATGGGGCGCCATCCTGGCCCTGCCGATGTTCCTCAGGCAGTGCCGCAGCTGCCTGCTTTTGGGCCCCGGCCTTGTGTGCTCCGACACCGCTTCTGGGCATGCGCGGAGGTTTTCGCGCAGACGCAGTTGCTCCGGAGCTGAAGTTGAGCACAGGAGCAACTGCACATGCACGAAAACCCAGTAGCTCCCTTGTGCAAAAGCCTGTAAGCAAAGCACTCCCTACTGGGCAGGCAGGGAGTGCTTCCCCTCTCCCTTTGTCTCCGCCGCACGCGCGCGTTTGCAGGGAAGGAGAAAAGAATCAGTGAAGGACGTGTAAGTGAAGGAATGAATGAAGGGCTTTCCTCCTCCTCCTCTGTGACCTCTTCTCTCCCTCCTTCCTTTCTTCGGCTCTGTTTCTGTCTAGACCTGAGGGGCCTGAGGCTATGAGGAGTTGTGGGAGTTGGAGTCCAAAACACCTAGAGGGAGGGCCCAAGTTTGCCCAGGCCGCGCTGCCTGTATTCGACCTCATTTGAACATTTTGGCTGTTTTTCTATTTACATTTACATTGGGATCCTAATTTTGGACTTATGGGAGATTCCTATGAATTATGAGACGGGTGGTAGGTAATATATTCTGATTTTGATGCATTTACATTGCGTTTCTTGTTGATTATTATACAGTTCTGCTTAATATTGTCATACAATATAATAAAAATACAATATAACAATAGAATAATGATATATTTTATATTACATGTAATATTACAAACAATATTGCAGTATAGTGGTATTGTACAAAATAGTAATATATAATATTTTATTTTACTTTATTTTGGGTTATTTGAGTTTTATAGGAGTAATGAAAATATTTAGTAGAGGATAATTTTATTTAAATAAATAATTTTATTTATTATTTTATGATAATAATATAATAGAATGTTATATTATATTATAATGTCAATATATTATAATATAATTATATTGTAATGTAGTATAATATAATTATGATATAATATAGTATGAGTATGGTATATTATATTGTATATACATTGATACAATATAATACTACTAATGGTATTGTGATATTATAATTGTATATTTGTTTTACATGGGGGCAAAATAATGTTTGGGGGCACCAAAATAATGTTCGCTTACCATTTAAAATTACCTTAGACCGCCCCTGGTGCCTTTGATTTATTTATTATTACTTCATGCTTATAGACCGCCACTCCCCGTGGGCTCGGGGCAGTTTACAACAGTGGCATGACACAATTACAATATAGATACAATAAAAAAACAGATCATTACCTAATACTAGATACAAACACACAGCACTAACTACAACAATAGGGCTAGAATCAGTAGTTCAGGTGAAGTCCATCGATGTTTGGGGGGCCAAGAGGGAAGGCGAGATCCAAGGGGGCAGACCTCCAAACCTTGTGGGGTGACCCTGAGTCCCAAGGAGAGTCGGTCTTCCAGGAGGAGGGGGCAAGTCACGAGACGGGTGGTCAGACAGGTGGTTTAGGGAGTTCTCAATCCTAATAAATAGGGGAGTCGTTCGCCTCTTTAGTTCACCTCCCACAGGCTGTGATGTTGCAGTTTGTCTCCAACTCCCGAAGCCCACTCCCCAAATGGTTCTGGAATGGAATTGTCGGTGGCGGGCCTCGCACCGCTGGGATCCGTATCCAGAGGAAGTCAGTGCCACCCCCACAGCACTCTGGGTGGGCTCCACTGCCCCAGCGCCAGTTCCCAGAGCTCCTCCACGGCAATCATCGGAAGTGGTGTCAGGGATGGGATGGCGCCGTTTCTGCTTCCTCCTCGCTCGGTGTCCACGCTTGCACAGTCGTCCCACGGCTGTCGAGGGGGGGGGCAGTCCAGTGATGTCAGCTCCGGGAGCGATCACCACGCCGGCACCCCCAAAGACATGCGCCATCTTGGGGAAGACTCTTGGGGCCTCTCTCCCCATGCGAGAGAGACAGTGGCGCCAATGGTGATCTCCTGCTACTCGAGACAACCCTGGGGGATCGTGGTACTTCTCCAGGATCTTAGAGATGTCGAAGGCCTCCAGATCCAGGGCCTCCAGATCCGGCCCAGCCAACTCCTCCTCGACTCCCGGATTCTCGGCAGAAGTATGTGACTTCGCCATTGCTCTCCATTCTTCCCCTGTAGGCTTCTCCTCCATAGCTCTCCGTTCTTCCAAGGACTTCTCAACTGGGAGAATTTATCAGCCACTAGGGTCCATGTAATACTTCCTTGTGTCTAGGTTGCTTGGCAAACATTGACAATATGTCTTCAGCAATGGCAACTACCATCTAAGTCCAGAGGTTGAGTTAGAAGAGGATTTCTTGAAGGTTCTGTGACAAACAGACACATCAAGAATAATGTTATGAATTATCTGTGTCCTGCCCCTTTAAGGATAAGAGAAGAAAAGTTGTGCTGTAAGACTTTAAGAAAGCAATGTACTGCAGGAAAGTGTTTTAGACAAAAAAAATAAAACAAGTTATCACTCAGAAAGGTTATGTTTGCACAAAATGCGGTGGGATTTGCATAAAAAATTTACAATTTTGTTTGGCAAGAAGGTTCCAGAATAGAAAAACAACTAAACATCTGCTAAAACGCGCATAATCACGCTCAGCAGAGAGGAAACTGTTGTAACTATCACTTCAACATATGCAGTAGCTCTTCATAATCCTACCAAATATAAAGAAAGATGTATCACACACACACCTCATCGAGCAATCCATTCCTTGAAACAGAACGTAGCAAGCCCTATTTCTAAAGACTCTATGTAGAATCATAGAATCCTGGAGATGGAAGAGACCTTGTGGGCCGTCCAGTCCAGCCATATTCTGCCAAGAAGCAGGAAAATCACATTCAAAGCACCCCCAACAGATGGCCACCCAGCCTCTGTTTAATAGCCTGTAAAGAAGGAGCCTCCACCACACTCCAGGGCAGAGAGTTCCACTGCTGAACAGCTCTCACAGTCAGGAAGTTCTTCCTCATGTTCAGATGGAATCTCCTTTCTTGTAGGTTGAAGCCATTGTTCCATTGTGTCCTAGTCTTCAGGGAAGTGGAACACAGGCTTGCTCCCTCCTCCCTGTGACTTCCCTTCACATACTTATACATGGCTATCATGTCTCCTCTCCGCCTTCTCTTCTTCAGGCTAAACATGCCCAGCTCTTTAAGCCATTCCTCATAGGGCTTGTTCTCCAGACCCTTGACCATTTTGATCACCCTCTCGACGTGTTCCAGCTTGTCAACATCTCCCTTCAATTGTGCCCAGAATTGGACACAGTATTCCAGATGTGGTCTAAGCAAGGCAGAATAGAGGGGTAACATGACTTCCCTGGATCTAGATACTATACTATTGATGCAAGCCAATATCCCGTTGGCTGCTGAATCACATTGTTGGCTCATGTTTAACTTGTTGACCACGAGGTCTCCAAAATCGTTATCACACGTCCTGCTCTCGAGCCACGTGACCCCCATTCAGTCTCTTTGCATTTCATCTTTTTCTGCCTAAGTGAAATATCTTGCATTTGTCCCTGTTGAACTTCATTTTTCTAGTTTTGGCCAACCATTTCTCTAATCTGTTAGGATCGTATTGAATTCTGCTCCTGTCTCCTGGAGTATTAGCAATCCCTCCCAATTTGGTGTCATCTGGGACTGTGGTGCAGTTGGCTGGGAGTCAGCTGCATTAAGATCACTACTGATCGAAAGGTCATGAGTTCGAAGCCAGCTCGGGTCGGAGCCAGCTCCCAACCAAAATTGTGTAGCTTGTTGACGACCTTTACAGCCGAAAGACAGTTGCATCTGTCAAGTAGGAAATTTTGGTACCACTTTGTGGGGAGGCTAATGTAACTCATTTATGAGGCCATAAAAATCTCCAGGAAGTATGCAAAGAATGAGGAAGTGACAGTTCTCCTGCTGGCCAGAAGCTGGAATGTTAAATAGCCTCGGAGTGTCTGTCTGTATATGTTGTGTGTCTATGGCATTGAATGTTTGCCATGTATATGTACATTGTAATCCGCCCTGAGTCCCCTGCGGGGTGAGAAGGGCGGAATATAAATACTGTAAATGAATAAATAAATAAATAGGCAATCTTGATGATCATGCCTTCTAACCTTTCATCTAAGTCAGGGGTGGGCAATTACCGGCCCTCCAGGTGTTTTGGACATCAACTCCCAGAAATCCTAGCCAGTTTACCTGCTGTTAGGATCTCTGGGAGTTGAAGTCCAAAACACCTGGAGGGCCGGTAATTGCCCACCCATGATCTAAGTCATTAATAAAGATGTCAAACAGGACCGGGCCCAGGAGAGAACCCTGCAGCACTCCACTTGTCACTTCTTTCCAGGATGAAGGGGACACATTGGTGAGCACCCTCTGGGAATGTGGCGCAGCTGGCTAAGTATCAGCTGCATATGATCTCTCTGACCAATAGGTCATGAGTTGGAGGCCTGCCTGGGTCGAGGTGGGTGCTCGACCTTTAAGTGTAGCTGTTGCTGACCTTTGCAGCCCGAAAGACAGTTGCATCTGTCAAGTAGGATATAAAGGTACCACATTAAGTGAGGAGGCAAAATTTGACTGAATTATGAGGCCATTAAAGAACTCCAGGAACACTGAGGAATGCAGAAGGAACAACAAGGGACGCTGGGAATGCTGAGAGATGAGGAATGCGTCAGCTCCCCCTGGTGGCCAGAGTTTGCCTCTGTTCGTCTATATGTGTGTATGTGGAAAACGGCAGGGATTGTCTGCTAAGTATGTGTATCTGTAATCTGCTCTGAGTCCCCTTCGGGGTGAGAAGAGCGGAATATAAATAAAGTGTGTTATTGTTATTGTTATTATTATTATGGGTTCGTTCGCTTAACCAATGTGGCCGCAGACTTCTCCATACAGGTTCTGATGCTCACTTGAAGAATGAAATCTCTGCACTGTTCAGGACCAGACTCTTCAGTACTGCATGTGTTCCCCATATTTTGATTGAGCAAAGAAGTCTAAATTTAGTACTTTTCATGTGTGAAATTGTGTCTTAAATACGTTTTATGATTTGCTAAGTCATAATAGCACACTGTAGGTGATATCGACTGGATCCAGCAGGTGCTTTGAAGTCTTCTTGAGGCCGCTCTTGATTAAGACAAAAAATTATCCAGGAGCCAAAGGTTTGGGTCACTCTGAGAAGTTTTCCTGATGCTGTAAAATTTTTAGTGTGTCGGGTCAGGCCCCCTGCAGATAACAGCAGTCGCTGAAGAGGGACTTTTGCCCTGCAATATCTCCTCCAAGCTGCCTCCCCGGGAACACACTTCTGTTCTATTATTTAATAATGCCAGGCTGGCGCTTTGGAGAGAGGTATCTCCACCACATCAAGGCACGCAGACAAATAATATTATTTCGTCTGCATCCTTACTGCTGAGTCAAGAAAGCAAAGGAGCGCCGTGCTCTGGCTGTTGACTTCGCAATGTTGGCATTTTCTTCACCGCTGAAGGTCTAAGATAGTTCTAGTCAATGCAAGAAACTCTGAAAAAGACGGTTGGGCATGGTTTGGGTTATTTTTCTGCCCTGGCATTCTAGAAAGACTCATATTTGGGATGCATTGATCGATACTTTTCAAAATAAGCAATGGACTTGAAAACATTTGTTGTTGATATTTTTTCTTGCGTGTGTATGGGTGATACACCTCCCGCCACATTCAAGAAGACACCGACACAGGACGTTGGAGTAAAATATGGCCACAACACATTTATTGATAACAGGAAGAACGGTTGGCGGCCATGCATGGGTCCTGGATTGGGGGTCGGGCAACCGCTGCTGTCCGAAGATACTTACATCCCTGGGTGCCACCAGCACACCGCCAGTTCCCGCCAGATCGACACCCCAGGGGATCGGGCATTATCCCCCCAACAACCAGGGGCGATACACCACCCCAATCCAGGGGCCATGCCACATGCCAAACACAGTGTTGTGACAAGAAAAACACACAACAACAGCAAGATCAGCTAACAAAATACAAAGCAAGATGAACACCAAACCAGCAAGATGAGCTAACAAATGCAAAGCCATGCTACATGCAGGGAGGGTGGGTGGAAAAGCTGATGTAGGCTCAGTGCCTGCTGGTAGGCCTCGGGCAGCCTTAAGTAGGCTGCCCGGGTGAAGGAGAGGGCTGGCCCCAACTGCGGGCTTGGCCAGGGTGGGGCCAGCCCCACCATTGGCCAGCTGGTTCTGGTGGCAGGAAAATCTCTCACCACCCAGGGGGCTTCTGGGAGGAAGAAGCCCCCTCCCGCTCCAAAATGGCGGCGAGGACACCCAGCGCCGCAATCTGCTCGGCCCGGTAAGTCGGGCCAAGCCATTTATTGCAGAATTATTTCCACTCGCCGCTTTCAAGAAGAAAGAAAAACATTCATATCTTCACATTGTTTATAGCAGTTCAGGATGTGATGATGATAATTAATAATAATAATAATAATAATAAGTGGCTCACAAATGAAACTTTGAAAAAGGAGGTGGAGGACCTGATTCTGGCAACCCAAGAACAAGTCATTAGAACAAATGCCATCAAAGCCAGAATTGACAAGTTGACGACAGCACCCAAGTGTAGACTCAGCAAGGAAGCAGATGAAACAATAGATCCCATCCTCAGCTGCTACACAGACAGACTACAAGCAGAGGCATAACACCGTTGCTCAGATGATTTTTTGGAACTTGTGCCACAAATACCATTTGTCTGCGGCAAAGAACTGGTGGGCTCACAAGCCTGAAAAGGTTACAGAAAATGAACACGTCAAACTCCTCTGGGACTTCAGACAGACAGAGTTTTGGAGCACAATACTCCTGACCTCACAATTATGTTAAAAAACAAAGTATGGATTGTTGATGTTGTAATCCCAGGTGACAGCAGGATTGAAGAGAAACAACTGGAAAAGTTGACACGATATTTATTTATTTATTTATTATTCGTATTTGTGAGTCGCCACTTCTGGCGTGGCTTGGGGCGACTTACCGCAATGGACTCAAAGTTTAAAAGCACAATATAAAACACTATAAAAACACAATAAAAACACAATAAAATTCACAGCGAGCAGATGAAACAAAAGTAGATAACTTCATCAGGAGTCATATACAACAAGAAGATGAGTCATCGCCTTATTACCCAAAAGCCTGCCGAAACAGGAGGGTTTTGCATGCCTTCCAGAATGCCAACAGGTCTGTGAGGGCAGGGACTCCGGAAGGCAGTGCATTCCACAGGGTGGGGGCAATTATTGAGAAGGCCCTCCGTCTTGTGGCCATTAGATGGTATGTTTTAAAGCTGGGAACCTCCAGGAGTTGGCCCAACTCTGAATGTAGTGGCCTAATGGGACAGTATGGGATGAGGCGGTCCCTAAGGTACACTCGCCCCAGACCGTTCAAGATTGTTCAAGGCCGTTCAAGGATATGAGGATTTAAAGATCAAACTGCAAAGACAGTCAAGGTGGTCCCAGTGGTGATCGGCACACTGGGTGCAGTGCCTCAAGACCTTGGCCTGCACTTAAACACAATCGGCACTGACAAAATTACCAGCTGCCAGCTGCCAAAGGCCACCTTACTGGGATCTGTACACATTATTCGCCAATACATCACACATTCCTAGACACTTGGGAATTGTCTGATGTGTGATCCAATACAACAGCCAGCAGAGTGTCTGCTGTGGACTCATCTTGTTGTGTTTCTAATAATAATAATAATAATAATTATTATTATTATAATTTATTTGTATTCCGTCCTATCTCCTCGGGGGACCCAGGGCGTATTCCAGCATATACAAAGGCAAACATTCAATGCCTAGAAACAATGACACACGGATACACAGATAAAGGTAAAGGCTTCTCCTTTAATCTCTAGTTCTGGGAATGTTGCTCATCTCCAGCTCTGAGAGTGGTGCTCATCTCCATTTCTAAGCCTAAGAGACAGTGTTGTCCATAGACACCTCCTAGGTCATGTGTTTGGCATGACTGCAGTGGGCATTCACCCCCTCCCACGGATGCTTCCAGTCAGCAAGGATCCAACTGGATCTCCTCTTATGAACCATCTCAGAGATTATGATCATCCGAGGCGGTGCCTACACGTGTGACTCTCACATTTGCATGCCCCTTGGGTGTGATGTTGGGTCAGTCCCTTCCCTCCTGATCTTTCATGTATGCCTTATAGTTATAGCTTGAAGGTAAGTTTCTATACAGTCATTTTCTGGATGAAGCAAAGTCTGGGCACAATTGAACTATCAGAAAGTGAAGGTGCCACTCACTCACCATCTTTGTGGACAATTCTGGATTTTGGAGTATTTGGGACTAAAGGATAAGAACATAAGAACATAAGAAGAGCCATGCTGAATCGGACCTCAGCCCATCTAGTCCAGCATTCTGTATCACACAGTGGCCCCAGTCAGGGCCATAGCCAGGATTTTGGTTCGGGGCTGAGTTTGGTTCGGGGGGCTGAGACTGGGTGAAAGAGGGTCTACCCTAGCAAACCTTTTGTATTGTTATCCCAATAGCCCCATTAATGTGGGATATAATGAGCATGGTGATCAGATCATGATAAGAATAAACATAACAGTTTAAATAATGTACAGTAAGGCCTTCTCGCGGACAACCCTGAGAATTTCGGGGGGGGCTGGAGCCCCCTTAGCCCCCCCGGCTACATGCCTGCCCCCAGTTGTACGCGGGGATCTCGAGCAGAAGGGAGGGCAAAACCCTAACCTGCTCCTGACCCCCCACAACCAGTACCCAGGGAAATCCTGCCTACCTCAACCAACTCCGAGGTGGCACTTGAATGTCCTTTTCAGTAACTACCGATACACTTGGTATCCACTTGGATGCTCAACCTGGACTAAAACCTCAAAGCATGTGGCTTGCAGGTGAACCCTGAATCCATGGAGAAAGGATTTACTAAAACTATATTTGATGAAAGAGTTTCCTGTTGCCTCGAGCACTGAACAGCCAAGCCGATGTGTCAGGACTCAAGAGGAATAATTTATTGTCGGAGCCCAGAAAATTTATGGCATACAAACACATCTTATTTTCCAATGATTTCCCTTCCCTGAAATATTACAACCAAAGGTCGTCTTTGTTAAAAGTCAACAACGGTGTGATCATGTCAGTTACAGTGGTGGCAGATCAGAGACTTTGTTATATTCTTAAACACAATAGGAGATAACAAGACTGCTGAGAACCATTTTAGTTACCCTTGCCACCAACATGAATGAATTTTCTTTCTCTTTCCAAAGGAGGCCTGGGCAAACTTTGGCCCTCCAGGTGTTTTGGACTACAACTCTCAATTCCTAACAGCCTACCGGCTGTTAGGAATTGTGGGAGTTGTAGTCCAAAACACCTGGAGGGCCAAAGTTTGCCTAGGCCTGTTCCAAAGTGTGCCAAGGGGATGGGCACTTCCCAGTACCGAATTGTGTGTTTTCAACAATATGGGATCTCCTTTCCCAGTGAAATAAATGTACAATGTTCCCTCACTTATCGCGGGTGTTACATTCCAGGGCCACCCGTGATAAGTGAAATTCTGCAAAGTAGGGACGCCCTCTCCCTTGCCCTCTTTACCTTTCTTTTCCCTGGGCTCTTCTTCCCTCCTCGCCCTCTTTACCTTCCTCTTCCCTGGGCTCCTCTTCCCTCCTCTCCCTCTTTACCTTCCTTTTCCCTGGGCTCTTATTCCCTCCTCACCCTCTTTACCTTCCTCTTCCCTGGGCTCTTCTTCCCTCCTCTCCCTCTTTACCTTTCTCTTCTCCGGGCTCCTCTTCCCTTCTCGCCCTCTTTACCTTCCTCTTCCCTGGGCTCTTCTTCCCTCCTCTCCCTCTTTACCTTCCTCTTCCCTGGGCTCTTCTTCCCTCCTCTCCCTCTTTACCTTCCTCTTCCCTGGGCTCTTCTTCCCTCCTCGCCCTCTTTACCTTCCTCTTCCCTGGGCTCTTCTTCCCTCCTCACCCTCTTTACCTTCCTCTTCCCTGGGCTTTTCTTCCCTCCTCTCCCTCTTTACCTTCCTTTTCCCTGGGCTCTTATTCCCTCCTCACCCTCCTTACCTTCCCCTTCCCTGGGCTCTTCTTCTCTTCTCACCCTCTTTACCTTCCTCTTCCCTGGGCTCTTCTTTCCTCCTCACCATCTTTACCTTCCTCTTCCCTGGGCTCTTCTTCCCTCCTCTCCCTCTTTACCTTCCTCTTCCCTGGGCTCTTCTTCCCTCCTCGCCCTCTTTACCTTCCTCTTCCCTGGGCTCTTCTTCCCTCCTCTCCCTCTTTACCTTCCTCTTCTCCGGGCTCTTCTTCCCTCCTCGCCCTCTTTACCTTCCTCTTCCCTGGGCTCTTCTTCCCTCCTCTCCCTCTTTATTCTCCTCTTCCTTCTCCTCATTGTTGCCTGGGCCTCTTGCAGCTACCTATATATAAAAAAATGCAAAAACAGCAAGTCCGTGAAAAGCGAACTGCAAAATAGCGAGGGAACACTGTACTTTGGATAGCAAAGTTTAATCACTCGGAATGAGCGTGATTAGGAACTATCCAGGGTGCTGATTTTTATATATGAGATTTAATACATTTTGACACCATTTTGACTGCCCTGGCATAATGCTATGGGATTCTGGCAGTTGCAGTTGGGTGAGGCACCAGTCCTCTGGGGTAGAGAAGGCTTGCAAAACTGCAAATCCCACAATTCCATAGCACTGAGCCATGACAGCTAAAGTGACATCACACTGCATTTCTTAAACATTGCGGATTCAGTGCCTTCTCCCCTCAGGAGTGCCTTCCATTGTCATGGATAGGCATGAAACAGCCTGCGTCCAATACTTGGGGAAGGTATGGATGAAACTGAGTGTTGCAAGGTCACCAGAAGCAGGCTGGTACTAGACGGCTCGCTCTCTTAAATGAAAAATCTTGTTCTCTTGGGCTTGCAAATTTATTTATCATGCCAGAAGCAAGTTGAGGTACAGTTATAATGCATTTAAAAACACAAACAAAGTTAAAAACTTGGCATTATATACTAAATGTCCTTTGACCAGAGGCTGGCCGCTTGGAGTGCCTTTGGTGTCGCTGTAAGAAGGTCCTCCATGTTGCACGTGGCAGGGCTCGGGCTGTATTGTAGTAATTGGTCTGTTTGATCTTCTCCACACTCGCATGTCATGGATTCCACTTTGTAGCCCCATTTCTTAAGATTAGCTCTGAACCTCATGGTGTGAGAGCACAGTCTGTTCAGTGCCTTCCAAGTTGCCCAGTCTTCTGTGTGCCCAGGGGGAGTCTCTCATTCGAGATCAACCACTGATTGAGATTATGGGTTTTAGCCTGGCACTTTTGGACTCTTGCTTGCTGAAATGTACCTGTGAGTATCTCTGTAGAACTTAGAAAGCTATTTCTTGATTTAAGGTGGTAGCGTGTTGGCTGATATCCGAACAGAGATATCACTGCTTGCAAAGAAAATGGGGGCATGAGAAGAGATACCCAAGAGAAGGCTCAAAAATGAGTATCTCCTTTTGAACCTTCTTTTGGGAATGTCAGCAAGATATTGAAGAAACGAATCATGAGTTTGCCCACTTGAAGGAAATGAATCTGCCTTATTGAAGTAAAGAATCGTGAACTTGCCCTTAAACTAGGCTGGTAGTGTCCCTTTGCCAGTCAGTTTGTCAACCCTGTAAGGCTTCCTATATGGTGCAGGATGCTATGCCATATTTTGTTTTTTCACAAAGTGCAGAATGGTTTGTCTCAGCCAGCAAAATGCTTGGGCTGCTTTCTTCAGACATGGTCTGCTTCCCAACTTCTGCAGGATTTGCAATATGGACATTTGACACAAATGTTGGCACAAATTTCGAATATGCAGTCTTCCCATTTGTAATGAAATCAATATGTGTATTGCGGGTTTTGTCTTTATTTTATTGTTAAATGTATGGTTTGTATTATTACATTTGTATTGTGTTAGATGATTAAATGTTAGACAGATCACAAAGGGTTAACAGAGAGTATTAGAGTGCCCGGCCTCTGAGAAGTTCAGTTGCCATAGCAACAAGAGGCGGACACTGCAACTAGCCTTAGAATTTCCAGATTTGAAATTCATCAGTTAGTCAGTAGCTGTTAGACTGGTTGGTGGCAGTTTTGAGATGCTGTTGTGATCTGTTCTGAGGAGAACAAAATGAAGGCTGTGTTGATACTGCAGAAAGGCAGTTAGGTTTTAGAAAGCCTTTAAAGACCGCTGTTTGTAGGTTAGGCTGGAAAGCTAACCTAGAAGATAGATAAAAGGCCTATAAGTGGGCAAAGTATCTATAATATTGTTGAATCAGTATTTGGAGAAATACAGTCAAACATTGTATTTAGAAACTTAGTAACCTTAAGATTTGTGCCTCTAAGAAGATACTGTAACCAACTAAGCTCTGTGTACCTTAAAACCTCCACGCTTTAAACCAAATAAACAGTAAAAGTTCTTTATTCATAAATCTCTCTGTGTGTACTCTTTTGGTGCAAGCTATAGAAACATCGGGTGGTCAAGAATTACTCACTGGTGGCAGCAGATTTACTAAGGTGGTGCATCATTACAGTTTGGTGACACACATCTCCATAAATTTGAGGCAGGATTGAAGGTCTTTACAATTAAGGTGCCAAGGCCACCTCTTTTCATTCTTTCCTTGTGAACTATTGATCTTCCATTCCTTGTAATTCTGCTTTCTGTTTGTTGTTTTCCTGTAGGAGTTTTCCCTTCAGCGACTGGATAGCCTTCTGGACGACCGGGTGAACATCATGGCATTTTCAATTTTCAACCAGTCCCATGCTTATTTTCAAGAGTTTGCAGAGAGCCTCAACCAGTCCTGGCTGGAGAACTGTGACCACATCCCTTTCACTGGACCAGCCGTAAGTAAAGAGGCGCCATTCCAACTTGGGAAGGAAAGAATGTTTAAGGGTCTTACGTATTTCTAAAACCTCATTCCTTTTTTTGCTGATGTTCCTACAAAATAAGTGAGATTAAAATAAGATTGTCAAAATCCGTAGTGGCTCGGTATTTGGAGCATAAGCTGGGAGTTACAGATAGCAAGGCGTTTTCTGGTAGCAACATTTCTGTTGTTGAGCTTCTCACCCAAAGCAGCTTAGTCTAGAGGCTGTCTGAAATTTCTCACTTCTGTCGGGTTTTGGCAGATGCTTTAGGTGGCTTCTCCGCAGCTGAGAATTCTCTGTGACCCGTCTGAATATCAAACTCAAAAGTTTAGGAAGAAACTATTTCTTTCCCATGATGGGGTTGTCTCTTAAATATGTGCCTCAATAGTAAGACGTGCAAAAAAAGAAGGCACATCCTTACCTGGGAAGGAATCTCACTGAAGCATTGCAGCACACCAAAATACCTGGGAGTCACTCTGGACCGTGCTCTGACTTGAAGAGATTTAAAGATGGGCTTAAAGCCAACCTTGAAAACTGTGGAATAGACATTGAGAACTGGGAAACCCTGGCGCTTAAGCGCTCTAACTGGAAGTCAGCTGTGACTAGCAGTGCTGCAGAATTCAAAGAGGCATGAATGGAGGGAGAAAGGGAGAAAGGTGCCAAGAGGAAGGCACATCAAGCTAACCCTGACTGGGACCACCTTCTGTCTAGAAACCAATGTCCTCACTGCAGGAGAACATGCAGATCAAGAATAGGGCTCCACAGCCCCCTACGGACCCACTGCCAAGATACCACATCTGGAAGACTGTCATCCTCAAGCTACAAGGGATCACCTAAGTAAGTAAACTTGACTATCTAGCAAAAAGTGAGTACTATAAATAATATCATACGAAAGCTGACTGGCACAACCTGGGGATCACAACCAGACACAGTGAAGACATCTACCCTTGCGCTTTGCTACTCTGCTGCTGAATACGCATGCCCAGTGTAGAACACATCTCAAGACATTAAAACAATGGATGTGGCTCTTAATGAGACATGCCGCATTATCACAGGATGTCTACGCCCTACACCACTAGATAAATTATACTTTTTAGCGAATATTGCACCACCTGACATCCACTGAGAAGTAGTAGCCTGTACTGAAAGTACCAAGGCATGGACATCTCCAACCCATTCTCTGTTTGGATATCAGCTAGCAAGCGAATGCTTTAAGTAAGAAATAGCTTCCTAAGATCGACAGAGATACTTGCAGGAACATCTCAGCAAGCGAGAGCCCAAAAGTGGCAGGCTAAAACCCGGAACCTCAATCAGTGGCTGAGAGCAGATGAGAAACTCCCTCCTGGGCAAACAGAAAAGTGGTTGACCAGGAAAGTGCTGAACAGACTGCACTCTGGCACTACGAGATACAGAGCCAACCTTAAGAAATGGAGCCGCAAAGTGGAGTCCACAACATGCGAGTGTGGAGAAGAGCAAACCACAGACCATGTACTAGAATGCAGTCTGAGCCTTGCCATATGCGCAATGGAGGACCTTCTTGCAGTGACACCAGAGGCACTCCAAGTGGTCAGCTTCTGTTCAAAGGAAATTTAGTACAATGCCAAGTCTTTAGCTTTGTTTGTGGTTTTTCTATACGTTATAACTGTATTCTCAATTTGTTTCTGATATGATAAATAAAATAAATAACCTTCCAGTAACTTATCACTAACTGTAAGATGTGCCATTGAGGAGTAGCATGTGTTAAGAAAGTCAGATATCTTCCCCAATGTGCTATGCATATCAAATGGGCTGGTGCTGCTTCTTTGCTATCTTGCCTGGTTTTGCATTATATTTAGTTTTCCAGAGGTTTGGAAATGGAAACAGACAAACCATTCCTGCACAGTTAATCTGATATATTTACTTATTATTTTATTTATTTCCAACATTTCTACCCCGCTCCTCTCTACCTCCGAGGTGGGACTCAGAGCGGCCTAACAAAAGGCACAATTCGATGCCAACATAATAAATACAATATAAAACCAAAAACATACAGCATTAAAACACATTAAAATACAATTAGCATTAACACATCATACACATTCTCTTAAGTGAAAAACAACATTTCGTCCATAACAGGAGCATTGAGCCATATCCATCAACTTGCTGTTACAAATCCAGTCCAAAGTGCTGCATTGTGCTAATGTGCAAACGCCTGGTCCCACAGCCAAGATTTCACTTTTTTCCTGGATGCCAGGAGGGATGGTGTTGAGCGTATGTCGCTTGAAAGCGCATTCCACAGATGGGGAGCCACCACTGAGAAGGCCCTCTCTCTCGTCCCCACCAACCGCATTTGAGAAGTTGGCGGGAGCGAGAGCAGGGCCTCCCCAGATGATCTTAAATTATGAGGTGGGATGTAGAGGCTGTTGCGTTCGGACAAGTAAGCTGGGCCAGAACCGAATAGAGCTTTAAAGGTCAAAACCAGCACTTTGAATTGAGCTCAGAAATGGACAGGCAGCCAGTGGAGCTGACACAACAGGGGGGTGGTATGCTCCCTGTATGTAGCTCCAGTTAGTAATCTGGCTGCCGCCCGTTGGACTAATTGTAATTTCCGAACTGTCTTCAAAGGCAGCCCCACGTAGAGTGTGTTGCAGTAATCTATTCGGGATGTGACCAGAGCATGGATGACTGTAGCCAGATCAGACTTCCCAAGATACGGGCGCAGCTGGCGCACGAGTCTTAACTGTGCAAAAGCTCCCCTGGACACCGCCGAGACCTGGGGTTCCAGGCTCAGCGATGAGTTCAGGATCACTCCCAAGCTGCGAACCTGTGTCTATATGAGTCATCTTTTGCAATATTACAAGAGCAAAAATGTGGGGAAGTAAGGCAACAGAGCCTATGTGATCTTAGTAGTTAAGCAGGGCCAGCTTAGTTTAGTGCTTGAATGGGAGACTGCTGGCGAATACCACATTCCTTTCAGAGGAAAGAAAGGCCGAATCTGAGTCTTGCTTGCCTGAGAAAAGTTTCTGAAAACACCCTATGGCAATTTGAAAGCACATATACTCAGAGAGAAACATGTGATGGCACATCCTTTAAAACCCCTGGTATATTTTAAGCAGGCTTATTATATTATGTACACCTCTTGAAAGGCCTTGATCCATGGAAAGGTGGCATGTACATTCATGTGAACTCCTACGCCTCTTCATCTTTTCCGTGATTTCCGTGTAGTTTGTTAGCAGAGAATGTTTGATTGCATGTAGGATTCTGTTCCTCCAGGCTTATTTGCCTCGTTTTAGAATTTATCATATTCATGAGTTTATTTATGTGATGCATTTATATTCCTCCCTTCCCTAGAGATGGGTAAAAAAATGCGCTCCCCAGAAGTCTCCCCCGGTCCCCAGATCCATTTAAAAATATTATTATTTTAAGCTTTTTTTTGCACAAACACCCTAGAGCTGCTCAAACCCTACAAAGAAAACCAGCATTACTTCTAGTCTGGCCAGTTGTGGTGGAGAAGGAAGACCGTGGCATTAAAAATGACTCTGTTTCGCACTTCGCAGTTGCCCATCCATGCATTAATGTGCTTGGCATGGCTCATCTTTCCACTTTATCCTTTCAACCCCAGGATAATCATAGGAGCGCAACCAGGCCAAAGTTACCCATTGATTTTTATGGCCCAGTAGAAACTGGGCTTGTGCATTTGGGGTAAACCTTGACCTGTTCCATGTCCAGGCTTTCGGAAGGGGCCCCAATCAATTTTTTGAGATATTTCCTAAATTGGGAGGGCAGATATCTGTTTTCACTGAAAGATCCATTTTCTATTGGCCCATTATTTGGGGGGAGGGGTTCTAGGCTCCGGTTCCCATCATTTTAGACATTTAAGCTGTTTTACTCTAGAGGACAGGTGCTCAGCTGCAGGCAGGTTCACACTTTGAGGAGGCTTCTTAGCTGTTTCTACTTTATTATTATTTATTTATTTCATTCGGCTTTTATGCCGCCACTCCCGGTGGGCTCGGGGCGGCTCACAGCACCAAAAAGAAGCTCACAAGGTAAAAGCAGCGATACAGAATAAAAACAGAGCATAAAAACATCATTAAAATATCAATATAAAACATCATTAAAACCTCAGAATACAGCAATAAAAATGGCCTGGGTTAAGGATCGTTTCCAGCAGGGGGGTGCGTCCCGCTGATACCTACACATGGAAGGCAAGCTGGAAGAGGTGGGTCTTGCACGCTTTAGAAGAGAGGTGCTCGGCTGCAGGCAGGTGCACGCTTTAAGAAGACTTCTTACCTGTTTCTACTCTAGAGGAAAGATGCTCGGCTGCAGGCAGGTGCACGCTTTAAGGAGGCTTCTTACCTGTTTCTACTCTAGATGAGAGGTGCTCGGCTGCAGGCAGATGCACGCTGTAAAGAGGCTTCCTACCTGTTTATACTCTAGAGGAGAGGTGTTAGGCTGCAGGCAGGTGCATGCTTTAAGGAGGCTTCTTACCTGTTTCTACTCTAGATGAGAGGTGCTCAGCTGCAGGCAGGTGCACACTTTTAAAAGGCTTCCTACCTGTTTCTACTCTAGAGGAGAGGTGTTCGGCTGCAGGCAGGTGCACGCTTTAAGGAGGCTTCCTACCTGTTTCTACTCTAGAGGAGAGGTGCTCGGCTCCAGACAGATGCTCGCTTTAAGGAGTCTTCTTACCTGTTTCTACTCTAGAGGAGAGGTGCTCAGCTGCAGGCAGATGCACACTTTAAAGAGGCTTCCTGCTGTTTCTACTCTAGAGGAGAGGTGCTCGGCTGCAGGCAGGTACACACTTTAAAGAGGCTTCCTGCTGTTTCTACTCTAGAGGAGAGGTGCTCAGCTGCAGGCAGGTGCACACTTTAAAGAGGCTTCCTGCTGTTTCTACTCTAGAGGAGAGGTGCTCAGCTGCAGGCAGATGCACGCTTTAAGGAAACTTCTTGCCTGTTTCTACTCCAGAGGAGAGGTGCTCGGCTGCAGGCAGGTGCACACTTTAAGGAGACTTCCTACCTGTGTCTACTAAAGAGGCTTCCTACCTGTTTCTACTCTAGAAGAGAGATGCTCGGCTGCAGGCAGACGCACACTTTAAAGAAGCTTCTTACCTGTTTCTACTCTAGAGGAGAGGTGCTCGGCTGGAGGCAAATGCACACTTTAAGGAAGCTTCCTACCTGTGTCTACTCTACTAAGGAGGCTTCCTACTGTTTCTACTCTAGAGGAGAGATGCTCGGCTGCAGGCAGGTGCACGTTTTAAGGAGGCTTCTTACCTGTTTCTACTCTAGATGAGAGGTGCTCGGCTGCAGGCAGATGCACACTTTAAAGAGGCTTCCTACCTGTTTATACTCTAGAGGAGAGATGCTCGGCTGCTGGCAGGTGCACACCTTAAGGAGGCTTCCTACCTTTTTCTACTCTACTAAAGAGGCTTCTTATCTGTTTCTACTCTGCAGCCTAGACTCTGGAGCAGAAGAAAGCAAGCTTGCCCCCTCCTCAGTGTGACATTTTTTCAAATATTTGAACATGGGTATTATATCTCCTCTATGCCTTCTTTTTACCCACAGGCCGTTGTCTGCCGTTTATATAAATAAAAAACACTTCTATTTACTGTACACGGGAAAAAATGCTTTTTTTTTCTGGGGAAGCTGAGCAGAAAAGCATTCTGGGCCTCAGTCTTCATGTGACTTGTCTGGCAGCTGTCCTGCTCCTTGAGAAATGTGGGCGCGAGGCGCCTGAGGAATGTGCGAACAGCCCCGGCTTTTGCTGGAAATGTTAATGCATAAATAGGCAGCTGCTCCAAGACGTATTTCCTTGCATTTCCTGCTCACATGAAAGGTCAAAGTGACCTTAAGTGGAGGAAGGTGTGTGGTTGGTATTGCATCACTGTTTCCTAAAAATACCGAGGGAGGGTTGATACCTAGTGTGTGGTGCTGCTACCTGTTGGCATGTCTTCGGCACCTGTTGCAGGTTTGAGGAAGCACTTCTCCATCACTGTCCGCCCATGTTTCCTCCCATCCAGGGAGGCATAGCCACTCATTCACTGCCTTGTCTTGTGCCATCCCTGGTGCATCTCTCCATCGCTTAACTCCCTCAGATGAGAGCTGAGATGCATAAGTAAGGCTCTCTAAGAAAGCCTGGGGGGTGATGGTGACAGACCAAAATGAAAACAAATTCCTCCCCACTCCCCAAAATGCACTGCCTTTTACTATGAAACAGTGCTGCATTGGTGATATTATTATGTTTTCTCTGGTGTCCTTGATCTGTTCTTCAGAGGAATGATCCATTCTTAACTTTCCAAAATTCACTGCTTAGACCTTCTCTCTCTCCAAGTTTCCACCTAGGGAGAATTTGGGATTCACGTGGTGCATTTTATGTGCGCCTGATAAGTCTTTTGGGATATGACACAGAGGTCTATTCTCCCGCTCTTGTGCTCTGTCCCCAAACCTCCCCCATCTAATATCCAACAAGTCCTGGAAGCACTGTTAAAGCTCCTCATAACTAGAAGAATAGGGAGTATGGAAGGAAGTCAGACAATAAAGGAAAATGTGGGTATTCTTCATTGGTGACCAAGCTTGAGATCAGTTGCTTTCCCACAATCCGAATTGTCTTCCCTTTCTGTAGTAGCAGGGGAATCTCATAGAGCTTGACAGCTGCTGAATGTAGGATTTCAACCATGGGCTGGCACTGCAGTGTTTCCTTGGTATCCCCTTGGGTTTGGTTTCAGGACTCCCCATGGATAGCAAAACCTGTAGAATCTCAAAACCCATTACATACCACATTAAAATGATATTCCTTTTATAAAATGGCAAGTCAAAGTTTGTTTTGGGGAGATAGATAGATAGATATAAATGTAATGTTAGTTTATGGGATTAACATAACTCAAAAAGCACTGGGCAAATTGACACCAAAGTTGGACACAAGACACCTCTCAGGCCAACGAGTGGCCATCACTCATAAAAACACTGACAAACACAGCAGAAGAGACTTTAAAAGCCAAAAAACAAAAAAACTTTACACAACTGCGCAAAACCACATATATACACAAACACACATATATACACAAAACACATATGCATAGACAGGGCCACAGCAACACATGGCAGGGGACAGCTAGTATCTATATCAGGGGTGCTCATTAGGTAGCTCGGGAGCTACTAGTAGATCTTCGGCCCCCTTCCAGGTAATCTTCGGGCCTCACCAGCCGGATGGAGCGCTCCTGCCATGCGCACGCTCACCCTGCGTGCACGTGCACTCCTGATGCTGGCTTCCGCTCTCGCGGTGCTTCTTTTGCCTGCGGGACATTGCAGGAAGAAGGAAGCATGAGACGGGGCCTCTGGAGGGAGCGCCCTGCCTTTCTCTCGTTCAGAAGCAGCTGTGCAGCCTCCATTGCCAGCAAGACAGGCAGGGCGGAGCACTCCCTCTGGATGCCCCGCCTCGTGCTTTCTCCTTCCTGCAATGCCCCCCAGGCGGAAGAAGCACTGTCCTGGCGGAAGACAGCAGCAGGAGCACGTGCGGTGGCAAGAGCGCGCGGCGGCGGGGCCAGGTAGATCTTTTGGACTTGGTTGCTGTAAGAGTAGCTGGCATGCTGAAAAAGTGTGAGCACCCCTGATTTATATAAATAAAAAGTAACATTAGTTTGTGGGATGCACATAACTCAAAAACCACTGGGCAAATTGACACTAAATTTGGACACAAGACACCTATCAGGCCAACAAGTGACCATCACTCATAAACACACTGAAAAAAACAGAGGAAGAGACTTAAAAAGCCAAAAAATAAAAAATACATTACACCACTTGTGGAAAACCACATATATACACATATACACACGCAAAACACATATACACAGACTGGGCCACCGCAACGTGTGGCAGGGCACGACTAGTATGTATATAAATAAAAATGTAATGCTCTTTCGTGGGATTAACATTACTCAAAAACCAATGGACGAACAATGACACCAAATTTGGACACAAAATACCTATCAGGCCAATGAGTGACCATCACTAATAAAAACACTGGAAAACACAGCAGAAGAGACTTAAAAAGCCAAAAAACAAAAATTATATTACAATGCATGTGCAAAACCACACACACACACATATATATATATACACACACACACGCAAACACACATATACACAAATATATACACACACAAAAACGTATACACAGACTGAGCCACAAAGGGGGTGGCGTGTGTGTGTGTATATATAGACTGAGCCACAGCAACGCCATCCCCTGGCAGGTGTGTGTGTGTATGTGTGTTTATATATACTGTGTGTGTGTGTGTATGTGTATATATATATATATATATATATGGCGTATGCCATGGAGGGTTAAATCTATGGATACAGAAAGACAGCTGTCTTCTTTTGCAGAGCAAGGAGGAATCTAGATGGGGAATTTATGGGAAATGTACAAAAACCTTTCCCTGCTCCCTGGTTTCCTTCCACTAGCCAATCCCTCCCCACTCGGAATGACCTAATAGGAATCCAGATGAAGAATTATCCTCAAACATACATTTCTGAAATGGGGGAAAGATATGAGATGAAAAATAGCATTTGGAGAGTTGGTCAAGCAGCACTGTTTTCACCACCATCTCCTTTGGATTTGCTCAATGTGTTAATTTGAGACATTAATACATAGGTCACATGCTGTTATGACTGGGTGATGCCATAGTAGCCCCAAAGCTATAATCATTGCATTAATTTAATTTCAAATGTGAGATATTTCCAATGTGATAATTTCCAATGTGAGGCACCTCTCACTATATATTATTGCTTTCTCTGGCATTGATGCTGAGGTCCTGTCCACACAGAACCTTGGAAAGCAAAACAGTACAGATTCTGGGGCCTCCAGGTGACTGTCACAACAATGGGTGTGGCTGACTTACCAGCCACGACGGGTTGCGGAGCAGCATTGCCCTCCCGCCATCTTGTTGCCCGGGGGAGCTTCTTCCTCCCAGAAGCCCCGGATGGCGGGAAGGTCTCCCGCCATACAGGCCAGCCAGCCAATGGGGGACTGGCTTTGCCCTGCCCCTCCCTGTTTCTGGCTGGCTCAGATTTCCGCCCGGGCAGGTATCTTGTGCTGCCCGGGACTGCCTGGCCTCATTCGGAGGCAGGCTGTTCTTGGAACAACAGCGGGAGCAGCAGCAGCAGCAGCGAGCGGCAATGGGCAGCAGCCTTACCCTTTGAGCGTAACTCGTGTGTAGGAGCAGCGGCAGCAGGAGCTTCACCCAGAACCCCTCCAGCATTGCAGCTTTTTGGTTGGTGCCAGGGTTCATCTTTTCTTGGGCCTCAGGCCCCGTCTGGGCTCCTTGGGGGAGGGGGGGCTGGCTCTTCGGGCCAAGCACCCAGCTGGGCCTCCCCCCTTGCGGGCTCCCATGGAAGGGATCTTCTTCCTTTCCATGGCTGCCTGCCTTCCCCGCTCAGCTTGTGGGCCTGCTGCTCGGCTCCTGCAGCCCAGTCTCAGGCCTTTTTGTTTTGGCCTGCCTTTGCTCTCTGCTTGGGGAGGGCTCGTTCGTGGGGGGAGATCCTCCCAGGGGCCCAACTCCCCCACTACTTGCCTTGGGCCCAGCTAGGCCCACCCTCCGTCCATTCCTCACCTTCAGCTGCCAGGCCTTGCCGGCCTCCCGGTAGCAGGCCCCTCCTTTGTTCCCAGTTGGGGACTTTTTGCTGCTTGCTCTCCCTCCCCCCCTCTCCTGCATTCAGCTCAGAGGTGTGTGTGTGTGTGGGGGGTAATTCCCTTCCTTCCCAGGTGCCTTTTTTCTTTCATTTAATTTGTGGGGAGGCTAATCCAACTGCTTCACAAAGCCATACTACTTTTCAGGATGTATGCAAAGGATCAGGCAGCGACAGCTCTCCTGGTGGCCAGTCACTGGATCATCAAACAGCTGCTATTGCTGCTACCAAATAGCCTCTGACTGTCTGCTTATACAGGTTCTGTGCTCACAGCATGCTATGTTCCTCGTGTTCAGCCCCCTTCTCAGTGTGGGGCACCCCCTGCTGGTGCAGGCTACCATTGCGGCCATCAAATAGCCTCTGAGTGTCTGCACATACATGTTCTGTGTACAAGGCATTCAATGCCTTTCTAACCCCTGTGCAGTCCCAGCCTTCAGTGCATCCCACCGGGACTGTGGCGCAGCTGGTGGCGAGTCAGTTGCATCATGAGCTCTGCTGACTGCAGGGTCATGAGTTCGAATCCAGCCCGGGTCAGGGTGAGCTCCCGACCATCATATTGTGTAGATTGTAGTCAACCCTTGCAGCCTGCAGGAAGTCACATTGTCCATAGCAACAGACACCTATATAATTTTACATCATTAATATCATTAATAACATCATTCAGGGCCACTTTGTAGGGAGGCCAATTTAACTGTTTACAAAGCCATATATACAGTATCCCCAGGATGTACGCAAAGAATGGGGGAGATTCCTCCCCCCCCCCCCATGCCTGCCAAGCCAGGAGGCCCAACTTGCAGTTTGTCAACTCACAGGTGAGTAGATCAATAGGTACCGCTTCAGTGGGAAGACATCTGCAGAGTGGGAAGAGATCAGGTGGGGCCATTTAGTCCTACCCCCTTGCCCTGCAGAATCAGTCGGGGTACCTACGACATGTGTCCATCGGGCCATGGTGACCTTCTGGGGAGGGAGCATCCACTGCATATTTATATACATGCACACATGTGAGCAGCCCAACGGGTGCTGCTCTGGTTGATGCTCCCTGCAATCACAACTGTTTATGCGTCATTCTCTGGAGCCCCCAGTGGCACCTCCGGTGTGAGAGCCCTGGCCACCCCATTGTCAGGATGACCTTCCTCATCTTTCTGGTGCCTCTTTCCTGTCTGGGTGCCCCCCCCCCTCGCTTGCCCTGTGGTGCTAATTGTTCTTGTCCAGTTGCTGTTCTGTGTTTCAGGTTGCTTCAATCATGAAAAGCACAACCCAGAGGTCGGCCAGGCAAGAAGCCGGAAACAACAGATATGGCCTGCAGGTAGGAGCTTACAGCGCACCTCAAGGCAGGGAGTTCCACCACGGAACAGCAGCTACAGTCAAGCAGCTCTCATATGACCAGGGGAATCTCGATTCCTGCAATTCAATCCATGGTCTTTTGTGCCCTAGTTTTCTGGGCAGCGGTATTCTGAGCTGCCCCCTCTGGCTCATGGCTTCCTCTCAGATTTATTTGAAGCTACCATGTCTCCTCAGCATTTCCCCAGCAAGCTATACGTGCCCAGTTCTCCAAGATGCTCCTCTTAGTGCATGGTCTCCAGACCTTCGTCAGTTTCCTTCATCGCGACACCTTCCAGCGTGAGGTCTTCCAAGTGAGGTCTTACCTATGCTGAGGGGATGACACCCCCCCCCCCTTTTTCATTGCGGTAGCAGAAATTGCAACAAGCCATCGATCTATAGCATCCTATCTGTTTCCAGACCTCCATTCCCGCCCCTCAGGAGACAGTCTCCATTGACCAGCGTCCGCCCCCCAGGAATGTCAAGGCCCCTTTGGGTGTCCTCCTGAGTTTATATAACTGACCTTGCTGCTGCACTGATTGGGGTTGCTGACTGGCCTTAGAGACATTCCCCCTGCATTCATCAAGGATAGTTTCCAGAGAAGCCAGCTGGTGAACTAGCCAGTGATCGGAGACAGCCTCATGGCCAGTCCAGGGCATTTATTCCTACACAGAGGCAGCACGTTTCCAATTGCGACCCATTCCTGAGTAATTCAATGGAGGACCTTGGGGGCATACACAGGTATGACTACCCCCTTTAAACAACCATTCATGGGATTAGCTTGCTGCAAGAGTTTGGGGAAGGTATCCCTCTCTCTAAACTGGGCTAGCTGCATCGGAGCAGGAGTCTTTTGCAGCAAGACTTTGCCAGGATTCCTGCAATCACACCTCCTGATTTGCAGTATTCCAGCCCAGTCATCCCGTGTCCATGGCATTCTTATATTATAATTGGCATCGGCAGTGCTATGGGCAGCCAATTCTATTGTTTGCATGCTCCTGCTACAGATTCATCCTCTGTTTCGGCCATGGCGTAGCAGCAATCCTTCGTTTTCTATGGTCCAGTCTATCAGTGCATTGCCATGTTTTGTGGGTGACGGCTCTTCCGCACAGTATTCCAACCGCTGCTGAGAGCTCAGGTCTCGTTATCCTGCTGATTTACAGCAATTTTTCATATTGCTGCTCTGTATCCAAGCTTTCGTCTGGTATTACTTTACTTTCTGAAGAATTTGCCCAGCATTTCACTTACTTGGGTGTACTCACCGATTTGCTCCTGAGAGGCCAATTATATGCTATGGGGTCCAGTATCTGTTGTTTGACTTCAATCTCCAAGGCTTCTAGAGCTAACAATTTTTGGTATTTGACTTGGCCATGCCCAGGGGTTGCACCATTGTCCGAGTAACACCCCACTCTCTGAGGCAATTTTTTCAGAATCCACTTCCATGGACGTACCCTATGGATTTGCATCAGAGAGTCCCAGATGTTCCAGGTAGACCTGTGTCTTTTTTTTACTATCTTCATCCTCCTCCTGGCCTTCACATATCACAACCATTGGTATTTTGATCAGGCCATTCTCAGGGGTTACGTAATCAGCTGTGCCGCATTCGAGCCTTTTGCACCTTTCTGGAGTGTGCCACCTGGACTTTGGCCTGTTCTAGCATCATCACTATTCCGGAGGTGTCGTGCGATTTGTCTTGATATGTTGCAGGCTAACGTCTCTTTCTCAGTGTAAGTAAGGAAATTACAAATGCATTGGCATGCTTCCAAGGAAGACGGGTCTCCCCTCCCCAGTACCAGACACAGGCCTCCTGCCCGCCAAGTTCCAACTAAGTTCCCGGCTGGGGAAGAAGAGGTCCGACATGCCATTCCCCAGCAGAGGGGTAAGGTCTCGGCCCACACCACAGTCGGTAGTTGGCTGGCATTACCTTCTTATGCAAGGTGGCAGGCCGTGCGGACCCTTGCCAGTCTTATAGGAGCAGGAACTCCTTAAGAGTTGGAACTAGCAGTATCCCAAGCCCAGGGACACCCTGTACGGCAGGTGCCCCCGGTCACACTAGTCCCTCTTGTCCATTGTCCATGTTCTCAGAGGGATTTACTCTTCTCATTATGTAGTCTACTTATTTTCTATGGTGTTCGCAACCGCGTCCTTCGGGGCCTCACGTTCTGGGGAAGTGGTGGCCATCTCCAGGACGGATCCCTCCGATAGGGCCTTCCAGTGCAGAGACACATCCATCCTTGGCACCTCCATGACTGTACAGACCCAGAATTCCAAGACCGACCACAGGGGTATAGAAGTCAACCGGTCCATTCTAGGCCTTGAGAGAGGGAACTTGTGCCCTGCACAGGCGCTTCCCAGGTACCTTAGTGGCAGGGATCCATCCCCGGGCCCCCCTATTGGTGCATCGTAAGGGGACCCCCCCCCTCACCAAGTATCAGTTTTTGTCAGTTTTCCGCAGGTCGCTCCAGGTATTGGGCCTGCCGCAGCAGGAATACGGATGACACTTCTTCGGGATTGGAGCAGCGGCTGCCGCGGCAGCTGAAGGCATTCCCGTTGATGTTATCAAGGCCATGGGAGGATGGAAAGCATCTGCATACACCTCTTTCATCAGGCCGGGCCGCCTCCCAGAAGGTGCACAGGCTGCTGGTTTGTCTTTTTCTCACCCCCACAGGGCGGCTGTGGCCACGAGAGCAGGTGCTCGGCACAAGCACGGCGTCACGGCCAGGAGGCCAGAGCCACGGTCATGGCTTCGCCTCCGCTGAGATGGCCAGCGCACACTGCTAGTGGCAACTTGGAGAATGGCTGGAATCTGGGAGCAGTGGCTCCACAGCGGTGGCCATCGCAGTAGGACTTGGCGGCTGCCAGTTATCAGTGTGCAACTTGGTGAATGGCCGGAGCAGCAGCTCCACAGTGGTGGCCATTGCATGTGGACTTGGCGGCTGCCAGTCAGCGGTGTGCAACTTGGTGAATGGCCGGAGCAGCGGCTCCACAGCGGTGGCTATCGCATGAGGACTTGGCAGCTGCCAGTCATCGGTGTGCAACCTGGAGAATGGCCGGAGCAGCGGCTCCACAGCAGTGGCTATCACATGAGGACTTGGCTGCTGCCAGTCATCAGTCTGCTTATTGAGGATAGGAATTTGGGTTGGCGGAAAGGGGCGGGGTTCTAGGCGGCCTCCTCCCCCTTTTGTGGCGTGTGGCTTGGCCCCTGGATCAGGTTGGCTTATCACCCCTTGGTTGTTAGGGGGGATAACGCCCAGGCCCACTGGGGTGCTGAGTTTCCGTGGACAGGCATTGGCCGCTCGCACCCCTGGCTTGCTATCACCTCAAGGCATTTGTGGGGGCCGTCTACCTTGATCCAGGACCCAAGCATGGCCGCCAACCCCTTCGTTCCTGCTTTCAATAAACGAGTTGTGGCCAATTTTATCCAACCACTTATCCAACCAATGTGTCCGCATGTTTCTTGGCGCGAGGTGTGTCATGCTTGCTCACGCAATGGGTGTGGCTGACTTACCAGCCACGACGGGTTGCGGAGCAGCATTGCCCTCCCGCCATCTTGTTGCCCGGGGGAGCTTCTTCCTCCCAGAAGCCCCCCGGATGGCGGGAAGGTCTCCCGCCATACAGGCCAGCCAGCCAATGGGGGGACTGGCTTTGCCCTGCCCCCTCCCTGTTTCTGGCTGGCTCAGATTTCCGCCCGGGCAGGTATCTTGTGCTGCCCGGGACTGCCTGGCCTCATTCGGAGGCAGGCTGTTCTTGCCGCCCACCCTCCCCACTCATTGCATTGTTGGTTTTGCTCTGTCTGTGTATCTGTTATTTATTGTACCATGTTTAGGACATTATATTGTGTTATGTTATTGTCGCAGCTCCGTGTCCGGCGTGTGGCGTGTGGCTTGGCCCCTGGATCAGGTTGGCCCAGGGGGGATAACGCCCAGGCCCACTGGGGTGCTGAGTTTCCGTGGACAGGCATTGGCCGCTCGCACCCCTGGCTTGCTATCACCTCAAGGCATTTGTGGGGGCCGTCTACCTTGATCCAGGACCCAAGCATGGCCGCCAACCCCTTCGTTCCTGCTTTCAATAAACGAGTTGTGGCCAATTTTATCCAACCACTTATCCAACCAATGTGTCCGCATGTTTCTTGGCGCGAGGTGTGTCATGCTTGCTCACGCAACAGCTCTCTCAACAGATAGCAGAGATGGCGTAGAAACCCCTCTTCCAACACTCTCTCAGTTCTGCCACTGTTTACTGGTAGCATTCACCTTCTGGCAATATCTGGCTTCTCCTGAGAGCACAATGAGACAAAGATGTTCCAATGCAGTAAAGCCCCTGTAATCTCTTGTTTTTTATTTTCCCTCCCACAAAAAGCAGCCAGGCATCAACAAAGTGTGAGTGTGATCGAGCGAAAAGCAGCAGGTCACAAGCCTGAGAAGACTGAACTGGGAGTTCAAAGGCATCCGGTCTGATGGCAGCAATTGCTGACTATTGGTAGCCAGAGGGTTCAGAACATGTGGCAGATTGCTTTGCGTTGTATACACTGAAACCATATCTTCATGACAAAACACATTGAACATTGCCCTTTTTTTTGGTAAAGTAGTCCTTTCCCCTTGACTGAAGAGCTGTTATAATGTTGACCCTCTGTATCCACAAATTCTGCATCCATGGATTCAACCAACCATAGCTTGAGTATGTGTATGTGTGTGTAAAGGTAAAAGTTTCCTCTGAAATTAAGTCTAGTTGTGCCTGACTCTGGGGGTTGCTGCTCATCTCCATTTCTAAGCCGAAGAGCCTGCATTGTCCATGGACACCTCCAAGGTCATGTGGCTAGCATGACTGCATGGAACACCATTACCTTCCTGCTGAAACAGTACCTATTGATCTACTCACATTTGCATGTTTTTGAACTGCTAGGTTGGCAGAAGCTGGGGCTAACAGTGGGAGCTCACCCTGCTCCCCAAATTAGAACTGCCAACCTTTCAGTCAGCAAGTTAAGTAGCTCAGTCGTTTAACCCACTGAGCCACTAGGGCCCCCTCTGTGTGTGTGTGTACACACATAGACATATATACATATACCCACATGTATACAGCCTTCCCTCACTTATTTCGTGGATTACATTCCAGGACCTCCTGCAATAAGTGAAAAACCACGATGTAGGGACGTTACATTTATTTTAATATTTATACATTATTTTAGTAGTTATACACAATTTTAAGTCTTTATAAACTTAAACTAAAGTGAAGGAAAGGAAGGAAAGGCCCTTCAAGGCTGGAGGGAGGGAGGTCTGAGGTGGGAAAGCGGTTTGGAGAGCGGCAGCGGCAAAAACCCGCAAAACAGCGTAAATACCGCAATATATATTTTAAATTTTTTTTTAAAAAAACCCACGAAACAGCGAGTCTAATAAAAGCGAACTGCGAAGTAGCGAGGGTACACTGTACATACATGCACAGAATCCCAAAAGCAAATGTTGATGTTGCCATTTTATATAAGAAACACCCTTTTACTATATAATGATGCTTGAGTTTGGATTTGTTATCCACAAGGACTCCGTCCTGGGCTCAGTCCTGTTCAATGGTGTATCTGAAGGACCGTTTCACTCCCTACCAACACCAGAGACCACTCCGTTCGGAAGATCTAAACCTACTGGCAGTGGCTATATTTAAAGCCGTTTGCCTAACACCGACAAGGCGCAGAGCTTTCTCTATTGTGGCACCATCTCTCTGGAATATCTTGCCAACTGAAGTTCGTGCCCTGCGAGACCTATCGGCCTTTCGCAGGACTTGTAAGACTCAACTGTTTAGGTTGGCATTCGAACTTTGAATTTTAATCTGGTACTAATTAATACTGCCTTGGAGACTAGGACATGGAACAATGGCTTCAAACTACAAGAAGGGAGATTCCATCCGAACATTAGGAAGAACTTTCTGGTTGTGAGAGTCGTTCAGCAGTGGAACTCTCTGCCCCGGAGTGTGGTGGAGGCTCTTTCTTTGGAAGCTTTTAAACAGAGGCTGGATGGGCATCTGTCGGGGGTGTTTTGAATGCAAATTTCCTGCTTCTTGGCAGGGGGTTGGACTGGATGGCCCACGAGGTCTCTTCCAACTCTATGATTCTATGATCCTCAAACCAAACCTTAACAGATACAGAGATCTCAGTCTATCATCTTTTGTTGACTATTTGGTACTAACAGAAATCTCTCAAGCTGATCTCAACAAGGCTCTTTTGACTCTAGGGATTTCACATGTTTACCCATCTACCTCTGGAGATAGCTTGACGGGGTTACACTCCCCCTGAAGGTGCAGGTTCGCAGTCTGGGGCCTGGAGCTCCAGGTCTCGGCGGTGGCCGGGAGAGCTTTTGCACAGTTAAAGCTTGTGCGCCAGCTGCACCCGTACCTTGGGAAGTCTGACTTGGTCACGGTGGTCCACGCTCTGGTTACATCCTGAATAGACTACTGCAACGCTCTCTACATGGGGTTGCCTCTGAAGACTGCTCGGAAGCTGCAATTAGTCCAACGTTCGGCAGCCAGGTTACTAACAGGAGCGGGACACAGGGAGCACACAACTCCCTTGCTGTTCCAGCTCCACTGGCTGCCAATTAGCTTCCGGGCACAATTCAAAGTGCTGGTTTTAACCTACAAAACCCTATACGGTTCTGGCTTACCTGTCCGAACGGATTCTCCCCTACGAACCATCAAGAACATTAAGATCCTCTGGAGGCCCTGCTCTTGGTCCCGCCAGCTTCGCAAGCGCGGCTGGTGGGGACGAGAGACAGGGCCTTTTCTGTGGTTGTAGCACAGCAGTTCTCGTTTGTGCCTGGAGAGCAGGGGCTAGGACCCGGGGTTCCATTGGCATTGGGGCCTGCAGAGACAGATTCAGAAGAGGATTTGGAAGGGTGGGAAGGACAGTTTCCCATCAGTGGGCCTCCTTCGCCCACAGAAAGTTTGGCATGGGAAGAACTGTGTTTTGGCCCTGACGTAGACATAGATAACCAGGTGCAAATGGAAGATAGCGATAGTGGGAGTTATGAGCACCCGGGGGGGGAGAGGGTCACAGGAGCTTCTGAGTGAAAACATGGATGAAAGCGGCTGGGAAGATTCTAGGAGGAGAGCTCTCATGTAGATAGTGTCCCAGCTGCTGAGAGACAAGGTCGAACCTTTGATAGGAGAAGTAGCATTGAGTCTGGGAGAAGGGGATGGCACCGCAGCCTAGACAGGCCGAGGTCCGTCAGCAGAGATTGGAGACGACGGGGCCTAGAGCGTCGGGGACCTCGGCCGAACGATTAAGTAGAGCAGGCGTGGGAACGCATCCCCAGTGCTTCGGCCACGTCTCTTTTGGACAGACGTGAAGCGAAGTGGGTCCACGGAGCTAGATTGGCTAGTGGCCTTCAAGTCTTGCCTTGCATTTACCCTGCCTTGTTCCTGTTTCCGCATTGCCTTGCGGAGCCTTGCTCAAGCCTTGCAAAAGCCTTTGGATTATCTTGCCAAGCTGTTTTTGGACATTGTTGCTTCAAGCTTTTGACTGCATTATCTCTTCTATGGACAATTTACCTTTTGAACTGTTTTTATATGCAATAAAGTAGTTAGCCTTCAGTCCGTCTCTGTGTGTGTGATTAAGGGGCCGGCCAAGTCCGTGCATCGTGACAGTGGTCGCCCCTCGGCTGTGGAACTCTCTCCCAAGTGATGCTAGATCTGCCCCCTCTGTGTTGTCCTTTAGGAGGCTGGTGAAGACCTGGATGTGGAACCAAGCCTTCCCAGAATAGGCTCAGATTGGCTATTGTCTGAATGAATGACCAGATCAAGTGGAATTGTTTTAATGGCGATGTGGTTTTATGCTGGGTTTTTATGTATTTTAATATGTTGTTGTAGTTGTTTTTAAATTGTATAGCATTGAATTTTGCTGTAATGCCGGTCTGAGTCCCTCGATAGAGGTGAGACGGTCGGGGTACAAAAGTTTTAAGTAAATAAATAAATAAATGGCAGGGTTAAACAGCTGGGTTTGCTAAGAGAGTAGCATAAAGCATGGAAATCCTGAAGCTTCCGAGCAAAGAGTTGGTGGAGCGTGTTTGCAGGAGGAGGAGATTTGCCGCTTGCTCAAAATGTCGTTCTCATCAATCACACAGCAAAGGAAGGAAATCAGGGGAAATCATGAAAATTACAGATGGCTAGATGAGGTAATTAGAATGTTGGCTAAAGCAGATGTTTGTAATTATCTGTTTATCCCAGTTACAGGAACCCTGGTTGTACCACTGGATTGGACCATTTGTAATTCTCCTTGTCTAATTTGAGGGCATATTATGGGTATGGATTACATTGATGCACACACTAACAGAATAAGTAACTCATCCTTCGTGTCCAAGTACAAAATCAGTATGGGGTGGATTCAGGGTTTTTTTTTAGGACTGCAGGCAGTTTCCAAGTTGCGAAGGAGATAGATTCTGTAGGTTTGTGCTTAAGTTGAATTTGTTTGTAAGTCAGAACAGGTACATTTTAAGTATAACTCCAACTGTGTGTTTGTTTGATGCCACACACACATACTTTGGATGGCACTGGGAAGGGTTAACACCCCCATTGTGTTTGTTTTGCTGTCTGGCCACCTCACTTTCTGTCCCTCTGATAATGGGATTTCAAAAAAAAAGGCTTGTTCTAGAAACAAGGATTGGCTTTAAAGCTTCAGTGGAGACACTTTCCCCACAATAATAACTCTTTCAGGAGTGAATTTCTATTCCAAGGGGTAGATTTCCTGTGGTCTCACCCCCATTCTGGCTGCGGGGCAGCGTTGCCCTCCCACCATTTTTGTTGCCTGAGGGGGCTTCTTCTCCCCAGATGCCCCCTGGGTGGCGGGTAGGCTTCCCGCCATCTAGGCTGGCTGGCCAATGAGGGGACTGGCTCCGCCCGCCCCCTCCCTGTTTCCGGCCAGCCCGCACTTCTGCCTGGGCAGCTCTTTAGGCTTCCCGGGACTGCCTGGCTTCATTCGGAGGCAGGCTTGTTTTGCCTCCCACCCTCCCTGCTTATTGCATTGCTTGTTGGGTTCTTTTGTTTATCTGCTTTTATTGTCACCCTGTTCAGTGTGTTATATTTTGCTATGTTCTTTGCCGTAACTCCGTGTCTGGCGTGTGGCTTGGCCCCTGGATCAGGTTGGCTTATCGCCCCTTGGTTGTTAGGGGGGAAACGCCCAGGCCCCTTGGGGTGCCGAGTTTCCGTGGACAGCCATTTGGCCACTCGCACCCCAGGCTTGCTAACACCATTGGACATTCGTGGGGGCTGTTCTACCCTGATCCAGGACCCAAGCGTGGCCGCCAACCCTTTGTTCCTGTTTTCAATAAATGAGTTGTGGCCATTTTTCGCCCTCCATTCGTGCTTTGCCGAATTCCACAGCACTTTTGGTTACAGCAGACCTCCAGTTAGAATGCTCGAGGGCCAGGGTAGCAGGGGAATTTCCTACAGTTGGCCAGGCATGTAGAGTTTTGACCATGATATGTCATACGCCAATTGTAACAAGGCCAAGATACCTGTTGTTGCTTGGTATCTGCTCGGGTTTGGTTCGAGGACCTCTGTGGATACCAAAATCTAGGGGAGCGCAAATCCCATTTTATAAATTGTATATATTAATTTTAATGTTTAATGTTTTGCTTAATCAAAAAATTAAATTAATTAAATAAAATAAAATGGTGTAATAAAATGGAAATATCAAAGTTTGCTTTTTGAGATATATATATATATATATATATATATATATATAAATAGAGAGAGAGAGAGAGAGAGAGAGAGAGAGCCATCCTCTGCGATGCATTTTTGTGGCCCAGTCTGTGTATATATGTGTTTTGTGTATATATATATATATATGTGGTTTTGTGCATACATTGTAATGTATTCATTATTTTTTCGTTTTTAAGTTTATTCTGGTGTGTTTATCATTTTTTTTATGAGTGATGGTCATTTGTTGGCCTGATAAGTGTATTGTGTCCAAATTTGATGTCAATTCACCTAGTGGATTTTTAGTTATGTTAATCCCACAAACGGACATTACAGTTTTATTCATATAGATTTATTCAAACCACTGGATAGTTGAATCTATGGATGCAGAATCCGTGGGCACAGAGGGTCAGCTGTATCATAAAAGAGGACAAGGCTGTCAGCTGAAACTCTGACCAGAAGCTCTCTCTGCAGAAAAATTTTGTCATCGGTCCCACTTGTCATTCATAGCAAACACTAATAACCTGCTCCCTTTTGTGAATGTGTCTGTTCCCCTTGCAGAGTCCTCTAAAGCTGCTGGCCATCACCACTGCGAATCCTGCCAACTAAATTACGTGTTGTTCGTAAGAATCCTTTGCTTTGCCTGTCCTGAGTCTCCCACCTGTCACTTCCTTTGGGAAGAAGAAGAAGGGCATTGATCTCTTTCCTCATTTCCATCCTTGATTTGGTCAGGCAGGCTACCAGCTTGATCTGGCTTGGATGGCGTTTACCTAAGTGTTTCGGAGCAAAGGAACAAAGAGCTCCTGTTTTGACAATCCTTCTCCCTTCATAGATCCCAGAATGCCATTCGCCGTAAGTAAACAAACGCTGTTGACAAGAAAAGGATGTGCAACGAAAAAAATATAAACAAGTGGCAGTGAAACAATACGCGTTAATGAGCAAATGGGGGAAATATTTGCTGAAGAGCTATTAGTGTCAACAAGCAAAGGACGAGAATTTTAAAAGGGTGGGATTTGATCTAAAGTTGAATGGGGAAGAGAGGGAGGGGGACGTATTTCATGCCAGTTTCGGGGTGGCAGGAAAGCCCTGTGGATCTGTGCGGCTGCGGCCCTCTTCAGGGGAAAAATACAGCTTAATTGTGGATGGCGTCTGCCATATGAGCAGAATCCCAAATTGCTTTATTGCATTAAATAAGACTAACGGGTAAATAGTGGCAGAGGGAGACGGCAATTAAGAGGCCCAAAACAAAACAGGCAATATTGTTTTCGAGCAAGACTTGAAGCAAGCTGGCAAGCTGATGAGCCAGAAAGAGACCCTTGCAGATGGCAGAGGTTTCTACAAGAAGATATTGGCCCCCAAAAAGGGACTGAATGAAAAGAACAAGATGACAAAGGAAGCTTCAATATGTTGCAGAATGAGACCATGAAGTATGGACCCGACAAAGCCCATGGTCATGATAGGATAAGCCATCAAAAATGTGAACTGAATAGGGATGATGGGCTAAGACTGTGGGTCAGGAAAAGTACTGAAGTTTGGAAGAGTTCCTCTTTCTAATTCCATCTTCCAGAATCTTTCAACTCACCTTTTGATGTAGATGGGAGGTGCATCAACACTGTCAAATTGCGTGTGCAAGGGCAACTCACCTCGCGCCAAGAACAATAACACAGACACAAGTGGTTGGATGAAAAATGGCCACAACTCATTTATTGAAAACAGGAACAAAGGGTTGGTGGCCACGCATGGGTTCTGGATCAGGGTCGTACAGCCCCCACGAATGTCCAAAGGCTAATGCAAGCCTGGGGTGCGAGCGGCCCAATGCCTGTCCACGGAAACTCGGCACCCCAGGGGGCCAGGGCGTTATCCCCCCTTACAACCAAGGGCCAATAAGCCAGCCTGATCCAGGGGCCATGCCACACGCCAAACACGGAGTTGTGACAAGGAACATAATAACGCATAACCATGAACAATGCAACAAAGACATGAAGAATGAACAAAATGGACACCAACCAGCAATGCAATAAGTAGGGAGGGTGGGAGGACAGCCTGGGCAGTCCCGGGCGGCCTTAAATAGGCTGCCCAGGCGGAAGTGCAGGCCAGCCGGTGCAAAGAAAGGGCAGGGCGGGGCCAGCCGCGTCATTGGCCGGCCGGTGTTGGTCGCAGGAAAACTTCCCGCTACCCCCAGGGGCTTCTGGGAAGAAGAAGCCCCTTTCTCTCTCTCCAAGATGGTGGCAAGGGCAACCCTACCCCGCAACTTGCTTGGCCGGTAAGTTGGCCAAGCCCATTAATGCAGCTAGACATCACTTTAACTACCATGACTCAATGCTAGGGAATCCTGGACGCCTGGAGGTATTCAAAGTTATAATATGGACTCATTGAACGTTTCTTTCCCCATCTCCAAAATCATAGCCTAACTCTTCTAGCTTTTCCAGCCCCTAATACAACATTTGGAGTGAACACACTAGGCTTGTGCACAGATTCTATTTGGCCAGTTCCCTTCGGCTTATCAGGCTGGTCCGGCTTGTTTGGCTGGCCACAACGGCAAGGGCTCAGTCTCCATGTTTTTTTTTCAGCCACAACAGAACAATGGCTGTCGAAAACCAGCTGCCTTCAGTTACAATTGGAGTGCAAGAAGGAGGCAGCTGATAAAATGAAAAGTGTGAAGTGGAGTAGGCACCATTCCAGGGCCTGCAAATCAAGATAAAAAAGAGGTATTTTTAAAAGGAAGCCCAGGATAGGATAGCTCCAGGTTAATTGCCCTTCCTTCCTTCCTTTAAATGTCTTGGAAAGCTGGGTGCTGCGGGAAGGGGGGGTTGTGCGCACTTGCAGCGCCTGTCTCCTCTAGAGTAGAAGCAGCTTTAATAAAGCATTTAACTCGGTCTCCTCTACAGACAGAAGGGAAAGGATCGCAGAAAGAGTGGTATCTTAACTCTGATGGTTTTAATCCAGGGCTTAATTAAGGATATAAGGACAAACAATGCCTAAAATGACTAAGAAGGGGAGCTTGGGAAATCGTCCCGTCCCCCCCCCCCTTATAACGGGCCAGATAGAAAACAAATATTTTGGCTCCCTAGATCGAAAATGGATTTATGTTCTTCCGAATTCGGGAGGCTCCCGAAAAATGGATTTGAACGCCTACCAAAATGTGGGACACCGAAACGAATCACAGTTTACCTGGATTGCACAAGCCTAGAACACACTATACTTAAACCAGGGGTTACTCTGTGTATCGGTAGTGTTATTGATCCTTGGATTGGCCATATTTCTTCTGTACCTTCAAGTGGTTTCCAACTTATGGTGGTGTTGTACCTTAGACCTGAATGACCCCTCAGTAAACCACTTGAGACTGGCCACGGTTAAATGTTTTATTTATTTATTTATTTATTTATTTCAGGATTTTACCCCGCTCTTCTCAACCCCCAAGGGGGGACTCAGAGCGGCTTACAGTACGGCACAATTCGATGCTCACATAATCACAATATAAAACCCCCAAACCCTTCAACAATTAAAATACATTAAAATACATTAAAATACAACTACATTAGCACCATTCACTCTGGATTAAAACAATGTTCAGTCCATAAAAACATTGGCCATAATCACCCACTTCCATTAAAAACCAATCTAAAATGCTGCCTTGTGCTGGTGTACAAATGCCTGGTCCCACAGCCAGGATTTTACTTTTTTCCTGAAGGCCAGGAGGGATGTGGTGGATCGTACATCAATAGGAAGCGCATTCCACAGGCGGGGAGCCACCACCGAGAAGGCCCTATCCCTCGTCCCCACCAGCCTCATCTGAAACGTAGGCGGGAGCGAGAGCAGGGCCTCTCCGGATGATCTTAGATTACGAGGTGGGACATAGCGGCTGATGCGTTCGGACAAGTAGGCTGGGCCAGAACCGTATAGAGCTTTAAAGGTCAAAACCAGCACTTTGAATTGAGCCCGGTTGGACCGGCAGCCAGTGGAGCTGACACAACAGGGGGTGGTATGCTCCTGTATGTAGCTCCGTTAGCAATCTGGCTGCTGCCCGCTGGACTAATTGCAATTTCCGAACTGTCTTCAAAGGCAGCCCCACGTAGAGTGCGTTGCAGTAATCTATTCGGGATGTGACCAGAGCGTGGACGACCGTAGCCAGATCAGACTTCCCAAGGTACGGGCGCAGCTTTAGAATAAATGGATAAAGTAAAGAGGCTAGGATTATAGTCTATTGATGCTTTCAAGCAGCAACAGATAGCAGCAAATTGTCCAAAAGAAGCAAGGTAGCAAGGCAATAGTCCTTTGGCAAACAGGAACAAAAGTAATCAGGAACAAAGCAAAGTCTTGATGCCACAATAGGCTAATCCATGGAAGAATCCTTGGCACAAAGCTTGGCAAATAGGGTTCAATAGCAGGAAGGCTCAATAGCCCTGGCAAAGTTCATGAAGGCAAGGTTTCAAAAGTTGACAAGAGATGCCATCCATCTCTCAGCCTCAACTCTTATAGGTCTCAAAAGTTTTGATGTTACGACGTACCGTGCGTCGGACTGGGTTCCCAAAACAGCTCTCCATCTGGCCTTTCTCAGGCCTTTCACATGGGATCGGAATGTAAGCCCAATTAACTCCGGCACCTGGGTGCATGGGAGTCGTCCCATCTCTCCTCTCCTCTGGCTGCTTATCGGTTTGAGATGGAACTCGAGTAGCTGTGTCCTTGAACAAAGCATGAACTGCAGAGCTCTGCAGCTTCCGGCTTTGAGGCTTGCTGGGCCTCTTTGACACTTTGGATTTAATATGGCGTTGCTCTTGCTGAGGGCCAGAGGAACTCTGGGGTGTGACAGGTGGGTTCTCTTGGCAAAGCGCATTCAGAGAGGGGTTGCCTTCCTCTCGCGCAGAAAAAGTGTGTCCTATGCAATGTAAACCATTGGGTTTCCATGACCAAGCAGGGACTTGAAATTTGGTCTCAAGAGTCATCGTCTAGTACTCAAACCATTACACCATGCCAACTCATTTGGCATTCAAGGAGGGAAATACAGATGATCTTTCAAAAAGTATTCTTTCAAAAAGAAACAATAGTGGTTTGCAGCAACACCAAATAACATTCACCACCATCCAACCTTGTTAGAAAACTGTCCTTGATCAGCTTATCTAATGAAACTAAATAAGAGGAGACACCGGGCAAACATAAAAATCACTCCAGGAAATGAAGCAAATGTTTGGAAGCTACAGCTTTGAGCATCCCAATCAATAGTGTCATATGCTTCATTAAGATCTACAAGCATCATTTGTGGGAACTAATAAGGGATCATTAACCATAGAGGGAAAGGGGAAAGTGAAAAGTAGACTAGAGACCCTTAAAGGTGATCCGCCTGGCTTCTGACTTTCAGCCATAAATGGAGGCCCACCAAGATTAAGTGGGTTTTGACCTATTGCTGATGGGAATGTGGCGCAGCTGGCTAAGTGTCAGCTGCATAAGATCTCTCTGACCAGTAGGTCATGAGTTTGAGGCCTGCCCGGGTCGAGGTGGGTGCTCGACCTTTAAGTGTAGCCTGCTGTCAACCTTTGCAGCCCGAAAGACAATTGCACCTGTCAAGTAGGAGATAAAGGTACCACATTAAGTGGGGAGGCAAATTCTGACTGAATTATGAGGCCATTAAAGAACTCCAGGAATGCTGAGGAATGCAGAAGGAACAACAAGGGATGCTGGGAACGCTGAGAGATGAGGGGTGCGTAAGCTCCCCCTGGTGGCCAGAGTTTGCCTCTGTTCGTCTATATGTTGTGTATATGGAAATGGCAGGAATTGTCCGCTAAGTATGTGTACCTGTAATCCGCTCTGAGTCCCCTTCGGAGTGAGAACAGCAGAATATAAATAAAGTAAATAAATAAATAAAATAGTATTATCTCTGGACTCTGTAGCATTAGCATCATCCTTGAGCCAAGAACTGTGTCTCCCAAGTTTTCATTTTACTCATTGCAAAGGTGACATCATTATTGTTTCCTAAATATTCCTTTCCCTTTTATGTTGTTGTTTGGTTGAGATATATATATATATATATATATATATATATCTCCCATTTCCTCATGCCCTACAAATTGGCAAATGCATGTAAATGTGTAACATTTAAATAATCGCAAGCGTAGCAATAGATTTTCCTTGTGGGAGAGTTTAGGAAATGTTTGACACAGTGTTATTTGGAAAGATCTCATAAATGCACCCTAGGGATGTGTATGTTGCGGAATGAGAAATCAGAAGGCATCGACTTGCCAGTAACATGAGAACAAACCCAGCCATTCTGTATTGATCCAACCAGAGGTCTGGGATTTTACACTCCCAGCGGGGCCAGAAGCAGCAAAGAGGGAGAAATTCTCATAAATGCTTAGCTGTTGGGACAGAAGACAAAAGGCATGCCCTTTTAGAAGAGCACTGGCTGTCTAGATGTTGTTCGATTATGACTGACATCTTGGCTAGACATGAGGATCAAAGGTCTGGATGGTGATCAAAGGTCTGGAAACTATGCCTTGTGAGATATGATTTAGCAGGCTGGGTATGTTTGGTTTGAGAAGGGAAGACTGAAAGGTGAAATGATAGCCAGCCATCTTTGACGATCTGAATGGTTGTCATATTGAAGATGAAGCATGCCTGCATTCTGCTACTCCAAAGACTAGAAGATGAATCAATCAATTCAAATTAGAAGAGGAGATATTCCACCTAAAGACTAGGAAGAACTTCTTGATTGCAAGAACTGACAATAGAATAGACTGGGAAATGGACTCTGTGTCTTTGGAGGTCTTCAGACAGTGGTTAGATGGGCGTCTTTCAGGAATGCTGTAATTGTAGGTTCTTGTAGGGAAAGTGGTTGGGCTAGATGGCCCTTCTAGATGATCCCATGAGTAGATCTACTCTGGAGTTTCACTCCACTTTAAGTGCCATGGATCAATGCTATGGAATCATGGGAATTGTAGCTTTCTCTATCAAGAGTACTGGTGTCTCACCAAACTACAAATCCCAGGATTCCATTGCAATTAAAGTGGCATCAACCTGCATTAATTCTACAGTGTAGATGCAACCTATGATAAGAGGTAGGAAGCCAACCACACCTGGAGGGGCTCAAGTTCCTGAAGTGGAGATGAAGGACTCATCAAAAATTATGAGCTTCTGTGAAGAGGTTGGTTCCTCTTCCTGGGATTAAAAAGGAACTTTTCCAAATTTGGAAAAGATTTGTAGGCCTGACAGTAAAGCAGCTAGTCTAAGATGTTTTCTTGGTGGATCTGAAGATTAAGGGAATTGGGCTTGGGAGGTAGACAGAAGGAATGGGTTCTTGTCCCTTTCGCAGAGTGATTGAAGTCAACATTTCAGCGGCGTTACTTGCTATCATAGCTTCTCCTGCTGACATTCCCTGTTGTACTAAAAGTATAAGAACACTTTCTGTTATTTCTCCTGGCAACCCTAATAAGTTGTCAGTCCTCCTTTTGCCTTTGGGCCTTTTGAATGTGGGAGTAGATTTTCTTCACATTAAGTAGATGAGTAGAATATTTGCACATGTTTTTCAGAAGGGAATAACAGACCCATGTGTTACTACCATCTTTGAGTTTGCAGGCAAGGGGACCCACCATGTTACCTTTATCTCGGTGGCCTTTGATAGAGGTTTCATCAAGCCTACAGTTTCCATGTCAAGAATGGATTTGATATCAGATCTTGCTGGCTTAGAACACCCACCTACTCAAAATGTAGACTTCCTTGTGTTTTCTTTCACTCCCTGCCCCTTTTCTTGTGATGGTAATAGCTCTGGAGAAACCAAATTTTATAAAATGGTAGATGGGCCTTCATGTGGATTTCATTTCATTCTGATGGAATCCATTGGGCATCCTTCATTTGTGGAAGGTCTACCATTTAAAATGGTAGATCTAGTTCAGACTGGGGAAAAGAATTGTCTGGAGCGATCAAGTACCTCAACCCCTAAAAAACAGTTTTAGTGGCTCCATATGCCCGTAGAGCAGTTCCCAACCTTTGGGCCTCCAGGGGTTTTGGACTTCAACTCCTAGAAATCCCAACCAGCTTGCCAGCTGTTAGGAACTGTGGGAGCTGAAGTCCAAAACACCTAGAGGCCAAACTTGGGAGCCACTGCCATAGAGCTCCACTGTATATCACCCCTGGGGATGAAAGGTAGCCTCAAGCTAGCTATGCAATGTAGAATGAATGCAGCTTGACACCACTTTAACTACCATAGCTCAAAGCTATGGAATCCTGGGATTTGTAATTTGGAGAGGCACCAGAGAAGTCTAAAGAACTTGCAAAACGATAACTCGCATGATTCGATAGCATTGCCCTTTCCCTGCCTACGCAGTGGGTGGGGAAAGGTAATTACCTCCTCCCATAATGAGAGGCGATTGGTTGCCTCCATGGAACCTTCCTGGGGGAATGGGCGGAGGCTGGCTAATTGTTCTGGCCAGCCTCCTGCCTCATTCCTTCTGGAGACATTGACACACCACTCCCGCCCAGTTGACAGTATAGTGGTCGCCTCAGGGGGGCGGGTAGGAATCCCTCCCCTCTATGTTCTAGGGGTTTTTTTCCCGCCTACCCTATACTGTTATTAGGGGCTAGCTGGGATTGCGGTTTTATAAATAGGCCAGCATAAATAGTTTAGGGAAATCCATAGATCCATATACACTCATGCACTCCTCAAAGTTGGTTGGGCCAATGCACAAATGCACTTACCTGGACGGCAGTTGAAGGGTGAGGGGGATATCATTGGCCCAGAAATTTGAAAGTACAGTAAAATATTTCAGAGAAGTTTTTTTCCTGCGTTTCCTTGAGAGTTTGCCCAGTTCTGTGTTATAGGGGACTCAGGGGAGTCTCCCAGTGCAGTTGAGGAGTCGACCGCTCGCGGTCGCTACCTCAGCCTGGCCACACCTTGTTCCCTTGACACCTAAGTTTAGTTAAGTTAAAGTTAAATAGGTAACTTTTTAAATAAAGGTTGCCCAAATTTGAATCCAAGTATGGTTGTCTGTCTCGTTATTTCGAGGGTTGGAAGGTAATGAGCCATAGCACTTAAAGTGGTACCGGGCTACAAAAAAGTTGCACTCTCTTTCTCCCACAGTCTGCAATAGCTACAGTCCTGATATCTTTGAATATGTCCTCAATCTTATTATTTTCCCCAAATTTAAATAAACATTAAACATGATGATGATGATGATCATCATCATCATATCTGCAAGCTGTACTATGACCATATAAAATTACATTTCTTAGCCCTGAAAACCAACTTTTCCAAGGGCATCACTGAACCAATGGGATATCTGTTTATGTCATGGATTAGCAAGAACAGTGTCCAGATGGTTCAATACGTGTGATTTCTAGATAATTTCAAAGGCAAAAGGCTCTTGACTCTTTTGCAAATTAGCAAGTTTCACACTTGTGTGTGCAGGACAGCTGGAGGAGAGAAATGATGGGCTTGGTATTCTCCGGCGAATTGCATTCACTTTGCGAGAAAAAAAAAGTGAGACAATACAAGGGAATTGGAAAACCAGACAGGTCTCCGCGCCGAGAGTCGGGTTAGGAGAAACGGAGCTTTGATAATAATAAGAAACTGACAATAACGGGGAAGCAAAAATGACGCTAATTAAAGGTGAAGTCTTAGTCATATCTGCAAGGAGAAGAGAGGAAATGGCTACTTAATAACTGGATAAAAGGAAACAAAAAAACAAAAGGGGCGGCGGATGGTGGAAGATGAAAAAGGAGTCCGTGAGCCGGGAGGATGAAATGGAAGTGATTGGAAGCAAATGAGTCTAAGTTGGGCTGTCAACACAGATTGCGAATTATATTGCTGAAGTAGGACTGTCAGATGAAAGGTCCACGCGAAAGAAGGGACTTAGAGAGTTTTAGTGACAACGATTGAAATTTTTCTTTCTCCAGCGTGAGATCATAGCATAGTAAGGCTAAAAATAACACAATAAAGGAGAATCATGTCCCCATCCGGAGGATCTTTCGGGAACATAGCAAGGCAAAGAATCCATATCATGCAAATCTAATGGGCAGAGAAAACATGTAAAATATAGAAATATAGAGAGAGCTGGAATTCAGCATTAATTGCAATGCTGTGTATATTTACTTACTTGGGTGACAACCATCCCTGCAGTGCCTAACATCCTGCTTTGCAGCAGCTGCAGAGCTGTTTGGGCTGGAAGTCAGCCTGAAGAAAACAGAAGTCCTCTACCAGCCCACACCACAGGAAGAACACCATCATCCTCATGTCAGCATAGGCAAAACTGTGCTTAAGTCCGTTCAGCAGTTCACCTACATGGGAAGCATGATCTCTTCAGATGCCAAGATTGACAAAGAGATAGATCACAGGCATATAGTGCATTTGTATCTGTATCAAAGGCATATAGTGCATTTGGAAGGCTTCACAAAACAGTCTGGAGCAACAAGCACCTGAGGCAAAGCACCAAAATCAGTGTGTACAGAGCTATCGTACTGTCTATTCTCCTCTATGGGTCTGAAACATGGGTCACCTATCGCCAACACCTACAACTCCTCGAACGCTTTCATCAGCGCTGCCTTCGCACAATCCTAAATATACACTGGACTGACTATGTGATGAATGTTGCTGTCCTTGAGCAAGCAGGAATCACCAGCATTGAGGCCATGCTATTGAGAACACAGCTGCGCTGGGCAGGGCACGTCTCTAGGATGGAGGACCACTGCCTCCCAAAGATACTATTCTATGGTGAACTCGCCACGGGTCAGCGCAAGAGAGGCGCCCCCAAAAGAGATATAAGGACTCCCTGAAACAACATCTCAGGCTCGGCCAGATTGATCACCAACAATAGTCCACCCTGGCCTCACATCAGGAGGCATGGAGATGCACTATCCACAATGCTGCGGCCTCTTTCGAGAAGGCACGCCGAATGGGTCTCAAAGAGAAAAGACAACACAGAAAGAACCGCAACTTGGAAACAACATCACCCAAGGAGACTTTCTGCTGTACCTTCTGCAACCGAACTTGCCTATCTCAGATTGGCCTTTTTAGTCATCAACATGCTTGTAAAAAGCGTGGGATGAGTCCTTCCTAAGAATCTTCATTTGCGAAGTAATGCCGAGAGTGTATATTTACTTACTTGGGTGACAACCATCCTTTAACTCAGTGGGGTCACTTTGATTTCCCATGAAAGCAAAGCAAAGTCTTTGCTTTTTAAAAATAATAAATGTATACTTGCATAGTTTTGTAGTGTCTGTCTAACCAGAATGCTATTGAATCAAGCTCAAAATCCTTTACACATACGATTGTACTTTTCAGGACTATTGTGCAATGGATCTGTTCAATCCATAGTTGTATAATAAACGTTCTGCAGATGTATCCATTTCACGAGCAGTTGTGTGTTTGTAGATAGTACACAAGTGTAGATTTAGACCTCAATGGCCATTGTATTAATAGTTTAACAGCTGTTGCCTCAACTGGAAGGCCAAATGTGGGGCTTCCTGTTTTTATCTCTTCAAGTTATTGTCAATATGATTAGATTGCCATAGCGTGTTTTATTGATTTTTGGCTCACTGCGCTTCCTTCCTCCTTGCCAATGTTTGCATTCCTCTCATTTCTATAACAGACCCAATTAAACAAGAATGGCATATGAGAGGGTGTTTTTTCTGGCCTCGTGCATATGCATTTCCCAAGGAATTTGGTCATTATGAGGCCAGAATGCTGGAATAGATCAGCTCTGGCTTGGATCGAGCATATTTATATTCCTTCAAAGTCTTAACGGAGTAGAGAAGACTAACCGATGTTCTCACCAATATTGCTAACAGGAGTGGCGCTCAGGGAGCGTACAACTCCTCTGTTGCACCAGCTCCATTGGCTGCCAGTTTGCTATCGGGCACAATAAAAAATGTTGGCTTTAGCCGATAAAGCCCTAGACCAGTGGTTCTCAACCTTTCTAATGCCATGACCCCTAAATAAAGTTCCTCATGTTGTGGTGACCCCCAACCATATTTTCGTTGCTACTTCATAACGGTAATTTTGCTACTCTTATGAAGCATAATGGAAATATCTGATCTGCAGGATGTATTTTTATTGTTACAAATTGAACATAATTTAATCATAGTGATTGATCACAAAAACAATGTTTGGGGAGTATGGACAATGGATGATGGGATTTGCAGTACCTTCAACTGATTCAGCTGTGATTTCCACAGACTACTGAGACCCGCAGAAATTATAGAAAACTCAGAACCCAGAAGGGCGTGGGGACCCCCCGAAAACGGCCCAAGGACCCCCCTGGGGGTCGTGACCCCCAGGTTGAGAACCGCTGCCCTAGACAGTTCTGGCCCAACTTACATGTCCGAACGCATCTCCCCTTATGAACAATGTAGGACAGGGGTCAGGAACCTTTTTGACTCAGAGAGCCATAAAAGCAAAATATTTGGAAATTTATTTCATTGAGAGCCGTATACTGTAATATATAATATATTTTAAGACTGAATTCAACTAAATGTGAGTATATATGTACATGCTATGAGAAAAGGATTCCCCCGGCAGAATGACGAGACACTTCAGACCTGGCTCTGCAAACGACATGCTCAGGACTCTGGGAAGGAAGAGAAGATGAAGGATGGGGGAAAGAAAGAAAGAAAGAAAGAAAGAAAGAGGAAAGAGGAAATAAAGGAGGGAGGGGGAGAGGAAGAAAGAAAAGAAGAATGAACTATGGAAAAGGAAGAAAAGAAAAGCAGGAGAGAGACAAGGAGGGGAAAAGAAAGAAGGAAATGGGAAGGGAGGAAAGGAAAGGGTGGGGAAAAGAAAAGAAAGGGAGTGAGGAAAAAGTCAAACTATGAAGGGAAAAGAAGAAAATAAAGAAGGGGAGAGAGGGAGAAGTGAAAAGAAAAAAAGGAGAAGGAAAGGAAGACTTGGGGAAAAAGAATAGAAGAGGAAGGAAGGAAGAGGAATGGAGGAAAGAAGGGAGGGGAGAGAGGGAGGGAAAAGGAAGGAGAGAAGGAGAAGGAAAGGGTGAAGGAGGAAGGAAGGAAGGAAGAGGGAGAATGGAGGAAAGAAGGAAGGGGAGAGAGGGAGGCAAAATGAAGGAGAGAAAGAGAAGGAAAGGGTGAAGGGGAAGGAAGGAAGGAAGGAAGAGGGAGAATGGAGGAAAGAAAGAAGAGAAGAGAGGGAGGGAAAAGGAAGGAAAGAAGGAAAAGGAAAGGGTGAAGGGGGGAAAAGGAAGGAAAAGGGAGAGTCAGATGCAATCATGAAAAGAGCCTCATCTGGCTCCCGAGCCGGAGGTTCCCTACCCCTGATCTCGGACCTTAAGATCATCTGGGGAGGCCCTGCTCTCGTTATCGCCTTCGTCACAAGTACGTTTGGCGGAGACGAGAGACAGAGCCTTCTCGGTGGTGGCCCCTCTGCTATGGAATCCCCTCCCTATAGATATTAGATTGGCCACCTCCCTTTTAACATTCCAGAAAAAAATGTGGCTTTTTGAACAAGCGCTTCCAAATGCAGAGTAACTGACATAGGAAAATGGAACGACAACAATGAGACCGGACGTTTTTAACAAAGAGACACTATGAATTCATATTTTATTGATTTGCTTAGTTTTTAATATATGTTATGTTTTTAATTGCATTTATGATATTGTAAGCATTTAATTTTACCCTGTTAACCGCCTTGCATCGCCTACGGGCTGAGAAAGGTGTTATACAAATACAGTAAATAAATAAATAAATAAATATTAAACTAGCTGTACCCGGCCACGCATAGCTGTAGCCCAGTGTGTTTAAATGGTAAAGAAAGAAAAGAGTTGAGTTCTAATATATGTATTTGGGGAATGACAGGAGGTGTGGCTTCCTGCAAGGTAATGCTCCCAAATTATTTTTTCGAAGGGATAGGTCAGAGGCCCCTCCCAGGGAGGGACACCAATACCCCCTCCTCCCTATTATTATTGTTACAGTTGTTGCTAGTGGGTGGGTGGGGTGCACATACATACATACATACATACACACATATCAAAATATATATGTTTTTCTGTCTGTCTGTACCGCAAAGGCCATTCTTGGGTGAAGTGTGATGTCACTGGATTGGCTGTTGCTAGGTGAAGGATTGACTGTTGCTAGGTAAAGTAGCTCTCTGTGATGTCACTGGAAAAGAAAGGTGACATGTATAATAACTTTATAATAACTTTAATTTTATACCCTGCCTCCATCTCTCCGAAGCGACTCGGGGCGGCTTACATGGGGCCAAGCCCAACAGAACATTTAAAACATAATACATTAAAATGCATATCAACAAAAGCAATATAATGAAATAAAAACAACAACATTAAACAGTATATAAAATGAACATCAACACCAAACAACCAATAGCAAAGTGTATGAGAGGAAAGGAGGAAAATAAGAGAGAAAGAAAGAAAGAAAGAAAAGAAGTGAATGAAAATAATGGAAAACAGAGGGGGGAGAAAGAAAGAAAGAAAGAAAGAGAAAGAAAGAAAGAAAGAAAGAAGAGGAAAGAAAGAAAGAAAGAAAGAAAGAAAGAAAGAAAGAAAGAAAGAAAGAAAGAAAGAAAGAAAGAAAAAGAAAGGAAGGAAGGAAGAAGGAAAGAAAGAAGAAAGAAAGAAAGAAAGAAAGAAAGAAAGAAAGAAAGGGGAATGAAGAGAAAGGAAGGAAGGAATGAAGAGAAAGAAAGCAAGAAAGAAAGAAAGAAAGAAAGAAAGAGGAAGGAATGAAGAGAAAGCAAGCAAGCAAGAAAGAAAGAAAAAGAAAGAAAGAAAGAGGAAGAAATGAAGAGAAAGAAAGAAAGAGGAAGGAAGGAAGGAAGAGAAAGCAAGCAAGAAAGAAAGAAAAAGAAAGAAAGAGGAAGAAATGAGAAAGAAAGAAAGGAAAGAAAGAAAGAAAGAAAGAGGAAGGAATGAAGAGAAAGAAAGAAAGAAAGAAAGAAAGAAAGAAAGAGGAAGGAAGAGAAAAAGAAAGAAAGAAGGAAAGAAAGAAAAAAGAAAGAAAGGAAGAAAGAAAGAAAGGAAGGAAGGAAGGAATGAAGAAAGAAAGCAGGAAAGAGGAAAAGAAAGAAAAAGAAGGAAGGAATGAAGAGAAAGAAAGAAAGAAAGAAAGAAAGAAAGAAAGAAAAAGAAAGAAAGCAGGAAAGAAGAAAAGAGGAAGGAATGAAAGAGAGAAAGGAAGGAAGGAAGAGGAAGGAAGGAAGGAAGAGAAAGAAGGAAGGAAGCAAGAGAAGGAAAGAAAGAAAAGGGAAGGTATGAAGAGAAAGGAACGAAGGAATAAAAACAAGGGCATCAACCTCTCTAACAGCTGGGAAACACTGGGTATATGCTAGTGAGTATATATGGTGTTGTTGTTTATTCGTTCAGTCGCTTCCTACTCTTCGTGCCCGCATGGACCAGCCCATGTCAGAGTGCCCTGTTGGCCATGGCCACCCCCAACTCCTTCAAGGTCAACCAGTCACTTCAAGTATATAGTACATATGCTAAATATATCAAGGTCCCTTGGTTTAGAGGTTGCATTTGACTCGACTGTCAACCATTCAAGGATGTGTATTTCCAAGTTTGCAAATGCAACAGCACAGGGTTCTGTAAGTCCCTTGAAAGGCCTTATCTCAGATCGATAAATATGAACGCCAGAGGTGGTTTGGGCAGAGGTTAATGCCATCATCGCTGTCAAAATCCAGGGATAAATACACAAATAAACCAAGCCTGCGTGTTTCTCTATTAGAACCTAAATTTAATTTGGAATGCATTTTAAGAGACTTTCCGCAGTGGGTGTTACATCATGTTTTTAGATTTAAGGATTTAGCGGCACATGATACATACATTACTCATAAAGAGATTAATGTCAATTCGCCGGAAAGTATTCCTCTGTGGTTTTTCAAGCCCAGTATTTTGAATTTAGATTTTAATAACTCAGATGAGAAAATTTAATGTAGTGTGAAGAATTATTGATAAAGGGAGGGAGGGGCAGCTGTCAGAATGGTATCAAATAATCTTAGGTTTAGAGACTAATTCAAACTCTTACATGTCTTATTGAAATTTGAAAGATGTTATTTAAGCAATGACCCCGATACGAATTTGACCAGATTCTCTTTAAAAGTAACTTGAGACAGAATTGTGGAGCATTCCTCTTTGGGGGGGGGGGGGTCAAATAAGACCTTTAGAACCATTTCAGATTTTGGGAAAAATTATTTATTTATTTATTTACAGTATTTATATTCTTCCCTTCTCAACCCACAGGGGACTTAGGGCAGATCACAATGCACATATACATGGCAAACATTCAATGCCATAGACACACAACATATATAGACAGGCGCACAGAGGCTATTAAAATTTCCAGCTTCACAAGGGTATGATCGAATTCCAGCCACCAGGGGAGCTGTCGCTTCACCGTCCACTTCTGACACCGATTGAGTACTTCCTTATTCTTTTGCATGCTGCTGGAGATTTTTATGGCATCGTAAATTAGTTGAATTAGCCTCCCCTCATAACAGATGCAACTGTCTTTCAGGCTGCAAAGGTCAATGGCAAACTAGACAGGGAGCTTACTCCAACCCGGGCTGGCTTCGAACTCATGACCTTTCGGTCAGTAGTGATTTTAATGCAGCTGACTCCCAACCAGCTACGCCACACCCGGTTCAATTTAAAAGTGAATTAAGTTATTATGTACAGTGGAGTTGTCCTTGCAACTTAGTTTTAGTTAGTTATGCAATCCCTCATAGCCCGAGGATGATGGTCCTCCAAGAGTAGTGTCTTGGTGGTGGGTCCATAGCTGGCTGTGGAACCCTATTCTTGATCCGCATGTTCTCCTTCAGTGAGGACATCAGTTTCCAGGAAGAAGGCAGTCCCAGTCAGGGTTGGCTTGATGTGCCTTCCTCTTGGCACGATTCTCCCTCCATTTATGCCTCTTTGAATTCCACAGCACTGCTAGTCACATCTGACCTCCAGTTAGAGCGCTCAAGGGCCAAGGCTTCCCAGTTGTCAGTGTCTGTGCCACAGGTTTTAAGGTTGGTTTAAAGCTCATCTTTAAATCTCTTTTCCTATCCACCAACATCGTCAGGCATTCGGACAATGTGGCCAGTCTAATACAGTTGATGCTGTAGGAGCATCACTTGCTGGTGGTCTTTGCTTTTTCCAGTACGCTGACATCTGTCCAGCTGTCTTCGCAGTAGACAGATCACATTTTGCAGGCATATAGCAGGGGTTGGGAGACAATAGTTTTATAAACAAGCACCTTGGTATCTCTATGGATGTCCTGGTCCTCAAACACTCTGTGCTTCATTTGGAAAAATGCCGCACTCACAAAGCTCAGGCAGTGTTGTATTTCGGTGTCAATGTCGTCTTTTGTGGAGAGGGGGCTACCAAGTAGCGGAAATGGTCGACATTTTCTAACTTTACACCATTAAGCTGTATTTCTGGCATTGCAAAAAGATTGGCTGGTGACTGCTGGAAGAGCATTTTGATTTTCTTGATGTTCAATGAGAGGCCGAACTTCTTGTATGCCTCTGTAAAGGTGTTTAGAGTGGCTTGTAAGTCGTCTTCTGAATGCACACAGAGAACATTATCATCAGCATATTGGAGTTCCACAACAGATGTTGTGACCATGGTTTTGGCTTTCAGTCTGCTAAGGTTAAATAGCTTTGCAATCTTAATATATAGTTTTAAAACTTAGTTTTATTGACAGAAAATATATACATCCATTTTTTTCCAATTCTCTCATTAAAGCTGTTGTGCATATTATTATTTTCTTTCAAATCATTTAGACAGAATTTTTTTAAGGGCTCTTGCAAAAAAAAAACACATTATTTGGAGTTCAATGCTGAAAGAGAGAGAGAGAGAAATATTGCTATTTATTTATTGCACAAATGTCTACCTGACTGTCCTTCAAACAGAAACCAAAACAGCTTGCGGCATAAATGGAAAGCAGTTTAGAAAACACAATCAAATCAACAAGAATAAGAACAGAATAACATGTTCTTAAACAGCAGGAATAAACCATCATCGAATAAATACAATGAAGCTGCAAAATCCACTCCAGAGGACAATTTTGTTGGAATTGTTGGAGCTACAAAACACAATTGGAGGACAGTTTTGTTGGAATTGTCCTCCAGTTTGTGTTTTGCAGCTCCATTGTATTTAATATTTATATAGTGGAATAGGAGTGAGGAATGGGTATCCCATATTACAGTCCTTCCTTTAAAAGAAGTGCTTGCCCTGACATTTTAACAAGTCATTCTTGGGGAGTTCAGTATGTTCAACAACCAAAAATCCCTTGTGAATATACATGATTAAATGCATCGGAAAAATAACTTTGTGAATGTTCCGGTCATAATTGCACAGAAAAGGAAAGTTCTCTAGCAGTCGCCTGTGGTAAAAATTCCTGGAAAATATTCATTTTTTAAATGTTCTGGTTGCATAATAATAATAATATGGTGAAGTGCCTAGAGGATTGAAAGAGGATTTGAAGATCAAACTGCAAAGATTTTTGGCACAAGCCAATAAAGGTGATCCCAGTGGTGATTGGCACACTGGGTGCAGTGCCTAAAGACCTTGGCCTGCACTTAAAAACAATTGGCGCTGACAAAATTATCTCTCAGCTGCAAAAGGCCACCCTACTCGGATCTGCACACATTATTCGCCAATACATCAGAAAGTTCTAGATACTTGGTAAGTGTTAGACATGTCGTCAGATACAAAAGCAAGCATAGTAATCTTGTTTGGTGTGTACTAATCTTGTTATGTATCAAATAATAACAACAATAATAATAACTATAACATTATAATATGCAACAATAAAATGTATATAATTTTTTTGTGTAAGGAGTGACTTGAGAAACTGCAAGTTGCTTCTGGTGTGAGATAATTGGCCGTCTGCAAGGACACTGCCCAGGAGATGCCTGGATGTTTTAGATGTTTTACCACGCTGGTGGAAACTGGAACTGACAAAGGGAGCTCATCCACATTCTCTGCCGATTCGAACCTCTGACCTGTCGGTTTTCAGTCCTGCTGGTACAAGGGTCTAACCCATTGAGCTACCGAGGGCTCCATTAATAATAATAATAATAATAATAAAATAAATTTTTTACCCACTTGAAAACTGGGGCATTATATTTTCCTCTTTTTGTTGGATTTTTAGAAGTATTTTGTGGGACCAGAGAAGTGGGGGGGGGAGATTTGGAGTTGTTAAAGTAGGACTTTGATGCCCAACAAAGCAATCTACCTCTTCACATAAAGCTAGCAAAAGCAGCATAAGAGATGTAAAATAACGAAAATAGCCACATAAGTGATGCAAAATAAAAGACGTGTGTCTTCCTCATTTCAGGATCATCAAAAAGGCATCTTCGTGGAGCGTTTGCAGTTCAGACATTGATTTACATTTACTTGATCTGTTGCTTTTTTAGAACCTCAACACTTGCACCGTTCAGAGAGAAAACCCGCCAACCCTTTGATCAGTGGATTGATCAAGTTATTTTCCTATTCTGACCTATTTTGTCACGCAATGAGCACTATCTTGCATTTGGCGTCCAGGGTGTAGGGATTAGAGTCTCATGTTTTATTTCTACTTGACTTCTAAAACTAAGTTTTGCTTGTGTTTGTGTTGTAGGTAGAGCTGTGCATATAATTTTAAAACATGAAGTAATGGGTTCGCTGTACACTCTTTGGTTTCTGGCATTAACTTGGTTTCCTTCTCTTATTTTTCTCTCTTCCAATATCTTCAGTTGTCTTCTGCTTTGTTGTTTGATGCTGTTTATGCCGTGGTGAATGCGGTGCAAGAACTGAACCGGAGCCAGGAAATCGGCGTGAAACCCTTATCCTGTGGGTCCGCCCAAATCTGGCAGCATGGCACCAGCTTGATGAACTACCTGAGAATGGTGAGAAGGGATTGGACATAGATGAATGTGTCACACTTCCTATTGACATGAAAGAAAGGCTTAGAGGTGTACAATAAAGCAAGATTGATATACAGTAGCTCCTCCATGTATACTGGGGTTAGGGGTGCAAAACTTCCACAAATACCTCTCTGTGAATCTCTAGATCAGAGGTTCTCGACTTGGGGTTCACCAGATGTTTTGGCTTTCAACTCCATTGACCAAGTAATCACCCTGGAGAACCTAGAAGTTCTTAGGGATTTGAACATCATTGAAAGTCAATCATAAAGTCCTACTGGAGGATCTAAAGCAGTAGTTCTCAACCTGTGGGTCCCCAGATGTCTTGGCCTTCAACTCCCAGAAATCCTAACAACTGGTAAACTGGATGAGATTTCTGAGAGTTATAGGCCAAAACACCTGGGGAGCCACAGGTTGTGAACCACTTCTCTAGATCATTATCCAACGTTGCTCTATGGTCAACTTTCATCAGGCATTGACCAAGGAATCACCCTGAAGAACACAGAAGTTCTTAGGGATTTGAAGTCAATCATAAAGTCCTACTGGAGGATCTAAAGCAGTAGTTCTCAACCTGTGGGTCCCCAGATGTCTTGGCCTTCAACTCCCAGATATCCTAAGAGCTGGTAAACTGGCTGGGATTTCTGGAAGTTGTAGGCCAAAACACCTGGGGACCCACAGGTTGAGAATCACTGCTCTAGATAATTATCCAGCCTGACTCTATGGTCAACTTTCATTACACATTGACTAAGGAATCACCCTGGAGAACCTATAAGTTCTTAGGGATTTGAACATCATTGAAGTCAATCATAAAGTCCTACTGGAGGATCTAAAGCAGTAGTTCTCAACCTGTGGGTGCCCAGATGCCTTGGCCTTCAACTCCCAGAAATCCCAACAGCTGGTAAACTGGCTGGGATTTCTGGGAGTTGTAGGCCAAAACATCGGGGGAGCCACAGGTTGAGAACCACTGATCTAAAGATTCCCAGGGATTTCAACTAAGATGATCCACTATAGAGTCATACTGATGGACCTAAAGATTCCTAGGGATTTCAACTCCAATGGAAGTCAACTATAGAATCATAGTGATGGACCTAAAGATTCCCGGGGATTTCAACTTCAGTGGGGGTCAACTATAAGGTCATACTGGTGGACCTACATATTCCTAGGGATTTCAACTCTGGTGGAGATCAAACATGGAGTTGTGCTGAAGGACCTAGAGATTCCCAGAGAGAACATTTAAATAAAAATTGTGCATAATCAAAAGACAAATGTAGAAAACTAAGGGAAGTATAATATTAGAAAACAATGTGGAGATCATCCAGGCCAGATACAAAGCTCTCCTAAGTTCAAGTGAATACATACTCACAGTCAAAGGATCCTACACTAGATTTTCCTCTTTGGTGCATCTCACCATGAATGATGGGGAAAGGGGGAAGATCTGGATCGATCTACACTAGATCTTCCTCCTTCGCCATTCTTGAGAAGATTACACCATAACTTTCCAGAGTGCTTAAAAGAGGCGGTGGTAGCTCCATTACTGAAGAAACCATCATTGGACCCTGCGGTTCCCTCCAACTACCGCCCAGTGTCGAACCTCTCGTACCTGGGCAAGGTGGTTGAGAGGGCAGTAATGGAGCAGCTGCAATCCTTCTTAGATGATGCAACATGGCTAGACCCCTTCCAGTCCGGCTTCCGTTTGGGGCACGGGACGGAGACGGTTCTGGTCTCCATCACAGACCAACTCCGCTGCCAGCTCGACCAAGGCGGGTCTGCGCTGCTCGTGTTATTGGACCTCACGGCAGCGTTTGACACGGTCGACCACAATCTTTTGATCCACCGCCTGGCCATGGCTGGAGTGAGGGGACTGTCCTTAAATGGCTGACCTCCTTCCTCCGCCAGCGGTCTCAGCGTGTGAGGAGGGGCGGGGTTGTCTCCGAGGACTCCCCATTAGTGTGTGGAGTTCCTCAGGGGCCATTCTCTCCCCTCTGTTATTTAACATCTACATGCAGCCGCTTGCACAGCTGGTGCGGAGTTATGGGCTGGTCTGTCACCAGTATGCGGATGACACCCAGCTCATTCTGAGGATGAAGGGCAGGCCGGAGTCCATCCCGATAATTTCCAACAGTGCCTCGAGGCCGTTACTGGATGGCTGCGAGCCAGTAGGTTGAGTGAATCCGGCGAAGACGGAGATCTTGTGGCTGGGCCGCCCGGGCGAGTGGGTGCCCGGCTCCGACCCTGGGCGGTGCGGCGCTGCACCCAGCGCCGTCAGTGAAGAGCCTGGGTGTCCATTTGGACTTTCATCTGACAATGGAGGCCCAGGTCTCCATGGCCAGTAAGGCTGCTTTTTCCACCTCCGCCAGGCAAGGAGGCTGGCCCCTACCTCTCCCGGAGCGACCTAGCCACGGTGATCCAAGCCACGGTCATCTCGAGGCTGGATTACTGTAACGCTTTCGTTGGCCTGCCTATGTCGTCGATCCGGAGCTCAAGCTGGTGCAGAACACTGCCGCCCGGCTCCTGTCTGGGGCTCCAGCAGGTTGCCGTATAACTCAATCTTGCAGGATCTGCACTGGCTGCCTATTGAGCACCGGGTCGCCTTCAAAGTGCTGGTTCTTACCTTCAAGGCCATTCACGGCCTGGGGCCAGCGTACCTGAGGACCGTCTCACTCCATATTGCCCATCGAGATCACTCGGTCGAGGAGGCCGACCTCTTGGTAATACCATCTGTAACGTTGGCTCATTTAACAGCTACCCGCCGGAGGCGTTCTCCGTGATAGCCCCTACGCTATGGAACGCCCTCCCGGCCGAGCCAGAGCCCTGAGGACCTACTCCCGTTTAGACGGGCCTGCAAAACTCACTTGTTTAGGCAGGCCTTCGGTGAGTAGGCTCGTCTGTACATTCACTGGGCTATTACATTTGCTGCTGCTTTTCATTTCAACTGTTGTTGCATGTTTTAATGTTTTAATGGTGTTTTTAAGTGTTCTGTTTTAACCCTCTGGCGCTGTGCAACTGGTTCTTGTGAGCCGCCGCGAGCCCTCGGGAGTCGGCGGTGTAGAAGTCCCAAGAAATAAATAAATAAATAAATAAATAAACATCATTGTTCAGTGGCTTCCTAACTTTTGTACCTATTCCTTTCTCCCATTCTAAAAAATTGTTTCTTAGGCTTTGTTTCAGAACCAAAAGCATTAAGACAAACCAGTGGCTATCAAACTTTTTCAGCCACAGAACCGTTTTTGAAGAAAAAGTTTATTGTGGAGCCCCAAGAAATGATATTGTATTGTATTGTACTGTGTGTGTGTGTGTGTGTGTGTGTTTATATATATATATATATATATATATATATATATATAGTGTGTGTGTGTGTGTATCAGGCATGGGCAACCTTTTGACCAACATAAACTTAACAGTATTTCAGTGGAAGACCTCAGGGACCATCCAGTTCAACTCCCTTCTGCCATGCAGGAAAAGCACAATCAAAGCACCCCCAGCGGGAGGGGGGGGGGGGATAGGGTTTTGGAAGCAAGCAAGGCAAGGGGGAAAGGAATCTGGGTGGCAAGGAATGTGAGGGGAAAAGGCTTTTGGGGACAAGGGAAATGGGGAGGAGCAGGAAAGAGGAGGAAAAGCTTGGAGGGGGAGGAGAAGGAGGAAGGACAAGAAAGGAAGCATGGAGCACACTTTGAGAACCGTTCAACTGAATTATGCTCCTTTTTTGATCCCCAAAGAAGAAAGTCCCTAAAATGGAGCTCCTCTTTTGGGTTGAAGGATATTTTCCACCTAAGGTTTGTGGCATAATGTAAAGTCACGCGTAGTTCACATGTTATCAGTCCACACACTGTCTTGCCAGTGAAAGAAAGTATGCCATGCAGATGATCAATAAAGAACAAGTAGTTTACTCTCCACAATGTAGACCTACATATGTACAGTCATGTGAACAGTTGCGTTAACTCACACAATGTCTCTTTAGAAAGATTTGAAATGGTCTTTCATTGTCCATGTGGAGAAACTCCTTCCAGCAGCTCATGAAGCAAGAGCACACTCTTAACTGTCTCTTTGCAAACACATGCATTGCTCAAGCCTGAATACGTAACAGTAACCAAAACTCCCTGGCTCAGCTAGCTCCCCGTGTGCGGGCCAACTAATTAGCTTTGTGCTTCTTATTTTACAGTTGACACACACACTAACTGATTTCTTACATGCCCCAACAAGGAATGGGCACTGGGCAACAACTCGTATGCCATCTATGCCTCGGGCAAGCCCAGTCTGGAGCTTTGATTTCCATCTGGATGAAAAACTTGAGCAAGTTAACTTGCTATGTTCTTAGTAAATTTCCTAGGCAGGAACTTGAGTTGTTGTCTGATTGTCAACGGTGGTAGCAATTAGTGATGCATGGTTTGCTGTGCTTACCTGCTCTTTACACAACAGTGCTCCGTGTTAACATGACACTGGGTGACTTTGTACAATGCCTGGCCATGTAATAGCGTCCCCTTGAAATCCCAGGCAACGGAGTCGGAGGTAACACAATTAAGCACTCACAACAGTTCAACTCCCAGCTACAGCAATGGAAATAAGGGTCTGGGCAGAAGGTAGAAGAAAGAGGCAAGTTGTGAGCTAAGGCAGGACGTAATACCTTGTCACATTTTCTTTCCAAATCCTTTTTATTAATTATACAATAAACAGATCTATGAGTAAACAGTAAACAATCCTTACATGATCAGTATAAACTCATCATATATAGTAAACCAGTACTGATATTCACCCAACACCTTCAACTTAATCTTATCAGTTCATCATTGCCTACTGATATTATTCTTGGCCTCATATACCTAACTTAGTGTTAACATCAAATCAGTAAATGTTTCTATATTAATCTAACAGTCCTAGATCCTGCGGCATTATCAACTCACATTCAACGAAATGTATTTGATTGCTTTCAGACACTGCCCCAGGTTAACAAATAATAAGTTGTGGTTCCATCAAATTTCCCAAATCGTATCTCTCTGATGTACATACACACATACACTTTTGAAGCAGGGAAACAGATGATCCAATAGTAGCCTATGACAAAACCTCTTGGATTTCTCCATGGCATACTAGCTTTCTAGGTATGGAGACATGCAGAGTGGTGGTTATGAACAGCTACCATTCCAAGATATTATCTGAAAATCTGTTCTGGGGATATTTTTTTATGGTTAGGGAAACTTTCAGTGAATCAGATCCATGTCCAGAGCACTTAACTCGAAAGGAAATGTGGTAAGAGTCCCTATTTGGCGCTGCAACTCACCCTCTCTTGGACAGGTAGAATTGGAAGGTCTCACCGGCCACATAGAGTTCAACAGCAAAGGCCAGCGGTCCAACTATGCCCTGAAAATCCTGCAGTATACGAGGACCGGCTTCCGACAGGTAAGGAGACATTTTCCTTATCTGTTACTCTGTATATCAATTCTGATTCAAGTTGGATTGCCCTGCAGTGGTGTTGTGCTGCTGCTGCTGCTGCTGTTGTTGTCATGTTTCCCATAACTTTTTTTCTTCCTTCTCAAATGAATTGTCAGCTCTTCTTTCATTCTGGTTGTGAGCTGGGTATTCCCACTCCTTATCCTCTTGTGTGCCTTCACATTATGGAAGACCTATCATAGCCAAATTTTGTGTGTGAAAGGGTGACACGCCTCGCACCAAGAACAATAACACAGACACAAGTGGTTGGATGAAAATGGCCACAACTCATGTATTGGAAACAGGAACAAAAGGTTGGCAGCCACGCATGGGTCCTGGATCAGGGTAGAACAGCCCCCACGAATATACAAAGGCGTTTACAAGGCTGGGGTGCGAGTGGCCCAATGCCTGTCCATGGAAATTCAGCACCCCAGGGGGCCTGGGCGTTATCCCCCTTACAACCAAGGGGCGATAAGCCAGCCTGATCCAGGGGCCATGCCACACGCCAAACACGGAGTTGGGACAAAGAACATAATAACGCATAACCAGTAACAGTGCAACAATGAAGTTAAGTGGAAGCAAGGACACCAACAAGCAATGCAAAAAGTAGGGAGGGTGGGAGGAAAAGCAGGACTGGCCTTAAGTAAGCTGCCCAGGCAGAAGTGCAGGCCGGCTGGCTACCAAGGGGGGGGGCGGGGCCAGCCCCGTCATTGGCCGGCCGGCGTTGTTGGCGGGAACCTTCCCGCCGCCCCAGGGGCTTCTGGTGAGGAGAAGCCCCTTCAACATCACAAGATGGCGCGAGGGCAACCCTGCCCCACAACCAGCTCGGCCGGTAAATCGGCCAAGCCCATATTCAAAGAAGGTTTGTACTTGTTTATTTACAGAACACATATATGGCAGACATTCAATGCCGATTATACAATGACAAGACAGACAACAGATAAGGGTATATTTAGGCTTTTTCTCATCATTCGACATCTTTGGAGGCTGTGCTCAGTTCTGGCCACAGGAGGTGCTGTCACTCCATCTCCTTGCAAAAGAGCTTTCTTTGTTCGTAAACTTTCCTCCAAACATCATGCCTAAAATACCTCTCCACTTAATATGGTTCCTGTCCATCTACTCACATTGCTGTTTTCGATCCGCTAGATGGGTGGGGGAGCTGGACTGAAGGTCAGGAGCTCACCCTGACCCAGTTTCGAACTGTCAGCCTCTTGGTTGGCAAGACTTACTGCATCTGCAGCTGGTGATTAATCGACTATGCCCCAGCCCCTTCTAATTACCTTCTTCGGCTAACATAGTACAACCTACTATGAATGAATCGAAATTCGAACTATGGTCTGTTGGAAACCTTGTCCAACATTCAAACCACTCCAACACAGGGCTCTTCCCTGCCCCTAAATAAAACTAAATACAAGTACAGATAGTAATGTATTTTGTGAGGCGAGGTTTCCAATGCAACAAGAAGATTATGAGGATATGTCTGTAGTAGGACATATACTCATAGTAAGACATATCCTCATAGTTGAAATGCTATCCAAGAGAAAGCCCAGCTAGCTTGCATGTTGGCTTTTTCTCATGGAGCATGTAAATCTCACCTCTTCCAAACTTTGATACCTGAATACATTGGAATTTCTTCCAGGGCTACTCACTTTTAAGTTGTTTCAAAGAAGGACCGTATTTCATAAACATCATGTTGACAATCAAATAGTGTACTTCTCCACCCTCTCCTTTGGCTAGGCAGTTCCTCAAGAGAAACCATTGGGAATTTTGGGATAAGGTTTTGGAAAATCAAGATCACGCTACTCCAGCTGAGCCCATACCTTGGGAAGTCTGACTTGACCACGGTGGTCCATGCTCTGGTTACATCCCGGATAGATTACTGCAACACTCTCTACATGGGGTTGCCTTTGAAGACTGTTCGGAAGCTGCAACTAGTCCAACGGAGAGCAGCCAGGTTGATAACAGGAGCGGCATTCAGAGAGCGTACACTCCCCTGTTGTGCCAGCTCCACTGGCTGCCAGTTTGCTACCGGGCACAATTCAAAGTGCTGGCTTTAGCCTTTAAAGCCCTAAACGGTTCAGGTCCAACTTACCTATCCGAACACATCTCTCCCTATGAACCATCGAGATGTTTAAGATCATCTGGAAAGGCCCTGCTCTCGGTCCTGCCTTCTTCGCAGGCGCGACTGGCAGGGACGAGAGACAGGGCCTTTTCAGTGGTGGCTCCTCGGCTTTGGAATGCCCTCCCTAGAGACATCAGATCGGCCCCCTTCCTTCTGACATTTCACAAGAAAGTCAAGACCTGGCTGTTTGAGCAGGCATTTACTGATGAAATATAACAGTTTAATTAGATATATGGAAGGACGACGATGTGATTTCAACATGACGCTGAGACTGTAATTGTATGTTTTAATTGCTAATTGTTGTTATATGGTCATTGTTTTGTTACTCGTGTTTTTGATTGAAGGACAGAGACTGCCTTGTGTAAACCGTCCGGAGTTGCATTCGGGCTGAGAGGGGCGGTATAGAAATATGACAAATAAAAATAAATAAATAAATTATGAGGTGGGAGGATTGGAGAAGTATAGGGCATCATATAACTAGAGCAGTGGCCTCCTCTGAAGTTATGGCAACTTTGAGGACCACACAACAGCTCTCCATCTTGGAGACTTTCCCAGGGAAGGGATGCAATTGGGCTCTTTTGGGGGCTGCTGATAATAAACAAACAAAGGCTGGATGCCGTCTCTTTCGTGCTGCCTTCCTTCACTCCAAGCAAAGACGTATCGCCTTCTTAGGACGCGTCTCTGGAGGTAAGTTAAGCAGCAGGCGCATCTGTGGAATTAGCAGCGTACGATGGCCTACAGTGCCGATCTATCTTTGTTTCCTTTTATTCACGGAGCTCTTTATCCTTCCAGCTTAACAAGTGCTGCCTTTCAGAGAGGGGCTTTTGGGATGGAATTATAAAAATGGTCTCGGTTGCCCAAGATTGTCTGCTGCTTCCATAATCCTTTAAGCAGAATGTAGGCAAAGTGGCTTGTTCTCAGGAAAGCTTCCATCTTCTCCTCCTCTACTCTCAGTCTTAGTTAGGGTTGTACAATTTAGCATTTGCTTCTCCATATATCCATGTGTCTTTCAGGTTATCATTTATTGGAGTCCTGGTTTTCATTTGGACAAGGTTCTACGTTTCATGGTGTAAGGCAGTGATTTTCAACCAGTGTGCTGCAGAACACTAGTGTGCTGTGAGAGATCATCAGGTGTGCCATGGGAAATTACCTGTCCAACTTACCTGTCCGAACGCATCTCTCCCTATGAACCATCGAGATGTTTAAGATCATCTGGAGAGGCCCTCCTCTCGGTCCCGCCTTCTTCGCAGGCACGACTGGCGGGGACGAGAGACAGGGCCTTTTCAGTGGTGGCTCCTCGGCTTTGGAACGCTATCCCTATAGACATCAGATCGGCCCCCTCCCTCCTGACATTTTGCAAGAAAGTCAAGACCTGGCTATTTGAGCAGGCATTTGCTGATGAAATATAAGGCTTAATTAGATATATGGAATGACGACGATGCGATGGAAACTGATTTCAACATGACGCTGAGACTGCAATTGTATGTTTTTAATTGTTAATTTGCTATTATATGGTTGGGGGGGGGTTGCCTTGTTGAAGTGTTGTATTGAGGGCAGAGACTGCCTGTGTAAACCATCCCGAGTCGCCTTCGGGCTGAGAGGGGCGGTATAGAAACGTGACAAATAAATAAAGAGAGAGAGAGAGAGAGAGAGAGAGAGAGAGAGAGCCTAGCAGGAAACTTCAGGCAGCGGAAATGAGGCTTTCCTGGCCGAAGCAGCAATGCCAGCCAGCCTGGCTGCAATCAGGGAGAGCCCTCAGCGTCCAGAACTTTCCTCCCTCCCTCCTCTCTCTCTCCTTCCCTTCCTTCCTTCCTTCCCTCCCTCTGCGTGCCAAGGGCTATCTGGCCAGGCTGCAGCTCATCCTACTTTCTGGATCCTGGGCATTCTTCTGCCCTCCTCCCCTCTGGCAGCAAGGAGGAGGAGAGGGAGGAGGAGTCCGCAGGCGCTGCCCCTGACCGACCCCGCTCCCGGAGGCTCGAGGCAAGGCTTCCTGCCCTCTAGCCCCTTCGCGCCAGGGAAGGAGAACAACCCCTCATCTCCTGGCCTCTCCTGGCTGGGCTTTGGGTTTGCTGCAGAGCAGAGGCCGGGATGCGCAGCTCCACAGCCCAGCTTGGTTCCTTCCTGATCTGGACCCAAGGCGACAGCAGGGAAGCCGAAGGGACGCGAGGGGGGAGGTACTCCTGGGGGGGGGGCTGAACCCCTTCGGGAAGGAGAGCTGGGGTGGCGACGGCTGCGAGCCTCCGCCGCAGTTTGTTTTGAGGCTCGGAGCCACCCCATGTGCTCAATTCCTATTCGTCTTGCTCAGCTTCAGCCACTCAGCGCAGCCCTCCCCCATGGGACGGTGACGGGCCTCCTGCGCGTGGGCCTCCCGGGGGGAGGGGGTTTGGCGGAAGCAGCGACGTCACGAGGGGGGAGAGTGCCAGTTAGTAAAATGACAGTTAGAGTGTCATTTTGTGTCATTCTGGTTGGTGGTGTGCCCCAGGATTTTGTAAATGTAAAAAAATGTGCTGCAGCTCAAAAAAGCTTGAAAATCACTGGTGTAAGGAACAAAACCTGTCCATTGTTTATGCTCCAATTTCGAGATGAAAATGAAGAGAAGCAAAGCGTGCTTTTGTATCTGACTTTGGATCATTGTAGATGCACCTACACTGTAAAATGAATACAGTTTGACATTGTTTTGGCGCATGGGAGTTGTAATTTGATGAGGCACCACCACTCTTTGGCAAAGAAGACTAAAGATCTTCTAAAACTACAGTGTCCATGAAACCATAGCAGTTAAAATGGGGTCAAATTGTGTTCCTACTACAATGTAAACACACCATGTGTTGTCAAAGGCTTTCATGGCCGGAATCATTGGATTGCTGTGAGTTTTCTGAGCTGTCTGGCCATGTTCCAGAAGCATTCTCTCCTGACGTTTCTCCCACATCTATGGCAGGCATCCTCAGAGGTTGTGAGGTCTGTTGTAAACAAGGCAAGTGGGGTTTATATATCTGTGGCAGGCATGTAGCCGGGGGGAGGGCTAAGGGGGCTTCAGCCCCCCTGAAATTCTCAGGGTGGTCCGCGAAAAGGCCTTACTGGTACATTATTTAAACTGTTATGTGCATTTAAATCATGATCTGATCACCATGCTCATTATATCCCACATTAATGGGGTTATTGGGATAACAATACAAAAGGTTTGCTAGGGTAGACCCTCTTCCACTCAGTCTCAGCCCCCCCAAACCAAACTCAGCCCCCCCCCCCCCCGAATCAAAATCCTGTCTACGGCCCTGATCTGTGGAATAATGCCCAAGGTGGGGGGAAGAACTCTTGTCTGCTTGAGGCAAGTGTGAATGTTGCAATTGGCCACCTTGATTAGCATTTAATTGCCTTGCAGCTTCAAAGCCTGGCTGGTTGCTGCCTGGGGGAATCCTTAGTAAATAAATCAAGCAGTAGCTGGTTAAATTAAATTAAATTAATTCAACACACTAACATTAAAGATTGCAAGAGTGGGTTGCCAGGCTGTATGGCCATTGAAATCCACAAGCATGTGGACAATTTCAACAGAAAGGAGGAAATCACAAAAATGAACAAAATCTGGCTACCAGTATTTTTTTTTTATTTAAAAAACCCCTCTAAAATCGGAACAGTAAATAAAGAGTAACATTCAAAAAAAAACCCCAAGGGAATTCCAGAAAATAATCCATCAGGGTCAGCTAACACCTTCTAATAAAGGATTCCCCCAGGCAGCAACCAGCCAGGCTTTGAAGCTGCAAGGCCATTCAGTGCTAATCAAAGTGGCCAATTGCAACATGGCATAATTTTCCCTGTGCTGGCTAGTCATTGGGAGGAGACATGGGCCATGAAGGACTCTGATCTTGGGAAATGTACCCAATCCTCCCTTTTGTTTCTGAGATTCTTTAGAATATTCCCTAGACTTTGTAGCATTCTAACATTTTCAGACATAAAGATGAGGAGCCTGAATTGAAAATGACATGGAAATGGAAATTCTCAGAGTGGCGAATTCTGCAGACGGCCTCAAAATTTATGACTTTGTTACGCTTACAACGAATCACCAGATACACGGCTCTTTGACAACCAATTGCTCATTGCTCTGTGGCAGAGGACGTGCTATGCATGCAGACGGCTCCAAATTCGGCACTTGGCATCGCCAGTTAAAAGGATCTCAATTAAATCTATGATGGGAAAGACCCTTCTCTGCCCGTTCAAAGCAGATACTGTACTGGGTGTTGATGGCCATTCCCTGTTTTGCAAACATACCTTTCCCAATATTTTTGCATATTCAAGGTAGATTTGTACAAGTTGGTTTCATCTTGAGGAACAGATGTTAGAGACTTAAGCTACAGTTATAATACTGGTTGAATACCCCTTATCCAAAATGCTTTAGACAAGACACTTATTGGATTTCTTTGTTTAGATTTTGGAATATTTGCATACACAATATGTGATATTTTGAAGATGGGACCCAAGTCTAAACAAGGAATTAATTTATATTTCATACTAGTTTGGTACCCAGTGTTACTTTACAAAATGCATAAGGTTGTGGGTGAACTACAACTTGCACCATGCCAGGTTAACCCCCTGAAACTCTATCAATACTTAAAGTTTGTCATGTTGAGAAAGTTTGCTCTAGATCAGGGGTGGGCAATTACCGGCCCTCCAGGTGTTTTGGACTTCAACTCCCAGAAATCCTAGCCAGTTTACCAGCTGTTAGGATTTCTGGGAGTTGAAGTCCAAAACACCCTAGATGCATCATTGGTGGGGTCCATGTGCACTCTGGCTGCAGGGCAAACTGCAACTCCCACCATGGTGAGTCAGTCCCCTCAAACCCCTACAATAGGTTTAGTTGGTCATGAGGGTTCTGTGTGCCAAATTAAGGTCCTGGTCTATTATCAGTGGTAATCACAGTGTATCCAGATGTAGGTGAACTACAACTCCCAGAAATGAAGGTCAGTTTCCCTCAAACCCCTCCAGTATGTTTAGTTGGTCATGGTGGTTCTGTGTGCCAAGTTTGATTCAGGTCCATCGTTGGTGGGGGGGGGGGGGTCACAGTTTCTCTGTTTGTAGGTGAACTACAACTCCCAAAACTCAAAGTCAATCTCTCCCAATCCCCTCCAGTCAGGCAGGTAGCCAGGGGGGGGGGCTAAGGGGGCTTCAGCCCCCCCCCCAAAAATCTCAGGGTGGTCCGCGAAAAGGCCTTACTGGTACATTATTTAAACTGTTATGTTTATTCATATCATGATCTGATCACCATGCTCATTATATCCCACATTAATGGGGTTATTGGGATAACAATACAAAATGTTTGCTAGGGTAGACCCTCTTCCACCCAGTCTCAGCCCCCCCCCCGAACCAAACTCAGCCCCCCCCCCCAAATCAAAATCCTGGCTACGGCCCTGCCTCCAGTAATCAAATTTGGGCGTATCAGGTATGTATGCCAAGTTTGGTCCAGATCTATTGGCTTTTGGGTTCACGGTGCTCTCTGGATGTAGGCAAACGACAAGTCCCCTAAATCAAGGTGAATTTTCCCCAAAGGCCTCCAGTGTTTTTTGCTGGTCATGGGGCTCTGTGTGCCAAGTTTTGTCCAATTCCTTATTGGTGGAGTTCATTGATTTCAGGCAAACTATAAATCCCAGTACCTACAACTCCAAAATGTCCAGGCCAATCCCCCCCCCCCCCCCCAAGTGTTCAAATGTGGGCATATTGGGTCTGCATGCCAAGTTTGGTCCAGATCCATCATTGTTCGGTTTCACAGTGCTCTCTGGATATAGGTGAACTACAACTCCTATAAATCCCCCCAAAGACCGCCAGTATTTTTTGTTGGTCATGAGGGTTCTGTGTGCCAAGTTAATTGCAGGTCCATCAGAGTGCTCTTAGATTGCAGGTGAACTATACATCCCAGTACCTACAACTCCTACAAATCATTGTGAATTCCTCCCAAACCTCTCCAGTATTTTGAGTTTGTCATGGGGATTCTGTGCGCCAAATGTGGTCCAGGTCCATTGTCTTGATGCAGAGTGAACTACAATTTCCATCATGTTGAGTCAGTCCCCCAAACGCCCCCAGTATGTTCAGTTGCTGATCAATTCCTCTGTGTTTCCTACCATATGAAAGGGTAGGAAAGGGTTAAGTGAGAGGCAGTGGGCGGGGTCATGCAAATTCCACACCATTTGAGAGATTCAGAAACACTGGGATGGAGGAAAAACATAAAAACTAGGATGAAATTGTCCCCGTATGAAAGCCTTAACTTGGGTGGTGGGCAGTATGGTGTTTGTGGAGGACATTGGCAGGGCTCTTGGGCATGTTCATGGTGCTCACTATAACCTACAATGCCATTGTAAGGAGGACCTTTGGTGTTCCCTGATTGGTGGGAGCTATAGCTGTTTGTGGAGACAGGAACTTGTCTTTGTAAGTCCATCGGGAATGTGGCGCAGCTGGCTGGGTGTCAGCTGCATAAGATCTCTACTGACCTGAAGGTCGTGAGTTCGAGGACTGCCTGGATCGGGGTGAGCGCTCAACCAGGTGTGTAGCTCGTTGTTGACCTTTGCAACCTGAAAGACAGTTGAATCTGTCAAGTAGGAAATTTAGGTACCACTTGAGTGGGGAGGCTTAATTTAACTGATTTACAAGCCCATAAAATATCCAGAAAATACAACAAAAGGAGTGAAGGAATGTGACAGCTCCTCCTGGTGGCCAGAAAAGCTGGAATGTTAAATGTCTGTCTTGTCTGTCTTATATGTCTTACTAGCTTGGGGACCCGGCGGTGCCCGGGTAATTTGAGGAAGGCATTGTGTGCCAAGGTTGGTTCCTATTAGATGTTAGTGAAGGTACTGCAAGTCCCATTGGCCATGGTCCATCCCCCTTCAAACAGCACCAGGATGTAGAGTGGGTCGTGGGGGCTCTGGGTGTCACATTTGGTATTGATCATTCTGTGGATGAGGGTTGCAGTGGTCACGGAAGGTGAGTGAAGGTATTTCAAGTCCCATCATCTGTGGTCCATCCTCCTTGAAACAGCACCAGGGTGTAGAGTGGGTCAAGGGGGCTCTGTGTGCTAAGTTTGGTCTGTAGTGGTCATTGGGTGAGGGTTGCGTTGTGAAGTGGGCCATTGGGCCCCTGTGTGCCAAGTTTGGTCCTGATCCGTCACTGCTGTGGGCCGCAGTGTCTGACTGCCTGGGGCCTTTCCTTTTCCCTCTGCATCACCTTAGAATGTTGGAATTTGGATGGCCAATTGGAGTCCTTTATGCAAATACCATTTCAGTGGCAACCAATCCCCTCTGTCTGGGGCCGTGGAATGTTGGAGTTCTGAGGCTGGCCAATCAGAGTCCTTTATGCAAATATTCCCTTATTGGCAACCTATTGAAACGCTGTCACATATTCCTTGGCACCTCCGCACCTCTGAGAAAATGAACATTCCATTTCCAACGGGGAAAAACTGTCATTTGACTAACTCTAGCATTCAGTTGCATTCTGTTTTGCTGGCCAATCAGAGTCATTTATGCAAATTGTCTTTCAGTGGCAACCAATTCCCTCTGTCTGGTGCCTTAGAGTGTTGGAGTTCTGAGGCTGGCCAATCAGAGTCCTTTATGCTAATAATCTGATGCCTTAGAGCGTTGGAGTTCTGAGGCTGGCCATTCAGAGTCCTTTATGCAAATAATCGCACAGTGGCAGCCAATCGAAAAGCTGGCACATATTCCTCCGCACCTCCTGCCCTCCGCACCTCCGCAAACACTGACTTTTATTATATAGATAGATAGATAGATAGATAGATAGATATGTTGTATGTCAAATGGCATTTAATATTTGCGTGTATATGTGCATTGTGATCCGCCCTGAGTCCCCTGCGGGGTGAGAAGGGCAGAATATAAATGATGTAACTAAATAAATAGATAGACAGACAGATAGACAGACCTTATACTGATACCTTGGAAATAATTTTATGCACGATCATTTTAATAGTTTCATACATGTGAACATTGAACCAGCAAAGGTGGAACTATCTCCCACATGGATAATATTGGAGTATTTTGGATTTTGGATTCTGAAATAGGTTTATTTACAAGCCCATGAATCTTCCGTAGTCCAACGTGTAAATACGTGGAAATCCCTGCTGCCAGAGTCCCATTTGTCCAATGAGGACAGCTGCAAATTCAAGTTGTAAAAAGAGAACCCTTTCCCCCTTCCATCCTGGTTGGCATCATACGATTCCCTCCGTTATGTGCCAAGAAATTCACAAAATCCTGTGCCAAGGAAAGGATGGATTAGGCAAGCTGTGTAAATTTTGCAAACTGATAATGTATCTCCTTCAATGGTGCAATTTGTCTTACATCTTCTAGTCACTGGTGCCCCACTTGGGCACTGCAGGTAGTTGGCATAGCTCCATAGCAGCCCTTATGGAAGTGATAACATTTCTGTAACTTTACCTGTGCTTTCCTCCAGGAATCTCCTAGAAATCATGCTAGAAAACACCAGACTTGGAGGAAATTTGCTATTCACAGGGAGAGATCTGTTTCACAGCTTCCCCACATTTTGCACACCTAATGGTTGACTTGCTTGCCCATTAACTGGTGTTAATTCTCAGTGGTCAAGCCACACCAATAATGAAGGGGAGTTTTCGGTAACAGGCCAGCAAAGCTGAGAAGAATGTCTTTCCGCAGCTTTTAATGTGCTAACTTCTCATCTTCCTCGGCGGCCTGTCAGTCAGCCAAACGCAGCCCAGCGTTGTCTGTTCAAACTGTAGCCTAGTTGCCTCTGGAGCCTATCAAATTATTAATAACAACATTATAATGCTTTACATATTCAAAGCACTGAATAAACACAAGCTATGTGCTGCGGCTGTTATGCATTGCTGTGGCTTAAATAATGCAGTTAGCTCATAAGTAATAGAGGAAGGGGGATATTGCGGAGGGGAGGAAAGAGAGATGAATTTTAGGCTGAGCTCTAAAATTACGGTACATGAAATATTAGAGTGATGCCACACAGGAAGAGCTAGGTGCCTCTTTCCCATATGATATTTTTTGTTTCCAATGAGAATTCCAATGTACTGACAGTTAGTATTGGGGTTAGAGCTAGAGTTGTGTGGTTAGTTTAGTAAATGGGCTTTCAATCTTCTATCTTCCAACTGTTTTGGATTTCAGCCCCCAGAATCCTCCACTAGTATGACCAATACTAGTCCGGGCACGGGTGGGATCCAGCTCCCAACCCTGGACGGTGCGATTCTTCACCCATCGCCATCGGTCAAAAGCCTGGGAGTCACCCTTGACTCCCAACTGTTGATGGAGAAACACATCACCGTCAGCAGAGTAGCTTTTCACCACCTACGGCAGGCGAGGAAGCTGGCTCCCTACCTGTCCCGTCATGACCTAGCCACAGTGGTCCAAGCCATGGTCATCTCAAGATTGGACTACTGTAATGCTCTTTACGTTGGCCTTCCTCTGTCAGTGATCCGGAGGCTTAAGCTAGTGCAGAACGCTGCGGCTCGCCTGGTGGCAGGCCTACCATCTCGCTGCCACATCATGCCTGTTCTGTGCGAACTGCACTGGCTTCCAATAGAGCACCGGATCACTTTCAAAGTGCTGCTCTTGACCTTCAAGGCCTTGAACGGTCTGGAGCCGGTGTACCTAAGGGACCGCCTCTCCTCATATAGTCCTACAAGACCACTGAGATCTGAGTCCTTGAATTTGCTCATGGTTCCAAGCCATAAAACCCTCCACTTGACCTCGACGCGGAGGAGAGCCTTCAGCGCCGTTGCTCCAGTATTATGGAACGCTCTCCCTCCCACTATCCGGGTGCTGCCCAATCTGTTAGCCTTTCGGAAGGCTTGTAAAACCTTCCTATTCACACGGGCATTTGGTCAATAATAATTTGGGGGTTCCACTGTACTACCATTGACCTTCGCAATATGTAGTGTATGGCCGCTACCATGTAGTTTTAAATATGGGTATTGGTTCTTATAATTATTTTACTGTGTTTTAATGTATTTTATTGTGCTCATTGTGTTTTTATTATGTTTTACTGTATTCTCAACCTCTGTAAGTCGCCCCGAGCCACTCGGAAGGGGCGACCAACAAATCAAAACAATAAATAAATAAATACATAAATACATAAATAAAATAATGGTGGATTCTGGAAGCTGAAGTCCAAAGAACACACAGAAGAAGTGGTTTTGTTGTAGCTCAGCAGCAGTCACAGCTATCAGAGGCTGATGTGTACTGATGACTGAGAGTCAGACGGGATTGTGGGCTTTCCTGGGATTCATTCTAATGCAGGTTGAGCAGGCCAAGAAAGTGAAAACATTTCAGGTAGAGATGCAGGCACAGATGCAGGGCCTGAGAATGTAATTGTCTCTGAACCTCAAGGCCAGGAACAGCAGTTGGAGTCATTCTCTCTAGATAAGGAGACTAGTGAAGATGAATGGATGAGATACTCTCATGGGAAAGCACCTGGTGATACCCTAAGCAAGGAGGCACGCAGGGGCGGTCTAAGGTCATTTTAAATGGTAAGCGAACATTGTTTTGGTGCCCCCCCAAAACATTATTTTGGCGCCCCCCATGTAAAACAAACCTTTTCCCTACCTCTTCTTTCCTTCCTCTTCCTTCCTTGCTCTCCCTTTCTTTCTTTCTTTCTCTCTCTCTCTCGGAGGAGGAGCTGCCGCGCGGCTCGGCTCAGGCCGCAAGGAGGTGGAGAGGAAGGGGGCCGGTCAGGGAGGAGGAGGAGGGGGCGGCGCCATGCGGTGCTGCTTCTTCCTCCTCCTCTGCCCCCTCCTCCTCACCGCTCGGCTCAGCTTCTGGGCATGCGTGAAGGTTTTCGCGCATGCGCAGTGGCTCCGGAGCTCAAGTTGAGCACCAGAGCCACTGGGCATGCGCGAAAATCTCCATGCATGCCCAGAAGCTGCTGTAGGCACTGAAGCCGAAGGCTTAACAGGCTTCAGCGCCTGCAGGAGCTTCTGAGCATGCACAAAGGTTTTCGCGCATGCACAGTGGCTCCGGAGCTCAAGTTGAGCTCTGGAGCCACTGGGCATGTGCGAAAATCTCCGCGCATGCCCAGAAGCTGCTACAGGCGCTGAAGCCGACACAGCGGCGGTGCGGACGGCGCGGCTGCGGCGGCGCCCCCCATCCAAGAAGGCGCCCTACGCAGCCGCGTAGTTTGCATATATGTAAGACCGCCCCTGGAGGCACGCTTGCAGATTAGAGCGGATAGCCAGCTTCGTAGATCAACAGGGCGAAGTGGAAAGCAGAAAATCCAGAGCAGACGTAATGCTTTCATATCTTTTTTATTAGGAGCTAACGGGCACTCTGATTCTCAGTTCAGACAACATGGCTTTCAAGTACAGCTAAGCCTGGTCTCTAGTTCCTCTTTCAAATCTTGGTTTTGGAATTTAAGTATTCTTGGAATTTTCCATATTATTGTGTTATATTCTTGCTCAAGTTTTAATTATGAATTTAAGCTGTCTTTGTATTTTGGGACTTAGCTGTTGCTTATTTGTTCAGTCACTTCCGACTCTTTGTGACCTCATGGACCAGCCCACGCCAGAGCTCTCTGTCGGCAGTCACCACCCCCAGCTCCTTCAGAGTCAAGCCGGTCACTTCAAGGATAACATCCATCCATCATGCCCTTGGTTGGACCCTCTTCCTTTTTCTTTCCATTTTCCCCAGCATCATTGTCTTCTCTAAGCTTTCCTGTCTTCTCATTATGTGGCCAAAGTACTTAATCTTTGCCTCTAAAATCCTTCCTTCCAATGAGCAGTCAGGCTTTATTTCCTGGAGGATGGACTGGTTGGATCTTCTCATGGTCCAAGGCACTCTCTGAATTTTCCTCCAACATCACAGTTCAAAAGCATCTATCCTCCTTCGCTCAGCCTTCCTTATGGTCCAGCTCTCACACCTGTAGGTTACTTTGTTGCCAGTGTGATGTCTCTACCCTTCACTATTGAGATTGATCATTGCTCTCCTCCCAAGAAGTAAACGTCTTCTGATTTCCTGGCTGCAGTCTACAATGATGTAGACTGCCTCCACTGTAGGCCCAGTTCATTGGTGAAGTAGTAATTAAACATGACCCTGAGGTCTAAAATGGCTTGTATAGTTTGATGAAGATTAAGCATAATGTCCAGTTTGGGGCAGCCCTTGGAACGGGATGCAGAGCTTGCCATAATATGCAGGAAAACACTTGGAAATGCAGCAGGAATAAGAAGACCTTCTCTCTTCTGCTCCTCTAAGGACCCTTGCACACAACCCTAAATCCCAAAATATCAAGGCAGAAAATCCCTCAATATCTGTTTTGAACTGGAAAATATAGCAGTGTGGACTCAGATAACCCAGTTCAAAGCAGTTGCATGTGCTTGGGTGATACACCTCCCGCCATGAACCAATAAGATGCCAACACAAGTGATTTGATGAAAAATTGGCCTCAACTCATTTATTGATAACAGGAACAAGGGTTGGCAGCCATGCATGGGTTCTGGATCAGGGGGGGAACCGCCCACAACTGTCCGAATACATTTTTCATGCCTGGGTGCCACCAGCCCAATACCGGTCCACGAAAACTCAGCACCCCAGGAGGCCAAAGTGTTATCCCCCTTTCCACCATGGGGAGATAAACCAACCAGATCCAGGGCCCATGCCACACGCCAAACACAGAGTTGCAACAATGAACATAGATAACAGCAAAATAACAAGATGCCAACAATGAATACACAGCAAGAAAATATATAACCAAACAAACAATGTCAGTAAGCAGGGTGGGTGGGAAGAAAAATACCTGAAGCTGGCCCACTATGCCAGCTGGGAAGCCTCAGGCTATCATGTCTTCTCTCAGCCTTCTCTTTTTCAGGCTAAACATGCCCAGCTCTTCAAGCCGCTCCTCATAGAGCTTGTTCTCCAGACTTTTGTGAAATTTCACCCTGAGTTAACTTCGAGTTAACTATGGATGTCATGAAGCTGTTATAAACAGTTCCTTTGGGGTGGGGGACTCTCAAGGGTCCAGGCGGGGAGAGGGCCGGCCAGCTGCCACCCAAAGGGGGCTTCTGGGAGGAAGAAACACCCTCCTTGGACAAATATGGCGGCGAGGACAGCCCAGTGCTGCAACCCGCTCGGCCAGTAAGTCGGCCAAGCCATATATTGTGGGGTTTTCTGCCTTGATATTCTGGGATATAGGGCTGCGCACGAGTATCCTAAGTGGCAAAATGCAGCAGCTACCTAAATTTGCGGACCACAGCTCTGCAGATGATCCATTATTTTTCTCCTCCACCGTCATTCCCTGGGAGAAAGTCCAGGGCTATTATTTTAAAAGAGTTATAATTACGATCTGTTTGGCAGCACTCACCACAGCCTCCTTTGGGAGAATCACGTTATGTGTTTCAGAGACCTGCCGTTCCCAAGGGTCAAATTAGCTGACTGCTATTAAAGGTTAGTCAAAGCATGGCTGCAACCTGTGTGCCTCGGAAGAGTTCTCTCTCTCCTTCTCTGCCTTTTACCGAGTTGCTGGGGAATTTCTGCTCATCATAATGAATAGAAAATTTGGAGAATCTGGACGTTGATCCAGAGCTCAGCCAGTGAACAGCTCTCTTTAAGCCTTTTCCTTCCCCTCTTTGGTGCTGCTGCTGGCCAGAGCAATCAGTGATTTAATATGTAATATATTTACATAATAAGCCCTGGCATTATTTCTTATTTAGTCTAAACTCACCGACTGCATTTGGGAGGGAATCCTCCAGCTGCTCAAGCAGCGTCCTCTCTCCATGGCAAAACTCATGTGATCTAAAAAAGGATAAGAGCGTGAATTGAGGCACTTATTACTATGTTTGAAAACTGTGAGTAGTTTAATGTTCAATTCTTGTATATATTTTTCGAATAACTATTATTGATTACAAACATAAGAGTTCTATTTTTACAATATAAAAAAGATCAAAAGAGATGGGGATAATCAGGACAGGTCTGGAAGGGTAACCATGTACGCTTGCCTCTACATCAGTGTTTCCCGACCTTTTTTGAGCTGGGGCACACCTTTAACATTAAAAAAATCCAGGGGCACACCACCAACCAAAATGACACTCTAACACAGTAATACGTATAGTTAATTGATCTTGAGTTTTGGAGTTGTAGTTCACCGACATCCAGAGAGCAATGATGGATCTGGACCAAACTTGGCAAGCGGGCCCCTCAGGCAGTAGAACAGGCCAAGGGCCGCCACCAAGCCCAGGCTCCGGCCCAGGGTCCCACCGCCAGCCTCAGCCACTCCCATTGCCACATGGCACCACTCTCCGCCATGACTCCGGCCCCTCACTCGCTGAGGCTGCGCAGAAGAGGAGGAGCATGAGCGGTGGATGGGCTTCAGCCCCACCCACTGAAGCCCGTCCACCGCTCATGCTCTTCCTCCTCCACGCGGCCTCAGCGAGCGAGGGACTGGAGTCATGGCGGAGAGTGGCGCCGGGGACGGGGGGCGCTCTCCGCTATGACTCCCGCCCCTTGCTCACTGGGGCCATGCAGAGGCGGAGGAGCATGAGCAGTGGGTGGGCTTCAGTCCTGCCCACTGAAGCCCGTCCACCGCTCTTGCTCTTCATCCTCCCCCCGGCCTCAGCGAGCGAGGGACTGGAGTCATGGCGGAGAGTGGCGCCGGGGACGGGGGGCGCTCTCCGCCATGACTCCCGCCCCTTGCTCACTGGGGCCGCGCAGAGGCGGAGGAGCATGAGCAGTGGGTGGGCTTCAGCCCTGCCCACTGAAGCCCGTCCACCGCTCATCCTTCTCCTCCACGCAGCCTCAGCGAGCGAGGGGCCGGAGTCATGACGGAGAGTGGTGCCAGGGACGGGGGCCGCTCTCCGCCATGACTCCTGCCATGACTCAATCACGCATGAGCAAGCTTCTGCCGCTGGGAAGAGGTCGGGGCCCGAGCGGCGTCACCCTTCCCTCCTCCGTCGATTAGAGGCTGGCTGGGGAAACGGCCGAAGGAGGCGGCACCCCGGCCCCTTCTTCTTTTTCTTCACCGCCGCCCAGCCCTTCCTCTTTCTCCTCCTCCTCCCCCAAGCAGCAGGAGTTCGGCAGGAGGGGGAGAAAGGGGGAGACGTTTTTCGCAGCACACCAGATGATCCGTCACGGAACAGTAGTGTGCCATGGAACAGCGGTTGGGAAACACTGCTCTACATTACCTTGCCAGCGTACATGTAAAAACAACAACAACCATACACAAAATCCTAAGAAGTGGAAGTGGAAAAGAAAGGGAGGTATGAAGGGATGGAAAACAAAAAGAAACGTTGACTTCCAATCTTATTCACTGTAGTTTGTCTTTTCTTAACTCCTTATAGTTCTGCTAGGCCCCCGGGTGGCGCAGCAAGTTAAACTGCTGAGCTGCTAACTGAAAGGTTGGCAGCTTGAATCTGGGGAGCAGGGTGAGCTCCCACTGTTAGCTCCAGCTTCTGCCAACCTAGCAGTTCAAACTCATGCAAGTGTGAGTAGCTCTATAGGTATTGCTTCTGTGAGAAGGTAACGGTGCTCCATGCAGTCATGCTGGCCACATGACCTCGTCTATGAACAACGCTGCGTCTTCAGCCTAGAAATGGAGATAAGCACCACCCCATTGAGTTGGACATGACTGAACTTAATGTCAGGGAAACCTTTGCCTTTACTCATAGTTCTGCTATCTCCTCTTCCTTCCTTCATCTTGGATAACAATTTTTCTTTGGATTTTCATTTTGGTTCAATGGCGACCAGTCCATTATTATTTTATTTCCACATGAGCATTGAGATAATAATTGAGTTAATTTATCCGTATCCATTATGTCTATTATTTTCAGCACCCAGTGTTGTATTGTTGATGCTTCTTTAGCTTTCCATTTTTGAGCTTATATTCTTGTAGCCACAGTCACTAAGTAATTCAATAGTCTGTCTTTATTTTTGTCTAATTCGAAGTCTGTAATCCCTAATAGGAATTTTTCTGGCTTCAACTGTACTTTTAGATCTAATATTACCGGAGTACCTCTTGAATTTTTTTCCAATTTTTTTTTCAGTTTTTCAGGTCCACCATACATGAAAAAAAAACCCAACGTTCCTGCATGTTCTTCACATTTCCAACATGTATCTTTTACTGATGGATAACATTTTTGCTAGTTTTTGAGGTGTTATGTACCATTGGTACATCGTTTTATACCAATTTTCTTTCAGACCATAAAAGTATGTGTATTTTAGGTTTTTGTGCCATACTTTTTCCTAGTCATCTAATTGTGTGACCAATACTTGAAGCCCATTTGACCATACAGTCCTTAACTTGTTCTGTTTCAATTAACCATTCTAATAATGTTTGTTATTAGCTTCTTGTCGGACTCCATTATTTTGTCCCAGGAAGAGCCTTGTCCATAAAACCTCTTCTCTTTGTAGCTTTCTCTTATTTGTCTGTATTGAAACTATGATATATTCTTGTCTATTTGATTGATTTCTTCTTATGTTTTCAATTGCCTTGTTCTTTCTATGGTATCCTTCCACTGAAAGATACTACAGAACCATGCTGGATAACATAGCAAATACCTCTTGCAGACTCAAGGCAGTCATGGATTCCTTGACTGAGTCTTCCTCTTTTCCCATTTCCCTTCATTGTTCCAAGCATTATGGTCTTTTCTAGCGGGTCTTGCCTTCTCGCGGATATGGCCAAAGTATGACAGCCTCAGCTAGTCATGTTGGCTTTTAGGAGCAATTTAGTAGGGGTGGTTGATCCTTAAAAACTTTGTTTCTAAACTCGTTGGGGGGGGGGGGAATTTCCGTTGGTGGGTCGTTATAGAAAGTGTTCCGAAAAAAATTAAATAAATTTTGTAATTGAAACGTAATTAATAACGAATTTTCATTATTAGGTCGTTACTGCTTCAGCACATGGGCAAAGCTCTCCACTCTTCCCTCCCTCCCCCCCAGCTCAGAAGCATTGCAGATTAAATTTAATCCGAGATGCCTCTCAGCTGGCAGGGCAGGGAGGGAAGAATGGAGGGCAAACTCTCCACTCTTCCCTCCCTCCCCCCCAGCTCAGAAGCATCACGGGTTAATAACGACCTAATAACGTGCCCTTTACGGAAATGACGATCATGGCTTCGGTTTTGAAACGTCACTTCCGGGTTGGACACCGAGGGTCGATATAGGGCAGGGGTGGGCAATTACTGGGGCTCCAGGTGTTTTGGACTTCAACTCCCAGAAATCCTAGCCAGTTTACCAGCTGTTAGGCTTGCAACGGCCTTTGGCCAAAAGCAATAAACTTTATTTATTCACCAGCTGTTAGGATTTCTGGGAGTTGAAGTCCAAAACACCTGGAGGGCCGGTAATTGCCCACCCCTGATATAGGGTCAAAATAATTTTAAATGCAAAAAATTAACGGAAATCAAAGTATTACGGCCGGAGATATCCACCCCTACAATTTAGGATTGATTTGTTCCAGAACTTGCATATTTATCCTCTTAGCAGCTCATGGGATCTGCATAACTCCTCCTTCACAAATGAATTGCTTTTCTTATCCACATTCTTCACTGTCCAGCTTTCACAACCAGACATAGAAATGGGAAATACTATTACTTGTACCTGCTTAGCAAGCTATTCTCTAAATTAGCCTTGTCCGACTTGTTCCATTCCAGATGTGTTGAACTGCTCTTCCCAGCACCTCATCACATCTGCTGCTTCAATGTTGATTGGCTAACTAGCTGGCTGTGTTGGCTGAGAAAAATGCGAGTCATTGTCCAGAAAATCTAGAACTAGTCCACATGGAGAACACCATTTCAAATCAGTTGGAAAATAGATGTCAGCTTTCCAGTGTCTCTTGCAGATGTTCCATGGCAGGAATTCTACTGCCACATCTGGTACTAGTATTTTGTGCACTTCAATGCTGATGAGGAACTGCTCTCTTGATTGCCTTTCCATATCCTATGCAAACAAACATATCAACTTCTCTTCTTTTTTAATTTACTGTTAACCATGACAATATTCTTCAAAAGTAGATGGCAATAGCTTTATGCTTCCTCTCAGTGTTTGTCAAAAGGGAAGGCTGCTGTCATGATGGATGTGCCATGAGTGAGTGCAAAGCGGATTAACCTTCATTTCAGGCAGAGTCGGGGTCGTCCTCTTGCAAGTCCTCCCATCCATGCATATTCAAGGATGTCTGTACACAGCGTCCCTCGCAGGCTGGGAAGATGGAAGACGGTGCTTTGGTGTCTAGAGGATACGGAGGATGCAGCGTGTCATCTCTTCTTGGTATCAATGGTAGCTTAGGGATGCCGGCGCACGAGGCTGCTCCTTGTTGCCAAACCATTAATCTCAGGCTGATATTTGCAGACTTCTGCTTCCAAGGCAGTTTGGAGCTCTGTTGGGGACTGCGCCATTGGCACATCCTGGCAGGGAAGGAGGTTTTGTTTGATCAATTGAAATTCAAGAATGGTTTCCTCCCATCTGCTTGCCTTCCTCCAGAATGAACTCTAGTTTGCCCTGAGTCTGCAGAAAGGAGAGGAAGGGTATTTTGGGCCTTTGTTGTCACTTGCAAGAGCAAAGCTGGCAAGGTTGTATTTTTAAGAATGGGCTACCAAGTCTGATGTCCAGGGATATGCCCCCTTATGAACTTGGGGGATGCACATATTCATCATGGTTAGGAGCCACTGGTTGTATTTAGTCATAACCTTGTAGTTTTCTTAGGAGCTCATGGAACCGAGTATGTTAATATTTTCAATCAATAACATGAAATTGTTGGGAATCAGGAGCTGTTAGGCTCAAAATAACCCTCTCTGGGGGCGATTCCGCCAAAAATATAGCAGAGTGCTAGATGCACAGTTCATAAGCAGTAGAAACTTACATGTAGTGAGCAAGGATTGGCTTCCATTCAACAGGACGAAACAGGATTGCAGATCCACAACTTCATAAGATCAGAAATAATATGTTTATTAAAGGCAAAAGAAATCCATTCTAGATAGGAAAGGTTCTTGGAGCTAACTAGCTTCACTGAGCTATCTTCTAAGGATAAGAAAAAGGAAAAATAATAAAAGTAACTATAACTACATCTTGCCTGGACAATGACAAGATGCCTCCTCACTCTAGAGCAGTGTTTCCCAACTAGTGTGACGTGGCACACTAGTGTGCCGTGAGCGATCATCAGGTGTGCCGTGGGAAATTGGAATCTCCAATACCCTTTCTTTCCCCTCCTGCCAAACACTTTTTCTTCTCCACTCGGACTCCCTTCTTCCCAGCCTCGCTCTGCTTGCTTTGCCTCGCTTTGCTCTGGGGCGAGTCTGCGCAGTAGCGCCCGCACGGGTCACGTCTTCCTCCCTCCCCCCTCCCCTCCTGAACACGCTCATGCTGCCCCCTCAGATCAAAATGGCGGCAGAAGTGGCAGTGTAGAAGAAAAAGTTAGTGTTCGGCAGGAGGGGGAAGAAAGGGCGCGAAGGGGGAGGAAGAGGTCTCTGTCGAAAGCTGGCATGGGCAAACTTGGACCTTCCAGGTGTTTTGGACTCCAAAGCACCCAGAGGGCCAAAGTTTTCCCATGCCTGTTTTAGGGACCTTAAAGTGGTGAGCCTCCTTCCAACATTGTGATTCTGGATAGAAAACAAACAACAACATAACATAACATTGTTTGAGTCCACAGTGCTCCCTGGGTGTAGGTGAACTACAACTTCCAAACTCATGGTCAATTCCCAAGCAAAGCCTTTCAGTACTTTCTGTTGGTAATTAGAGTTCAATATGCCAAGTTTGGTTCAATTCCATTGTTGCAAGAGTTCAGGATGCTCTTTGATTATGTGTTAACTATAAATCCCAGAAACTGTAACTCCCAAATGTCAAGGTCTATTTTCCCCAAACTCCATCTGTGTTCACATTTCGGCATATTGAGTATTCATGCCAAGTTTGGTCCTGATCCAACATTGTTTGAGTCCACAGTGCTCTCTGGATATGGGTGAACAACAACTCCAAAACTCAAGGTCAATGCCCACCAAACTCTTACAGTATTTTCTCTTGGTTATGGGAGTTCTGTGTGGGAAGTTTGTGTCTTTCTGCCATTCCTGCCAGGATATCTATGTTGTATTCATCGAAACAGGCCCAGGTTTCACACTTCTAAGATAAGCTTGCTAGAGGAAACTGGGGAAGGAATCCCCCACTCTAAACTATCTAGGCTAACTCATTGAGAGCTGGAGGCTTGTGCAGTCAGGAATGAAACCCAACAGCAATGATTGCTTTGCATGGCTAGTGTCTAGAAAAGAGGTGAGGATTTTGTGGCATGCCAGATGTTGTTGTGTTGCACTTCCCAACACACACAATTGGCACAGGAGTGCTGGAATTTCCTGTCTAAAAATAAGTGAAATGGAACATGGTTTCCATGTTTACATATTAGAAAAAATATTATATAGAAGATTGAGTCAGGTCTTCTGCTGCTAAGCAATGGATTCAAAGTACAGGAGAAGAGATTCCACCTGAACGTTAGGAAAAAACTTCTTTACAGCAAGAGCTATTTGACCATCGAACTGTGCGTGGTGAAGTTTCCTTCTTTGGAGGTTTTCAAAGAGAGGTTGGATGGCTTTTTGTTAGGAATGCTTGTGTTGCATCTTCCTGCATAGCAGAGCATTAGACTGGATGGTCTCTTCCAACTTCATGATTGTGTGAAATTCTCAGTGGGCCGTATTCCAATAGCAGCCAAGTTCTCACTAGATAGACTGCTGTTCCAGAAACGTTAATGAAGGTCTATCTGAGCTGACCTAATGCAGTTGAGAGTATTGGCTCAATAATGGCTCTGGGTATGCAGTGATGAGGAGTCGAGGGATCTGGATAATTTTGCAGGCTGTCATTATTGCTTTCCTTCATCATGGTGAGCCTCCAAAGAATCGACATTACCTCTTCTGGGAAGAATATCTGCCCTATTCTGATTTCTTATCTGGCCTTAAGTTTATTGTTGTAGTTCTGCCTGTGTTTGTGTCAAATGTCAATGGGGATGATGGTTTTCCTGGGTCTGTGTATGATGTCAGTGGGCATGAGGGCTTTTCTGGGCCTGAGCCAAGCCCAGGCCTTGCAGAGCAGCCCAAGGTTTCTCAAGAATTAAGTGCTTCTCCGGCAGATTCCCAAGGTCAAATTGATGAAAGGGGCCCACAGCAGCTTTCCTCTGAAAAACTCTCTTCTGAGGATGATTTGAAGATAGAAGACAAGACTTCTGTAAACTAAGACAAAGTTTATTTATTTATTATTTGGATTTATACACCGCCACTCCCCGAGGGCTCGGAGCAGTTTACAAAGTCAAAATGGAAACAACAATAAACCAAAATTTAAAACCAATTTCATAGCTCAAATGCCACACGGAATAACTGCATTTTGCAAGCCTTCCGAAAGGTTTGCAAGTCCCAAAAAGCCTGGACTTCTGCAGAAAGTGTGTTCCACAATAAGGGAGCTACAACCAAAAAGGCTCTGCACCAAGTAGCTGTTAAGTGGATGGTCTTAAAATTGGGAATTTCCAACAGATTTTGATCTTCAGAGTGAAGTGATCTCTGGGGTTGGTAGGGGGTGAGGCTGTCCCTCAAATACACTGGCCTAGGACCATACAAGGCCTTGAAGGTAAGTACTAGGCATGGTTTAGAACCCAAAAATAGCAAATCAAAAATCTAATGGGGGGGGGATTTTTTTTATTAGTAATAGGAAGACTTACAAAAAAAATTCCAAAAATTTCTAAAATGTAACTTAATTACTAACGACATTCGTTAGTAGTTCGTATGCCAGCGCATGCGCATTCCAGATGGTTTTGGCCTACAACTCCCAGAAATCCTAACAGCTGGTAAATTGGCTGGGATTTCTGGGAGTTGTAGGCCAAAACTTGAATAAATCACACTGAATTCTAGATGGGACTCTCCAAATAGGAAGGAGGGAGGGAAGGAGGGAGGAGGGGGTATTCTATTCTTGGAAGCAGCAAAAGAAAAGGAGGAGGAGCCCCCTCGCTCCTCGCTACCTCTCTCACCCCGATCCCGAGGAGCGAGGGCCCAAGTTTGCCCAGGCTGGTCATATACCTACATTCTATGCACATGCAATAATACAGCAGTAATAACAATGGGTATAAGAAGAGGTAAAATTCAAACCGAGTATTCTGACTGGTCCCTGCCTCATGCGGTGCAAACGGGCTCTTCTCTGTGAGCCGGGAAATTAGCCCGGGAAAAGCCAGCATTTTCTGCTTGGGTGCACACACATACATATTCTTTGGGGGATTTGCTGCAGAATCTTCTCTATGAGCCCGGGATTCTGCAGCAAATCCCTCCCAAGAATATGTATGTGTGCTCCCAAGCAGCAAACGCTGGCTTTTCCCCGGGCTAATGTCCCGGCTAATAAGAGAAGAGCCCGTTTGCACCGCATGAGGAGAGACCAGTCAGAATACTTCGGTTTGAATTTTACCTCTTGTTATTGTTATTACTGCTGTATTATTGCATGTGCATGGAATGTAGGTATATGACCAGTTGGACTACTTATAATATTAGGCACTTACAGTAGCATTCATTCTATTATACATTAGGTTGGTTTCTCACCCCAATACTCTTTGATGCTTTAGATCCTGGCAGGCAGGAGGCAGGGAAGCCTGGAAAAATGTAAACAGAGAGGTTTACTCAGAAGTAAATCCACAAAGGAGGGCCCTTCATCCAAAGTGCCCTCCTTTGCAGATTTACTTCTGAGTAATCCTCTCTGTTTACATTTTTCCAGGCTTCCTTCCAGCCGAAAGAAGGAGCGAGTTTAGGGCTTGCCTTGCCATAATACTTATTGGCAAGGGAGGCGGGAGGGTGGTGAGAGAGAAGGAGGGTGCCCCCCCGTAGGCCCCCCCCCCTTACGACCTAATAACGACACTTAAGAAAATCCTGGCCCCCGAAGTTCGAAAAAGAAAGTCCACTTCCTGGTTGGCGTTCCAGGTGCGGAAATACTCGAAAGTAGCATTTCTTACGAATTTCTTACGAAACGAATCATTTTCATAACTTTTTTCTCATGCCTAGTAAGTACCATCACTTTGAAGGTAATTCGGTGCTCAATCGGTAGCCAGTGCAGCTGCTGGAGAATTGGGGTGACATGACATCTTGCTGGCTCCCCAGCTAGGAGTCGTGCCGCAGCATTCTGCACCAGCTTAAGCTTCTGAATCACCGCCAAAGGTAGGCCAATGTAGAGGGCGTTATAGTAGTCTAATCTTGAGATGACTGTGGCTTGGATCACCGTGGCCAGGTCATTCCTAGACAAGTAGGGAGCCAGTCGCCTAGCCTGTCGCAGGTGGAAAAATGCGATTCTGCTCACAGCGGAGACCTGAGTCTCCATTGTGAGCAGATGGTCCAGTTGGACTCCTAGGCTCTTTACCAATGATGACGGGCATAATGCCTTGCCATCCAGGGTTGGCAATTGGATAGCCCCACTGCCGGGGCGACCCAGCCAGAGGATCTCCGTCTTTGCTGGATTCACCCTCAACCTGCTGGCACGCAACCATCCAGTCATAGCTTCAAGGCACAGATGGAAATTATCAGGGACAGAGTCTGACCGGCCTTCCAATCTCAGAATGAGCTGAGTGTCATCCGCGTATTGGTAACACTCAAGCCTGAAGCTTTGCACCAGCTGAGCAAGCGATCGCATGTAGATGTTAAATAATAGCGGGGAGATAATGGCCCCCTGGGGGACCCCACACATAAGCGGATATCTCCCGGAGACCAATCCTCCCCACTCTACTCATTGACCACAGTTTTGGAGAAAAGAGGACAGCCAATTTAAGACAGTCCCCCTAACCCCAGCAACCGCGAGGGGTGGGTCAAAAGATTGTAATCAACGGTATCAAATGCTGCCGTGAGATCCAATAACATGAGCAGCGCCAATCCACCATGGTCAAGCTGGCAGCGAAGATCTCAAGATCACTGAAGGTCAGCCCATCTGCTAGAAAAGAGAGATAAAAAATCCTTATCTGGTTGTAAAGGTAAATGGAATGCTTTCCTTTCATTTCATGGAACAGGAAAAGCTTTATATGATATGGGGAAATGATTTTAGCTCAGTCTCGTCAACATTGAACATTCATGACAGTCTTGTTTACAAGTGGATTACTAATTTCATGTTTAAAGTTTTGCCCAAGTTCCTGTTCTGGGTATTGGATCTCTGTGCTGTCTTGTTCTTTTGGATTTTGCATCCTTGGATCTTGTGTTTTCACCTTCATAACTTGAAGTTCACAGACTATTTGTTGCCCATAGAAAACACTGTTTTGGACTATACTGTTTCTTTCATTTTTATTGCTTTGCTTACATGTATCTTTCAATGAACAGCTTGCTGATTTTACTATACTGGTTTGGAGTTTAAGGACAGAGGTGTTCATGTTCTGGGATACAACACTTATTTTCTAGTAGCTGGTAGGCATGAGAAAAATGAAACGGAAATTAAAAGAAATCGTAAGTGATTCGTATGTAATGGGCCTTTCAAGTTTATACGGATCGCAAGGCCAATCCCGGAAGTGGACTTTCTTTTACGCACCCCCTGGGCCCAAAATTTTGTTAGATTATTAAATATTTCGTTAGATTATTAAACAGGAAAATTTCCCCCTCCAAAATAGCTTTGCAGACATAACTCACAGTGAAATCGGGGCCTTTCCATGCTTGAAGCCTAATTAGAGTGGAAGGCCTCCTCCAGGAAGTGAAAAGGGAGCCGGAAACCATAGAGAGCCCGAAATCGGGACTCCTAGAAAGGCTGGAGGACTGACGAAAAAGCGATTTAAACACCCAGGAAGGGGGGTTTAGATAGAAGAACAGAGTAGGAGGATATAAGAACTGCTGAGAGAAGGGCAGCAGGAGTGAAAAGAGCACGGAGAGGAGAAGTAAGAGTTCAGAATCAAGAAAAGCCATAGAGTTCCAACGGAGGTCCTAGACTGCTATGGTAAAACTGAATGGGGAAAAAAAAATGGAGTGAGGAGACCTCTGCAGATTAGCAAGGCCTGCACCAGAGGTAGGCCTAGGCATTTATTTAATAATATTAATAATAATAATATATTAATGCATTATATGTGTCCCTGCAAAGGAACCCTGTCCTTTAATAATATTAATAATAATAATATATTAATGCATTATATGTGTCCCTGCAAAGGAACCCTGTCCTTTAATAATATTAATAATAATATATTAATGCTTTATATCTCCCAGCAAGGAAACCAAGGGAAATGTTGCCCCCTGATTTGCCTGTGTTTAAAACAGTATCAGTCCTGTTGCCCTGCTTTGCCTACTTTAGAACTACTAACGAAATTTCGTAAGTAATTAAGTTACATTTCCGAAATTTTTGGGAAATTTTTTGTAAGTCTTTGATATACTAATCAAAAAAAAAAAAAAATCCCCCCCCCCCCCCCATTTGATTTTAGAATCCCGATTTTAGGATTCTAAAACATGCCTAGTAGCTGGACCAAAGCTTCTGCTTCCAGGTGAAAATGAACCCAGTTTGCATCTGGGGCTTCAAAGGCTGAATGATGTGGCGGGTGGACCACACACCACAGATTCTTAGCACAGATGTCCTCCAAGCTCCAAGTGTTTCCCCAAAGAGAAAAACACCAAGAAAGGATGATGGCATTATTTTAGAGGCTGGCTATGCATTCCTCACGCCCTATCAATGTACCATCTGTTCAGGATTCATATGGCAGCTCCACTAACAGACACAGAAAGCCGACGGGGATAGACGTCATCTGCACAGGAAAGGGAGAGCCACTTATTGTGGTGCTCCTGTTTCTGTTTTATTACCTTATCTCTCTTCAGAAGAGACAAATAAACATGATACTCAAAATAGATCTGTGATCCTATCTCCTGCTGTATGTTTTAAACAAATGGCATTCATTTTCCCTATGGCTTGCAGTATCAAGCAGAATATTTAAGTACAGGAGAACCTCTTCAATGGGAATTAGGGGTTCAGGATCCCCATGGTCCCCAGCATGACTCTCTGGTCAACCTCTCTTCAAAGTTGACCATAGAAATGTAGTGGAGAACCTACAAATACTTGGAGAAATGTTCTCTCTAAGACCCCCATCTACACTACCATATCTTTACAGCGATCCCTCGTAGCCTGAGGATGATGGTCCTCCAAGTGTAGGGCCTTGGCGGTGGGTCTGTAGGTGGCTGTGGAGCCGTCTTCTTTATTTGCATGTTCTCCCACAGTGAGGTCATCGGTGTCCAGGTGGAAGGCGATCCTGATAAGGGTTAGCTTGATGCATCTTCCTCTTGGCACATTTCTCCCTTTTGCCCTCTGTTCATACCTCTTTGAATTCTGCAGCACTGCTGGTCACAGCTGATCTCCAGTTAGAGTGCTCAAGGGCCGGGGCTTCCCAGTTCTCAGTATCTATGTCACAGTTTTTATGGTTGACTTTAACCCCATCTTTAAATCTTTTTTCCTGTTCATCAACATTATGTTTTCAATTCTTGAGTCGGGAGTATAGTAACTGCTTTGGGAGACGGTGATCGGACCTTTGGACAAAGTGGCCAGTCCAGCGAAGTTGATGGAGTAGGAGCATCACTACAATGCTTGTGGTCTTTGCTTCTTCAAGCATGCTGACATTTGTCTACCTGTCTTCCCAAGAGATTTGCAGGATTTTTCGAAGAATCGTTCCAGGAGTTGAGCATGACATCTGTAGACAGTCCACATTTCACAGGCATAGAACAGGGTTGGGAGGACAGTGGCTTTATAAACAAGCCCCTTGTTCTACCTACAAATGTCCTGATCCTCAAACACTCGGTGCTTCATTTGGAAAAATGCTGCACTCGCAGAGCCCAGGTGGTGTTGTGTTTCAGTGTCAGTGTTGACTTTTGTGGAGAGGTGGCTGCCAAGGGAGCGGTAATATTAATAATACACTTTATTTATATTTCGCTCTTCTCACCCCGAAGGGGACTCAGAGCGGATTACAGGTACACATACTTAGCAGACAATCCCTGCCATTTCCACATACACATATATAGACGAACAGAGGCAAATTCTGTCCATCAGGGGGAGCTGACGCACTCCTAATCTCTCAGCATTCCCAGCGTTCCTTGTTGTTCCTTCCACATTCCTCCGTGTTCCTGGAGTTCTTTAATGGCCTCATAATTCAGTCAAAATTTGCCTCCCCACTTAATGTGGTACCTACAGTATATCTCCTACTTGACAGATGCAACTGTCTTTCGGGCTGCAAAGGTCGACAGCAGGCTACACTTAAAGGTCGAGCACCCACCTCGACCCGGGCAGGCCTCAAACTCATGACCTATTGGTCAGAGAGACACTTAGCCAGCTGCGCCACATTCCTGGTGCAAATGGTCAACATTTTCTAAGGTTACACCATTAAGCTATATTTCTGGCATTGCAGAGGGATTGGCTGGTGACTGCTGGAAGAGGACTTTGGTTTTCCCAATGTCCAATGAGAGGCCAAGCTTCTTGTATGCTTCTACAAAGGTGTTTAGAGCGGCTTGTAGGTCTTCTTCTGAATGCACATAATGCAGATTGAACTGTATTGACCTGGGTTATATGTGCCTACACCAACATATAATCCAGTTCGATCTGAATTATTACGGCCATGTAGATGGGGTCTAGGAATCTCTTGTGTCCTCCAGTGCAACATTATGATCAACTTCTGGTGGAGGTTGACTCTGCTGGCTTTGTTTTATGGGGCAAGCTGCTGTGGCAATTTTTTTCCTAGGTCTTTGGAGGAGGAGGAGCAGTGAAAACTAATGGAAATGGGAAGCTGTGTTCTTTCCATGGCTGTAAATATTGGTTAATTTTGTCCCTGTAGGGAAGAATAAATAATTTAATCAACTTTCTCTCTGCTGTGAGAGTGTCCTTGAAAACTGTGCAGTTTTTAATGAATTTACAAACGTTTGGCACTTCAATGGAAAGAAATAATTGTGCAGAAAATGGCATTAAATGCATATAGTTTCTGCACAGAAAACGGCATCCCCCCAATGCTATTTTGTGTGCAAAAAAGTACTTTTTTTCTAATGCAGAATATTACTGAACCTCAGTGCTGGGATTCTAATAACACTTGATTATCCTCGTTGTAGTTTCTTAACACTCAGGGATTCCCTTATTCATGTATTAACTGAGTATTTCCACACACTATTGGTGTGAATATTCTTTCCATTCCTAGCTTTATCCGCTGCAGGTCTCGCTGCCCATCAGTGTCGGAGCTTCTAGTGTTTAGACAAAAAAGCAAGAGCAAATTGTATGGTAAATGCAATAGTCCCAGTTGCCCTTCACTCCCACCATCGGAGAGAAAAGATGTTTAGGCGTTCCCTGAAGGATTCAACTTCAGAGGCAGAGGACAGTGGGAGTCTATTAGTGTCATTACCAGGCTATTTAGAAAGCCGGCTCTGAGTCAGAGTAAGCACAGTTTGAGGTGAAATAACCTTGATGCATTGAAATATTTAACTTCAACACTGTTCTACAGCAAGGGTCACACCAACCCTTCTGTCAGAGGAGGCCGCGACAGCCAATTATTTTCACCGGGGGAAGAAGACATTGCCAACTTGGAGGAGAGTCGTCAGAATTAAAGCTAACCTGTTATTAAAGACCTGGGGAAGGTTTGGGGGGCAAAGGGAAGGGACTGCTGGGGGAAATGACCTAATTATTACAATCAAAGAGAAGATTTAGGTGGTAGGACATTGTGGTGAGGAGCCTGGAAGCCACTTTGCACAGATCTCTACACAAGAATGAAGCCTAGGGTTGATTTTCAAGTGGTCACTCTTGATTGGCTTTTCCAATTTTCAGCGAAGAATTATAATGCTGGTTTGTTTGATATGATTATTAAAAGGTTTGCTTTTGGGATTTCTTTTTGGAGGGGGTGCCATTTTCAAGCCACAGAGGGTTGAATCCATGGATGCAGAATACATAGATATGGAGAAGCCACTATACAAAATGGTGGGAGGGAGGGGAGACAAAGCCACAAGATATCTTTCTTAAAGATAGCTCACTATTGTCAGGTGACATAGAAAAGGGTTTAACATGGTCTCTGTAGACTGAAAGGAAGGCAGATGGAAAGAATGGGCTTGGCCGACTTATCAGCCAAGCGGGTTGCGGGGCAGCGCTGCCCTCGCACCATCTTGTCTGCCTGGAGGGGACTTCTTCCCCCCAGAACCCCCTGGGTGGCGGGAAGGCTTCCCGCCACCCAACGGCTGCCGGCCAATGAGGGGACCGGCTACACCCCACCCCCTCCCTGCTTCCGGCCGGCCTGCACTTACTTAGGCTGCCCGGGGACTGCCTGGCCACATGTGCAGGCAGTCTTGTTTTTCCTCCCACCCTCCCTACTTATTGCATTGCTTGTTGGTGTCCTTTTGTTTCTATGCACTTCATTGTTGCTCTGTTCATAGTTTTACGTTTTGTTATGTACTTTGTCGCAACTCCATGTTTGGCATGTGGCGTGTGGCATGGCTCCAGGATCAGATTGGCTTATTGCCCCTTGATTGGAAGGGGGATAACGCCCAGGCCCCCTGGGGTGCTGAGTTTCCATAGACAGGCATTGGGCCGTTCGCACCCCAGGCTAGCAAACGCCTTTGGACATTCATGGGGGCTGTTCGACCCTGATCCAGGACCCATGCGTGGCTGCCAACCCTTTGTTCCTGTTTTCAATAAATGAGTTGTGGCCATTTTTTATCCATTGTTTCCTGGCGCAAGGTGTGTCACGCTTGCACACGCAAAGAGTTCTGTATGGTTTGAATAGAGAATTAAGTCAATCCCCCCCTCTGTCCTCACCCCTCCCCCATCGTTACATTACTGTGATTATTAAGGAAATTGTATAATCAATGAACATTCAATGTAAACAAAAAGAACACTTTTCCTGAGATACTGTTGGGAAGTCTTTTTAACGCCCCTCTTTCCTTGCTTATCCATTACCCCCACCCCCACACACCCCCTTACCCCGACCCCTCCTCTCCCACTTCTTCCCCATTTGACAACATACCATCTTGTGTCAATGTCACTGAAAAACTGCAATAAAAATCTATTACAAAAAAAAAAAGAGAATTAAGTCATTTTTGCACCTTTTTCGCCTTGTTGCCCAGCTGTGGCATTCCACCAATAGTCCTCCTCTTGGTGCTGCTATCCATTACATTACCTCCTTACATCCCTGCAAAATAATGCAACATGGTGATGCATGGTTGACGTCCTTAGGGACCATACCTGCCATCATTAGGAATGCCTGAGAAAAACTGAAAGCTGCTAGTGTCGGTATAATTGGCTGGTTTTGCCATCTTCTAGATGGCTGTGCGTACAGTGTCTGCTGTAAATGAAGCTGCCTGAGATGTGTGGGTTCCTGTGGAAGTGAGAAGGTCTTGTGCTCAGGTTGGGAGCTGCGCTGGGCTTTTATCCAGAAATGAAATGAAATAGAAATCATACGGTCCATCGCTGGAGACATTGACTATATCTGAAAACTTTGCTGTCGCATAGCTAACAATGCTGTAGTTACAGTAGATCACACTCTTATTACATGCTCACTTAAACCGGTTCAAGTTGCACTTAAAAGTTACTATCACATTAAACTGAGGTGGGATTTGATGTGGCTAAAGAGTTGGAAGAGACATAGTAGCAGCTAGGCCAGTGTTTTTCAACGTTTTTGGAAGTTCCCCTTTCCCTCTGGCCTGCCACACCCTGATGAGGTTGCCCAGGTTTCCCCACGGCACACCTGATGAGGTTCCCATTTCCCACGGCACACTGGTTGGGAAACACTGAGCTAAGCAAACCACTTTGCCTTTCAGTGTGCAATCTGGCCCACATAGAGGTCACATCCAGTTGCCGTCCTTTCTTTCATTATTACCACTCAAGGAACTGTGATCATGAAGTGAGTCCTGCCTCCATTTGGCAGGGAGTACGCAGCCAATCTCAATAAAATAGTGAAGAGTAGAGACATCAAACTGGCAATGAAGATCCGCATAGTAAACTACGGATGTGAGAGCAGGACCTTAGGGAAGGCTGAGCAAAGGAAGATGGATGCTTTTGAACTGTGGTGTTGGAGAAAAATTCTGAGAGTACCTTGGACCGCAAGAGGATCCATCCAGTCCATCCTCCAGGAAATAAAGCCCGACTGTTCGTTGGAGGGAATAATATTATTATTATTATTATTATTTATACCCCACCACTATCTCCCCAAAGGGGACTCGGAACAGCTTACATGAGGCCAAGCCCAAAAGTGCATTTCAATACAATAACATAAAAGACATAAAGCAACAGTTACAATAAAATAATAATTAAAAATAAAAATAAAAATCAAACGCAAAATATAATAAACAGTGCAAAATAGTACAATAGGAAAAACAAACGCAATCACAATGAGCGGGCAAATATTAGAGGCAAAGATGAAGTACTCATGGCCACATCATGAGAAGAAAGGAAAGCTTGGAGCAGACAATGATGCTGGGGAAAATGGAAGGAAAAAGGAAGAGGGGCCAACCAAGGGCAAGATGGATGGATGGTATCCTTGAAGTGGTTGGCTTGACCCTGAAGGAGCTGGGGGAGGTGACGGCCGACAGGGAGCTCTGGCGTGGGCTGGTCCAGGAGGTCACGAAGAGTCGGAAGCGACTGAATGAATGAACAACAACGCAGCCTGTCCTCCTTCCATAAAGGTTTGCATGGCCAACCGAACTGGTGTGCTCCAAGACAACTACTTCATGAGAAGTGTCATTGCTGGATGTGACCAGCAGATATACCTTTTTTCACATTATCCTAAATACCGTGTTTCCCGAAAAGTAAGACAGCGTCTTACTTTCTTTTGACCCCAAAATCCCACTACGGCTTACTTTCGGGTACGGCTTACATTAGCTGACGGTACCCGAAAGTAAAGGCGAAAGTAAGACTTACCTCGGGCGGCATGTCTTGGCTGGCTTGGCTGGGCCCGGAATCCTCCTCCTCTTCCTCCTCTTCTTTTTTCCAGCGGCGCCTTCCATCCTCCTCTTCCTCCCAGCAGCGCCTTCTCCCTCTCGCCGGTTCCGCCCTCTCCCTTTAGTGAAGGGAGGAGGGGCGGAGCCGCCGCCGGCTAGAGGGAAGAAAGCGCCGGCGGAAGTCCCGCCTGCACGGCAGCTCAGGCGTCTTTCCCCGCCGCCGCCCCGCCCGCCCGCACTCTAAATGGGAACCGGGCGGCGGCGCCGCCTGAGTCACCCTGGGGGCGGGACTTCGCCGGCGCCTTCTCCTTGCCGGATCCACCCTCCCTTCACTGAAGGGAGGGGGGCGGATGGCGAGAGGGAGAAGGCGCCGCGGAAGTCCCCGCCGCACGGGGCGCCAGCCCGCCGCCCGGCTCGCCCCTCTCGCCGGTTCCGGCCCCCTCCCTCAGCCGCCCCTCTTCCCTTCCCCGCAACGGAGCCTGCAGGGAGATCGATCGGTTTCCCTGCAGGCTCCGTTGCGGGGAAGGGAAGACAGGCGCAATGGGGAGCCCTCTTGTGCCCCTCTTCCCTTCCCCGCGGAGCCTGCAGGGGAAACGTCGATCTCCCTGCAGGCTCCTCTGCGGAAGGGAAGGGAAGAGGGCAAATGGGGGCTGCGCCCTCTTCCCTTCCCCGCAGAGGAGCCTGCAGGGAGATCGATCGGTTTCCCTGCAGGCTCCGTTGCGGAAGGGGAAGAGGGGCGCAATGGGGGCTGCCCCTCTTCCCTTCCCGCAGAGGAGCCTGCAGGCGGGAAGTCCCGCCCCAGGGCGACTCAGGCGCTTTCGCCGCCGCCCGGTTCCCGTTTGGAGCGGGCGGGCGGGGCGGCGGCGGGAAAGACGCCTGAGCCGCCGTCCGGGCGGGACTTCCGGCGGCGCTTCCTTCCCTCTCGCTGGCGGCGGCTCAAGCCCTCCTCCCTTCACTAAAGGGAGGGGGCGGAACCGCGAGAGGGAGAAGGAGCTGCTGGGAGGAAGAGGAGGATGGAAGGCGCCGCTGGAAAGAAGAAGAGGAGGAAGAGGAGGAGGATTCGGCCCAGCCAAGCCAGCCAAGACATGCCGCCGAGGTCGTCTTACTTTCGGGGTACAGCTTATATAAGCCCCTCTGACACCCCCGATACGTCTTACAATAGGGGGTATCATACTTTCGGGGAAACACGGTACTTGTAGGGTTTTTTTCATGTCAGGAGCAACTTGAGAAACTGCAAATTGTTTCTGGTGTGAGAGAATTAGCCACCTGCAAGGACCTTGCCTAGGGGATGCCCAGATGTTTTGATGTTTGGCCATCCTGTGGGAGGCTTTTCTCATGTCCCCGCATGGGGAGCTGGAGCTGAGAAAGGGAGCTCATCTGCACTCTCACCAGATTTGACCCTCCAACCTGTTAGTCCTCAGTCCTACTAACCCAAGGGTTTAACACACTGCACCACTGGGGGCTCCTAATATCTCTATAACCTATAATTCCTAGATATCTAGGAAATGCAAGATATGTGTCTTCATTTTGCCACCAGTGCAGAAGCTGAGAGTTTCTGGCAGCACAAGAAAAACACTGGAGAATCTATAACCTTAATATTATTTGCAACCACCCATCTTCCTAAGAAAATTCACCTGCTCAAGGAGACGTTCGGTATGAAGATTGTGCCTCATAACCCTAGTTTCTAAGACAAATGTTGACAATAATAGTACTTTATTTGTAGACCGCTCTATCTCCCCGAGGGGACTCAGGGCAGCTTCCAACACATATGGCAAACATGGTTAAACTGCTGATCTGCTGAACTTGATGACTGAAAGGTCAGCGGTTCGAATCCAGGGAGCATGGTGAGCTCCCACTGTTAGGCCCAGCTTCTGCCAACCTAGCAGTTCGAAAACATACAAATGTGAAGGTAACAGTACTTCATGTAGTCATGCCGGCCACATGATCTTGGAGGTGTCTAGGGACAACACTGGCTCTTCAGCTTAGAAATGGAGATGAGCACCAACCCCCAGAGTCAGATACAACTAGACTTGATATCTCCACCGTCAACAGAGTGGCTTTTTTTGATCTACGCCAGGCGAGGAAGCTGGCCCCCTACCTGTTCCGACATGACCTGGCCACAGTGGTCCAAGCTACGGTCATCTCAAGGCTAGACTACTGTAACGCTCTTTACATTGGCCTTCCTTTGTCGGTAATCTGAAAACTTAAGCTGGTGCAGAACGCTGCAGCCCTGCTGCTCGCGGGTGTCCCAACAAGCTGCCATATTACACTCATCCTGCGTGAACTGCACTGGCTCCCTGTGGAATGCCGGATTACTTTCAAAGTGCTGGTTTTGACCTTCAAGGCCTTGAATGGTCTGGGGCCAGTGTACTTAAGGGACCGCCTCATCCCATATTGTCCCACTAGATCCTTACGCTCAGAGATGCAAAATCTCCTGGTAGTCCCAAGTTCCAGAGTTTACCATCTGACCGCAACATGGGAAGGGCTTTCTCAATCATAGTGCCTACCCTCTGGAATGTGCTGCCCTCCAAAGTCCGTGCCCTACAGAGTCTGTTAGCTTTTCGGAAGGCCTGCAAGACCCTACTGTTTCAGCAGGCCTTTGGGTCCTAAATCTGTTCGGCCTCTCCTGTTGCGACTTTTATTTAATGCCATTGTGTATTTTATTGCTACTGTTTTTATCCTTGCAGGTATAGGACAGTAGGAACCAAGGAGAGAGAGAGAGGTAACCGAGGGTTGGGCTCATGGTTTTAATTGTTCCTACAACTGTTGTTTTTATCATATGTAAGTCGCCCCGAGCCACCTGGGAGTGGCGACGAATAAATTTGAATAAATAAATAAATAAATATCAAGAGGAAACCTTTACCCTTTACTTTTGTGGCAAACATTCAATGCCAACAAAGAAACATATCAACAAATCACATCAAAATGGGACAAAATTTGCTTCTAATTAGTAGCAACTGTAAAACAATACAATTGTAGCATCTTTTCTAAGAAACCGACTGGCAAACATGGATGTCCCTGGTTTAAATCTAGATTCTGTCATGAATTAGGTAAATCAACTCTCAATGCCAGTCCCACACCCTTAACCTTAGTATGAGAGAATAATAATACTGACTTTGCAGCATGGCTGTAAGGATTACAGGTTGATCATGCAGGTGAAGCATTTTAAACTTCTGAAAACCACATAAAAGTTGAGTCTCAGTATTATTACTAAACCCGAATCACTGTTTCATTCAACTCCAAAGCCTTAGGAGGCCATAGACGCGAACAACCTTAGGAAATCACGCTTAATAAAATTAATGTCACTCACAGCCATCGGCGAAGCTTACAAAACACCCGAATGAAGTTCAGACGGCTTTGTTTTGTTCCTGCAGATTCAGCTGTACAGCAGCGCATATGAATTAACTATAGTGTTATTTTGTAAACCAAGAGGGAAAATGTCTGAGGTGAGAAACAAAGCAAGAGCGGCTTTAATAAGAGATGGAATCAAATTGGAAACCTGGTTAAAAACTCAATGCTCCAAATTCTTTTTACCTGGTTTTGTGATAATTCAGGTGAAGGAAGAGGAAAGGTATAGCCATGCTCAGTGTGTCAGGGAGGATTTATATTTCCATTCCACCGGCACTAGAAGGTGTAAATGAGTTTTAATAAGAATAGCCGGTGAGCCTAGAGAAAGCAGATTAGAGACTGTGTTAGATGGCTGGGGTTGATTAGCCTGAATGGTGTCATGTGGAAAGGGTTAATCGATCTCTTGGTAATAATCACTGGAAAGAAGCGATCAAGGTCATTAGTGGATAAACATGTTCATGAGGAGTGTGCTTTCGCTCTGGAACATCTCACTAGGGCACCGAGGAAAGTTTCATTTGTTTTCATGTTGAGAAACCATGCAACCAGAGCTAGAGGAAGTTATATTTGGATGACAACTCCCACAATCCCATGCAGCCTGGGAATTCTCTGAGTCGTCATTGAAAATAACTTTCCTGAATGCTGTCTTCCTTCTGAGGCCATCTGCCTTCAAGACACTATCAACTGGGCATCCTGTTGATAGGGATGTCAAGCTTCGGTTCCTTCTACTGCAGGGGTGGGCAACCTACGGCCCGCGGGCCAGGTCAGCCTGGCAGCTGATTCTGTCCGGCCAAGAGGAAGGGGTGCCGCTTCCGTCATCCCATCGCGGGCTTTGTGGGGCCTGTGTCGGCAGACAGGCCGGAGGAGCGGCAGCTTTGGAGTGCCTGCCATCCCAGGAGGCAATCCGGGCCTGCAGCGGGAGCACTCAGCGACTTGCGGGGGCCAATCGCCCTGGCGACCCGGAAGACTTGATCGTCTTCCAGGTTGCCAGGGCGATCACCTGCCTCAGATCGCTGACTGCTCCCTCTGCAGGCCCAGATCGCCTCCAGGGATCGCAGGCACTCCATGGCAGGGCGATCAACTGGGGAACGGCTGGGGGCCAGAGTGGGTGGAGGCCTGCAGCCTCCGATCGCCTGCTGCTCTGCTCTCCTCTGCTGCAGTGGCGGCTGGGTCCGTTTTGCCATCCTCTGGGCTGGGGCCATTGGGCCATTCCATCTTGGGATCCTTCCTCTCTTGAGGATGTCAGCCTTCATCTTGATTTGCACCTTGTCTTCTTGAATTTTATTTTATTTTAGTGGTTTTTATTATTATTTTATAATAATGTAATAATATGTAATATAATATAATAATGTTATATTATGTTATAATATTATTTCAATATATTATAATGTCTATATATACTATAATATAATAATTATGATAATACTAATAATCTATGAATATTTGATATATTAATATGTTAATATTAATGATGTGTAATATATAGTAAATATAGTAAATAAATAAATTATGTAGATTAGAATGTAGTTCAGTTTCTAGGTGCGGCCCTCCATAATTTTTTTTGGTTCTCGTGTGGCCCCTTGGAAAAAATAATTGCCCACCCCTGTTCTACTGCGTATCTCTTGGAACCAGGCTTGCAACAGGACTGTATTTTTTGTTTTAAGATCCTGCCAAAGTCAAGTGGCAGTTGATTTCTCTGCCTGACATAATGCCGGTTGGGTGCACCGTAAAGCTAATGGAGCGTGGTAACTGTACTTTGCAAGGCTGGCCCAAATGTCGCCAGTCAGTACAGCCATATGGCAGAAACAGACAGCAATTCACGCTGCCAATTTAATGGTTCCTCTCTTTCTCTCTGCAGATCGGTCACTGGCATGTTACCAAAGGCCTTACCATGGACAACCAGATCTTCTCCTCCAATGTGACGGAGAGCCTCTTCAACACCACGCTCATTGTCACCACTATCCTGGTGAGCATGGAGGGTCATGGCAATCTCCTCTTCTGGCCTGACACTTTGGGGGGTGGCATCTAGATGTTAGTCCTGACCAATTACCACTAGCAACTTCCATATCATGGGTGCAGTGTAATCTAGTGGAGTTATCCAAGGTTCTGAACCCAGTTTGGGATTGAATTAAGAACTTTGGATAGCTCCTATAAAGTCTGGAATAAAAGATAGAGTGGATTCAGCACATACCGTAATGGAATACGCTTCCGTTTACTGTTCTTCACAACAGTTCTGGCCCAGATTACTTGTCCGAACGTATCTCCTACTATGAACCATCACAAAGCTTAAGATCGTCAGGAGAGGCCCTGCTCTCAATCCCACCGCTCTTACAAACGCGATTGGTGGGGATGAGAGACAGGGCCTTTTCGGCAGTGGCCCCCCATCTGTGGAACTCTCTCCCTAAGGACATCATGTTGGCTACCTACCTCCTGTCCTTTAGAAGAGAACTGAAGACCACTGGCCTCTGTGGCCAAGCGTTTGATTAGATGAAGTGACAATAGGAAAGGAATTTGGATTCGCAACATTGGATTTCCTGGCTTGATTTTTGCTTTTACTGCCACTCTAATATTATTGTGAAATGAATTTATCGGCTGATTGTATGATGTTTTTCAGATGTTTTACTGTTTTAATTGTATTTTTATGATGTATACATTGCAAGCATCATTGTTGCCTACGCGAGGCCGCCCTGAGTCCCCCTTGTGGGGAGAAGGACGGGATAGAAGAATATGAAATAAATAAATAATAAATAAGTAGAGCACTTCATGTTGAATGCATGAAGGACTCAGACAATCAATCCCCCGCTGAAGAACCTGGAACTATTTATGACTGTGTAATTTCACTCACTTTGGGATGTCATCTGGGGAATATATTTGATGGGCTAGACGTAGCTGGGATAAGGTATATATTTCGTTCCAAATGTCATGTGGGTTATAAACACAGCTGAATTAAGGGCAGGTTAGGTCATCTGTTCTCTTTAGGCTTCTTTCGATTATTGAGACTAAAACAGTCCAAAATACCCAGAAATATCGATTTCAGGTGATGTTCCCATAACATCAGGAACATCTTGTGTCCTTCATTTCCTACCATGTCCAAATGTTTTTTGGTTTTCTTAAGCTGCGTAGGGTTTCCAAAACACATTTAAGAAACCCATTCATGGTGCTCTGCTTGTCCTGTTTTGTGTTCTAACCGCCATTCTCTCCCAACTGCAAGACTCCAAAGATGCAATGGCATTGTGCTGGATTCCAAAGCTTCCATCTGCAATTCTATTATCCACACAGTCATCAGCTTGTAGGCCATTTCTTTTGAGGTTCTTCAGACAAAGAGTAGAAAAGTTTCCAAACCCGAGTGTTTGGTGATCAAAATTGTAACAAGGCTTGTGAGTGGGCTGTTGCTTTGATCCTCAAGCACTATCCCATTCCTGCCCTAGACCAGGCTAATTCAGACTAAACCATCATAATTGTCTTCTTGCCTACAGATGTCACCTGGTCACACTCACCTGTCCTTTAGACCAGTGTTTCCCAACCAGTGTGCCGTGGCACACTAGTGTGTCGTGAGCGATCATCAGGTGTGCTGTGGGAAATTGGAGATAGAAGAGAGAGAGAGAGCCCTCCTGTCCTACCGGGAAGCCCTAGCCGGGGCTCAATCCCTTGCCTGAATTCCGCAAACACAGCCTCTACTCACCACTTGCCTTCTTGGGCTTCCTCCTCCCCTCCGCTCCTTCCTCGGCCTCGGAAGGGTTTGAGGCGAAAGGCGGGGACTGTGTCAGGCAGAAAGAGCCGCGCGAAGAGAAGATCCTGGGATGGGACTTCCCCGGGTCCCTCGGCTGCCTGGGGGTGGATCTACACCATTGCATTCATGCAGTGAGGCACCCCTTGGTCTTCCAGGGATCAAGGCAGGGGAATCCCGGGATTTGTAGTTTGGGGAGGCTCAGGATGGTGTCAAACTACCACTCCCATGATTTCCTCGCACTCAGCCAAGGTGGGTCAAGGGGCGTTCGGGACACATGGTTGAGGCACCTTTAATTAGGGGCCGAAAACTAACAGGGTTTGCTCACTTAAGGCAGGCGTGGGCCAACTTGGGCCCTCCCTCCAGGTGTTTTGGCCTACAACTCCCACCATTCTCTCTCATATATATATATATATATATATATATATATATATATATATGCTGTATAAATTTATTAGCTGTACCCGCCACGCATTGTGTGGCCAACCTTCCCTCCCTCTTTCCTTCCTTCCCTCTTTTTCTTTTCCTTCTTCTTTCCCTTTTTCTTTCTTCCTTCTCTACCTGTTTCTTTCCTCCCTTTCTTTGCTCTTTGGTTCCATTCTTCCTTCTCTTTTCCCCTTCCTTCCTTCCTTCCTTCCTTCCTTCCTTCCTTCCTTCCTTCCTTCCTTCCTTCCTTCCTTCCTTCCTTATTGATGCATAAGAACACAGAAGAGAGACTGACAGCTCTTGAGCAAGACTTTCGTGTGTGTCTTTTTGCCATTCCTGCCAGGATATCTATGTTGTATTCATCGAAACAGGCCGAGGTTTCACACTGAGTGTATAAATACATTTAAAACATATTAACTATATGTATTACTGTGTTAGAGTGTCATTTTGTGTCATTTTGGTTGGTGGTGTGCCCCAAGATTTTGTAAATGTAAAAAGTGTGCCTCGGCTCAAAAAAGGTTGGGAAACACTGGTTTAGACCAGGATCTCAGAGTAAAATACCAGCCATTGTTAGCAGGTATTCTAGCTTTTCAGTCTGATTTACATGCCACGTCCCCCGGCAGTCAGAGAAAGTAAATTGAATAACCCATGAATTTAATTTCCCATTTTGAGCACCATTTAAACAGAATGTGAGAGCTCTCAGTCCACCAAACATGAATGGAGTGTGCCAGCTAGATATTGTTAGCATATTACTGAATCCAATGTTAACTTGAAAAGCAGCTGGAGAACCTTTCCCAGAGATTGACCCCCATCCCCACTTCCTGGCGAATCCCAGCCAGGCCACCACATCACCTGCCCCTACTTTCCGATTTGTGCTAAATCCAGTGCTGTTGCGACTTCATGACTAAGATGGGAATGACAGCTGCCCAGTTTCGATGCAGGAAAACCCCTACTTAATGCTGAAGGGCAACCATCCGGAGCTGCAAGGGAATGACCGCTACGAAGGCTTCTGCGTGGACATGCTGAAGGAGCTTGCAGAGATCCTGCATTTCAACTACAAGATCCGCCTGGTTGGTGATGGAGTGTATGGCGTCCCAGAGGCCAATGGGACCTGGACCGGGATGGTGGGAGAGCTGATTGCTCGGGTGAGTGAAAACTGCTCAACTTTGAGATGTTCCTTGTTGCAGGTTCCATCATCCCCCAGACTACTTGGCTATTATCTTTACCGTCTGGAGGATTATGGGAGTCTGTATTCTGCAAAGTAACTTGTAAGGTGTCGCTTTACCTGCACGGTGTCACTTTGAGCCTCCAAGTGAGGTGATCTCCCCAGTTTGAAAGCTTTTTTTTTGCAATGCAATATATATATACATACACATACATATACATATAACATTTCATACCACTTCAGAAAGGAATAATTGTGTCGGAGACAAGGGCTCTAAATTGTTATTCTCCCACTCATTCTGTCTTTCTTTGTGTTTTGAGCTATTTTGCAAGAGGGGAGTATTCAAACGTGAAATCTTCCATCTGCACGATGAAAAGGGATACTTGCCTTTTTATGCGGGTGGTTTATTGCTAATGTTGTGATGTGTTTGATACGTTTTATTGCTGTTGGTTTGCTTTGTGAGTTGCTGTAAGTATATTAATGACAGAAAGCCAAGACAAAATAAAGCATCTATTATTGACAGTGATGACAATAGTAATAATACTTATCACATCAGTACTACAACTAATAACAACAGCAACAATATTGTAAGTCCTTCTGGAAATGTTTCAGTCCTGTAAGAAGAAAAGTACCTTGATTCTTCAGCTTTTGATAAATAGCTGTTAAACTGTTGTTGGAATAGGGATTATTCCAGATTAGGGCATTTATGACACAGAGAAGGCTTCTTTTGCTGTCAGACAAAGCTGATGTGGTTGCCTTAATAGGTTCTCTTCGAGTCTTCAGTTTCATCCACATGGGAAAGGTAATGGCTGTACTTTTAGGACTAGTCTTGTCCTTCCCAGGAATCTAGGCACTTGCCATACACACATTCACTCTGGTCAAGGTCTTCGTCTCACTGCCACATTTTGGTCCTGCTCCTTAGTGCTGTGGTCGCTGTTGTGTCTACCAGGAGGTGAAAGGAAGCCTCGTCTTACTTTTGAGGTTCATCTTCATCTTGAGAACCTCCCTGTATAAACATGAGACTATTAGCAGAGACATTGTTTTTAATTCGAGAAATGTAGTGGAAGGAAAAGAAAGCCAATGCAATACAGTAGTTTGAACACTGGACTACGTCTCTAGAGACTTGGGTTACATTCCCTATTCAGTCATGGGAAGCCACGGGGTGACCTTGGGCGAGTCATACACGCTAAGTCTCAGAAAGTTAGTGAACTTGAGACTCCATGGCCTCTTGCTGAGCCCACCTTCGACTGGTTCACACCACTGGACGCAGAGGTTGTCGATAGGATTGTTGCTGCAACTCATCCAACCACCTGCTCCCTCGATCTGTGCCCCTCCTGGCTGGTGAAAGCCAGCCTGAAGGGGTTGCGAGACCCTCTGTTGAATATAATCAATACTTCCCTGGAGCAGGGAGTATTTCCAGAGGGTTTAAAAGAGGCGGTGGTCTCTCCATTGCTGAAGAAGCCGGGATTAGATCCAACGGTCCCTTCCAACTACCGCCCAGTTTCGAACTTGTCGTTTCTGGGCAAGGTGGTTGAGAGGGCAGCAATGGAGCAATTGCAGTCATTCCTAGATGACGCAACCTGGCTAGACCCCTTCCAGTCCGGCTTCCATTCTGGGCATGGGACGGAGACGGTCCTGGTCTCCATCTCGGATGAGTTGTGTTACCAGCTGGATCAAGGTCGGCACTGCTTGTGTTTTTGGACCTCACAGCAGTGTTTGACACTGTCGATTATGATCTATTGACCCACCGCCTTGCCGGGGCCAGGGTTAGGGGGATCGCCCTTAATTGGGTGTCCTCCTTCCTCCGGAACCGGCTGCAGCGAGTGAGGAGGGGTGAGGTTGTCTCTGAGGGTTCCCCGCTTCATTGCAGGGTCCCTCAGGGGGCAGTCCTCTCCCCTCTGTTATTTAACATCTGCATGCGACCACTTGCCCACTGCCTTGCCGGGGCCGGGGTTAGGGGGATTGCCCCTAATTGGGTGTCCTCCTTCCTCCGGAACCGGCTGCAGCAAGTGAGGAGGGGTGAGGTTGCCTCCAAGGGTTCCCCGCTTCATTTTGGGGTCCCTCAGGGGGCAATCCTCTCCCCTCTGTTATTTAACATCTACATGCAACCACTTGCCCAGCTGGTGCGCAGCTTCGGGCTTGGGTGCCATCAGTACGCTGATGACACACAGCTCATTCTGTGGATGGATGACTGGGCCAATTCTGTACCCGATAATTTCCATCGTTGCCTTGAGGCCGTTACTGGATGGCTGCGAGCCAGTAGGTTGAAGGTGAATCTGGCCAAGACGGAGATTCTGTGGCTCGGTCACCCGGGCGGTAGGGATGTTCAGCTTCTGACCCTGGACGGCATGACCTTATGTCCGTCACCTTCTGTTAAGAGTCTCGGGGTAACCCTGACCCTCTGTTGTCAATGGAGCACATGTCTCCACCGTCAGCAGAGTGGCATTTTTCCATCTTCGCCAGGCAAGGAAGCTGACCCCCTATCTGTCCCGCTGCGACCTAGCCACAGTGGTCCAAGCCACGGTCACCTCAAGGCTAGACTACTGTAATGTACATTGGCCTTCCTCTGTTGGTGATCCGGAAACTCAAGCTGGTGCAGAACGCTGCAGCCCAGCTCCTTACGGGGAGTGCGGTGAGCGCTCACATCACACCCATCCTACGCGAACTGCACTACCTACCGGTAGAATGCCGGATCACCTTCAAAGTGTTAGTTCTAACTTTTAAGGTCTTACATGGTCTGGGGCCAGTGTACCTGCGGGACCGCCTCATCCCGTACTATCCCACCAGATCATTGCGTTCCGAGGAACAGAACCTCCTGGTCATTCCCTCCCCTAAAACGTATCGCTTGACAGCAACCCGTCGGCGGGCCTTTTCAATAGTGGCTCCAACACTTTGGAACTCGTTGCCTGCCAACGTTCACGCTATGCAGAACATCCTCCCATTTTGGAAAGCATGTAAGACCCTGCCATTCCAGCAGGCTTTTGGAGCTGGATGAGCTGCAATCCCTGTTGCATGTCGCCACTTGCACACATTTGTTTTATCCTGTGCCACACTGTGTCCAGTATGTGGCTTACTGTGCTTTTTAGATATGTTTTAATCATGGTTTTAATTTTGTTGTGTATGATTGTTTTATGAGTATGCTGTTAGCCACCCTGAGCCTTTGGGGAAGGGCGGTAAACAAGTACGAATAAATAAATAAATAAATAAATAAGAAAGCCCCATTATTGGGTTGCCAGCAGTCGGAAAGCAAAACAAAATCAAGGAGAACTATTATTATTATTATTATTACTATTACCATTATTATTAGGAGAACTTGACAAATCACTTTTTAAATTTTCTTGCCTAAGAAAACCCTATGAAACTCTTGGGGTTGCTCTTAAGTCAGCAGGTGACTCAAAAGCTGCCATGTTGGCCATAAACCAAGAAAATCCTTTTTTTGAGTATTTCACTCTTCTAACATCAGGTGAAGCAACCTGATTTGGCTTCAGATGGTAAGATTGTTCCTGTCCCAGTGCCTATGGTTATTTCCATACCTGAAAATACAAACTGGATTGTATATGATGGGACTTGAGCATCCATGGATTTTGGTATCGATGGTGGCTCCTAGAATCAGACCTCAATGGATACCAGGGGTCCTCTGTGTTACCACACGGTGAATTTTGGATCTTGCTGTATTTCTGAGCACTGTTTGTGGACTCCTCAAAGGCAGCTGGCTGGGTCAAGTAAAGCAGCATGTGAATGGGCTGAGTAGACCTTTGTTTTGATCCTTTTAGTGCTAAAATGGCACAGGAGGGCAGGAGGAGTTGGCTTGGTACCTCCTAGGTGACATGAGAAGGGAAGCCGGCTCCACGGAAGGCCTCTCTTTTAGAAGCCAGCTGCTGCTTTGTCCTTCTGTTGCTGGTTTTTGTTGCTGCAATGTTTTCCGATGCCTTCGGCTGTCAGTTTAGATGTTGATAGAGATAAACAGGTTTGCAGCCATGCTTCAAGGAAGTGAGGAGGAACAGTCATAAAAGGGGAATGTGTGATGTCTTCAGACAAAAGGGGGAAGAAAGAAAGCTGTGGCGGCGCTGGCGTTTAGTGTGCGAGGAGAAACGCTGTCAAGTGCGAGCAGTGGATTTTTATGGAGATAACTGCATTCACCTTAGCTTTTCATGGCAACAAATTATTTACCCAACCGCTGTTACATAAAGATGGGGAACAAGAAAGAAAAGGCAAAAACTGACTTGGAAAAATACAGGAGGGGGATAACGCTGAACCCCAGAGCAATTATGCTTCGAATGCTTCCATGCAGTCCAAAGCGATCCCAGGGTTGAATTTATGTATTTCAAATTCACCATGTGATATGATCATTAAAGTGGGAAATAAATTGCTGCAGTATATCAAGTCAAGTTGGAGAGTTCTTTGAAAGCCATGGGAAGCCTGAACACTCTTAAACAAAGCATGGTCCTAGAAGTTTCCCAATGTTGTCTATCCCCAAGTGGCTTTATAAGAAGAGCTTTTAAAGGCTTCTGTTTGGACAGACTTCCCAGAATGGGTTTGGCCGACTTACCGGCCGGGCAGGTTGCGGGGCCCGATGGTTAGATGAGAGGGGGGCTTCTTCTTCCCAGAAGCTGCTGGAGATGGCGGGAAGATTTCCCGCCACCCGCGCCGGCCGACCAATGGCAGGGCTGGCCCTGCCCTGGTCCTTGAAGTCAGCCGGCCTGCTCTCACTTCCGCCCGGGCAGCTCATTTAAGGCTGCCCAGGACTTCCGTGTAGCACGAGGGGGCCAGAGACGGTTTTTTCCTCCCACCCTCCTTACTTCATTTATTGCATGTTGAGTTGTTCCACATTGTTTATATATTTATTTTCATGGTTGCATTTGTTACTGTTTGTTGTTTATCTTCTTTGTCACAACTCTGTGCCTGGCGTTTCGCATGGGCCCTGGATTGGGCTGGCTTATTGCCCCCTTGGTTGTGAGGGGGGGAAACGCCCTGGCCCCCTGGGGTGCCGAGTTTCCGTGGACTGGTATTGGGCCAGTGGCACCCAGGCTTGCAAACGCCCTGGGACATGCGTGGGCTGTCCGACCCCTGATCTAGAGCTCATGCATGGCCGCCAATCCTTGTTCCTGTTTTTAATAAATGAGTTGTGGCCATTTTCATCCAACCACTTGTCTTTACATTATTGTTCATGGCGCGAGGTGTATCAGCCTTGCACACGCAATCCTCCCATCAGAATGGCCATTATGAGATCAGTGGTGGTAAATAAAATTATAGAATCATAGAGTGGGAAGAGATCTCGTTGGCCATCCAGTCCAACCCCATTCTGCTAAGAAGCAGGAAATTCGCATTCGAACCACCCCCAACAGATGGCCATTCCGCCCCTGCTTAAATGCCTCCAAAAAAGAAGCCTCCGCCTCAATCCAGGGCAGAGAGGTCCACTGCTGAACAGCTCTTGCAGTCAGGAAGTTCTTCCTAATGTTCAGGCGGAATCTCCATTCTGTAGTTTGAAGCCTTTGTTCCTTTATGTCCTAGTCTCCAGGGCAGCAGAAACAAGCCTGCTCCCTCCTTCCTATGACTTCATCTCATATCTTGATCCATTGCCCTCATCGTCTCCTCTCAGCCTTCTCTTCTGCAGGCTAAACAAACCCTGCTCTTGAAGCTGCTCCTCATAGGGCCTTTTCTCCAGACCCTTGATCATTTTAGTCTTCCTCTTCTGGATATATTCTGGCTTGTCAACATCTCCCTACAATTGCAGTGCCCAGAATTGGACACAGCGTGATTCCAGGTATGGTCTGACCAAGGCAGAAGAGAGGGGTAGCATGACTTCCCTGGATCTAGGCACTAGACTCTGATTTATGCAGGCCAAAATCCCATTGGCTTTTCAGCTGCCACATGACATTCCTGGCTCATGTTCACCTTCCTACCCAGGAGGACTTCCCAAGATCCTTTTCACATGTCCTGCTGTCGAGCCAGGCATTGTCCCACCAGGCCCGGATTAACTTCTTTTGGCGCCCTGGGCCACACATTAGAAGCCCCGCCCCCGGGGCCGCTACTGGGCATGTGCGGCAGCGGCCCTGGGGGCGGGGCTTCCCCCGCCTCTTCCTCCTCCTCACCAGGACCGCCTTCCTTCAGTCAAGGAAGGCGGTTGCGGGGAGGAGGCGGAAGGGAAGCTCCGCCCCCGGGGCGCTGCTGGGCATGCGCGGCAGCGGCCCCGGGGGTGGGGCTTCCCTCCGCCTCTTTCTCCTCCTCACCGGGATCGCCTTCCTTCAGTCAAGTAAGGTGGTCACGGGGAGAAGGAGGAAGGGAAGCCCTGCCCCCGGGGCACTGCGAGGAGGAGGAAAGAAGGGAAGCCCCCAGGGCCGCTGCCGGCCATGCGCGGCACGCAGGAACATGGTGGAGGAGGCAGAGGCGCCCTCCTGCCGCGCGCACATGCCCACCAGCGGCCCCGGGGGCGGGGCTTCCGTCTACCTCATCCTCGCACCCTCCTTCCTTGACAAGGGGGCGGGGGCGATGGCGAGGGGGGGCGCCATTCCCTCCTTCCCCGCCCCCTCACAGCGCTCTCCCCTGCCCTCCCCCGAGAGAGAGAGAGAGAGAGAGAGTCATCATGCCGCACGTTGCGGTTTTGTTTGAACTTTTTTTTATCCTTGATCTGGCGCCCCCCTAGGCCTGCGTCCATAAGCCATGGCCTAGTGTGGCCTTATGGGTAATCCAGGCCTGAGTCCCCCATTTCCTTTTTTCTGCCTAAGTGGAGTCTCTTGCATTTGTCCCTGTTGAACTTCATTGTGTTAGTTTTGGCCAATCATCTCTCTAATCTGTTAAGATTGTTTTGAATTCTGCTCCTGTCTTCCGGAGTATTGGCTCTCCCTCCCCATTTGGTGTTGTCTGCAAACTTGATGATTCTTCCTTCTAGCCCTTCCTCTAAGTCAGTCTTTTTCAACCAGTGTGCCTAGGCACACTCCTGTGCCTTTGCAGAGCTCCAGCTGTGCCTCCAGAAAAGCTTTTTGCCCTCCTTCCTTCCCCCCCTCCTTTTGCTGCCGCTATTATTTTGTCCTCCATGGGAGAAAAAATCTTCCCTTACCACGTTGGTATTAGGCTCTGTCCGCAGACGCCCCCTGCTGCGAGGGGAAAGCGTTACGCAGCATGCAAAGGAGCAGAGGAGCCCAATGGGCGGCTCCAAAATGATAACTGTTTGTGGATAACTCCTTTATATTGAACTTCTATATATTGCAGATTATCCAGTACAGAGCCTAATCCAGTGCGGTAAGGGAAGATTTTTCCTTTTTCTCCCATGGAGGTGCCAACATCATGTGGGTGCCAAACTGTACTCTGTGTGTTTCAAATTCACTATATTGATACATTAACTTTATAAAACTTTTGTAATTGTGCATATTGCTAGTTTCACTATATTATTATTATTTTGCCTACTCTTTGTCCCCTGCTAATGCAGCCTGTTGTGAAAAAGAGGTGCCGAAACGCCATAAAACATTTTGTGTCATTTTGGTTGGTGGTGTGCCCCAGGATTTTGGAAATGTAAAAAATGTGCCTCGGCTTAAAAAAGGTTGGGAAACACTGCTTTAAGTCAATCATAGAGATGTTGAACAGAACCGGGCCCAGGGCGGAAGCTATGTGACGATCCAATTTAGAGAGAGGAGTCAGTGGGGCCACAAAAGTAAATCCCACGTGCCAGCAAGATGCCAATGGCTTCCAACAGCCCACGGCATAGGAACAGACAACTCACCAATCCAAAAGCAAATTCACAGTAGCACCGGCGCTTTGCTGCTTATTAGTATTGCAGGAGCAACGCCTCAGCTTTGGTTTCTTGAAGAATAAGACCCCCATCATTCGCATGTGAGTTGTGTTTTTATTAAATAAACCTTTGCCAAGTCTATTTTTAAAAGAATTGATTGCTCTGCTTGAAATCGGCTTGTTCCACCAGAGCTTCTGTATCTTCATGCCAGCCGGATCTGAGCATGCTCAATGCAGTCTGGGGAATAAAGCAGCAGTGGCCAGCTGCACGCAGAGACAGGATGCGCAAGGCCCCTGGCCGTGGTTTTACAAATGCCCTTTTTGTAGAACTTGTGTTGCCAGACAGCTTCACCTCTCAGCCTTAGAGACTCCTGGGCATTCTCCCTCCTGCTGTGCTTCAACATTGCAATTTGTTCCTGCTGTAAGACCAGTATTACTTTAACTGCATCTACAAAACCATGAACTCTTAGCTCACCATGCAGATGCTGGGTTGCTGTAAGTTTTCCAGGCTGTATGGCCATGTTCCAGAAGCATTATCTCCTGACATTTTGCCCACATCTATAGCAGACATCCTCAGAGATTGAGAGGTCTGTTAGAAACTTAAGTAAGTGAGGTTTATATATCTGTGGAATAATGTCCAGGGTGGGAGAAAGAACTCTTGTCTGCTTGAGGCAGGTGAGGATGTTGCAATTGGCCACCGTGATTAGCATTAAATGACCTTACAGCTTCAAAGCCTGGCTGGTTGCTGCCTGAGGGAATCCTTTGTTGGGAGGTATTAGATGGCCCTGATTAATTCTTGTCTGGAATTCCCCTGCTTTTTGAGTGTTGCTCTTTATTTACTGTCATGATTCTGGAGTTTTTTAAAATACCGGTAGATAGATTTTGTTCACTTTCGTTGTCCTTTCTGTTGAAATGGTTTGCGTGCTTCTTGTGGTTTTCAATGACTTCTCTGTGTAGTTTGACATGGTGGTTGTTAGAGTGTGTCCAGGTTGGTTCACCCGATGTTGTGTTGAATTAGTCTCCAGTGACTTTCATGTTCTTTGGTTCATGTTTCAGCAATGCTGCTGCATTGCCGAAACATCCCTATGTAGACTTGTCCACAGGTGCATGGTATATGGTAGACTCCTGCAGAGGTGAGAAGCTCCCTTTTGCCCTTTGCTGAACATAACATTTGTTGGATTTTCTTAGTGGGTCTGTAGATAGTTTGTAAGTTGTGTTTTTTTCATCAGCTTCCCTAAGTGGTCAGTAGTTCCCTTGATGTCTCTGGGAAGAACGCCTTTCCTCTGGGTGGATCTTTGTCTTTACTCTCATGGCTTGTTCTTGGTCTTGCAGCTCTTCTGATGTCTGTGGTGGAGTCTCCATTGGCCTGTAGAGCCCAGTTGAGGAGGTTCCGTTCACCTTGGAGGAGTTGGGCTTCGCAGATGCTTTTTGCTCGGTCTGCCAGGGCTTTATTTGTGCTTCCTTTTTTTAAAAAAAAGTTTTATTAGTTTTCACATAAAACAGGTAATTACAATAGAACATTGTGATTCGAAGGAACAATTCCTTCCGTCGGGGGGGGGGGGGGAGAAAACCCTTGATAGGGTCTGAAATAAAAGAATGTAAAATAGAAAGAAAGATAGAAGGGGGAAAGGAAAAAGATGGGATATAGATGTAAAGGGTTATAAAAGGGGGGTATGATAGACAGAAGTGCACAGTATAAATGGGAACATAACATCCTGAAATGCTGTACGCATCTTTACTTGATTCCATTCTTCTTTAGGTTTGTTTGTGTTTTTGTTGTTTTTTTAAACTCTCAAGAATCCTATAAAAAATAAAGAAAATAATATATCGGGTTTTTGTCATATAATCTAAATATCTAGTATTCCATCAAATCTAAATTGATATTGCATTCTCTTCTGCAATTCTTTCTAAAAATTTCAAAGTTATTTACATAATTATCTTCTTTTTTATCTTTTTCTCTTAATCTTTCTGTTAGTCTCTCCATTTGAATTGTATCAATAATCTTTAAAATCCATTCCTCCTTAGTTGGGTGTTTATGCGACTTTCAATATTTTGTATAGATCATTTTGGCAGCTGTTGTTGTCAGTAAAAATTAAAAAAAATCTATTTTATTTAGACCTGGATCTACTATTCCTAATAAAAATGAGTCTAGTTTCCTTATTATATCTTTTTCTATCATTTTTTTTCTATTTCTTTATGTATTATTTTCCAAAACTTCTTTGCCTTTTTACATAGCCACCAGAGATGGAAAAATGTTCCATTGTTTTCATTGCAATTCCAGCAATTTGGCCTTACATTTTTGTATATTTTAGCTAATTTTGCTGGGGCTAAATGCTTCTTTTTTGACAGGCGTGGGTTAGAGTTTTCAATCTGTCTCTGTGTGTAGGTTTTCTGTAAACGGTGTGACCCAATTGTTGAATATAGCCGTACAGCCCAGAAAACTCACAGCAACCCAGTGATTCCAGCCATGAAAGCCTTCGACAACACATGCTGATGTTGTTTGCCCCTTCTCTGTACCTTTGTGCGAATCCAGTCTCAGTAGTACTTCCCATTAAATGTTTCTTCTGGTGTGTATATCTGCACAAAGCCAGATCCTTGCCCATTTTAGCCCAGAGGTTTTCTCCAAATCTCCTCCAAAAAATCAGGGTGAAAGATGGATGCTTCGTGAGCAATGCTGAAGTTCCTTATTCCTGGAGCACAGTTTCTTGGAGCACCTTCCTCTGTCCTGTCTTGAGATAACAGGCAACATTAAGTGTCATAGAAAAGGACTGGTTTATAATAATGGTTCAATTAAGATGTTATCTAGATAGATCAGTTGGTATTGAAGGAGTAGAAAAGATCCTCAAATATAATATTTTTAAAGGCAGAGTGAATATCACATTTTGAAAGATGAAATAGGTTTGGAGCCAAATGAACATTTGCAGAAAGGGCATTCATTAATGCTGGGGCCACCGTTGAACTTTCCTTCCAGTTGACCTCAGAGTTCTGATGAAAGAAGCACTCAGACATAAGCAATGGGGAAAAAAATGCTCTCAAGTCTCGTAAGTTGGGGTGGGAATAGGTGGTCCCAAACCGTTCGAGGAGACCTTGCTGCATCGCAAATACAAGTCTGGGGTTTTAGAGATTCTCTGTGTGAAAATGGATTCTTCAAAAGCCTCTCTTTTGACAATGCGCTGTCTTCCAAAGTCCTTCCTTTTCCTTTATGTGTTGCTATCCCAGTGCAGAACTGCTGGTGCGTTTCTGACCCTTGGAGGAACCAATTAATGGTCTAAACTAGGAGACCAGACTACCAATATCCTTGCATGAATCGCTGCAAGCGCCTCCTCGTGCTTAATATTCCGCCACAGTGTTTGACCCAGTGACCCTTCAAGGCACTGAATTCCCACAGTGTTCCTCCATACTGTACAGGAGAAGCCTTCCCTTTCGCTGCCACTTGGAACAGAAGAAGCCACTGTTTTAATCTGAAGTGTGGATCGTTCCGTTGCGGTGTAACATTCCCTCCGGTCTGGCTGGGAGGAACGCAGTGCTAAACACAAGTAACCCAATGAATCACAGAAAGAAAATGACAGGACATTTGGACTTGGTTGCCTCTGATCATATTTTGCTTTCTAACCTCTTTGTAGAGTTGGAAGAGATCCCGATTCCCATTCTGGTTGACATTTCCCCCCAATCTATCTTCTTCTCTGGTCTTAATTAGGAAGATACTCATTTGGTGATATTCTTCTTGGCAAGATGGCATAATGTGGGCTACGAGATGGGACTGTAGCTCTTTAACTGGTTGGTGGACTGCATCCAAAGCTTGTATACAAGGGCGGGACAATAAATCTGTGACTTTTTGAATGAAACACAGGTTTTTGGATAAAAAAAACATTTTATTTTTCAACCTAATCTCCTTTGAGCTCTATACACTTTGTCCAACATTTCTGCCCCATTTTTTTAATCCCTTCCAAAAAAATAAGATTTGTCGAGGTCATCAAAATAGGCATTTGTTTGTGAGATGATTTCATTGTTAGTCAAATCTCTTTCCGCCAAGCCATTTCCTCAGGTTTGGAAACAAGAAATAGTCACTTGGGGTTAAATCCGGAGAATAGGGTGGATGAGGGAGGAATTCGTATCCCAATTCATGGATTGTTGCCATGGCAACTGCACATGTGTGCACCTTTGCATTGTCCTGGTGCAACAGAACTTTTTTCTTGGCCAAATGCGGTTGGTTTTTCCCCTCAAATACTCATTAAATCGACCCAATAAGTTGGCATAATATTTGCCGTTGATTGTTTTACCCTTTTGAAGGTAGTCAATGTGGATTTTGCCGCATGCATCCCAAAAAACAGTCTCCGTAACCTTATTGGCTGACAAACCCACATTGGCCTTTTTTTGGCGCCAATTCACCCCGAGAAACCCACTGTTTTGACTGCTGTTTGGTCTCTGGTGTGTTGTGGTGGATCCACGTTTCGTCCACGGTTACGAAACGGCACAAAAACTTGTCCATATTGCGGTTGAACAACGCCAAACAGTCCTGCGAAATTGTCACACGATTGCGTTTGTGGTTGATTGTGAGCAAACGCGGCACCCATCTTGCGGAAAGCTTTCTCATACCCAAGTGATCATTTAAAATTGAAACCACTGAGCCATGTGAGATGCCCATGGCTTCCACAATCTCTCACACTTTCAATCTCCGATCGGCCAACACCATATTGTGAATTTTTTCAATTGTTTCAGGTGTAGAGACCTCAACTGGGCGTCCAGAACGTTCGGCATCTTCCGTGCTTGTACGGCCACAACGAAATTCAGTAAACCACTTTTTTACCATTGAAATTGATGGTGCAGAGTCCCCATAGTATTTATCAAGCTTAGCCTTGATTTTAGTGATGGGTTTTTTTCCGCAAAAAATAATGCTTAATGAGCACACAAAATTCACTTTTTTCCATTTTCTCCTTAAATCATGCGGTAGTCTGCTATCAATGGCTTTCAAACACAAACTAAATGATGCAGCTTGTTCAAATTTTGACAGGAGTGAACTGACAGATGCCTGTTGACAGGAGCAGTGTTGCCCTTTCAGTTAAGAGGCGGGAAATTCAAAAAGTCACAGACTTATTGACCCGCCCTCGGAACAAGAGTTCCCCATCAACAGGGAGAGAGTGTGGGTTAGGAGGAGCCACTGTGGGCCTCTAGTTTATTTATTTATTTACTTTATTTATATTCCGCTCTTCTCACCCCGAAGGGGACTCAGAGCGGATTACAGGTACACATACTTAGCAGACAATCCCTGTCGTTTTTCCACATACACACATATAGACGAACAGAGGCAAAATCTGGCCACCAGGGGGAGCTGACGCACTCCTCATCTCTCAGCGTTCCCAGCATCCCTTGTTGTTCCTTCCGCATTCCTTAGCATTCCTGGAGTTCTTTAATGGCCTCATAATTCAGTCAAAATTTGCCTCCCCACTTAATGTGGTACCTTTATCTCCTACTTGACAGATGCAACTGTCTTTCGGGCTGCAAAGGTCGACAACAGGCTACACTTAAAGGTCGAGCACCCACCTCGACCTGGGCAGGCCTTGAACTCATGACCTACTGGTCAGAGAGATCTTATGCAGCTGACACTTAGCTAGCTGCGCCACATTCCCGGTGGTAGTTGACTGATGGATTGTATTCAAAGAGTTCCTCCTAACAAGGGAGAGGTGACGGATACGAGGCTGAGGGCTTCAATCTTAGTCATAGCATTTCACCACATGTATCCGTTATGAACATGAAGGACTGAAAGGAATGCTCATCAAATGTGCAGACGTTGCTCTTCTGTGGGAGCTGGCCAAAATATTGATGGGACGGAGGGTTGAGCCAAAACTAATAAAATAGATTTTGACAAAGATGAACACCTGAGCTAAGTTACAAGTGCAAATGAAGCATCAGTAGCACATGAGCTGGCAACGTTATTTGTTAATTATGATGTAGGTGCTAGCCATAAATCAACCATATGACATGGCGGATGAAAAAGAAAATGATCATTTGCATGAGGGGAAAAAATGCCGAATGTTCAGATCGTGGGAGTATTAATGCAGTATTATTCTGCTTTGATCATATAGTATTGCACCTGGAGTACGATGCCCAGTTCTGAGCATTACAGCCGACATAAAATATTGAGGAGATGGAATGTCTCCGGAGAAAAACAACAAAGATAGTGAGAGGTCTCGAACTGTCTTGTGAGAAAGGGTTGAAGGAACTGAACATGTTTACTTGGAAATCGGGAGATTAAGAAGGAATACGATAGTGATCTTCAAATACACGAAGGCTTGCCATACAGATGAGGGAGCAAATTTGCTTTCCTTTCTTCCCAAGGAGGGGAACTGAACTAACAGTTCCAAATGATAAGAGGGTTTTGACGAAACTTTAGAAAAGAACTTCCTGTTGGCACAAAGCATTTAACAGTGGAACAGATTACTATAGGAAACTATAGTACAGTGTTTCCCAACTGCTGTGACGCGGCACAGTAGTGTGCCGTGACGGACCTCCTGCTGTTCCGCGAGAAAAGCTCTCTGCCCCCCTTCCTTCCCCCCTCCTCTTGCCGAACTCCTGTTGCTTGGGGGAAGAGGAGGAAGGGCCGGGCAGCGGCAAAGAAAAAGAAGAAGGGGCCGGGGCGCTGCGTCCTTCGGCTGTTTCCCCAGCCAGCCTCCAATCCACCATGACTCCCGCCCCTTGCTCGCTGAAGCTGCGTGGAGGAGGAGCCCCGCCCATTGAAGCCCGTCCACCACTCATGCTCCTCCTCTTCCACGCGGCTTCAGCAAGCCAGGGGCGGGAATCATGGCAGAGAGCGGCATCGAGGACGGGGGCCATGACTCCTGCCCCTCGCTCACACTTCTCCCTCAAGGCTGGAGAAGCTGTGGGAGAGCTGAAGCCAGGAGGAGGGCTGAAGCCAGGAGGAGGGCAGTTTCTCCAGCCTTGAGGGGACAGTGCCGCCCCTCTGCCACCTGGCACTGCCCCAGCTCTGGGAGGACAGTTTCTCCAGCCTTGAGGGGACAGTGCCAAGCCAGCATTGTGCTGGCTCTGCCACCGCTGGCTTGGCACTGCCCCCTCAAGGCTGGAGAAGCTGTGGGTGTGCTGAAGTCAGGAGAAGGGGGCGAGTCATGGCGCGGCCTGGCTCCTCCCCCGGCTTTGACACTCGCAGCAGCTGCTCCCAGCAGACCACCATCATTTTGTGTCATTTTGTTTGGTGGTGTGGCCCCGGATTTTTTTAATGTTAAAAGTGTGCAGCGACTCAAAAAAGGTTGGGAAACACTGCTATATTATCTCATTCATTGGAGCCTTTTTAGCAGGAGCTAGACCAGGCATGGGCAAACTTGGGCCCTCCAGGTGTTTTGGACTTTAACTCCCACAAATCCGAATTTCCAGTAGGAATTTTGGAAGGTGAAGTCCAAAACACTTGTCAGATAAGCAAGATTCTACTGCAGTGTTTCTCAACTGTCCTAATGCCACGACCCCTTACTACATTTCCTCATGTTGTGGTGACCCCCAACCATTACCATGAAGTATTATCATTGCTACTTCATAATTGTAATTTTGCTACTATTAAGAATCATAATGTAAATATCTGACATGCAGGATGTATTTTCATTCACTGGACCAAACTTGGCACAAATACCCAATACAGCCAAATTTGAAGACTGGTGAGGTTGGTGGGGGGAGGATTCATTTTGTCATTTGGGAATTGTAGTTGTAATTATAGTTAACCTACACTCAAAGAGCATTCTGAACTCCACCAACTCTGGAATTGAACCAAACTTGGCACACAGAGCTCCCATGAGCAACAGAAAATACTGGAAGGGTTTGGTGGGCATTGGCCTTGGGTTTTGGAGTTGTAGTTCACCTACATCCAGAGAGCGCTGTGGACCCAAACAATGATAGATCTGGAACAAATTTGGCATGAATACTCAATATGCCCAAATGTGAACAAGGATGGAGTTTGGGGGATATAGACCTTGGTATTTGGGAGTTGCATTTGCTGGGATTTATAGTTCACCCACAATCAAGGAGCATTCTAAACCCCACCAATGATAGAACTGGGCCACACTTCCCACACAGAACCCCATAACCAAGAGAAAATATTATGTTTTCTAATGGTCTTTGGTGACCCCTCTGACACCTCCTTTCAACCCCCCTTCCAGGGATCCCAACCCCCAGGTTGAGAAGGACTGCTCTAGCTTGACCACCACCGGGAAGCTTTTTTGGCCTGGTGAGAAAGTGTCCTTGTTATTTTCTCATGAAATATACAGCAAAATCTTTGACATATCTTGGTTCTCTGAGGACTTGGGCTTTCAGGGATGACAAGGCTAACTTGAGAGCAATATATTTTCCCTTAAATCTTTAATGGTTCTTGAATGTGGGCTGCCCTTCTCAATGTCACTCTTTTCCCCAGCGTAAAAAACATCATTTTGCCCATCAACCTATGTCCAAGGCACCGCAATAAAACTCTTGTTTTATCCCAATACATGTGTATCAGCTGCTTTTTCCAGTGAGCTGCTGGTTGTGCTCAGCAATATCTATTTCATGCATCGCTTTATGAGGAGAGGTTATCAGTATCCGGGGGCCCTTGCTGTTCCTATTTCCAAGGAACTGGGGCTGCTTTGGAAGAGATTCTCTAGAACAGTGTTTCCCAACCAGTGTGCTGTGGCACACTAGTGTGCCATGAGCAATCATCAGGTGTGCTGTGGGAAATTGGAACTTCCAATACCTTTTCTTCCCCCTCCTGCTGAACACTTTTTTCTTCTCCACTCGGGCTCCCTTCTTCCTAGCCTCGCTCTGCTCGCTTTGCTCTGGGGTGAGTCTGCGCAGTAGCGCCTGCATGGGTCATGTCTCCCTCCCTCCCCCCTCCCCTCCTGAACACGCTCAAGCTGGTCCCTTGGATCAAAATGGCGGCAGAAGCGGCAGTGTAGAAGAAAAAGTAAGTGTTCAGCAGGAGGGGGAAGAAAGGACGCGATGTGGAAGGGGGAGGAAGAGGTCTCTGTCAAAAGCTGGCATGGGCAAACTTGGACCTTCCAGGTGCTTTGGACTTCAACTCCCACCATTCCTAGCAGCCTCAGGCCCTTTTCCTTTTCTCCCCTCAGCCACTTAAGCAGGAAAGGGCCTCAGGCTGTTAGGAATGGTGGGAGTTGAAGTCCAAAGCACCCAGAGGGCCGAAGTTTTCCCATGCCTGTTTTGGGGACCTTAAAGTGGTGAGCCTTTTTCCAACATTGTGATTCTGGATCGAAAAGAAGCAACAACATAACATAACATTGTTTGAGTCCACAGTGCTCTCTGGGTGTAGGTGAACTACAACTTCCAAACTTAAGGTCAATTCCCAAGCAAACCCTTTCAGTACTTTCTGTTGGTAATGAGAGTTCAATATGCCAAGTTTGGTTCAATTCCATTGTTGCAAGAGTTCAGGATGCTCTTTGATTGTGTGTTAACTATAAACCCCAGAAACTGTAACTCCCAAATGTCAAGGTCTAGTTTCCCCAAACTCCATCTGTGTTCACATTTGGGCATATTGAGCATTCATGCCAAGTTTGGTCCTGATCCAATATTGTTTGAGTCCACAGTGCTCTCTGGATATAGGTGAACTACAACTGCAAAACTCAAGGTCAGTGCCCACCAAACTCTTATAGCATTTTCTCTTGGTTATGGGAGTTCTGTATGGGAAGTTTGTGTCTTTCTGTCATTCATGCCAGGATATCTATGTTGCGTTCATTGAAACAGGCCCATTTAAAAACATATTAACTATATGTGTTACTGTGTTAGAGTGTCCTTTTGTGTCATTTTGGTTGGTGGTGTGCCCCAGGATTTTGTAAATGTAAAAAATGTGCCGCGGCTCAAAAAAGGTTGAAAAACACTGCTCTAGAAAACAGCTACTAGAGAAGCAGACTTTACCTGTCACCCATTATTCATCTTCCGGGGGGCAGAAAAAGAAATCTGGGCTTAAGAAACCAGCTTTGTGTCAAGTGCCATGTAACTTAATTAGCTGGAGCGCAAGCTGCTGCCTCGGCTCGAGAATGACCCTCGAATGCATCTTGGTTATTTATTGCTTGTTGTGGCAGTGTCACCCATCTGGAGATGCTTCAGTTGGAGTGTGAGCCCAGCTGTGATTGGCAGGATGGAAGGAACGGGGCGCCGAGAAGATCTCAGCAAGAGCAGGCGCCGCCTAGGCTATTGGCAAGGAACAAGGAGAACATGGAAGGAAAGCAAGGGCAGGAAGGAGGATGGAGAATGAGTTGTCAACCATGTCAAGGCATTCCAGTGTGTGCTAGCTGCGTGCCCTGCGACTTGTCTAATTATATCATACGATGGGCATGGCATGTCGCACCCCTCCTCCTACCCCTCCTGGGTGCCATCTCTGTGTTGATCTGCTTAAAATTCATAGTAAAGCAGAAAATAGAAGCTGTGTGAATTTTTATAAATTTAAACACATGAGAGCAAGGACCTGGGAATGCTGGAGGCATGTCAGCGCCCTAGGCTAAACACAAAGCTCTTCCAAATGCTGACTCTCGTGTGCCAAGCTTATGTCAGGTATGTAGAGGTTTCTCTTGCACACTCAATCTGGCACCAGTGCTGTGCTCTGTCGTTTTTCCTCGCCCTTTCTGCCTTTGGTGGGCAGAATCAGGGGTATTTGCAGCAACTATCTCACCTGTTTCTCACCTGAACATAAGAAGACCCATGCAGGACCAAAACAAAAGTCTATCTAGTCCAAAATCCTTTTTCCTAATACCCAAATATCTATGGAAAGCTCACATGAGCAAAACAGCACCAATTAATTAATGGGTTGCTGTGAATGTTCTGGGCTGTATGGCCATGTTCCAGAAGCAGTCTCTCCTGGCGATTTGCCCACATCTATAGTAAGCAGAACTCCCTTGTTTTTGGGTACTGTTCTTTATTTACTTTCCTGATTTTAGAGGTTTTTAAAATATTGGTAGCCAGATTTTGTTCATTTTCATGATTTCCTCCTTTCTTTTGAAATTGTCCACATGCTTGTGGTTTTGAGTGGCTTCTCTGTCTAGTCTGACATGGTGGTTGTGAGAGTGGTCCAGCATTTCTGTGTTCTCAGATAATATTCTGTGCCCAGGTTGGTTCATCAGGTACTCTGCTATGACTGACTTCTCTGGTTGAATGAGTCTGCAGTGCCTTTCATGTTCCTTGATTCGTGTCTGGGCAATGCTTCTGCATTTGGTGGCCCCTATGTAGATTTGTGCACATCTGCTTGGTATACGGAAGACTCCTGCAGAGATGAGAAGATCCCTCTTGTCCTTTGCTGAATGTAGCATTTGTTGGATTTTATTCATGGATCTGTAGATAGTTTGTAGGTTGTGTTTCTTCCTCAGCTTCCCTAGGTGGTCAGTGGTTCCCTTGATGTATGGGAAGAACACTTTTCCTCTGGGTGGATCTCTGTATTTACTCTCATGACTTGGTCTTGGTCTTGCGACTCTTCTGATACATGCGGTGGAGTCTCCATTGGCCTGTAGAGCCCAGTTGAAGAGGTTCCGTTCACCTTGGAGGAGGTGGGCTTCGCAGATTCTTTTTGAAAATGCGAATAAAATAGGAAAGTGGCTAGCTTGGAGAACCAAAAAGAGGAAACAAAAGCAATACATAAATAGAATAGAAGAAGATGGGAAATGTTATGTTCAGCTAAAAGAAATAGAATTGCAATTTATTAAATTTTATAAAAAATTATACTTGGATGACAATATACGAAAAGAAAAAATGCTACAATATTTAGGAAAACAAAAAATCAAGAAAATCTCTGAACAACAGAGAGAAATTTTAAATAGCAAAATAACAGAGGATGAAATAAGGAAAGCAATTAAAAATCTCCCTCTAAACAAAACACCAGGACCAGATGGTTTCTCAACAAGATACTACAAAACATTTATAGACCTATTGGCAAATCCTTTAAAAGATGTTATGAATAAAGTGCTTGAGGAAAGAAAGATCTCAGATTCGTGGACCTCTGCAAATATAACGTTAATCCCAAAAGAAAAGCAAGATAATTTCAAAACTAAGAACTACCGACCAATTGCTTTACTCAATATTGATTACAAAATCTTCTCAGGTATTTTAGCAACAAGACAAAAAGAGATATTGAAAGTCAGAATACATAAAGATCAGACAGAGTTTTTACCGGGATGCCAGATCAAAGATAATACAAGAACGATTGTTAATATCATAGAGTATTACGATAAACACATTCAAAAAGAAGTGGGCCTGCTATTTTTAGACGCAGAGAAGGCCTTCGATAAGGTCAATTGGAATTTTATCATTAAACTGGCAAAGGAGATGGACCTGGGATATTACTTTACTAACGCAATTAAAGGAATTTATGGACAACAGTTGGCGAAAATTATACTGAATGGGCTGACTTCAAAGGAATTCAAACTATACAAGGGCACCAGGCAAGGGTGTCCTGTGCCCCCACTTATTTTTATAATGACTTTAGAAGTACTACTAGAGAGTATAAAAATAACAAAGAAATTAAAGGCCTGTAGAGCCCAGTTGAGGAGGTTCCATTCACCTTGGAGGAGGTGGGCTTCGCAGATTCTTTTTGCATAGTCTGCTAGGGCCACTCTAACATCCACCATGTTGAACTAGACAGAGAAGCCATTGAAATCCATGAAAATAAACAAAATCTGGTTACCAGTATTTAAGACACTAAAATCAGGACAGTAAATAAAGAACAACACTCAAAAACAGGGGAATTCCCGGCAAGAAACAATCTGGGCCAGCTAATAATCACCTCCCAACAAAGGATTCCCCCAGGCAGGAAGTAGCCAAACTTTGAAGCTGCAAAGCTATTCAATGCTAATCAAGGTGGCCATTTGCAACATTCACACTTGCCTCAAGCAGACACGAGTTCTTTCTCTCACCCTGGACCTTCCAGTGATATATAAACCCCATTTGCCTCGTTTCCAACAAACCTTAAAACCTCTGAGGATGCCTGCCATAGATGTGGATGAAATGTCAGGAGAGAATGCTTCTGGAACATTGTCATACAGTCCAGAAAACTCACAGTAACCCAGTGATTTCGACCATGAAAGCCTTCGACAACAAATTAATTAACGATCTTGGGCAACTGCTGTTGAAAAGCATGAGCCAGAATCGTGTTGCTGCCATATAGATGCACAAGTTCTATTGCCTGCCCATCTCTGAAATAACGAGACCACACAAGTAAGTTTGGGTTCAAATTTGGGCAACTTTTATTTTTAATTGTTATCTATTTAATTTTTGCCTTAACCTAAACTAATAGGTGTCAAGAACCTGGTGAACAAAGCCGAGGAGGTATCCCAGCCGGCTATACCCCTCGGCTAACTGGGGCGAAAACCTAGTTTCCCCAGTAACCAAAACCGGGCAACTGTTAATGGAAATGGACAGAAGTCTTTTCGAACATGTCAATATCAGACTCTTCCATTCCTGGGCATCAAGTCTTACCTCACCGATTATCTAACTTTTCCGGTGAGTGTTTTTGCAAATGACCCACCACCCCCAAAAGGTGTGGGGCCTTGTGTGAACACAAACTTTGTATTTTCCTATCTATTTTCCGCTAAACCTATTTTATGTAAACCCACCATACCATCTAGCCCCTAAACAGTCTAGGGCTAGGCAAAAACCTCCCCAGAACAGGAGAAGGGGAAATTCCTCAACCGGTTCCACCGGTTCAGCAACAACTAATACTATACTGTTAAATGGGCGGGTGCAGTGAGCCAAAGCTCAGGTCCGAATGAGGACCTAAGGGGCTGGCCAGCCCTGTGCTGGCCACACACCCTGCTCTGGATGGTTCCATTTGGAACCACCCATTCTCTCCTTCGTGGGGGAGGCAAACTGCTCTCTTCCCCCAACCTTGTTGGAAGAAGAAAGTCCTTTATGCATGTGATTGTACTTTTTTGCCCATTGCACAATGCAAGTGTTCTGTTCATGGTTGCATATGCAGAGTTTCACCAGTCTAACCCTTTGGCATGTAGCTGCGCATTCTTGAATGCACTGGATGTCCCTTGGGTCACTTCCAACTTAAAGCTTCTGCATCTGTGAAATAACGTCAGTAACAACAGTATCGCCATTATCATTGAGCTTCAAGGTTGCACCGAAGATTTAAATCCAGGCCAAGTCCCTGCTCCAAGGAACTTGAAACCCAAAGTGATCTGCTTGCAATCTAAAATTACTTCTGCTGATTGGAATCCAGCATTGATGGATGGAAGGAGCAGATAAACCTTAACAAAAATGGCCCGTCACAAATAAAGTAATCCAGAAGTTATTACTTCTAATTGACTTTTTTGCCCTAAATTGTCATTTGTATTATTCCCTATCTGCCAACCCCCAGGAAAAAAGGTATATAAAGCAAATTTGTCCTTTTATAATATACCTTGGTGGAAAATAATGAGCATTTTTCATCAAAATTGACATCCTTTTGCAAATGATATTGATTTCAAATGGCCTGTAGTTGGAGTTAAGTGGCAAAATGTCCTCCGTGACAGATTACAGGCAGAATATGTTGCAGATAGAATTATTAGCAAGTGCAATGTTAAGCGGCCTGGTTGTCAGTTGGTGTGTACATCCTGGTGACTTGGGAATCTCTGTCAAGTTCATCTCACAAAAACTAAAAAAAGTGCTTTCCCCATCAACACCGCACTTTCGTCTGGTTGACTACAACATTATGCATCAAATATCCAACAACTCAGCCATGCCTAACTTCTTGTTATACGCTCCTCACATCCTTGATGTCCTGGTTGGGAACTCTGTGGCTCTCCAGATGTTGCAGAACTGCCCACAGCTCTTAAGTTAACACAGCCAATGGAGGGAGTGCTGGTAGTTGCAATCCAACTAATATATTCACAGGGAGTGGTAAGAGAGGGTTCGGCTTCCTTGAGAATCCGAGAGGTGGACTACTATGATACAGTATGTGATTCACGTGAATGCTTCGATTGACTTTTTTCTTCCCTCGAGCCATGTTGTTTCCATGTATCCTTCCTATCCTTTGCCAAGACATAGAGACAATGGTAAATAGACTGCCTGATCCTTTTCCAGTTCCTCCTCCTCTCAGCTCTTGCTTTCTGTAGAAAAATTTCATAGTTTCACAGTAGAGCACAATGCAGAGGCTGTTGATAGGATAGTTACTGCAACTAGACCGACCACTTGCTCCCTCGATCCGTGCCCCTCCTGGCTGGTGAAAGCTTGCCTCGAGGGGTTACGTGACCCTCTGTTGAAACTAGTTAACACCTCCCTTGAGCAAGGAGTGTTTCCAGAGGGACTGAAAGAGGCAGTGGTCAATCCATTGCTGAAGAAACCGAACTTAGATCCGTCGGTCCCTTCCAACTACCACCCAGTATCGAATTTGTCGTTCCTGGGCAAGGTGGTTGAAAGGGCAGCAATGGAGCCGTTACAGTCCTACCTACATTGGCCTTCCTTTGTCGGTGATCTGGAAGCTTAAGCTGGTGCAGAACGCTGCAGCTCGGCTGTTGGCAGGCTTACCATCTTGCTGACACATTACGCCCGTTCTGCGAGAACTGCACTGGCTTCCAATCGAGCACCGGATCACCTTCAAAGTGCTGGTTTTAACCTTTAAGGCCTTGAATGGTCTGGGGCCACTGTACCTAAGGGACCGCCTCTCCCTTTATTGTCCCGTAAGACCACTGCGATCAGAGTCCCTGAACCTTCTTGCCAAGCTGTAAAACCCGTCACCTGACCTCAACGCGGAGGAGAGCCTTCAGTGTCATCGCTCCAGTACTTTGGAACGATCTTCCTCCCGCAATTCGCGCGTTGTCTGACTTACCAGCCTTCCGGAAGGCTTGTAAGACCTTTCTGTTTGTACAGGCATTCGATCAGTAAATAACCCCAGGCCTTTACTATGTAGCCGTAGGCCATGGGAGTAATTTCTGGTGCCCGTGCACTATTGTATAATTTTAATTGTATAGTTTTAATCTTGTGTTTTTATCCGTATTTTATGGTCTTGACAGGAGTGGCAATGAATAAATAGAAATAAATAAAATAAATAAATAAATTTGCATGCATAGGGTTCATACTTCACTATCACTATGGTGGATCACCACTACTATGGTGATCTTAGTGGCTACAGAGAAGCACTGTAGTCCTTCCCTTCCTCCAAGTTCTCACCTCCCCCCAGGCTGCATGGTTGTGGGTTATAACATCTTCGCCTTCTCTTCCTCCTCCTCCTTCTAATCCTCTTCCTCCCCCTCCTCCTTCTATTCCTCCTCCTCTTCCTCCTCTTTCTTTTCCTCCTCCTCCTTGTATTCCTTCTCCTCCTCCTCTGTCTATTCCTCCTCTTTCTCCTCCTTCTATTCCTCCTCCTCCTGCTCCTGCTTCTCCTCCTTCTCCTCCTTCCAAGCAACTCAGACTAATTCTATACGGGTCCTCCTTCCACTGTCTCTTTCCACCCTACTTTGTCTCTCAAAAACCACCCCCACTTAGCCTAAATGTGCCCACTTACAGAAGCGGTCTGCACTCATTTGGAGGCATTCATATTAATTTGCCAGGCCCCTGGTCACTCATTTATGGCGATCAGGATAGCCAGCGCGCTGCCATATGATCAAATGCAATAAATCACTTTGAGGCAGCTTGCAGTATAATATCCAGGCCAAGCTCATGGCCTCATGGGAAATTATAATAAAATGTGCATAAAATACCACTCTAATGAAATATAACAAATCACATTTGTAAAAACCAGAGAAATTTGCTCTGAGACTCAAGTCCCTTCCTAAGAACCTCAACACCATCGAACAAAAAATCCATCTGTTCTAGGCGACTGGGCTCGAGCACAGATTTGGGAAGGTGGACACATTTTCACAATGGATTTCATGTGGTCACTTCCATGTTACACATTATTCTTTGTCCATTCTTTTAAAATAGAGAGAGAGAGAAAATAGGAGAGAAAAATAGGGTGTGGACATACGTGACACAAACTGGCAATCTTTCCAAAAATACATGTTCTAGAACAGTGCTGTCCAACTTCTACGGGGTCCAGGGCCGGATAAAAGGTCACTGATGACCTAGGGGGCCACTCGGCCCCGCCCCCCCAGGCCCCGCCCCCCAACCCCAGGCCCCGCCCCTCCTAAAACGGCCGAAAAGGGCAGAAGGCGGCGCCAAGAGCAGCGCGTCACAGGCCTGTCCCTAGGGCGGAGGGGGCGCCGAAAGGAGGTGTAGGCGGTGCCAAGGAGCAGCGCGTCACGCCAGGCCTGTGACACGCTGCTTTTGGCGCCCCTGGCTCCTCTTTTTCGCGCCCCCGCCCTAGGAGGGGGGGGCCGCCGACGCCAGGCCTGTGAACGCTGCTTTGGCGCCGCCTAGGGCAGAAGGCGCGCCAGGGGCAGCGTCATGCCAGGCCTGTGACGCTGCTGTTGGCGCCGCCTTCTGCCCCTTTTTGGCTCCCCGCCCTAGGTAGGGAGGGGGCGCCGAAAGGAGGAGGAGCTAGCTCTCTTCCTCCTCCCTGCCCCGCCTCCCCCCCTCCCCCGGCCCCGGCCGCCATTTTTCTTATAAAAAATTCATTTTTTTTTTTCAAATTTAAAAATGGCGGCTGAGGGCATAGGTGGGGCCGTGTCCAACAGGCTACGGGGCCGGATCCGGCCCCAGGGCCGCCAGTTGGACAGCCCTGTTCTAGAACAGTACTTTTGGACCTCTGGGTCAGGACCACTGGGGGAGTCATAAGGGGGTCTCGGAGGGGTCACTAAAGAACATCAGAAAATATATATATACGATCTCTCTACCTGTCCTTCTCTTCCTTTCTGGAAACAGACAGCAAATACTCCCACCAAAATCTCTCCTCCTGCTGTGATTGGCTGACCTCTCAACCAGCCTCTCAGGCAAGGGCAGGGCTGTTTCTGAGACTCCAAGTGGGGAGGGGAGAGTAGGCATACTCAGCACATGGCAGCATGGTGCGCATGTGCAGGACAGCACATGAGACTGGAGGGAGTCTCATGCCAGTGAGTCTCTTCAAGGCAGGGAGAAAGCACCTGCGCAACATGGGACTGACATCGTCGATGGGCTTAAAGGGGCTCTTTGATTGTGACCTCTCGGCATTACTTCGCGAACGAAGATTCAGGAAGGGCTCATCCCACGCTTTTTACAAGCGCGTTGATGACTAAAAAGGCCAATCTGAGATAGGCAAGTCCGGTTGCAGAAAGCACAGCAGAAAGTCTCCTTGGGTGATGTTGTTTCCAAGTTGCAGTTCTTTCTGCGTTGTCGTTTCTCTTCGAGACCCATTCGGTGTGTCTTCTCGAAAGAGGCCGCAGCATTGTGGGTAGTGCATCTCTATGCCTCCCGATGTGAGGCCAGGGTGGACCATTGTTGGTGATCAATCTGGCCAAGCCTGAGATGTTGTTTCAGGGAGTCCTTATATCTCTTTTTGGGGGCGCCTCTCTTGCGCTGCGCCGTGGTAAGTTCACCATAGAGTAGTATCTTTGGGAGCTGGTGGTCCTCCATCCTATGGAGGTGCCCTGCCCAGCGCAGCTGTGTTCTCAATAGCGTGGCCTCAATGCTGGTGATTCCTGCTTGCTCAAGGACAGCAACATTTGTCACATAGTCGGTCCAGTGTATATTTAGGATTGTGCGAAGACAGCGCTGATGAAAGCGTTAGAGGAGTCGTAGGTGTTGACGACCCATGTTTCAGACCCATAGAGGAGAATAGACAGTACGATAGCTCTGTACACACTGATTTTGGTGCTTTTGGAAGTTGGATGTGTCCTTCGAGCCTGTGCAATGGATTTTTTCTGGTGGAGAGCAGCATGCACAGAACTGGTCTCACCCTTTAAACCAAAGGTTTGTCTCCCGGGGCCTAGCAAGCTTGGACGGTGGCAGCGAGGTCCTCAGGTCGTAGGTTTGGTTCGAGTTTCCTTCTCTTAGATGGTTGATCTTACAGGGTTAGATGAGCACCATCTGCCTGGGTTTGAAATTAGAGTTTTCTTTCTCTTAGGATGGTTTCCGAAAGGCTAGAGAGCCCCTCCTGCCCTTTGACGCTCTTTGTCAGACCCTTCGGTTGTGACCTGTCTGGCATGTGAGGCCCTTCCGGTGGCTATTATGCCACCTCCAGCATGGCTCACAACTTCATTAGGGTACGCAAGCCTCTCCCCCACTGCAAGGGGGTGCCAATGGAGAGGCTTTGATTGTAGGTGAACTATAAATCCCAGCAACTGCAACTCCCAAATGTCAAGGTCTAATTTCCCCAAACTCCACCAGTGTTCAAATTTGGGCATATTGACTATTCGTGCCAAGTTTGGTCCTGATTGATCATTGTTTGAGTCCACTTCTCTCTGGATGTAGGTGAACTATAACTCCAAAACTCAAGGTCAGTGCCCACCAAACCTTTTCAGTATGTTCATGGGAGTTCTGTGTGCCAAGTATTCCATCGTTGGTGGAGTTCAGAATGCTCTTGGATTGTAGGTGAACTATAAATCCCAGCAACTCCAACTCCCAAATGACAAAATCAATCCCCACCAACCCCACCAGTATTCAAATTTGGACGTATCGGGTATTTGTGCCAAATTTGGTCCAGTGAATGGAAATACAACTTGCTTATCAGACACTAACATTACGATTCATAATAGTAGCAGAATTACAGTTATGAAGTAAAACGAAAATAATTTTATGGTTGGGGGTCAGCACAACATGAGAAACGGTATTAAGGGGTCGCGGCATTAGGAAGGTTGAGAACTACCGTTCTAGAAGCTAACATCAATAAAATATACATTCGCCTGTAGCTAACGCAGTAAAGTCTTCTGAACGTTGAACTATTGTTGTTCATTTGCCTTTAGGTCATTTTGGCCAATTGCAATCCCTATTGTTCAGAGAGGCTGTGCCTTTGCCTTCCTCTGAAGTTGATGTGCAGTAACAGCACTGGAAGCCCAAGTGAATACACAGCCAACATACCTTCAACCTGTAAAATTATTAGGGCTCAATTGTGTTACTAGATGCCCCTAACTACCAGAGCCCACCTTCAGCTAATGACAACCTTGTCATCTGCAGGTTTGAGACATACAGTATCTTGCAAATAGTATGTGACTCGCATTTTGACTGAGAGAGAATACACTGTATATACTGAGTATAAGCCCAGTTTTTCATCGATTTTGTAGGTTGAAAAAGTCTGCCTCAGCTTATACTCGAGTCAAGGTTATTTATTATTTTACTCTGTTGTTGTGTTTTACATTTATTATTTTACTCTATCATTAATGTTACATTTATTATTTTACTTTATTATTATTGTTATTATTACATTTATTTTACTCTATTATTATAACATTTATGATTTTCCTCTCTTTATTATTATTGAAAGGATACTTAAACACATTTACGTTGAAGAAGGTTAGAATAGTGGTTTAATCAGAGTTGGGGAGTCTTATCTTAAACTTCAGTTTTATGTAAATATTTAAAAACAGTTAACCTCCTGATGTCTCAATTAATGTAATTTTATTGGTATTTTGAAATTTACCCGTAGCGACTGCATTTCCCACCCTCGGCTTATGCCCACAGTGATCACCTTTAGTGTTTTGATTTCATATTGTTGTGTTATTTATTTACATTGGTTTTGTATTTTAAGTTATTTTATTTTCTGATTTTCTGTTGTGCTCTTGTGTGATATTGTATTTACTGTATTGATGGGTACGGCCTCATGTAAGCTGCCCTTAGTCCCCTTGGGGCAGGGGTGAGCAACTTACGGCCCGGCAGCCGATTCTGTCCGGCCCGGGGAGAAGGGCGTTGGGGGGCGGGGCCAAGAGGAAGGGGTGCCACTGCCTCCATCCCATCGCGGGCTCTGTGGGGCCTGTGCCAGCAGACAGGCCGAAGGAGCGGCGGCTTTGGAGTGCCTGCCATTCCTGGAGGTGATCCGAGCCTGCAGCGGCAGCACTCAGCGACCTGCGCGGGCTGATCGCCCTGGCGACCCGGAGGACTTGATCGTCGATTAGCTGCCTCAGATCACCGAGTGCTCCCCCTGCAGGCCCGGATCGCCTCCAGGAATGGGAGGCACTCCAAAGCCGCTGCTTCTCCGGCCTGTCTGCCGACACAGGCCCCACAGAGCCTGCAATGGGATGGCGGCAGCGGCACCCTATCCTCTTGGCCTCCAGGGATGTCAGGTACTCCATAGCAGGGCGATCAGCTGGGGAACGGCTGGGGGTGAAAGCGGGTGGAGGCCTGCAGCCTCCGATCGCCTGCTGCTCTGTTCTCCTCTGCTGCGGCTGCTGCTGGGTCCGCTTTGCCATCCTCTGGGCTGGGTCCATTGGGCCATTCCATCTTGGTTTGCACCTTGTCTTCTTGAATTTTATTTCAGTGGTTTTTATTATTATTTTATAATAATTTTATTATCTCGGCATTACTTCGCGAACGAAGATTCAGGAAGGACTCATCCCACGCTTTTTACAAGCGCGTTGATGACTAAAGAGGCCAATCTGAGATAGGCAAGTTCGGTTGCAGAAAGCGCAGCAGAAAGTCTCCTTGGGTGATGTTTTTTCCAAGTTGCGGTTCTTTCTGCGTTGTCGTTTCTCTTCGAGACCCATTCGGCGTGTCTTCTCGAAAGAGGCCGCAGCATTGTGGATAGTGCTTCTCCATGCCTCCCGATGTGAGGCCAGGGTGGACCATTGTTGGTGATCAATCTGGCCAAGCCTGAGATGTTGTTTCAGGAGTCCTTATATCTCTTTTGGGGCGCCTCTCTTGCGCTGACCCGTGGCGAGTTCACCGTAGAGTAGTATCTTTGGGAGGCGGTGGTCCTCCATCCTAGAGACGTGTCCTGCCCAGCGCAGCTGTGTTTCTCAATAGCATGGCCTCAATGCTGGTGATCCCTGCTTGCTCAAGGACAGCAACATTCGTCACATAGTCGGTCCAGTGTATATTTAGGATTGTGCGAAGACAGCGCTGATGAAAGCGCTCGAGGAGTCGTAGGTGTTGGCGATAGGTGACCCATGTTTCAGACCCATAGAGGAGAATGGACAGTATGGTAGCTCTGTACACACTGATTTTGGTGCTTTGTCTCAGGTGCTTGTTGCTCCAGACTCTTTTGTGAAGCCTTCCGAATGCACTATATGCCTTTGATAATCTGTGATCTATCTCTTTGTCAATCTTGGCGTCTGAAGAGATGATGCTTCCCAGGTAGGTGAACTGCTGAACGGACTTAAGCACAGATGTGCCTATGCTGACGTGAGGATGGTGGTGTTCTTCCTGTGGTGCGGGCTGGTAGAGGACTTCTGTTTTCTTCAGGCTGACTTCAGCCCAAACAGCTCTGCAGCTGTTGCAAAGCAGGATGTGAGGCGCTGCAGGGCTGCTTCTGAATGGGCGACAAGGGCAGCATCGTCAGCAAAAAGTAGCTCACGGACTAGATAGTTTAGAGTCTTAGTGCGAGCCCTCAGACGGCTTAAGTTGAACAAGCTACCATCAGTACGATAGCGTATATATATGCCGTCTTCTTCTTGTAGGTCTGCCATAGCCCTTTGGAGCATCATGCTGAAGAAGATTGTAAATAGGGTTGGTGCAAGAACACAACCTTGTTTCACTCCATTAGTTATGAGAAAGGGCTCGAGAGAGCATCGCCATATCTGACTTGACCGTGCTGGCCCTCATGTAACAGGACAATCATTTTGAGGAACTTGGGGGACATCCTAGACGTTCCAGGATCTGCCACAGACCTTTCCTGCTCACAGTGTCGAAGGCTTTGGTGAGGTCGACAAATGTTACATAGAGTCCTTTGTTCTGCTCTCTACATTTCTCTTGCAGTTGTCTAAGGGCAAAAACCATATCTGTGGTGCTCCTATTTGCTCTGAAGCCGCATTGGCTTTCAGGGAGAAGTTCTTCTGCAATAGCCGGAACTAATCTGTTCAGGAGTATCCTTGCAAGGATTTTTCCAGCAATGGAGAGCAGTGTTATACCTCGATAGTTTGAGCAATCGGATTTTGTTCCCTTTTTCTTATACAGGGTGATGATAACTGCATCTCGGAGATCTGATGGCAGTTCACCTTTTTCCCAGCAACTCACAAGGAGTTCGTGGAATTTAGCATGCAGTACATGACCTCCCTGTTTCCAAGCTTCAGGTGGGATTCCATCGATCCCGGCTGCCTTGCCATTTTTCAACTGCTGTATGGCCTCAATGGTCTCTTCAGAGTGGGAGCTGTGTCCAGTTCATTTTCATTGGTTGTTGTATCATGTGTTGGATAGCTGAACCTTGGACTACTCGGCTGGCATTAAAGAGACCCTGAAAATGTTCAGCCCATCGGTTCAGGATGGAGGTTTTATCAGTAATTAGTGTTTGACCATCTGTACTGTATAAGGGGCTTTGGACCTGATAAGTAGGTCCAAACACTGCTTTGAGAGCTTCATAAAAACCTCTGTGATCACCGAGATCTGCACAGCGTTGTGTCTTTTCTGATAAATCAATCCACCACTTGTTCTGGATGTCTCTGAGTTTTTTTGTTGGAGTTTACTACATGCGAGACGAAAGGCTGCTTTTCTTACATGGCAAGATGGCTGGGCGAGGAATGCCTGGTGAGTGGTTCTCTTCTTTGCCAACAGCTCCTGGATCTCTTGGTTGTTTTCATCAAACCAGTCTTGGTTTTTCTTAAGGGAGAATCCTAGGGATTCTTCAGCAGACTGCAGGATACTGTTTTTGATGTGTTGCCAGAGCGCTGTAGGAGAAGAATCTGTAGGTGGACTTCAAGTTTTGCTTGCAGATTTACCTGGAAGTTGTCTCTCACAACAGCCTGTTGAAGACTGTTGACTTGGAGTCTCCTCTTTAAGATGCCACCCCTCTTAGGTTTGAGCTTAAGGTGTAGATTTAGTTTACATCTTACAAGGCGATGGTCTGTTTGACATTCTGCACTGGGCATCACTCGAGTATGACGGACATCACGAATGTTTCTCTGGCGCACTAAAACATAGTCAATGAGGTGCCACTGCTTGGATCGAGGATGCATCCAGGTGGTCTTCAAGCTATCTTTCTGCTGAAAGATGGTGTTTGTAATAGTCAGCTGCTGTTCTGCACAAAACTCTAGCAGAAGGCGCCCATTATCATTACAGTTTCCAACACCGTGCTTGCCTAATACACCTTTCCAGGCTTCAAAGTTTTTCCTACTCTGGCATTGAAATCACCAAGGATAATGATTTTATCTTCTGCAGGGACCTTTTGTATGAGGTGGCGTAGGTCTGAGTAGAATTTGTCTTTCTCCACAGGGTCAGCTTGCATAGTTGGGGCATATATACTGAAGAGAACAGCATGTGGGAGGCGTAAGGAGATAATGCGATCAGAGTGACCTGTCGGCAACGTCTCGAGTTTAGAGGCGATGGAGTTTTTAATCATAAAGCCTACTCCTGAAAGATGTTTCTCAGTTTTGGGTTTGCCAGACCAGTAGAGTGTGTAGCCGGCACCATGTTCTTTAAGGCTGCCTTCCTCATGGAGACGAACTTCACTAAGAGCAGCGATGTCAATGTTAAGCCGTGATAGTTCATGGGCTATTAGAGCAGAACGACGCTCTGTTGGCTGCGGCTAGCCAACCAGGTAGACGAGGGATGAGCTTTCGTTAGGCCACCTTTTCTAGGCCCCTCTCCATACGGAGCAAGCAGTGCTCTCCTTAAAAGGCTGCTTGGTGGTTCAGGATGCTGCCGAACAAGACTGTCATCTCCGGGTCAGTCTCGAGCGACCAAAGTCCTGAACCGCCTGCATGCAGGGTTGGGTCTGCGGCATCCAGTGCATCTTTACACCTACCGTTTCGTCCCTCGCCTATCGCTACAGGGCTTTTTCGGAAGTTGGATGTGTCCTTCGAGCCTGTGCAATGGATTTTTCTGGTGGAGCGCAGCGTGCACAGAACTGGCCTCACCCTTTAAACCAAAGGTTCATCTGCCAGGGCCTAGCAAGCTTGGACGGTGGCAGCGAGGTCCTCAGGTCGTAGGTTTGGTTCGAGTTTCCTTCTCTTAGATGGTTGACCTTACAGGGTTAGACGAGCACCATCTGCCCGGGTTTGAAATCAGAGTTTTCCTTCTCTTAGGATGGTTGCCAAAAGGCTAGAGAGCCCATCCTGCCCATTGACACTCTTTGTCAGACCCTTCGGTTGTGACCTGTCTGGTATGGGAGGCCCTACCGCCGGCTATTATGCCACCGCCAGCATAGCTCACAACTTTCAATTTTATTATAATAATATAATAAATAACATAATAGAAAAATGTTATATAATATTATAATTTCAATATATTATAATGTCTATATATATATATTATAATAGAATAATTATGATATTAATACTAATAATATATGAATATTTCTTGATATCTCGGCATTACTTCGCAAACGAAGATTCAGGAAGGACTCATCCCACGCTTTTTACAAGCGCGTTGATAACTAAAAAGGCCAATCTGAGATAGGCAAGTTCGGTTGCAGAAAGCACAGCAGAAAGTATCCTTGGGTGATGTTGTTTCCAAGTTGCGGTTCTTTCTGCATTGTCGTTTCTCTTCGAGACCCATTCGGCGTGTCTTCTCGAAAGAGGCCGCAGCATTGTGGATAGTGCATCTCCATGCCTCCCGATGTGAGGCCAGGGTGGACCATTGTTGGTGATCAATCTGGCCGAGCCTGAGATGTTGTTTCAGGGAGTCCTTATATCTCTTTTGGGGGCACCTCTCTTGCGCTGACCCGTGGCGAGTTCACCGTACAGTAGTATCTTTGGGAGGCGATGGTCCTCCATTCTAGAGATGTGCCCTGCCCAGCGCAGCTGTTTCCTCAATAGCATGGCCTCAATGCTGGTGATCCCTGCTTGCTCAAGGACAGCAACATTCGTCACACAGTCGGTCCAGTGTATATTTAGGATTGTGCGAAGACAGCGCTGATAAAAGCGTTCGAGGAGTCGTAGGTGTTGGCGATAGGTGACCCATGTTTCAGACCCATAGAGGAGAATAGACAGTATGATAGCTCTGTACACACTGATTTTGGTGCTTTGCCTCAGGTGCTTGTTGCTCCAGACTCTTTTGTGAAGCCTTCCGAATGCACTATATGCCTTTGATAATCTGTGATCTATCTCTTTGTCAATCTTGGTGTCTGAAGAGATGATGCTTCCCAGGTAGGTGAACTGCTGAATGGACTTAAGCACAGATGTGCCTATGCTGACGTGAGGATGATGGTGTTCTTCCTCTGGTGTGGGCTGGTAGAGGACTTCCGTTTTCTTCAGGCTGACTTCCAGCCCAAACAGCTCTGCAGCTGCTGCAAAGCAGGATGTTAGGCGCTGCAGGGCTGCTTCTGAATGGGCGACAAGGGCAGCATCGTCAGCAAAAAGCAGCTCATGGACTAGATAGTTTAGAGTCTTAGTATGAGCCCTCAGACGGCTTAAGTTGAACAAGCTGTCATCAGTACGATAGCGTATATATATGCCGTCTTCTTCTTGTAGGTCTGCCATAGCCCTTTGGAGCATCATGCTGAAGAAGATTGTAAATAGGGTTTGTGCAAGAACACAACCTTGTTTCACTCCATTAGTTATTAGAAAGGGCTCCGAGAGAGCATCACCGTATCTGACTTGACCGCGCTGGCCCTCATGTAACAGGATAATCATTTTGAGGAATTTGGGGGGACATCCTAGACGTTCCAGGATCTGCCACAGACCTTTTCTGCTCACAGTGTTGAAGGCTTGGTGAGGTCGACAAATGTTACATACAGTCCTTTGTTCTGCTCTCTACATTTCTCTTGCAGTTGTCTAAGGGCAAAAACCATATCAGTGGTGCTCCTATTAGCTCTGAAGCCGCATTGGCTTTCAGGGAGAAGTTCTTCCGCAATGGCAGGAACTAATCTGTTCAGGAGTATCCTTGCAAGGATTTTTCTTGATATATTAATATGTTAATATTAATGGTGTGTAATATATAGTAAATATAATAAATAAATAAATAAATAAATAAATTATGTAGATTAGAATGTAGTTCAGCCTTTAGGTACGGCCCTCCATAATATTTTTTGGTTCTCGTGTGGCCCCTTGGAAAAAATAATTGCCCACACCTGCCTTGGGGTGGCGGGGTATAAAAAATATTATTATTATTATTATTATTATATTACTCAAGTCAATCAGATTTCCCAGTTTTTTGTGGTAAAATTGGGTGCCTCAGCTTATACGCGAGTATATACGGTACTCATGAAGCCGTGGAAGAAAATAAACACCAGGAACATCTGTTTGTTAAGCAAGAACCATAAGAACCTGCAGCGTAATCAGTTTCGCCTATATTGCAAACTTTGCCAGCATAACACAGAAAAGGTTTCTTGCAATCTCTTTTTCCGACAGAACTGACTTTAATTACTCCGCGGTGCTTTCTGCCAAACTCAGCAAGCTAAGATTCCCATGAATTGGCTTCTGTTTTACACGTCTCTGTGCGTATTTAGAACAAAAACAAAATCCGGAGGAGAGGCTGGCAGACAGCATTAGCATAAGTTATTTCCAAAGTGTAGCCAACACCTTCGGAATAGTTCATCTCTAGGCAGGAATGCCTGGAGTTTGGAGCCTGTCCCTGGAGTTTCAGAGCATCTTCGTAAGTTTGGCAGGATCTTCCTTCTTGTGCCATATGCTTTGCTGACATATGTGGAGACCGTAGGAACTGGAGAGGGGCAAGACTCCTTCCATTAGTTTTCTAGGGACGGATAGAGAAAAGAAGAAGAAAATTCCCTCCTACTGGGTCAGACCATCACTTCATCTAGTTTAGTATTGTCTGCCCCAAAAAGTGGATTTCAGGCAGGGGTCCCTTCCTAGCCTTACTCAGAGATGCTTTGCACACAACTGGCAATATTCTGCATGCAGAGAAGGCACTTAAACCCAGTTTTGGCCCATTGTAATATGTAATATCTCTACCGCTAATGGCGGAGTCCACCTTTAACTTGCCTATTCATCAGAGTTCCATTGTAGTTCCATAGTTCCAATTCCAAGTGGTTACACTTATTCTAAAATGCCCTAAAGTAACCGCTCCATTTGGGCCCTAGTATGCCTTCGTCTCTAGAGATGAAAGAGCAGATTACGAATCCTTTATGGGTCCATGTTCAGAGCACTTCACATGTGCTGTTGCTCCTTGCTGCTGTCAGTTCGTTTATGTTTTCCCACATATCTATTGCTGACATGCATGTGAGCATTGATGAATCGATTTATTCATGGCTTGGCCTCATACATTTTTGGACTTTTTAATATGAGATTGACATAGAGCAATTACCTTTGGTCAGTGTTTCCCAACTTTTTTTGAGCCGTGGCACACTTTTAAGATTAAAAAAATCCGGGGGCACACCACCAACCAAAATGACGCAAAATGACACTCTAACACAGTAAAGAACGGCTGGAGGATGGTGGCCTGCTGGGAGCAGCTGCTGGGAGTGCCGAAGCCGGGGAGGGGGAGGAGCCAGGGCGCGCCATGCCCCACCCCCTTCCCCCGGCTTCCGCTCTCCCGCAGCTTCTCCAGCCTTGAGGGGGCAATACCAAGCCAGTGGTGGCAGAGCCAGCACAATGCTGGCTTGGCACTGTCCCCTCAAGGCTGGAGAAGCTGTGGGAGAGCGGAAGCCAGGGAGGGGGCGGAGCCAGGCCGTGTCATGCCCCTCCCCCTCCCCCCGGCTTCCTCCTCCGCACGGCTTCAGCGAGCGAGGGGCGAGAGTCATGGCGGATTGGAGGCTGGCTGGGGAAATGGCCGAAGGAGGCGGTGCCCCGGCCCCTTCTTCTTTTTCTTCGCTGCTGTCTGGCCCTTCCTCCTCCTCCCTCAAGCAGCAAGAGTTCGGCAGGAGGAGGGGGGAAGGAAGGGGGGCAGAGAGCTTTTCTCATGGCACAGCAGGAGGTCCGTCACGGCACACTATTGTGCCGCGTCACAGTGGTTGGGAAACACTGCCATTGTGACACCAAGACTTTGCATTGTGCTTGAATTTCCTGACGAGAAAAGCCCGCCAATGAATAATATTGGTGTTGTTTTGCCATGGTTTCTTGTGCAATAGTTTCCTTCCAGTATTGTGAAATGGAGGGACATTTTGCAAGAATGCTCAAACCTGTACAACTGTGAAATTGCAGAAAAATAGAAAAAAAATTCAGCACATAAGAACTGGGTAAGGCTGACACAGATAGGAAGTCAGAGTGTACAGAAGACTGATTATTAGAATTCACAGCACTATAGCTTCAGCATTGTGAATTGCGGCAAGATATGAAAATAATGGTTTCCACAACAGCATGTTTCCTTTTGCTTAAACAACATGATTAGTCTTAAGTACAGTAGGAGTTTTGCTAGGAGTGGTAAAGAACATTTACAACTGTTCCTCAACTGCTTGTTTATTTATGTACTTACTTACTTTATTTATATTCCGCTCTTCTCACCCCGAAGGGGACTCCGAGCGGATTACAGGTACACATACTTAGCAGACAATCCCTGCCATTTTCCACATACACAGTACACACATATAAACGAAGAGAGGCAAACTCTGGCCACCAGGGGGAGCTGGCGCACTCCTCATTTCTCAGCGTCCTTTGTTGTTCCTTCCACATTCCTTAGCGTTTCCTGGAGTTCTTTAATGGCCTCATAATTCAGTCAAAATTTGCCTCCCCACTTAATGTGGTACCTTTATCACCTACTTGACAGATGCAACTGTCTTTCGGGCTGCAAAGGTCGACAGCAGGCTACACTTAAGGTCGACCCGGGCAGGCCTCAAACTCATGACCTATTGGTCAGAGAGATCTTATGCAGCTGACACTTAGCCAGCTGCGCTACATTCCCGGTGCAAAGTGTAAGTGTACCACTTACACTTTGCAAAAAAGGATTCCTTAAAGCAGGGGTGCTCATTGGGTAGATCGCGATCTACTGGTAGATCGCGGGCAGGGCGGGAGGAAGGCTCAGTCCCGCCCCGCAGGCTCCCGATGCCACCCAGGTGCAGAAGGAGGTTGAACTGAATGGCCCTTGGAGGTCTCCTATTCTAGGAACCTATTGTTGTTGTTGTTACTATTAGTAGTAGTAGCAGAGGCTGAATGAATATTATCATCATTATTATTATGAATAAATTCAGGGGCTGATTATACTTACATTTAGTTGAATTCAGTCTTAAAATATATTATATGGCTCTCACTGAAATACATTTCCAAATATTTTGCTTTTATGGCTCTCTGAGTAGTGGGTAGGTAGATCATTTCGACTTGGTTGTTTTATAAGTAGTTCGCATGCTGAGAAAGTGTGATCATCCCTGCCTTAAAGCATTGAGACACCCTTTCAAGAAAAGAGTCAACTGTCAGAGGTTTTGCGTTTTTGTGTCTTTGGGGGACTTTTTGTGACAAATTTCTTTGTGCAAATCTCCACATGAAAAAAAGTTGGAAATCACACTGTTTTCCTATCAAAATATTTCTTGTGCAAACAAGTGTTGGGGCCAAAAAAAACCCCAAATAGAAATGCCACAAAATCATCAGAAATGTACCCCAAATACTAATAATCATATCCGATGGGGAGAAAAATTATTCATTCTTCCTAGCAACAAAGAAATGTAAAATGTCACTTCTTTATAGGTTGCTGTGAGTTTTCAGTGCTGTATGGCCATGTTCCAGAAGCATTCTTTCCTGACGTTTTGCCCACATATATGGCAGACATCCTCATAGATTTAGGGATCAACCTCTGAGGGTGCCTGCCATAGATGTGGGTGAAATGTCAGGAGAGAATGCTTCTGGAACATGGTCTTACAGCCCAGAAAACTCACAGCAACCCAGTGATTATGGCCACGAAAGCCTTCCACAAAACAGAGTCACTTCTTTAGTGTTTCTAGCTGACAGGCATTGCATGCAGCTCTCTTCAAAGAGCATTCATCAGCATTAGCATCTGAACAGACTTCATCAGCCACCAAGCAACAAGGAGAGGATATGGTCCTCTCATTTGGACGTTCTGGATGCTTAATTGCCACACCATGGAATTCAGTTCCAGCTTCTTTAGTTAATAACAGCCCTGCTGCTGCAGACTCAGGCATCTTCTGAGCACACATCCTGAACCGGAGACAGCATCAACATTTAATGACAGATGAATTGGGTCATGCTTGTAATTTCAGACAGCGGTCTGTCAGGGGACATGCTGATGGAGGGAGCATTTTGTTCTAATTTAAGCAATCTTCTGCTTGGGAAGCATCTGGAAGTACTGATGCTACTATAATATGCTTTGTCTGTCTTGAAATGTCCCACTTCATATGTTTTCCTCTTCCTAATTAAAAAAAGAGAGAGAGACACTGCAGCAAGGAACTGTAACACTTACAAAGAAATATATAAATGTACAAAGCAGACCATCTGTTGGGAGAAAGGCAAGACAAACTTTCTGTCTGGAAAACACAAATACTGACAGGTAGTGTTGGTCACCAAGGAGGATGGCTGAAAGCAACAAAGCTGCCAGAGCATGGCTGGGAGATTTGTGCCTCTAGACCCCAGGTGCCTAATTAGGTCAGTGTCTCCCATTTAACAACTGTTTGGAATGAAGCAGTATTTTTGTCTCTTGGTCACTCAATGATTGGTGGTAATAGATCTTCAGTTGTGGCTCCCTTCACCTGTCATCCTCCAATTTGCCTCCTCCTCTTTTTTTCTGAATCCTCCAACTCCAGAGGGTGAGTAATTATAGCATTATTCTTTTAAGTAGATTGGGTAATTTGATTTAGCCTGATTGCTTCTAGCTTATAATATAATATAATATAATATAATATAATATAATATAATATAATATAATATAATATAATATAATATGGGTCTGACAAAGAGTGTCAATGGGCAGGATGGGCTCTCTAGCCTTTTGGCAACCATTCTAGGAGAAGGAAAACTCTAATTTCAAACCCGAGCAGATGGTGCTCGTCTAACCCTATAAGGTGAACCATCTAAGAGAAGGAAACTCAAACCAAACCTAAGACCTGAGGACCTCGCTGCCACCATCCTATGCTTGCTAGGCCCCAGCAGACGAATTTTTGGTTTAAAGGGCAGGCCCGGATCATGGCCTTTTGGAGCCCTAGGCCAAAGGCTCTGCCCCTGGCTCCGCCCCGCCCCTGGCTCTGCCCCCGCCTCCTCGCCGGCGTGAGGAGGAAGGAAATCCCCACCCCCGGAGCCGATGCCGCACATGCGCGGCAGTGGTCCCAAGGGCGGGGCCTCCCCACAGCTCCTCCCTCCAGAAGCGGCCGAAAGTGCCCTTTTCAGGCCAGCATGACGGCTTTAGGAGGGAGGAGCCCATCCTGCCCATTGACACTCTTTGTCCCCTCCCATATTATATTATATTATCAGAAGGGCGATTATATTGCTTCTGAGGCCGGCATGATGGCTTTAGGAGGGAGGGAGGAGTTACTGGGAAGGCCCCATCCTTGGGGCCACTTTCAGGCTGGCATGCGCGGCATCAGGAGGGAGGTGGGGCTTTCCTTCCTCCTCGCTCTGGGGGTGGGGCTTTCCTTCTTCCTCCTCCTCGCGCTGGTGAGGAGGCAGGGGCGGAGCCGGAGGTGGGGCGGAGGCGGGGGGCGGGGGCAGAGCCTTTGGAGCTGAGGGGAGCAGAGCAAAGGGGGGTGGGGCATGCGCACTCTTTTTTTGAATTTTTTTTTGAATTTTTTTTTTAATTTTAAAAATCTTTGGGGGGGTCCGGACCTGCTGCCCCCCCCCATTGCTGCCCTATGGGTAATCCGGGCCTGTTAAAGGGTGAAGCCAGTTCTGTGCACGCTGCGCTCCACCAGAAAAATCCATTGCGCAGGCTCGAAGGACACATCCAACTAAAAAGCGTGGGATAAGTCCTTCCTAGGAATTTTTGCAAAGTAATGCCAGAGAGAGAGAGAGAGAGAGAGAGAGAGAGAGATTGTATATACATATATTGATAATATTATAATGTAATACAATATAATACTACTATTAATAATAATATGATATTATAATTATATATTTTATATTACATGTAATATTACTAATAATATTACAGTAAAATATCGTAGTACAATCTATTATATAAATGGGTTCACGTCATGTGATGTATACCTCAAACAAAGAAACCATACAACGCAGAAAAACAATACTTGCCAACAGAAATAGGCCTCAAGCAAGGTACATTTGTAGCAAAGAAACTTTCCCCCCCAAAACCTAAAAGGCCCCCAAAACAACTAGTAAAAATAAAACTACATTTCCCAGTATCCTCCGGGCAGCCAACGACTCACCCAGCCTCTACATTCTGAACAACATACTTGGCTGCCAATAAGGCGGATTTGCATAACTGCTGTAACCATAGCAACGCTGGCAAGAGCCATCCAAGGCTAGGATAGAATGCTGAGAGATTTCACTTGGTGTTTGAGGGTTAAACTGCCAAAACCAAACTCTGAGGGAGCAATTCTCCAGCAAATTCCTACCCACACAACACAACACAACTTCCAATCACAACCCATCCCACCAACCTTACGGGACCCATTACACACAACACCTACAGACACCACAAACTAAAACCATTCCTTCCTTCCACACAGACATAAACTGACCCAAAAGACAAGCCATGCCTTATAAAAATAACAGCATCGGACGACACACTCACAACGCTACATACATTAAAAAAAAAGGGCAGAACAAACGCCAGAACAGAAACACACTGCGCAGCAGAGACACAGACAACAGTTCACTGCACGACGCACAGCTGAGAACCAAATGCAAAGAACTGCGCGACAAGAAGAAGAGCGCAGCCAGGAACAACAAAGACGCAGAAATGCAACACAACAGCAGCGCGCAAGGAGCGCAGAAACACGACGTCGCAACACAGAAAACAAACTTCAAAAACACCACAACCAATTCCACCGCCTAGCCTTCAGATACAACGCTGCAGAAGACTACAGCATGGTGCCAGAGGCCGACATTGGCACCCTAACGCACATCTGCACACACTGCAAAGCCCTGAAATACCCAGCAGAAACAACAGGAATGTGCTGCCTAGCCGGTAAAGTCTCTCTACCACCACTTGCCACTCCTCCACAACCACTACAGACTTTGCTGAGTGGACACACTCCAGAATCAAAACACTTCCTCCGCTATATAAGACAATACAACTCATGCTTCCAGATGACATCATTTGGAGCACACATAGAAAGTGCGCAATTCATGCCTACATGACCCCACCAAGACCGTAAGTAACATCATTTCCAACCCTTACATCTCGCATCTCCTAAATAGGGCACAGCAACGCGTGCCGGGTACAGCTAGTGTAATATATAATATTAGTATTGTGCTATGGCAATAATATAATGTATTGTACTTACATTTAACCTGTAAGCCATTCTGAGTCCCCTTCGGGGTGAGAAGGGCGGCATATAAATGTTGTAAATAAATAAATAATAGCCAGAAGGTAGATGCACAAGAGAACAAAATGTGAATCTTGTCAACACAAACATTAGGAGGGAAGGAGGAAAAGAACTTTGGTAAGTCGATGCATAGAACCCCTGGAGAATCTTTGCAAGTTGCAGCAAATTGTGACAAATTAGCTGAGCAAGAAATTTGCACACAGTTCTTTACCCTTGCTAGGAACTGACTCCACCAAAACTGGAGTGTTTCAGACCCTTGTCTCCCCATCAGAGGCGACCTATGAAAACAGGAGACTCAGAACCAGGACCTGGTAACTCTGGAACCAGAATTTGTTCAGCTATAGAAACAATTCTCAGCCTAAGAGGAATGCGGTTGCAAACCTTACCAACAAAACCTTCAGATGTAGTCCCCATAAGTCAAAGTTGATTCTAAGGCACACAGCAGCTGCAGCAAAACAACATCAACACAATAACACCAACAGCTTTATGCATGAACTTGGCTGTAATGAATTAAGCATGAGAGCCATTTCACAGTTTACTATTCCATGCGTACAACTGCAGACTGCACAGATTTGCTGGGGATACTACACTGGCTCTGAACATCATGCAGATACGACAAGAGCTAAGCACCCATTCTCCAGCTCTGTCCCTCTGTTCATGCACCCAACTTTCCTTGGATTTAAATATCATTTTATTGGAACAGCAGAGGGCTGAAAAAGTGGGACTTTGAGTGTATCCATGACACTAAGATAAAGGGGACCCTCCTCTCAGCTGCTGAAGAAATATACAATGATGCAAGTTAATATGGTTCAAGAGGAAACAGAATTTCCTCCAGAGCTCTTACAAATCCCCAGAATGAGCCTGGAGTTTTGGAGGGGTGGACAACTGATTAGGTTGAATCCATTGTCCAATACAGTGTTTTTCAACCTTTTTTGAGCTGCGGCACATTTTTTACATTTACAAAATCCTGGGGCACACCACCAACCAAAATAACACAAAATGACACTCTAACACAGCAATACATATAGTTAATATGTTTTTAAATGTATTTATACACTCAGTGTGAAACCTGGGCCTGTTTCGATGAACACAACATAGATATATCCTGGCAGGAATGGCAGAAAGTCACAAACTTCCCACACAGAACTCCCATAACCAAGAGGAAATGCTATAAGAGTTTGGTGGGCATTGACCTTGAGTTTTGGAGTTGTAGTTCACCTATATCCAGAGAGCACTGTGGACTCACACAATGTTGGATCAGGACCAAACTTGGCATGAATACTCAATATGCCCAAATGTGAACACAGATGGAGTTTGGGGAAAATAGACCTTGACATTTGGGAGTTACAGTTTCTGGGATTTATAGTTAACACACAATCAAAGAGCATCCTGAACTCTTGCAACAATGGAATTGAACCAAACTTGGCATATTGGACTCTCCTTACCAACAGAAAGTACTGAAAGGGTTTGCTTGGGAATTGACCTTGAGTTTGGAAGTTGTAGTTCACCCACACCCAGAGAGCACTGTGGACTCAAACAATGTCATGGTATGTTGTTGTTTGCTTTCTATCCAGAATTGCAATGTTGGAAGGAGGCTCACCACTTTAAGGCCCCTAAAACAGGCATGGGAAAACTTCGGCCCTCTGGGTGCTTTGGACTTCAACTCCCACCATTCCCAACAGCCTGAGGCCCTTTCCTGCTTAAGTGGCTGAGGGGGGGAAGGAAAAGGGCTGGAGACTGCTAGGAATGGTGGGAGTTGGAGTCCAAAACACCTGGAAGGTCCAAGTTTGCCCATGTCAGCTTTCGACAGAGACCTCTTCCTCCCCCTTCCCCTTCGCGCCCTTCCTTCCCCCTCCTGCGGAACACTTACTTTTTCTTCTCCACTCGGGCTCCCTTCTTCAGAGGGGGAGGGGGGAGGGAGGAAGACCTGACTCGTGCGGGCACTACTGCACAGACTCGCCCCACGTCTTCCTCCCTCCCCCCTCCCCTCCTGAACTCGCTCACGCTGCCCCCTCGGATCAAAATGGCGGCAGCATGAGCAAAGCGAGGTCAAAGCGAGCAGAGCAAGGCTGGGAAGAAGGGAGCCCGAGTGGAGAAAAAAAGTGTTTGGCAGGAGGGGGAAGAAAGGTTATTAGAGGTTCCAATTTCCCACGGCACACCTGATGATCGCTCACGGCACACTAGTGTGCCACGGCACACTGGTTGGGAAACACTGGTCCAATAGACCAGTGTTTCCCAACCACTGTTCCACGGCACACTACTGTTCCGTGATGGATCATCTGGTGTGCCATGAAAAAGTCTCTCACCCCCCCTTTCTCCCCCTCCTGCCGAACTGCTAATGCTTGGGTGGGAAGGAGGAGGAAGGACTGGGCGGCAGCAAAGAAAAGGAAGAAGGGGCCGGGGCGGCACCTTCTTCGGCCATTTCCCCAGCCAGCCTCCAATCGAGGGAGGGAGGAGGGAAGGGTGACATCGCTCGGTGTTGCACTTAGGCTTGACCGGACCCTTAGTAAACCAACACACAGCGGCTGCGGTTAAATGCTTTATTTAGAATAAGTAAAGAAGTAAAAGGCAAAGATATAATAGTTCAATGATGCTCTCAGCATCCAATGGTAGCAAGATTAGTCTTTAAATGTCCCCAAAATAAGCAATAATCTTGGTGCCGCAATTGGCTAAATCCACTGGGTTCTGGATCCCAGACTTGGCAAAGCTTAAACAAGGAGGACCTCCTGGCCCCGGCAAGGATCCGTGAAGCTTGGCAAGGTAGCTGAATCATTGGCACGAGATCCAGAATGGAGTCCGGGCCGAACCTTTATAGGTTTCGGCTGCATTGATCCAAAAGGCGCTGACTACGCCAAAGCTCTCACACGGGAACGGGGAAAGAGCTTTCCTTTCCCACCATATCTGTACCCCTTTGGAATGTAAGCTTGTTAGCAGGACCAGCTGTGCTGTGGGGAGGATCGGCCGCTTCATGGTACCAGGTGCCCTTATCGGCTTGGGAAACTGCAGGGCTGCGCCGCTCTTTGACTGTTTGGGGTTCAGCTAGAGGTTGCTGCAAAGGCCTGTTTTCAAGCCTCTCTAAGTCCTGGGCTCAAACATGGTGTTGTTCTGGTCTGCTACGGGAACCTGGCTGAGGTGTGACACTCGGACCCCGCCCCCTTCCCAGTGGCAGAAGCTTGCTTGTGCCTGATTGAGTCATGGCAGGAGTCATTGCGGAGAGCAGCCCCCGTTCCCGGCACCGCTCTCCGCCATGACTCCGGCCCCTCGCTCACTGAGGCCGTGTGAAGGAGGAGGAGCATGAGCAATGGACGGGCTTCAGTGGACAGGGCTGAAGCCCGTCCACCGTTCATGCTCCTTCCCCGTCCCCGGCGCGGAGAGCGGCGCCGGGGACGGGGAATTGCCACCTTCTCCCTCTTCCCCGCCGCCCCTTTTGCCTATGAGCCGCTGTCCGTGGCAATGGGAGTGGCTGAGGCTGGCGGCAGGACCCTGGGCCGGAACCTGGGTTTGGTGGCGGCCCTCGGCCTGCTCTACTGCCTGAGGGGCCTGCTTGCCAAGTTTGGTCCAGATCCATCGTTGTTTGAGTCCCCAGTGCTCTCTGGATGTAGGTGAACTACAACTCCAAAACTCAAGGTCAATTAACTATATGTATTACTGTGTTAGAGTGTCATTTTGTGTAATTTTGGTTGGTGGTGTGCCCCTGGATTTTTTTGAATGTTAAAAATGTGCCGCCGCTCAAAAAAGGTTGGGAAACACTGCAATAGACCAACTGCAGCATTGCCGGCCACAAGTAGTTTCCTACCAGAGACTTACTAGTGATGTCATTTCTGGTGAAGTCACAACAGAATGCCCAGCGATGTGACCAGGAGCTGCTTGTTGCTGGCAATGCAGTAGATGCGGTCCCAGTGTGCCCTCGAATTGGCAATTCGTTGGAACAACCAAAAGGCTCTGGAGATGCTCCCAGGCTGCATTAGGACAGCTGAAGAGCAATTTACCCTGGATTAATCAGATAAGTGTAGACACCATCTTTGCTTCATTAAGAGCAAGAGTTTAATCAATCGCAGCAAACTATCTCATGTTGCCATCCATGGGCTGGTTTCCACCTGCGTGTGCTTCTTTAATGAATTGCATACCCTCCAAAAGACACCCTGAGCCAAGCGCTGTGCTGCTGCAAACAGCAGTAAATCCTATGATTTTGAGGGACTTTTCTGAGCCGCACAAATTGAGGATGTGACCTCCCATCTTTAATGCTCACACAGATGTTTTGACCCCGTGGAACAATCGTTCCTCAGCAGGAGAAGAAAAATCCGGTTTCTTTGGCTTATGCGCTCAGGCACTAGACGGAGGATGAAAGTGCGCTTGTGGCTTCTTTGTGTGGGGTCTCGGGGCACGGAAGCTCATTCCTTTGTTGCTGGAGCTGATGCTTAAAAATAATAGTCACTTTTATCTGCGCGGTCACAGGCAGGTCTGCCATTCGGAATTCGTATAAGCCTCCTCAATAGAGACGAGGGTCTAAGTAGGATTTAAATGTGACACCAAGACTTTGTAGCTTTGCGGGAAAAGGAAGCCTTTCGGAACATTAGGTGGGGGGACTGACAACATTTCTCCTGCTTAATAGCTTCCCAGTTGTGGATGCAGGTCCACCTGCTCCGAGGCCCTTGGGGAGATAGGGTGGGGTATAAATTTTTATTATTATTATTATTATTATTATTATTAGATATTCAACAAGATTAGTACATAGCAAAAAAGATCACTAGGCCGGCTTTTGTATTGGATCACATGTCGGACCCTTCCCAAGTGTCTAGGACTGCGTGATGTATCGGTAAATAATGTGTGCAAATCCAAGTAGGGTGGCCTTTTTGCAGCTGACAGATGGTAAGTTTGTCAGAACCTATTGTTTTTAAGTGCAAGCCAAGGTCCTTAGGCACTGCACCCAGTATGCCGATCACCACTGGGATCACCTTTATTGGCTTGTGCCAGAGTCTTTGCAGTTCAATCTTTAAATCCTCGTATCATGTAAGATTTTCCAGTTGCCTCTCGTCAATTCTATTATATTATTAATATTATTATTATAAGGTACCTTTTTATTTATTATGCTCCCACTTTGACCCACAGTCAAGACCAATGTTCCTGGGTTTTGTAGGGGTTATGCCAGTGTTTTTCAACCTTTTTTGAGCCGCGGCACATTTTTTACCTTTACAAAATCCTGGGGCACACCACCAACCAAAATGACACAAAATGGCACTCTAACACAGTAATACATATAGTTAATATGTTTTTAAATGTATTTATACACTCAGTGTGAAACCTGGGCCTGTTTCGATGAACACAACATAGATATCCTGGCAAGAATGGCAGAAACACACAAACTTCCCCCACATAACTCCCATAACCAAGAGAAAATACTATAAGAGGTTGGTGGGCATTGACCTTGGGTTTTGGAGTTGTAGTTCACCTATATCCAGAGAGCACTGTGGACTGAAACAATGTTGGATCAGAACCAAACTTGGCATGAATACTCAATATGCCCAAATGTGAACACAGATGGAGTTTGGAGAAAATAGACCTTGACATTTGGGAGTTACAGTTTCTGGGATTTATAGTTAACACACAATCGAAGAGCATCCTGAACTCTTGCAACAATGGAATTGAACCAAACTTGGCATATTGAACTCTCATTACCAACAGAAAGTACTGAAAGGGTTTGCTTGGGAATTGACCTTGAGTTTGGAAGTTGTAGTTCACCTACACCCAGAGAGCACTGTGGACTCAAACAATGTTATGTTATGTGGGCGCTTTGGACTTCAATTCCCACCATTTCTAACAGCCTGAGGCCCTTTCCTGCTTAAATGACTGAAGGGGGCGGGAGGAAAAGGGCCTGAGGCTGCTAGGAATGGTGGGAGTTGAAGTCCAAAGCACCTGGAAGGTCCAAGTTTGCCCATGCCAGCTTTCAACAGAGACCTCTTCCTCCCCCTTCCCCTTCGTGCCCTTTCTTCCCCCTCCTGCCGAACACTTACTTTTTCTTCTCCACTGCCGCTTCTGCCGCCATTTTGATCCGAGGGGGCAGCGTGAGCGTGTTCAGGAAGGGAGGGGGGAAGAAATGACCCGTGCGGGCGCTACTGCGCAGACTCGCCCCAGAGCAAAGCGAGGCAAAGCGAGCAGAGCGAGGCTGGGAAGAAGGGAGCCCGAGTGGAGAAGAAAAAGTGTTGGGCAGGAGGGGGAAGAAAGGGTTCCAATTTCCCACGGCACACCTGATGATTGCTCATGGCACACTAGTGTGCCACAGCACACTGGTTGGGAAACACTGAGTTATACTAACAGATTGCATCTTCACAAGTCTAAATGCTTAATAATTAATCATTTAAAGCACATGCGGTGACATGACTCCATATTTACTTCAAAAGGAAAAGCAAGGAGTAGACTGACAGTGAGGGACCAAACAATGGAGAACTCTTCTACTCTGATCTTGGGTACCGCATGCATGTATCGGTGTGAATACAAACAGACTACTCATCTCATCCGATTAGTATTTGGATGGGAAACCGCTAGGTATCCCAAGTAGGGTTCTCTTGGGAATCTCCAAGTTGGGTTTCAAAATTCCCAGCTTCATTCTCTCTTCTCCCTTACTTCAATTATTGTAAATTGAGCAACATCCCTTCCAGCTTGTAATTCACCTGATTTGGGGGCAATACACAGTATATTTTTGGGAAAGGCAGTCTTTTATAAACTCCTACATTTTGTGCCAGTTTGAGAGTTAGTGGTGAGTTGAAAATTAACACATTTCAAAATGCCTTCAGAGGTCACAAATTGGGGGACCCAAGATGCATCATCAATTTCTATAGGTGCCCACTGGGTACTCACTCTCTATAGAAATGGGTTAAATTGCCTTTTGTTGTCCAGACTACAGTATTGTTGCCACCTTGTCTCAAGTGTGAACCTCACTCACTTGTTGTTCCCTTTTTCGTCTCCATATTTCTCCCCTTCTCTGTTTTTTCTCCTGGGGCGGCCAATAAAGAAGATGTTCCTACATGGCAACATTGTTTTTGCTCTACTGGCTTTTTATAGCCTTCTCACACAGAGTGTCTTTTTATAAACCGAGAAAGGGTTTGCAGTCACAAAAAGAGTGATTTGGTGGGATTAGACTGTACACACACACACACCATCTTGCAAGAGAGACAAGATCAGACATTCAGCGGAACAAAAGGCACCTGCGACATACCTGTCGTGCCATGCCATATTTACGGCTTGGGTTATGAATCCTGGGTGATAAATCCCCCGTTTATTGTCTCGACAAGTCTTTCTCCAGCAGGAAGCCCAAATGGCCCAAGGATATAAAGCCCAAGTTTGTGAATTTGCTGTCGTTTTAAAAAGCAGCACAGATGCTTCATACCTTGCAAGCCATACTCATACGCGAAGAGACAATGTGATGCTATTCTTCTGTTTAAAAAAACAAGAGAGAGAAGCAACCCAAGGTTACTGAAACAGTAAAAAAAAGTGTGTTAAAATTAAACTTTTTACCTTAGTTACATGATTGGAAGGTGCATTTTTAAAGAGGGATGGATAGATAGGTAGATATATCAATAGAGCTGGAAGGTAGATAGAGATGGTAGATGGGCAGATGGATATATAGGGATGATAGAGATAATAGATAGAGATGGTAGGTAGATGTATGGATAGATAGATATGATAGAGAGATGTTAAATATATACTGTAGATAGAGAAGATAGAGATGGTAGGTAGAGATAGTAGGTAGATGGATGGATCGATGGCTAAATAGATATGACAGAGAGATGGTAGGTTGGTAGGTCAAGGTGGTAAGTAGATAGAGATAGTAGGTAGTTGGGTGGATAGATGGATAGAGATGATAGAGAGATGGTAGATATATAGATAGAGATGGTAGGTAGATAAAGATAGGTAGGTGGATGAGTGTATAGATGGATGGATGGATGGATGGATGGATGGATGGAGATGGTGGATGGATGGATGGATGATAGAGAGATGGTAGATATATAGATAGAGATGGTAGGTAGATAAAGATAGGTAGATGGATGAGTGTATAGATGGATGGATGGATGGATGGAGATGGTGGATGGATGGATGGAGATGGTGGATGGATGGATGGATGATAGAGAGATGGTAGATATATAGATAGAGATGGTAGGTAGATAAAGATAGGTAGATGGATGAGTGTATAGATGGATGGATGGATGGATGGGTGGATGGAGATGGTGGATGGATAGATGGATGATAGAGAGATATATAGATAGAGATGGTAGGTAGATAAAGATAGGTAGATGGATGAGTGTATAGATGGATGGATGGATGGATGGAGATGGTGGATGGATGGATGGATGATAGAGAGATGGTAGGTAGATAAAGATAGGTAGATGGATGAGTGTATAGATGGATGGATGGAGATGGTGAATGGATGGATGATAGAGAGATGGTAGATATATAGATAGAGTTGGTAGGTAGATAAAGATAGGTAGGTGGATGGATAGAGATGGTGGATGGATGGATGGAGATGATAGAGAGATGGTAGGTAGAAAGATAGTAGGTAGATTAATGAGTGGATGGATGGATAGAGATGATGGATGGATAATAATAATAATAATAATCAACAACTTTATACCCCGCCACCATCTCCCCAATGGGGACTCGGGGCGGTTTACATGAGGCCAAGCCCAATAACACCGTACAATAAATGAAATCAAAGCACAAACAATAACATAATAAATTGCATAATGCATAGAAATACAACAAACAATATAAAATTAAAATAAAATTCATAACACAGTAGAAGTGAGCGGGCTGCATGTACAGGATAAAACACTAAAGCTATAAACACGGGGTGAGATAGGGGTGGAGCAGATTTATTTGTGAGGGAGAAACTCTTCAGTAATAGGGTCGAGGGGAGTCTTCGTACGGGAGAGGCAGAGGTGGTCTCTAAGGACAACCGTTGAGAGATCGCAGCAATATCAGGTTGCATGGTTAATCACCAAAGGCGAAACAGAAGAACCATGGATGGGTGGAGATAATAGTGATGGTAGATATATAGATAGAGATGGTAGGTAGAGATAGTAGATAAATGGATTGATGGATATGATGGAGAGGTGATAGATAGATGATAGATAGATGGTAGAATATAGATAGAGATGAGGTGATAAGAGAGATGGTAGATATATAGATAGAGATGGTAAGTAGAGATAGTTGGTGGATGGATGGCTAGATGATAGATAGATAGATAGATAGATAGATAGATAGATAGATAGGGAGTGGATGTGTTGCATCTGTGTATCTGCCTATTTATCAGTGTCTGCACAGTTCTTTGTCATGACATTGGCTATGAGTGAATCACTTTCTCTCATCCAAACCTTTCTTATGGAGATTTTGCGAGAAGAATATGTATGTAGATATATAGATTTGTCCTTGCCACAAAGGACCTAAAGCCTTGTGAATTGCTGTCCTTAGCTTCTTCCTAAGGCAAACTCTGAGTGAGGAATCCTTCATAGACCAGCCACGTTTTGTTCCTTCAGTTGCCTTTGCCACTGCACTTCTCACGTGGGGAAGACATATTGATCTCCTCTGTGTTTTTTCCTTTCTTTCCCCCCTCCCAGAAAGCTGATTTGGCAGTGGCTGGATTGACGATTACCGCCGAGCGGGAGAAAGTGATCGATTTCTCCAAGCCGTTCATGACTCTGGGGATTAGCATCCTCTACCGAGTTCACATGGTAAGAGACATCCTTTAGAACCATTTGTGCCATGAAAGATGTTTGTGTGTGCAAACACTCCCGGAGAGGGAGGGAAGGAAAGGGCAGTAATGATTGACTCAGGAAAATATCGTTTTCTATATTTAAATGCAAAGATGCAAGAATCAGCATTTCACGGGACCTCTGAAAGCAAGTAACCAAGTGATCAATTAGCAGTTGAAATATGATACATTGCTGCCAAATAATGATCAAGTAATTCATTTTAAAAGTAGTATGATATTACTGAGAGATGATATTTACAGTTATTCCAAAAAAAAGTGTTTAAAATTAACATTTCAAAAAAGTAGTTATTTGTTTATCAGTGTCCATCCCTCCTGACATTCAGGAAAAAAGTGAAAGCCTGGATGTGGGACCAGGCATTCGCATAGTAGCACAGGACAGCACTTTAGTAGTTTTAATGGAAAGTTGGTGAATAGGGCTCAATGCTTTTATGGATGGAACACTGTTTTTAACATAGGTGAATGCATAGGATGTGTGAATATAATTATATTTTAATGTATTTTAGTGTCAAATGCTGGAGGGTTTTATATTGTGTTTTATACTGCAATTGTGATGTAGGCATCAAATTATGCCTTTTGGAAGCCGCTCTGAGTCCCCCCTCGGGGGTTGGGAAGAGTGGGGTAAAATGCCATAAATAAATAAATAAATAAATAAATAAATAAATAAATAAATAAATAAATAGGCTATTGATTCTGCCTTTCTCACCTGATGGGATCTATAGTTCTTCTCTTTTATCGCAGGTCCGGATCAACACCTTTTTGCGTCCTAGGCCACACTTTGTAATTACGCCCCCTTTAAGCCGACCTCTACCACACACACCACACACCTCTTCCCCCCCCCCCCGCCTCGCGCCGCCGCATCGTTCCCATCCTGTGCCAATGGGGCTGAGGGGAAAGGTGTGCACGCGCTGTCACTAAAGAGAAGGGAACGGGCCGCTTTGTGGGGCAGGGAACGAGTTCGTTACCCCTCAGGAAGGAGGCAGAGGAGGGCGAGTGCCGCAGAGCCGAGGCCCAAAGGGATGGGGAAAGCCGGGCTGGGTCCAGACCAGAGCATGCTCTTCGTCCGGGGCAACGGCTTCAGAGGTGGCCCCATGTGCGGCTCATGGCCCAGCGGCTGCAAAGAGTCGGGGCCTTCCTCCGCCTCAGTTTCCCCTCCAGGCCTCTATGCCGCACGCCGCCCTTCTTCCCAGGGCCTCCTCTTCCCTCAGCAGCCTGCGAAGGAAGCCGTTCCGAGCTAGGCCAGGCCAGGCCAGGCCAGGTGCCCCCTCCCCTCAGGCGCAGAAGCACTGGCTGAGAAGCAGCGGCGTAGATGAATGGATTCTCCCTTTTGGATACCAGGCGGCAGGAGCTAATCGCGACCAGCATGGGCTGAAGGAAGAGGCCTCCTCCTCTTCCTCCTCATGCTGCTGCTGCTGCTGTCTCATGTGGAGCCCTGGTCACGTGATGTGCCCTCCGCCGGGTCACGTGGGGACTGGCTCCCTCCCCCACATGGTGACCCTTCCCCCCTCCCATCAGGGAAGGATGTAGCACCGGCTGGAGCAGTGAAGGGATTCTCAGGCAATGAGATTGGCTTAAAGAGATTGGCTTAAAGGAGTGTGGCCTAGGGCGCAAAAAGGTGTTAATCCGGGCCTGGTCGAGAGGAGACATGAGACCCATGTATAAATATGTGAAAAGGTGTCATAAGGAAGAGGGAGCAGGCTTTTTTCTGCTGCCCTGGAGATTGGGACTTGAAGCAATGTGTTCAAATTACAGGAAAGGAGATTCCACCTGAACATTAGAAAGAACTTCCTGACCATAAGAACTGTTCTACAGTGGGGTGGAAACTCCTTCCTTGGAAGCTTTTAAACAGAGGTTAGATGACCATCTGTCAGGGGAACTTTGATTGTGCTTTTCCTACATGGCAGGGAGTTAGACTTGATGGTCCAGGGGTCTCTTCTATGATTCTGTGAAATCCACAAATGTCCAATCTAAATATGTTGGGGATGTACTGTAAAACAAATCCAGAATGCCATTGAATGTTCCAAGGACCAGCAATGAAGAGTTCAGTAACACACAACAAAAACAATAGGATTGCTCATGTTTTGAGGGATCTGACCAGACAGCTCCAAATGATACACTTGGGTTGGGAAAACGTAAGCATGCTCATCTGCACAATAACAGATGAAAGTTGGCTAGGAAGTGTGGAAGAGTCAAAAACCATGCACCAAGGAAATGATGTATCCGTATCCAAAGAAAATCTGTGGGTGCAGGTGAGGGAAACCATCCGCAAGATCTCAGATTAGCGGCATGGTTTTACTCTGGTCTGTGGCTACATCTTAGCTCAGCTTGGCTAGCTGGCTTTTCTAAATCCCTTTGCAATATCTGCTGTACGAAATATTTTCGTCAGGGAGAAAATGTTTGGATGTTAATCCAGTCTTTGCTACTGGACTGCGATTCACCTGGCTGAGAAAAGATGCCCGAAATATCCCAGCTCAAAAAAAAATCAATAATAAAGTCAGCTTATGTCAACAATGAAAAGGCAGATAAAAAGAGCGGAAACCAACTCCCTCCTTTTTACACAAACTCTTGTGCGGAGCCAAAGGTGTCGTTCCAAACTACTGGTGGTCTTACCAGTTAGTTTTACTTTCTTCTTGGTGTTTGCTTGATGGAAGAGGACGGAAATATCTGCTGACTATCTCCCTGTTTGGCAACTGTTCATGAAAAATAGCCTTTGTCAAGAAAGGGAGACACACCTGCCTTTTGCTTCATGGCATGTGTTTGCCTAGCAAAGAAATGTATTTGCCTTCCAACCCCCAAAATAACGAGACGGACAACAAAAATTGGATTCAAATTTGGGCAACATTTATTAAAGTTACCTATTTAACTTTAACTGACTAAACTTCGGTGTCAAGGAACTAAGAATGGAACAGAACTGGGCAACCTCTCAGGGAGACGCTGTAGAACTTTCTGCAAATCTTTACCGGACTCTCCAATTTCTCTGGGCCAATGATATCCCCCTCACCCTTCCAGTGCCATCCAGGTGAGTGCGTTTGTGCATTGCCCAATACCCTTTGAGGATTGCCTTGAATGAAAATTGCTCTATGGATTTCCCTAAACTATTTACGCTGGCCTATTTATAAGACCGCCATCCATCTAGCCCAGGGGTGGGCAATTACCAGCCCTCCAGGTGTTTTGGACTTCAACTCCCAGAAACCTAGCCAGTTTACCAGCTGTTAGGATTTCTGGGAGTTGAAGTCCAAAACACCTGGAGGGCTGGTAATTGCCCACCCCTGATCTAGCCCCTAATAGCAGTATAGGGTAGGCAAAAAACCTGCCTAGAACATGGGGGGGGTTCCTACCCGGCCCCCTATTGGCAACCACTATACTGTTCAATGGGCGGGAGTGGTGGGTCGACGGCTCGAGCAGGAATGAGGGAGAAGGCTGGCTACAGCAATAGCCAGCCTCCCCCCACTCCTCTGGAAGCTTCTGAGGTACTAGCCAATGGCCTCACTTCAGGGGAGGAGGCAAATACCTGTCCCCGCCCACTGCGCAGGCGGGGAAAGGGCGTTATCGTATCAGAAGCAAACCGAGGGTACAGTTGTAATGTGTTTAAAAAACACAAAGTTTAAAAAACTTGGCGTTGTACTAAATGTCCTTTGACCAGTAGCTGGCCACTTGGAGAGCTTCTGATGTTGCTATAAGAAGGTCCTCCACTGTGCATGTGGCAGGGCTCAGGTTGCCTTGTAGTAGGTTGTCTGTGGTTTGCTCTTCCCCACACTCGCATGTTATGGACTCCACTTTGTGGCCCCATTTCTTAAGGTTGGCTCTGCATCTCATGGTGCCAGAGTGCAGTCTGTTTAGCACCTTCCAAGTCACCCAGTCTTCTGTGTGCCACCGGGGGGGGGGGGGGGAGTCTCTCATTTCAGTATCAGCCATGGCTTGAGGTTGCGGGTTTTAGCCTGCCACTTTTGGACATGAGGTATTCCTGCGAGTATCTCTGTAAATCTTAGAAAACTATTTCTTGATTTAAGGTGTTGGCGTGCTGGCTGATAGTGGGTGGACTGGAGATGTCACTGCCTTAGTCCTTTCATTATTTGCTGCTACTTCTTGGCCAATGTTAGGTGGTGCAATACTGGCTAAACAGTATAATTTCTCCAGTGGTGTAGGGCAGTGATTTTCAACCAGTGTGCCGCAGAACACTAGTGTGCCGTGAGAGATCATCAGGTGTGCCGTGGGAAATTATTTTCGAACTTCATTCATATATAAACTATAAGGCACATCTGTCCCTTTAAGAAATGGAACCATAGCACTCTTGCGTCACCTAAGAAGTGACGCAAGAGTGCTATGGTCGCGCCATCTTGGATTCGCTCAGACGCGGCTAAGTAAACAAAGTTAGAGTTAGTGCTGCAGCTGCGCGTCAAGTGACTGTGGCAATTTGGGATCACAGCCCCAGGTTTCACACTAAGTGAGTGTATAAATACCTTTTAAACAATATTAGCTATATGTATTACTGTGTTAGAGTGTAATTTTGTGTCATTTTGGTTGGTGGTGTGCCCCAGGATTTTGTAAATGTAAAAAATGTGCCACGGCTCAAAAAAGGTTGAAAATCACTGGTGTAGGGCATAGACATCCTGTGATAATGTGGCATGTCTCATTAAGAGCCACATCCACTGTTTTATTGTGGTGAGATGTGTTCCACAGTGGGCATGCATACTCAGCAGCAGAGTAGCAAAGCCAAAGGGCAGATATCTTCACTGTTTGTGGTTGTGTTCCCCAGGTTGTGCCAGTCAGCTTTCGTATGATATTGTTTTTAGCACCCACTTTTTGCTTGATATTCAAGCAGTGCTTCTTGTAGGTCAGAGCATGGTCCAGGGTAACTCCCAGGTACTTGGGTGTGCTGCAATGCATTGTAGCAAAGAATTGAAAGGCAATACTGCATTACTCACAATGGCAGAAAGTAATATTAGATGGAACTCTGGGGTTTGGTTGTTGTGGGTGAGCTATCCATCTGCTCATATGGGGTATTTGTATCTGGGTTCTATCATGTCCCACATGAGAGTTTGTCTCCTGATGAAGATGAAGCAGGCCTACCTTTGGAGACACCACTATAGAAGCATGATAGCCAGCCAAATCCAGATCAGGTTGAGTTCAGAACAGGAAAAAGACCTGGAGGTGGAGACCCTGGTCCCAGAAAAAGACAAGCCTGGTTTCAACCATTCCCGGTAGAGGGATTGCATTTTGGCTGCAATTGAGACGTTGGGAGGAGCACAGCTAAAAAATGCTTTCTTTAAATATTGCATGGGATCTGGGCATTGACTGAGCATCTACCTTTTTTTAAAGGTTACATTGACCACCTACCTTGCTGAGTACAACATCAGTCTTCCTCATAAAGTAGTGAGCTTTATGAAATTAAAGCTCTTGCCCCATTCAACAACATGGCTGCCATGACTCTTTGGAACAATGTCTCTGATTTATGGCTTTCTTGTCATAAATTTATGACTGTTTTGACACTGGACACATGTCACAAGAAGACATGACTCACTAGAAAATAAATAATGCTTAGTAAGGTAGAAGGCAGTGGGAGAAGAGGATATTTATTTATTTATTATTTGGACTTGCCGCCATTCCCCGAGGGCTTGGAGCCAGATGGATACACCCAACTAAGGAAACCCAGCCCTGAGTTTGCTGGAACCGAGAATAGGGTGAAATAGAGGTCTCTTCTTCATAGGTTCACCATAACTGCAGCTTTGCTTGAAAGCAATTAGCGACACCAAGGTTCATTTCCATAGCTTACAGCTCGGAAACCCCCAATCGCAGGAGCGATTCTGTACCTTTAGAATCTAGAAGGGAAGTGGTCCACCTTGTCTTCATTGCCCCCCATTGATGATGTTGTTAATCACTTCATGCTTTATTTACCTAAGAACCAAATGTGTCAAGGGAAAGAGCTCTCGCGCAATGCAAGACAAGAATGGAAACATAGGTGAGGATCAAGCTGGAAGAAAATTGATATAATTACTCACGGCTTTCTTCACAAACAAGCTGAGCAAACAATTACAGACGTACTGCATGTACCTTGCATTAGCATATAAAACTACGTTGAGTCAGTAGGTTGTACTGAATCAGGACACTGGCCTGTCTGTCCTTGTGCTCTCAGATCTGTTTGGTGGAGGAGATCAACAATCTTGGGGATGATAAAGGAGAAGAGGGAGGTCTTTGAAGGCTCCTGTGGATTGAGTCTGGAAGTGCAGACAACCAGGGTTGTCAGCTCCCTTGCTCTCACCATTGTGGAATCTGTCCATCTGTCCTTGTGCTTTCAGATCTGGTTGGCGGTGGAGATCAAGGCACAAAACACTGTGGAGAAACTACAATGTATCTGCCAGGAAGGATATCTAGTGGCTGTGGAGAAAGACAATACATACGTTTGTAGATAGTAGAGATATATAATATTACCAAACATCGAACTGGGAAGAGTTCAAAGAAACCCAGTGCAAAGTCCATGGAATTGTCCGGGTATAATGGTATAGTCCAAAAAGGGTAAAGTACCGGTAGATAGTCTGTGGTCGAAAAGTCCCGTTGGTGCCAGCAGGTGGTTGATGTGTCGACCGGGAAGATTTCAAGGTAGCAAAAGAGCACAATATAGGCGTCTTAAACTGTAAATATAAATCCAGCACAAGCCGATAATCCTGGTGAAGGATACTCCGAACAGGGAAATCCCAGGGACGCTGGAGAATGCGGCGTGGGCGTCTCCAAATAGTAGATACAATACAACAACAGCCGACAATATGCTAATGCTTTGATAAGCGGCCACAACAAAAAACATTTTGAGGCACTTTTTCAAGGCTCAAAATACATCATCGTAGCGTCCACAGTATCATGTAGTGTGATGAAACCAACATAACCCCACTCATCATAGAGTAGGGTGACCCAAAGGTGGTGGAGATCAACAGTTTTGGGTGATGATAAAGGAGAAGAGGGAGATCTTTGAAAAATCCTGTGGATTGAGTCTAGAAGTTCAGAAAACCAGGGCTGTCACCTCCCTTTGCTCTCACTGCTTCCTTTTCAGAGCAGTGAAACCACAGTCTCAAGATTCCTTTAGTTTTATTTATTTATTTATTTATTTGGGGGGGGGGAACACCAGGTATGGAACAGTGGGTTCACTGTATCCATGAAGGTTCAGTTGCAGAACTCTGCAGAGATACCAAAAAAATGTGCTATTTTGCTTTATCATGGAGCAAAGTCTAGCTGGAATGTATAGTCTCCCAGGAAGTGTGGGATATTTGCATGAAGGAAGTTTTGAGCAGCATACTGTCGATACCTGCTCTGTGTCTCAATATGCTCTCCATATGTTCTGTGGGCAATAGGAGTACACTTTTGATTTCCCATCAGTTGAACATCAACATAAACCAGGCACTAAAACAATTAGAGCAGATTCTCAGCTTCTGCCCTTGCAAGAGCCGAGGCTGACAAAGACGCAGCCTTCCTCACAACTACAAACAGAGTGTCTCCGTCTCTCTTTTTCTCAGCGGAGCTCCTCTTATTGCTGAGAACCAACGAGTAATTAAAATGTACTTAAAACTCTGCTTCCGCTGCTACATGTTGAATCAAAAATCAATGAGTGAGCTCTTCAGGAAGGTTCCTGTTATTTTTACCATGCTGCCTGGATTTAACCCATTGGTGTAATTCAGAAAGAATGGTTGTAAGTATATCCCAGGCTCACAATAGCCTGGTGAGGCAGATTTGGATGAAAGATGACGAATTGCCCAAGACCACGCCATGAGCTCCATGGCAGATGTAAGACTGAATCCTGGCCTTCCTTTGTGAAAAATCCAACTTTGGGTCAATAATAATATTGGCTTTTTTTACAGGGAAGACAGTCAGGCCCGGATTACCCATAAGGCCACCCTAGGCAATGGCCTAGGGCAGCAGCCTTGGGGCATCAGCAGGTCCAGACTCCCCAATTTTTTTTTTAAAAAAACAAAAAAGTTTAATTTTCTTCTGGCGCTCCTGCACCTGCGCGCGGAGCACCATAGGCCCTAGGGGGTCTCTGACGCGGCTTCCCGCCACCCCCTCCTCCCTCCCATCGTCTGAGGACGGAGGGGGGCCGGGCGAATGGAGGAGGCGGAGAGAAGTCCTCGCTGCTCCCTCCTCCCTCCTGTCGTCGGCACCGCCCCTCCTTCAGTGAGAAGGAGGGGGCCCCCGCAAGCGGCCACACCCCTTGGGGCGGGGGCGGCGCTCCAGAGTGTGGCCTAGGGCACCACAATCATTTAATCCGGGCCTGAAGACAGTGTCCAGAAAATGTGGCCAAACTGGCCTCAATCATGTAGGTAATTCTAATTAGAGGAAAATCATTCAATAATGGGTTTACTCACCATTCAAGAATAGACTAAATAGGTCTGCTAGTGTTGGGTATTAACTAATTGGATTCAGGCTTTTCCTTTCCCAATTCCCTCTGCTTCTGCCAGTTCTTCTATATCATACACTTGGAGAAAGGTCTTATTGCTTGGCATCAAAATAACTCATAGAGCAGTGAGGCAATTAGATAATTAAGCCAGTAAATGTTTATTTAACAATGCAAGGCTTGATAACTAATTAGGGTAGTCTTCCTTGAAAGATCTGGTTTGTACAGCAGGGAAAGACAAGACCAGGGCCCCATCTGCTCCTCACCTCACCCTCTTCCCTTTCATTTTTCAGCGTGGGAAAGCAGCGTTGACACTGTGTTAATCTCCAGTTTCCATCAGACATTTCCTAACAAATAACTACAAATAAATTTTCTGCCTGCCCGGCTGCCGCCTCGCCATCTTCGTCCCCTCCCGACTCTAATGACATTTTTTATTTTATTTTTCTGTATAACTGGTTCCCCATCATTTCTTTTCCTGCCAGCCTCCTGCGGGGCCTTTCCGGCCGCTCACTGTTGTACACCCGTCTGTCCTATCACAAGTAACCAAATATGGCAGGTTTAAATGGGTCTGTCATTTTTCTCATTTTCACTTGTTGTGATTTAATCAACTATGGATTTCTGACACAGGGGCTCTAATGGGGTATCTCACTTCCGAACCGCTGCGCGAGCACAGAACCCACTCGGGGCTTCCTCCCTTTCCTCCACCAAACAAATGGAATATTCTGGAACGGAATGATTGAATTTGGAGCCTTGATTGGTGTGTTTGTCTGTAGTTTTGAGAGCAAGACACTAGGGAGGGAAATCACCATGTCTGACCTGTACGGGTTGAGCGTCCCTTATTTGGAATTCCCGAAATACATTAGAGCAGTGGTTCTCAACCTGGGAATCCCCAGGTGTTTCAGCCTTCAACTCCCAGCAGGCCGGCAGAATGTTGGATAAGCAGAAATGTTGGATAATAAGGAGGTATTAAGGAAAAGCCTATTAAACGTCAAATTACAGTATGTTTTTACAAATTAAGCACCAAAACATCATGTTTTATAACAAATTGACAGAAAAAGCTGTCCAAAATGTGATAACGTTATGCAGTAATGACTGTATTTCCAAATTTAGCACCAAAACATTGCAATGTGTTGAAACAGCTGTGGAGGGTGGGAGGCAGACAGTGTTGGATAATACAGAACACTGGATGAGCAAAGGTTGGATAAGCGAGAATCTACTGTACTCCAAATTCCAAAAGTGTCCAGATTAGTGGCCAAGTTAGTGATGTCTTTTCTTTCCGATGGTTGTGCATACGCAAACGTACCACTCCAACGCCTTCTAATGAAGGAACAAGACCACACTTGGCACACAGAGCACCCATGACCCACTCTACATCCTCCTGCTGTTTGGAAGAGGGTGAGCCACAGATGATGGCTTGCAATACCTTCACTAACTTCCGGAAACCACTGCACGCCACACAAACATCTGATAAGGACCCACCTTGACACACAATGCCTTTCTCAAATGACCCGGGCACCGCCGGGTCCCCTAGCTACGAGAGAGAGAGAGAGAGAGAGAGAGAGAGAGAGAGAGAGAGAGAGAGAGAGAGAGAGAGAGAGAGTTTAAAATGGATAGAGGGGTGTCCTGGGGCTGTGATATTGCAAATCAGAGGGAAAACAGTGGTGTAGAATTTGATGTTCCTCCCTCCATGGATACAGTCAGGTCATTGTGGCTATATAGTTTAGGTATGAGATACCCTGTTTCCCCTAAAATAAGACATACCCATAAAATAAGCCATAGCAGGATTTCTAAGCTTTTGTGCAATATAAACCATATCCCGAAAAGAAGACATAGTGATAGGCATGGCTATGCAGCATACAAGGTCAGCTCCTCCATCAGGTCATGGTCATTCTGAGCATGCTACATAGAGACATAGACAGTGAAAGAAACAGTCTTCTCAGTAAAGTGAGGAGCGGGACACTCTGCTTTAGATATTGTGTATCCTCAGGAGAAAGAAGTAAAGCTGTGGCTACCGTTTTACTCAGCAGTGGGTCTCTCTTCCTCAGCATCAACCAGCAACAGTGTGTGGGTGTCTTTCACCTTCCCACAAACACCAATAAAATTGCTGTTTCCCAGCACTAACCAAGAACGGTCTGTGGGTCTCTCACCTCACACAAACACAAAGGGATAAGGAAAAGCTTCAGCAAGCAGTCTGCTACTGAGCCCAGAGAGATCATCTCAGCTCCACTGTCCAGATTGGACCCAGGTCTGGGTTTGGAGAGTTATGACGATGTTCCAGAAGAATAGGACTTAAATGATAGTTGAATAAATGCAGATTGTTGTACCATACTTAATAAAAAAATAAGACATCCCCAGAAAATCAGCCATAGTGGGTCTACTTGAGGAAAAATAAATATAAGACAGTGTCTTATTTTCAGGGAAACACGATAGACAACTTGTATCTGGATGAAGTTGGAACTTCCCTGTTGCTGTGCCGTTTATTCTCATTTGCGATACTCAACTTGTCAGTGTCATATGGCATACCCTCCAACTGTCCCAATTTATCAGGGACGATCCCAATTAACCCTCTATCATCCCACGTTTTCAGCTGCTTTGAAAATACCTTCACTTTCTTTCCTTTCCTGGATTGAAAGTGTGCGACTCGCCCAAGGTCAACCAGTGGGTTTCCATGGCAGAGCGAGGAAGAGATCACTGGTCTCCAGAGTTGTAGTTCAATGCTCAAACCGCTACATCATGCTGACTCTTTTCCTTATTTCAGGATAAAGAGGCGCAAAACTTCCCTCCTATTAAAGGATTGTGTGTTTTTCTTACCTCTCTTCAAGGGCTCTTTATTAGATGTTAGAGGAAACCCAGAGTCTTTAGACTAGAGCAATATTTTTTTGCATAGTTTTTTAAAGCATGCCCATCCAGGTCTCTAGATCCGATTGCAAGCAATGACACAAAAAGTCTATAACTGATCAATTGTCCTTTGCATTATAAATATTTACCAGCCAGATTGTTTGTGTAGCATCCCTCATCTTCCCTGCTAGCAGGAGAGAACCATGTGGATTGAAAATGCATTTCCAGGAAGCTCCAAACAATCTCAAACTGAGGTTTCGTGCTTTTAGAGATGTCGCTTTTTGAAACGGTTTGGAGAGGTCTTCAGGGTGCTCATTAGTGTTACTTGGCGGACGGTGTTACTCTCCCACATAGACCTGTTTGTTTTAAATTTCATTTCTATCCCGTCCTTCTCCCACTAATGGGACTGATGGCTTGTGCCGTGACCAACTGGCTTCCATATTTATTAATGAGCGCCTGATGTTTCTTACTCTGCTCCTCTGAATGGATACTTACTTACTTACTTACTTACTTTCTTAGGTGATCCCTCGTTATCCAAAGATGATGGTCCTCAAAGTGTAGTGTCTTGGCAGTGGGTCCGTAGGTGGCCGTGAAGCCATATTCTTGATGCGCATCTTCTCCTGCAGTGAGGACATCAATTTCCAGGTGGAAGGTGGTCCTGGTCAGGGTTGGCTTGATGTGCCTTCCTTTTGCCCTCCATTCATGCCTCTTTGAATTCTGCAACACTGCTGGTCACAGCTGACCTACAGCTAGAGCGCTCAAGGGCCAGGGCTTGCCAGTTCTTAGTGTCTAGGCAAGTGTTTCCCAACCTTTTTTGAGCCACGGCACACTTTAAACATTAAAAAAATCGGGGGACACACCACCAATCAAAATGACACAAAATGACACTCTAAAACACAGTAAAGAACGGCTGGAGGATGGTGGCCTGCTGGGAGCAGCTGCTGGGCGTGCCGAAGCCGGGGGAAAGGGAGGAGCCAGGCCATGCCATGCCCTGCCCCCTCCCCCGGCTTCAGCTCTCCCACAGCTTCTCCAGCCTTGAGAAGGCAGTGCCAAGCCAGCAGTGGCAGAGCCAGCACAATGATGGGTTGGCACTGTCCCCTCAAGGCTGGAGAAGCTGTGGGAGAGCTGAAGCCGGGGGAGGGGTGGAGCCAGGTCACACCATGCCCCGCCCCTCCCCCTGGCTTCAGCTCTCCCACAGCTTCTCCAGCCTTGTGGGGGCAGTGCGAGCGAGGGGCGGGGGTCATGGCCCCCGTCCCCAGCGCCGCTCTCCGCCATGAATCCCGCCCCTCGCTCACTGAAGCCGTGCAGAGGAGGAGCATGAGCGGTGGATGGGCTTCAGTGGTCGGGGCTCCTCCTCCATGCAGCTTCAGCGAGCGAGGGGCGAGAGTCACGGCGGGAGTCATGGCAGATTGTAGGCTGGCTGGGGAAATGGCCGAAGGGGGCGGCGCCCCAGCCCCTTCTTCTTTTTCTTTGCCGCCGCCCGGCCCTTCCCCCCCCCAAGCAGCAGTAGTTCGGCAGGAGGAGGGGGGAAGGAAGGGGGGCAGAGAGCTTTTCTCGCGGCACAGCAGGAGGTCCGTCACAGCACACTCCTGTGCCGCGTCACAGCGGTTGGGAAACACTAGTCTAGGCCGCAGTTTTTAAGGTTGGCTTTAAGCCCATCTTTAAATCTCTTTTTGAGTGGATAAAATAGATGGTGAAAGCACAAGGACCGCTCCAGTTGGCATACAAAAATGTCCGACCATTCCTGTTCACAACCGGCTCTTTCTACAACCCCATGAGTGGCTGGTCCACAAGACTGTTTCCAGCAAGGGTTTATCTATGGAGGCACAGACCTAAATATCCTTTCCTGGAATCTGAATACAATCAGTTCACATGGTGGACCTCTGCCTAGAAATGGTTGCGGTGCCAACCCCATCTGGGTTGGACAGAAGGACTGGATTTCTGTATAAACCTAAAAAGAATGTGGGTGCAGCTGTTGGTAAAGCCGCTTAATCTGAAATGGGTTATTGCGATTGATTGCTAGACTAAATACCCAGTGATGTGCATTTTAGGATACGCAGTGCTGTTTTGCACTGTTTTCCAAAACAGAATAATAAAATCCAGTGCGTAAGGCTTCATCTTAAAAATATCATATACTCCAGGCATGGGCAAACTTTGGTCTTCCTTCGAGGTGTTTTGGACTTCAACTCCCACAATTCCTAACAGCCTCGGGCCCTTTCCTTTCCCCCCCTCAAAGGCCTGAGGCTGTTAGGAGTTGTGGGAGTTGAAGTCCAAAACACCTGGAGGTAAGGCCAAAGTTTGTCCATGCCTGATATACTCTCCCGTTCTCCTTTGTCTCCTAAAATGCCTTTTTAAAACATCATGCAATCTGCATAAACATTAATCACAGATATCAATATTGGGTCCCTCGTTTTAGATGGGGCTTTGAACTTTCTTGGCTTGGTAGCGTGGGATAATGGCATGCCAATTTATCTGCATGGCTAGCATGACATAAAATCCAGGGGCCAGTGAGGAAAATGATCCATGGAGACATTTGCCCCGCAAGCTTCAGGGTATAAGCCATCCTCTAGCTCAGTGTTTCCCAACCAGTGTGCCGTGGCACACTAATGTGCCGTGAGAAATCATCAGGTGTGCTGTGGGAAATTACAGTGTAGAGAGAGAGGGAGGGAGGGAGGGAGGGAGGGAGGGAGGGAGGGAGGGAGGGAGGCAGTGAAATTCATGCAGTGAAATGAGGCTTTCCTGGCCGAAGCAGCAATGCTAGCCAACCTGACTGCATTCAGGGAGAGCCCTCGGCATCCAGAACTTTCTCCCCTCCCTCCTCTCTCTCTCTCCTTCCCTTCCTTCCTTCCCTTCCTCTGCGCACCAAGGGCTACCTGGCCGGGCTGCAGCTCCTCCTGCTTCCTGGCTGCTCTTCCGCCCTCCTCCCCTCCAGCAGCAAGGAGGAGAGGGAGGAGGAGTCCGCGGGAGCTGCCCCCGTCCGACCCCGTTCCCGGAGGCTAAAGGCGAGGCTTTCTGCCCTCTAGCGGCAGCCCCTCCATGCCGGAGAAATGGAGCAACCCCTCATCTCCTGGCCTCTCCTGGCTGGACTCCGGGTTCGCTGCAGAGCAGAGGCCAGGATGCGCAGCTCCACAGCCCAGCTTGGTTCCTTCCCGATCTGGCCCCAAGGCGACAGCAGGAAAACTGAAGGGACACAGGGGGGCACTCCGCTGCAGTTTGTTCCGAGGCTCAGAGCCACCCCGTGTGCTCAATTCCAATTTGTCCTGCTCAGCCGAGCCTGCATGTGCTTCGGCCACTCAGCGCAGTCCTCGCCCGCGGGATGGTGACGGGCCTCCTGCGCGTGGGCCTCCTGGGGGGAGGGGGTTTGGCAGAAGCAGTGGTGTCACGAGGGGGGAGGGTTACAGTTAGTAAAATGACATAGTGTCATTTTGTGTCATTTTGGTTGGTGGTGTGCCCCAGGATTTTGTAAATGTAAAAAATGTGCCGCGGCTCAAAAAAGGTTGAAAATCACTGCTCTAGCTAACACAAGTCAGGAAAAAAGTATACCATAATCTTTTACTGATGGTGTCTTGAACTTTCAAGCTCCATTAAGTTGAAGTGGTTGTTTTTTACCCCCACCCCTGTTTTCAGATGGAGAATGATTGACTTTCTGAGCCATTCATCTGTTTGCAGAGTTTGTAGTAGTGCGACATTGCTTACCACTAAACAGATGTGATGCTTTGCCAAGCTTTTTCTGCTGACATAATGTGTGGCACTAGGTTTCCACAGGTCCATGTAGTGAGTGTGTCAACTGCAAAATGCAAGGCATAAATGTATGTACTGTACTTTGATAAACGGCAGGGATTGTTTGCTTGTATGTGTACCTGTAATCTGCCCTGAGTCCCCTTCGGGGTGAGAAGGACGGAATATAAAGTAAATAAATAGATAAATAAAGCTGGTTGGTTGGGTCATGCCCAGGGAGATAGCTGAGCCTGGGCGTTTTGGCAATAGTTACATTTTTAGGCTCGAGCTGTGCAGGAATTCAAACAGAGGCAGACAGTTCTCGCTTCATGAGCTGCCAGAAGGCGATATTCCACATGGACCCTGAAAGGCCACTTAAATCTCTCAAAAAGGACATTGTGTGAGTCAATGCAACTGTTCACATGATTTATATCTATGTTGCTCTGCTTTACAAAGAGTAAGCTATTTGTTCTTTACTGATCATCTGTGTGGCATATTTTCTTTCTCTGGCAAGACGGTGTGTGGGCTGATAAAATGTGAACTACGTGTGATTTTCATTGCGTGTGCAAGGGTGACACACCTCGTGCCAGGAACAATAACACAGACACAAGTGGTTGGATGAAAATGGCCACAACTCATTTATTGAAAACAGGAACAAAGGGTTGGCGGCCATGCATGGGTCCTGGATCAGGGTAATACAGCCCCCACGAATGTCCAATGCATTTTGCAAGCCTGGGGTGCAAGCCGCCCAATGCTTATCCATGGAAAGGGGGCCTGGGCGTTATCCCCCTTACAACAAAGGGGCGATAAGCCTGCCTGATCCAGGGGCCATGCCACACCACACGCCAAACACGGAGTTGCGACAAAGCACATAATAACACATAACCGTGAACACTGCAACAATAAAGTTAAGTATGAACAAAATGGACACAACAAGCAATACAATAAGTAGGGAGGGTGGGAGGAAAAACAGGACTGGACCCACGTGCAGCCTGGGCGGCCCCGGGTGACCTTAAATAGGCTGCCCAGGCGGAAGTGCAGGCCAGCCGGCATAAAGAGGGGGTGGGGCGGGGCCAGCCCCGTCATTGGCCGGCTGGCGTTGGTGGTGGGAAACATTTCTGCCGCCCCATGGGCTTCTGGGGAGGAGAAGCCCCTTCCCCCTCCCCAATATGGAGGCGAGAGCAACCCCGCCCCGCAACCTGCTCGGCCGGTAAGTCGGCCAATCCCATTGTGCCACAGTCCCCATACTTTTTCTCACTTTATATATCACAGATAGAACATATGCCAGGCGGTAACGTGGATATAGCTACAATTGTGCCTGCTTTGTCCTCTTCTGGTGCAGACTTCAGTTTGTCAGATCCAAAGCTGGATCTTGGCTGGTTTGCCCTCGCCTTTGGCAACTTATCTTCCTCTGATTTTGCAAGAACCAGCAGGTTTGCCAACAGAAGTGGAAGTTCAGTTGCAGTAAATTTCAGCTCCGAAGTCCAGAGAAGTAGTTTGAGATGCAGCATGCCAGGAGTGACTGAAAATGAAATGGGACAGAATCCATAATGAAGGCAGAGTGGGGCGTAAAGAGAACTTGGGTGTCCATCAATGGCTGGACCGGTTCCCATCGCTTCATCATAAAGGTTACTCATCAGAGATGAAATTTGGCAAGGATGTGCTGCCCTTTCGTGTCCCTCTGTATTCTTCTAGGACGCTGGCCAACAGCTTCCCCCGGCCCGTGTCGCTCGCTTCTGTTATGTAGAATAGAGGCTTGTTTTTCAATTGAAATATATGTTCACTTTTTCTTTCTCTATCTTAGGGGCGCAAGCCTGGCTATTTCTCTTTCCTGGATCCTTTCTCTCCTGGCGTCTGGCTCTTCATGTTACTCGCCTACCTCGCTGTGAGCTGTGTCCTCTTCTTGGTGGCTCGGTAGGGTTGACTTTTCGTTTGCTCCCCTTTTTTCCCCTGTCCTCGCAGCGCCATCTACCGTCTGCTTTGAAAAACGAAATGGAAAGAATCTCATTCAACTTGCAGTGGATTGTTTGTTGTCGGTAGGAGAGATGACTAGACTGCTTTTTTGGAGAACCGAGAAAAGAATTAGAGGAGCACCATGCCAGTTTGTAATATCACTGAGGTTAGATTAGTTAGTCAGATTGTAAACTATCATCCTGTCCTTTCCCGACTATTTACCGTTTCAATCTAATGCGGAAGAAGAAAACCAAAATAGTAAAAGGTCTGGAAACTGGGTTCTGGCAGTTTAGAGGCTTTCCACATTCCCTGCTAAATAATGTCTCCCTGAGCTACAAATCCCAAGATCCCATAGCATTGAGCCATAGCAGTTACAGTGGTATCAAAATGCATTAACCCTATGGTATAGACCAGTGTTTCCCAACCAGTGTGCCGTGGCACACTAGTGTGCCGTGAGTGATCATCAGGTGTGCCGTTGGAAATTGGCACACACCCCCCACCTCATAGCAGCCCCCTTACAGGTTTCCAAGAAACAAATTGAGCCTCTCCACTTGGAAATGTTTTTTTTTACTATTTTACCGGATTTTTCGAGAGAGCCCCCCCCCCCCCCTCTCAAGGAACTGTTTATAACAGCTTCATGACATCCATAGTTAACTGGAAGCAAGTTTCACTCAGGGTGAAATTTCACAAAGGTCTGGACAACAAGCTCTATGAGGAGCGGCTTGAAGAGCTGGGCATGTTTAGCCTGAAGAAGAGAAGGCTGAGGGAAGACATGATAGCCATGTATAAATATGTGAGAGGAAGTCATATATATGTTTTGTTCATCGAAACAGGCCCAGGTTTCACACTGAGTGTATAAATACATTTAAAAACATATTAACTACATGTATTACTGTGTTAGAGTGTACCTTTGTGTCATTTTGGTTGGTGGTGTGCCCCAGAATTTTGTAAATGTAAAAAACGTGCCGCGGCTCAAAAAAGGTTGAAAAACACTGGTATAGACATACCCATAGTATCTTCTGGACCTCACAACCTCTGAGGATGCCTACCTGCTTAAGTGGCTGAGGGGGGGGGGAAGTCAGTCACGTTTATTGAGTAACCGTCAGGTCATTTCAAATAAAAGCTCCAAAGGATGCCTACCTTAGATGTGGGCGAAACATCAGGAGAGAATGCTTCTGGAACATGGCCATACAGCCCGGAAAACTCACAGCCACCCAGTGATTCCAGCCATGAAAGCCTTCGGCAACATATCTTCTGTTTGCTTGGAGTTTGGCCATAAATGTTGAATAAGTTAGATCCTGGTCTAATCTGGAATGGCACTTGTGATGTTTTCAAGCAAAAGTACTTACTTTAAAATCCCTGAAGGCTGATTAGTTGCACTTCCTTAACTGATATATGTACGCTTGCTTTACAAATGTTGGTGGGCTACAGAGATCCCTGTAGACAATCTCTTTCAGCTATATTTTGTTTTGATTCATATCGCAAGCCACTTTGAGTCCTATATTGGGGAAGATTGCTTAATTATTCCATTAATTCAATGTATTTATTAAATGTGATGTAAGATCTGTCCTCTGAAGGGCAAAAGGAGATTAATTCCTGCCTGTAATGGTTAATCTAATGCATTTGCCTTGTGCCAGGCATTGAAAGAGGAGTCCCCGGTGGTGCAATGGGTTAAACCCTTGTTCTGGCAGGACTGTTAACTGAAACGTTGGCAGTTTGAATCAGGGGAGTGGGGTGAGCTTCCGTCTGCCAACTCCAATGTCTCATGCAGGGACATTTATTTATTTATTTATTTATTTACTATGTTTTTATACCGCCCCTCTCAGCCCGAAGGCGACTTGAGGCGGTGTACACATGGCAACAAATGCCCACAAGATAAAACACATTAAAACAACCATATAAAAACAATACAATCAGCAATTAAAATTATAACATACAAATCTCAGCGTCTCGTTAAAATCAGTTTCCGTTGCATCGTCATATAATGCCATAGGTCTCAATTAAATAATTACGCTTCATCTCCAAATGCCTGCTCAGACAGCCAGGTCTTAACTCTCTTTCGAAATTTATTTATTTATTTATATTTCCACCATTTCCACCCCGCTCTTCTCAACCCGCTAGGGGGGACTCAGAGTGGCCTAACCACGGCAACAATTCGAGGCCAAAAACACAGTATACATATAATAGAAAACCAAAAACAGTCAGAATTAAAATACATTAAAATACAGTTAACATTAAAATACATTAAAATACAATTAGCATTAAAATACATCATATACATTCACATAAGTTAAAAACAGTATTCCGTCCATAATAGAAGCATTGGGCCATGTCCAACAGCTTGCCATTACAATCCAATCTAAAGTGCTGTATCGTGCTAATGTGCAAACGCCTGGTCCCATAGCCAGGGTTTCACTTTTTTCCTGAATGCCAGGAGGGATGGGGTTGATTGTATGTCACTTGGAAGTGCGTTCCACAGACGGGAGCCACCACCGAGAAGGCCCTATCTCCCGTCCCCACCAACCGCATTTTAGAAGTAGGCGGGAGCGAGAGCAGGGCCTCCCCGAATGATCTTAAATTACGAGGTGGGACGTAGCGGCTGATGCGTTTGGACAAGTAAGCTGGGCCAGAACCATATAGAGCTTTAAAGGTCAAAACCAGCACTTTGAATTGAGCTCGGAATTGGACAGGCAGTCAGTGGAGCTGACACAACAGGTATGTTCCCTGTATGTAGCTTGTTAGTAATCTGGCTGCCGCCCATTGGACTAATTGCAGTTTCTGAACTGTCTTCAAAGGCAGCCCCACGTGGAGTGCGTTGCAGTAATCTATTCAGGATGTGACCAGAGCGTGGACGACCGTAGCCAGATCAGAAATGTTAAGAGGGAGGGGGCTGATCTTATGTCCCTAGGGAGGGCGTTCCATAGTCGAGAGGCCACCACTGAGAAGGCCTTGTCTCTCGTCCCCGCCAACCGGATCTGCGAAGAAGGCGGGACCGAGAGCAGGGCCTCTCGATGATCTTAAACATCTGGATGGTTCATAGGGAGAGATGCGTTCGGACAGATAAGCTGGACCAGAACGGTTTAGGGCTTTAAAGGACACGAGGGAAGCCTCCCACAGGATGGTAAAACATCTGGGTGTCCCCTGGGAAAAGTCCTTGCAGAAAGCCAATTCTCTCACACCAGAAGCAACTTGCAGTTTCTCAAGTTGTTCCTGACATGGAAAAAAAATGCATTGAAAGGACTTGCAGCTGAATAAGCAGCAATGGATAGATCTGTATTTGGACAATATGTCTTGGCTAAACAGAAGTAACCCCAGGAGAGAAGAGACTGGAAATTAGTACCCACAGAGTGCAAGCAAAGACCATATTGGTCTGTTTGGGCACGAACTCCGTTGCAGAAAACAGGCTGGGATGTTAAGCACCATCAATGGATGGTGACATAACACTAAAACATAGCACTCAAACACACGTTGGCTGGAACAGAGGTTGCCTGGGCATAAGGAGACAACGGTGAAACCCATCACTTTCCAAAATCCCGGCATGGCCATGCCTGGAAGAGGTCTGCATCTTGGTTTGCAACAGTTTTGCAGCCTTCTGAGAACAGCCAAGAGGAATAATCAAACACGGTTTTAAAGCCCTCTCTAGGAAAAAAATGAAATATGCAAACAAAAACAAGCCTCTCATTTGATCTCCGTCTTGTTGTTTGCTTGACAAACAAAATCACAGCTGAAAACTTCTGTGTTTATTTGATCTGGGATTGCATGTCAGATGTGTAGGGAAAATACCTGCAGGGTTTCCTTAAAAGAGCTCAATGCACATCAATGCTATGTCCCAGTATTCAGTTGATTTGCCATCACACAGTAGAGATTTGGCCCCATCCGCTGTCCCTCCATGCATGCAATGAGATTAGGGAGATGTAGGATTTTTCCCACTTCTCCCACCCACTTTCTGAATGCAAGTGAACTATAACTCCCAATAATAAAGGACAATTCTCCCCAAACCCCTGCAATATGTTCAGTTGGTTATGGGGGTTCGCTGTACCTAGTTTGGTCCTGCTCCATTTTTTTGTCTGGGTCACAGTATCTCTCCCTTGGGGTCTGCAGGTGAACTACGACTCCCAAAAATCAAGGTCAATTTCCCCACCACCAAACCCCTTGCAATATGTTCAGCTGGTCATGGGGCTAGATGCAGATGAACTGCAAATCCCAAAATCAAGGTCAATTTCCCCACCCCAAACCCTTGCAATATGTTCAGCTGGTCATGGGGCTGCAGGTGAACTACGACTCCCAAAAATCAAGGTCAATTTTCCCACCACCAAACCCTTGCAATATGTTCAGCTGGTCATGGGGCTGCAGGTGAACTACGACTCCCAAAAATCAAGGTCAATTTTACCACCACCAAACCCTTGCAATATGTTCAGCTGGTCATGGGGCTGCAGGTGACCTACGACTCCCAAAAATCAAGGTCAATTTTCCCACCACCAAACCCCCTTGCAATATGTTCAGCTGGTCATGGGGCTGCAGGTGAACTACGACTCCCAAAAATCAAGGTCAATTTCCCCACCACCAAACCCTTGCAATATGTTCAGCTGGTCATGGGGCTGCAGGTGAACTACGACTCCCAAAAATCAAGGTCAATTTCCCCACCACCAAACCCTTGCAATATGTTCAGCTGGTCATGGGGCTGCAGGTGAACTACAACTCCCAAAATCAAGGTCAATTTTCCCACCACCAAACCCTTGCAATATGTTCATCTGGTCATGGGGCTTCTCTGTGCCTTGTTTGGTCCCAGTCCATTGTTGGTGAGGGTCACAGTATCTCTGGATGCAGGTGAACTATGACTCCCAAAAATCAAGGTCAGTCGTCCGTCCCCCCCAAACCTCTCCAGTATATGTAGTTGGTCAGGGGGCTTCTCTGTGCCAAGTTTAGTCCAGGTAGGGGGCACAGTGTTCTGATGAAGCCTGATCCAAAGTAGTTGAAAGTACTGCAAACCCCATCATCTGTAGTCCATCCATGATGAAGACAGAATGCGGTTGGACGGGGGGCATTTCCACAAATTGGGTAAACAATTGGCCATTTTGCGGATCTACATCTGGACCCAAAAATCCACTTCCCAACCAGCTCTGGAAATTTAATAAATGTGATGAAGTAGTAGGTCATATTTTCTGTTTGTTACTGCTGTTGTTGTTGTTCAGATATTTTGTTACTCTTCTTAAAATTCCTACTCGATGTGTCAATTTAACATTACAGCAAAACTAAATAAATTTGAAGTTTTTTTTAAAGAAAATACTACAAATATAATGGAGGTGCCACATAGGGAGTGTCAACATGTTGGAATTATCACAGTTCGACACTACTTGACTCAATGCTATGTAATCATGGGAGTTGTAGTTTTACAAAGTCATTATACTTCTCTGTCAGAGAGTGCTACATCTCCAAGGATGCTATATCATTAAGCCACAGCAATTAAAGCAGTGTTTCTCAACCTGAGGGTTGGGACCACTGAGGGGGTCGCAAAGGGTTTTTGTGGGATCACCAAAGACCATCAGAAAACACATATTTCTTAGGAACCTCTTTGGCAGAGAAGGCTAAAGATCTCTCCACCTGTCCTTCTCTTCCATTTTGGCAACAGACGGCAAATCCTCCCATTAAAAGCCCTCCTCCTGCTCTCTGGATGTAGGTGAACTAGAATTCCAAAACTCAAGGTCAATGCCAACCAGTATTTTCTGTTGGTCATGGGAGTTCTGTGTGCCAAATTTGGCTCAATGTCATCATTGGTGGAGCTCAGAATGCCCTTTGATTGTGGGTGTACTATAAATCCCAGCAACTACAACTCCCAAATGTCCAGGTCTATTTTTCCCAGACTGCACCAGTATTAACATTTGGGCATATTGAGAATGTGCCAACTTTGGTCCAGATCAATCATTGTTTGAGTCCACAGTGCTCTCTCGATGTAGGTGAACTACAACTCCAAATCTCAAGGTCACCGCCCACCAAACCCTTCCGGTATTTTCTGTTGGTCATGGGAGTTCTGCGTTTGGTTCAATTCCATGGTAGGTGAAGTTCAGAATGATTTATGATTGTAGGTGAGCTTTAAATCCCAGCAACTACAACTCCCAAATGACAACATCAGTCCCTCCCTCCCAACCCCACCAGTATTCAAATTTGGGCGTATTGGGTATTTGTACCAAATTTAGTCCAATGAATGAGAATACATCCAGCACGTAAGGTATTTACATTACAATTCATAACCGTAGCAAAATTACAGTTATGAAGCAGCAATAAAAATAATGTTATGGTTGTGGGTCACCACAACATAAGGAACTGTATTAAGAGGTCTCAGCATTGGGAACCTGAAGACGCAGGTTCACAGTCTGGGTGTGATCCTGGACTCATCGCTGAGCCTGGAACCCCAGGTTTCGGTGGTGACCAGGGGAGCATTCGCACAATTAAAACTTGTGCGCCAGCTGCGCCTGTACCTTGGGAAGTCTGACTTGGCCACGGTAGTCCATGCTCTGGTTACATCCCGTATAGATTACTCCAATGCTCTCTACGTGGGGCTGCCTTTGAAGACTGCTCGGAAGCTTCAATTGGTTCAACGGACAGCAGCCAGGTTGATAACAGGAGCGGCACTCAGGGAGCGTACAACTCCCCTGTTGTGCCAGCTCCACTGGCTACCAGTTTGCTACTGGGCACAATTCAAAGTGCTGGTTTTGGCCTTTAAAGCTCTAAACGGTTCTGGTCCAACTTACTTGTCCGAACGCATCTCTCCCTATGAACCATCAAGATGCTTAAGATCACCCAGAGAGGCCCTGCTCTCGATCCCGCCTGCTTTTCAGGCGCGTCTGGTGGGGACGAGAGACAAGGCCTTCTCAGTGGTGGCTCCTCGGCTTTGGAACTCCCTTTCTAGTGGCATCCGATCGGCCCCCTCCCTCCTGACATTTCGTAAGAAAGTCAAGACTTGGCTGTTCGAGCAAGCATGCGCAGACGAACTTTAATTAATCGAGATCAAAGGATTAGTATGACGACGAAACGGAAACCGATTTTAAGATTGTGGAGCTGAGATTTGTATTTTGTAGTTTTAATTGTTAATTTATATGGTTTTATGTGATTGTTTTTATCTTATTATGTGTTGTATGTGGGCACTTGCTGCCGCTTGTTCACCGCCTTGTGTCGCCTTCGAGCTGAGAGAGGCGGTATCTCTCGGCATTACTTCGCGAACAAAGATTCAGGAAGGACTCATCCCACGCTTTTTACAAGCGCATTGATGACTAAAAAGGCCAATCTGAGATAGGCAAGTTCGGTTGCAGAAAGCACAGCAGAAAGTCTCCTTGGATGATGTTGTTTCCAAGTCGCGGTTCTTTCTGCGTTGTTCGTTTCTCTTCGAGACCCATTCGGCGTGTCTTCTCGAAAGAGGCCGCAGCAAACGCTGAATTAAAGTGTTGTGAAACGACATTAATTCTCGTGTAGCTGTGCCTGCAAGACACCAGGTGGATTAAATGCAAGCTCTCTAGCCTGGTGCTGCATTTTCCTTTGGAATCTTTCCTATATATGTAGATGCCTTGCTAGATATTTTTTGCAATCATTTTCTCCAGATGTTGATGGTCCTCAAAGGTTATCAGAGATGGACTTACTCTTGTATTAGCTGATATGTTTGCTTCAAGCACAACTTTTTGTTGCCTGGGTTCTTTCTCTGTTTTTTTTTTTCTTGTCTACGTTTTTAAAACCATATCCCTTAAGTGTTCAAAAGAGGCAGCAGAGACTTCAACGCCGTTTGTAGGTGCAGTAATAATGCTACAAAGCAGCAACACTATTGCGAAAATGGACGCGTGCAGTCCCTCGGGGGTCCTCTCGGTGCAGCGGAATCTGTCAAATTCATGGGCTTCGAATGGCTTTCAGCGTCACACAGCATTTAAGACCATTTGATAACGTGGCCCAGGCCTGTCTACACTGAGATATGGCTTCTCCTGACGCATTTTTGAAGCAAGGCACTGCTGTTCGTGTTCAGGAGGAGAGGACAGGGCCTCAGATAACACTTTGCAGCTTTCCAGCTGAGCCACGATAGGGTTCTTATGTGCTTGTCAAAGCATTGCCATCGGATGCTGCATTTCCTTTTTGTTTCAAAGTGAAGAAAGAGAGATGCTTTCTTTGGCCAATATAGAAAGATCCTAGAGAGATAAAGATGCGTTCTCTGGAAAGTTACAAAAAGGTTGACAGGAAGGGGAAATAAGAAGGCTTATACAATCCAAAGCTTTCTTAAAGAAAAAGAAATGTTCCTCTGTCCCCGAATTATTTCAACACAAGCTTATCTTGAAAGACACAACTATGATCTCTCTTCTTTTTTTGTTGAAGCTGCTTTTATTAACAGCAGGGGTTTCCTGTATTGTTATCGTGGGCTAAAGTCCTTCATTTAAAAGAAAATCCTTATTCTCTCAAATGGGTAAAGATCCTCAACATGCGCGTTCTTTGCACCCATGGAGTGGAAAAGGGGACCTCACAACTCTCTTTGTCAGCAGTATGCATTGAATGCATTGAACCCAATTTCATGGCTAGTCAAGAATACGAGGGTTATCTGGAAAGTGTGGGTTTTTATAAAAAAAAATACAAAGACTGAATCTATTTTAATAAAACTTACATGGATTGTTGCATAAGTATTCCATTATTTTTCCCACATAATCACCACTGAGTTCAATACATTTTGCCTTTTGTGGGCCAGGTTATTTATTTATTTATTTGTTTATTTGTTTATATTATATTCCGCTCTTCTCACCCCGAAGGGGACTTAGAGAGAATTACAGGTACAGGTACACATATACACACATATAGACGAACATATAGATGAACAGAGGCAAACTCTGGCCACCAGGGGGAGCTGACTCACTCCTCATCTCTCAGCGTTCCAGGTACACATATACACATATAGACGAATATATAGATGAATAGAGGCAAACTCTGACCACCAGGGGGAGCTGACTCACTCCTCATCTCTCAGCGTTCCAGGTACACATATACACATATAGACAAACATATAGACGAACAAAGGCAAACTCTGGCCACCAGGGGGAGCTGACTCACTCCTCATCTCTCAGCGTTCCAGGTACACATATACACATATAGACGAACATATAGATGAACAGAGGCAAACTCTGGCCACCAGGGGAGCTGACTCACTCCTCATCTCTCAGCGTTCCAGGTACACATATACACATATAGACGAACATATAGACGAACAGAGGCAAACTCTGGCCACCAGGGGGAGCTGACTCACTCCTCATCTCTCAGCGTTCCAGGTACACATATACACATATAGACGAACATATAGACGAACAGAGGCAAACTCTGACCACCAGGGGGAGCTGACTCACTCCTCATCTCTCAGCGTTCCAGGTACACATATACACATATAGACGAACATATAGACGAACAGAGGCAAACTCTGGCCACCAGGGGGAGCTGACTCACTCCTCATCTCTCAGCGTTCCAGGTACACATATACACATATAGACGAACATATAGACGAACAGAGGCAAACTCTGACCACCAGGGGGAGCTGACTCACTCCTCATCTCTCAGCGTTCCAGGTACACATATACACATATAGATGAACATATAGACGAACAGAGGCAAACTCTGGCCACCAGGGGGAGCTGACTCACTCCTCATCTCTCAGCGTTCCAGGTACACATATACACATATAGACGAACATATAGACGAACAGAGGCAAACTCTGGCCACCAGGGGGAGCTGACTCACTCCTCATCTCTCAGCGTTCCAGGTACACATATACACATATAGACGAACATATAGACGAACAGAGGCAAACTCTGGCCACCAGGGGGAGCTGACTCACTCCTCATCTCTCAGCGTTCCAGGTACACATATACACATATAGACGAACATATAGACGAACAGAGGCAAACTCTGGCCACCAGGGGGAGCTGACTCACTCCTCATCTCTCAGCATTCCAGCGTCCCTTGTTGTTCTTCCGCATTCCTCAGCATTTCCTGGAGCTCTTTAATGGCCTCATAATTCAGTCAAAATTTGCCTCCCCACTTGATGTGGTACCTTTATCTCCTACTTGACAGATGCAACTGTCTTTCAGGCTGCAAAGGTCGACAGCAGGCTACACCTAAAGGTTGAGCACCCACCTCGACCTGGGCAGGCCTCGAACTCATGACCTACTGGTCAGAGAGATCTTATGCAGCTGACTCTTAGCCAGCTGCGCCACATTCCCGGTTATTGATGCCTGTGTCTTAGAAGTTTCCCTCCGCCTTTTTCAGCCGCTTTGTCATTTTGATTTTCACCTTGTCGTCATCGTAAAAGTGTTTTCCACCAAGGCGTTCCTTCAATTTATGAGCAGATGATAGTCACTGGGTGCGAGATCGAGGCTGAGAGGGGTGGCTTAAAACATCCCAACCAAATGCACTCTTGTGTTGCATGAGCGGTGTGTAGACATGCATTGTCATGAAGGAGACAGACTCCTGCCATCAGCATTCAATGATGTTTGTTTTGAATGACTCTGCAAAGTTTCTTAATGGTCTCACAATATATTCCGTACCCATTTTGTCACATGCTGTCTTGACATTATGTCCTCTCCATGTGCGTGTGTGTGTGTCAGGAGCGACTTCTGTGAGAGAATTGGCCGTCTGCAAGGACATTGCCCAGGGGACGACCAGATGTTTTGATGTTTTACCATCCTTGTGGGAGGCTTCTCATGTCCCCACATGGGGAGCTAGAGCTGACAGAGAGAGCTCATCCGTGCTCTCCCTGGAACCTGTGACCTGTCGGTCTTCAGTCCTGCCAGCACAAGAGTTTAACCCATTGCGCCACTGGGGGCTCCTTTTCTCTCCATAAACTGAAACGATTTCACGATGAATCGCAGTATTATTCATGCCCTTAGCAATTAGGTAGCATATTACAATGCAAACTTCGCACTTGAAGAGATACAGATTGAGGGCACTCATCTCTAACCTTCACCACAATGCCAGTTGATGAGCTACTGACGACTGGCTTCCTCTGACTTCCCGGTACATGGCAGTGATACCGAGAAAATTCCCCGCGAGGAATTGTAACCTTACTTTGCAGAATTGTAACCTTACTTTCCAGACAACCCTCGTACATTAATTCATATTTAACTGTGCAAATAAAAATTCACAACAAGTACAAGGGAGTCCCATCACAGAACTGGAGATGATGGCTTGAATCCATAGTTAGTCCCAACTAGAGTAAAATTGGTTGGGTTTACTCATTTGTTGATTCAGCCATCAACAATTGGTTGAGCTGGACTACTCTAGTTGGAGCTAATAAACCAGATTCCAGACTACATGTTTTGGGCCACATATTGTCCTGATCCTCTCAAAAGCTGGGTTTTTCAGGATGATTGTACAGTAAGACAAATACTTAACAGAAACACTGGGAAGAACCAATGATAAAGGCTCAAAAAAAATGCACGGTCTATTTGTTCTGCACTCTTTCCTGATCTAAAAGCTACAAAGCACACTTATGTGCTTGCGGTTGACTTTTACTGCCAAACTCTGGGCACCAATTGCCAGTTAAACACCTGAGAAACTCTGCCACCCAGCAGCTTATGTCTTTTATTGCTGTCGCTTCCAGGTAACAATGTTTGTCCTCCGGAGTAATTGAATGTGTTGTGTTTTGATGCCGCAGACTGACACCCTACGAGTGGTACAGCCCTCACCCCTGCTCCCAAGGGAGGTGCAACCTGCTAGTAAATCAGTACTCTCTTGGCAACAGCCTGTGGTTCCCTGTGGGTGGATTCATGCAGCAAGGGTCCACCATTGCACCTCGGGCTCTGTCCACACGCTGCGTCAGCGGAGTCTGGTAAGAGACTGAAATGTTCATCTTTCCTGTTGTGATATCTTAATAAAGCTTTGTCTGCGTGGATGGTTTTTAGGGAGGATTTTGGTGGCAGGTGTTGAGTTAAGTCTCAAAGGTGCTACAAGGTCTCCAAGTACTGACAAATTAGCACACCACTGGGATTCTGGATCCAGATGTTGATCTGATTAAGAACATTTGGAGCTGCTCTGTCATAGGTGACTCTCTCTTCCATTGTTTTTCAAAATTTCTCCTATTGAGTAGCATCATCTGCTTTTTTAAACTATGAGAGATTCCAACATGCTCACAACTAGGTTTCCATCAATTCTAGTGGATTTTATTTATTACTAGCTGAGGACCCGGCGGTGCCTGGGTTATTTGAGGAAGGCATTGTGTGCCAAGGTTGGTTCCTATTAGATGTTTATGTGGCTTGTAGTGGTCTCAAGAACTTAGTGAAGGTATTGTGAGTCCCGGGGGCCTAGTCGGGAAAATCAAGTTGAGGGAGCCTAACAGTATCCCATGTGCTGAGGCCTAGTCAGGAAAATCAAGTTAGGGAACATAAGAACATAAGAAGAGCCATGCTGAATCGGACCTCAGCCCATCTAGTCCAGCATTCTGTATCACACAGTGGCCCACCAGTTGTACACGGGGATCTCGAGCAGAAAGGAGGGCAAAACCCTGACCTGCTCCCGACCCCCACAACCAGTACCTGGGAAATCCTGCCTACCTCAACCAACTCCGAGGTGGCACTTGAATGTCCTTTTCAGTAACTACCGATACACCTGGTATCCATGAATCTGTCTAATCCTGCCTTGAAGTTGTCCAGGCTGACAGCTGTCACAACCTCTTCTGGAAGTGAGTTCCATAACCCAATGACCCTCTGGGTGAAGAAATATTTCCCTTTGTTAGTCCTAATTTTCCTACCTTGGAGAAGCATTGCTGTCAATTTTGGGCCTGGTCTGTGATGTATAGGGGCTACAGTGTTGTTTGAGAAGTGAAGGAAGTGAAGGTACTGCAAATCCCATCATTCATGGCCCATCCTGCCCTAAATCACACCAGGTTGTGAAGTGGGCCTGTGGGCCCCTGTTTGCCAAGTTTGGTCCTGATCCGTCATTGCTGTGGGCCGTTGTGGCTGACTGCCTGGGGCCTTTCCCTTTCCCTCTGAGTCCCCTTAGAATGTTGGAATGTTGTTGGCCAATCGGAGCCCTTTATGCAAATATCATTTTAGTGGAAACCAATCCCCTCTGTCAGGGGCCGTAGAATTTTGGAGTTTTGAGGCTGGCCAGTCAGAAGCAAACCAAGGGTACAGTTGAAAATGTATTCAAAAAACATAAAGTTTAAAAACTTTGCATTATCTTAAGTGTCCTTTGACCAGTAGCCGGCCACTTGGAGTGCCTCTGGTGTTGCTATAAAGAGGTCCTCGTTGTGCATGTGGCAGGGCTCAGACTGTATTGTAGTAGGTGGTCTGTGGTTTGCTCTTCTCCACGCTCGCATGTTGTGGATTCCACTTTGTGCTTCCATGTCTTAAGGTTGCCTCTGCATCTCACGGTCCCAGACGCAGTCTGTTTGGCACCTTCCAAGTCACCCAGTCTTCTATGTCCCCAGGGGGAAGTTTCTCATTTGGTATCAGCCATGACTTGAGGCTCTGGGTTTTAGCCTTCCACTTTTGGACTCTCACTTGCTGAGGTGTTCCTGCTAGTATCTTTGTAGGTCTTAGAAAACTATTTATTGATTTAAGGCATTGGCGTGCTGGCTTATATCCGAACAGAGGATGGGATGAAGATGTCACTGCCTTATTGGCTGTTACTTCCCGCCGGATGTCTGGTGGTGCAATACCGGCTACAATGAGAAAGGAGCATGGGTTGCAACAATGCAAGTGTACTACACAAAAGGAGGCGTTTTTCAATATAAAAATACAAATCTATTTGAATATTTAATGGCACCAAGAAGTCATACTATACCCATTCCTGGATACAGGTAAGTGACGCAGTGGTAAACAGGAGACGCAATGTCCAAATGGTAAATACTCCGGATTATATATCCATAAGTCCACAGCGCAAAGTTCTAAGAAAGGTCCATAAAGGGATGACTAGCGGCCCAAATATCTCTGGCATCGCTATCCCGTCGGCCTCCAACTAATTTCCTGATTTGGGAGTTAATACCAGTCTCCTTTTGGTCCTTCTACCTTGGGAATATTTTGCCTTCTTACGGACTAGAGACATTCATTTTGAACATTATATGGACCTTTCTTAGAACTTTGCGCTGTGGACTTATGGAAATATAATCCGGATGTGGTGTTCCAGCCTAGTAGTATGGTACCCCAGCCTAGTGGTGTGGTGCCCCAGCCTAGTGGTCCAAGCCAGGTACCAGTGGTGCCACTGGATCAGGGCCAGAATGAGGAGGATGAATGGCCTGAGGTGGACACTTCTGTAGATGCAGATCTATTGTGGGATAATGACTGGTTGCATGGGTATTGGCCCAAAGAAGGGGTTAATGAAGATTGTATGGAAGTAAGTTTCGAGACTGCCAACGAGAATTCCAGTAACCTTGAATCTCACGGGAACCCTTCTCCCTTGCCAGCTGAGGCCTCGGGAAATAGGGAGGATGAGCTTTCTCACCAAGATATGAGTCCACCTGGCCCGGCTAGCAAGCTGGCGGGTTTTGATAGAAGAGCTAATATCAGATCTTAGAGAAGGGATTGGAATTTGAGATGGGGAATTCAGTGGTCTCACAGAAAATAGATTCCTTTTAAGACTGGCTTTGGGAAGATTTCGGCAGACCCGAAGCTACGTTTGGATTGAACGTTCCTTGGTCCAAGTCTCCAAGTTCAAATTGACTGCAGGAGCGGCTTGCCCTGCTGAACCAAGAAACCTGTTTGCCCGTGGTTTCGTTGGGCTTTGGACTCTAGTTTCATCTTATGACCGCAGGAGCGGACTGCCTTGTTTTTGGATTGCTTTCCTTGGGATTTACTCCGTTTGAGAACTTTTCCAGAATTACCTTGGGACTTACTTTTTGCCTTACACCTTTACCTTTTTGGACTATTCTATTCTAAATAAAAGTAGTTTACAGAGATTGCTTGTGTGTGTGATCTAGGGGGGTACGTTCCAGTTCTGAGACGCAACACCGGAGTATTTACCATTTGGACATTGCGTCTCCTGTTTACCACTGCATCACTTACCTGTATCCAGGAATGGGTATAGTATGACTTCTTGGTCCTTTATATGTATTATCTACTCTAGTGTTGTTAAATATTCAAATAGATTTGTATTTTTATATTGAAAAACGCCTCCTTTTGTGTAGTACACTTGCAATACCGGCTAAGCAGTGTAATTTTTCCAGGGCATAGACATCCTGTGATAGTTCAGCATGTCACATTAAGAGCTACATCCACTGTTTTAGTGTGGTGAGATGTGTTCCACACTGGGCATGCGTACTCAGCAGCAGAGTAGCAAAGCACAAGGGCAGATGTCTTCACTGTGTTTGGTTGTGATCCCCAGGTTGTGCCAATTAGCTTTCATATGATATTGTTTTTAGCACCCGCTTTTTGCTTGATATTCAAGCATGCTTCTTGCAGGTCAGAGCATAGTCCAGGCCAGGGTAATTCCCAGGTATTTGGGTGTGCTGCAATGCTCCAGTGGGATTCCTTCCTCAGAGCTCGAGATGCTTTGTTCTTAAGATGGGAAGCACACATCTGTGTTTTAGATGGATTAGGAATCAACTGGTTTTCCCTGTAGTAAGCAGTAAGAGAACCCAAAGCTTCAGAGATTTTTGTAATAATATAGTGTGCATACACTAGAATCGCAGAAGCAACCAGAAGAGTTTATAGTGCATGCACATTATTTATTATTACCAAAATAAATTCCAACTTGGCTTTATTCCTCCAAACCACTAACATTTTGGTGAAACCCTTGGAGCACAGCAGTCGCTTTCTTCAGGAGAAAGGCCAAGTGTGGACGATTTCCATTTGCTTCTTTTTCCTTCCTTCTTTCTTCCAAGGTGGGCCTTCACCTTGATCATCATCTCATCCTACACGGCCAACCTGGCAGCCTTTCTCACCGTACAGCGCATGGATGTGCCCATTGAATCAGTAGATGACCTTGCTGACCAGACAGCTATTGAATACGGCACAATCCATGGCGGTTCCAGCATGACCTTCTTCCAGGTAAGCCTTTCACTTTGCCATCAACTGATTCAAATTCAGCAGATTCTCCACCTGGCCTTGTATAAGAACTTTTATTCCAGTCTGCATCGCAAACAGTGCTCTTGTGTAAAGGCATTTGGATTTAACAAGCCCTCCACACTTTTTTTATATGTCCTGTGCTATCTCATAAGGAGCTGACTCAAATATACAGGAAATAAAGCCTTGAGTAGTGTTTTCCCCGGAGGAGTTTGTGGTGTGGGGGATTGTTTTATTTATGAGATTTTTATGCTGCCCTTCCTTCATGGAAATCACTCTGCAAACTTCATGACTGTATAGGGAACTGAACTAAGGTTGTTCAGTCCTCATCCAGTATGTTTACCCACATGCCACTGTTTCTGCATATCTATTGCCTTATCAAAAAGGATATGGTAGCAGTGCATTGACAACCACCATGAGCAGAGCCTGAGAACATGACTATTTTGGACTACAGTTCCCAGAATCCTGTCAAATTGACTTGGTATTCTGGGAGCTCCTGTCCAAAAAAGACATTTTCTCAAACTTTGGATGTGAGCAGGGGCGGTCCTACTGGTAGGCCAAGGACGCCGCCGCGTGGAGCGCCATCTGGTAAAGGGCGAATTCCCCCGCCCGCCAGACAGTGTCCGGCCTGACAACAAGCTCTCCTCCTTCTTTCTCCTTCTCCAAGTCCTGGGGCAGCCAGGCTTCGAGGGACATGGCTCGCGCTCTCTCTCCCCGCCCCGGCCCAGGGCCAGGCTGCCAAGGAGGAGAGAGTCTCACTGTGGCTCAGCCAGCCCTCCTCCTCCTCGGGGCACTCCTCCTCGCCCTCGCCAGCCCCGTTTGCCAATGCCAGGCGGCTCTTCTTGTCCCAAGCAGACCGAGAGCGCCAGGGCCCCGCCAAGGGGGAGGGCGACAAGCGCCGCGCAAGGAAGGAATGCAGGAGAGGGCAGCGAAGAGGAGGCCCGCCAAGGGGCCCGAAAGGGGGGGTCTCACGACAGACGCACCAACCCCCGACACAATACAACACAAGTCTCCTTTCCATGATCTACAAGCAAGGCTGCTTCAACTTTTCTCCCCCTCGCTCGCCACCGTTTTCCTCCTGGGAGATCTGTGCAGGATCCCAGGTATATAGGCAAATCACCAAACGGTGACTGAGAACAATTCAGCATCTGCAAAGCTTGTGAAACAGGCTGTTTTTCCTTCCCCTGGAAGCATGATTTTCTGCAGAGTCCGCTGTCAACACTGCATGTTGTCCCTAGCAGATTCATGCCATTGGTTGGTATTCAGTCACCTTAATTAATGAGCATTTTATTCCTGACCCCAACGTTGAGCAAAGAGGACACCACCGTTTAAGAAGCAGTGATGCAGAGTGTCCCTCCCTATATGTCAGGCATGGGCAAACTTTGGACCCAAGCGCTTTTGGGGGGGGGGGGGCAAAATAATGTTTGCTTACCATTTAAAATTACCTTAGACCGCCCCTGGATGTGAGTAACATAAAGGTATGCAGCATCAACATAGAGAGGGGATAGAAAAGTTTAGTAGAGAAATGTTATTTTTTGATCCTCTTCTGGGGATCCAAAGGTTTCTCAAATACTCTAAAAACAGCTAGTCCAAGCTATTTCATCTATCATCCTACATTAAAGGCAACTGCTCGATAGAAAAGTGGGTACCATTAATGACAAAAGCAAGATTCTTCTAAGCAGTCAATAGGTTCAATCCATTATTGAATGCAGTCACCCATTATGTAAAGGCTGACCATGAAGTCACCTTGGAAAATCTAGAGATTCCTATAGAGGCATTCTCTCAGATAAGAAAAAAAATAGCTTCGCAATTTTTGCAAGGACCTTACACCCCTAATCCCTCTAAAAGTGGCAGGCCTACTGTAGTCTTCCAACATGAGTTACGTATATTAGGGATGTGCAATTTTTCTATTAGTCGTCTTATCAAATTCATTAAATTTGTACTTATGATGCAAATCAAAACGTACGTAGTTTTATAAATCTCGGAAGCCTCCCAAAGTCAATTTCATTTTTAGCGCGAGGAAGCAAAGCAAAGTCATAAATCCCCATTACATCTCAGCATCTCTTTACTCTTCCTGCAGAATTCCCGGTACCAGACGTACCAGCGAATGTGGAATTACATGTACTCGAAGCAGCCTAGTGTCTTTGTCAAGAGCACAGAGGAAGGGATCGCCCGGGTGCTCAACTCCAACTACGCCTTCCTGCTGGAGTCGACCATGAACGAGTATTACCGCCAGCGCAATTGCAACCTCACGCAGGTCGGGGGCCTTCTGGACACCAAGGGCTACGGGATTGGCATGCCAGTCGGTAGGCAGCAGAGCAAAATTCTAGCTATTCTGAGCTGTCTGCGGGAGCAATCAGGGGGAATTCCAGGGCAGATGCTGGATGCATTTTTCAGTCCTCCCATCTATTGCTGAGCTCTAGCAGGATACTTATCTGATTGGTTCAGCACTCCTCCATTTTATTTATATTTTGTATTATTTTATGTTTTTTGCAGTTTGTGCTTTATTTTGACTCGGTCCATTCCAGATACAGGTGGAAATGCAACTTTAAAAGAGCATTTGTAAATTTGTTTAACTAGTGTGTGTGAACAAGACTATCTGGGTAAAATCAGGCCCAGGGGCCGGATGCGGCCCTTGGGCTCTTTTCTCAGGCCCTCCTCTCTCACACAATCCTAGCCTTCCTTTTCTCTTGCATGTCTCTTTCCCTCCCTCTTTCTCCTTCCCTTCCACACTTCCTTCCTTCCTTCTTCCTTTCCTTCCTTCCTTCCTTTCTTTTCTTCCACCCTTTCATCCTTCCTTTCTTCCTCTTTCCTTTCTCCTTCCCTAATTTGCTTTCCTTTGAGGCTGTGAGAAAGTGAGAATTATCCAAGATCACTGAGTGGAGCATGGCTTTGCAAGACTATGGCCATGATGGTGGACAGCAGGATGGAAATGCCCCTGCTCTGATCAATAATGTAATAATATTAACTTTATTTTTGTACCCTGCCTCCATCTCCCCAAATGGACTCGAGGAGGCTTACATACGGACGAGCCCAGTCAACATAGTTAAAATGTAACACATTAAAATACATAACCAACAGCATAAAACAAAATAAAAGCAACATTATAACAAAATATAAAAGCAAGCATCAACCAATAACCAATTAACTTGCAATAATGATCAGTTTCTGGGCATAGGTGGGTGGACTGGTGCAAGTCAGTTATGAGGATAAGGCTGATGAATAAAGCGCATAAGTCAACTGGCAACAGCAAGGATAAAGGGCAATGTAAGATAGAACAAAATAACTTTGGGTACAGAACAATAGTGAAGTGCTCGGACAAGATTTGTGGATCCCAGCTGGGGCCAAGGTTATGTGGAATTGTTTAGTCAAAAGCATACTGTAACATCCATGTCTTTAGATCTTTGTGGAAGATGGGTGGTAATCTAATCTCCCTGGGGAGGGAGTTCCAGAGCTGAGGGACCGACACCGAGAAGGGGACGAATGGAATGATTCAGTTTGCTGTATCTGATAAGGAAGGGTATCTCTTGTTATCCATGCCTCAAGTGTGGCTTCTTCAAGGGTATTGTGGGAAACCTTGAAAGGCACCCTGTAATAGCAGCATGAGCTACAAAGCAGTCTGCATTTCCTAGCAACCTTTTGGAAATGCTTGGATAGATAACTGCATTTTTCTGAGCAAAATTAAACGCTGTCAACAGCTGTAAGAGCCGGCTTCCATCCCTAGCATTTTTGTGTCCGCTGTCTGTAACCATGGAAAGCCGTTGTCCATCATGGAAGACAAGACTGAATGGGATGCATCAATGCTATGATTTAGACGGGAGCTCTCTTTTGAAAAAGAGTTTTATATCATAGTTAGCATAGTTTCATCTTACCATTGGGCTGAAATAGCATAGCAATGCCTGACAGCTGTATTGTATGATTATATCATACTGTCACAACTCCACATGGGAAAATGTTGCTGACTACCTAATTGAACCTCAGTGGATACAAGTATTGGAACCCTTGAATTAAAAAAAATGAATGTAAGCAAAGCACAACTTCAGGCCACATAAAAAACAAATAATCTAAAATGCCCACAAAAGCCGGCTAGGTTGAAGGGTATTTCCATCAGGCTCCCCAAAACGCCCTGTAGAGAATGTGGAGAGTATTTCCACTAGGCATGGGCAATCCATGGTTCTAAAGTACTTACAAAGCTAAAGTTCTGGTGGTGAAAACTAGGGGGCGCTGGTGCTTTGCTTCTACAGGGGCGCTGGTGGTGGTGGGGCGCTGGTGCTTTGCTTCTACAGTGTTGCTAAAGTTCTGGTGGTGAAAATTTCAGAACTCTAACAAAACTTTCAAAATTTTGTTATAAATGGCAGTTCCTAATTGGTTCTGTCATTAAAATTGCCAATAACGAAATAATAAAATTTTGAAAGTTTTGTTCGAGGTCTGAAATTTTCACCACCAGAACTTTAACAACACTGTAGAAGCGAAGTACCAGCGCCCCCTAGTTTTCACCACCAGAACTTTAACAACACTGTGGAAGCGAAGTACCAGCGCCCCCTAGTTTTCACCACCAGAACTTTAACAACACTGTAGAAGCGAAGTACCAGCGCCCCCTAGTTTTCACCACCAGAACTTTAACAACACTGTAGAAGCGAAGTACCAGCGCCCCCTAGTTTTCACCACCAGAACTTTAGTTTTGTAAGTACTTTAGAACTATTTAGAACCATGGATTGCCCATGCCTAATCCACTACACTTTGGGTTTATTTAGACTGATCCACCCCCCACCCCCGCCCCCCCACACACATACACACCATTTTCCTTCAGCTTTTTTCTCCGTGGGAGGGTTGCTTTCTTGAGAAAGCTCAGTGGGAAGTTGATTTCCTAGAGAAGGTCCCAAGTTCCTACAGGGTTACTTTCTTGTGTTATTGATCTTACAAGTCTTTCATTTCAACAGGGTTGCTATCCATGGTTTTGTGCATCCGCATGAAATCCGGGAACATTTTCCTCATAGGGTCACACTGTAATTTATCTTTAGATCCCAATTGCTATAATAACAGGTGGTAGGGAAACTTGGGTGAAGGAAAGGTTTAGTAAAGTCCCTTTGGTGTAGCATTTTATCAAATGCAATTGCCCCATCTATCTGTTTTATATCTTTTCAACAGGAAAAAAACACACAGACTGAATTGTGATGAAAAACAAAGCCCGGGTTACTCTCATGTCGAGTTAGTTCTGAAACTTCTAACAAATTCATTAAGAAAAGGAATCCCTTTGCTACCTGGGAGTTAATAAACCTAAAGAGAGGCCCTCTTCATTGCATCAAACACTGTTCAAAGCCTGGGAGCCACAGGGCCTCACACGTTATAAAATTCTCATTGCGCCTCTTGAAACAGATGAGATAACCAATTATATGTTTGTGGGTATAATGAGGACCAGGACACATTTAGCTGTTCACTTAGGAGAAGGATAACATACACTGAACAGAGTAGTATGGCAATGAGCATTAGAGCATTACCACACCATGTTGTTAAGAACGCTATTTATATATCATATATATATATATATATATATAAGAGTCAGTGTTTGTGGCGGTGGTGACCGAGCGGAGGGAGGAATATGTGCAAGCGTTTCGATTGGCTGCCACTGTAGGATTATTTGCATAACGGGCTCTGATTGGCCAGCCTCAGAACTCCAACATTCTATGGCCTCAGACAGGGTTGCCACTGAAATGGTATTTGCATAACGTACTCCGATAGGCCAACCACATTCCACCATTCCAAGGTGACTCAGAGGGAAAAGGAAATGCCTCAGGCAGTCACCAACTGCGGCCCACAGCAATGACGGATCACGACCAAACTTGGCAAACAGGGGAACAATGGCCCACTTCACAACCTGATGTGGTTTAGGGCAGGATGGGCCACGAATGATGGGATTTGCAGTACATTCACCTCATACACTTCCCAAACAACACTGTAGCCCCTAAAAATCACATACCACGCCCAAACAGCCCCAGACAGAGGGGATTGGCTGCCACTGAAATCGTATTTGCATAACAGACTCCGAATGGCCATCCACATTCCAACATTCTAAGGTGACTCAGAGGAAAAAGGAAAAGCCTCAGTCAGTCATACACTGCGGCCCACAGCAGTGACGGATCAGGACAAAAATGGGCAAACGGGCCCAATGGCCCACTTCACAACCTGGTGTGGTTTAGGGCAGGATGGCCCATGAATAATGGGATATTAAGTACCTTCACGTCATTCACTTCCAAAACAACACTGTAGCCCCTATACATCACAGACCAAGCCCAAAATTGACAACAAGGCATCCTTAACTTGATTTTCCTGACTAGGCCTCAGCTCATGGGATATTGTTAGGCTCCCTCAACTTGATTTTCCTGACCAGGCCCTTCACTAAGTTCACTAAGTTCTTGAGACCACTGCAAGCCACATAAACATCTAATAGGAACCAACCTTGGCATACAATGCCTTCCTCAAATAACCCGGGCACCGCCGGGTCCTCAGCTAGTATATATACACTATTCCTATTTGTACATCAGCCTTGGGGCCCTGGTGGTGCAGTGGGTTAAACAGCTGAGCTGCTGAACTTGCTGACCAAAAGGTTGACGGTTCAAATCTGGGGAGCGGGGTGAGCTCCTGCTGTTATCCCCAGCTTCTGCCAACATAGCAGTTCAAAAACATGTAAATGGGAGTACATCAATAGTTACTGCTTCTGCAGAAAGGTAATGGCGCTCCATGCAGTCATGACCTTGGAGGTGTCTACGGACAATGCCGGCTCTTCAGCTTAGAAATGGAGATGAGCACTACCCTCCAGAGTCGGACACAACTAGACTTAGCGTTAGGGGGAAACATTGGAGTTTCTTTTTTTCAATCCTCGAAATAATGTTTATGATTCCTTTTTCAGCCTTACCACAAAATATTGCTCTCCAGGCATTGTTACATTGCAGAGTCATTGAAAATGTGTGGAGTTTTTTCCCCCAATACTCGAAATGATGTTTATGATTCCTTTTTCCTACAGTGATTCAGTAACAAGTTCAGTTGCGGATATGTTAGAGTGCTTTCCTCCATAAACACAGTTTTATAACAATGGGCTCTGGTGCTGTACTTTCAAAACCTGGGGCAGATGAATAAAAATACTGCAAAAATCTCGTATGTTTTCACAAAAATGGTTTTTAAGAGTTGGAATATATATGCAAATGGGAGGTTTAAAGGACCACACCTGCGTACCTCGACTGTACAATAAATTGCACATTTTGAAAAATTAAAAATGAATAAATGAAGCAGGCCAAACGCCATAAGATCCTGCATATCTGTCCCTCCTTTGAAATCTCTCCCTCTCTGTCTCTCTCTCCCTGCTTTGCAGGTTCTCTTTTTCGGGATGAGTTTGACTTGGCCATTCTCCAACTGCAGGAGAACAACCGCCTGGAAATCTTGAAGCGGAAGTGGTGGGAGGGAGGGCAGTGCCCCAAAGAAGAGGACCACCGAGCGAAAGGTAAAGCTCATAACTTTCTTCCTAATATTGAGTTGGAGATGTGAGAGACCAGGGTCCAAATCCCCGCATGTCCATGGAAATCCACTGGGTGACCTCAGGCAGGAAAATCACATTCAGAGCACCCCTGATATTTATTTATTTATTTATTTACGTCATTTATATTCCGCCCTTCTCACCCCGCAGGAGACTCAGGGCGGATCACAATGCACATATACAGGCAAACATTCAATGCCATTGACATACAACATATATAGACAGACATAGAGGCAATTTAACATTCCAGCTTCTGGCCACCAGGGGGGAGCTGTCGCATTCCTTCGTTCTTTTTGTATACTTCCTGGAGATTTATGGCCTCTTAAATCGGTTAAATTTAGCCTCCCCACAAAGTGGTACCTAAAGTTCCTACTTGACAGATGCAACTGTCTTTCGGGTTGCAAAGGTCAACAACAAGCTACACAATTTGGTCGAGAGCTCACCCCGACCCGGGCAGGCCTCGAACCCATGACCTTCTAGTCAGTAGAGATCTTATGCAGCTGACACCCAGCCAGCTGCGCCACATTCCCGGTGCTAGATGGCCATCCAGCCTCTGCTTAAAAGCCTCCAAAGGAGCCTCCACCACACTCCAGGGCAGAGAGTTCCACTGCTGAACAGCTCTCACGGTGAGGAAGTTCTTCAGGTGGAATCTACTTTCTTTCCTGTAGTTTGAAGGGCAAGTCTCCAGGGCAGCAGAAAACAAGCTTGATCCTTCCTTCCTATGACTTCCCCTCACCTCGTGATACATGGCCCTCATCAGGTCTCCTCTCAGCCTTCTCTTCTGCAAGTTAAACATGTCCAGCTCTTTAAGCCGCTCTTCACTGAGCTGGTTCTCCAGATCCTTAATTATTTTAGTCACCCTCCTCTGGACACATTCCAACTTGGCAAGCACCGAGGGGGGCTTTTTCAGCCTTAAAAAAGAGGATGAAAAACTCGGGTTATACAGTATTCGTTGCACCCAGTAGTTGCTAATAAATATACAAGTTCCGGGACTGATTCACCTTTCCAACTCAAGGAGTTTGCAATATCCGCAGATCTAGAGATTCCCCCCCCCCCCCTTAATAATCAGATGAGAAAGCCAAGTCAGCGGCTGCTGTACCTCACGCTGTGTGTTCTTGCCTGGGGCAAAGAGAATGGAAACAATCAGATGACAAATATTGGAGGCATATGGAGGGCAAATGGACTTCTAATGAACGTCCACCACATTTTTAGCACAAAATAGATCACTTGAGGGATGGCATCCAAATCCTGAGGTCCTTTAAAAGGCAATGGAGACTGGTGGCTAATGATCCAATCTAAAAAAAAATCTGTTAGAAGTGGGAAAGCAAATAATCCAGACTCTAATAATAAGCCTCTGGAAGTAAAGGGCAAGACCTTCTGGGAGAGATATGCAAATCACCAGAAAAGACTTTGAAGCGGACATCTGAGGACTGGCAACCACTGCAGCCAAAAACAAATACTTTTAAACAAAAACTTACTGGTGGTCACTCTAAGCTTTCAAAAAGATTTCTTTTCTTTGGAGACTGAAAATTAAGGGAAGGGCTTTGACAACAAGATTGTTACCGAATAATTTAGAACAGCCTGGCCCATAGGGGGCAGAGGCCCAGAAGAACCCCTAAAGCGAGGATTTCAGCAAAAACCTCAGGTGAGTTTTTTTTTTAAAGCAACCTAAAAATCCCTTTCCCCAAATGATCTCACCAAAGAAGTCTGGAAGAAGATGCCACTGAAGTTTTTATTCTTGTCAGCTGAGAAGGATGACAACTGCAGATTCCTTGTCGCAAAGCAGTCATAAAGTTACATTGAAACATATGCCATTTTATACCCTTTTACAGAACTGTCAAATTCAAACTTTCCTGCCCCTGCATGCCATAGGCTTCATGATGATTGGTTGGAACCTTGGAAGCCAGCTGTAGCGGGAACCAATAGCGAAACAGCACCGCTTTTGTCCTGGCGAATGGGAAGCGAGGGACAGGAATGTGTTCAAAACAAAGAGCAGCTGGAGTTTTCTTGATTAGATCATGTCCATATGTAAATGAAGATCCGAGCCCCTGACTTTTCGAGCCAAAGGATTTTTTTTGTTCTTGGTGAAAAACAGGAATTTGACCTTGACGACCCTTCCTTTGTTGACAAAGGGCCATATGCAGATTCTATCCATGAGAAGTTTCAGCTTTCTGGATGGTAAATAAATGAAATAACTATAACCACATGTCAGTTTCCGAGGCTGACAGAGGTAGCCAGTTATGAAATATGAAAAATAGTTGTGCCATTATCCTTCAGTGAGAAGAGGGAACGAAACTTCGAGGCTCTTCCCCCTGAGAGGTGAGGGGTCTTTGCTGAGAAAACAAAAACAGCCTTTTGTTTTCTACACCAAAAAAGCCCTATTATCATGCAAATGAAGCTAGTGGAGGGATGATTGAATCACAAGCTTTGCAGCTGGCAAGCCTCGCCTACGGTAGCTGGGTAAAGGTAAACAGTAGCACTTTCATATTTTTAAAATCATATGGGAATGGAAAAAAACAAACAGGAAAATGGTTACATGGAAGGGAAATACCACTACCTATGCAAGGAGTAGAAAAAAAGTCCATATGATCTTGAAAAGCATCAACTCCATATGCTTTGGGGAAAGTCCATCTGTGTCTTTGGGGAAACTATAAGAGAAAAGTCCTTTTTGCTAATAACCAGAAGAGAGTCCAAATACATGAAAATCCTTGGAAAACTATGTCTCCCAAACCGCTCAAGGCTTGCCCCTGTTGGCCTGTCCACATGCAACTCCGTGCACAAAGAGTCCATGGCTTCAGGTCAAGTGAGGCGAGAAAACAGAGAGGTAGAAATGGCTGGAGGTCTTTTGATGCCAAATCCCAGCCTTTGGTGCTAGAGATGCCAGACCACATGTGCAGGAACGTTGGAACTCCCTGCTGCAGGTCAAACCAATTAGGATGCAGATTGGCTCTTTCTGGGGTTCGCCTTCAAGATCATGGAGCACAAAGCAAGCTGTGGCCTTGCTTGATGCTTCTTTGGAAAATCGAGCTTGAAGACAATACTGCAAGGCAATACTGAACATCTGGCAAATAGTCTTTGCTCTGCGTTGGGCTCTTGCAGGTCAAAAGAAAGAATGGAGAATATGGAAACAGTATGGGCTGCAAAAAAAATTAATTTTGAGCATTGAGATGAGAGTCTGTGGGGGAAATGAAGCTTTAGAAAGCAATTTGAAATAAGAAAATAATTCTGTCTCCCCACACCTGATCCAAAACGTTTGGAACTGTTGAGGTAGGGTCAGAAGACAAGGGAATTGAAGCTGATACCATCTTGTTCCTGGAGTCTTTCATCACAATGCAACATCTTTTTATATCAGGAACCCTGAAATTATTTTGCTTTTTAAAGCTATTTTCTGCCATTTGGTGTGGCTTCCAGACTGTTTTCTTGTTGAGTCAGGATTGCGTTACAGAAGCATTTTTTAGTACCTCCCTGGCCAACGTTGGCCATCCAGAGACTTGTGAGAGCACTAATTGCTTCATCTTGACATCTCCAACATATAACTGAGCTTCAAAGGGACAAAAATAAACTGATAAATTATGAAATAGTTACCACCGACAGAGAGAGAAAGAACAGAGTAGGAGGATAGCATCGAGGGATCTGTCTGTCACTCACTGAGGAGTAGAGAGGAAGAGAGCAGGCTCCGACAAATCCCAGGCTGCCAAAGCATCAGGTGGGCCTATTCTCATACAAACAAGGGGGTCCAACCTGTCGATCAGAATTTCTCAACCTGAGGGTTGGGACCCCTGGGGGTGTCGTAAGGGGGTGTCAGAGGGGTTACCAGTTGCCATCAGAAAACACAGCGTGTTCTGTTGGTCATGGGGGTTCTGTGTGGGAAGTTTGTCCCAAGTCTGTCATCGGTGGGGTTCAGAATGCTCTTTGATTGTAGGTGAACTATAAAGCTCAGCAACTACATTTCCCAAATATCAAGGTCTATTTTCCTCAAACTCCACCAGTGTTCATATTTGGGTATATTGAGTATTCATGCCAGGTTTGGTCTAGATCTATCATTGTTTGAGTCCACAGTGTTCTCTGGATGTAGGTGAACTACAACTCCAAAACTCAAGGTCAACTAAACCCTTCCAGTATTTTCTGTTGGTCATAGGAGTTCTGTGTGCCAAGTTTGGTTCAATTTCATTGTTGGTGGAGTTCAGAAAACTCTTTGATTGTAGGTGAACTCTAAATCCCAGCAACTACAACTCCCAAATGACAAAATCACCGCAGAAAACCCCACCGGTATTCAAAATGGGATGTACTGAATATTTGTGACAAATTTGGTCCAGTTAATGAAATAACATCCTGCCCCCACTATTCAAAATGGGATATTTACATTTGGTCCAGTTAATGATTCTTAATATTACAGCAAAATTACAATTATGAAGTAACAACTAAAGTAACTTTATGGTTGGGGGGTCACATTAGGAACTGTATTAAGGAGTAGCGGCATTAGGAAGGTTGAGAAACACTGCTGTAGATCTATGCAGTGGCATCACTGTAGGGTGCGGACCACACTGGGTGCGACCATGAGGAGTGACACCGAAATGACTGCCTATCAAATATTGTGAATTGTTTCAGCAGGAGTTCAATATTATTATTGGTGCTGAAGAAAGAATGACAAAGGATGACACAGTGATGCAAACATCTAGCTCTTTAAACATAAAACAGCGGATCGGTTATTTGCAGATTCCTCACAGAAGACTACTGAGTAGTCTCTCTCGGCGTTACTTCGCGAACGAAGATTCTTAGGAAGGACTCATCCCACGCTTTTTACAAGCGCGTTTATGACTAAAAAGGCCAATCTGAGATAGGCAAGTTCAGTTGCAGAAAGCACAGCAGAAAGTCTCCTTGGGTGATGTTGTTTCCAAGTTGCGGTTCTTTCTGCGTTGTAGTTTCTCTTCGAGACCCATTCGGCGTGTCTTCTCAAAAGAGGCCGCAGCATTGTGGATAGTGCGTCTCCATGCCTCCCGATGTGAGGCCAGGGTGGACCATTGTTGGTGATCAATCTGGCCGAGCCTAAGATGTTGTTTCAGGGAGTCCTTATATCTCTTTTGGGGGTGCCTCTCTTGCCCTGACCCATGGTGAGTTCACCATAGAGTAGTATCTTTGGGAGGCGGTGGTCCTCCATCCTAGAGACGTGCCCTGCCCAGCGCAGCTGTGTTCTCAATAGCATGGCCTCAATGCTGGTGATCCCTGCTTGCTCAAGGACAGCAACATGAGTCAGTGTCAGTCCAGTGTATATTTAGGATTGTGCGAAGACAGCTCTGATGAAAGCGTTGAAGGAGTCGTAAGTGTTGGTGATAGGTGACCCATGTTTCAGACCCACAGAGGAGAATAGACAGTACAATAGCTCTGTACACACCAATTTTGGTGCTTTGCCTCAGGTGCTTGTTGCTCCAGACTCTTTTGTGACGCCTTCCAAATGCACTATATGCCTTTGCTAATCTGTGATCTATCTCTTTATCAATCTTGGCGTCTGAAGAGATGGTGCTCCCCAGGTAGGTGAACTGCTGAACGGACTTAAGCACAGATTTGCCTATGCTGACGTGGGGATGATAATAATGATAATACACTTTATTTATATTCTGCTCTTCTCACCCCAAAGGGGACTCAGAGCGGATTACATTACACATACGGCAGACAGTCCCTGCCGGTTCCACATACAATTACATACAACATATAACAGTACAATTTTTTGATGTATGGTGGTGGTCTTCCTGTGGTGCGGGCTGGTAGAGAACTTCCGTTTTCTTTAGGCTGACTTCCAGCCCAAACAGCTCTGCAGTAGTTGCAAAGCAGGATGTTAGGCACTGCAGGGCTGCTTCTGAATGAGTAGTGGGGAGAGCATAAAAAGCCCCTTACCACTCAAGGTAGCTGGACTGGATGATACTGTCCAAGTACAGTGGTGCCAGAGACAAATGATTTCTTTCCTGCCCTCAAGTGCACCACACAGGTTTTTCAATGGGATGCAGCATCTCTTCAGTTGGACTTGCTCCACCATTGATGTGTCCATTCATTTCATTACTAGCTTGGCTCCATTCCATGGCAGAGGGCATCTACTGAATGTCAAAGACTTTTTTCCATAGGCAATAACAGATATTCGAAGGATGGTAAATAGAAGGGTCATGCACAACCTCAAAGAAGAGATGGAACAAAGCAGGCAAAGAAGAAACTGAGAAAACCCGGACATCTTTTTATAGCTCCGCCACTGACCTAAGTCATGGCTTGCATCAATCTGATTTCTTCTCTGCTTTCATCTTCAGTGTTTTTCTCCATGAGAGAAAAGAAATCACCACCAAGAGTCATTTATATCAAGTCAAAAATTGGTTAGGGGTTTTAAATCTCAATAGCTATAGTTATATGTCATCAGTCCAAATGGGAAAGTTGCTGTGTCCCTTGTGTTAATTCTGCTTATGTCCTGGTCCCATTGCTGTCTCCCTTATCTTTAATTTCCATGCTGGTGTATGCTTCCTTCTATTTGCAATGTTTTTAATGACTTGGCCCAGGCAAAGTAGTGGTATAAAACAATTTAGACTACCATTATCTCGTTTCCTTGCATTTATTCCATCTTCTGTTCTTCAGGTGTATCTGTAGAGAAAAATTATTTGTGAGATGATTTAAAAGAACAATTCTTTTGACCATTTGTACTTACATATTGGAAATTCATCGTTGCTGGCTTGCTGTTGCTTGGCAACCAACATCACATAGCCATCTTTTTAGGCCCTGATTTGATATGTTGGATTATTGAAGCCATGGCTCTCGTACAAACTTTCCTGCTATGTACAGGAATATAAGTAAGGTCCTGTTCCCATAAAACAGTAAATTGCAGGAAGAGTGAGGACAAAAGAAATTTTACACTTTTGACACTTTTTACCTTCATTGTCTATATGTATTCTTGGCATTATTTCGCGAATGAAGATTCTTTAGGAAGGACTCATCCCACGCTTTTTGCAAGCGCGTTGATGACTAAAAAGGCCAATCTGAGATAGGCAAGTCCGGTTGCAGAAAGCACAGCATAAAGTCTCCTTGGGTGATGTTGTTTTCAAATTGTGGTTCTTTCTGCATTGTCGTTTCTCTTTGAGACCCGTTCGGCGTGACTTCTCGAAAGAAGCTGCAGTATTGTGGATAGTGCGTCTCCATGCCTCCCAATGTGAGGCCAGGGTGGACCATTTTTGGTGATCAATCTGGCCGAGCCTGAGATGTTGTTTCAGGGAGTCCTTATATCTCTTTTTTGGGGCGCCTCTCTTGCACTGGCCCGTGGCGAGTTCCCCATAGAGTAGTATCTTTGGGAGGCGGTGGTCCTCCATCCTAGAGACGTGCCCTGCCCAGCGCAGTTGTTTTTTCAATAGCATGGCTTCAATGCTGGTGATCCCTGCTTGCTCAAGGACAGCAACATTCATCACATAGTTGGTCCAGTGTATATTTAGGATTGTGCAAAGACAGTGTTTGTATATGTATATACAGTATATACAACATATATGATAATATAATAAGCTGTGTGTTCTGCATGACTGAGGATTTAGGTTCAAGCCAAACCATTACTGCCTAATTATTCTTAAGAAAAGTCAAAAAGTATCTTTTCAAAAGGTAAGACTAAAGCCTGGACGCAATTCAGATTCAATGGAAGGGGCTGAATGAGCTACTAAATCAGGCATGGGTAAACTTTCTAACTTGGGGGCCGCACGCTAGAACTCCCTGCTAAAAGGACTGGCTGCCTCGTGGTGGAAGGAAAGAGAGAAAGAAGGAAAGACGAAAGGGAGGAAGGGAAGGATGGAAGAAGAAAGAGGGAGGAAGGGTGGGAGGTCAGGAGGAAGGAAAGAAAGAAGACAAAAAGGAAGGGCAAATGGGTGGAAGGGAAGGATGGATGGATGGATGGATGGAAGGGAAGGAGAGAGAGAGAGAAGGAAGGACAAAAGAGTAGAGAGGAATGGAGGGAGGGAGAAAGAAGGAGCAAGGGAGGAAAGATAGAAGAAAGGAATAACAAAAAGGAAGGAAGGGAAGGAAAGGAAAGAAGGAGGAAAAGAGAGAAGGAAGGATTAAAGGGTGGAAGGGAATGGAACGAGGGAAGGGAGAAGGAAGGAAAGACAAACAGGAAGGAAGGAAAAAGAGGGAAAGAGAGAGGAAAGAGGGAAGGAAGGACAAAAGCGTGGAAGGGAAGAAAGGATGGAGGGAGAAAGAGAGAGGGAAGGGGGAAGGAAAGAGAACAGGAAGGAAGGATAGGATGTTGAGAGAGAGGCGGGCCTGAGAAGAGCCCAAGGGGCAACATCTGTCCCCCGGGACCTGGGTTTGCTCATACCTGATCTAAATCCTTACAAATTATCTTGCTGCATTAATATTTTCCCCCTTTTTGGTGTTTTGTTTTGGCAGGTCTCGGGATGGAAAATATAGGTGGAATCTTTGTGGTTCTGATATGTGGTTTAATCGTAGCGATTTTTATGGCAATGCTGGAGTTTTTATGGAACCTCCGACACTCTGAACACTCCGAGGTAAGTCTTTATTAGAAGTGTACATTCTGGTATTTTGTCAGGGATAATACACAAGTGATGCCACGTTAATATTATTGTAGAAGAACTATCTAATACCTTTCAGAAGGAAATTGTCGTGTTAACACTGGGCCATACCTAAAAACAGAAGCCATCGTATTATGGTAGAATTCGGAATATGATTGTGATGTCTCTGGATGCAACCATACGTTGTGTCCTCTATCTAAAATGTAATCTCCTATGACATGTTTTCTGTGTGTATGTATATGCCTTCAAGTCACTTGTCATCTTTTGGTGACTCCATGAATTTCATGGGGTTTTATTATGCAAGGAATACTAAGCTTTAGTCAACATTAAAATAACATTTTAATGCTGAAACAATCTGACAACCTGCATTTAAGTCATCCTGTATATCATTTTTAAACATTCGTAGACTAAAGATCCTACTGGTCAGTTCCCACTAGAATACAGCAATGAATCAAGATATGGTTAAATTTAATTGACTCAATATATGTGGTCTTGGTGGGAGTTTAGCTACGGCTTGTTTCATGTGTGTATATAGAGAAGTTCATTGTGAGCTATGGCTTCCCAGTGTGGGTGGAAATATTTGTGTGTAAGAGACTGTATACACTGTAAAGTGCCCTAGATTAACAACTGAAGCAATAAAAAAAATGTCAGGTCACTTGTAGCAACCGTGATGCCTACCTAATTCCACATCTCCTTAATAATAACATCTACAGAGGAATAGCTAAATCATTTATACAGAACTTCTCTTGTTTTAAACAAAAACATATTGCTTTGAAAAGATATACTTACCACATCAGCTGTATCTTTGCCACCTATCAGATTTTGATAATATCTTCACCACCTTGAATTGGCTGATAATGTCTTTAGTTCCATCTGGATTTTTTTAAATCAAGGGTGGTTACCTGTGGTTCTCCAAATTTTGTTTGAGCGTATCTGACAAAGTCTCTAGAGCAGTGGTTCTCAAACTGTGAATCCCCAGATGTTCTGGCCTTCAATTCCCAATATCCTAACTGGTTAACTGGCTGGGATTTCTGGGAGTTGTAGGTCAAAACACCTGGGGACCCACAGGTTGAGAACCACTGCTCTATAGCAGTGTTTTTCAACCTTTTTCGAGCCACTGCACATTTTTATATTTACAAAATCCTGGGGCACACCACCAACCAAAATGACACAAAATGACACCCTAGCACAGTAATACATATAGTTAATATGTTTTTTAATGTATTTATACACTCAGTGTGAAACCTGGGCCTGTTTCGATGAACACAACATAGATATCCTGGCAGGAATGGCAGAAAGACACACACAAAGGTCTTGCTCAACAGCTGGGAGTTATAGTTCACTCGCAATCAAAGAGCATTCTGAACTCCACCAATGATGGAATAGAATCAAACTTCCCACACAGAACTACCATAACCAAGAGAAAATACTGTAAGAGTTTGGTGGGCATTGATCTTGAGTTTTGGAGTTGTAGTTCACCTATATCCAGGAAGCACTGTGGAGGGGAGGGAGGAAGACATGGGGCGAGTCTGCGCAATAGCGCCCGCACGGCTGCAGAAGCGGCAGCGTGAGCAAAGCGAGGCAAAGCAAGCAGAGCGAGGCTGGGAAGAAGGGAGCCTGAGTGGAGAAGAAAAAGTGTTTGGCAGGAGGGGGAAGAAAGGGTATTGGAGGTTCCAATTTCCCACGGCACACCTGATGATCGCTCATGGCACACTAGCAGGGGCGGCCCCAGCGATTCCGCGACCTCTGCGGTTGCGTGAGCGCCATCGGCTGGGAGGGGCACCACCGGCTGGGAGGGGCACCGCCGCGCCGACTCCGCACCCCCACCGCCGCAGCACTGCCCTACGCCGCCGTCTGCGCGTGCGCAGAAGCACCTACAGGCGCTATAGCGCCTGTAGACGTTTCTGCGCACGCGCAAATGTGGAAAGATCGCACTCGCTCCCAAGCGCGCCTGCCGCTTTGGAGCCAGTGCGCATGCGCAAAGCCTGCACTTTACGCATGCGCGCTGGCTCCAAAGCGGCAGGCGCGCTTGGGAGCAAGTGCGCGTCCTCGTACATTCGCGCGTGCGCAGAAACGTCTACAGGCGCTATAGCGCCTGTAGGTGCTTCTGCGCATGCGCAGCCGGCAGAAAGGTGTGCCCGCGGAGGTGTGCCGCGGCCGATGGGGGCGGCGGCGGCAGCGCAGTGTGGGCGGTGGCGTGGCGGCGGCGGCGCGGCGGTGTGGGCGTGGCGGGCGGCGGTGAGTGGCCGCGGCGGGGGGGCCGCAAAATTTCTTCGCGTACCCCCCCAAATTAGGTCGGGCCGCCTCTGCACACTAGTGTGCCATGGCACACTGGTTGGGAAACACTGCTCTAGAGGAACAACTGTAGTTGCAGATCCCAAACATCTGGAGGGCCACACATTGCTCACTTATACGTTAAATAAATAAAAGCATTCACTGGTTGACACGATCTCCGTTCCAAATGCTGAATCGAGTTATGCATCCATAACGGAAACAACCATTATTCCTTCTTTTAGACGTTAGCAAATCCCTGAAGTGAAGAGATTGACAGGAGAATTGATCCCTGTCACTTGCAGGAATGGCTGCCCAGTAAGCTATGTAACTAAGGTAAATGGATCTTTTGGTTGGTTCCTCCTGTGGAAACCAACATTCATAGATACTCCAGTTCCCTTATAGATAATAGCATACACATTGACAAAATCATTGTTCCCTTTTTGGATTTTTGGATGATTGAATCTGTGGATATAGAGTCTGTGGATACAGAGGACTGGCTGCAATTAGATAGTTAACAGCTGAACTAGAATATTGGCCATTTTCTTCAAGCTGACTGACTTTAAAACCAATCTTATAACCAATTATTTTATGATTCTCCTGCACAAAGGGTTCAAAAATAGCAAACAAAAGTGGGACAAGGAAGAGAAAAATTCTTTGTCCCATTTTTCAAAAGAAATGTCTTAAAACCCCCATCATTCACCACAGTGATTGCCTCCAGATATGAAGAAAAAATGAATATAGCATTCTAATGAATGTTGGGCTGAAAGCCATTCTAATTAATGTTACTTTCAGATATTGCCAGTTCAAATGATCAAATGCTTACTCGGCATCAACTACAAGATACTTTTTCATAGAAACCTCAAAATGAAAATGTTGCACAAATAACAGACTGCAGTTGACCTTGCACGGTGTACCTTTTGGTGAAAAGCACAAATAATACCTTTGTGTTAAAACTTGTAATAGCCGGGAAGTATAGTGCCAGATTATGCCTTATTACAAGGCCCCCGGTGGCGCAATGAGTTAATATTTATTTATTTATTTACTTTATTTATATTCTGCTCTTCTCACCCCAAAGGGAACTCAGAGCGGATTACAGTACACATACTTGCAGACAATCCCTGCAGTTCAACATATGACATATAGACGAACATACGGCATATAGACGGACAGAGGCAAACTTCTGGCCACCAGGGGGAGCTGACGCACTCCTCATTTTTCAGCGTTTTCCAGCGTCCCTTTGTTGTTCCTTCTTTAATGGCCTCATAAATCAGTCAAAATTTGCCTCTTCACTTAATGTGGTACCTTTATCTCCTACTTGACAGATGCAACAGTCTTTCGGGCTGCAAAGGTCGACAGCAGGCTACACTTAAGGTTGAGCACCCACCTCGACCCGGGCAGGCCTTGAACTCATGACCGACTGGTCAGAGAGATCTTATGCAGCTGACACTTAGCCAGCTGCGCCACATTCCCGGTTAAGCCTTTGTGCCGTCAAGACTGAAGACCGACAGGTTGGAGGTTCGAATCTGAGGGCAGTGAGGATGAGCTCCCTCTGTCAGCTCCAGCTCCTCATGTGGGGACATGAGAGAAGCCTCCCACAAGGATGGTTAAAAAAAACATCAAAACATCCGGGTGTCACCTGGGCAGCATCCTTGCAGACGGGCAATTCTCTCACACCAGAGGTGACTTGCAGTTTCTCAAGTCGCTCCTAACACGCACACAAAATTCCTTATTATGGCTGAACCGAAAACATTTTGCAAACATTTACCCATCCAATTTGTCGTCACTCTTTTTTCTGATCTATTTTACAGGTCCAACTTCCATAAATATGACTTGGCAACGTGTTGGTTATTCCCAACCAGAGTAGATCAATTCAGTCAGTTACTAAAGTATAAGTCAGTGTATAAATAATTCCCATTAATTCAGTGGGTCTACTAAACAAGTATGATTTTAGTCCACTTTGTGTAGAAGTATCTGAAGAAACCAAGTATGCCAACAACAACAGCAGCACTTTATTATGGTCCATGACCAGCACAAAGTATACCATTTACTGCCCATGTATTTTGTCGTCAAGTCATCACTTTTTATCAAACTTGCACAACTGTGGTCCCCAGGTTGCTTGTGCCCCGCACTAGTCGGTGCAGCCACCAGAGTGCCGGCGCCACCTCCGCTCCTTAGAGTCGCCACAAGTCCAAAACGACTCGAAGGCCCCCAACAAAGCACAATCTTAATTATTCATTATATCTTACTTGGAAAGTGGAATGTTAAAAACCTATTTCAGGTCAAAATCTTAACCTATTTAATTTTGGCCCCTTACTAATGCCACATTGTTTAGACCTGTTCATCCCTAACATGGAGGTACTGTCACCAGAATCCTTTCACAACAATAATCAGGCCCAGATTACCCATAAGGCCAACCTAGGCCATGGCCTAGGGGCGCAAGCCGAGGGGGGCACAATTCACGAACCAAAAAAAATCTGTTAATTTTTTTTAAAAAACCTCCGTGGCCAGCCCTTGGGAATGGCGGGAGTTGAAGCACAAAGGCCCCGGAGGGAGGGAGGGCTGAGCCTGGTCTCAAGGCAGGACACGCAGGGCAAGGAGGAGCAGTGGCTTCCCTCCCTTCCTCCCTCCTCCCCGCTACTCAGCCGGGGGCGGGGCCTCCCAGGGTGACATCACTCCCTCCCTCCTCCTCCGCCAGGCCCGCCTTCCTTGTTTGCTCCGTTGCCTCCCAGAGTAACATCACTCCCTCCCTCCCTCCCTGGGGGGCGGGGAGTGGGCGGGGCCAGGAGTGAGTCCTCCGAGCTTGCCTCCTGCCTTATGACACCCATCGATCAAAGCTGAAGAGCGGCAGCCGGTCAATCGGAGAGCCTCCCGCCCTCCCGGGCAGGCGTGGCTCCACGGACTCGGCCAATAGGAAGGCGTGGGCCTGCTTGGAGGTGGAATTCCACGGAGGGGGGTTCTCTCTGAGCCACGGATTGCAACTGAGGAGGAGGAGCGGCCCTGAAGGAGACGGGTGGGTGTCTCTCTATCTCCAGGGAGGCCCCCCCCTGAAGGAAGGAAGGAAGGCCCCCCAGGCCTCTCCCCATTACTCTCCCTCCCTAGGACGCGGGGATCCTAATCAGCCCCGGCAGATGGCCACCCCGCCACGGCCCCCAAGCCCCCGGGCAAAAAAGGAAAGGCAGGCGCGGTTTGGCCCCCACCCTCCATTCCCGAATCCCAAACAACAACTTTCAGTGCCAGTAGTAGAGGGGGCGTAATTCCAAAGTGTGGCCTAGAGCGCAAAAAGTTGTTAATCCGGGCCTGACAATAATCAGTCAAAAACTAGCTTTTTTCCCCACCTGAAATGTTGCTGCACCCTTCTAAATGATTGTGATAGCATGACTATGAGATTATAACACTAAGGACTAAGGGCAAATGAAGCTGATCTACAATAAGGTCAGTGCCTATTCAATAAATCCTGCCCTTATCCTGAAGATTTATTTACCTTGAGTTGCCATACTTACAGTGATGTCAGTCATATTAATCCAAAGGGTTATTTTTAAACCACTAAAAAAATTAAAGATGTTCAGCTATGGTGCATCAGTGGGAATGAGCATGACAATCTAGGCACTTTGAGTTATCTTTCAGGAGACAAACAGAAAAAACACATGTTTCCAAAATATTTGCTAGATACCGCCGGCTGGGGTCTGTAATGCTAACAGATGTAAGCCCATGTAATTCACCGTACTAATGGAGATTTAGGAAAACAGGCATTAAAATGGAAGCTATGTGATGTTTGCAAATGTATCCAGGACAGAAGAAAATGTGGAATTGCTCACTAGGGGCTGTCTATTATTTAAGTCACCAAGGCCCCCAAGTGACTCGGAATCGTTACTTTTTATTGCATCGGCATCTGAGCACAAATGTATTTAAGAAAAGTACTTTTAATTGAATCGGTTTGGATATTTTATAAAGCAGTTCAAAAATTTGGTGCCAGTATATAGAATACTGCTTAGCTCCGCATCTAAGGACTAACCCGGTAACGTTGCAGTGTAGAATATATATATTCCTCCTAAAGGTAATGTGGTTAAATGAGTAAGTAAAAGGAAAAGGGTTGCCCTGACATTAAGTGTAGTCGTGTCCGACTCTGGGGGATGATGCTCACCTCCATTTCTAAGCCAAAGAGCCGGTGTGGTCCATAGATGCCTCCAAGGTCATGTGGCCAACATGACTGCATGGAGTGCCATTACCTTCCCACCAAGGTGGTACCTATTGATCTACCCACATTTGCATGTTTTCAAACTGCTAGGTTGGCAGAAGCTGGGCCTAACAGCAGGAGCTCATCCCACTCCCCGGATTCGAAACGCCAACCTTTGGGTCAGCAAGTTCAGCTGCTCAGTGGTTTAACCCACTGCGCCACCAGGGTGAATGAGTAAAAGATAGTTATAAATCAGGTAGTCATTGGATTCAATAATATCTTAACTACGTTATTCACCAGGCAACTTTAGAGGAACATTTCTATCTCAGGTACAAGTAATGTAATGCAGAAATGATAATGTGAGGAAATGGCATAGAAGTTCAAACTAGAATTATTTTGCCTGACAGAATCTAGTTTTCTTCTTGCAAGATTTGGCAGGGAGGGCAAGGGGTATGGAAGAGCATTCAGGTCAGACACAGATTCAACATATCTCTAAAGAGTGCAGCCTCTAGCACTGCTGAGGTTTATCATGGAAGGTATTCATCTGCAGATAGTGCAGGTAAGATGGAAAGATTAATGAGAAAGTTTACCAATGTCGGAGGAAACAAAATGGAAAATCTAGTGACACCTTGGACAAGCAGGCTTTAGCACAGCAGGTTAATCACCAGCTGCAGTAAATCTTACCAACGGAAAAGGTTGACTGTTCGAAGCCGGGTCAGGGTGAGCTCCTGACCTTTAGCCCAGCTCCCCCGCCTACCTAGCAGATCGAAAACAGCAATGTGAGTAGATGAATAGGAACCACATTAAGTGGGGAGATATTTTAGGCACAGCGTTTTGGAGGGAGGTTTACAAACAAAGAAAGCTCTTCGGCAAGGAGATGGAGCAACAGCAGCCCCTTGTGGCCAGAACCAAGCACAGCCTCCAAAAGATTCTGAATGATGAGAGGGGAAAAGCCTAAATATACCTTTGTCTGTTTTCTGTCTTGTCATTGTATAATCAGCATTGAATGTTTGCCGTATATATGTTCTGTGATCTGCCCTGAGTCTGGATCAGGTGGGAAGGGCAGAATATAAGTACTGTAAATAAATAAATAAGTAAGTTAGTAAATACGAGATATGAAACAGATGAAAGAGATTTCCAAAAGTAACTTCCTGCCTCTTGCCCTATGCTAGGTGTCCGTGTGCCAGGAGATGGTGACCGAGTTGCGTAGCATCATTCTATGCAAGGACAGTTTTCATCCCCGTCGGAGGCGAGGGGGGATTATACGGACTCGCCCCATTATACAGGAAGAACGGAGAGCCCGCACCACCACCACACTCAGCAACGGCAAACTCTGCGGTGGAGGAGACCCCGATCAGCTTGCACAGAGACTTGCACAAGAAGCTGCCCTGGTTGCTCGAGGCTGCACACACATCCGAGTATGTCCGGAATGCCGGAGGTTCCAAGGTCTCCGGCTCCGGCCAGGACCAGATTCTCCCATGCAAAGTGACGAGAGCTTGGAATGGGAGAAGGTGACAAACAGCAGTGAACCGGAGTAACGCAGCGGGGATGTGGAGAAAAAGAAGCTAATGTTCCATTTTACAGAACATGAGACTTGTACACAGTGTTGAACTATTTTTAAATTAATAAAGCAGCTTCCCAGCTTTTCAAGAGCAAATCAAAGCTTAAGGCTGGGGGCTGAGCCCAATGGGAACGTTTTGTTATCTGTCTTATCTGAAAGAGAATCTAACCTAGCTACTTCCTGAAGCACCAGGAAAGCTTCTTCGTCAAGCTGGGGAGGGAGAAATCTTCTTAATGATTTGCTTCTAAAATGCAAGGTGTAAGGCAGTGTTTCCCAACCTCTCTGATGTGGCACACTAGTGTGCCGTGACGGACCTCCTGCTGTGCTGCGAGAAAAGCTCTCTGCCCCCTTCCTTTCCCCCTCCTCCTGCCGAACTCCTGCTGCTTGGGGGAGGAGGAGGAAGGGCCGGGAAGCGGCAAAGAAAAAGAAGGTGCCGGGGTGCCGCCTCCTTCGGCCATTTCCTCAGCCAGCCTCCAATCTGCCATGACTCTCACCCCTCGCTCACTGAACCTGCGCGGAGGAGCCCCGCCCACTGAAGCCCGTCCACCGCTCATGCTCCTCTGCGGGAGAGCTAAAGCTGTGGGGAGGGGGCGGGGCATGGCGTGGCCTGGCTCCGCCCCCTCCCCCGGCTTCAGCTCTCCCATCAGCTCCTCCAGCCTTGAGGGGACAGTGCCAAGCCAGCATTGCGCTGCTCTGCCACCGCTGGCTTGGCACTGTCCCCTCAAGGCTGGAGCAGCTGCTAAGAGAGTTGAAGCCGAGGGGAGGGGGCGGGGCATGGCACGGCCTGGCTCCGACCCCTCCCCCCAGCTTCAGCACTCCCAGCAGCTGCTCCAGCCTTGAGGGGAGAGTTCCAAGCCAGCATTGTGCTGGCTCTGCCACTGCTGGCTTGGCACTGTCCCCTCAAGGCTGGAGAAGCTGTGGGAGAGCTGAAGCCAGGGGGAGGGGGGGGGCATGGCACAGCATGGCTCCGCCCCTCCCCCGCTTCGGCACTCCCAGCAGCTGCTCCCAGCAGGCCACCATCCCCCAGCCGTTCTTTACTGTGTTAGAGTGTCATTTTGTGTCATTTTGGTTGGTGGTGTGCCCCCGGATTTTTTTTAATGTTAAAAGTGTGCCTCGGCTCAAAAAAGGCTGGGAAATTCTGGTGTAAGGTATTAAAAAGACAAGCCCCGTCCTCCGAGGAAAAGATCACCAGAATCACAAAGACCCCTAAACTAAGGGAGGAGAAATTACTGTTTCGTGAACATCTTCAAACAGTACAGAAGTATATTCTTTTGGAATAAAGGGGAGTGGCAATCTATTTTAGATAAAGACGTAGATTCTGCACACAAGATTTCCGTTATCAGTTTTGGTGAGAAGGGGACGAAGGATTTGCTTCTATACAAGCCAGCAAGGAAAATCCAATTTAAAAGTTCCAAATACAGGTTGAGCACCTCTTATCTGGAATTCCCAAATCCATAAAAGTGGTTTCAGTAGGCACGTGTAGGTAGCAATGGTGGCGGTCAGCTTTCTGCCACCAGCAGAGGGGGTTAGAATTTAAGCATCTCAAGTTGTCAACTTCCGAAAGTCAGAATCTGGTCACTAATGTTAGGAAGAGACACTCCCAACACAATTACGCATTCACTGTGTGTACCATCCTTTCCGAAACAAACAAAAAACACTAACAGGTTGAATAGAGTTATTTCTGACATCTTGTGTTTGAGAACGTCTTTGCTATAAAATGAAGGTCACTCCATTGTGCACCTTGACAGCCAATGAGGAGAATCAGTTCCAAACAGATGCTTTGCTGTTTTCCATGAGAAAGGTTCATTTCCTGATTGACAATTCTATGCAATTTCTATCTGTACGAAACAAGAGCAAAAAAAAATCATGAAAGAGGTAGCAAACAAACAGGTCAAAGAATATTTGGTTCTTGGGGGTTGGCTTGTTTATTAATATATTGAAATAAAATGCATCCTTCTATAAATATAGGCCAGTGTTTCCCAACTAGTGTGCCGCGGCACACTAGTGTGCCGTGAGAGATCATCAGGTGTGCCGTGGGAAAATACAGTATAGAGAGAGAGAGAGAGCCTAGCAGGAAACTTCAGGCAGTGGAAATGAGGTTTTCCTGGACGAAGCAGCAATGCCAGCCAGCCTAGCTGAAGTTAGGGAGAGCCCTCGGCGTCCAGAACTTTCCTCCCTCCCTCCCTCCTCTCTCTCTCCCCTTCCCTTCCTTCCTTCCCTCCCTCTGCACACCAAGGGCCACCTGGCCAGGCTGCGGCCCCTCCTGCTTCCTGGCTCCTCGGTGCTCTTCTGCCCTCCTCCCCTCTAGGAGCAAGGAGGAGCGGGAGGAGGAGTCCGCGGGAGCTGCCCCCGTCCAACCCCGCTCCCGGAGGCTCAAGGTGAGGCTTTCTGCCCTCTAGCCCCTCTGCGCCGGGGAAAGGGAGCAACCCCTCATCTCCTGGCCTCTCCTGGCTGGGCTCCGGGTTCGCTGCAGAGCAGAGCAGAGGCCGGGATGCGCAGCTCCACAGCCCAGCTTGGTTTCTTCCCGATCTGGCCCCAAGGCAACAGCAGGGAAGCCGAAGGGACGCGGGGGGGGGGACTCCTGGGGGGCTGAACCCCTTCAGGAAGGAGAGCTGGGGGCTGCGAGCCTCCGCCGCAGTTTGTTCCGAGGCTCGGAGCCATCCCATGTGCTCACATCCTATTCGTCCTGCTCAGCCGAGTCCACGTGCGTAATGCAGTATACATAGTTCTTCCCTATTCAAGTTTATCATAAATCAGAGTGAATAATAATGAAGGGCTGAGATCACTGAAGAATGGAGAGTCTGAAGCTTGATTTGCCCAGTCCCAGTTCCAAACACCATACCAGTCCATACATGATTTTACTGAAAGACAACATGGTGCAGTGGACTGAGTGGCGGATCAGGACTAAGGGAGTCCCAAATTCAAATGCATTCTCAGAAATAACAACACACTAGGCTACATCAAGCAAGTCATACTCTCATGGCCTGAAAGGTAATAATCCCATTCTGAAAAAGAAACTTGCCAAGGACACCCTGTGGAAGGATCACACAAATCAAAAATGACTTGAAGGCACACAATGACATTTAAGAAGGGTTGTTAACCAAATGGCACAGACATTTGAAAAATATGGGCCACTTTAACTTATCTTCTACCTGTAAGAGACTCCTGCGTTAAATGGAACTTATTTATTTTTCCACGCTTCCATCAATCTGAATATGCTGGAATTTCTTCTCCAGAGCATGAGAACTGTCCTGAGATCTACATATTTCAGCATTGTACTTTGAACAAAGACCACCAGCTGCCTCTGGAACATCCAGAAGCATGGCATGGAAACACCTCGTGTGGATTCCAGAAGTTGCTCTCAGTCAGTGGCTGGAGAATTCTGGAAACTGAATTCCAAGATAGTAATGTCCCCAAGCTCTTCTCAATTTTGCAATCTGAGCAACTGTAAATTGCTGATCACACCTTGCAAGCCAAGGACCTTGATTGGCATGCCATGGGTACAAATCATAGGTATTTTGTGGCTACACTGAATGACAGGTACACAATGAAGTAAGACACAATCCTATTGATTGCCCTTATAAATGTTCATGAAGTGCTACTGTCAGTCATGGCCCAGACTCTTATACTGTCATAAACACCTTCTTGACACCAGAAAAGGACTCTTCTGAGCCTGGGTGCATTCTGTTTAAAGTCTGACACATTTGAGCAAGCAGTAGAGAAAAGCCATACAAAAAGGATGGGTCATTTAACATTTATTTACAGGTTACCCAGAGGTGGAAGGAGCCTCTCATGAATAATTGAAACAGCTTCTTTTCACCAGGGTGATTTTTTTAAAAGCTAGATCACAAAAAATACTTCTTTTTTAGCTTGAAAACCCTAATACACATTGAAGAAGCAGGTACATATTGCCACACTTGCAAATATTAGTTTAAGCCACACCCAGAGTTTTGTTTTTAAAATTCACACATGACAGTTTTAACGCTTGTATATAATGGGTTTTTTTATCATGTAGGCTTTTTTTCTGTGTCGGGAGCAACTTGAGAAACTGCAAGTCGCTTCTGGTGTGAGAGAATTGGCTGTCTGCAAGGACATTGCCCAGGGGCTGCCCGGATGTTTTCCATCCTGTAGGAGGCTTCTCTCATGTCCCGGCATAGAAAGCTGGAGCTGACAGACAGGAGCTCACCCTGTTCCCCGAATTCAAACCACCAACCACCATCAGCAGTCCTGCTGGCACAAGGGTTTAAACCCATTGCGCCACTGGGGACTCCATCGTGTTGGCTGCTTGTGTAGCAGTTCTTTCCCTCCCGCAAAATGCTGTCTAAGGATGCATCTGCATTGTAGAATTAATGCAATTTGATACCACTTTAACTAACATGGCTCCATGCTTTGGGATCATGGGATTTGTAGTTTTGAGAGGTTTTTAGCCTTCTCCACCAAACAGTGCTGGTGTCTCACGAAACTACAAATCCATGGCAGTTAAAGTGGTAACAACCACATTAATTCTAAAATGCAGGTGCACACTAATAATAATACACTTTATTTATATTCTGCTCTTCTCGCCCCGAAGGGGACTCAGAGCGGATTACAGGTACACATACTTAGCAGACAATTCTTGCCGTTTTTCACATGCACACATATAGACGAACAGAGGCAAACTCTGGCCACCAGGGGGAGCTGACGCACTCCTCATCTCTCAGCGTTCCCAGCTTCCCTTGTTGTTCCTTCCGCATTCCTCAGCGTTCCTGGAGTTCTTTAATGGCCTCATAATTTAGTCAAAATTTGCCTCCCCACTTAATGTGGTACTTTTATCTCCTACTTGACAGATGCAACTGTCTTTCGGGCTGCAAAGGTCGACAGCAGGCTACACTTAAAGGCTGAGCACCCACCTCAACCCGGGCAGGCCTCAAACTCATGACCCATTGGTCAGAGAGATCTTATGCAGCTGACACTTAGCCAGCTGCGCCACATTCCTAGTGCTAGGTAAAGAACATGGCCATCTCTGCCAAATAATTAAAGATAAGCCTAATGAATAACCTTCTAAATAGTTGCTGTTAACACTCGGCATGAAAGAGGTTATATCTTCATTTTGTAGTGAAAATTGGTTAAGGGCTAGCATTCATGACAGTTACATAGAAGTGCCAAATTTCCAGGAATTATTCTTCTGAATATCATATGCTGGAAAGTGGGACATGGATCATCTATTGCGCTAGTGTCCTGCTAGTGGGATTCCATGGGCATCTGGATTATCACTATTTGAAGCAAATAGTGGGTTTGGTGGGCATTAAGGTTGCTTCCATAAGGGTCTCTATTTTCTCACTAATGTAAAAAGGTGAAATTAGCATAGTTGGTTACAAGACTGACTGGCATGTTAATAACCTCTTCTTTGGGTGCCATTGATGGAGCACTCAAGTTACACATTCCACTATGGGCGGATTAAAAAAACGTAGGCTGGAGGAGAAAGACAAACAAGATGAGATCATATCTCTCTTCCTGAGTTTTTCTCTCTCTATTGGCCTAGCTAGATGGATACTAAGCAGGTCAAGATTTTCTCAGCCCTTGGGATGGCCTAAGATGAAAGTCAAGAAGTCAGCAGCTTTTGTAGTCAATATGCAAAGAATTTTGTGAGCTAGCCTTAAGACCAGGACACCATTAGAAATAAAAAGCTGTGTTGAAAACTGCTCAAAGTGGATTCAGGCAATTTACAGGTGAGCTCTAATTTTTGTTCTTCTACACCAGGGGTAGGGAACCTATGGCTCGGGAGCCAGACGTGGCTCTTTTCATGATTGCATCTGGCTCTCCAGAGCAGCCTGGGCCTCAGTTTCCCAGCATGCAGCGGGGAGAAGTGATGCAAATGCCCAGCCACTGCCACTTCCGCACCACCATCGCCGCCTCTTCCTTATCCCCCGCTGCTCTCGGGGCCCTGCACCCTCTTCGCCGGGGATGGTGGAACCCGGCGGCGGCCTCCTTCCTTCCTCCTCTTCACCCTTTCCTTCTTCTCTCCTTCCTTTTCCCTCCTTCTCTCCCCTTCCTTCTTTCCTCCATTCTCCCTATTTCTTCCTTCCTCTTTCTTCCTTTATTTCGCCCCTTCACCCTTTCCTTCTCTCCTTCCTTTTCCCTCCCGTTCTCCCCTTCCTTCTTTCCTCCATTCACCCTCTTCCTTCCTTCCTCTTTCTTCCTTTCTTTCTCCCTCTTTACCCTTTCCTTCTTCTTCCTTTTTCCTCCCTCCCTCCCTCTCCTTCCTTTTCTTCTCTTTCCCCAAGTCTTCCTTTCCTTCTCCTTCCTTTCTTTTCACTTCCCTCTCTCCTTCTTTCTTTTCTTCTTTTCCCTTCATTATTTTACATTTTTCTCGCTCCCTTTCCTTTCTTTTCCCCACCCTTTCCTTTTCTCCCTTCCCATTTCCTTCTTTCTTTTCCCCTCCTTGTCTCTCTCCTGCTTTTCTTTTCTTCCTTTTCCATAGTTTGTTCTTCTTTACTTTCTTCCTCTCCCCTCCCTCCTTAATTTTCTCTGCCTTTCTTTCTTTCTTTCTTTCTTTCCCCTTTCCTTTCGTCTTCTCTTCCTTCCCAGAGTCCTGAGCATGCCTTTGGCAGAGCCAGATCTGAAGTGTCCCATCATTCTGCTGGGGGATTTTTTCTCTCTCATAGTATGTATGTATATACTCACATTTAGTTAAATTCAGTCTTAAAATCTATTACATATAATAAAAGTAAGTGTTTGCGGTGGTGCGACCGAGCGAGCGACGGGAGGAATATGTGCCAGCGTTTTGATTGGCTGCCATTGTGGGATTATTTGCATAACGGGCTCTAACTGGCCAGCCTCAGAACACCAACATTCTATGGCCCCAGACAGAGGGGATTGGTTGCCACTGAAATGGAATTTGCATAACTGCCTCCAAATGGCCAACCACATTCAAACATTCTAAAGTGACTCTGAGGCCCTCAGCACTGACAGATCAGGACAAAACTTGGCAAACAGGCGACCAATGGCCCACTTCACTACCTGGTGTGGTTTAGGGCAGGAGGGGCCACGAATGATGGGATTTGCAGTACCTTCACATCATTCACTTCCCAAACAACACTAAAGCCCCTATAAAACACAAACCAGCCCCAAAATTGACAGAAAGGTTTCCTTAACTTAATTTTCCTGACTAGGCCTCAGCTTATGGGATATTGTTAGGCTTCCTTAACTTGATTTTCCTGACTAGGCCCCCGGGACTCGCAGTACCTTCACTAAGTTCCTGAGACCACTGCAAGCCACATAAACATCTAATAGGAACCAACATTGGCACACAATACCTTCCTCAAATAACCCGGGCACCGCCGGGTCCTCAGCTAGTATATTATATATATTATATGGCTGTCACTGAAATAAATTTCCAAATATTTTGGTTTCATGGCTCTGAGTCAAAAAGGTTCCCGACCCCTGTTCTGCACAGTTCATTGACATTCCTTTCCTTTTATACATTAGACATCCAATTTCGTAGACCAAAAGGCTTCGTTCCTTTGTGTGTGTGTGTGTGTGTGCACGTGCATCTTGTCTTGGATATGAGTTTTGCAAGAAAATACTAAACAGAGAGAATAGAGGAATAGAGGCTATTTTGGGTGAGGATGGTTTCATGACAGGACACGCATTGTTCTTCCCCCCTCCCTTCCACCATTGTTAGCCCAGTGCAAGCATTTTTTTGGGTGGCCTCGTTCCTTTGAACAGCCTGACTCACATGCAAATGAAGTTCATGGTTTTGTCATTTGAAATGCACTTTCCCAGAAGGCCTACCTTGTTGATGAAACGTGGTAATTCTAGAAAGGTATCTCTCTGGATCCCAGTAGAAATGGAAGATTAGATCAATTCAAATATAATTGCTTTATCCCTTTTAATTGTTTCTCCACACCTGCTGTCCATTACAAGCTTTAGGCTTCCAAAAGCCCCCAAGAGGCAGATAAACCAAGGATTTTGATTTCTTCTCTAGCCAAGGCTCTCCTACGTTCCATATTCATCCTGGAATTTTGCCAAGTTTGGCGCTCAAGGCAGGTTGGGTGAAATTCCTATATGATTGCCGAGATACTGGGGCTTCTTTTTGTAATGAATTTTTTATGAGTTTTGATTTCTGGGCCAGTTAATCTGCCCTCAGCTCTAATGGGACATTATTTTCCCCTCGGGGTCCAGCCTAGGACCTGACTTCTAGATGCATTAATGTATTGATGAGGGTCACGGGCTGCTTCAGAACTCCACTGATGCAATTACTGACATTTCCGCTTGCGTTAAATCATCCCAGAATCACTTTGCAGTTCCAAAGCCTATGTGAAGAGATAAAGCTGGCCTGATAATAAGGGAAGCAGGACTGATCCTCCTATTTAGGTCAGCGCATCGAGTAAGAATGGCTACTTAACCCTTTCGGTGGTGGCTTGGTCAGAAGAACAGCACAATGACCCATTCAGAGAGAACAGTCAGGCTCTTTTTCACTTTCTGCCATCCCATTTGGTTACCTTTGACATTATACTCCTTTGCTGTGTTTACCAAATGACCTCTAGGATCTCACAACCAAATACAGTCCGGGCTCTTTGTTGCCATTACTGGCAGCAAATGTGTTTATCTGACTCAATCTCCATGACTGTAGCACAAGTTAAGAATCTGCCTTTGTGCTATTATAAATGGATTCGAAGCTATAAAACCCGTACGATTTGGAAAGAGCATGAAGGACATCATAACATTTGATGCTTGATAACACATAAAAATGGCCCTGTGTCTTCTGGGTTCATATTTCTTCCTATTCCAGCTAATATTTTGTACAATTTAAAATAACTTTAAGCTCAAGTGCCCCATTTACAGAGCAATCAAATGTGTACTTGCAAAAAGTAGCTCTCATTGGACTGAATGAAACCTACTGCCAAGAGTCTTTTCAGAGGATTGCATTGTTGTTCTTTCTGCCTTATAGAAACCAGAGCTTGCTGCTAAAAATCAAACAAATGCCTTCCAAACTAGGATTGAAAACTGTCGTTTGAAGCTGTTTAGCACTGCAATCTCAAACTATGGTTAAGCGTTTTAGCTCTGAGATGTTTTAATTTAGATATAGTAGGAATAGGAGAAGAAAGAAAAATGGTGAAATAGATGGCTGTGAATATGACAAGTTTCATTTTGAAGATAAATGTGATGTATTTTTTCCCGATTTGCTAGACCGCCCCTCCCCAAGGCTCGGGGGGGGGGGGGGGTTCCAACACAGTAAAATTACATCAACAGCCTAAAAACATCATAAAAAAATTCCTAAAACAATCAAATATATCATAAAAACATCACAATAGATCGGCCAAGGCCAATCTTCAGTGCAGAGGCAGCATAATTAGGTGGCAAGGCTTGATGTTCAAGTGCCAGTCATTCGCCAAATGCCTGCCGAAACAGCCAAGTCTTGCAAGCCCTGCGAAAGGCCATCAGGTCATGTAGGGCCCGCGTCTCGGCCAGCAGAGAGTTCCACAAGGTCGGTGCAGCCACCGAGAACGCTCTCTGTTGGGTGCTGGCCAACCTGTAGAACTTCACACCTGGGACTTCAAGAAGATTATAACCCTCTGAACGCAGTGATCTTCTGGGCATATATGGGGTAAGCCGCTCCCTCAAGTACACTGGCCCCAAACCGTGTAAGGCCTTAAAAGTCAAGACTAACACTTATCATATATTGACCCTCGATTTCCCCTGGATAAAGCGGAAACCAGCCGAAAAGTCATTTAAGGAAGGGCTTGGGAAAGTTCTCTTCGTGGAAAAACTTACACTAGAGACTACAGAGCAGCACACCACTTACATGAGTGTATTGTACATGCCTTCATGCTCGTTATCTGGACGTGTACAATTACATAATACTGCCGAAGAGAAACACATGCAGATTTGACCACTGTTTGGTGAGAGACCATAAGCATATACCCTCCAATTGTCTCAATTTGGCAGAGGCTCCCGATTAATCCTCCACTATCCCACTCTTCCACCTGCTTGTAACATGTCTCAGTTATTCTCCAACCACCTTCGTCCTTTGTCCTAATCTGAATTTAGTTGCTGCACATTGAGTTCAAAGTGCAAAGTGTGCACTCAATTGCATGTGCAAGGGTGACACACCTCGCGCCAAGAACAATAACACAGGCACAAGTGGTTGGATGAAAATGGCCACAACTCATTTATTGAAAACAGGAACAAAGGGTTGACGGCCACGCATGGGTCCTGGATCAGGGTCGGACAATCCCCATGAATGTCCAAAGGCGTTTGCAAGTCTGAGGTGCGAGCGGCACAATGCCTGTCCACTGAAACCCGGCACCCCAGGGGGCCAGGGCGTTATCCCCCCTTACAACCAAGGGGCGATAAGCCAGCCTGATCCACGGGCCATGCCACACACCAATCACAGAGTTGTGACAAATAACATAATAACCAATAGCCATGAACAATGCAAAAGTGAAGTTAAGTATAAACAAAATGTACACTAACAAGCCATGCAAAATGTAGGGAGGATGAGAGGAAAAACAGGACTGGCCCCCGCGTGCAGCCTGTGCGGTCCCGGGCGGCCTAAATAAGGTGTCCGGGCGGAAGTACAGGCCAGATGGGCTACAAGGAGGGGGCGGGGTGGGGCCAGCCCCATCATTGGCCGGCCGGCTGTGGTGGCAGGAAACCTTCCCACCACCCCAGGGGCTTCTGAGGAGAAGAAGCCCCTTCTCCCTGGCCAAGATGGTGTGAGGGCAACCCTGCCCCGCAACCAGCAACCAGCCTCGGCCAAGCCCATTCAGCAAGAGAGAAATTAATAGAGGTGGAATCACTCCCTTTCTAGTAGGCCAGCTGCTGTATCCTTTCCTGGATTGTTAACTCCTCCCCCTCAATATCTTTTGCCATCTTGACCATACTCTGACATTGCTTGGCAATATATGTCCTGGTTTAGTGTTAGAATGTATTTTTAAAGGAGAGTTAAGTATGGTAAAGGGGCCCCCTGGTGTGCAGTGGGTCAAACCGCTGAACTTGCTGACTGAAAGGTTGGCGGGTCCAATCTGGAGAGCACGATGAGTTCCCACTGTTAGGCCCAGCTTCTGCCAACCTAGAAGTTCAAAAAACATGCAAATGTGAGTAGATCAATACCTACTGCCTTGGTGGGAAGGTAACGGTGCTCCATACAGTCATGCTGGCCACATGAGCTTGGAGGTGTCTACGGACAACTCTAGCTCTTCAGCTTAGAAATGGAGATGAACACCAACTCCCAGAGTTGGACACGGCTAGACTTAATGTCAGGAGAAATCTTGACCTTTACTTAAGTATGGTAAATACATCGTCACTGTTGCTGTCTGCTTACCTCTCTGTATGGGTGGCAGTTACAGCTTTTGAGCCAACACTGTGAAGGGTCTTAAACCACATCCTTGGCAGTCTGGCACTGGAACACTGAATTCTACGATTCAGTCACTACTCAAGTATACTACTAAGGCAATTATAATAATTTTAAAGAGGATTTATTTTCAAGCCAATGAAGCTCTAAGCCCATTCACATTTGTTGGTAATATGACAACAACAGTGACTTCAATAAGGTTATTATGATGACAGATTAAGTTTTGAAAACACTTTGTACATTCAACAATGATGAATTCGTCTCAAAGAAGTACAGTAAGATGAAAGAGCTTAGAAAAAGCCTATTGTTCCAAAGATCCTTGAAGAACAAGCTGGCCATGGAAAGGAGAGACAGAAGAGACATACTATGGCAGAAGGACCAAATGGTTTAGACAAATTCCTACTTTAGAAATTTAACAGGCCCCCTTTTTTCACAAGAAGGCATTAAACACTATGAGATCACTGATTGCAAAGCAGAAATCAATGTACACAAGTCAGTTACAAAGCTGCTAAGAAGCGACAAATCCTATTAGAATCTAATGGTTACAAAGTAATAGAATATGGAGACTATGGAGAAATGACTTCTTTTGCTACATGAATAATGGGGATGAATTCCCTAGAGATGAACAGCATTTCACAAAGCATCTAGTCAGAAGTACCTCACATCACTAAATTATTTGTGCATATAAGTCAGAGAGATCAAAAGTATCTAGCCGGAGGTATTTGGCTCTAGATGGACTTGGGTTCTACTTATAACTAACTAGCTCTGGGACCCAGCAGTGCCCAGGTTATTTGAGAAAGGCATTGTGTGCCAAGGTTGGTCTTTGGTACTTCAAGTCCCATCATCCATGGTCCACCCTCCTGTAAACAGTAGAAGGATGGAGACTGGGTCATGGGGGCACAGGGTGCCAAGTGTAGTCTTTTTAGGTCTTTGTTCAGGGCTGCAGTGGTCTGTGGGAAATGAAGGCTTTGAAAGTACTACAAATCCCATAATCCATGGAGGTACCTCAAGTCCCACTCTTCTCCATATGGCAGTAGAATGTAGTGTGGGTCATAGGGGCACTGTGTGTCAAGCTTGGTATTGCATTGGGCCTCTGTGTGGCAAGTGTGGTCCTGATCCGTCATTGGTGTGGGCCACTGTGCTCTAAGCAAGTGAGTTAAAGTACTGCAATTTCCGTCATCCATGGTGCATCCTACCTCAAACTGCACCAAGATTTAGAGTGCATCTTGGGGGGTCTGTGGGGCAAGTTTGGTCTTGTTCTGTCATTGTTGTGGACCTAGTCAGGAAAATGAAGTTGAGGAAGCCTTACTGTCAAATCAGGTTGTGGCCTAGGTAATCAAGTTGAGGAAGCCTTACTGTCAAATCAGGTTGTGGCCTAGTCTGGAAAATCAAGTAGAGGAAGCCTTATTGCCAAATCAGGCTGAGGCTTAGTTTGTTAAATCAGCTGAAGGAAGCCTTTTTTTAAAGTGCAGTCTCTGGCACCTTTGAGATTTTGGATGTTGGAATGTTGGCCATTCAGAGTCCGTTATGCAAATTTTCCCTCAGTGGCAACCAATCTCCTCTGTCTGGTGCCTTAGAGGGTTGGAGTTCTGAGGCTGGCCAGTCAGAGCCATTTATGCAAATAATCCCGGAGTGGCAGCCAATTGCAACGCTGGCGCATATTCCTCCCGTCGCTCAGCCCACCCTCCCACCGCCCGCAAACACTGACTTTTATTATATGTAATAGATAGGGCTGTGCATGAATCCATTTTTCAAAACGGGCTCCAGCTCTTTCGGCTCTTTTGGCCAGCCATAACGACACGGGCGCCACCGCCATTTTTTTTCAGCCACAATAGACCATGTGGCTGCTGAAAACGGGTGCTTTCAGTTTCTTTCGGTTACACATGGAGTGCGGAGAGGGAGCCAGGCATGCACGCCCAGGTTTCCCTGTGAGGCTGTGAGCCCTGCTGCCTTCCTGAGCCAATCAGAAGAAGAAAGCCACTCACGTGCTCAATGTTCTATTTCGGTGCCTTCGCTGCTCATGGGATCTTGCTTTTGGACTAAATTCCAATCTTTTCCTTATGCAATTTCCTTTATGGGCTGTGAAAGGGCATTTGGGGGGTTGTTTAAATATTAAGGTGTTTACTGAAGGGAGGGGGTAGCCTGACTCCCTTGAGTCCCCATGGGGTGAATCCAGTTCCTCCCCATGTCGAGTTGAAGGATATTAGAGGAAAGGATCCTAGAAAGAGTGGTTTCTTAAGTCTAATGCCTTAACCCAAATCTATCTGAAGGAGATTAAAGAAAAGGACACCAGAAAGAGTGGTTTCTTAAGCCTGATGCCTTAACTCAGGGCTAGCTGAAGGAAAATAAAGGAAAGGATGCGAGAAACAGTGGTTTCTTAAGTCTGATGCATTAAACCAGTGTTTCTCAACCCGGTGGTCGGGACCCCTGCGGGGTGGTAAGGGAGTGTCAGAGGGGTCGCCAAAGACCACCAGAAAACACAGTATTTTCCGTTGGTCATGGGGATTCTGTGTGGGAAGTTTGGCCCAATTCTATTGTTGGAAGGGTTCAGAATACTCTTTGATTGTAGGTGAACTATAAATCCCACAACTACAACTTCCAAATGCCAATGTCTATTTTCCCCAAACTCCACCAATGTTCACATCTGGACATATTGAGTATTCATGCCAAGTTTGGTCCTGATCCATCATTGCTTGGGTCCACAGTGCTCTCTGAATGTAGGTGAACTAACTACAACTTCCAAAGTCAAGGTCAATGTGCACCAAACCCTTGCAGTATTTTCTGTTGGTCATGAGAGTTTTGTGTGACAAGATTGGTTCAATTCCATCATTGCTGGAGTTCAGAATGCTCTTTGATTGTAGGTGAACTATTAATCCCAGCAACTACAACTCCCAAATGACAGAATCAATCCCCACCACCAACTCCACCAGTATTCAAATTTGGGCGTATTGGGTGTTTGTGGCAAATTTAGTCCAGTGAATGAAAATACATCCTGCATATCAGATATTGACATTATGATTCATAACAGTAGCAAAATTACAGATATGAAGTAGCAATGAAAATAATGTTATGGTTGGGGGTCACCACAACATGAGGAACTGTAGTGAGTGGTCGTGGCATTAGGAAGGTTGAGAACCATTGCATTAAACCAAATTTAGGTGAAGGAGATTAAGGGAAAGGACATCAGAAACAGTGGTTTCTTAAATGTGATGCCTTAAACCCAGGTCTTATTGATGGACATGAAGAGAAATGATCCCAGAAACAGTAGCTTCTTAAGACTGATGCCCTAAAAAGGATGGAAAGGGGAGCCTCATAAGTTCCCCATTGCTGCCAATGGGCCGAATCTTCCTGGATCTTTTGGCTGCCGAACCAAAAAACAGATTTTTTTCCCAGCCGAATTTGGGAGGATCCCAAAAAATGGATCGGGGGAGGGGGCATTGAAATCCAAACATGGTTTAACCGGATTTCATGCCCCTAATAGCTAATCATCCTGTAGCCCTGAACTTATTTTAGGAATAGAAATATGTTGACATGTTCGTGTGCACCTTTTATTTGGTAAAAGTAAAGAAATACCATCATTTTGAAACATCAAGCAGTGCCCATAGACAAAACTCTTTCTTTCCAGTAGTAAAGAAGGATATCATTGAGATAGGTGGGACTGTGCTAATTAATCTGATTGCTTCTATCTGGATGAAGCATCTTTCATCCCATTCTATTTATTTATTTGTTTACAACATTTCTATCCCACCTTTCTCACCCCGGAGAGGACTCAATATTAATGTTATCAATTCTAGATAAAATAGCAACAGATAACCAAGCAATTCCAAATATATTTTAATCCACTGGAACAAAATGTTATAACTACTTTAAATAAATGAGAATGACAGAACGTAAGTCCTAGGAACTGGATTGCCTGCGATGGGAACAGGTAGCTCTTTTTCACATCTACCAGAAAGTCATGACCCCCGAAGGCAACTGGATGTCTACTAAAAGAAGGGAGAAGGAATTTGCTGACATAATGGATTTACATGGACTGATTGCCTCATGAAAGAGACTACCAACTTTTCAAAAACTCATTGCGTGTGCAAGCGTGACACACCTCACGCCAAGAAACATGCAGACACAATTGGTTGGATAAAAATGGCCACAACTCATTTATTGAAAACAGGAACGAAGGGTTGGCGGCCACGCTTAGGTCCTGGATCATGGTACACAGCCCCCACTAATGTCCATAGGTGTTAGCAAGCCTGGGGTGCGAGCGGCCCAATGCCTGTCCACGGAAACTCAGCACCCCAGGGGGCCTGGGGATTACCCCCCTAACAACCAAGGGGCGATAAGCCAACCTGATCCAGGGGCCAAGCCACACACCACATGCCAAACACGGAGTTGCGACAAAGAACATAACAAAATATAACACACTGAACAGGGTGACAAAAAAGCAAATAAACAAAAAAGAACACAACAAGCAATGCAATAAGTAGGGAGGGTGGGAGGCAAAACAAGCCTGCCTCCGAATGAGGCCAGGCAATCCCGGGCAGCCTGAAAGAGCTGTCCAGGCGGAAGTGCAGGCTGGCCGGAAACATGGAGGGAGCAGGGCGGAGCCAGCCCCCTCATTGGCCGGCCAGCCGAGATGGCAGGAAGCCTTCCCGCCACCCAGGGGGCTTCTGGGGAGGAGAAGCCCCTTCGGGCAACGAAGATGGTGGGAGGGCAACCCTGCCCTGCAACCAGCTTGGCTGGTGAGTCAGCCAAGGCCATTATGCGAAAAATACCCCTATGGAGAGCACTCTGGCTGGTAGTACATTCCCTGGCAGGCAAAACAGTAACAGAGTTACTGGGCCAGCTATAAAATGATAGGTCTCCCCCAGGACAGGTTAAAAAAATACCACTTGGATGCTTCTCAATATGGTCCAGAGAGTTTCCATGAAACATCTGCTTCTTATGAAGAGATTCACCTTCTAGGATTGTGTATCACCCTCACTTCCATTCATTTGGGGGTCTATGAAGAACATGAACTGCAGAAGTTTTGCCAAACTTGACCGTTACTATAACCAGGTTGTGATTAATAGATTTTAGCATGCCTGACAAAACACAAATGAGAAGACAATCCAACATGTGAACTTCTCTAACTGTACCCAGAACCCATAGATGAAACAAGAGTTGTTCCCCAGAGGAAAAACTGAGTCCTAAAGAAATGACCTTATCAGAGGTCTGATTCTACTAGCACTTTGATAAAGACTTTTGACGATTGCAGGTAGTTGCCCTGTTCTAAAAGTGGTTCCAAAAGGTCAAAACAAATTACCAAATGTTTATACACTCTTGCTTTGGGGTGGATGAAAGAGCCAGTCTCGTGACTTCTATCAGCATCTCATCCTGACCATAGCAGAATATTTTTTATCATGAAGGGAACTACACTAAGGTTGGGTTTCACCTTGGCACTAAGAGGGAAGGAAGAAGTGTCTCTGCTAGTTACAATAACCCACGACATAAGCCTTGTAAATTGTAGCATGTTGCTGCTCACCTGAACTACAAATCTGCACCCAGCAGCTAAGTCCAGAAAACCTGGAGAATTTGCCCTCATTTCCCATCTGGAGATCAATCATAATTTGGAACTAGACAGCCTAAAGCTACTTCCATTTCTGAGATTCAAGACCCAAACGTATGTGAGGGAAAATAGGCCCATGCCTTTTGCATATACAGTCCCAGCTTCATTGCTTTCCCTCTTCTGCAGTAGGACTGAGAAAGACCTCTGACAGCCTTGAGCCTGGGCAGCCCTGGATTACCTATAAGGCCAACCTAGGCCATGGCCTAGGGGCGCAAGCCAAAGGGGACGCAGATCACGGACCCAAAAAAATTGTTTTTCTTAAAAAAAAACCTCCATGGCCAGCCCTTGGGAATGGCGGGAGTTGAAGCACAAAGGCCCCGGAGGGAGGGAGGGCCGAGCCTGGTCTCTAGGCAGGACACGCAGGGCGAGGAGCAGCAACAGCGGCTTCCCTCCCTTCCTCTTCCTCGCTACTCAGCCGGAGGCGGGGCCTCCCAGGGTGACATCACTCCCTCCTTCCCCCTCCGCCAGGCCCGCCTTCCTTGTTTGCTCCGTCGCCTCCCAGGGTGACATCACTCCCTCCCTCCCTGGGAGGTGGGGAGTGGGCGGGGCCAGGAGTGAGTCCTCCGAGCTCGCCTCCTGGCCTCGCCTTCTGCCTTGTGACACCCATCGATCAAAGCTGGCGGGAGTTGAAGCACAAAGTCCCCAGATGGAGGGAGGGCCAAGCCTGGTCTCAAGGCAGGACACGCAGAGCGAGGAGCAGCAGCAGCTTCCCTCCCTCCCTTCCTCCTCCCCGCTACTCAGCCGGGGGCGGGGCCTCCCAGGATGACATCACTCCCTCCTTCCTCCTCCGCCAGGCCCGCCTTCCTTGTTTGCTCCCGGGCAGACGTGGCTCTGCAGACTCGGGCAATAGGAAGGCGAGAGCCTGCTTGGAGGCGGAAGTCCACAGAGGGGGATTCTCCCTGAGCCACAGATTGCAACTGAGGAGGAGGAGGAGCAGCAGCCCTGTAGGAGAGGGAGACGGGTGGGTGTCTCTCTCTTTCTCTCTATCTCCAGGGAGCCCCCCCCCGAAGGAAGGAAGCCCCCCCCCTAGGCCTCTCCCCACTACTCTCTCTCCCTGGGGTGCGGGGATCCTAATCAGCCCTGGCAGATGGCCACCCCGCCACAGCCACCAAGCCCCTGGGCGAGGAAGGAAAGTCAGGCGCGGCTTGGGCCCCACCCTCCCTTCCCGGATCCCAAACAACAACTTTCAGTGCCGGTAGTAGAGGGGGCGTAATTCCAAAGTGTGGCCTAGGGCGCAAAAAGGTGTTAATCCGGGCCTGAGCCTGGGTAGAAAGTATAGGGATAGATGAGCCAAGGACCAAGCTCAATATATCACATTACATGGTCAGATACAAAGGAGGTGTGTCTACGTCTTTACTCATGATGTAAAATGAGACAATTTGATAGGTGAATGTTCATTAACACAGTATGACAAAGTTGCCCTTGCAGAAATTCCCTCAGCCTACAATTTGCAAGATGAAGATCATAATACTCAGCCTCCATTTCAGAGTCATAAAATCAGAGATAGTGTGGAGGGTGTCTTTTTTAAAATCCTATGCACATGCTAAGAATGTTCAGGATATATTCTTATTCTGCCATGTTTAGTTTATAATAACCTGCTAATCTAACCTGCTGCCAATCCACAATGTAATATTAATTCCACTATTTTTATACTAGAACTCTAACTCAATATTCAAACTGCCAAGATGCAAAAAACACGGCAGTACATCAATGTAGACCAGGTCCCCTGCTGATGTAAATAAGGTGTTTTTAATTAAATATATATGTACCCAGGGAGGAATATGGCCTTATTTTGCTTACTTCCTATTGGTTTCTTCAAAGTGTTTGTTGCTTTATTTGGGAAAGAGAATGCTTCTTGTCAAAACTTTATCTGTGCTTCCAGGTAAGATGATGAGGTTAGCACTTCAGCTTTTCCAGGCTTAGCTCTGAGGGAGCCAAGGTTGGATGTAATTTATTTCAAAGCCGAAAGAAAATGCAAATGAACACACAGAGCGAAATCTCTCTGATTCCCAGGTGAATGTTAAAATGACAGATTTGTCTGTTCAAATCATATTGTTCTTTTAAATTCAACAGCCTTGCCACATTTATAACCTTATTCAGAAAAGTAACCCTCGTTCTCGTTTACAAGACTAAACTGAGACAATTACATAGACATATGTATGAACGCACGTACACGGACAGACTTCTTTGACTGTTTAGCAGCTGTGACAGATTTAGTTTTAAGCTTTAAGCTTTCTAAGCGTACAGCACAAGAAGGCTCCGCAATTTAAAGTCAAGAAAATTCACATAACAAGTAAAACATTGGTATCATGCTTGTCAAGTGGCTACCACCAAAGGAATCATGGTGCCAGCAACATCAAAAATAATACAGGGGCTGCACTTTTGTCTCATTCATGGCTCGCTGTAGCTTTCCTTGCAGTTTAGCTCAGGAGGCAGAAAGCAAAAACTTTGCCACATCCGCAATGAACATGACCGTAAGACATCAACATGCAAGAACAGACCAGAATGAACCGAATTGTTTCTTGGGCTGGCTGGCTAATTTTTATTCCATTTGGACAGAAAATTATTTGGTTCCTATGATGACATATTGGATGCAAGAGCTGGGCCATAAGGAAGTCTGCGCGAAGGAAGATATATGCTTTTGAACTGTGGTGTTGGAGGAAAATTCTGAGATTGAGAGAAGATCCAACCAGTCCATACTCCAGGAAATAATGCCCGACTGCTCACTGGAGGGAAGGATATTAGAGGCGAAGATGAAGTACTTTCACCGTATAATGAGAAGGCAGGAAAGCTTGGAGAAGATAATGGGTAAAATGGAAGGAAAAAAGAAGAGGGGCCGACCAAGGGCAAGGTGGATGGATGTCATTGTTGAAGTGACTGGCTTGACCTCGAAGGAGCTGGGGGAGGTGACGGCTGACAGGGAGCTCTGGCGTGGGATGGTCCAGGAGGTCACGAAAAGTCGGAAGCGACTGAACGAATAAGCAACGACATCCCGCTCTTCTCACCCTGAAGGAGACTCAGAGCCGAGACTTCATTGACTCCATGTCTTGATTCTTAAACTGATAAAGTAAACTGATATTTTAAAGAACATGGTATACTTACAGGAAATCAGGTATGTACTATGAACATTTCATCATTCCTAAGATTTATGATTTTAAATATTTATTCAACAGTGCTTGTAGATATGAAATAAAATAAGATATGAAATAAAATGGAGTTCAGTTCCACATAATATGTTCAGCCCTGTGAGGTGGGCAGGAAAAGAAGCTTAGAGAACAAATTAACGTCCTAGTCTTGGAACAGTTAGCTGAAATTAATGGTCTGGAAGGAGAGTCCAACTAGACAATACACTTAACACATCTTCTTAGTAGAAAAATGTCTGAATGGTGGGGGGAAAAGTCACAGCACGTGTTTGCGTGTGCAAGGGTGACACACCTCACGCAAAGAACAATAACACAGACACAAGTGGTTGGATGAAAATGGCCACAACTTATTTATTGAAAACAGGAACAAAGGGTTGGCGGCCACGCATGGGTCCTGGATCAGAGTCGTACAGCCCCCACAAATGGCCAAAGGCGTATGCAAGCCTGGGGTGCGAGCGGTCCAATGCCTGTCCACGGAAACTCGGCACCCCTTACAACCAAGGGACAATAAGCCAGCCTGATCCAGGGGCCATGCCACATGCCAGACACAGAGTTGTGACAAAGAACAATATAACGCATCACCCAGAACAATGCTACAATGACATGAAGAATGAACAAAATGGACACCAACAAGCAATGCAATAAGAAGGGAGGGTGGGAGGAAAAACAGAGTTGGCCCCACGTGTAGCCTGGGCAGCCTTAAATAAGCTGCCCAGGCGGAAGTGCAGGCCTGCCAGCGCAAAGAGGGGGCGGGACGGGGGCTGTCATTGGCCGGCAGGCGTTGGTGGCGGGAAACCTCCCGCTACCCCAGGGGCTTCTGGGAAGGAGAAGCCCCTGCAACTCTCCGCAAGATGGCGGCGAGGGCAACCCCGCCCTGCAACCCGCTCGGTCGGTAAGGCGGCCAAGCACATTCTTCTCAACTATACATGCTGCATTTAATCTGCTTTGTTTTCTGGTCAATTATTAAAAGGCAAGAAAGGCTTTGTTTGCATGACTCATTGCCAAGGTGCATGTCTTTGAGGAAATCCCATTGTTGGAGAGAAAATGTACACATAGGGAATTCACTCTTCTAGTTCAACCCACATAGAATTGGCTAAAGAAAGATATGTGTAAGTCTGGATTCAAACGGTATTATAAGCAGACTGACAGAATGAGTCTGGATGCTTTTGTTAAAAATCTGAACAAGACAATATTTCACTACTATAGGTCCAGTACTGATACACATAGAGGCTTTTGACCTCTCCCATGGGGTTTTAAAGTTGGGAATATAGAACAGTCAACAGAATTGACATATCAGGGCACTATGGTTAATTGGTAATTTTCACACTTTTGACTTGCCTCTTAATCGTCAGATGAAGTATGCGACTTCTTTTCCTGACACTTATTAAAGCTCCAGTTTTATTTCCCATTACTAAATCATGGAACTGGATGAAAATGTTTAAATTAAGTAAAAGGAAAGGGGATTTATGAAAAGAGCAAGATTTCTTTGAAGAATTAAAGAACCATCTATAGGGAAAAGGAAGATGCAATTTGCCAAATTGCATATATTTGCCAGCAATAATTTCTCTGCACTTTTTTTTTTTTAAAAACCATAGTTTAGGAGTGAGGAACAGGGGATTTAAATGTTATGATCCATTTTGAATCAGAATAAATGTATAGGGATTTTTTAAAGCAGAACAAGAAGAAAGTATTTTCGTAAAGTTGTATTTGCTAGAGATGAACTTCAAACGGGGAAAAACATTTCACAGCAGTTTTACAAGACAGTAGTTGGGTGAATTTGGAAGAGGAGAGAAACAAGGAGGACACAGAGCAATACAAACTGGTTCTAACTGCAATGGCTGTAAGCAAATTCTTGCCTATGTCCCTTGCTCTGGCTGGCACCAGATGGGTATTTTCCAGCCTGTTGCCAATTGTCCCCAATGTCCAATCTTTTCCTGGATACTATTCAAGATCTATATCAGAAATTCCCAACCTTTTTTCTTTCGACCAGGGACCACTTGACAAGGGACCACACTCCAACATTAGTACCAAAAGGGTTACTGTTGTAATTGAGCCCGTGGCTCTGCCTGTGAGTAGGGCTGGGGAGGACGCTGAGTCTACAGCGTCTGAGTGTAGTATGGAACTGAGTGGGGCCAAGAGTAACCTAAACGCTGGAGCAGGCAGAAAGAGGACTGCAAGTGATTCCAGCAAGGAAAGTTTGGCACAAAGAAAGAGAGTACAGCAAATACTTATGGCTCCTACTGACTCTGAGTCCTTTGAGGGTTTTTCTAGGGATAGGGAAGGATCGTCAGAAGACAGTGATACTGAATTGGACTGGACTCAAGTACAGGAAATTCAGGATGTGTGTGATGCAGCCACCAGTAGTAATACTTTTCTGGGGTTTGATAGTGATAATGAGTGGCCCTCTGAAACCTCAGGGAATGATTGGGATACGTTAAGTTTTGAAAAATGCTGGGGATCTTGGAGGGACTCACAAAGGGTTTCAGCTGCAGAGAAAGAGGCAGCTGCATCCCTTAATCAGGGGGAGTTGTCCTCTTCGGGCGAGTCTGATCTCTAGGTCTATTTAATGTGGGCTTTCTGGGAGCTTCCTTGCGACGAGCAAGGAGTTGTTCTTGGTATCCTGTGTTGTATGCTGATATCTTGCATCGTGTTCCTGATCCAGTTTACTCGTGAGTTGAGGTTTTACTCTGCCCTTTTGGGGCTGAGATGCTGCTGCAGTTAGGAAAGGTGGGTGGATTTGGGTTACAATGTTCTATTTTCTGTCCAGCTACAGCCGTGTGTTCCTTGTGGCAGGGTTTGAACTCCGCTGGACTTTCTGTGAGTGTCACAAGCTATAAGAATGGTATTGTATGTATGGAGGGAGGATGACAATGTGTTTTGCGGGGATTACGATGAATGTTGTCCCCATGCATCTAGCTCCTGTGGACCTTGGATTGTCTCCTCGTTTCTCCGTCTTTCTCCTGTCCACGACTCCGGACTGGTTATCGACTACGCTATTGGCTCAACCCCCTGAGGATGTCGCAGAGGACGTCTTTTGTTTACTTCTGACTATTCTTTCAGCGTTTTGTGGGTTTTGGCCAGGTTAGGCTAGTTTTTTGTTAGTCCCATTCCCATTTCTTGTGAAATAAACTCTTGTTATCCCTTTTACTCTTGGGTTGGCTTTAATTGGCATCACTACAGTCACAAATAAGTTTTTGGTCAATTTTAGATTTGGCTACGTTATTTGGGGCACTGATTCAGAAAATTGCATTGGATAGACCTCATCAGCTCTAGTTTCTGATACAGAACATATGCCACCCAGTAGTCACCATCTGCTTGCCCACAGAAAACCATATTTAATAAGCGTCGGCACTATAAGAGGGTTTTGTGGGACCAGTCGATCTTGTTGCAATGGTGTAGTAACAGGTAGGCTGTGGACCATATTTTAGTTCTTGTGGACCATTGGTGGTCCACAGACCACAGACTGGGAACAACCAATCTATATGAAGCTTTGCCAACACCCATCATTTCTCTGTTGCATTTGAGACAATGGAAGTTGTGCCATTATTCCTAGCGCAGACTGGATGGGAACCAATAACCCCAGTCTGAATTCTGGTGCAATGAGATTCTAGCATATGGTTCCCAGGCCCAGGAATTGCATAGATTGCTTGTCCTAGATGTGTTCCACAGCAACCCAAAGGGAAGCATGTAGTCCAGATGTGCCTACAAAACTATCACTGAATGGCCATGTAGCCATTTACCTTTTACTAACGATTAAAAACAGCTCAATGGCTAACAGAAGAAACAATAATTCATTATTCTAAATAACTGTGAAGAGAGATAACAGGCCAATGAAAGATGCCCAAACATTGCAGTGGCTCTTTCCACTCAAACTACTGGCTCTCCTAGAAAGAAGAAACAATAATAAACTTACCTATTTAGGGTGAGACTTCGCTTGAACACATTTTATCTTTCCCAGGTCTTGGCTGTTCTTTCCTTGGCTCTGAAAAACAGAGAAGACGATTTCAAGACCAGTGTTGCTGCCTGGCTTCACTGACTTCTTGTAACAGACACAACCTTTGTTGCATACTATTCATTTATTTAATTCATCTCCCACATTTCTGTCATTACAATACTAATGGTGAATTAAAGTACAAGTTGAAAGCAAAATACAGCTGAACTGTTATTTTCTAGGAAAATAATTAAAGTGGCAATTCTATTAAATGAGCAATTCTACTAAAATTAAAAATTATTTTAAAAGCTTTTTAAAAATCATGTTCAAAACATAAAGATCAAACACCAAGCACATCCCATTAAAAACCTTTTCCACAGCCACTTAAAAATTGAAGGCATGTGGAAATAAAAAGGGTCAGGTAGTCAGTCACATATTGTGTGGAAAGGATTTACTTGAGGTGCACCTACTCCATAGAATTAACACAGTTTGGGGAAACTTTAACTGCCATGGCTCAGCATTCCTGTTCATCAGCACTACTCTAGAGCATTTTGGACAGTTTTCCAAAGGTAGACTTATGTAGTGTGTAGGACAGGGATCCAAAAGGGATGTAATGAAGGCATATGTTAAGGAATGTAATGAAGGCATCTACATTCTATATGTTCATGTGGCCCGCCCTGTTGGTTCTGTTTTAGACCCACCTGTGCTGTTGTTTTCACAGATGTATTTTATTGTGTTTATTGCTTTTATTGTGTCTATTGTTTTTGATGTTGTTGATATCTTGTGATGTGCTGTTTCGGCTCGGGCCCATGTAAGCCGCTCCGAGTCCCCTCCGGGGAGATGGATGTGGGTTAGAAATAAATTATTATTATTATTATTACACTGATCATTGAATCCAGTTCAGGACTCTTGACCACTTCTGAAATCTGCAGCCAAGCTAAGATTAAGAAAACTGCCTTGTATTAAAAAAAAACCAAAGAAACAAAAAACAAAAATTACTTGTGTCATTCCCATTAAATAGGAAGGACATTTGTGGGTCTATCCAGTGTTCGCACAGCCCCCAAGGTATGAACATGGTAGTTTCTGCAAGTTTGTTCTTAAGCTGCATTTGTATTTTTAAGTAAGTGCATTTTTAAAGTGTAACTCCAGTCAAAACATGTTAAGTTTTGAAAAGCATAGGGAAGCATTAACAATCCTATAAAAATTATTTTGTTGTCTGTTCCTGTTTGGAAGAATTCATCTCACTTTCCTTCCCTGTGACAATTGGATTTTGAAAAAAATTGGGTTGCCCTAGATACAAGGGTTGGTGAGAAGATTAGAGAGCTGGGTCAGAACTAACAAATGCATTTCAATAAGGAGAAATGTAGGATACTTCACTTAGGCATTAAAAATTATACGCACAGATACAGGATGGGTGACGTCTGCTCTACAACACAATTCCATGTGAAGATTTTGGAGTCTTCATAGACAACACGTTGAACATGAGCCAACAGTGTGATGCAGCAGCTAAAATAGCCAATGGAGTTTGAGTATAGTGTCTCTAGATCAAGGGCCGTAATGGTGTCCCTCTTCTGCTTTGGTCAGACCTCTTCAACTGGAATAATGCTTGTGTCCAATTCTGGGTACAATCCAAGAGGGATATTGACTCTAACCTGGAGCATTTCCAAAGAGGAGCAACTAAAATGATCAAAAAAGTCTGGAGGCCATGAATCCCTTTGTGGAGCGGCATAAAGAGCTGTGTCTGCTTAATAATAATAATAATAATTCTTACCCACCTCTCCATATGGCTTGAGGCCGGTTACAAAACCATTAAGATACATAAACACAGCAAAAACATTACAAATACATCCACTAAAACGTACCTCCATAAAACACACACCAAAACATATCTCTGTAAAAGACATACTAAAACACACAAAACAGAGATCAAACCAAGGACACTTAAAATTCATGTTTAAAGACTGTCTGGGTAGGCCTGCCAGAAGACACAGGTCTTTCTTTACACGGTTTTTAAATTCTGAAAGATCTTTTGGCTGTCAGAGCTCTACCGGCAGGTCGTTCCACAGCCTTGGGGCGGCCAATGAAAACATCCTCTGGGTGATGGTTGCCAGCAGGGTTATGGCTGGTTGGAGCAGATGCCCCCCAGAAGACTGAAGTGTGTGGGGTGAATTGTATGGGAAAAGGCGATCCTTTAGGTCAGGGGTCATCCAACGAAGGCCCAAGGGCCGGATATAGCCCTCCAAGGAAATTTACCTGGCCCTCGCTCAGGGTCAACCTAAGTCTTAAATGACTTGAAAACACACAACAACAGCAACAATCCTATCTCATCAGCCAAAAGCAGGCCCACACTTCCCATTAAAATACTAATAAGTTTATATTTGTTAAAATTGTTCTTCATTTTAATTATTATAGTTTTAAGTGTTTTTTGCACTACAAATAACATATGTGCAGTGTGAATAGGAATCCGTGGGGTTTTTTTTCTTCAAATTATTATCTGGCCTTCCAACAGTTTAAGAGACTGTGACCTGGCCCTCTGTTTAAAAAGTTCGAGGACCCCTGCTTTAGGTAACCTTGACCCAAACCATGTAGGCTTTAAAGATCAAACACCTTGTACATCAGGAGAAAATGCTTCTGGAACATGACTATACAAGTCCAGAAAACTCACAGCAACCTAGTGATACGAGTATTGGGCGGTATATGTTCTGTATCAGAAACGAGAGCTGAAGTGGTCTTGTTACAACCCAAATAGACTACTGCAACACACTCTACGTGGGGTTGCCTTTGAAGACTGTTCGGAAATTTCAACTAGTCCACCAGGCGGCAGCCAGATTACTTACTGGAGCAACATACAGGGAGCATACCAACCCCCTGTTGTGTCAGCTCCACTGGCTGCCAGTCCACTTCTGAGCACAATTCAAAGTGCTGGTCTTGACCTATAAAGCCCTATAAGGTTCCAGCCCATCTTACCTGTCCAAACATATCTCCCTCTAGGTTCCGCCTCGAAGTTTAAGATCGTCCGGGAAGGCCCTGATCTCGGTCCTGCCAACTTCGCAAGTGTGCTTGGCAGGGACGAGGGACAGGGCCTTCTCGGCGGTGCCCCCCCCCCCCAACCTGTGGAACTTGCTCCCCGATGATATTAGGTTGGCCTTCCCCTCCCCCTTTCTTTTAGTAAGAAGGTTAAATCATGGTTTTGGGACCAGGCCTTCAGACAGTAAGCCTAACAGCACTTTGGACGTTGAATCGGACTGGAAGTGGTTATATGGTTTGATGACAATTTTAACTTGTTTTTAACTTAGTGTTCTATTTATTGTTTTAAACTATTGTTACATTTGTTTATATCTATCTTATGTTGCAGCATCAAATTGTTGCCGGTTATAAGCTGCTCTGAGCCCCCCCTCCCCCCCTCGGGGGTTGAGAAGGACAAGATAGAAATGTTGGAAATAAATAAATAAAAGCCCAATTGTAGGGCGAGGACATAAGACTCTCTCAACTGGAGGATTGCTTCTTGCCTTCCTTTAGGCTTGGGGCTCCCAAGGACCAAGCTGGACACTATAGGTAACTCAAACAGTTAACATGAGTTATCTGCATTCATGCACTTTACTTTGTTCCCCAAAGGATAAAAGAAAAAATACTTTACAGTCTCTAGTTGCTTGGGTCCTGGAAGCTTCAGCTGGATGGCTCTGCAAGTCCTCTCTGTAATTATGGTCTCCAGTTAAGGACACTCGAGCCCCCAGCCAGCTGGCCTATATTGAAGGTATGGGACCTTCCTCTGGATGCCAGCCGACTAGTTTGAGCTCAGAGCTACCCAACCGTCTGGTATGTAGGGCAGGGCTTTCTGTATGAGACCCAGGGAAAGTCTTTGCCTTGTGTTGAGAGATGGTTTGTCCAAGGCTGGCCCTCACAAACTTTTGGCTTGACCAAGGCTGGTCCTCGCAAACTTTCAGATACGGTATATCCTCTTCTGGAGAGATCCAGGAAAGCTCTGTAAACAAAATGATTAGATTCCCAAGTCCCTAGGAAAAGGGGAGGAACAAACTCAATTGGGCTCTATTAAACGATGATTGACAGGTGTAAAGAACCAATCAATGCAACCAAACCTTTGCAAAACTGAACAGGCTTGCAGAAACACAATACAACAGTGCAAACCTTTGCAGCTTAAAGTTCTACATACACAGCAATGTAAAGCGCATTGAGGTTTACCAGTTCAGCATGCAGAAGAGAAAGTTGAGAGAAGACATGGTGGCCATGTTTAAAAATTGGAGCGGATGTTATAAGGAAGAGGGAACAGGCTTGTTTTCAGCTGTCCTGGAGACTAGGACTCAATGGAGCCATGGGTTGAAAAGGTCTATTCAACACTGGAACTCTCTGCTCCTTCTTTGGAGGCTTTTAAACAGAGGCTGGATGGCCATCCATTGGGGGTGATTTGATGGTGCTTCTCCTGCCTGGCAGAATGGGGTTCGACTAGATCAGGGGTGCTCATTAGGTAGATTGCAATCTACTGGTAGATTGCATAGGGCGTCCTGGTAGATCGCAGGCAGGGCGGGAGGAAGGCTCAGTCCCACCCTGCAAGCTCCCGCCACCGCCCAAGTGCTGCCGGCCCTGGGTTATTTGAGGTCCTTTCCACACAGTTGAATAAAATCCCATGTTATCTGCTTTGAATCAGATTATATGGCAGTGTGGACTCATAAAACCCAGTTCAAAGCAGATATTTATTTTATTTCTTTTATTTCTTCGATTTCTACACCGCCACCCCCGGGGACTCGGGGCGGTTTACAGAAAAGTTTGAGTAAAACCATCTGTATCTGTATACCTTAATAAAGCGGAATGTTTGTATGTATGTATGTGTGCGGAGGGCGGATATGTGGCAGCTATTTGCATAAAGTCCTTTGATTGGCCAGCCTTGGCACTCCAAAATTCTAAGGCACCAGACAGAGGACATTGATAGCCACTGATTAGCCAGCATCCCAGAATCCAGGCCTCTACATTCAAACAACAGGATTTCTTCCCACTGAGGGGAAAAAATGCACCATCAATATTCCCTCCCCACTTGGCTCTGTGAAAACAAAATGGATTCCTGTTCTCTCCTCCCCCTCAGCTTTTAGAAAACGGCTGCCTGCCATTCGGCCTTTTACCAATTACCAGCAGAGCAGGCCAGAACATTACAGGCCCCAAAAGAGAGTTTAGGGCAGGATGGGCTACGAATGATGGGATTTGCGCTACCTTCACCCAATTCACTTCCGAGAAAACACTGTAGCCCCTACAAATCACAAACCAGGCCCAAAATTTACAGTAAGGCTTCATTAACTTGATTTTCCTGACTAGGCCTCAGCTAATAGGACATTGTGTATGGCCAGGTCCCAAAAGAGAGTTTAGGGCAGGATTGGCCACGAATGATGGGATTTGCATCCCAATTCACTTCCCAGAAAACACAGTAGCCCCTACAAATCACAGACCAGGCCCTAAATTTACAGTAAGGCTTCATTAACTTGATTTTCCTGACTAGGCCTCAGTTAATAGGACATTGTGTATGGCCAGGCCCCAAAAGAGAGTTTAGGGCAGGATGGGCCACGAATGATGGGATTTGCAGTACCTTCACCCAATGAACTTCCCAGAAAACAAATTCACCCAATGAACTTCTGAGAAAGCAAGCCCCTACAAACCACAAACCAGCCCCAAAATTTACAGTACGGCTTCATTAACTTGATTTCCCTGACTAGGCCTCAGTTAATGGGACATTGTGTATGGCCGGAATTAACAGTAACCAACCTTGGCACACTGAGCCCTTATGACCCATGATTCATTCTACTGCAGTTTGAAGTAGGGAGGACCATGGATGATGGGACTTGAAGTACCATCACAGGTTATGAGATTTGTAGTACTTTCAAACTCTTCATTCCCCACAGACCAAGGCGGCCCTGAACCACAAGACCAAACTTGGCACACAGTACCCCCATGACCCACACTCCATCCTACTGCAGTTTAGAGGAGGATGGACCATGAAGGATGGGATTTCAAGTACCTCCATTCACTTCCCAAGCCCGCTGTGACCCTCATCCAGTGCATAATCATGACCACACTTGGCACAAAAAGCCCCATGACCCAATGGACGTCCTGATGCAGTTTGGAGGGCGGACCACGGATGATGGGACTTGAAGTACCTCCACTCACTTCCCAAGACTGCTGCGACCCTCATTCAATGACTGATCAAGACCAAACTTGGCACACAAAGCCCTCATGACCCACTCTACATCCTGGTGCAGTTTGGAGGGGGATGGACCATGGATGACGGGACTTGAAGTACCTTCACTCACCTTCTGAGACTACTGCGACCCTCATCCAATGAATGATCAACACCAAACGTGGCACTAAGAGCCCCCATGACCCACTCTACATTCTGGTGCTGTTGGGAGGGGGATGGACCATGGCCAATGGGACTTGCAGTACCTTCACTAACTTCCTGAGACCACTGCAAGCCACATACACATCTAATAGGAACCAACCTTGGCACACAATGCCTTCCTCAAATAACCCGGGCACCGCCGGGTCCTCAGCTAGTACCTAATAAAATAAAAACAGAGAAATTAAAAATTCCAACATCACTCAAAGGCCTGCCTGAATAGATGGGTCTTGCATGCTCTCCGGAAGGTTCCAAGTTTCGCAGAGCCCGAGTCTCAGGTGGCAAAGCATTCCATAACGCCGGGGCCATGATGGAAAAAGCCCTTCTCCGAGTTGTCGTCAGGCGGAAGTATCTCAAACTGGGGATGTCTAGGAGGTTCTGGTCCTCTGACCGTAGTGATCTCGGGGGATTATATGGAATCAGGCGATCCTTTAGTACACTGGTTCCAGACCATACAAGGCCTTGAAAGTAAGAAGTAACACCCTGAAAGTAATCCGGAATTTGATTGGTCCTGAAGTATTGGTGTTATACGACAGCTCGCAGGCTTCCCTGCGAGAAGCTGGGCTGCGGCGTTCTGCACTAGTTTTAAGTTTCTGGATCACAGTCAGGGGTAGGCCAATGTAAAGAGCGTTACAGAAGTCAAGTCTTGAGATGACCGTGGCCTGGATCACCGTGGCTAGGTCATTCCGAGACAGATAGGGGGCCAGACGCCTCGCCTGTCGCAGGTGGAAGAACGCAGTTCTGCTGACAGTGGAGATTTGAGCCTCCATTGACAGCAGAAGGTCCAAAAGGACTCCCAGGCTTTTTACTAATTATGACGGGCGTAGTGCCTCGCCATCCAGGGTCGGCAGTTGGATGTCCCTATCGCTCAGACGACCCAGCCATAGGATTTCCGTCCTATGTGTTATATATATTGTGTCATATGTTTCACATTTTTGTACTGGGTAGGTAGATCATTTTGACTTGGTTGTTTTATAAGTAGCTCGCATGCTGAAAAAGTGTGAGCACCCCTGGACTAGATCAGTGTTTCCCAACAGGTGTGCCACGGCACACTAGTGTGCCGTGAGCGATCATCAAGTGTGCTGTGGGAAATTAAAGGTTAGAGAGAGAGAGAGCGCCTAGCAGGATACTTCAGGCAGTGAAAATGAGGCTTTCCTGGCCGAAGCAGCAATGCCAGCCAGCCTGGCTGCAGTCAGGGAGAGCCCTTGGCGTCCAAAACTGCGCACCAAGGGCTACCTGGCCGGGCTGCGGCTCCTCCTGCTTCCTGGCTCCTGGGCGCTCTTCTGCCCTCCTCCCCTCCGGCAGCAAGGAGGAGAGAGAGGAGTCAGCGGGAGCTGCCCCCATCCGACCCCGCTCCTGGAGGCTCGAGGGGAGGCTTTCTGCCCGCTAGCCCCTCCGCGCCAGGGAAGGGGAGCAACCCCTCTTCTCCTGGCCTCTCCTGGCTGGGATCCGAGTTCGCTGCAGAGCAGAGGCCGGGATGCGTAGCTCCACAGCCCAGCTTGGTTCCTTCCCGATCTGGCCCCAAGGCCACAGCAGAGAAACCGAAGGGATGCGCGGGGGGCACTCCTGGGGGGCTGAAACCCTTTGGGAAGGAGAGCTGGGGGTGGCAACGGCTGCAAGCCTCCGCCACAGTTTGTTCCGAGGCTCTTGTGCTCAATTCCTATTCGTCTTGCTCAGCTGAGCCTGGGTGCGCTTTGGCCACTCAGCGCAGCCCTTCCCTGCGGGACGGTGACGGACCTCCTGCGCGTGGGCGTCGGGGGGTGGCGGAAGCAGCGGCGTCATGAGGGGGGAGGGTGACAGTTAGTAAAATGACAGTGTCATTTTGTGTCATTTTGGTTGGTGGTGTGCCCCAGGATTTTGTAAATGTAAAAAAAATGTGCAGCGGCTCAAAAAAGGATGATAATAATAATAATATTTTATTTCTTAACCGCCGCTCCTCATATTTCAGATATAAAACCTATTATCTAAAAAGTATCCTATCTAAAGAAGCCAATGCGATGGGACAAGCACTCAGAGAAAGGTTTCATTTGGGAGAAAAATAAGCTAGGCCTCTAAATTAGCCCTTTTTCACCTCAGACAGCTGTTTGGCTGCAAGGGAAAACATGCGGGCAAGCGAGAAAGGCGCGCGCATGCGCAGAGAGGCGGCGCGCGCTCTTCCCCCCTCCCTTCACCCCAACGGTTAGTTAAGACAGAGCGCCAGTCCAGAGTCTCCGCTAAGCCACGCCCCCTTTCTATCCCCCGTCTCCCCGGCAACCCACGAGAAGAGGGCGGGGCTTGAGGCCTTCAAAGCCACGCCTCTTCCCTTCTCTCCATAGTAACCCGTCGGAGGTTTTTTTTTTAAAAAAAAAAACACACTCTCCTGTCTTTCTTTCTTTCTCTCACGTGACCTTCCTAGAGGGGAGTCACGTGATGTTTGGCTCCCTGCTCGTTCTCTTCTTCTACTTCTTCTGCTTCCAGGACTGGTGACGGCTTCCGGGTCAGTCCAGGACGGGGGAGCCTGAAGCGGTGAGGAAAAAAGGAAGGGAAGGGGGAAAGGCATGGATTTGGGCCGGGGTGGTGAAGGATTCTTGGGTGGGTAGGCCAGGCCTAGGGGCCTTCAGAGCTGGCCTCAAGGCCTCTGTCAAAGGGGGAGGCCTTTGAAAAGATGGAGAGCCTCCATCTCCAGAAGCAGCCTGGGCAAACTTGGAGCAGGCCTGGGCAAACTTTGGCCCTCGAGGTGTTTTGGACTTCAACTCCCACCATTCCTAACAGCCTCAGGCCCTTTCCTTTTCCCCCTCAGCCGCTTAAGCGGCTGAGGGGGGAAAGGAAAGGGCCTGAGGCTGTTAGGAATGGTGGGAGTTGAAGTCCAAAACACCTCGAGGGCCGAAGTTTGCCCAGGCCTGAGCTGGAGTCTCTCATCCTCTCTGTCTGCTTTGAACCTGGCACCAACACAAATGACTTGGGCCAGGCATGGGCCAACTCTGGCCTTCCCTCCCTCCAGGTGTTTTGGACTTCCAACTCCCACAATTCCTAACAGCCCACTTTGGATTAGAAATGTATTTCCCAGTGTCGATATTACAGTGTTCCCTCACTACCTCGCTTTTCACGGACTCGCTGTTTCGCGGGTGTTTGCCTCCTGGCAATGATGGAGTGTGGAAGGGGGTTTCGCCTCCCCCCTCAAAAGAGAGGCAGCCAATCATAGAAAAGATACAAAGCAGTATGACTTATAGGCCCTTCTTTATAGCTAGCAAAAAAGGTGTGTGGTTCCTTTAAATCTCTTCTCGTTTCTGCCCCACCCTCGGAATGCAATATATATATTTATTTATTTTATTTATTTATTTACTATTTTTATATGCCACCCTTCTCAACCCCGAAAGGGACTCAGAGCATCTTACAGCAAACAACAATATTGCCGGAGTGGCTTACAATGTACATATAACAATACTGCCGGAGTGGCTTACAATGTACATATAACAATACTGCCGGAGTGGCTTACAATGTACATATAACAATACTGCCGGAGTGGCTTACAATGTACATATAACAATACTGCCGGAGTGGCTTACAATGTACATATAACAATACTGCCGGAGTGGCTTACAATGTACATATAACAATACTGCCAGAGTGGCTTACAATGTACATATAACAATACTGCCGGAGTGGCTTACAATGTACATATAACAATACTGCCAGAGTGGCTTACAATGTACATATAACAATACTGCCGGAGTGGCTTACAATGTACATATAACAGCTTTCAATGTACATATAACAATACTGCCGGAGTGGCTTACAATGTACATATAACAATATATTGCATATAACAATACTGCCAGAGTGGCTTACAATGTACATATAACAATACTGCCAGAGTGGCTTACAATGTACATATAACAATACTGCCGGAGTGGCTTACAATGTACATATAACAATATTGCCAGAGGGCTTGGTACATATAACAATACTAACAATATTGCCGCAAACTGAAAAAACAACAATTAACATTACTGTCATAGCACAACATTAGCACTACACATCATATTGCACTACAACATATCGCAATATTGTTAGCGATATTGCATGTAATACAAATATACAAATTATAATATCATGATATAATTATTATATCAATTTATTTATTTATTATTTCGATTTCTATACCGTCCTTTCTGATTGGCTCAGAACGGTTTACAGCATTTCGAACTACAACAAGAAGCATAAAAACAGTAGAATATTAAACAGTTTCAACATATTCTGCAATAACCAAGAGTGGCTAAAGGCTAAATGCTTGCCGGAACAATGCCGTTTTGCAAGCTTTCCGGAAAGCCGGCAGCTCGCTGACTGCTCGCACTTCAGGAGGTAGACTGTTCCACAAGCATGGTGCTGCCACAGAGAAGGCTCTCTGTCTAGTTGACGACAAATGGATGGTTCGCAGAGATGGAATCTGCAAAAGGTTGAGGTCCTCAGAACGAAGAGATCTCTGGGGAACATATGGGAGTAGACGGTCCCTTAAGTACACCGATCCCAGACCATACAAGCCCTTAAAGGTCAAGACCAACACTTTGAAGATGATCCAGTGCTCAATTGGCAACCAGTGCAGTCGTTGCAGGGTTGGAGTAATATGGGCCCTGGCCAGCACTCCGGCCAGGAGACTCGCTGCCATGTTCTGCACCAGTTTGAGCTTCCGGATGACCAACAAAGGAAGACCAGTGTTAAGGGCGTTACAGTAGTCTAGCCTCGAGATGACCGTTGCCTGGATTACCGTGGCTAGCTCATTTCTGGAGAGATAGGGCGCCAGCTGCCTAGCCTGCCGCAGATGGTAGAAAGCAGTATGTCTTATAGCCCCTTCTTTATAGCTAGCAAAAAAAAAGTGTGCGGTTCCTTTAAATCTCTTCTCGTTTCTGCCTCACCCTCGGAATGCGATGGATGTGTGTGTGTGTGTGTGTGTGTGTGTGTGTGTGTGAGAGAGAGAGAGAGAGAGAGAGAGAGAGAGAGATCCCTACTTCGCAGATTTGCAAAGGAAATGCAAAGATACAGAATGGGGGACAATGTATGCTACCTCTCTATTCATGGGGTGGCAAAAAAAAAAGCCAATGGATTTTGGTCAGACCACTTTACCTGGAATCACACTGTGTCCAATTCTGGGCACCACAATTGAAGGGAGATGTTGACAAGCTGGAGTGTGTCCAGAGGAGAACAACTAAAATGATCAAGGGTCTGGAGAACAAGCCCTATGAGGAGTGGCTTAAAAGAGAGAAGGCTGAGAGGAGACATGATGAGGGCCATGTATAAATATGTGAGGGAAAATCGTAGGGAGGAGGGAGCAAGCTTGTTTTCTGCTGCCCTGGATGTGAAAAAAATGGCTTCAAACTACAGGAAAGGAGATTCCACCTGAACATGAGGAAGAACTTCCTGAGTGTGAGAGCTGTTCAACAGTGGAACTCTCTCTCTCTGCCCCAGAGTGTGGTAGAGGCTCCTTCTTTGGAGGCTTTTAAGCAGAGGCTAGATGGCTATCTGTTGGGGGTGCTTTGAATGTGATTATCCTGCTTCTTTGCAGGGGGTTGGATTGGATGGCCCACCAGGTCTCTTCCAACTCTATGAAAACCACTACCTTCACTATTAGCTTTGTCGTCCAAAAACATTGTCTAAGCCGTTCCAGTATTTGGTTTCACATAGTTCCGTGTTTATCTGTTGCACTAAGTTCCCAAAGGCTTGTTCAAAAAGCCATGTTTTCACTTTTCTACAGAAAGTCAGGAGGGAAGGGGCTGATCTAATATCCCTAGGGAGGGAGTTCCACAGCCGAGGGGTCACCACTGAGAAGGCCCTGTCTCTCATCCCCGCCAGTCGCACTTGCGAAAAAGGCAGGACCGAGAGCAGGGCCTCTCCACATCATCTTAAACTTTTAGATGGTTCATAGGGAGAGATAAATTCAGACAGGTAAGCTGGACCAGAACCGTTTAGGGTTTTATAGGCTAAAGCCAGCACTTTGAACTGTGCTCGGTAGCAAACTAGCAGCCAGTGGAGCTCGCATAACAAGGGAATTGTTATATGTTCCTTGAACAGTGTTCTGGTGAGCAACCTGGCTGCCACCCATTGGACCATTTGAAGCTTCCGAACAGTCTTCAAAGTCAACCCCATGCAGAGCGCGATGCAGTAATCTATCCGGGATGTAACCAAAGCGTGGTCTACCATGTCCAAGCTTTATTTATATCCCACCCCCTCTCCCCGGAGGGACTTGGGGTGTCTTGGAACAAAACAAACAAATGCAATAAATGATATAACACAGACAATAATCACCTATCAATTAATAAAAACAAAATAACACAATAGTGTAAACATAAATAGACTGCTGCAACACACTCTACATGGTGTTGCCTTTGAAGACTGTTTGGGCAAGGCATTTCTTGATGGTTTGGCTTGGCTCCTCCATGTCCAGGAATTATTTATCTCCGAATACCGAAGACACAACAGCCCCCGAGAAGAGTAAGTTGTGGCTTTTGAATGCCACCTATAACTTCCTAGAGGCATCTGCATGTTCCCTGAACCTTGTACTAGATGAAGGGTTATGTCACGAAGGCTATCATTTCAGAATAAACAAAAGTTAGGCTGTGTGGATGGGTAAATCAACTTGATATTTTAGTGAACGGTGCTCCTGTATCATGTTAGTAATTGCCTTATACGTTAGAGAAATAATCTGGGTTAGAGTAGGTTGTTTGGTCATAGTCCAAAGGCAAATTGAAGATAAAGCCAAAGCTAGCTTTTATTCAAGTGATTTCACACCATCTATTTTGGATATTACCTCAATATTATGTTCTTCTCTTCTCTGTTCACATGAACAGGACGACTGATTTTCACAATGCGACAAAACATATGTTGGTAGTGCTTTGAATGGATATTCCTTCATGCAAAATTGAGTTGAAGTAGATGGCCTGGTGGTGTCTTCCAATTCTATGATATGGCAATATTTATGTAGGCTGAGGGTCCTCTAGACGTTTTTGGGCTGTATCTTCCCTCAGTCATAGCTGGCATAGTTAATAGTATTGGTTCACAAAAGTAAGTCAATAAGATCCCTATTTTTATAGAGAAAGGACCAAATTATGGTTGTTGACCAAAAGTCGACCAAAAATAATCTTCTAGCTGAGGTGTAGCATCTTCCAAAACAACTAATCCTATAACTATAATGAATGATGGCCTAAATCAAAACAATAGAGGTCAGGTCTTGTGGCATTAATAATCACTTAACAAACAGGTTAGACTATAATAATCACTTGCATAGCTATCATCACAATTCCAGCCCAGAACCAGTAGAGTATGTTTGTCATGAGGTGCCTCTATACTTAGAATGGAACATGGAAGGTGCAGCATGGAGCTCCATTTCCTGAAGGTGATAATATAATCTAGGATATTGTGGGAGGTTAGGGAGACTGAAGGTACTACCTGGCTTGCTTAGTACTTGCGATGGCGAACTACCAAGGAAACTAACAGGTACTGCTGACTATATTTTGGAGGAAGCAATAGCAAACTACCTTTGAGTATTTCTTGACTAAGAAAATACTGCAAAATTATTGCGGCTGCTGTAGCTTGACAGGTGACTTCAAGACATATATGTACACACATGCATTTTGATAGGTTACTCTCAGGTATGATTGGTGGAAGCAAGAAGGCTGGTCTTTTCTCTTGTTGCATTATTCTAAGGCTCTGTTTAGTTCAGGGGTTCCCAACCTCTTTTTGATCAGGGACAACTTTGACCAGGGACTGCTCCCCAACATTAGTACCAAAAGGGTTACAAATCAGCTTTTGGTCAACTTTAGGTTCAGTTTGGTTATTTGGGGTGCTGATTTAGAAAATTGCATTAGGTAGACATCAGCTCTAGTTTCTGATACAGAACATATACCATCCAGTAGTTCAGATTTTCGGATTTTATTTTATTGTAATCTGTTGTTTGGGCTTGGCCTCATGTGAGCCGCCCTGAGTCCCCATCGGGGAGATGGTGGCGGGGTATAAATAAAGTTTTTTTATTATTGTTATAGTTGCCATCTGCTCACCTGCAGAAAACTATATTTAATATGCTTCAGCACTATAAGAGGTTTTTATGACACTGGCTGCTCTCGTTGCAACAGTGTAGTAATAGTGAGGCCTCGGACCATATTTTCGTTAATGCCACTCCACCACCAGAGACTGCCACAGTCAGCTCATGAGAATCTCCTTTATGTCCCTGGCCCTAGAGAGATTTGTTTGGCATCCACAAGACAGAGATCCTTCTCCATTGTAGCCCCAATCTTGTGGAACTCCCTACCGCCAGACCAAAGAGCCACTCCTGATCTACATACAGTACATTCTTAGGGGCACTTAAGACATGGCTTTTCAGAAGAGCCTATGATTGCTAGTAACAAGCGGTGACTATGTAACCTGTTTATTTTTATTGTGTAAGTCGCCCAGAGCACCTTTGGTGGAGGGCGACTCATAAGAAATAAAGTTAGTTAGTTAGTTAGTTCTTGTGAACCATTGGTGGTCTACAGACCACAGGTTGGGAACCACTGGTCTTGTCCAATGCTCTGTTTCACAGTGAGCATTCCATCACCTCTTCCTCACACTGGTATTTAGAGATATATTTTCTTTATGTAGGGTGGACTGTAACTAAATAGGAACTGGTGCTTTGGAAATGGAGGGTCTGAGTTCATTTCTTAGATTTCCATTCTAAAACAGCAGCTGAACAGCAGAGCATGTTCAAAGTCCTAGACTCAATCCCTGGTGTCTCCAGAGAAAAGGAATAGTTGATGACGAAGACCTTGTATTAGAACCCTTTCACACAGTACTATTCAAGTGCTGTGATTCAACTTCAGTCATTGTGCCTTCACCCAGTACAATCCCTGGGGCTTTTTTCCCCATGTCAGAAGTTACTTGAAAAACTGCAAGTTGCTTCTGGTGTGAGAAATTGGCCAGTTGCAAGGTCATTACCCAGGGACGCATCCTGTGAGAGCCTTCTTTCATGTCTTTACAAGGGAAGCTGGAATTCACAAATGGGAGCTCACCCCACTCCCTGGATTTGAACCACCGACCTTTTGGTCAGCAGTTCTGCCAGCACAAGGGTTTAACCCATTGCACCACCGGGACTCCTTATCCCTGTGGCTGTCATTTAGGGGAAATTATTGAAAGTCCTTGGCCAGATAGCTCTTGCACCCCAGCAAATAACCAATTTCATGATTCCATAGCATGTAGCCATGGCAATTAAAATGGAATCATAGTGCTATAACTATAGTTTGGGCTATACTACTGGTAAGAGGTCTAAATGTTAATATGTGTTAGCACAGACAATACTGGCATACATAAATCAATAGTCTGACTCAATATCAGCCAGCATTACCTGTGCTGGCCTTCATATCAGTCACTGGTAAACAGAGTTTCCCAAGCATACTTTGAACTTTGATTGCTTTTGTAATCAAAAACTGGGTAAATCAATGCATTTTCCTTTTCTCTCTCTCTCTTGCATAGTAGTAATTTACACTCCCTTGCCCTGGATAAATGGTATGAGGATGCAGGCTTTTTCCATTCCAGACCTGCAAGAACCCATACTCATGTGGCCAAGGTGACCTTGTCTCTCTTTTGTTTTTTGCTTAATGGAGCAGGTTAAATAAATCAGGGAGCCAGCAATCTCCCAGCAGTTAGTGCTGGACTCTGATTTAGGTTTTTGTCTCCCTCTTGATGTTTCTATACTGCTATGGCTTCCCTTCTGGATTATAGAATTTCAGTCTTTTCTATATTTAGTATTCTTGATTAAAGGTCTGTATTACATTAGTATTGATAAAAGTTTCACTATCCATGGAACAGGTGGTAGGTTCTTATCTCATTCATCTTCTCAACAGCACACATTTCCATTTTTAATTTGAAAACATAGGGTGAGATTAAGGACCTAGTTCTGATCAATACCTTTATGTGCGACCTCCTGGGAGTACTTATCAGGCCTATTTTAATTTTATAGTGGAAGAGTGGGAGAAGGAACATATATAATAGCTTGCCAAAACTGGCTAGATTTTTTAGTTCCATGATGTGTTTGATAATCCTTTGCTGGAATGACAACCTCCATAAGCTTTTAAATTAGATGTGAGTTTAATTATTATTTGATACACAACAAGATCGATACACAGCAAACTAAGATTACTATGCTGGTTTTTGTACACTTCCCAAGTGTAGGACTGTGTGATGTATTGCTGAATAATGTGTGCAGATCCAAGCAGGGTGACCTTTTGCGGCTGATGGAGGATAATTTTGTCAGCGCTGATTGTTTTGAAGTGCAGGCCAAGGTCTTGAGGCACTGCACCCAGTGTACCAATCACCACTGAGGCCACCTTGACTTGCTTGTACCAGAGTCTTTGCAGTTCACTCTTTAAATCCTAGTATAGTGTAAGCTTTCCCAGTTGCTTCTTGTCGATTCTACTGTCATCTGGGGTTGCAACATCGAGGATACACACTTTGCTTTTTCCCCCAATCGTGAGGTCAGGAGTATTGTGCTCCAAAACTCTGTCATTCTGAGTTTGGAAATCCCAGGGTAGTATGATGTTTTGTGTATCCTTTTCAGGCTTGTGATCCCACCAGTTCTTTGTCACAGACAAAGCACAAGTTCCAATAGATCATCTAAGCAGCAGTATTATGCCTCTGCTCGTAGTCTGTCTGTGTGATCTTCTTGCAGCAGCTGAGGATGTTATCTATTGTTTCGTCTGCTTCCTTGGGATCTGTCGTCGACTTTTCAATTCTGGCTTTGATGGCATTGGTTCTAATGGATTGTTCTTGGGCTGCCAGAATCAGACCCTCCATCTCCTTTTTCAAGATTCCATTTGTGAGCCACATCCATGTTTTTTCTTTCTCAATTTGACTCTCAATTTTTCCCAGGAACTGTCCATGGAGAGCCTTCTTTTGCAGGTTTTCTCTTCTGCTCTGCACTGTCTTTTTGAGTATCCCATCTTAGTCTTTTGCACTTTAAGCAGTTTTCTACTGTTGACTTCCCTCAATGTTGGTTCTTCACTGCCCATAATCTGCCAGTGCATGTTTCTCTTCTTCTACCGTTTTTTCACTTGCAGAAGCCCTCTGCCTCCTGATTTTATGGGCAGGTAAAGTCTGTCACCATCACTATGCAGGTGTTATTGAGTAGTGGATTGTCATCAGTTTTCTTGTTTTTTCTGTCCAGATGATCCAGCTCTGCTTGCATCCCATCCCGTTCACAATTCCAGCAGTGTATCTGATTTACAAGGATACCCCAGGTGTTGAGATCCTTGATCGTATTTCTGCCATTTAACTTGCTTTTCAATACCTTTCTGATCCTTTGGACATATTCTTTGGTGACCACATTTTTCACATGCTCATACTTGATATTGTCCAACTGTAGTATGCCCAGATATTTATAGGCTTCAGACTGATTGCATTTTATGGTTTGTCTGTTTTGCATCTCTATGCCCTCGCTGTGAGTTGTTGTTGTTGTTGTTGTTCTTTGTTTAAGGAAGGGGTTTCACACATGAGTAATTTGAGAAAGGCATGCAACAGTTTGGAAACTCTTTTCCATATTGATTGTAAGTTTGGAAACTCTTTTCCATATGACAGCCTTCCAAATAAATGCCTGTCTTATTTCCCAATTTCTGCGTCTCAAATTATGTTGGGTTTGAGTTTGACCTAAGTTTTCTGCTCTTTGGAGGAAAAAGTGCAGTCAGCAGCAGGATTTTGAGGTTTTCAGATAAAATTATGTCAGTCAGCCAGGGTGATCGATGCGATATGCCTTCCTTCATCTCTGCAGCAGCAACTGACGGTCGACCTGTAGAACCCTTTCATGTTGAATAATATTGCCATGAAATGTCTTTGACCTTTATTTTTCAAATGGACCAAAGTCGATTCTTCCTGTGTTTGTATAAGTATGGAATGGGGCCCCTGCATGTTACCTTCTTTCTGATGAAAGATCTGATTTTGGGAACACTTTTTGGAAGTTCTGTGTATCATGGCCAGATTTGTGAGATAGGGTATTGTGCCTGAGAGTCGGTCATCATGATTGGGTATGCTGCTCCTATAAGGACCAGAAGTTCTGGGTAATCCATTGCACTAGTGACATATTCGACATTAGAATTATTTTCAAACCTGGAGAGTGCTGTTCTTTGTATGATGACCATCATTTCCAGAACTTTTTTGAGCCTCAAAGAGAATCAAGTTTGCAGACGACACCAAATTGGGAGGGAGAGCCAATACTCCAGAAGACAGGAGCAGAATTCAAAATGATCTTAACAGATTAGAGAGATGATTGTCCGAAACTAACAAAATAAAGTTCAACAAAGACAAATGCAAAATACTCCACTTAGGAATAATGCAAAGATACAGAATGGAGGACGCCTGGCTCGATAGCAGTACATGTGAAAAAGATCTTGGGAGTCCTTGTGGACAGGAAGGTGAACATGAGCCAACAATGTCACGCAGCAGCTTAAAAAAGCTAATGGGATTTTGGCCTGCATCAATAGGAGTGTAGTGCCTAGATCCAGGGAAGTCATGCTAGCCATGTTCTGCTCTGTCTTGGTCAGACCACACCTGGAATGACACTGTGTTCAATTCCGGGCACCACATTTGAAGAGAGAGGTTGACAAGCTGGAATGTGTCCAGAGGAGGGTGACTCAAATGATCAAGGGTATGGAGAACAAGCCCTATGAGGAGCGGCTTAAAGTGCGGGTCATGTTTAGCTTGCAGAAAAGAAGGCTGAGAGGAGATATGATGTGGGCTATGTATAAATATGTGAGGGAAAGTTATAGGCAGGATGTAGCAAGCTTGTTTTCTGCTGCCCTGGAGACTAGGCCACAATGGAACAATGACTTCAAACTACAGGAAAGAAAGGAGATTTCACCTGAACATGAGGAAGAACTTCCTGACTGTGAGAGCTGTTCAGCAGTGGAGCTCTTTCTCTGCCTCGGAGTGTGGTGGAGGCTCCTTCTTTGGAGGCTTTTAAGCAGAGGCTGGACGGCCATCTGTTGGGGATGCTCTGAATGTGATTTTCCTGCTTCTTGACAGGGAGTTGGACTGGATGGCCCATTGGATCTATTCCAACTCTGTGATTCTATAGGACAAATCTCCCACTGGAGCCCGTCTCCTGCCTACTCATCCGAATTGCCTCTTGGAAGCCCATAAACAAAGGCATAAAGCAATCACCATTCCTTGCTGGTTTGTCATCTCTGTTACAACTGGTGGGCGGTGTTATGCTACCTCCGAACATTTAATTTATCCATGATGGCAAGCAGTCATTAATAGACTTCTCCTTCTCCATAAATTGGTTTGATCTCCCTCTTTGTACTCTTGAAGCTGGTGGACAAAGCTGTTTCTTATAGCTGTCCCTTTGGCCATATTTGAGTCAACATTTTGGATCCAGCTGACCTGGGTCTGAGCCACCAAGCCTGGCCTTAGGTTTTTCAGAAGCTAAAGCTAAACCTTGTTGCTAAAGGTCTCTCTTTCTTCCCGTTGCAGCAGGTTACATGGATGTGTGATGTTTCTCCTCTGAACAAAATGAAGAGCTGGTTGAAAAGATTCTGCTAAGAGCCACATCTGTTAACCTATGGAGAACTGATGCTGAAACCAGTAAGTAAATTCCATATGGGAGCAAATAAGTGCTAAAATAGACATGTAGAGGAAATGAAGGCAAACTTCAGATTTCTGCTGTCGGGTTTGTTCTTTACTGGAGCACTAACATTCTCCAATTGAAGCTTGGTGCAAATGACAGGCAATTAGGATTAGAGAATTTTGATCCCAGGGATTGGTTTTGAAGACAAGACCTGGATTTGAATTTCTTTCCACATGAAATATTACTATAGCATGCCTTCATTATGTTGGAAAGTATAGATTGGTAGAGAGAGGGGTCCATTTAGTTTCTGTTGTGATGTCAATGTCAGGACGCAGGAATGTTTGTTAATATATTGTAAACTGCCTAAAGATCTACCAGTAGATCCTTATCTACTAAATTCATATAAAGAGGTCGGAAAAATAAACATTGGTTAATTCTAGAGCAGGGGTGCCCACACTTTTTCAGCATGCAAGCTAGTTATAATAAAACCAAGTCAGAAAGGCTGGGGAGGGGCGGGGGTGGGGCTTGGCGGGGCCTGGCTCCGCCCCCCTCTGGCTTCGGCACTCCCAGCAGCGTCTCCCAGCAGCGTCTCCAGGCTTGAGGATGGCAATGCCAAGCCAGTGGTGGCATAGCTAGCACAAGGCTGGCTTGGCCCTACCCTCCTCAAGGCTGGAGAAGCTGCTGGGAGTGCCGAAGCTGGGAGAGGGGCGGGGCTTGGCGCGACCTGGCTCCGCCCTCCTCTGAGAAGCCCCATCCGGCTATGATCGACCTCCTTTGGTCCCGGGATCAACTGGTCGATCGCGATCGACTTCCTGGGCAGCCCTGTTCTAGAGTGTCCTTATATGCATCATTTTTGTTGTTTTAAGGGTGGGGGCTAACCTAATCTCTTTTGAAAGGGTATTCCAGAGCCAGGGAGCCACCACAGAGAAGGCCCTCTCGTCCCCACCAACCATGCTTGAGACAGTGGTGGGAACGAGAGAAGGGCCTCCCCTGCCAATCTCAAAACCCATGCTGGTTCATAGAAAGAGATGCAGCCTCAAAGATAGGTTGGACCTGAAGCATATAGGACCTTGTAGGTAATAACCTGAATCTTGAATTGTCATTGGCCAGTGGAGCTGTTTTAATGGGGGGATTGTATATTCCCTATAGCTAGCCCCGGTTAGTAATCTGGCAGCCGACCTTTGCAGTTTCCAAACCATCTTCAAAGGCAGCCCCACATAAAGTGATTGCAGTAGTCTGTTCTGAATGCAAGTAAGGCATGGACCACTATGGCCAAATCAAGCTTTTCAAGGTATGGTCGCAGCTGGCACATAAGTTTTAACTGTGCAAAGCCCCTCCCAGCCACCGCCAATACCTGAGCTTCAAGCGTCAATGATGAATCCAGAAGTTACTGCCCAGACTGTATTTTAACTTGGTTGTGATTTTACACTTTCAGGAAACCATAACATTTTAATATGATGGCTTGTTCAATTGTGTTCTCACTGTTTGTTATCAAGATTTACCTTTTGTTTGTTTGTATTGCATCTTGTTTTTATTGTTTTTGTAAAGCATCTTGAGTCCATGCTAGGACAAAGATGAAATATTGTATCCATCTTGAAGCTCAATATCTCATCACATCCAACAGTAATTAGCACAGTTTGTGTACCATACATAACAAGCGTTTCGGTGGACCTCAGTTCATAGCAACCTTTCTATTTTGTTTCTCACAGCTCAGACATGGGGGCAGTCTTGTCTTGCAGGAATAGATGTTCTTTTCTGTGTTGGAATAGATTTGCTGGTGGAAAGAACAAAATTGCTTTCTCTTCTTCAACATAGACTTTCAAGAAGGGACCATGGACCAGCCTGCTGGGAGAAGCTTCATGCAAGTTCTGTGTGAGAAATACAGCCCAGAAAACTTTCCATACCGACGTGGTCCTGGGATGGGCGTTCATGTCCCAGCGACCCCTCAGGGATCACCTATGAAAGGTACAGGTTCTGATTGTGTATTATCTGAGAAATAACTTGGGTTGTCATCTCTGATGTGCAGAATAATCTGTTTGAAGAGTGGGAATAAAACTGATATCCCTTTCCTCGTTCTTTCTTCGATTACGTAGAAGGGAAATGGCAGAATGGGTAAACTTTCTGCTTGCTTTTGGCATGCAGAACAGCACCACCCCTACTTTGAACATGCCCATCTATACACACACACACACACACACAAAGTGTCATTTCAAATCCCTGTCAGGTTGATTTGTATCACAGCCATCCCCAAAGGGGGAAAAATACAAGGAAACTATTTGGGTGGAAATGACGATAACCAAGTTTGACAGAAAAGAGCAGAAATAAGTTGAGTCAGTCAAGGACAAAGTGCATCGTATGCCACTCAAAATTAGCTCCAGCGGAGTCACCTTAACATAAACTTTCAGGCTGCTCCATTAATAACTCCAAGGAATGATGAAAAGAGCATCTCAGCAGTGGATCTGGTTACATCCTTTTTTTAAAAAAAAATGTATCCAGAATAGATTCTGTGTAAACTCAGTTGGGAATTCCAGTTGCTGAACTTTCCTCTCTGCGAAATGGGAAGTTTAAGTGAAAGCTGCAGTCTAACATATGTTCGCACATGAGGCCTCCCTTTAACTTTCAGGTAACTATGGAACATACTTAAGTGTTTTACTGGATACTTCTGTCTTTTTTACTTTCTCCCCTGCTTCTCTCTCTTTTCTACTACCTTTTACAAAATTCCCATAGAGAAGATGACACCACTGACCATAACTTTGTGTAGGACCCATTGCAGGTCGTGAGCCCTCTGTTGAAGGATGATGAACTCAGTGATTTTGCGGTAGTTTTAAACCTTTACTATGTCCGTCTATGATATAAAGAATGGCTGGGTCTTTGTAACATGAATGAGCAGACAAACAAAATGAGCCCACAAGGGCCACGTTTGCCATATTTTATATGGTTGGCCTGATTTTGTTTTCTCAAACTCCCTGGAGATCCTTTACAAGGTTTGCCGCACTAAGTGGTACACTGCTGTTCCTGGTTTTCTTTCCAGATCGCCTCAACCTCCCCAGTGTGCTGGTTTTGAACAGCTGCGGAATAACATGCGCCGGGGATGAAAATGAGATTGCTGCCTTCTGTGCTCATGTGTCCGAACTTGATCTCTCTGACAATAAACTGGAAGATTGGCACGAGGTACGGGAGCTGTGCAGTTATCGTTCGAAATCACATTTGTCAAACTCAAGGCCCATGAGCCAAATCCGGCCTCTCATGTTGTTTGATATGACCCTCCAGACAACATGACTAGAATGGATGGGAGTTGTGATAGAGTAACATCTGGAAGGCTGCAATTCGATCAGTTTAGTCGGAGTGGGGTTTGCATAGATATGTAAGGCTTGTGGATGTTATTCCTTACTTTAATATGTCATTTAACACTTTCCCAAACTCAGAGCCACAAGTGCTGTTGGGTTGCAATTCCCATGGTCTCCAGTCCACATGGCAGATAATCAAAAGTAACATCGTAGTTGTTAGAGTGGTCCAGCATTTCTGTGCTCTCAAATAATATGCATTGTCCAGGATGTTTCATCAGATGCTCTGCTATGGATGACTTCTCAAGTTGAATCAAGGAACATGAATCAAGGAACTTGATAGGCTCTGCAGACTAATTGCCATAGCAGACTTCTTGTCCCTTCTTGTCCTGCCATGACCTAGCCACAGTGGGCCAAGCCACGGTCATCTCAAGACTGGACTACTGTAATGCTCTCTACGTTGGCCTTCCTCTGTCGGTGATCTGGAAGCTTAAGCTGGTGCAGAATGCTGCAGCCTGGCTGGTGGCAGGCCTTCCATCTCGCTGCCACATCACGCCTATTCTGCGCGAACTGCACTGGCTTCCAATAGAGCACCAGATCACCTTCAAAGTGTTGGTGTTGACCTTTAAGGCCTTGAACGGTCTGGGGCCGGTGTACCTAAGGGACCGCCTCTCCCCATATAGTCCTTCAAGACCACTGAGATCTGAGTCCTCGAACCTCCTGGCAGTGCCGAGCCACGCAGCCCTCCGCTTGACCTCAACGCGGAGGAGGGCCTTCAGCGCTATCACTCCTGTATTATGGAACGCTCTCCCTTCTACAACTCGTGCGTTGCCCAATCTACTGGCCTTTCGAAAGGCTTGTAAAACCTTCCTGTTCACACAGGCATTTGGTTAGGAATAATCCTGGGGCTTCCACTACATGGTCGTAGGCCATTGCATTATGTAGCGAGTGTGCGTTACTATACGGTTTTAATTTTGGATGCAAATTCCGGGCATCCTATTGTTTTTTAATATGTTTTATTGTGTTTACAGTGTTTTATCATGTTTTTTATTGTGCTTTTAACATTTGTGAGTCGCCCCGAGCCAAACGGGAGAGGGGACCAATAAGTTGAAATAATAAATAAATAAATAAAATAGCAGAACACCTGATGGACCAACCTGGACACAGCATATTATTTGAGAACATAGATGTGGGCGAATGTCAGGAGAGAATGCTTCTGGAACATGGCCAGACAACCCGGAAAATTCACAGCAACCCAAAGCCAAGGCTGTTTTTGATCCCACAGGTATGAAGGGACAGCTGGAAATCACTTGTCTAAACATCCTATGTCCATTCAGTGGCCAGAGGGGCAGACTTGGACCCAAGAGCCCTGTGTGGCTTAGTATGCCTAGGAATAAAGAACAACTCTCCTGCCATTACCACCAGTCAATGGCAAAGCTATGTGAGTGGGTTTCTGTGATCTTGGATCAACAGGAGCCAAGCCGTCTGTTTATCATTAACAGCAGGCAAGCCTTTGCCAATTTAGCATGACAGCCTATAACTAGCAGCATCAAATCATAATCTTACTGTGTGTTTCTGTGCCACTTGTTTCTATATCCCATTGGGAACACCAGCCATTGAAGGCCTCCAGCTGTGGATTGAGTCAAATTGTAATCTTGTTCACACTATTCTTTGTGTCAGATCTACATGTGCTCAGTTTTGCAGAAATTTCCACTCACATATTTGCCTCACCGCCTGTTGTAGAGACATTTTCCAAAACAGATGTGGCTTTGGTGTTGCAGGAGGGAGTTGTGAGTGGAGGCCATAAGAGATGGGCCATCAACTGAAGTCTGCAGCCTTTTTTTTTGCACACAGCCATTAACATTTTATGGAACGTGGTACTTGTAAGATTGCAGAAAAGATGTCTGGCCCCAGGTAAAAAAGCCCTTTGAGAAACCTTGGCTGCTTTTAGATTTGTTTTTCTTTCGCTACCATTCAGGTGGTTTTTATGAAGCCTGCCAGCTATTTGCTTTTTTCCCCCATTTCCTTATCAAGCCTTTTTTAAAGGTGTAATTAAATGAACCATTGAGGTGAACAAGCAATTAGCCAATCACTCTAAATCAACAAATAGCAGCGGTATGAATTACAGATGACTATCTCATGCTCTATTGGGAGCTGTATTATTCTTTGGCTGAATGAGCTGTGCTGGAAAGCTTGGGTGAAATCTCCCTTAGATGACAGAATATGATTTGAGATCCAGTTACAATGCCTGATGGCTTGTCTCCCTCCCCTCCTTTTCCCTCTTAGGTCAGTAAAATTGTGTCAAACGTCCCTCACTTGGCGTTTCTCAACTTGAGCTCCAACCCGCTGAACTTGTCGGTTTTGGAGAGGGGGTGCGCCGGCTCATTCTCCGGCGTCCGGAAACTTGTGCTCAACAACAGCAAGGCATCCTGGGAGACAGTCCATACAATACTACAAGAATTGCCATAGTAAGCCAAGGGGGAGCAGGGCAGGGATAAAGATGATCTCCCTTTCTCAACAAATCAAAACACTGCTGCCGCCTGGTACAGAAGGCTCACTGACCGTGGACCAAGAAGTCCCATGTTCAAATTCTCCTGAAATAATGCAGCTTTGTAGCTAAAATTCTGCAAGTTTTCCCTAACTGATCTTTTAGTGAAAGAAGGAATGGGACAATACTTGCCTAGCTTAAATTTCTGTTGTAAATCATGGGTGGGGAAATACTGCTTTTTTAATTCCAGGAATGGCCATTATCCTGCTGCAGTCAGGCCTGGATCAGGCCCTTTTGGTGCCCTAGGCCAAAGGCTCTGCCCCCGCCCCCGGCTCCTCCCTGTCCCACCCCCAGCTCCGCCCCCGCCTACTCGCCGGCTCCTCCCTCCCTTCTAAAGCCACTATGCCGGCCTGAGAAGCGGCCAAAATCGCGGCTTTAGGAGGGAGGAGCCGTGGGGAGGCCCCGCATCGGCTCCGGGGGTGGAGCTTTCCTTCCTCATGCCAGCGAGGAGGCGGGGGCGGAGCCAGGGGCGGGGCAGAGCCGAGGGGGGCGGCCGTGGATGGCGCTTACGCCACCACACGCATGCGCACTTTTAAAAATAAATTAAAAAAATTGAAATTTTTTTTGGATTTAAAAAAAATGTTTTTGGGGGGGTCCGGACCTGCTGCCCCCCCAAAGGTGCCGCCCTAGGCCCTGGCCTAGTGTGGCCTTATGGGTAATCCGGGCCTGGGCTGCAGTTAGGGCATTTGCACACGAGCAAGTGCTTTTTAAAAAAAATGTTTTTATTAGTTTTGTGAATAATTGTGTAACATGAAATCTCACATACAAATACAAAAACAGGTTGTGATCCGGAAAAAAGCCCTGATTCCAGCCTGAAAACGAAATTAAAAGGGGTGGGTGAACAAGTGAGGTAGTCAGGGGAAGGGAAAGGTGGAAAAAGGGAGGGGAGGGAAAGGGGGGAAGGAAAGAAAAACACAAAATGAAAAAAAAGAAAAAAAAAAAAAAACACAGCAAACATAAAAGTGACTTCCATTCTTCCTCTTTGGGGGTACCAGCCATTTGTTAGGTTCCCAGGTGTCCCTTCAACTCCAATCCCTCAGGAGTTTATGAAGTCCTCCTTCCTCTCTTTTATAACATCCCTTATGCCTACTTCGATTTTGTAATACTTTTAATTACTGAGATGTAGAGTCCATTCTTTTGCTATATTCCTCCAGTAGACTCCAGTCTGTTTGTTTTCTTGAGTTTCCTGTGTGCTTGCTTAAAAGGAATGTCAATCTGTCCATATTCTTTATATCATAAAGTTTTGCAAGCCATTGGTCAACATTAGGAATGAAGTCGGCTTTCCAATATTTGGCGTAGACCATTCGTGCTGCTGTCGTCATAAAACAAAACAGTTTATCTTCATTACCATCTAACTTTAATTCCTTATCTAATAAGCCCAATAAGTAATAGTCGGGTTTCATTGAGAATTTTCTTTGCAATATTATTTGAATTTCTTTATGTATACTTTTCCAATATGAGGTTGCTACTTTACATGTCCACCACATGTGGTAATAGCTTCCCCTGTTTGCATGGCATTTCCAACATTTAGCATCACTATTTTTGTACATTATTCCAATTTTTTGTGGGGAGATGTGCCATCTATGGAACATCTTCATCCAATTTTCTTTCAAATCCGTGACATAGGTATATTTAATTCTTTTGGTCCATATTGTATGCCACTCGTGCAATTTTATTTGTCTTCCAATATTTTTTGCCCATAATACCATACAATTTTTTTTACTTGTTCAGTTTCAGTAGCTCAATCTATTAATTTATTGTACAACTTAGTAATATTTTTCTTCCCAGATTTTATTAATTGATCCCAAAAGTCATCTTTCTCAATGAATCCCTTCTTTTGGTCTAAATTATATATTTCTTTAAATTGTCTATATTGGAGCCATGTTACATTCCCATCCATTTGTTGAATTTCCTCTTGGGTTTTTAACACCCAGTTTCCAATTTAAAATTTAAATGAGCAAGTGCTTTGATTGCCAATGGAAGCTCTTGAGTTTATATCAAAGATTGTTGGGCAGGAGATGTTTCTATTACAATAGACGGTGGATATCTGTTGCTGGTTGAGATGGCGGGGGGATGGGGGATGGAGGAGAGGACCCTACAATGACCTTGAGGCTCTATGCATGTAAATATTGTTCAGAATGTGAGTTAAGACACACAATTCAAGGTTAATGCATTGAGCCGTCCACAGTAGATGAGACTGTTGTAGAAGTACTCCTCTGCTGCTAAGAAAGGAATATGGAAAATGGGGTATCGGTCAGATAGCTCTGCTGGAGCAAACCCACCATTGGAAGCAAAGAAGGCATGCCAGGGGCAAGGGAGGAATGACTTGCCTGGGAGGCTGCAGGTCTTGTTTCCTCCCTTTATTCCAGCTTGGCTTTGGCATATTGAACAGACGTTGGTGAGGTTAGCTGCAATCTCATTGGACCAAGTTCCGGCTGCCTTTTGTCTGGGTCCATAGCGTAGAAGAAAAAGAAGCTAAAAGCCTGCATCATCCCAAAATATATGCAGATTTCCTCAGTTGGCAGAAGCGAACAGCTTTTAGGGTTATTTTTGACCCCAAAATACTTAACACACTTTGGTGGTTGGGGTGCTGATCCAACATTGTATGGCAAAAGCTAAGTTCATAGAGAGTTTGAGCTAGGTTCTTCTTGGTCTATGACAATGGTTCCCAACCTTTTTTTGATCAGGGACCACTTAAACAGGGACCACTCTCCAACATTAGGACCCAAAAGGTTACAAATCAGTTTTTGGACAATTTTCTGGTGTGGTTATTTGGGATGCTGATTCAGAAAATGGCATTGGATAGACCACATCACCTCTAGTTTCTGATACAGAACATATACCATACAGCAGGGGTGCCCACACTTTTTCAGCATGCGAGCTACTTATATTAAAACCAAGTCAGAAAAATCTACCTACCTCCTCAAGGCTGGAGAGGGGAGGGGGCGGGGCGGAGCTTGGCCAGAGGGGGGTGGAGCCAGGCCACGCCAAGCCCTGCCCCCTCCCCTCTGGCTTTGGAGCTCCCAGCAGCTTTTCCAGGCTTAAGGATGGCAATGCCAAGCCAGTGGTGACATAGCTAGCACAAGGCTGGCTTGGCACTGCCCTCCTCAAGCCTGGAAAAGCTGCTGGTAGAGCAGAGGCCACAGGGGGGCGGAGCCAGGGTGCACCAAGCCCCGCCCCCTCCCCTCTGGCTTTGGAGCTCCCAGCAGCTTTTCCAGGCTTAAGGATGGCAATGCCAAGCCAGTGGTGACATAGATAGCACAGGGCTGGCTTGGCCCTGCCCTCCACAAACCTGGAGCAGCTGCTGGGAGTGCCGAAGCCGGGGAGGGGGTGGGGCTTGGTACAGCCTGGCTCCGCCCCCTCTGGGAAGCGCCCCATCCAGCTGGGATCGATCTCCTTCAGTCCTGGGATCGACTGGTCGATCGCGATCGACTTCCTGGCCAACGCTGCCATACAGTAATCGGCATCTGCTCACCCACAGAAAACCATATTTAATAAGCCTCGGCTTTGTGAGACCAGTCGCTCTCGTTGTAATGGTGTAATATAATGTGTAGTAATGTGAGGCCACTGACCATATTTTAGTCCTTGCGGACCACGGATGGTCCATGGACCACAGGTTGGGAACTACTGCTCTATAAGATTGTAATAAGCTCGCCCTGCTGCATGTAGAGTCCAGCTTGCTTTTTAAAGAATTTAGTTCACAGTTGGGTAACATAATGTCAAGGGTCAACTCTGAACTCATTGTATACAAAGCTTGGTGTTCCCGTCTTCTAAATCAATGTACTGTACATTTGACCGTCAAGTTGACAGTTGATGCCGGTATGCAATACCTCTGTGGCGTTCCTCCATTAACAAGGTCAGATAAATCGCTAATGGACTGGCTTTGGAATGAGATGAAATGGAGGGCAAGGGAGGGAAGCTGGCTGACAAATTCCAGTTAAAGAGCTCCCTGCACTTTCCATAAGAGGACAGACATTGGCTCTACGGTTCTGCTGGGTCAGACCAGAGGAAAATTCTTATCTCATGCTGTTATTGCCAGAAAATCAGTAGCATATGGACACCTTCCTCTTTTGGGCTATAACTACCACATTTCCTCAAGCCAGCATGGGCATTGGCCATCCTGACCGGGGAATTCTGGGAGTTATAAATGGAAGAAGTGACTTTCCCAAGCTCTGATTCAGGCTCTGATCCTGAAGGTCTGTTTCTATACACCTTTTTGCGTTGGGTGCCACCTGATTATATTCTCCCTCTCTTGTTTTCTGTGCTGTAAATGTCACTTCAATGTGCCATTTCCTAATATAAAGCAAACTCTCTGGATCTATGAACAGCTGGAAGTGTGAGCGAGTTTCTCGTTTTCTTCCCGCAGCTTGGAGGAACTCTTCCTGTGCCTTAACGACTATAAAACAGTGTCTTGTTCTCCAGTTTGCTGTCACTCTCTCAAGTTGCTCCACATCACTGACAATAATCTCAAGGACTGGACTGAAATCCGGAAGCTGGGCATCATGTTTCCATCGCTAGACACACTGGTTTTGGCCAATAACTACCTAACGACCATCGAGGATTCGGAAGACGCCCTGGCAAGGCTGTTTCCAAATTTGCGGTCCATCAGCTTACATAAGTCAGGTGAGATCCTAAAGGAAAAGAGGTCCCTCTAAATCCTAAGGCAAGCTTTGTTGATGGTAGGTTCCTTTGCTCCATCCCTGCTGCTAATACATATGTGCGCATAAGGATACCTTGGAATAAATAAGCTGGTTATTTAGTTCATTTAATTATTAGCACTTCTGAACTGTCTTACAAGCCAAGTTGTTTCTGTGGGCCTTCAAGTCGTGTCTGACTTATGGCAATCCTATGATGAATCTTAGGATTTCTAGGGCTCAGAGTGTGTGACCAGAGTCACCAGTGGGTTGTAGTTCAGTGCTGAAACTGCTACACTCATATGAATAAATAAAACATGGAGGCGCACTAATATAAAAACATTCTTACAAAAATGCTGACAGCTATTTATTTATTTTTTTACATCATTTATATTCCACCCTTCTCACCCCGCAGGGGAGTCAGGGCGGATCACTACGCACATATACAGGCAAACATTCAATGCCATTGACATACAACATATATAGACAGACATAGAGGCAATTTAACATTCCAGAAATCAGTTAAGTTTAGCCTCCCCACAAAGTGGTACTAAATTTCCTACTTGACAGATGCAACTGTCTTTCGGGTTGCAAAGGTCGACAACAAGCTACACATTTTGGTCGAGAGCTCACCCCGACCCGGGAAGGCCTCGAACTCATGACCTTCTGGTCAGTAGAGATCTTATGCAGCTGACACCCAGCCAGCTGCGCCACATTCCCTGTTGTAGTTCAGCCCATGATTGTGCCTGCTCCTAATGTCAGTGAGGAAGTGGATCATGGGATTTCTGGGCCTGCTAAGCCTGCGAGTCAGCATGAGATTTTAAGTCCTGAAATTGAACACTGTGTCTCCTGCAGTTAGTGAAAACGAAGGCCACATTCCAGAGAGGGGCCCATAGAAGTCTTTCTCTATGGTAGCTAGTTCAGAAGATGAAATGCCAGGTGGAGATGTTAAGGAGCTGATAGACAGAAAACTCAGTTTTCGCTAACTCCGAGCTTCTTCACAGACTCACAGCGTTTGTTAGAGAAAGTGCCATTACCAAATGATTCCATGGCTTTATTAAAGAGACCAGACGGATTTTCCAACAGTCTGGTCAACATTGGTGATTGAGGATACATCTCTTGCCGAGTCAACCCTACTAAGGGATTTCCAGTTGCATGTTTCCATTTGCTCTTGTTCCATGCTTCGAAGTTTAAAGGATTGTCCCTGTATCTCATGTATTGGATTTATGCTACCTTGTGTATCCTAGTTCCTTTATATTCTTGGTTTTTGATGCTACTCTTGTACCTTGAATCTTGTGGACTACTTCATAACGTTGGACTTTGACAGTTTTACTATTTTGCTGAACTGCTATATATATACAGTGTGTGTGTGTGTATATATATATGTGTGTGTGTGTGTGTGTGTGTGTGTGTGTGTGTGGTGGTTAAGTACAGAGGTGCTTCCTGTCCTGGGATACAACAACAGCCTTAAAATAAGCAGAACTTTAAAAATCTATAAGGCAGTTGTTAATTAAAGGGGAAAAATTAAAATTAGTTTTATATGTCGCTTTTCTCCCGAATAGGACTCAAGATAGCTCACAATGCGGATGGAATCAAAATAGAGAAATTTCAAACTTAATATAAAGTTGTTTAAAGAGGTATTGCATTAAAAACGTATATTCATTAAAACAGGGCTGCTCAGGAAGTCGATTGTGATCGAGCAGTCGATCCCGGGACTGAAGGAGGTCGATCCCAGCCGGATGGGGTGCTTCTCAGAGGGGGCGGAGCCAGGCCACACAAAGCCCCGCCCCCTCCCCCGGCTTCGGCACTCCCAGCAGCTGCTCCAGGTTTGAGGAGGGCAGGGCCAAGCCAGCCTTGTGCTAGCTATGCCACCACTGGCTTGGCATTGCCATCCTCAAGCCTGGAGAAGCTGCTGGGAGCTCCAAAGCCAGAGGGGGCGGGGCTTGGTGTTGCCTGGCTCCGCCCCCTTGTGGCTTTCGCTCTACCAGGAGCTTCTCCAGGCTTGAGGATGGGAATGCCAAGCCAGCCTTGTGCTAGCTATGTCACCACTGGCTTGCCATTGCCATCCTCAAGCCTGGAAAAGCTGCTGGGAGTGCCGAAGCCAGAGGGGAGGGGGCGGGGCTTGAGGTGGTAGGTAGATCTTTCTGACTTGGTTTTAATATAAGTAGCTCGCATGCTGAAAAAGTGTGGGCACACCTGCATTAAAACAATATGGAGCCCCCGGTGGTGCAATGGATTAGACCCTTGTACCGGCAGGACTGAAGACCGACAGATCAGAGGTTCGAATCCAGGGAGAGCATGGATGAGCTCCCTCTGTCAGCTCCAGCTCCCCATGCGGGGTCATGAGACAAGCCTCCCACAAGGATGGTCAAACATCAAAACATCCGGGTGTCCCCTGGACAATATCCTTACAGACGGCCGATTCTCTCACACCAGAAGCAACTTGCAGTTTCTTAAGTCACTCCTGACCTGAAAAAAAATTAAAACAGTATACAGACACCCGTAAAAGACCTGTGTGCGAAGTCACTTAGTCACCAAATAATTTGTCTGCAGACTAAATTTCTCAGGCACTGTATTGTGATTTCCCTTCATCTTTCTATTCTTGCAAAAAATTATTACCTAAACACTTTCTTTTCTTTTTTTTAAAAAAAGCAGGTCTGCATTCCTGGGAAGACATTGAGAAGCTCAATTCATTTCCCAAGCTTGAAGAAGTGAGGTTGTTGGGCATCCCTCTCCTTCAGCCGTACACCAACGAGGAGCGCAGGAAGCTGGTAATAGCAAGGTCTGATGATCATTTTTCCCTGTTTACCTCTTTTTGTGAAGCTTCTGATCTGCACCATTTAGATGTTGGGTTGCTGTGAATTTTCCGGGCTGTATAGCCGTGTTCCAGAAGCATTCTCTCTTGACGTTCCACCCACATCTATGGCAGGCATCCTCAGAGAGTGTAAGGTCTGTTAGAAACTAGGCAAGTGAGGTTTATATACCTCTGGAATGTCCAAACTAAGAGAAATAACTCATGTCTGCTTGAGGCAAGTAAGACTGTTGCAAATGGCCATCTTGATTAGCATTGAATGGCCTTGCAGATTCAAAGCCTGGCTGGCTGCTGCCTAGGGGAATCCTTTGTTGAGAGGTGTTAGCCGACCCTGATTAACTCTTCCCTGGAATGTCCCTGCTTTTTGAGTGTTCCTCTTTATTTACTGTCCTGATTTTAGAGTTTTTTAAATTTTGGTAGCCAGATTTTGTTCATTTTTCAGGGTTTCCTCCTTTCTGTTGAAATTGTCCGTATTCTTGTGGATTTCAATGACTTCTCTGTGTAGTTTGACATTGGTGATTGTTAGAGTTGGGTTGTTGTAAGTTGTAGCACCCCAGTTCTCTTTCGTGCCTGGGGGGCAGGGGGCAGCACCGGGGGTCCCACTTGCATTGGAGCCAGCTGATTCTGAGGAGGATTTGGAGGGGCTGGAAGAAGGGGATTTTGAGGTAGCTGGGCCTTCTTCCCCACAGAAAGCCTGGCTTGGGATGACGGCTGGCCTGATCCTTACGAGATGCAGGAAGGCCAGACGGATTTCGAAAGCAGTGATAGTGAAGATTATGAACGGCCGGGGGGGGGGGGGGGGGGGGATCGCAGGAAAGAATGTGGGAAACAACCGCGGGAGAGGCCCGGGAAGCAGATGGGGAGTTCGGCTCTCACGAAGATAGGGAACCAGGTGCTGGGAGGCAAGGTCGAACCTTTGATAGGAGATGGAGCATTGAGGCTAGCAGGAGGGGCTGATTCCACAGCCTAGACAGGCCGAGGTCCCGCAGCATAGATTGGAGGAGGAGAAGCCTAGGCGTCGGGGCCTCGCCAAGGGATTAAGTATAGGATCCGTGGGAACGGATCCTCAGTACCTGGCCACGTCTATCCTATGCAGACCTGTAGCGAGTTAAGTCCACGTAGCTAAGTCTTGGGCTAGTGGCCTGCCAAGGATCTTGCAACTTTGCTTTGTTCCCTGATCCGCTTTTGTTGTGCGGAGCCCTGCCAAGTTTTTGGAAACCTCCATGCCAAGTTTGCCATTGGACTTTACCTTATACTTTTGGATTACCTTTGATATTTTGGACAATTACCTTTTCAACTGTTTCTTATTCTTCAATAAAGTAGTTAGCAGATTACCGTCTCTGTGTGTGTGATTAAGGGGCCGGCCGAGTCCTTGCATCGTGACAGAAGTTTATTGAGCTGTGTTGGCGATGTTCCAGAAGCATTCTCTCCTGACATTTCTTCTGCATCTATGGCAGGCATCCGCAGAAGTTGTGAGACCTCCCAACCTCTGAGGATGCCTGCTATAGATGCAGGCAAAATGTGAGGAGAGAATGCTTCTGGAACATGGCCTGACAGCCCAAAAAAACTTACAACAACCCAATGATTCCGGCCATAAATGCCTTCGACAATACATTGCTAGTGTTGTTAGAGAAGTTAGAACAAAGGATTCCCCAAGGCAGCAGCCAGGCAGGCATTGAAGCTGCAAGGCCATTACATGCTAATCAAGGTGGCCATTTGCAACATTCACACCTGCCTCAAGCAGATAAGGGTTGTTTCTCCCACTCTGGACATTATTCCACAGATATATAAACCCCACTTGCAGAATTTCCAACAGAACTCACAATCTCCGAGGATGCCTGCCATAGTTGTGGGCGAAACATCAGGAGCGAATGCTTCTGGAACACAGACATATAGCCCAGAAAACTCATAGCTCCCCAGAGATTCCCGCCACAACATGTTTAGATGTTGTTTCTGCGTATTTCACAGAAAAATCAGTCAGTCCTTGCCTCTATCTCTTGCGTCGGGCTCATTTTTCTCCTTGATCTCAGGAACTGTTTGACGTTTGGATACTGTTCCATAGATCCTTTTGCACTGTGCCTACCTTTTAAAATGTAGAGGGAGTTGGTTGAACAAAGCCGCAGCCGTTTTTTTCAGGCAGGCGATATTTTATGAAGCGCTTCTGAAAGCCCAACGAGAAGAAGGGCGCTTGGAGAATTATAGAATACATTTATATTCAAATTGCAGTGCATGGTTTTAAATCAAACGCTCCCTTCCAAGGCGCTGGTACAAAATTCCATTCCTTTGAGAGATACGCTTGATTCTGGTGGGGGAGGAAATCTTCTGAGAACACAAATCTCTCTCTTCCCCCCCCCCCCTTTTTATTTTTTTGCCGAAGACTTAAATTGTGGACTCAGTTCCCCTCGTTTCTGCGGCCCTTATTAAGATGTTAATAATTCCCCTTCTTTTGTACATGGCAGGTTGCCATCCATCACGAAGCTGAACGGGAGCGTCATTGTGGAAGGCGAGCGGGAGGATGCCGAGAGGTTTTTCATTCGTTATTACATTGACTTTCCCCCGGAAGAAGTCCCTCTCAGGTGAGATGTCCTGAACCCGGAACAGTGGAGTTCAAAACTGGGATGTGTAGCTTCCAAGAAACGGAATCATAAACTGGGATGCCCCTTGTTCAGATCTCATCCCTGCCAGAAACTCAATGCGTTGTCTTGCCATCATCCCGATATCTACGCCAGTGTTCCCCAACCTTTTTTGAGCCGCGGCACACTTTTTACATTTACAAAATCCTGGGGCACACCACCAACCAAAATGACACAAAATGACACTCTAACACAGTAATACATATAGTTAATATGTTTTTTAATGTATTTATACACTCAGTGTGAAACCTGGGCCTGTTTCGATGAACATAACATAGATATCCTGGCAGGAATGGCAGAAAGACGCAAACTTCCCACACAGAACTCCCATAACCAAGAGAAAATGCTATAAGAGTTTGGTGGGCATTGACCTTGGTTTTTGGAGTTGTAGTTCACCTATATCCAGAGAGCACTGTGGACTCAAACAATGTTGGATCAGGACCAAACTTGGCATGAATACTCAATATGCCCAAATGTGAACACAGATGGAGTTTGGGGCAAATAGACCTTGACATTACAGTTTATGGGATTTATAGTTAACACACAATCAAAGAGCATCCTGAACTCTTGCAACAACGGAATTGAACCAAACTTGGCATATTGAACTCTCATTACCAACAGAAAGTACTGAAAGGGTTTGCTTGGGAATTGACCTTGAGTTTGGAAGTTGTAGTTCACCTACACCCAGAGAGCACTGAGGACTCAAACAATGTTATGTTATGTTGTTTGTTTTCTATCCAGAATCACAATGTTGGAAGGAGGCTCACCACTTTAAGGTCCCTAAAACAGGCATGGGAAAACTTTGGCCCTCTGGGTGCTTTGGATTTCAATTCCCACCATTCCTAACAGCCTGAGGCCCTTTCCTGCTTAAGTGGCTGAGGGGGGGGGGGGGGGGAAAAGGCTGCTAGGAATGGTGGGAGTTGGAGTCCAAAACACCTGGAAGGTCCAAGTTTGCCCATGCCAGCTTTCGACAGAGACCTCTTCCCCCCCCCCCTTCCCCTTCGCGCCCTTTCTTCCCCCTCCTGCCGAACACTTACTTTTTCTTCTACACTGCCGCTTATCCCGCCATCTTGATCCGAGCGGGCAGCGTGAGCGTGTTCAGGAGGGGAGGGGGGAGGGAGGAAGACATGACCCGTGCGGGCGCTACTGCGCAGACTCACCCCAGAGCAAAGCGAGGCTAAGCGAGCAGAGCGAAGCTGGGAAGAAGGGAGCCCAAGTGGAGAAGAAAAAGTGTTCGGCAGGAGGTGGAAGAAAGGGTATTGGAGGTTACAATTTCCCACGGCACAGTGGTTGGGAAACACTGATCTAGGCCAACAACCCCATTCTGCAAAGAGGCAGGAAAATCTCATTCCAAGCACCCTCGACAGATGGCCATCCAGCCTCTGTTTAAAAGCCTCCAAAGAAGAGGCCTCCACCACACTCTGTGGCAGAGACTTCCACTGCTGAACAGCTCTCACAGTCAGGAAGTTCAGATGGAATCTCCTTTCCCGTAGTTTGAAGGCATTGCTCCATTGCATCCAAATCTCCAGGCAGCAGAAAACAAGCCTGCTCCCTCCTCCCTATGACTTCCCCTCACATATTGATACATGGCCCTCATCATGTCTCCTTTCTGCCTTCTCTCTCTAAACATGCCCAGCTCGTTAAGCCACTCCTCATAGGGCTTGTTCTCCAGACCCTTGATCATTTTTGTGGCCTTCCTTTGGACACATTCCAGCTTGTCAACATCTCATTTCAGTGCCCAGAATTGGACACAGTGTGATTTGACCAAGGCAGAATAGAGGGTGAGCAAGCCAAGAGTGCTTTGACTGCCTTCCTGTCTGGCAAGGGTTTGGACTAGATGTTCCTTGTGGCCTCTTCCGGCTCTATAATGCTATGAAAGTAAGAAGTCAGGGCTAAATACTGACGGTCAGATGAACTAATGCAGCTTTGACCACCTACCAGAAGCAAAAAGGATGGAGCCAGCTTGTTCAGACTTAGGAGGCAAGTCGACCTTTCTGCCGCTGCTTCAGAGAAAGCCTACCCTCCTGTTCTTGTTTTTAGAAGGTAACTGAACTATTGCAGCCAGCTCGTTCTGCTTGAGTTGTGTGTCAAAGAGGAGGGGGAATTGGATTCGGCCTCCCATCAGACATGGCCCCCGGGCCCCTTCTCTACTCAATGGCCCCTTTGTTCAGGCGCCCCCGTCTGCGTGGGGTCTCTGACATACTTGTGTGCCCATTAAAGCCTCCCTCCCCTTCATGGAAGCAGTGAGCTTTTTCAGAGATACCATCAGAGCAGGTTGCGTGTTGCTGAGAAGGTGTCCCCCGGGAGCAAAGTTCAGGTTCCACATCTTGGCCATTTTCGCTGTGGGAGGATTGCAGGGGGTGCTTTTCTTAACCCGTTCCGTTCCCCATCTCCTCTTCCACACCGTTTCAGAAACAAAGCCGCACTCTCTTGCCTGTTCTGCATCCCTATCTGCTCCTCTTACTATTAAGGGAATAGCTCGGTTATCTTTTTGGAGGGAGGCAAACACCGTCTCGACAGATCCTGCCAAGAAAACCCCAGGATAGGTTTGCCTTTGGCTCTCCGTGAATTGCAAACGACTTGACGGCACACAGCAGGGTTATCTTTAGACACCAGGTTTTGTGGAATCTTTACATAAAACTTTCAGTGGCTGTTCAGATTGCGCTATGAGGGGCGTTCACTAAAGATTTCCCCTGACCCACTTCCTGTGGACTGAGACCAATGAAACTTGGCACAGTTATTAGTCCTCCCCTCCATTGGTGCCACCTAGGGACACACACTTCTCCCATCTTTTTAAAGAACTGTAAACACCTCAGTTGTAGGAGTCGACAGGCCAAAGCCATGTTATGACTTTGGTAATCAGAGTCTCACCATCTGAAAAATGCTTGTCCTTCAAAAGTAACTTCATTGTTGGAAAGACGTGGAAGTCCGATGGTGCGAGGTCGGGTGAATAAGGGGGATGCAGTCGAATATCAAAGCCACAGAAGCATTTGGGCAACAACCTTTGGTGAGCATGTCACATTGTCTCTTGGTTTTGATGGCCTATCCACAATTTCTGCAGCAGTGAAGCATAGTATGCCCCAGTGATCATGGGACCTTTTGCTAGGAAATCCATCAATACTACTGTGTGCTGCTCCCAAAATATGTGAGCATGACCTTGCCTGCTGAGAGTTGGGCATGTTTATTTATTTACTTTATTTATATTCCGCTCTTCTCACCCCAAAGGGGACTCAGAGCGGATTACAGGTACACATACTTAGCAGACAATCCCTGCCGTTTCCACATACACACATATAGACGAACAGAGGCAAACTCTGGCCACCAGGGGGAGCTGATGTACTCCTAATCTCTCAGTGTTCCCAGCATCCCTTGTTGTTCCTTCCGCATTCCTCAACGTTCCTGGAGTTCTTTAATGGCCTCATAATTCAGTCAAAATATGCCTCCCCACTTAATGTGGTACCTTTATCTCCTACTTGACAGATGCAACTGTCTTTCGGGCTGCAAAGGTTGACAGCAGGCTACACTTAAAGGTCGAGCACCCACCTCGACCCGGGCAGGCCTCAAACTCATGACCTACTGGTCAGAGAGATCTTATGCAGCGGACACTTAACCAGCTGCACCACATTCCCAGTGCATGTGCCTTCTTTGGAGGCGGTGAGTCATGATACTTCCATTGCATTGACTGGACTTTAGGCTCAGTGTCATAGTGATGGACCCAGCTTCCACCCTGCGTGATCAGTCTGTTGAAAAAGTCCTCTTGGTTTCCATGGCACATCATTATCAAGACAGCCTGAGAGCATTTGACTCATTCTTCTTCTGGAAAGGTGTGAGCAGCTGGGGATCCCAGCGAGTGGATGACGTACGCATGTGAAGATGGTCTTGGATGAATTTTCCCCACGGACTCCACACTATTGAGGTGGTGAATGGTTATAGGGTGATTTTCCAAAATGGCAATCTCCACTTGCTGAATGTTGTGCTCATCAATAATAAAGTGGAATTTCCTTGGAATTGGAGCTGTTTGCATCGAAGTCCGACCCAAACAGACAAAAGTTCTTTCTCCCACCCTGGACATCATTTCACAGATACATAAACCTCACTTTCCTAGTTTCCAACAGAGCTCACAACCTCCAACGATGCCTGCTATAGATGTGGGCAAAACGTCAAGAGAGAATGCTTCTGGAACATAGTCATACAACCTGGAAAACTCACAGGAATCCAGTGAGTCCAGCCATTAAAGCCTTGTTTGTTCTGACCTGTGCTAGGTTTGGCATGGATGGTGCTTGGAAGTGTTTTGATGCCAGTGAGTGGAGGTGTTGAAATGCATTTTCCCCATTACTATGAGCCTTAACTACCCCTGTTTCTGAAAATGCGGGCTTTGCTTTCTCAGTTGTTTCCCAAGCAGGTTGATTTGTATCTTAATAGGAGGGCTCCACTGCCCCATGAAGGCCGGTTTTGTCCAAGGCGCTTGAGAAAGCCTCGCCGTGCGCTGTGTCAGTTACCCGGCCCTCCCTGCAGACAGAGGCTCCGCTGTTGAGGGAACATTCCTACGCCTAACATGAGTCCCGCGCGGGGCCTCCTTCTCCACAATGGCCTCCCTCCATCCTCCCCTGACAAGAGCAGTGACACAGCAGCGATCACGTTCAAGCCCTGAGTCGGACCACAGACAAAAGGAGCTTTCAGTTTTGGCCATCACTGAGAGACTCTGAAACGTTACCTCCTCTCGGCCACTCTTTGTCTTTTCAATTACCTTGTACTCAGGGTTGACTTTTTTCCACTTTCCCAGCATGGCAGAAGAGACTCTGTCCCCTCATTCTTAGTCAGAGAGATATCCAGCAGGTGAAGGGGAGAGAACAGCGAGGGGACAAGTATCTACCCAAAGGCACAGGACAAAGGAACTTCTCTGGGAGGATGGAGAAACTCGTTGAACAGGTTCATGCTCATTCAGACAGGGCACTGCTCAATTTCCCCCTTCTCCCTATTCTGTCATCCCTTATCTTCTCGCTTCGTGAACATCTGTGATACAGAAACAATCTTGAACTTGTACATGAGCAGAAAATGGGAAAAAGTGAGATTTTATTGCAAACTGCCATCATGTCAACTTCATCTCCTGGTGACATCAAGTCAACTTCATCTCCTGGTGACCCTATGAATGAGAGTCCTCCAAGCGACCCTGTTATCGAGAGCCCTGCTCAGGTCTTGCCAATTCACATCCATAATTGAGTCTCTCCATCTGTAATATGGCCTTCCACTTTTCCCACCTGGCTTCTACCTTCTTGTGTGTCAAGTTTAGTGAAGTCATGTTTCTCATAATATGTCCAAAGTATGATAATTTAATCTTATTGGCTTCTAGGGAGAGCTCAAGCTTTGTTCTTGGATACATTTGTCTCTCGTCCAATGCCACATTTCAATTGTCTGTGTGTCAGGAACGACTTATTTATTTATTTATTTCCACCATTTCTACCCCGCTTCTTCTCAACCCCCGAGGGGGGACTCAGATCGGCCTAACAACGGCAACAATTCGATGCCAACACAGCATACATAAAATAAAAACCCAAAAACAGTTAAAATTAAATACATTAAATTACAGCTGGCATTAAAATTAGTTAAAATACAATTAACATTAAAATACATCATATATATTCACATCAGTTAAAACAATATTCCATCCATAATTGAAGCATTGGGTCTTGTCCAACAGTTTGCCATTTCAATCCAATCTAAAGTGCCTTATCGTGCTAATGTGCAAACGCTTGGTCCCATAACAAGGATTTCACTTTTTTTCTGAATGCCAGGAGGGATGGGATTGATCATATATCCATAGGGAGTGCATTTCACAGACGGGGAGCCACCACCGAGAAGGCCCTATCTCTCGTCCCCAACAACTGCATTTGAGAAGTAGGCGGGAGCGAGAGCAGGGCCTCCCCGGATGATCTTAAATTACGAGGTGGGACGTAGCGGCTGATGCGTTCAGACAAGTAAGCTGGGCTAGAACCGTATAGAGCTTTAAAGGTCAAAACCAGCACTTTGAATTGAGCTCGGAATTGGACAGGCAGCCAGTGGAGCTGACACAACAGGGGAGTGGTATGGTCCCTGTATGTAGCTCCCGTTAGTAATCTCGCTGCCGCCCATTGGACTAGTTGCAGTTTCTGAACTGTCTTTAAAGGCAGCCCCACGTAGAGTGCGTTGCAGTAATCTATTCGGGATGTGACCAGAGTGTGGACGACCGTAGCCTGATCAGACTTCCCAAGGTACGGGCGCAGCTGGCGCACGAGTCTTAACTGTGCGAAAGCTCCCCTGGCCATCGCCGAGACTTGGGGTTCCAGGCTCAGCGATGAGTCCAGGATCACTCCCAAGCTGCGAACCTGCGTCTTCAGGGGGAATGTAACCCCATCCAACACAGGCTGTAACCCTATGCCCTGTTCGGCCTTTCGACTGACCAGGAGGACCTCTGTCTTGTCTTCCACTTTTCCCACCTGGCTTTCACCTTCTTGTGTGTCAAGTTTAGTGAAGTCATGTTTCTCATATTATGTCCAAAGTATGATAATTCAATCTTATTGGCTTCTAGGGAGAGCTCAAGCTTTGTTCTTGGATACATTTGTCTCATCCAATGCCGCATTTCAAGTGTGTGTGTGTGGAACGACTTGACAAAGTGCAAGTCACTTCTGGTGTAAGAGAATTGGCCGTAGGCAAGGAAGTTGCCCAGAGGACGCCCGAATGTGTTACCATCCTATGGGAGGCTTCTCTCATGTCCTCACAGGAGAAGTTGGAGCTGATAGATGGGAGCACACCCCGCTACCCAGATTCAAATCTGTCCGTCAGCAGTCCTGCCACCATAAGGGTTTAACCCATTCCACCACCAGGGGCTCCTTTCAAATGAGCTCATTCTTTTCCTATCAGCCTTCTTCACTGGAAACACTGGTGTAAGATTCTTCCAGACAGAAGTACTTTATATGCTGAGGACAGTTTTCTTCCCATGCATTGATGTTGGTAATATTATGGCATGAACAATCTCTACTTCTAATGGCATCACATTTTCACTTTCTGAGAAGGAGTTGCAAAGCAGATGTCCACTTTGTTCCTTGAGATTGGCTTTGGGTTTGCAGGCCAATTAAGAGGAAGTTCATTTGGTCACTCTTTCCCTGTAGAAAAAAAGGGAGGAATGGAAGATACTTTTCATTTAACATCCATTTAGCAGCAACCAGCCAGGCTGAAAAAACTGGAAATACTCTATTTGTCTCTTATGTTACCAGTAAGGATGTGGAATCTCAGTGGTATAATTCATTCAAAAATGCACATCCTATCACTCTTAACTCACTTCTTTTATATCCTGGAGCAGATCCATCAATAACTTGTTAGTAGCCTTGAAGGGGCTGTTTGTCAAATGAACCCCAAACAAGTCAAGATATAAAAAAAAAAATGTAAGTAAAGATAAAAGTTTCCCCTTGAATTAAGTCTAGTTGAGTCCAACTCTTTGGGGTGGTGGTGTTCATTTCAATGCTGAAGAGCCAGCATTGTCCATAGATGCCTCCAAGGTCATGTGGCTGGCATGACTGCATGGAGCGTCGCTAGCTTCCTGCAGAAGCGGTACCTATTGATCTCACATTTGCATGTTTTCAAACTATTAGGTTGGCAGAAGCTGGGGCTAACAGTGGGAGCTCACCCCACTCCCCAGATTCAAACCACCGACCTTTCGGTCAGCAAGTTCAGCAGCTCAGCAGTTTATCTTGCTTTGCCACCAGGAGTTCCTAAAATTATGTAGAAAGGTTTTGATGTAATAGTTATAGCAGTGAGCACTCATTTCTGCATTTGAGCAATGAGGCAAACAGCTGCAGTCATAACTCCTCCATCTTTGTTTTTTTCTCTTCCTATCCGCCTCCTTTTCCAAAATTTCCCAGGTATCATGACCTAGTGACAAAATACGGGAAGCTGGAAAAGCTGGCCGTCGTGGACCTGCGGCCCCAGAGCAGCGCCAAAGTGGAGGTCCACTTCAAAGACCAGGTGGAGGAGATGAACATCCGCCTGGATCAGACGGTCGCTGAGCTAAAGAAGCAACTGAAAGGGCTGGTCCAGTTGCCCACCAGCAGCATGCTAGTCACCTACTTGGACCACGAAGCCCCCTTTGGTCCCGAAGAGATGAAGTACAACTCGCGGGCGCTGCATTCCTACGGCATTCGGGATGGAGATAAAATCTATGTGGACTCAAAGGCCAAGTAGCCCTCCCTTCCTCCCCAGGCTTCAGGTGGTGCATGGCCACACTCGCCTCCCTTGTGCACGCAACCGAGGACTTTTCTGCCGAGGAGGATGGGATGGGATGGGAAGGGAAGGGGGGATTTCCTTTTGGTTTGCCCGCTTGAGGGTTGGTTTTATGTAAGTCCCAGGTTATTTCTCTAGCCCAAGTTCAGCTGGCCCAAACCAGCGAGACTGAGCACCACCAGGGTCCAGCCCAGGTGAAAATATTGAAGGTTTTACAGGGAGGTGACCGACTTCAAACGTGTGTGCGGCTTTTTCTTTGGTTTCTCCCAACCCACCGTGCTGTTCTTGTGAACGTGGCGCGGCGGGTTCGCTTCAAAGCCTAGAGGATTAATTGCATTCACCTAGTCAGAAAATCGGAGGCCTCAGAACATACATTAAGGTACATGCTTTAAAAACAAGAAGGACAACAAGAAAAGATCTTGCAGTGCTCATGTTTACTCAGTGGATGGACTCAGATTTCAGACATGGCCGTCCCTTCACTCGGACGGCCTATGGTCTTTTTGTTACCTGAGATTAGTTTGGAAAGGAAGCGGGTCGAAATCTGTTAAGTTGTGTTCTACAAGACTTGAGGTCTGTGGAATATCTTGTGCCCTTCTGTAAGCAAGTTGAAGACAAACAAACAAAAACTCTGATAAGAGATATACACCTGTGTTAGCACACTGCAGCTTCCAAAGCACAGAAAACTAGGGCACGCGGCTAATTTTGTAATCACTTTTTTGGCTGGCTTTCTCTCCAAAATAGCCTGGGGGGCAAGTCGGGTGTAGAAAACGCCAAGCGTTAAAGGGAAGCACTTCGTATTGTGGGCCAGTCAGTCAGCCGCCAAGCAGTATTCTGCACTATTTTAGTAATTCACTGTCCCATTTGATTGAAATATCCCTTGTGTTTGGAACACTATGATGATTCCCATCTGGTTGTGTGCTGGAGGAACTCCAAGCCCCCTGTGGATGTGGATTTGCAATATCAATTGTGTATTTTATGTTTTTCCTATCCTTCCTCCTCCGAAAATCCACACCACCCTCTCCCTCTATGTTTTCCTTACAGTAATGTTTTGGATTTGGGTTGATTTTGGAATAGAGACTCCATGAAAGGCAGCCGGAAAATGTATTGTTGAAGGTTTTCATGGAATCACTGAGTTGTTGAACCACTGGGAATCACAACCAGAAAGTTGACCTGCATTTGAAAAAAGTTTATCTGAAGTCGCAGGCGTACACTAGCTAAACACATTTGAAACCAAAGCTTGGGGGTCTATTCTGAATATGTGACCACATTTAGCACTTTTTAACTCCAGGATAGAGATGGAAACAGAATGCCTGGGACTCTGAGGAGGCTGTCAACGAGTTTCTGTGTTGGATTTTGACTTTTCACAAACACAACAGGCTAAGAAACCAAAATAACTATTATCTCACCAGTAGTAATGTGGCTCTTATATGTCCACATCCAAAGTCAGAGGAAATCCTCAAAGAATAGTCCAAAACGAACACCACGAGTCCGTAATAGTCCAACGTAAATTATATTATAGTCCAATATGGAGTTCGTATAGAGCGCTATACCAAAAGTCCAAACATAAATGTATTTCAAGCAGTCGAAGCACTCTAGATGGGTAAAAGTCAAAATCCTCAAAGAAGCAGCAGGGAAAGTGCTTCGATTGCTTGAAATACATTTATGTTTGGACTTTTGGTATAGCGCTCTATACGAACTCCATATTGGACTATAATATAATTTACGTTGGACTATTACGGACTCGTGGTGTTCTTTTTGGACTATTCTTTGAGGATTTCCTCTGACTTTGGATGTGGACTTATATAAGAGCCGCACTACTACTGGTGAGATAATAGTTATTTTGGTTTCTTAGCCTGTTGTGTTTGTGTACTTAGTAGCAACTTTCCCTGCTGTTTCTTTGAGGATTTTGACTTTTCCCCTTCTAGAGATAAGAATAGCACCCCAACAAGGTGGGCAAAGCAAACTTCCAGTCTTGCGGTGGTTTGAGGGAGGCAAATGCTTCACTTGCTCGTTTTGAAAAATGGAGGATCTGCCATAAAGGATATATAGAATTATCTCCACTGCTTATAGAGACCCTTTCCATACACCTCCTCCCCCAGGTGCCATTTCACGTCGCTTAAATTCCTTCTGCCTTCAAGAAAAATGCATTCTGAAATGTTTATTTCAGTCACGTGCCCACTATTGTCCACCCGATTGCAAACTGGGAAATCTCTTCGTTCCTACACATGTCCATTTCTTGTAAGGGGGTCTTTCCGTCGTTGCTGGGCTCTTGTTACTTGTGAACTTTTGACTTGAATCACTTTGCCCTGGTTTCCTTCCCATGATGCTTCTCTGCTCTCTCGGGGGGGGGGGGTTCCTTTTCATATATATGTGTGTGTATATCCAAGCGCTTGCATGTTTCCCCCTTTCTGCTTCTAGCCGACATCAGCCCCGTGGGAAAGCAAAACAATAACCTTCTTGTGTATGTGTGTGTAGGGTTTAAATAGTAGAGGAGGAGGTGTTCCTCTGGGACAAGTCATCCCAGCTATGCCATGAAAGCATAGAGAACGGCTAAAATGGCAAGTCCCTCGGCGTCAAAAGGCGACTTCTCCTATGAACCTTTTAAAGAGGAGCAATCCCCTAGCTTGCATGCAGTCAATTCTCTTTATTTCATGGACTCCAACAAGGAATCATCCTGGATATGGCGTCCTTCCAGAATTACATGGGTTTTCTAAGCTACAGCAAGCAAAAGATTTTATCCCCCCATCCCATTGGATAGCAAAACACCTTTTTACAACCCAACAGCGGAGCTCCAAAGTAGTGCTTCTATGTACCATGGTGTGCGTATGTATGTGTGTATATATATAGAAAGAGATTTACACCTAGCAGGAAACAGTCATGTTAATAATAAGATATTTTATTATAAAGCAAAGTTTTATTCAAAGATAGGGTTATGTTTTAATAGTATACTATTACTTTATTCCTGGGCTGACTGTACAAAGTACAGCCAGAGTCCGAGGACTTGAAGGAACGGCCAGTCGGGTTGTACGTCGTATACCGATCTCCCTCCCCAAATATTTATAGAGTGATGACACATTAAAGAGATATTGTAACTGCTGACTGGTTGTGTTTGGCTCACAAGGGTTGGCATTTTAGATGGAACTGTCCCATATATTAAAAATCCTCAAAGGGAATCCATTGAAAATTCATGTGTCTGTGTGTTTCTGCGCTCGAAAGAAAGGGTGTTGTCAAAATCTGATCATTGCCATCGTGTGTGTGGTGCGCTCCCACACAGATGGGAGCACACTAGGGATGTGTGCTCCCATCTGAAATCTGTAGCTTATATATTTTTGCAGAAATTCCCATTTGTACACGTTTTTATGCTGGAAGTCACAGCAAAGAGCAAGAGGCAGAACAAGCAAGGAGAGCACAAGTCAACTGCTTTCCTTTGGATAATAAAAGCTATGTTTGCCTACTTCGCTGTTTCCTAAGATACCCATTCGATTTTCAAAGGAGTCTTGATGCACCTTAAAAGACTAAATATGTCATCGATGGTGGTCCATGTCTTCAGCGCTGATAGAACTTGATCATATTCACAAAAGTATATGCCAAATGTTAGTTTTTAAGGCAGGGTTGCCCAGGAAGTCGATCGCGATCGACCAGTCGATCCCGGGACTGAAGGAGGTTGATCCCAGCCGGATGGGGCGCTTCTCACGGGGCAGAGCCAGGCCGCACCAAGCCCCGCCCCCAGCTTCGGCACTCCCAGCAGCTGCTCCAGCCTTGAGGAGGGCAGGGCCAAGCCAGCCTTGTGCTAGCTATGCCACCACTGGCTTGGCACTGCCATCCTCAAGCCTGGAGAAGCTGCTGGTAGAGCTGAAGCCAGAGGGGGGCGGAGCCAGGCTGTGCCAAGCCCCGCCCCTCTCCAGCTAGAGGAGGTAGGTAGATTTTTCTGACTTGGTTTTATTATAAGTAGCTCGCATGCTGAAAAAGTGTGGGCACCCCTGTTTTAAGGTGTGATTGCCCATACACTGGCTCCATATTTCAGTGTGCTTTCGCATATTACTTTGCATAAAAAGCCAACCCCTGGCAGGATATTGGAGACACTAGAAGTATGTCAGATTAATTTGCTTAATTATGTTGTTGCAAGGAAGAAAAGCAAGCAAGGAAATGCACATCTTTGTATATGATGCACACAGCACATCCTGTCGAGACATATTATTTGTTTGACCTCACCAACACCTTAGTCTGTTATGAGTAACTTTTCAATAACTTTAAAGCATAGGTTCTTTTTGTTGCAATTTTCCAGATAGAGAAAGTGTATCAGAACTTTTACAGTCTAACATTTAGACATCCAAACATACAGAATCCATGAAACACATCTCCATCGTCAGCGGAGTGGCTTTCCATCACCTCCGACAGGCGAGGAAGCTGGCCCCCTACCTGTCCCGTCATGACCTAGCCACAGTGGTCCAAGCCACGGTCATCTCAAGATTGGACTACTGTAATGCCCTCTACATCGGCCTTCCTTTGTCGCTGATCCAGAAGCTTAAGCTGGTGCAGAACGCTGCAGCTCGGCTGGTGGCAGGCCATCCATCTCGCTGCCACATCACGCCTGTTCTGCGCGAACTGCACTGGCTTCCAATAGAGCACCGGATCACCTTCAAGGTGCTGGTTTTGACCTTCAAGGCCTTGAATGGTCTAGGGCCAGTGTACCTAAGGGACCGCCTCTCCCAATACAATCCCTCACGACCACTGCGATCTGAGTCTCAGAACCTGGTGGTACCCAGTTGCCAATCCATCCATCTGTCCTCAACACGGAGGAGGGCTTTTAGTGCCATCGCGCCAGTCTTATGGAACGCTCTTCCCTCCACAATCCGTGCACAGACCGATCTGTTAGCCTTCCGTAAGGCTTGTAAAACTCCTGTTTGTACAGGCGTTCGGTCTGTAGACAACTCTAGGCCGCTTACTTGTAATGTAGGCCTTAAGAGTAATTTCAATGTGTATCTGTTTAATTTCAATATGTGGACATCGGTCCGTTGTTTTACGGTGTTTTTATGGTTTTAAGCATATGTAAGTCGCCCCGAGCCTACCGGAAGGGACGACTAACAAGTTGAAACAATAAATAAACTACATTGGATTCACAAACCTGCAGTTACATTGGCTAACTAACAAACAAAAGGGAATTACATTTTTACTCCGCATTCACACACATATAAACATGCATCCATCACCATTTCACCATCCTTCCTCTGTGAAAAACATTTCTTAGGCCAGACTGCTTCCTTTGAAATCTGCCAACACATAGTTCCAAAACTCCTAAAATTGAAAATGCCAAAATGCATCCTTTCCCTAAGAGCGATGCCAAGAATCCGATCCCTGTTTTCCATACAGCAGAACCCGACTTCCCTGTACAAAATGCAAGACTCCAAAATTGCACTCCTTCCTCATCCCTTGAGAAAAGGAGGCAAAGTGCAGACTGTGTTCCATTGCAGATCTGACACTCCAGCGTACACTATCTCCTTCCTAATGGAGCAGAGCATAGCGGGTGAACAGTGTCACTGTCAAATTTGGGCTTGTAATAAGATCTGTTATATAGTCATATTTCTGTTGTAATGACGGATAGACTTTTCCATCCTGGAACATGTTGATTCCATCTCGGTTTCCAAGCAGATGTTGACTCTTCTTGATTGGTGTTAGTAAACACAAGCAGCTTCTTAACATTGTAAACCTTTCCTTAACTTAAAAGAGCCTCTGTCTCTAATGTACACTTTTTCCCAAAAAGCTCAACAGTGAATCATTTGTCACAGTTCTTATCAATGTCAGCAGTTTACTATGGCAGGTCAACCATTTCAGTTCTCATTAGTCATTGCCAGTCTTAATATTTTTAATGGTGTCTTAAGCCAAATTAGGCCCCATCCATACACCTTTCATACAATTCATTCAAACCACATATATTTCATCATGATAACCAGCTACTGTAGTTACATTGTCCATGTAGCATTAACTGAACATAACATACTTGCATTTTTAAAATCTTATGCATACCTTGCCATGCATGAGATGTGCCAATGCCACATTGGACTCCTGAGCTCAGTTCTGTATCAGAAGGTGATTTTGGTAAGCAGTATCGTGTTCAAAAGAGGTACACATAGCTTGTCCATGACTTGCCAGATGAAGGTGTGAAATAACTTCCATTCAGTTGGTTCAAATTGCACCAGATGATCATGGGGCAAAAGGAACTAAATGAGAAGGATTACAAACATTTAACCCTTTGTTCGCTATTGCGTTGTCCCTGTATTTACGAATTCATCTTAAACTGTAACTCTTGTTCACATTTACTGACACTTTATTTATTTCAACTTGTTAGACGCCCACTCCCGGTGGGCTCGGGGTGACTTACATAGTTCAAAATATTAAAAACACAGTAAAAGCACTATAAAAACACTATACAACACCAACCAACATCTAACACAGTAAAATGTACAATGTACATATGCGCCAATTAACTCTTACATGGCCAGGGATTGTTACTTGTCAAAACACAGCTTGTTATTTCTCAACCTATTGATCCATCCCCAGTTATGTCTCAGTCTGGAGCTGCATCCACACTGTTTTGATGCCACATTAAGTTTCATGGCTCGATGGTTTGGAATTCTGTAGTTTTTGGAGATATTTATCCTTCCCTTTCAGATAGCTCTGGTGCCAAACAAACCGCAAATCCCAGGATTCTGTGTCATGGAGCCAGAACAGTTACAAGTGGTGTCAAACTGCCATAACTCTACCATGTGGATAGCTTCTGGTTAATATGAACTGCGATAATGACTCGTTCTTTGGCTGTAAGCTGAATTGTGGTAACTTGCTTTCTGCAAGGCACGTTGATCCATTCTGTTATAGCTACAGCTTGCATTTCTAAGAAACCAAGCTTTTCTTTTAAGTTCTGTGCTTGATAAAAGTCTGCATTATAAAGTGTGGGGTTTGGATTTCTTTTTCTCTTGCGAGGTGGGTAGGAATGTATGTATCATTGCAAAAAAGTGTGCCGTTCCTGTTCACAACTCCCCTTTGCTTCCTGGAAGATCTCAGTCTACATAGATTGCACTAACATCAGACATGTATGGATGATATTAAATATTAGGCATGGTTTAGAACCCAAAAATAGGAAATCGGAAATCTAATGGGGGGGGGGGGGTTGATTAGTAATAGAAAGACTTACAAAAAAAATTTCCAAAAATTTCTAAAATGTAACTTAATTACTAACGAAATTTGTTAGTAGTTCGTATGCCAGCGCATGCGCATTCCAGATGGTTTTGGCCTACAACTCCCAGAAATCCTAACAGCTGGTAAATTGGCTGGGATTTCTGGGAGTTGTAGGCCAAAACTTGAATAAATCACACTGAATTCTAGATGGGACTCTCCAAATAGGAAGGAGGGAGCAAAGGAGGGAGGGAGGGAGGGAGGGGGGGTATTCTATTCTTGGAAGCAGCAAAAAAAAAGGAGGAGGAGCCCCCCCCTCGCTCCTCGCTGCCTCTCTCTCACCCCGATCCTGAGGGAGCGAGGGCCCAAGTTTGCCCAGGCTGAGAGGAAAAGGAAGAGGCCTGAGGCTGTGAGGAATGGTGGGAGTTGAAGTCCAAAACACCTGGAGGGCTGAAGTTGGCCCCTCATGAAGCCTCTTCAAGGCTTTAGATCCTGGCAGGCAGAAGGGGCAGGGAGGCCCACTCCTCCTGCCCTGCCAGGATCTAAAGCACATCAAGGCCTGGCACCAATCTAATGTATAATAGAATGAATGCTAACTTATAGAGTAAGTGCCTAAATATTATAAGTAATCCAACTGGTCATATACCTACATTCCATGCACATGCAATAATACAGCAGTAATAACAATGGGTATAAGAAGAGGTAAAATTCAAACCGAAGTATTCTGACTGTGGTCCCTCCTCAAGCGGTGCAAACTGCAAAAGTCTCTTCTCTCTATGAGCCCGGGAAAAGCCAAAAGCCCGGCACAGCGTTTGCTGCCTGGGTGCACACACATACATATTCTTTGGGGGGATTTGCTGCAGAATCCCGGCTCATAGAGAAGATTCTGCAGCAAATCCCCCAAGAATATGTATGTGTGTGCACCCAGGCAGCAAACGCTGTGCCCGGGCTTTTGGCTTCTCCCGGCTCATAGAGAAGAGCCTTTGCAGTTTGCACCGCTGAGGAGGGACCACAGTCAGAATACTTCAGTTTGAATTTTACCTCTTCTTATACCCATTGTTATTACTGCTGTATTATTGCATGTGCATGGAATGTAGGTATGACCAGTTGGATTACTTATAATATTAGGCACTTACAGTAGCATTCATTCTATTATACATTAGGTTGGTTTCTCACCCCAATACTCTTTGATGCTTTAGATCCTGGCAGGCAGGAGAGGCAGGGAAGCCTGGAAAAAATGTAATCAGAGAGGTTTACTCAGAAGTAAATCCACAAAGGAGGGCACTTCATCCAAAGTGCCCTCCTTTGCAGATTTACTTCTGAGTAATCCTCTCTGTTTACATTTTTCCAGGCTTCCAGCCGAAAGAAGGAGCGAGTTTAGGGCTTGCCTTGCCATAATACTTATTGGCAAGGGAGGCGGGAGGGTGGTGAGAGAGAAGGAGGGTGCCCCCTTACGACCTAATAATGACACTTAAGAAAATCCTGGCGGCCGTAGTTCTATAAAGAAAGTCCACTTCCTGGTTGGCGTTCCAGATGTGGAAATACTCAAAAGTAGCATTTCTTACGAATTTCTTACGAATCATTTCATTTTCATAACTTTTTTCTCATGCCTATTAAATATGTGTGTCTACAACCAGGACAATATTTTAGATAATTATGTCCTTATCAGCAGCACTCTGAAGGCCCATAGTGAGCTTGTGGGACCCAGGTGTTGTTCTTTGTTTCTCCAGAACTCAGGAACTATTGTCTCTGGGTATTAAGCCATAGGAAAGGGCTCCTGGCCTGTATGTGACTCCAGCAGTTGCCTGTAGTGCATATGGCTTAAAGGAAACTATTGATTTGCAATACTGGGGTGGGATGTGTGTTGAACCAGATTCTGTGCATGCTAGACCCAAATTTAGCATTCAGAATAAATTATGCAAATTATCAAACTTTCATTGGAATTCTGCCTCCATCATTAAATCGGGCAAGGACTTTGGGGTATGACCCATTTCCATTATGGGATGGGGAACCAAGGAGAATTCATTGGAGATAGAAAGAATGAGGGAATTGGGCTTAGACGCAGGGGCGGTCCTACTGGTAGGCAAAGGACGCCACTGCGTGGGGCGCCATCTGGGTAAAGGGCGCATTCCCCTGCCCGCCAGACAGCGTCCGGCCGATGTTCCGCTTTTGGGCCTTGTGCGCTCCGACGCCGCGCCGTAGCAAACCTCCCTGCGTGCCGTCGGCACAGTGCCGAATAGGGAGTGCTGTGTTTACAGGCTTCTGCGCCTGCGCACAGGAGCTTCTGGGCATGCGCAGAGTGGGGGGGGACCAAAATAATGTTTTGGGCGGGGCACCAAAATAATGTTCGCTTACCATTTAAAATTAACTTAGACCGCCCCTGCTTAGACGGTTCATACAAAGGGGAGAAATACAAAGCAGTAGCTAAAACTTGTGCAAGATACTGAATCTTTAGGTCTCTTTTAGACCTGAGAAAGTTAAATGTGAAAATCTACAGAACTGAAAGGAATTTTCAGCCTTGTCCAAAATGTCTTCGCTGGCAAATAACATTATGTATTTACATAGTATTGATCAGCTGATTTCTGGACTGCACTCTCTGTTTCCCTGATGTAAAATGTTTGGAAATGTTTCTCAAATATGACATTCCCCTCCAATGCCATATACTTTTGGACTTGGGACATGGCCCTGAAGAGACCTTGTGCACTGCCCTACAAACTAGTCTTCAAATCTTTAAAGTTTAGCTGTATGGTAAGTTCTGGAGAGAGGTGTTCTCTCTCTCTCTTTGTCCTATTGAAGACGTTCCCTTAGAGATTTTGGAAGAGAGGCCCATCTATCTAGCAGTGTGTTGCTTGTTGTCCATGTAGTCTGAAGTAAGTGGGAGTGGTTGCTCTTCTACACTAGAATCAACCAAAGGAGAGCTTTTCCAATCTTAAGCACAATTGTATTCGTCAATAATGAATTATATAAAGCACAATATTAGGTAATATTTCATTCAGCACAATGTATATAGTTCTGCACAAATATAAAATATGACATGCAATTCAATGATATTACGTTCAGCACAATGTAGATAGTTCAGCACAAATGCAAAATATCACGTTCGATAGTAACTCACGCGTTGAAGTTCAAAACAGCTCCAAAGAGCGAAACGGTTTGGCGCGGGTATTTACACAATCGTCGACCGCGCAGAGCACCCATTGAATAATTGTGGATTATTTTGGACTATTATACTACCTTTTATGGACTGTTTATGGACTGTGGAATTCATTGAATGAACTGGTACTTTATTTTGGTGCTCTTATATGGGACTCTCCATTATGGATATGATTTGGGAGTAATCCCCGGACTGTTTTGAACGTCAAGGCGCGAGTTACTATCGAACGTGATTTTTGCATTTGTGCTGAACTATCTACATTGTGCTGAACGTAATATCATTGAATTGAATGTCATATTTTATATTTGTGCACAATGTATAACTATATAACAATGTATAACTATAACTATATACATTGTGCTGAACGAAATATTACCTAATATTGTGCTTTATATAATTCATTATTGACGAATACAATTGTGCTTAAGATTGGGAAAACTCTCCTTTGGTTGATTCTGTTGTCCATGTAGTACCAATTTTGTTCAACTGCCAGATCTTTGAGAGAGCCATCATGGAGTATTGTTTTGAGTGTTGGACCCGGCTTTGAGTCCCTGCTTGGCCATGGAAACCTTGGGGGACTTTATATATGTCATATATTCCCAGAGAAGGGCAAAAGACTCTGAACAAACCTATCCACTCTGAACAAACCTATCCACTCTATCCAAGAAAACTCCACCTTAGTTTCATCTTGGAGGCCACCATTAGTTAGAAGCAATTTGAAGGCACACACCAACCACCTGAATTATAATCTGAAAGAAAGTCCTGTTTTACTCAATGTGTTTTTTTCTATGTGTAGAACTGCATTGTTATTTTGACTTTATTGATATGGAAGGAGAGCAAGAATATGGAATGATATATCTGGAACTGTTTCTGTATCTTGGCCAGTATCAAAGCTGATGTATGGTGGGTGGAATGCAAAGAGCTGCTACTGCACCCCATTGATAGTTTCTTCCTCTGTGGCATAGAAAGTCCAAGTCTAGGCATGGGAATAGTACAGGAAGGAGGAGAAACCACTGGCTATGCACTCTTTGCTATATCACTCTGCCCCTGAAATAGACAAGAAGGCAAGAGTGGGCGCAAGCCACATGGAGAGCCACGAGAAGCCAGAGAAATAGACATACACACAGGCTGATAAAAGCTGAGAGCCAGTGAGCACATGACCCTAGTGCTGCCAGTATTCATTTATTTCACTTCCCGATCCATTATCCGGCCAATCTATTATCTTGTTGGCTCAATGACTGCAAAGGGCAATGCATTGTGAAACCTGACCGTCAAGGGTGCCTTGCAGGAACCGTTTATCCAGGTACACAGGGAGCGACATATTTTGCAACACTCACATCCTTTTCGGAAGGGATGGAATTAATTTAGGAATATTTTAACTTGGTGAAGTGGTGGAGGCTGCACCTTTACATTAATAATGATATGAAATATTCTGGAGGGGACGATCGCTCCTCCTTTGGCATCTCAAGCAAACAAAAGTGCAGGAGTTTCACCAAATGAAAATGGTTTCCTAGCCGATCGAAAGTAGCAAAGGTCATCACTTAGCCGTTGTGGCAAGTGGGACTTTGTGGAAATTGCATGGCGGGATTGTGATGGATGAATCCATAAAGAGGTGAAAAGCAGGTCTAATTTCCTCTACATCATCTATTGAGCCAAGAAAAATGTTAGGGACATCCTTCAACTGTCTTGCACTGTCACTGCTGGTGTTCCTCTTGAGACAAAGACTTACCACCAGTGCTGCTTTGAGACCTACTATTCATTGCTTGGAGGTGCTGAAATGCCAAATGGTATATTTAATATAATACTATCATTGTAGAAGAGACCCAGCATGGTGTAGTGGTTTGAATGTTGGGCTTCGTATAACTTGAGACCAGGGTTCAAATCTTTGCTTGGTCTTAAAACCTACTGGGTGACATTGGGCAAATCAAAGGTTTTTTTGGTTAAGAAAAATCATCATAACTTCCTAATATATTCAAATCTAAATGCAACATATGTTTTCTTCTGGTTTGTTTTCCAGTTGCTGTAGGTGAGTAGATGAGTCAGTATTTGTATTCCAGAACTTTCTTCAGATAGAGCATTCACTTGGAGTGCCTCTGGTGTTGCTATAATAATAATAATAATACTGTTTATTTATATTCCGCTCTTCTCACCCCGAAGGGGACTCAGTGCGGATTACATTACACATACAATAGACAGTCCCTGTCGGAAGACATACAAATTACAATACACAGTGCACAGTGCAATTTTAGAAGGATTTCTTCTTTCTGGCTCCGACACAGGGTGTGTGTCACTGGGTGTGATTGCTCCATTATGACATTGTTGTTATGTCATTGCGTCGTTACATCACAAGGGGGTGCTGTTGTTCCATCCTCATGATGGGGAGCTTCTGTTTCCGCATTCCACCTTCCCGACAGCCGACTTTTCAGGCGTTGTCAAGTCCTTCTGTAAAAATCCTTCCCCGCTTCGCAGTTCCTGGTTTTATTTATTCACAGCTGGGCTGTTTTCGAACTGCTGGGTGAGCAGTGGACAGGGCTCACAGCTGGTTGACAAGCCAGCTCGGGAATCGAACTTGCAACCTTCAGATTACAAGCACAACTGTGTTACAGCTGTACTATCTCTCCGGCACTGTGCTATCTCTCACAGGATGTCTATAAGAAGGTCCTCCATTGTGCATGTGGCAGGACTCAGACTGCATTGTAATAGGTGGTCTGTGGTTTACTCTTCTCCACATTCGCATATCATGGACTCCACTTTGTGGCCCCATTTGCGTCGAGAATTATATGGTCTGAAGACATGGTAATATCTATGAAAGTGGAAGGATGTTTTGCTTCTATCCTTCAGTTTGCAATCATCATTACAGACCGGGGTTTGCAGATATTTCTAAAGTTGACGGTTTTTAATGATTTGAAAATGAAACATGCCTGATTATAGTTTGAAAAATGGAACATCAATATGCCTAAATGATCACTTTCTACATACTACTATGTTATAGGTTACATACAACGAATCCTTGGTATTTATTTATTTATTTATTATTTCGGCATCTAGACCGCTCCCTCTCTGGAAGCTCAGAGCGGTTTACAAACAGTGTAAAACAAGCAATGTAAAACAGCGGTGTAAAATAGCAGATAGACAGCAAGTTAATTTAAAAATATTACTAACACTAAAATATTTCTAAAACTAAATTAGACAGTGAGCATAGCAATTACTCGGCTGGGAATGCCAAGCGAAAGAGAGCTGCCTTGCAAGCTATACGATATGAAGACAGTTCTCTAATTCTTCTGACTTCCACCGGTAGAGTATTCCACAGGGTTGGTGCCACTACTGAGAATGCCTTTTGCCTTGTTGAGGAAAGATGGTATTGTCGGATGGAGGGGACATAGAGGAGATTTTGTTCCCCGGAGCGTAGGGATCTCTGGGGACTATATGGAGACAGGCGGTCCCTCAAGTACACTGGCCCAAGACCATACATGGCCTTAAAGGTTAACATAGGCAGCCAGTGCAGTTGCCGCAGTTTTGGTGTAATGTGGCATCTCGCCGGAACCCCAGCGAGAAGACGTGCCGCGGCATTCTACACTAGCTTGAGCTTCCGGATCGTCCCCAAGGGTAGGCCGATGTAGAGGGCGTTGCAGTAATCCAGTCTCGAGATGACCGTCGCCTGGATCACCGTGGCCAGGTCGTTCACGGAAAGGTAGGGCGCCAGTCGCCTAGCCTGGTGCAGATGGAAAAATGCAATTTTGCTGACCGTGGAGACCTGAGTCTCCATGGACAGCAATGGATCCAATTGGACCCCCAAGCTTTTTACTAGTGATGACGGGCGTAATGCCTTGCCATCCAGCATAGGCAACTGGCACTCCCCCACCCCACCCCCACCCCCACCCGGACAACCCAGCCACAAGATCTCCATCTTCGAGGGATTCACCTTCGACTGGCTGGAACATAGCCATCCAGTCACGGCCTCAAGGCATCGATGGAAAGAATCGGGTACGGAGTCCGGCCGGCCCTCCATCCTCAGCATCAGCCGGGTGTCATCAGCGTACTGATGGCACTCCAGACCAAAGCTACGTACCAACTGGGCCAAGGGACGCATGTAGATGTTAAATAATAGAGGGGAGAGGATCGCTCCCTAAGGGACCCCGCAATTTAATGGGAGTCTCTCAGAGACGCCCCCCCTCGCCACCCGCTGTCCTTGGTCCTGAAGGAAGGAGGAGACCCATTTAAGGGCCGTCCCCCTTACCCCAGAAGCAGTTAAGCGGTGGACCAACAATGCGTGGTCTACTGTATCAAAAGCTGCCATGAGGTCTAATAACACGAGCAGTGCTGATCCTCCTTGGTCCAATTGGCAACGCAGCTGGTCTGTGATGGAGACCAGCACAGTCTCCGTCCCATGCCCCGAACGGAAGCCGGACTGGAAGGGGTCTAAGCCAGCTGTGTCCTCTAAGAACTGCTGCATTTGTCCCGCTACTGCCCTCTCAATCACCTTGCCCAGAAATGACAAATTCGAAACCGGGCGGTAACTGGAGGGAGCCGAACGATCTAAGTTCGGCTTCTTCAGCAGCGGGTTCACCATCGCCTCTTTCAGTCCCTCTGGAAATACTCCTTGCTCAAGGGAGCAGTTGACTATGTTCATCAGAGGGCCTCGTGACCTCTCCCAGCAAGATCTAATTAGCCAGGAGGGGCACGGGTCGAGGGAGCAGGTGGTTGGTCTAGCTGCTGGATTATGGTTCCATATCCCATCCCCCAATGGATCCTCAAATCCGCAGATATATGCAGAGGCATAGTGTGGAATACATCTCACCACATTAAAACAGTGGGTGTGACTCTTAATGAGGCATGCCACATTATTACAGGATGTCTACGTCCTATACCACTAGAGAAATTATACTGTTTAGCTAGTATTGCACCAGCTAACATCTGTTGGGAAGTAGCAGCCAGCAATGAAAGACCAAGGCATTGACATATCTGGCCCATCCCCTGTTCGGATATCAGTCAGCAAGCCTTAAATCAAGAAATAGCTTTCAAAGATCTACAGAAATGGTCGTAGGAACACCTCAGTAAACAAGAGCCCCAAAGTGACTGAGACCGGATGAGAAACTCACTCCTGGGCACACAGAAGAGTGAATGACCCGGAAGGCGCTGAACAGACTGCACTCTGGCTCCATGAGGTGCAGAGCCAATCTTAAGAAATGGGGCTCAAAGTGGAGTCCACAACATACTCGTGCGGAGGAAAGCAAACCACAGACCACGTACTACAATGCAACCTGAGCCCTGCCACATGCACAATGGAGGACCTCCTTGCAGCGACACCAAAGCCACTCGAAGTGGCCAGCTTCTGGTCAAAGGACATTTAATAAAATGCCAAGTTTTTGACTTTGTGGTTTTTCTATACATTATAACTGTATTTTTAATTTGCTTCTGATATGATAAATAAATGGTAAAATGGTACCCCTTACATAATCCCTAGTCATGTGTTTTCAAAGAGAGGGACAAACTGGAAAGAGAGCAACATTGAGGTTGTCTCCTTCTCGGTCCACCAAGGTTACTTTGCCTTTAACAGCAATCGGAACTCTACAGAGTTTCACCAAGACTTGTATCTATCTATGTATATAATAAAAGTCAGTGTTTGTGGCCAAGCGGTGGGAGGAATATGTGCCAGTGTTTCGATTGGTTGACACTCCGGGATTATTTGCATAAATGGCTGTGACTGGCCAGCCTCCCAACATTCCAACACAGGACAGAGAGGAAAGGAAAGGGCCGGAGGCAGGCATAAATGGCTGGAGTTGAAGTTAGCCAGTTGACAGTTTTTTCTGATGGAAATGGAATGTTCTGTACCTTCACCAACACTGCAGCCCCTATACATAGAGGGAAAATGAAAGGCCTCAGGCAGTCAGCCACTGCAGCCCACAGCAATGACGGATCAGGACCAAACTTGCCAAACAGGGGCCCAATGGCCCACTTCACAACCTGGTGTGATTTAGGGCAGAATGGGCCACGAATGATGGGATTTGCAGTACCTTCACCTCATTCACTTCCCAAACAACACTGCAGCCCCTATACATAGAAGGAAAATGAAAGGCCTCGGGCAGTCAGCCACTGTGGCCCACAGCAATGACGGATCAGGACCAAACTTGGCAAACAAGGGACCAATGGCGGGCCCACTTCACAACCTGGTGTGGTTTAGGGCAGGCTGGGCCACGAATGATGGGATTTGCAGTACCTTCACCTCAGTCACTTCCCAAACAACACTGTAGCTCCTATACATCACAGACCATGCCCAAAATTGACAGCAAGGCTTCCTTAACTTGATTTGCCTGACTAGGCCTCAGCTCATGGGATATTGTTAGGCTTCCTCAAATTGATTTTCCTGACTAGGCCCCCAACAATGAGAGAACAAGACCAAACTTGGCACACAGACCCCACAAGATGCACCCTACATCCTGGTGCAGTTTGAGGAAGGATGGACCATGGATGATGGGACTTGCAGTACTTTAATTCACTTCCTTAGAGCACTGTGGCCCACACCAATGACGAACTATGGCACACAATGCCTTCCTCAAATAACTCGGGCACCGCCAGGTCCTCAAGTTAGTATATGTATAAAACTGTAGACCTGAGCAGCTGCAATCGGAGAGAAAGCTTGGCTGGTCTGTGTCCAAATCAGTCAGTATTAAACCCCACAAGGGATTTTTCCTAGAGCGAACACTTTCTGCATCAATGTATCATATATTTTTTCCTCACAAGGTGTAAATCTGGTAAATGGCAAACTTAACACTGGACTCGTATGTGACTGCAACACAACCTAAAAGAAAATCAGTGTCGCTGCTTCCCAAGGCCCAGCCTAATGTGTAATTCCTATGCTCCTTAATGCTAATTCTGTAACCCTATATAGACCCTCTCTGACGAACACAAAGAAGAAAGGGGTGACTCTATTCCCCTTTTGTAGCTTACCTCCCCCCCTCCCCCCACCTCATGAAAAGTGATTCTGACCAAACCTGCCACAGAATTCCTTGTATCTTTGACATTTCCATTTCCTTGAGCTTCTAGAAGGCTTCACTTTTCAGAGCAAGAGGAAGGAAGCCCATTCCAGATTCATAGCCTTGTTTCTTCGTTGGATACATGCTTTGGAGTAGCCAACTGGCCATTCAACGTTAGGAAGGGAAAGTGGATTACTCTCAATTGAAAGGCAACTCTACGTGGGAGGAGGGAAAAGGTTTGGTTTTTCACTTGAGAGACTCAACGGATTTTTGTGGAACCTCAATCCTCAAGAATTGGCTGAAGGCTCTTGGCACGAGTCCCTCGTTGCAATAATTCTGCCCCGAAGTTCGTCAAAGTTAGGGTTTTAAGTTTCAGATAAGAGTTCCCCCTGCTTTGCCACAAACCAGGTTAGTGATTTGTTTTTCCCGTATGTTTTGTATATTCTTTTATGTATAATTTCCTTCTTCTTTTCCCCTCTCCTCTTTCTTTATTAGTTGCCTTGTAACTCTGCGTTTGAGCCTGTCTTTTGGTAATTTTGGCGTTTTGATGATGTTCAAATAGTTTCTTTATCCGATACTTAGAAATCCAGAGAAAAGTTTGAGGAGATGGAATTAATCCATTCCCTCCAACAAGGCAGAAATAGGATTGGTATAATAGGGATTCTGGATGTATTTGAGTGTTGAATAGCATGTCACATTTGCTATTGCTACTGTCAATTCTGGTTTCTATATATAGATAAATGCTAGGATTTTGAGGTAATATCTAGTATGCATATTGCATAATGTGAACATACATAGAAAAGTTTCTATAAATAATTAGGTATCTCTTCTTGATATTGTACTGTTTTTACAATCCGTGATTAGAGATATCTATTTTACTCCTACCTTTCTGGGGAAACGAGAACGGAACGCGCTTAAAAGGAAATGTTAATGGATCTGAATTTGAAGAGAATGTTATACAAGGCTACATTTCGAAGTCTGCAGTTAAGCAATTTCAGCGAGTATGATTGATGGCAGGGGAAAGTATCTGAATCATCTCATCCACGGAAGGCACAAATCCAATAAAACTTAATGATGGTCACAGATGGTCGGACATCCCGTTCCACCGAGATTTGTGTGTGGGATTATCTATGGTGAAATGAAATCCCACCGAAATCTATCAAAAGCATTGAAAGGATTGGAAGCTGGCTTGCTTTATGGTCAAAGTTTGGCTGGTTCTAATTAACATGTTCCCTTCTGTGGATTGTTGTTGTTAATGATCTTCTTCTTCCTCCTCCTCCTCTTCTTCTTCTAGCTGAAATTTAAATTATTGATGATAATGTCCCATGTCATTGCTTTCACTGAGCCATGGTATACTCTATCTCTATTTCTACCAATATTTCTTCAGTAGTAAGACCCACTATATTCAGAGGTAGCCAACATGGTTGCCCAACTGAGATTCAGAGGTTGCCCAACTGGGATTGATGGATCTTATGTATGACTTTGAAGAAATCTAGATCAGTGGTTCCCAACCTCTTTTTGATCAGGGACCACTTTGATCAGGGACCACTTGTCCACGGACCACTTTGACCAGAAACTACTCTCTCAATTACCTTCCTCATAAATGAAGGTGTAAAGCAGGGGTGCTCATTAGGTAGATCGTGATCTACTGGTAGATCTCGAAGGGCATCCTGATAGATCTCGAAGGGCGTCTTGGTAGATCCCAGGCAGATCGCAGGCACAGTGTGTATAGCTCCCATGCCATTTGTGAGGAATGCTCAGGGGCTTATTATACTCACATTTAGTTGAATTCAGTCTTAAAATGTATTATATGGCTCCCACTGAAATAAATGTCCAAATATTTTGCTTTTATGGCTCTCTGAGTAGTGGGGAGGTAGATCATTGGGACTTGGTTGTTTTATAAGTAGCTCGCATGCTGGAAAAGTGTGAGCACCCCTGGTGTAAAGCATCTCTGACTGACAGGCCATCTGGCAAATCAATTAGTCATTTTCATCACTAATAAGATTAAAAAATTAAATTTGGATCATTTTCTATCCACAAATTGATGGTTTAAATCTGCCTTGTTCCTGAGATTCATGGACCCAATAACAATTGTTAGAAGGAGTAGGGCAGCAGGGCGGAGAATGGGGGGATTCGGAGCTACAGGTTTGTTCCATTTATGAGATATTCACACACACTTTGATAGATTTCTGTAATAGCTTAATATACACAGGTGAATCAGGGCTATTGTTAGACTGTAAATCTCAGCAGCGTTGGCTTAAACCAGTGGTTCCCAACCTTTTTTTAAAAAAAACCAGGGACCACTTTGACCAGGGACCACTCTCCAACAATAGTACCAAAAGGGGTTACGAATCAGCTTTTGGTCAACTTACTGTAGATTCGGTTTGGTTATTTGGGGGTACTGATTCGGAAAACTGCATTGGATAGACCACATCAGCTCTAGTTTCTGATACATAACATATACCATCCAGCAGTTGCTATCTGCTCGCCCATAGAAAACCATATTAAATCAGCCTCAGCACTATAAGAGGGTTTCAAGAGACCAGTTGCTTTCGTTGCAAAGACGTAGTAACGGTGAGGTTGTAGACCATATTTTAATTCATGCAGACCACTGGTGGTCCATGGACCACAGGTTGGGAACCACTGATCTAGATGAAGATCAGGATTTAAATCTTCTTTTGGCCATAGAAACCTGATGGGCAATCTTGGGCAAGACACGCGCTCTCAGCTTCAAAGGAAGGCAAAGGCATCCCACTCAGAACAAATCTTGCCTCCCAAAAACACCAGGATAAGTTTGCCATAGAGCCATTATAACGCAGAAATGCCTTGAAGGCATGCAGCAACTGAGACACAAGTTGGTCTACACCCCATTATTTATTTATTTATTATTTATTTATTAAACATTCTTGTATGCCGCCACTCCCCGAGGGCTCGGAGCGGCTTACAATCACAAGCATAAGACAGATAAAAACATCAGATAAACTATTCTAAATTTAAACTAAAACTAACTCTGCAGGATTACAAAAATCAGCAACTAAATGCCAGTTTGAAGAGATAGGTTTTACAGGCCCTGCAAAAGACAAGGAGGTCTTGCAGGGCATGCACTTCAGCTGGCAGAGTATTCCAGATAGTTGGAGCCACCACAGAGAAGGCCCTACGTCGAGTCGAGGCCAGATGGATGGTCTTGACACCACGCACCTCGAGAAGATTCAGATCTTCAGAGCGGAGTGATCTCTGGGGTTGATAGGGGGTGAGACGGTCCCTCAGATACATCGACCCCAGACCATATAAAGCCTTGAAGGTTAACACTATCACCTTGAAAGTCATCCGGTGCTCAACCGGGAGCCAATGAAGCTGCTGTAAGATGGGAGTTATGCGGCTCCTCACCGGCACTCCAGCGAGGAGTCGAGCAGCGGCGTTCTGGACGAGCTTAAGCTTCCGGATCATGGACAAGGGCAGGCCAATGTAAAGGGCATTACAGTAGTCTATCCTTGAGATGACCGTGGCTTGGATAACTGTGGCTAGGTCGTCTCTAGACAAGTAGGGGGCCAGCCGCCTACCCTGTCGCAGGTGGAAAAAGGCGGTTTTGCTGACAGTGGAGACCTGGGTCTCCATAGACAGCAAAGGGTCAAAAACAACTCCCAGGCTTTTTACTGATGATGACGGGCAAAGTGCCTCGCCATCCAGGGTGGGAAGCTGGACCACCCCACAATCTGTGTATGGATATATTCCTCCACATATTAAGCATTGTTGCCTCTCAAAGGAATCTTTAAACCCTCTGGTCTGAAATCTAGCATGAGCTGGGAATGCAACAGAAGATTTTATCGAGATTTTATTTTATCTGTCGTATCATCCCATTGTGGTAGCCTCTGCAGCTCATATGGTTGCTATCAATGAAGGGTCAGACGTTGTTGATGATGGTGATAACAAACGGTCTTCTTGTCATCAAACTAAATGGGGAGAACATAAGAACATAAGAAGAGCCATGCTGAATCGGACCTCAGCCCATCTAGTCCAGCATTCTGTATCACACAGTGGCCCACCAGTTGTACACGGGGATCTCGAGCAGAAGGGAGGGCAAAACCCTGACCTGCTCCCGACCCCCCACAACCAGTACCCAGGGAAATCCTGCCTACCTCAACCAACTCCGAGGTGGCACTTGAATGTCCTTTTCAGTAACTAGCACTTGAATGTCCTTTTCAGTAACTAGCACTTGAATGTCCTTTTCAGTAACTAGCACTTGAATGTCCTTTTCAGTAACTAGCACTTGAATATCCTTTTCAGTAACTAGCACTTGAATGTCCTTTTCAGTAACTAGCACTTGAATGTCCTTTTCAGTAACTAGCACTTGAATGTCCTTTTCAGTAACTAGCACTTGAATGTCCTTTTCAGTAACTAGCACTTGAATGTCCTTTTCAGTAACTAGCACTTGAATGTCCTTTTCAGTAACTAGCACTTGAATGTCCTTTTCAGTAACTAGCACTTGAATGTCCTTTTCAGTAACTAGCACTTGAATGTCCTTTTCAGTAACTAGCACTTGAATGTCCTTTTCAGTAACTAGCACTTGAATGTCCTTTTCAGTAACTAGCACTTGAATGTCCTTTTCAGTAACTAGCACTTGAATGTCCTTTTCAGTAACTAGCACTTGAATGTCCTTTTCAGTAACTAGCACTTGAATGTCCTTTTCAGTAACTAGCACTTGAATGTCCTTTTCAGTAACGAGAAGTTTGTGAAGATGTAAACCAATGCTCTTAAACTCTATTAAGAGGAGCACTGATAGATATGTTCACAAAGTTAGATGTAGCAGGTTGTTAGATGGAAATGCAAACTTTGGCCCCGGCACCAGTGCTGAAACGATCAGCGTTTTACCTCGAGGACTAGTTAAAATATAAATAATGCATTGCAAATTTCCCTGGGCAGATGAGGAATTAAAATACCCTCCTAGGAGTTATGTATGATGGATGGAGCTCCTCTTCCGATCCCCTTCTCCGCCCCTTCCCACTAAGTCTATGCCAAACGCTTGATACTATTGATGCAAATGACGGGCAGCTGTGTCAATGTTTTTATTTGCATCCTCACCAATTGGGGATAATGTTCAGCGATCCCAACCTCACCGACCGATACAGGAAAAGAAGAGACCGAGAAGGAGGAAACAAAGGGATTAGTTCAAGCAACATCTAATAAAGCCTTCCGATAGCGAGAGCTCTCCAAACGGTGGATAATTGCCGCTCATAGGAGAAGCGGTTCAGCCAAAAGCATTCTAGCATAGAGATCGTGAAAGGATCATTTGGGTTATTAAGAGATTGAGTGTTTTCTCTGCCTTAAACCCCATTAATGCTATCACGGCAAGTGTTTCCTAAACTCTTGCCTCCGTCGCATGATTGTGTTCTCTATTTACCTCATCTCATGTTCTTTCCTACCCAGAAAGGTTTCATTCACTGCTGGGCAATTTCTGCACAAAGAGGCTTAATTTCCGGCATTTCCGATAATTTGGATTGAATCAAACAGCGTTGACATAATCCCGATGTTACCTTTCGTCGGGGTTTCATCTATGAGACCGCGAACCATGTTAAGTTACACTTTTTATTGTGTTTCCCTCCTTCTAGGATGAATTATCAATCGTTCTTTAGAAGCTGGGTGGCCTTTTTCTTCATAATCCTACGACAAAAAGGTTAGTATTTCGGCTTTCCAAAGGCTTGATACTGATACAGTCGAAAGGTCCATTCGGAGATACATTACATAAGAACGAGGCAGGTACTGAGAAGGGCTTCTCAGCATTTGTTTGGATTGCAACTTCCATAATCCTTTAGCACAGTGTTTCCCAACCTTTTTTGAGCCGCGGCACACTTTTTATATTTGCAAAATCCTGGGGCACACCACCAACCAAAATGACACAAAATGACACTCTAACACAGTAATACATATAGTTAATATATATTTTTTAATGTATTTATACACTCAGTGTGAAACCTGGGCCTGTTTCGATGAACACAACATAGAAATCCTGGCATGAATGGCAGAAAGACACAAACTTCCCACACAGAACTCCCATAACCAAGAGAAAATACTATAAGAGTTTGGTGGGCATTGACCTTGAGCTTTGGAGTTGTAGTTCACCTATATCCAGAGAGCACTGTGGACTCAAACAATGTTGGATCAGGACCAAATTTGGCATGAATACTCAATATGCCCAAATATGAACGCAGATGGAGTTCAGGGGAAATAGACCTTGACATTTGGGAGATGTAGTTGCTGGGATTTATAGTTCCCCTACAATCGAAGAGCATTCTGAACCCCACCAATGATAGAACTTCCCACACAGAACCCCCAGGAGGCAAGAGGAGGTCTCTACTTGGAGAAAGGGAGGCGGGCCTTCCCAATGCATAGAGACAGAGAGACCAAGTAGACAATGGGTGGGGAGGGGGGGTGTTTGTAATGTTGTGCCTTTATTGAGGTAGGTTTCTTAGGGTTTTTATCCTTCAACACACTAGACTCTCCCCCGGAAGTTCCAATTTCCCACGGCACACCTGATGATCGCTCACGGCACACTAGTTGGGAAACACTGCTTTAGCAGACTGCATAGGAATGATAGGAGATGCAAGCCAACAGCATCTAGTTATCGCCATCCTTTGGAAAATCCCCTTGCCTACCCTCAAACATAGAAAACCAAGATATATGTTGACAAGTAGAACGTAGTCAAGACTGCTGAAAATCCCTCCAATGCATCCATTAGGACAAAATCCTTCACCTAAAAACAAGAATCATATTTTTGAAAAATGAACAAAGTGGGAAATCAATTCGAAATAGCCATTTCTCTCTCTCTGATATATGCATTTTTCTTTGAATCAGTTGACTGGGTTGCTGTGAGTGTTCCAGGCTATATGGCCATGAATCAGTTGACTCTTGGGACACTTTTGTTTACAGTCATCGGACCATAAGTAATCAACTTTTTTTAAATTTGTTGGGGAACAAACATTGGGAAACTGCATTTTTCTCATTTTGTAGAAACTCCCATGGAAATTTGCACAGGGGATTCTGGGAGTTGTAGTCTGAAAAGGAACCTTTGCATGATTTCCACCGGTTTGCCCTTGGTGCCTGTCCTGATGATGTTGGGCATTTACACCGTATTCTCAATGCAGTTTCCCTGTCATTGGATGCATGGCCGGATTATCCATAAGGCCACCCTAGGCCATGGCCTAGGGCGGCAGCCATGGGGGGGCGGCAGGTCCGGACCCCCCAAAATTTAAAAAAAATGTTCAATCTTTGGGCACAGAAGCAGCCAAAGATTGCCCTTTTTTTTCCAGGCAGGCCGGCGTGGTGGCTTTATAAGGGAGGGAGGAGCCGTGGGGAGCCTACCCGCGGCTCCTCCCTCCCTCCTAAAGCCACCATGCCGGCCTCAGAACGGCAATTTCGGCCGCTTCTGAGCCCGGCGTGCTGGCTTTAGGAGCAAGGGAGGAGCCGTGGGGAGCCTCCCCGTGGCTCCTCCCTCCCTCCTAAAGCCACCATGCCGGTCTGAGAAGCGGCCGAAGCTCGCCCTTTTTTATCAGGCCGGCGCGAGAAGGGGCGAAGCCGTGGAGGGAAGCCCGCCCTTGGGGCCACTGCCGTACATGCGCGGCATCGGCTCTGGGGGTGGGGCTTTCCTTCCTCCTCCTCCTTGCGCCGGCAAGGAGGAAGAGGCGGAGCCGGGGGCGGGGCTGGGGCGGGCTGGAGCTGGGGCGGGGGCGGAGCCTTTGGCCTAGGGCCCCAAAAAGGCATAATCCGGGCCTGATTGGATTCATGGGAATTGTAGTTGCAAAGACAGCCTTTAGCCTTCTCTGCCAAAGAGGATTTGCCTTACCAAATGGCAAATCCCTGCATGACATAGCATTTGTTAGGGGAAACTACGCTAAAATATAGCAGAGCATCCAAAAATATAAACAGGATACAAAAGTTGAGCATTAGGTCATTAGCGAATAGAACATGAAGTGCCATGTGATGGGGCTGTAAAGAATTCAGAGCTTAGGAGACAAACATGCAGAGTCCAACCTTTAAAAATCACAAAAGTTTATTTACAATAATGAGAAATAACTGTGTTTCTTAATAATCAAGAACTGGGTCTGAGCTACTCTTAACACCCATCTCTTCTAAGGTTTCAAAGAGAGGGGAAAGCTCAATCCTGACATCTCTCCTGACACACAAGCAGAGAGATCTCAAAGCACACAGCACGTACTCTCCATACTAAAGTATAAGAAGGCAGAAGTCAGATTCAAAAAGGTTTGCAGTAAAAGTATCCCTTTTAAACAACCAGTCAGAATGAGAGCAGAAACAGAAAGAAGAGGCATTCCAACTGTCATATAGAACAGTGTCTCCCAACCTTTTTTGAGCCGCGGCACACTTTAATATTAAAAAAATCCGGGGGCACACCACCAACCAAAATGACACAAAATGACACTCTAACACAGTAAAGAACGGCTGGGGGATGGTGGCCTGCTGGGAGTGCCAAAGCCTGGGGAGAGGGCGGAGCCAGGCCATGCCATGCCCCGCCCCTCCCCCGTCTTCACTTGTCCCAGTAGCTGCTCCAGCCTTGAGGGGGCAGTGCCAAGCCAGCGGTGTCAGAGCCAGGACAATGGTGGCTTCGCACTGTCCCCTCAAGGCTGGAGCAGCTGCTGGGAGTGCCAAAGCCAGGGGAGGGGGCGGAGCCAGGCTGCACCATGCCCCTCCCCCTCCCCCCAGCTTCAGGTCTCCCACGGAGGAGCATGAGCAGTGGATGGGCTTCAGTGGCCGGGGCTCCTCCACGCGGCTTCAGCGAGCGAGGGGCGGGAGTCATGGCGGATTGGAGGCTGGCTGGACAAACGGCCAAAGGAGGCGGCGCCCTGGCCCCTTTTTCTTTGCCACCGCCACCGCCTTCCTCCTCCTCCCCCAAGCAGCAGGAATTCGGCAGGAGGTGGGGGAAGGAAGGGGGGCAGAGAGCTTTTCTCGCGGCACAGCAGGAGGTCCGTCACAGCACACTTGTGTGCCACGGCACACTGGTTAAAAAACACTGATATAGAAGACATGGAGGAAGGGAAACCCTTAGTCCAGTGTTTCTCAACCTGAAGATCAGGACCACTGGGGTGGGCCGCGAGGAGGTGACAGAGGGCTCACCAAAGTCCATCAGAAAACACAGTATTTGCTATTGGTCATGGAGGTTCTGTGTGGGAAGTTTGGCCCAATTCTATCATTGGTAGGGTTCAGAATGCTCTTTGATTGTAGGTGAACTATAAATCACAGCAACTACAACTCCCAAATGTCAATGTCTATTTTCCTCAAACTCTACCAGTGTTCCCATTTGGGCATATTGAGTATTCGTGCCAAGTTTGGTTCGGATCCATCACTGTTTGAGTCCACAGTGCTCTCTGGAAGTAGGTGAACTACGACTCCAAAAGTCAAGGTCAATGCCCACCAAAGCCTTCCAATATTTTCTGTTGGTCTTGGGAGTTCTGTGCGCCAAGTTTGGTTCAATTCCATCGTTGGTGGAGTTCAGAATGCTCTTTGATTGTAGGTGAACTATAAATCACAGCAACTACAACTCCCAAATGACAAAATCATTTACGTGGTTAAGGGGGGAAAGGAAAGGGCCCGAGGCTGTTAGGAATTGTGGGAGTTGAAGTCCAAAACCCTTGGAGGAGCCAAGTTTGCCCACACCTGATCTATATCAAGAGGGGAAATTGTTGCATTGTCTTACAAGGCCAGGTGAACTGTTTGTCACCAACCTCATGGGATTCATCACTCTGCTCTACCAGCAAAGCTGCAGCTGGATGCTAATGCTTAAAACAACAATACTGCCAAGGAAAAAGGGGGCAAAGCCCTCCGTTACGACAGCTGTGACCTGAGTTGTAATTGTTCAGCTATTAGCTCACAGCTGTGAGATGATTTCTCTCATTCGCTGCCTGGCAAAGGAATCTTTTTTCCTATTGCAGCTCTCTCCGTATGCAGAGGTACTCCGATTTTCCAACTATTTCTATTGCATTGCCAGCCTTTGTGTTACATAGCAGTAGCTATGCCTTTAGGACAACCGTTTCAAGTGCAGAAAGACTCCTAGGAATTGGGTAACACCTGCCATTTACAGAGGAAAATGTGTGCATTTTGGATTGAAAGTGAAACATGTTATGGCCAAGTTTTGGCAAGGAATGCAAGGGCACGCAAACAAAAAATGGGTAGTAGTGCTATTGGGCGAATCCTCAATATTATTTACCATAGATTCACAGTTAACCAGATTGATAGATGCCGGACAAATGTAATTTCTGCTTGAGAGTGGCTATTAAAAATAGGCCAAATTCATAGCATACTATGCCATAAACCAGGGGTGGGCAATTATTTTTTCCAAGGGGCCACACAAGAGCCAAAAAATATTATGGAGGGCCGCACCTAAAGGCTGAACTACATTCCAATCTACATTATTTATTTATTTACTATATTTACTAGATATTACACATCATTAATATTAACATATTAATATATCAAGAAATATTCATATATTATTAGTATTAATATCATAATTATTATATTATAGTATATATATAGACATTATAATATATTGAAATTATAATATAATGTAACATTATATTATACTATTTATTATACTATTATAATAAAATTATTATAAAATAATAATAAAAACCACTTAAATTAAATTAAATTAAATTCAAGAAGACAAGGTGCGAACCAAGATGGAATGGCCCAATGGCCCGCCCAGAGGATGGCAAAGCGGACCCATCCGCCGCCGCAGCAGAGGCGAGCAGAGCAGCAGGCGATCGGAGGCTGCAGGCCTCCGCCCGCTCTCGTCCCCAGCCGTTCCCCAGCTGATCACCCTGCTATGGAGTGCCTGCCATCCCTGGAGGCGATCCGGGCCTGCTGGGGGAGCAGTCTGCGATCTGAGGCGGCTGATCGCCCTGGCGACCCGGAAGACGATCAAGTCTTAGGTCGCCAGGGCAATCAGCCGCCGCAGGTCGCCGACTGCTCCCACTGCAGGCCTGGATCACCTCCAGGGATGGCATGCACTCCAAAACCGCCGCTCCTTCGGCCTGTCTGCTGACACAGGCCCCACATAGCCCACAATGGGATGGCGGCAGCGGCACCCCTTCCTCTTGGCCCCGCCCCCGACGTTCTTCTCCCTGGGCCGGACAGAATCGGCTGCCGGGCCGCATCCAGCCCGCGGGCCGTAGGTTGCCCACCCCTGCCATAAACTCTGTCTTGACTTCATATAAACATTGAAACACAGTAATTAAAAGCATTGAAAGACAAACTTAATGTAACACCGTTTTACTGTGTTATGAAAACAGCTTTGTGAAGGCCGTGTGCATTATTTCTTCAAAACCCGGTTGTTTGAGAGCTCTGGGTATTTGAGTTCTAGTTAAGTGAAGTTGGATATACATATCATTCAGATTACCAAAACAGACAATCCATAATATCTACTTTGAACTGGATTACATGAGTCTACACTGCCATATAATCCAGTTCAAAGCACACAATCTGGATTTTATATGGCACTGTAGATGGAGCCTCAGGATCTACAGTAATGGTTCTCAACCTTCCTTATGCCACGACCCCTTAAATGCAGTTCCTCATGTTGTGTTGACCCACAACCATAAAATTATTTTTGTTGCTACTTCACAACTGTAATTTTGCCACTGTTATGAATCGTAATGTAAATATCTGATATGGAGGATGTATTTTTATTCACCCAATACGCCCAAATTTAAATACTGGTGGGGTTGTGGGGGATTGATTTTGTCATTTGGAGGTTGTAGTTGCTTGGATTTATAGTTCACCTACAATCACAGATCATTCTGAACTCCACCACTGATGGGATTGAACCAATCTTGGCACACAGAACTCCAATGACAAACAGAAAGCACTGGGAAAGTTTGGTGGATATTGACCTTGAGTTTGGGAGTTGTAGTTCACCTTCATCCCGAGAGCACTGTGGATTCAAACCATGATGAATCTGGACCAAACTTGGCACAAGTACTCAATATAGCAAAATGGGAACACTGGTGGAGTTTGGGGAAAATAGACCTTGACATTTGGGAGTTGTAGTTGTTGGGATTTATTGTTCACCCACAATCAAAGAGCATTCTGAACCCCATTCAATGATACCCCACTGTGTGACACAGAATGATAGATGGGCTGAGGCCCGATTCAGGGCCAAACTTAGCACACATAACTCCCATGACCAACAGAAAATACTGTATTTTCTGATAGTCTTTGGCGACACCTCCGAGGTTGAGAAGCACTGGTCTATTGTATTCATATTATTTGGCAAATCCTAAAGATTATGTATTTGCTTACATTCTGTTTTGCCTTTCCCCCTTGAACAGGATACAAGGCAATTTGCAATACAAGATTCAATTAAAGCAAGCAATTTAAAAACACAAAATTGTACTGGTTTTAAAAATGCCATTAGGGGGACAAAAATATGAACAGACCTGAGTTGAAATATGTTTGGCTTGCGGTGTGTTATCTGAGCTGTATGGTCATGTTCCAGAAGCATTCTCTCCTGATGTTTCGCCTGCATCTATGGCAGGCATCTTCAGAAGTTGTTCAGTCTGTTGGAAACTAGGACAAGTGGGGTTTATATATCTGTGGAAAGTCCAAAGTGGGAGAAATAACTCTTGTCTGCTTGAGGCAAGTGTGAATGTTGCAATTGGCCACCTTGATTAGCTACAAGGCCTGGCTGATTGCTGCCTGGGGAATCCTTTGTTGAGAGATGTTAGCTGGCCCTGATTGTTTCATCTCTGGAATTCCCATGAAAATGAACAAAATCTGGCAACCTCTAACATCCAGACAGTAAATAAAGAGCAACACCTAAAAAGGAGAAGGAGGGATGGAGGAAGGAAGGAAGGGAAAGGGGGAGACAGAAAGAAAGACAGAAAGAAAGAAAGACAGAGGAGGGGAGGGAGGGGAATGAAAAAAGGAGAGAAAGAGGGAGGGGGAAAGAAGGCATGAGGAAGGGAGGAAGGAAGGAAGGGAAGGTTGGTGGGAGGAAAGAAGGATGGAGGGAGGAAAGAAGGGAGGGAGGAAAGAAAGAAAGGAGGAGGAAGGAAGGAGGGAAGGGGAAGAGAAGAAAGGAAAAGGAAGGAAGGAAGGAAAGAAGGAAGGAGGGGGAAAGAAGGAATGAGAGAGGGAGGAGGGAGGGAGGGAGGGAGGGAGGAAGAAGGATGGCGGGAGGGAGGGAGGAGAGGAAGGAGGAGGAAGGAAGGAAGGGGAAGAGAAGGAAGGAAAAGGAAGGAAGGAAAGAAGGAAGGAGGGAGGGAGGGAGGGAGGGAGGGGGAAAGAAGGAATGAGAGGAGGGAGGGAGGGAGGGAGGGAGGAAGAAGGATGGCGGGAGGAAAGAAGGGAGGGAGGAAAGGAAGGAGGAGGAAGGAAGGAAGGAGGGAAGGGGAAGAGAAGAAAGGAAAAGGAAGGAAGGAAGGAAGGAAGGAGGGGAGGGGAAAAAGAAGGAACGAGGGAGGGAGGAGGGAGGGAGGAAGAAGGAGGGAGGGAGGAAAGAAGGGAGGGGGGAAAGAAAGGAGGAGGAAGGAAGGAAGGAGGGAGGGAAGGGGAAGAGAAGAAAGGAAAAGGAAGGGAGGGAGGAGGAGGGGGAAAGAACGAGGGAGTGAGGAAGGAGGAAGGAAGGAAGAAGGAGGGAGAGAGGAAAGAAAGGAGGGAGGAAAGAAAGAAGGAGGAGGAGGAAGGAGGGAAGGGGAAGAGAAGAAAGGAAAAGGAAGGAGGGAGGGAGGGGGAAAGAAGGAATGAGGAAGTGAGGAGGGAGGGAGGAAGGAAGGAAGAAGGACGGAAGGGAGGAAAGGAGGGAGGGAGGAAAGAAAGAAAGAATGAGGGAGGGAGGGAGGGAGGGAGGGGGAAGAGAAGGAAAAGGAATGAAGTCACAATTAACAAATATAGATTTCCACAAATTGAAGTCGGCAGTTGGAGGGGTGATTGCATATCTGTATGCGTTAAGGCTGGCAATAAGAAAAGAGCCACATTTCAAGGAATGTACCTCCTTGCACTAAACCTGGCAAGGCTCCCTTTCCATGTGTCAATGTATCCATCATCCTTGCATCCTGTGTCTGTGTGATCCAAGCATTCAGCTTTCAGTCCCTTCAGGTTTGCCCAGCTTTGAGCAATTGTCGGCAGGCTGCAGTCGACAAGAGTGATGAGAGATTGATGATTGATGTTCTTGTTTTCGTCTGCGGAGTTAGATAGGACCAGCACACAACTGTGGGCTGCAATTCTCTGAATTGTAATCTATGATCGTTCCCTGATAATATATATTTTATGACGGCAGCTTTGCGTCCAAGCTAGGGGTTCCGAACACAACCCAAAATTTTGGCAGGAAACACAGTTCTGTGCTTGTAACCCCTACATACACACATCACATGTATATACCTACATGTGAGCAAACGCTAACGTGTTCTGGACACCATGGGTGCATCTCCATTGCAGAATTAATGCAGTTTGACCCCACTTGAACTGTAATGGCTTAATGCTATGGCATGGTGGGAGCTGTAGTTTGGTGAGGCACCACCTCTCTTTGGCTAAAGAAAAGGCTAGGAAAAACTACAACTCCCAGGATTCTGTTGCATTGAGTCACGGCAGTTAAAGTGGTGGGAGTTGTAGTTTTACAAGGTCTTTAGCCATCTTGGCCAAAGAGTGTGGATGCCTCTCCAAAGTACATCTCCCACCATTCCATAACATCAATCCATGGACGTTGAAGTGGTGTCAAACGGCATCAATTCTGCAGTGCAGTTGTATTCCAGGAGAAGGAAGCCCATACAGCATGGCTGCAGGTACATATATACTGTAGAATTAATGCAGTTTGACACCACTTCAGAATTGCACAATGGCAAAATTCACATGGACAATACCTAATGGTACATGGCAATCTTTATCTGATGTCTATATGATCAGAATGTATCTAAAGCTTGTCTGTTCTTTAAGAGGATGTTCTCAGGACCTGGCACTCTATGTAGTCATAGGTTTTGGTTGTTGCAACTGCAGTTACAGCATTTATGTATTTATGTATTTATTTACAATATTTATATTCCGCCCTTCTCACCCCACAGGGGACTTAGGGCGGATTACAATGCACATATGCATGGCAAACATTCAATGTACGACACCATAAAACCTTCAACGTATATAGACAGACATAGAGGCAATTTAACATTCTAGTTTTTCTGGCTTCATGAGGGTATGCTCGATTCTGGCCACAGGGGGAGCTGTTGCTTCACTCTCCACTTGTGACACCAAGTCCTTGATGGAGTACTTCCACATTATTATGCACACTGCTGGAAGGTTTTATGGTGTCGTAAATTAGGTAAATAGGTGCAGCTGGTTAGTAGCCAGCTGCATTAAATCACTAATGACCAAGAGGTAATGAGTTTGAAGCCAGGCCGGGTCGGAGTAAGCACCCGACCATTAATAGTCTGGCTTGCTGTTGACCTATGCAACCCGCATAAAGCGGTACCTAAATTTCCTACTTGACAGATGCAACTGTCTTTCGGGTTGCATAGGTCAGTGTTTCCCAACCAGTGCAGGGGCACACTAGTGTGCCATGAGCGATCATCAGGTGTGCCGTGGGAAATTGGAACCTCCAGGAAAAGGGGGGGGGGGAGAGAGTCTAGTGTGTTGAAGTATAAAAACCCTAAGAAACCTACCTCGATAAAGGCACAAAATTACACCCCCATTGTCTACTTGGTCTCTCCCTCTCCATGCATTGGGAAGGCCCCGCCTCCCTTTCCCCAAGTAGAGACCTCCTCTTGCCTCCTGGGGGGTTCTGTGTGGGAAGTTTGGCCCAGTTGTATCATTGGTGGGTTTCAGAATGCTCTTTGATTGTAGGGGAACTATAAATCCCAGCAACTACAACTCCCAAATGTCAATGTCTATTTCCCTGAACTCCATCTGCGTTCATATTTGGGCATATTGAGTATTCATGCCAAGTTTGGTCCTGATCCAACATTGTTTGAGTCCACAGTGCTCTCTGGATATAGGTGAACTACAACTCTCAAAAACTCAAGGTCAATGGGGAAGTTTGTGTCTTTCTGCCATTCCTGCCAGGATATCTATGTTGAGTTCATTGAAACAGGCCCAGGTTTCACACTGAGTGTATAAATACATTTTTAAAACATACTAACAATATGTATGACTGTGTTAGAGTGTCATTTTGTGTCATTTTAATTGCTGGTGTGCCCCAAGATTTTGCAAATGTAAAAAGTGTGCCGCGGCTCAAAAAAGGTTGGGAAACACTGGCATAGGTCAACAGCAAGCCAGACTATTAATGGTCGGGAGTTTACTCTGACCCGGCCAGGCTTCAAACTCATGACCTCTCGGTCAGTAGTGATTTAATGCAGCTGGCTACTAACTAGCTGCACCACAGCCCAGTCTTTGACAGATAAATATATGTGTGTATGCGTGTGTGTGTGTGTACACACACACACTATTAATGACTGACTCTGAAGTTGCTTTTGGCCTTTGAAATAATACATATGTCCCCAATTGCAGCTCAGCCCATGGCGATTTTGTATCCCTTCTGGCAGAACGACACCAAGACTCCCAAAGTAGATGACGGCAGCTCCTCGGAGATCAAGCTGTCCTTCCCGTTCATCTTCTTTGGAATCCCATACAGGACCATTTTCGTAAGTAAAGCGCCGGGGTCTTCCTATTGGACCCTATCATTCATTTCCCGGCCATTAGCTGCCTGCATTTTAAACGCAGCTCTCCTCCGGCATTTCAGAGCCTGGGAAGATTTATGGGATCCCACCTGACAAGTTCTTAGATTTCATGAACTGATAGGTTTTATGATTAAGAAAGTCAAAGGTGTATTTAATGGGCTAATGTTCGCGGGGCAGGAATATAAAAGGCCATAAATTGCCTTTTTGCCAGTGATTAAACACCGCAGCGATGCTCGGGCCTTGGCGTGCCTCACATTATTCCTGTTGCATGACAAGAAACAAGAATATGGAGGGAGCTGCAGGAAAATAAAGAATTATTTTGTTCCCGCTTCAGGAAGTTTTTGTTCTTTTTTTCCCCTTTTTCTTGCAAAGGGCCAATTCCATTTACCTGATCTCCCAGGTCGGGGCTTGAAAGGGCAGAATTACTTCTTTGATGCAGGATCAAGAAGAAAGTGAAAACCTGGGTAAAAAAGGAAAAGAAATTGAGACAGCTCCCTGTGTTTGAAGCTGCTTCTTATCAAGCCCGGCTGTTGGTTTGACTCAGAGCTGGGAAAGGTTGCGTTTTCGAGCTACTGCTCTTCAGAACTATGGGGCATGCGGGGGAGTAGGGTTGATGCTACCCAAAAAGTTATAACTACCAATACACTGGAGCCACTGTGACCAAGAAACAACAAATGGCTTCAAACTACAGGGAGGGAAATTCCACCTGAACACGAGGAAGAACTTCCTAACTGTGAGAGCTGTTCAGCAGTGGAACTTTCTGCCCCAGAGTGTGGTGGAGGCTCCTTCTTTGAAGACTTTTAAACAGAGACTGGATGGCCATCTATCGGGGGTGCTTTGAATGAGATTTTCCTGCTTCTTGGTAGAGTAGGGTTGGACTGGATGGCCTACCAGATCTCTTCTAACTATCCTATGAAAATGTGATTGGGAAAAGGTTATTTATTTATTTATTTATTGGACTTCTTAGTCGCCCTTTCCCACAGGCTCAGGGCGACTCACATACATAAGAACGGCAAAACACAATAAAACAGTTAAAAACAGTTAAAAGCACAGTGGCAGATCCACCTATTAAAATTACAACATGTTAAAATATCAATATTTAAACTACAGTTGCCACTACAATATACATATTCCAGTGCCTATGATCCAAACGCCTGAGTAAAGAGGAGGGTCTTACAGGCCCTGCGGAAAGACAACAAATCCGTCTGGGCTCGGATCGTGGAAGGAAGGGAATTCCATAAAACCGGCGCAACGGTGCTAAATGCCCTCCTTGTGTGGAACTCAGACGGATAGAATAGTGGCTAGGCACTACCAACAGATTCTGGATTTCGGAACGCAGTGGTCGCGGAGGGCTGTAATGGGAGAGGCGGTCCCTTAAGTACACTGGCCCCAGACCATTCAAGGCCTTGAAGGTCAGAACCAGCACCTTGAAGGTGATCCGGTGCTCTATTGGGAGCCAGTGCAGTCCGCGCAGCACAGGCGTGATGTGGCAGCGAGATGGAAGGCCTGCCACCAGCCGTGCTGCAGCATTCTGCACCAGCTTAAGCTTCCAGATCATCGACAAGGGAAGGCCGATGTAGAGGGCATTACAATAGTCCAATCTTGAGATGACCGTGGCTTGGACCACTGTGGCTAGGTCATGACGGGACAGGTAGGGAGCCAGCCTCCTCGCCTGTCGGAGGTGGTGGCAGGCCACTCTGCTGACAATGGAGATATGGTTCTCCATTGACAGCTCCGAATCAAAAGTGACTCCCAAACTTTTCACAGATGGAGACGGGCGGCATCACCCGTCCAGGCTCGGAAGCCGGATCTCTCCCGTACCCAGACGACCCAGCTACAGGATCTCCGTCTTAGCCGGATTCACCTTCAACCTACTGGCTCGCAGCCATCCAGTGACGGCTTCGAGGCAACGATGGAAATTATCGGGTACAGAGTCAGGCTGGCCTTCCATCCCCAGAATGAGCTGGGTGTCATCCGAATATTGGTGACACTCCAGCCCGAAGCTGCGTGCCAACCGAGCAAGTGGTCGGACGTAGATGTTAAATAACAAAGGGGAGAGAATTGCCCCTGGGGCACCCCACAAGGAAGTGGGATGCCCCTGGAGACTGCCGTGTGCTTTTGCCTGCATCTACAGGGAAGGATAAGCTTCTATTTTCTCTACTCTTCTCCTCCCTTATTTCAATTGAACTCAAGCTTTTTGCACTTTTCCCATGGAGATGAGGAAGGACGTACCTTGAAAAGCAACCTGTGTTTAGAAAAGCAGCATTATCTTCAAACAATCTCAGTTTGGAAGGCACAGTCTTGATCATCTTTCCAGATGTATTTAAATGTCCCTTTTTCTCTCCCTTCTAATTTCCCCCTATTTATTTATTTATTTAAAACTTTTGTACCCCAACCTTCTTACCTCTATCGAGGGACTCAGACCGGCATTACAGCAAAATTCAATGCTATACAATTTAAAAACAACTACAACAACATATTAAAATACATAAAAACCCAGCATAAAACCACATCGCCATTAAAACAATTCCACTCAATCTGTAAACGTGGTCAAACATTCAGACCATAGCCAATCTCAGCCTATTCTGGGAAGGCTTGGTTCCACATCCAGGTCTTCACCAGCCTCCTAAAGGACAACAGAGAGGGGGCAGATCTAGCATCACTTGGGAGAGAGTTCCACAGCCAAGGGGCCACCACAGAGAAGGCCCTATCTCTCGTCCCCAACAGCCGCGCTTGCGAAGCCGGTGGAACCGAGAGCAGGGCCTCTCCGGAGGATTTTAATGTTCTTGATGGTTCGTAGGGGAGAATCCGTTCGGACAGGTAAACTGGGTGGGCCAGAACCATATAGGGGTTTGTAGGTTAAAACCAGCACTTTGAATTGTGCTCTGAAGCTAATTGGCAGCCAGTGGAGCTGGCGCAGCAAGGGGGTTGTATGCTCCCTGTGCCCCGCTCCTGTCAGTAACCTCGCTGCCAAGCATTGGACTAATTGCAGCTTCTGAGCAGTCTTCAGAGGCAACCCCACATAGAGAGCATTGCAGTAGTCTATTCGGGATGTAACCAGAGCGTGTACCACGTGGCCAAATCAGACTTCCCAAGGTATGGGCGCAGCTGGCGCACAAGCTTTAACTGTGCAAAAGCTCTCCCGACCACCGCCGAGACCTGGGGCTCCAGGCTCAGCGATGAATCCAGGATCACTCCCATGTCCTCAGCTTACTTCATTGGCTGCAAACTCAGGACAAAAGCACAAAAGTATTTTGAATCATTTAAGAAGGAAGGAAAAAGGAGAGGACGGAGTAGATTATTGCCTTTCTCTGTAGGCTTAGGCAAAAGCAAACTGTTGCAGCCTCTTGTCATGTGTCTGTCTTTCCTCATTGTTAACTTGTTCCATCTGGATCCCCATTCTAATGCTCTTAGGCCGCATGCATCCAAGTTTTCATCTGTGAAATAATGGAGCTAAAGGTAAAGGTAAAGTTTTCCCTTGGCATTAAGTCTAGCCATTAGGCATGGTTTAGAACCCAAAAATAGGGAATCGAAAATCTAATGGGGGTTGATTAGTAATAGAAAGACATGCAAAAAAATTTCCAAAAATTTCTAAAATGTAACGTAATTACTAACGAAATTCGTTAGTAGTTCGTATGCCAGCGCATGCGCATTCAGATGGTTTTGGCCTACAACTCCCAGAAATCCTAACAGCTGGTAAATTGGCTGGGATTTCTGGGAGTTGTAGGCCAAAACTGGGATAAATCACACTGAATTCTAGATGGGACTCTCGCAATAGGAAGGAGGGAGGGAAGGAGGGAGGGAGGGGGTATTCTATTCTTGGAAGCAGCAAAAAAGGAGGAGGAGGGGCCCCCTCACTCCTCGCTGCCTCTCTCTCACCCCGATCCTGAGGGAGCGAGGGCCCAAGTTTGCCCAGGCTGAGAGGAAAAGGAAGAGGCCTGAGGCTGTGAGGAATGGTGGGAGTTGAAGTCCAAAACACCTGGAGGGCTGAAGTTGGCCCGTCATGAAGCCTCTTCAAGGCTTTAGATCCTGGCAGGCAGAAGGGGCAGGGAGGGCCGTCCACTCCTCCTCCCCTGCCAGGATCTAAAGCGCATCAAGGCTTGGCACGCTTTAGATCCTGTGAGAAACCAACCTAATGTATAATAGAATGAATGCTAACTTATAGAGTAAGTGCCTAAATATTATAAGTAATCCAACTGGTCATATACCTACATTCCATGCACATGCAATAATACAGCAGTAATAACAATGGGTATAAGAAGAGGTAAAATTCAAACCGAAGTATTCTGACTCTGGTCCCTCCTCAAGCGGTGCAAACGGGCTCTTCTCTATGAGCCCGGGATTCTGCAGCAAATCCCCCCCCCCCCCCCAAAGAATATGTATGTGCACGCAGACAGCAAACGCTGTGCCCGGGCTTTTCCTGGGAGAGGCTGCCTCCCGGGCTCATAGAGAAGAGCCGTTGCAGTTTGCACCGCTTGAGGAGGGACCAGAGTCAGAATACTTCGGTTTGAATTTTACCTCTTCTTATACCCATTGTTATTACTGCTGTATTATTGCATGTGCATGGAATGTAGGTATATGACCAGTTGGATTACTTATAATATTAGGCACTTACTCTATAAGTTAGCATTCATTCTATTATACATTAGGTTGGTTTCTCACGTGTTGTGTGCAACTACCCCAATACTCTTTGATGCTTTAGATCCTGGCAGGCAGGAGGGGCTGGAAGCCTGGAAAAATGTAAACAGAGGTTTACTCAAGAGTAAATCCACAAAGGAGGGCACTTCATCCAAAGTGCCCTCCTCTGCGGATTTACTCATGAGTAAACCTCTCTGTTTACTTCCTTTGCAGATTTTCTTCTGAGTAAACCTCTCTGTTTACATTTTTCCAGGCTTCCAGCCGAAAGAAGGAGCGAGTTTAGGGCTTGCCTTGCCATAATACTTATTGGCAAGGGAGGCGGGAGGGTGGTGAGAGAGAAGGAGGGTGCCCCCTTACGACCTAATAACGATACTTAAGAAAATCCTGGCCCCGAAGTTCTATAAAGAAAGTCCACTTCCTGGTTGGCGTTCCAGATGCGGAAATACTCAAAAGTAGCATTTCTTACGAATCCCTTCCGAATCATTTAATTTTCATAACTTTTTTCTCATGCCTACTAGCCATGTCCAACTCTGGAGGGTGGTGCTCATCTCCATTTCTAAGCCAAAAACCCGGCATTGTCCATAGATGCCTCCTAGGTCATGTGGCCGACATGACTGCATGGAATGCTGTTATCTTCCTGCAGAAGCGCTACCAATTGATCTACTCACTTTTTCATGTTTTCAAACTGCTAGGTTGGCAGAAGCTGGGGCGAACAGTAGAAGCTCATTCCATTCCCCAAATTCGAACCGCCAACCTTTCAATCAGCAAGTTCAGTAGCTCAGCAGTATGGAAGTAACATAGAAAAAGGGAACATGCAGGCATAGGATGCTGTGAGTTATTTGTTTTGGGTGTGCGGATACTGACGGTATTAACGTCGGCGCTTGGCTTGGGCCATTTCCAAAGGTCTGCCTTTCAGCACACAGAGAAAATGCCAAAGAGGGAAAGCACCAACTTCTGGGGTGTGTTTCCTGCAGTTTGTTCCTCTGTGGATTTTTGAATCTTCATTCCTTCCAAGCCGCAGGGTGAGATGAGGGGCAAACAGAGGTGCTGAGATATATAGCCCTATTTACAAACCTTAATTGAATAGCTGGGCTTCTACCACTGTCTCCTCCAACATAGGTATAATTTTCAGCTGGCGTCTTCCCCTTTCTTGCAGCCAAGATATCTGTTGCCTTAAATCACACCATCCTCTTTTCTCTTCCACAGGTCAACAACAATGGAGTGGTTTCCTTTAATGTTGTTGTCAGCCAGTTCACCCCCGAGTCTTTCCCTTTGGCTGATGGGAGGGCCTTCATTGCCCCTTTTTGGGCCGACGTCCACAACGGCATCCGGGGCGAAATCTATTACCGCGAGAGCACCGATCCGGCCCTCCTCAAGAGAGTATCCAAAGATATCCGCAAGTATTTCAAGAACCTGCCTTCCTTCACCGCCGTCTCGGTTTTCATCTCTACTTGGGAGGAGGTCACGTTCTATGGAGGCAGCAGCACAACCCCAGTAAGCGACAGCATGTTGTGGTGAACGGAAAGCACTCTGTAACTCTTGCCATCAGCTTGAGAAAGAGTTCTTAGAGAACAGGGAGCTAGTATAGGATATACATATTTCATGTAAATGGAAGTGTGAATCTGGTGCAGGTTTTAGTCTGAACTTTCGAGGACTTGCCAAATTCTATTCCCCCAAATAGGTTCAACACCTTGGAGCACTGTTTCCCAACCAGTGTGCCGTGGCACACTAGTGTGCCGTGAGCGATCATCAGGTGTGCCGTGGGAAATTGGAACCTCCAATACCCTTTCTTCCCCCTCCTGCCGAACACTTTTTCTTCTCCCTTCTTCCCAGCCTCGCTCTGCTTGCTTTGCCTCGCTTTGCTCACGCTGCTGCTTCTGCGGGAAGGGGGAGGGAGGAAGACGTGACCCGTGTGGGCACTACTGCCCAGACTCGCTCCACATCTTCCTCCCTCCCCTCCATAGTGCTCTCTGGATATAGGTGAACTACAACTCCAAAACCCAAGGTCAATGCCCACTAAACTCTTATAGTATTTTCTCTTGGTTATGGTAGTTCTGTGTGGGAAGTTTGATTCCATTCCATCATTGGTGGAGTTCAGAATACTCTTTGATTGTGGGTGAACTATAACACTCAATGTTGTGCAAGACCTTCATGTGTGTCTTTCTGCCATTCCTGCCAGGATATCTATGTTGTGTTCATCGAAACAGGCCCAGGTTTCACACTGAGTGTATAAATACATTTAAAAACATATAACTAACTGTATGTATTACTGTGTTAGAGTGTCATTTTGTGTCATTTTGGTTGGTGGTGTGCCCCAGGATTTTGTAAATGTAAAAAATGTGCCATGGCTCAAAAAAGGTTGAAAAACACTGCCTTGGAGAGCTCTTTTCAGGCAAAATCCTCACACGGCAGCAAACAGTCCATAGTTACCTGCTCTACATCAGTGATTTTCAACCTTTTTTGAGCCGCGGCACATTTTTTACATTTACAAAATCCTGGGGCACACCACCAACCAAAATGACACAAAATGACACTCTAACACAGTAATACATATAGTTAATGTTTTTAAATGTATTTATACACTCATTTAGTGTGAAACCTGGCCCTGTTTCGATGAACACAAAATAGATAACCTGGCAGGAATGATAGAAAGACACATTGCCTCGAGCTCACCGTCTTTTCTTTTTTCTTTTGTCCACCACTCATATTAGGGCCTTCATCTGTGTCATAATTTTGTCCAGAGCCCTATTCGGCATTTGAATTTTCCCTTTTCAAAAACTTCTCCATCACTATCACTCGCTTGTCTTGCTGTGATCCCAAATTGCCACTGTCACTTGACGCGCAGCTGCAGCACTAACTCTAACTTTGTTTGCTTAGCCGCGTCTGAGCGAATCCAAGAATGGAACCATAGCACTCTCGCATCACTTCTTAGGTGATGCGAGAGTGCTATGGTTCCATTCTTAAAGGGACAGATGCGCCTTATAGTTTATATATGAATGAAGTTCGAAAATAATTTCCCATGGCACACCTGATGATTTCTCACGGCACACTAGTGTTCCACGGCACACTGGTTGAAAATCACTGCTCTACATCAGGCATGGACAAACTCTGGTCTTTTAGGTGTTTTGGATTTCAACTCCCACAATTCCTAAGAGCTGGTAAGATGGCTGTGATTTCTGGGAGTTGAAGTCCAAAACACCTTTAGGGCCGAAGTTTGCCCACGCCTACTATTAACTGAATCTTGAAAGGTGATGCTGTCAAGGTAGTGCATGCCATATGCCAGCAAATATGGAAAACACAAGAATGGCCATCAAATTGGGGGGGGGGGGGACCCGCTTATATCTCCATACCAAAAAAGGGAAATGTTAAAGAATGCTCAAAATTTGGTACAGTGGCGCATATTTCACATGCCAGTAAGGTAATGCTCAAGATCCTGCAAGGGAGGCTCCAGCAATACATGGAGAGAGAGAGAGAGAGTTGCCAGATGTATAAGCTGGGTTTAGAAAAGTTGCCCTCCTTTCTGCTAGAGATCCCCGTGTACAACTAGTGGGCCACTGTGTGACACAGAATGCTGGACTAGATGGGCTGAGGCCCGATTCAGCATGGCTCTTCTTATGTTCTTATGTTCTTATGCCAATATCCACTGGATAATGGAGAAAGGTAGAGAATTTCAGAAAAATGTCTATTTCTGTTTTATTGACTATTCTAAATCTTTTGACTGTGTAGATCATAATAAATTATGGCAGGTTCTTGGTGGTATGGGGATACCAAGCCACCTTGTGTGTCTCCTGAGGAATCTGTATAATAATAACCAAGTAGCAACAGTAAGAACTGACCATGGAACAACAGACTGGTTCAAGACTGGGAAAGGCATACGGCAGGGTTGTATACTCTCACCCAACCTATTCAACTTGTATACAGAACACATCATGCAATGTGCAGGGCTTGATGAATGCAGGGCTGGAATTAAAATTAGTAGACGAATCATTAACAACCTTAGATATATTAACTAACTAACTAACTTTCTTTATTTCTTATGAGTTGCCCTCCACCAAAGGTGCTCTGGGCGACTTACACAAAAAAAATAAACAGGTTACATAGTCACCGCTTGTTACTAACAATCATAGGCTCTTCTGAAAAGCCATGTCTTGAGTGCCCCTAAAAATGTATGTAGATCAGGAGTGGCTCTTTGGTCTGGCGGTAGGGAGTACAATGGAGAAGGATCTCTGTCTTGTGGTCTCCAAATGAACCTCTCTAGGGCCAGGGACATAGAGGAGATTCTCATGAGCTGACGGTGGCAGTCTCTGGTGATGGAGTGGCATTAAACGGTCTCTTAGATATGAAGGACCCTGACCTCGAAAGGCCTTGAATGCTAGGACCAGGGTCTTATAGAGGACTCTGTGTTCAACCGGCAGCCAATGCAAGCGCTGCAGAGACGGTGTTATAGGGCACCTCATTGATGTTTTTGTGAGGAGTCTAGCAGCTGCATTTTGCACAATTTATATCTTGCAAATTGCTGCTCGAGGTAAACCCACATAAAATGCATTACAGTAATCCAGCCTCGACGTAACCGTGGCATGCATTACCGTAGCCAGTGACTCTGTTGGTAAATAAGGCGCCAACTGCCTCGCTTGGCGTAGATGAAAGAAGGCCCTTTTACTCGTGGAGACAATCTGGGCTTCCATCGTCATTTTGGTATCCAGGATAACACCGAGACTCTTCACAGTGCAGATGATAACACTTTGATGGCTGAAAGCAGGAAGGAGCTGAGGAGTCTTCTAACCAAGGTGAAAGAAGAATGCGCAAAATCTGAGTTGCAGTTAAACATTTTTTAAAAACCAAGATGATGGCAACAAGAATTATGGATAACGCAAATAGAGGGAGAAAACATGGGGACAGTGACAGATTTTGTGTTTCTAGGCACAAAGATGACTGCAGACGCAGACTGCAGCCAGGAAATCAGAAGACGTTTACTTCTTTGTAGGAGAGTATTGACCAATCTCGATAAACTAGTCAAGCATAGAGACATCACACTGGCAATGAAGATCCGCATAGTTTATTTATTTTTATTTATTTATTATTTCAATTTATATACCACCCTTCCCAAAGAGGCTCAGGGTGGTTCACACCAGTGAACAAAATAATCACAACATAGTTAAAAACATAATAAAACAGATTGAGGCAAGAGTGGGATTTAACAGCCTTAAAGGTTAAACATCTGTCTGAAGAGATTGGTCTTGCAGGCCCTCCGGAAGGCCTGTAGATCAGTTATTGCTCGAGCCTCCTCTGGGAGGGCATTCCAAAGGGTAGGTGCTACTACAGAGAAAGTACGCTGCCACGCCAAGGACAGGCGGCAGATCTTCAGTGATGGAACCTCCAATAGGTTTTGATCCATGGGCCGTAGTGGTCTCTGGGGAATGTGCAGGGATAGGCGGTCCTTCAGGTACACTGGCCCCAGGCCATGCAAGGTCTTAAAGGTTAACACCAACACTTTGAAGGCAATCCGGTACTCGATGGGAAGCCAGTGCAATCGCTGTAGGACTGGAGTGATGTGGCACGATAGTGCCGCACCAACCAGTAGTCGAGCCGCAGTGTTTTGCACCATCTTAAGTTTCCGGATTACCAACAGAGGAAGGCCAATGTAAAGGGCGTTACAGTAGTCCAGTCTCGAGATGACCGTGGCCTGGATTACCATAGCTAGGTCGCCACCGGAAAGGTAGGGCGCCAGACGCCTTGCCTGGCGCAGATGGAAAAACACCGCTCTGCTCACGGTGGAGACCTGAGCCTCCATCGTCAGCAGAGGGTCCAGTTGGACCCCCAGGCTTTTAACCAGGGCCGACGGGCTAACCACCTTGCCATCCATTATTGGCAGCTGGAGCTCCCCCCCCCCCGGGTTAAAACAATGTATTCCCTGTAGTAAGCTATGAATGTGAAAGCTGGACCATAAGGAAAACTGAGCAAAGGAAGATAAATGCTTTTGAACTGTGGTGCTGGAGGAAAATTATGAGAGTGCCTTGGACTGTGAGAAGATCCAACCAGTCCATACTCCAGGAAATAAAGCCCAACTGCTCACTGCAGGGAAGGATATTAGAGGCGAAGATGAAGTACTTTGGCCACATAATGAGAAATTAGGAAAGCTTGATGCTGGGGAAAATGGAGGGAAAAAGGAAGAGGGGCCGACCAAGGGCAAGATGGACAGATGTTATGGACCGGCTTGACCTTGAAGGAGCTGGGGGTGGTCATAGCCAACAGGGAGTTGTGGCGTGGGCTGGTCCAGGAGGTCACGAAAAGTTGGAAGCGACTTAACAAATAAACAACAAGCTCTACATTGTGCTTAAGCAATGCACAATTTCTTGACTTTGCTTATTGCAAACTCATTGACATTCTTCTTTACTGCAGTTCTTCCAGATAGGTTCTAGTCAGGCACCTTTGATGAGCCGTTGCGGTTGTTGATTATGATATTGAATACGTTGCGTGCTTTCCAGCTAATGGCGACCCTACCATGGTGTTCGCTTGGCAAGGTTTTATTCCAAGGTTTGCTCAACCCTTTGAGGCTGAGAAAGTGTGACTTTCAAAGGTCACTCAGTGGGTTTCAATGGTTGACCCTGGTCTTCCAGTTTCTCATCCAACATCTCATCAACATCCAACACTCAGCGCATAATATCAACCAAGGAGCTGCTGAAATCGCTGACCAAAATGTCCACGGTTCAAATCTGGGAGTGGGGTGAGCTCCTGCTGTTATCTCCAGCTTCTGCCAACCTAGCAGTTCCAAAACATGCAAATGTGAGTAGATCAATAGGTACCGCCTTGGCAGGAAGGTAACGGCACTCCATGCAGTCATTCTGGCCACATGACCTAAAAGGTATCTCTGGACAATGCTGGCTCTTGAGCTTAGAAATGGAGATGAGCACCAACTCCCAGAGTCGGAATCAAATAGACTTAATGTCGAGGGAAAATTATTATTATTATTATTATTTTCTTTACTTTATTTATATTCCGCTCTTCTCACCCCGAAGGGGACTCAGAGCGGATTACAGTACACATACTTGCAGACAATCCCTGCAATTCAACATATATAGACAACATATATGACATATTTAGACATATATAGATGAACAGAGGCAAACTTCTGGCCAACAGGGGGAGCTGATGCACTCCGCATCTCTCTCAGCGTTTCCCAGTGTCACTTTGTTGTTCTTCTGCATTCCTCAGCGATTCCTGGAGTTCTTTATGGCCTCATAAATCAGTCAAAATTTGCCTCCCCACCTTTATCTCCTACTTGACAGATGCAACTGTCTTTTGGGCTGCAAAGGTCGACAGCAGGCTACACTTAAGGTCGAGCACCCACCTCGACCCGGGCAGGCCTCGAACTCATGACCTACTGGTCAGAGAGATCTTATACAGCTGACACTTAGCCACATTCCCGGAAAACCTTTACCTTTACTTAGCTTGCTTCAATAGATACCTCTCCGAATGTTCTGCTTCATATTTGAGTGTGGATACACATGGAATAGTTACTTCATTTATTGAAAAGCATTTATATCTCATTTTTCCCCCTCTGGAGTTAAAAGCTATAGGTATGAATACTTCATTTCTCTAAACACGAAGAATGGAGGGAAAACAATGTGATAAAAAACAAGTTGAATATCTATTATCCGAAATGCGTGGGACCACAAGCGTTTCCATATATTGGACCTAGAGATTTCTAGAGGGAACATTTTTAATCAAATCTCTGAATAATCAAATCTGCCAAAGTAGAGAGATGGCTGTAATAGATGTATTTTAGATGTGTTGCTGAATTCAGGACTATTGCAAGTTTCCCAAAAAAAAAAAACCACTACATAAAGCGGCCCTCTCAATTTGATTGGAAAATAGAAATAGAAATGGTTTTGTTTTATTTTAGAAAATAGAAGCGGTGACCTTGCTCTTAAGCAATTGGCTTTTGGGGGGAAAGAACAGCTACTGCAGGGGAATTGACTTTAAAAATACCTTTCTTCCTCTTAACCTTTCTTTCTTTTTGGAAATGTAATGATCCTATCCAATCTTGTTCTCGCTCCATTCCAAACGTTTGGAAAAGGCTGAGACTCTGTTTGGACTTGGGATAAGGCTTGCATTTATAGCATGGCGTAATTTACTTTGGACAACACCAGCATTTTAGGTGGCTGTGAGTTTTCTGGGCTGTGTGATTATGTTCCAGTAGCATTCTCTCCTTCTTTTCCTGTTATTGGAATGCATGGCACCATTGTGTCCTATTCTCTAGATTGGCAGAAAATAAGACTGGTTCATCACACTAAAAAATAAATCCACTTTAAATCCAGTTTCTGCCTCCTGCAGAATTCTAGGGTTTGCAGTTTAGTGAGGCTGTTAAAAGCTCCTCCCTAAACTAAGGTAAAGCTTTTCCCCTGGCATTAAGTGCAGTCAGGTCTGCCTCTGGAGGTTGGTGCTCCATCTCCATTTCTAAGATGAAGAACCAGCATTGTCCGTAAACACCTCCAAGTTCATGTGGCCGGCATGACTGCATGCTTACCTTCCCGCAGGAGTGGTACTTATTTATTTTTTTAAAATAGTTTTTATTAGTTTTTTCCATATATACACATATAGCACAGGGATGGTGGGTAGGAGAGTAGGTAAGGTTAGGGATGGGGAGGTGCCGGGGAGGGGGAAGTGTGCAATGGGGGGGGGGGCAGGGGGGGGACAGTTAAAGTGAACTTCCCAAGGAATTCCCAGAGACTGTATTTTGAGTTTCAGTATCGTAGTCTCTTCGTGCCTCCGTTTCCTCTTCTCCTGTGTTCATTCTGGAGATGATTTATAATTCGTTTAAATCTATCTTAACTATGTTTCCTCTGTTTTGGATGTAGGTCTTGAGTCCCAGCCAATCTATTTTCTCTTTTGTATTATTCAGTTTCTGAGAGAGAGAGTCCATTTGCACCATATCCAATACCTTTAGTAACCATTCTTCCAGTGTGGGGATTGCTTTCTGTTTCCAGTACCTTGCCAGTACTATTCTTGCACAGGCCCCTAGGATGAAAAGTAGTTTGTCCTGATTGTTGTTTAAGGTTCGGTTCGAAATGCCCAATAGGTAATGTTGTGGGTCGAAGGTGAATTCAGTTTTTAAGATTTTTTGTGTTGCTCCATGTATGGCTGACCAGAATCTTTTGACCTTCTTGCATTTCCACCATTGGTGGAGATAGGTACCTGGTTCTTTCCTGCACTTCCAGCAGCTGTTGGAGCGCCCCTGATGGAATTTGGCGACCTTCGTTGGGTACAGATGCCACCGGTGGCATCTGTACCCAGGAGTGGTACTTATTGATTTATTCATATTTGCATGTTTTTGAACTGCTAGGTTGGCAGGAGCTGGGGTTGACAGTGGGATCTCACGCCACTCCCCGGATTTGAACCTGCGGCCTTTCAGTCAACAAAATTCATTGTTGAGCCTGGAACCCCAGGTCTCGGCGGTGGCCAGGGGAGCTTTTGCACAGTTAAGACTCGTGCGCCAGCTGCGCCTGTACCTTGGGAAGTCTGATCTGGCTACGGTCGTCCACGCTCTGGTCACATCCCGAATAGATTACTGCAACGCACTCTACGTGGAGCTGCCTTTGAAGACAGTTCGGAAATTGTAACTAGTCCAACGGGCGGCAGCCAGATTACTAACTGGAGCTACATACAGGGAGCATACCACCCCCTGTTGTGTCAGCTCCACTGGCTGCCGATCCACTTCCGAGCTCAATTCAAAGTGCTGTATTTGACCTTTAAAGCTCTATACGGTTCTGGCTCAGCTTACTTGTCCGAATGCATCTGTTTCTACATCCCACCTCGTAATTTAAGATCATCCGGGGAGGCCCTGCTCTCGCTCCCGCCAACTTCTCAAATGCGGTTGGTGGGGACGAGAGATAGGGCCTTCTTGGCGGTGGCTCCCCGCCTGTGGAATGTGCTGCCAAGCGATATACAATCGACCCCATCCCGCCTAGCATAGGAAAAAAGTAAAATCATGGTTATGGGACCAGGCTTTTGCACATTAGCACAATGCAGCACTTTGGATTGGAATTGTACTGACAAATTGATGGTTATGGCTCAATGCTTATGTTGTGGACAGAGCACTGTTTTAACCTAATTTAAATGTGTATTATGTGTTTAATGTTAACTGTATTTTAATGCTGACTGTTTGTGGTTTTATATTGTATATTGTGTATCGGCATCAAATTGCTGCCTTTTATCAAGTCACTCTGAGTCCCCCCTCGGGGGTTGAGAAGAGCGGGGTAGAAATAATGTAAATAAATAAATAATATGTTTAGCAGCTCAGTGCTGTAACCCACTGCTCCTCTCCCTAAACTACAAACCCCAAAATTCTGCAGGAGGCAGAAACCGTATTCAAAGTGGATTCATTCTCTAGTGTGATGACATCTTGGGACTGTAATGTCCCTTGATCTACTAGACATACTAGACTCCTGTTGATGCAGCCTAGGCTCACATTGGCTTTTTTAGTTTCTGCATCACACTGTCGACTTGCAAAGTGAACGTACAGGTGAACATGTTGTATGCAATGAAGGAGTAAAATGATGTCTCTATATAAAATGGCAAGCTCGATGTTTGCTTTGGGGTCTTTTCTTTTTGCATTTTCTAGTTGTGTACGTTTGAATCCATGGATGCGGAATCTGGATACAGGAGGGCAATTATATCGCATTTAGACACCACTTTAATGCCTCTGATTGTAATCCGCAATATTTTGGAGATTGGCAGTTTGCGCAGCTTGGTAGGGAATTACTCACCAAACTATACATGCTGAGATTCCAGAGGACAGCAAAAAGTTGCATCAAAGTGATTAAACTTTGCCGTACAAACCAAATAGGAATGAGTCAAAATATCTGCTGTAAACATATAACCCCTGATCAGAATTTCATCTCAACTCTGGCAAACTTTACAGATTTTTCAAAATGTTGTTTACCTTTGCAAATACCTTGTGAGCTTTTTTTAAAAAAGGGGGGCTTTCCCATTTGAAAACTGGTCGGACAAATACCTGCAGGTTTGCTGATCCTCCATTAAAAGCCAACCACCAATGTCCCTTTCCCGGTTTCCCGCCCCCCAAAAAATACGAAGCGAGAGAAATGGCCTCATAAGTTAAGATGAGCATTTGCTTCGCTGGTGGCGGGTGTCAGATTTATTGGGTCAAATTGATCCTTGCTTTAATCAGTCCATTAAAATAAGGGAATTAAAGGCGTTTGCCAATGGCAGGGATGGAGCTGGTACATTGGGCCTGTTTTTATGACCGCTGAAATAGGAGGTTCCATAAAACACCTGTCATAGGGAGGCCATAAAAGAAAGTTACACACCACCCAAATTGCTTTGGAATTGGGCCTTTTCCAGCTCATGGGCAATATCCTGATCGGATGTAAATTGGAAACCCCTTGCATTTAATTCTCCGAAGCCATGCTATTTAAGCTCTGGCTGAGCAGGCGGTGCTTGGAGCGGCTGCCGTTTGATGTATCATCCACTGGACTATTTTAATATTCTGTGGTTCATATTTTGAACTTTCCGTTTCATGAGCAGACTCTAAAACCGCCTTTGCAAGGTCTCCATGTGTTGGCCTTTCCTCTCGTCCTCCCAGTAAAACAAGTCCTGGAGGCAGAAATCCAGACAACGGCGTTTGGGTTTCCACCTTGATATCTAAAAACTCATGGATAATGCAGCCCTTTAGTAAAGCAAACCCTTGTTGTGGGGGAGAGGTTTGCGTACCCTAATGAAGTTGTGAGCTATGCTGGCGGTAGCAAAATAGCCACCGGTAGGGCCTCCCATGGCAGGCAGGTCACAACCGAAGGGTCTGACAAAGAGCTTCAATGGGCAGGATGGGCTCTCTAGCCTTTTGGCAACCACCCTAAGAGAAGGAAAACTCTAAATTCAAACCTGGGCACTCGTCTAACCCTGTAAGGTCCACCATCTAAGAGAGGGAAATTCGAACCAAGCCTACGACCTGAGGACCTTGCTACCACCGTCCAAGCTTGCTAGGCCCCGGCAGACGAACCTTTGGTTTAAAGGGTGAAGCCAGTTCTGTGCACGCTGCGCTCCACCAGAAAAATCCATTGTACAGGCTCGAAGGACACATCCAACCTCCGAATCATCAACGCGCTTGTAGAAAGATCCTTCATGAATCTTCGTTCGCAAAGAAAAGCCAAGAGAGTAAAGCAAAGATAGTATTGAGCAACTATCTTCAACAGTAGTATATCTGTTGCTGGTTAATCCTACCTTCCAACTGTCCAGGTTTGATTGGACAATCCCAATTAGTCCTTTGCTGTCCTACATTGAAAGCTGCTTTTAAAATGTCCTGGTTTCTCCAACATTTCCCTTTGGTCTTCTGCTCTTTTCAGTTGCCGCAAGCTGAATCCAAATTGCCAAAAAAAATTTGCACTCAATTAATTCAGGGACAGGGAGAAGAGCAGAGGGGGAAGAGTTGTGCCATTTCCTTGAGCATATTATTATAATCATCATCATCATAAGTGGACAAAAGCAAGCTCAGGAGGGGAGGGGGGAGGGAGGAAGACGTGGGGCGAGTCTGCACAGTAGCACCCGCACGGGTCACGTCTTCCTCCCTCCCCCCCCCTCTCCTGAACACGCTCACGCTGCCCCCTTGGATCGAGCAGAGAGAGGCTGGGAAGAAGGGAGCCCGAGTGGAGAAGAAAAAGTAAGTGTTCGGCAGGAAGGGGAAGAAAGGGCGTGAAGGGGAAGGGGGAGGAAGAGATCTCTGTCGAAAGCTGGCATGGGCAACCTTGGACCTTCCAGGTGTTTTGCCGCCTTCCAACATTGTGATTCTGGATAGAAAAACAACAACATAATAATATTGTTTGAGTCCACAGTGCTCTCTGGGTGTAGGTGAACTACAACTTCCAAACTCAAGGTCAATTCCCAAGCAAACCCTTTTAGTACTTTCTGTTGGTAATGAGAGTTCAATATGCCAAGTTTGGTTCAATTCCATTTTTGCAAGAGTTCAGGATGCTCTTTGATTGTGTGTTAACTATAAATTGAGAAAGACCTTCGTGTGTGTCTTTCTGCCATTCCTGCCAGGTTATCTATGTTGTGTTCATCGAAACAGGCCCAGGTTTCACTCTGAGTGTATAAATACATTTAAAAACAAATTAACTATATGTATTACTGTATTAGAGTGTCATTTTGGTTGGTGGTGTGCCCCAGGATTTTGTAAATGTAAAAATGTAAAAAATGTAAAAAATGTACCGCGGCTCAAAAAAGGTTGAAAAACACTGGTCTAATGCCTTGATCCAGGGAAGTCATGCTACCCCTCAATTCTGCTTTGGCCAGACCACATCTGGAATCATACGGTGTCCAATTCTGGGCACCACAATTGAAGGGAGGTGTAGACAAGCTGGAATGTGTCCAGAGGAGGGCGACTCAACTGATGAAGGGCCTGGAGAACAAGCCCTATGAGGAGTGGCTGAAAGAACTGGGCATGTTTAGCCTGCAGAAGAGAAGGCCGAGAGAAGACATGTTGAGGGCTATGTATAAATATGCAAGGGGAAGCCATAGGGAGGAGGGAGCAAGCTTGTTTGCCACTGCCCTGGAGACTGGAACACGGAACAATGGCTTCAAACTACAGGAAAGGAGATTCCACCTGAACATTAGGAAAAACTTCCTGTTCAGCAGTGGAACTCTCTGCTTCAGAGTGTAGTGGAGGCTCCTTCTTTGGATGCTTTTAAGCACAGTCTGGATGGCCATCTGTCAGCGGTGTTTTGAATGCAGTTTTCCTGCTACTTGGCCCCTGGATGGCCCATGAGGTCTCTTCCAACTCTATGATTCTATCATCCTCCTCCTCCTACATTTATCGTTTTGATTGAGATGCAATCTGACTAACTGCTGCAGCCTCTCCAACCTTGTATGTTCTTCCTCATTTATAACTTTGGTCATGTTGATCATATTCCGATGTTACTTGGACAAATAGGTTATAGTTTCCATCTGTGAAAAGTGAAGGGTATAGCTGTTGTTGCTGTTGTGTGCCTTCAGGTCGTTTCAATGTATGCTGACCTTATTATAGGGTTTTCTACGGCTGCGAAAGAGAGAGTGATTTGCTCAAGGTCACTAGTGGGTATCTATGGCTGAACAGGGAATTGAACCCTGGTCTCCAGAGTCAGAATCCAACTTTCAAGCCACCATGGCATCAATGGTGGGACCTGGGTTTGTTCCAGATCTTAGTAGGAAGATGTTCACTTGGGATTCATCTACACCAGTGTTTCCCAACCGCTGTGTGTCGTGACGGACCTCCTGCTGTGCTGCGAGAAAAGCTCTCTGCCCCCCTTCCTTCCCCCCTCCTCCTGCCGAACTCCTGCTGCTTGGGGGAGGAGGAGGAAGGGCCGCCTCCTTCGGCCATTTCCCCAGCCAGCCTCCAATCCACCATGACTCCCGCCCCTCGCCCGCTGAAGCCGCGTGGAGGAGCCCTGCCCACTGAAGCCCGTCCACCGCTCATGCTCCTCCTCTGTGGGAGAGCTGAAGCTGGGGGGAGGGGCGGGGCATGGTGTGGCCTGGCTCCGCCCCCTCCCCGGCTTCAGCTCTCCCAGCAGCTGCTCCAGCCTTGAGGGGACAGTGCCAAGCCAGCATTGAGGGGGCAGTGCCAAGCCAGCGGTGGCAGAGCGGTGGCTCCGCCCTCTCCCCCGGCTTCAGCTCTCCCAGCAGCTGCTCCAGCCTTGAGGGGACAGTGCCAAGACAGCATTGAGGGGGCAGTGCCAAGCCAGCGGTGGCAGAGCCAGCACAATGCTGGCTTGGCACTGCCCCCTCTAGGCTGGAGAAACAGCTGGGAGAGCTGAAGCCGGGGGAGAGGGCGGAGCCAGGCCGCACCATGCCCCGCCCCTCCCCCAGCTTCAACTCTCCCATAGAGGAGAAGCATGAGCGGTGGATGGGCTTCAGTGGGCGGGGCTCCTCCGTGCAGTGAGCGAGGGGTGGGAGCAGCTGCTGGGAGAGCTGAAGCCGGGGGAGGGCCGGGGAGGGGGTGGGGCATGGTGCGGCCTGGATCTGCCCCCTCCCTCGGCTTTGGCACTCCCAGCAGCTCTTCCAGTCTTGAGGGGCAGTGCTAAGCCAGCATTGTGCTGGCTCTGCCACCACTGGCTTGGCACTGCCCCTCAAGGCTGGAGCAGCTGCTGGGAGAGCTGAAGCCAGGGCCCTCCCCCGCCTTCGGCACTCCCAGCAGCTGCTCCCAGCAGGCCACCTTCCCCAGCTGTTCTTTACTGTGTTAGAGTGTCATTTTGTGTCATTTTGGTTGGTGGTGTGGCCCCCAGATTTTTTTAATGTTAAAAGTGTGCCGCGGCTCAAAAAAGGTTGGGAAACACTGATCTACACTATAGAATCGATAGAGTTTGACAACATTTTAACTATCATGGCTGAATGCTATGGAATAACCAGAGTTGTAATTTTACAAAGTCTTTAGTCTTTTCAGCCAAATACTGCAGGTTCCTCATCAAATGACAACTCCCAGGATCCCATAGCATTCAGCCATTTTATTTTATTTACAGAGAGGAGACATGATGGCCCTCATCATGTCTTCTCTCAGCTTTCACTTCTTCAGGCTAAACATGCCCATTTCTTTCAGGGGACTCAGGGTGAATAACAATGCACATATCCATGGCAAACATTCAATGCCAATTAAATATACATCAAAGATGGACAGACACAGAGGCAATTTAACATTCCAGCTTTTTCCGGCTTCATGATGGTATGCTCAGTTCATGATTTGGACCTGAGTCCTTTGATCATTCTTCTTCACACTGGAAGAATGAGGACTTCTGATCTCAGCCACGCTCTGGTCACATCCCAAATAGATTACTTCAGGCTAAACATGCCCATTTCTTTCAGGGGACTCAGGGTGAATAACAATGCACATATCCATGGCAAACATTCAATGCCAATTAAATATACATCAAAGATGGACAGACACAGAGGCAATTTAACATTCCAGCTTTTTCCGGCTTCATGATGGTATGCTCAGTTCCGGCCACAATTAGTCCAACGGGCGGCAGCCAGATTACTAACCGGAGCTACATACAGGGAGGATACCATCCCCCTGTTGTGTCAGCTCCACTGGCTGCCTGTCCATTTCCGAGCTCAATTCAAAGTGCTGGTTTTGACCTTTAAAGCTCTATTCGGTTCTGGCCCAGCTTACTTGTCCGAACGCATCAGCCTCTATGTCCCACCTCGTAATTTAAGATCGTCCAGGGAGGCCCTGCTCTCGCTCCCGCCAACTTCTCAAACGTGGATGGTGGTGACAAGGGAGAGGGCCTTCTCGGTGGTGGCTCCCCATCTGTGGAATGCGCTTCCAAGTGACATAGATACACCCCATCCCTCCTGGCATTCAGGAAAAAGTGAAATCTTGGCTGTGGGACCAGGCGTTTGCACATTAGCACAATGCAGCACTTTGGACTGGATTTGTAATGGCAAGTTGATGGATATGGCTCAATGCTCCTGGTGTGGACGAAATACTGTTTTTAACTTAAGAGAATGTGTATGATGTGTTAATGTTAATTGTATTTTAATGTATTTTAATGCTATATGTTTTTGGTTTTATATTGTATTTTATTATGCTGGCATCAAATTGTGCCTTTTGTTAGGCTGCTCTGAGTCCCCCCTCAGGAGTTGAGAAGAGCAGGGTTGAAATGTTGGAAATAAATAATAATAATTGTATGGCACCATAAATTAGTTAAATTAGCCTCCCCGCATCAAGTAGTACCTACATTTCCTATTGACAGATGCAACTGTCTTTCGGACTGCATAGGTCGACAGCAAGTTAGACTAATGAGCGGAAGCTCACTCTGACCCAGGCTGGCTTTGAACTCATGGTCAGTAGTGATTTAATGCAGCTGGCTCCCAACTAGCTGCACCACAACCTGGCCCATGGCAGTTCACGTGGTATCAAGTTGCATTAATTTTAGTGTAGATGCACCCCAAGTCAACATCTTCCTACAAAGATCTGGAGATCCACTCATTGCTAAATGAATCCCTGGACATTTTGCTTCGTCCATCCAAAAGGGAGAATCTTTCCAAAATAAAACAGGAAAGAAGTGATGACCAAAATATTCATAGCAGACAGCTCTGGCAGCTTAGTATTTTAATGTAAGAGCTTCAGGGTTGAATGATGTGACTTATATTATTCTACTATTTGAATATGGAAAGCACTGGAATAAGAAAAATATTTGGAGGTTGGTGGAAAAACTCAGACCAGATCGTCCTCCGTGCTGCTTATTCTAATACTGCCATCTATGGGATGTATAAAATAGCAAAACGGTTAAATTGAGATATTTTCATTGAGCAATATCTGGGAATGAAGGGTCTACAACTGGAACGGAATTTGGCAGGTGTAATCGAGGGAAGAGAAAATACATTTGCTGTCTTGCTTTCAAAATGCAAGATTAACCTGTTAATATATTCCCCCTGCAAGCTTTGCCAATTAAAAGGATAGCCAGATTGCGAAGGATTTATATTTTGATGTTGCATTTTGCATGCTGAATCACGACAATTATAAAGCACCTTGGAAGGATAATCTATGCTGAAAGGTGATTTTAGAAAAATCCATTAAATCAATAAAAATGTATGCAAATAATGAAATCCACTGTCTTTAAACTGGTAATCAGAAATTATTCAAGCTGGAAAGAAAAGGCTGGTCATTGTCTGAACAAATTACCTGAGCAAATATTTGTCCTTTGGACAGGTGAACACTTTCCAAGCTCTTCTTGTCTCCGATGGAACGTCCTCATTTGCCATGTTCAACTATGAAGACATCACCTGGACCACTGGGACGGCGAGTGGAGGAGACCCCCTTACTGGTCTTGGTGGCGTTATGGCCCAGGTAAGATCTTCTGAAGGTCATCTCCATGGGCTATTGACTTAACAAACCATGTTACTGCTGTTATATGTTGTTGGCCACCCCGAGTCCCCATTGGGATACAAATAATAATAATAATTATTATTATTTTAGTACACCTGACTGTATGAACACCTTATAACAGTGTTTCCCAACCTTTCTTGAGCCGCGGCACACTTTTTACATTTACAAAATCCTGGGGCACACCACCAACCAAAATGACACAAAATGACACTCTAACACAGTAATACATATAGTTATTATGTTTTTAAATGTATTTATACACTCAGTGTTAAATCTGGGCCTGTTTCGATGAACACAACATATACATGACTTTCTCTCACATATTTATACATGGCTATCATACCTTCTCTCAGCCTTCTCTTCTTCAGGCTAAACATGCCCAGCTCTTCAAGCCGCTCCTCATAGAGCTTGTTCTGCAGACCTTTGTGAAAGTTCACCCTGAGTGAAACTTGCTTCCAGTTAACTATGGATGTCATGAAGCTGTTATAAACAGTTCCTTGGGGGGGGGGGGGGACTCTAAAAAATCCAGTAAAATAGTAAAAAAAAAAACATTGTTTCTTGGAAACCTGTGAAAGGGCTGCTAGGAGGGGGGGAGTGCCAATTTCCCGTGGCACACCTGATGATCACTCACGGCACAGTAGTGTGCCACGGCACACTGGTTGGGAAATACTGCCTTATAACAATCTCCCCAGAGGTAACCAAACTTCAATTCCCATCAACCCAGCCAACATAGTCAATGGTGAGGGATCATGTGGCCTGTAGCCCAAGAACATCCAGAGAGGGACTTATGCCACATGCGAGAGTGTGTCCAGTGTCCACAATGCCCTCCAATCCCCACGATTTCTAGATCAACTTATGGACTTGAATCCAGTATTTCTTGGCATAGCTCTGATGGAAGTTGATCATAGAATCATATCAGACAACCTAGAAATACAGAGAGATGTTCTCTTAGGTTTTTCAAAAATTGTGTTTTTGTATTTGTGTCTTTTCCATTTTTCTGGGGGTCCCGAGCCCCTGGCCTAAGTGAATGTGGAGGGCTAATATAATTCAGGGGAGTGCACTAGTTTGCGGTTCTCAAACTACAAATTCTAGAGTTCACAGCCTCGACAGTTGAAGTGGAATCAAACAGCCATTTCCAATAAGCAAGCACTGAGTTTATTTGCTCAATTCCGTTCCGTCACGGTGCCCTTGAGATGATGAACCAGCCAGCAGATAACTAAAATGTGAAAGGCATGTGTATTTCAGACTCAGGCAGGTGCTGTAAAAGTGCTGGAACACATTAGTGGCAGCATGAAACATTCTGCCATAAAGCTGCTGAAAGATGCACTCAGTTTGTATCTGCACTGCACACTTATATCACTTTCAAACTATTTAAGGGACTGTGCCATCGCACTTGGGCTGTAAATAATCAGGAAGTGGTCTCTCTATACCGGGGGATTGCTTCTTGCCTTCCTTTAGAGGCTTGGGGCTCCGAAGGACCAAGCTGGACACTCTAGTTAACTCAAACAGGCTTTATTGTTCACAACATGAATTAACTTTACTCAGGCACTTTACTTACCGGTAGTTCCCCCAAAAAATAAAGGAAAGGTCTTACTTTACAGTCTCTCTGTAGCTTTAGTCCAGGAAGCTGGTAGAATTATTTGTACACTAGAGCTTTCTGGCAGAGAGTTCTAAATGACTTGCCAAACTATAAATCCTGGGATTTTATATGATGCAGACATGAATTAACAATATGTTAAATGGATATAATCGTGTCAGCAATATGCTGATGACACCCAGCTCATCCTGGGGATGGAGGGCCGGCCCGAATCCATACCCGATAATTTCCACCACTGCCTTGAGGCCGTTACTGGATGGCTGCGAGCGAGTAGGTTGAAGGCGAATCCAGCCAAGACGGAGATCCTGTGGCTCGGTCGCCCGGGCGGTAGGGAGATCCAACTTCCAACCCTGGACGGCGTGACGTTATGTCCGTCGTCATCCGTTAAAAGTCTAGATGTCACCTTGGACTCTCAACTGACGATGGAGACACATATCTCCATCGTCAGTAGAGGAGCGTTTTTCCATTTACGCCAGGCGAGGAAGTTGGCCCCCTACTTGTCCCGCCGGGATCTAGCCACAGTGATCCAAGCCACGGTCATCTCAATATTAAACTACTGTAACGCTCTTTACATTGGCCTGCCTTTGTCGGTGATCCAGAAACTGAAACTGGTGCAGAACGCAGCGACCAGGCTGTTGGCAGGTGCCTCCATGAACAGCCATGTAACATCCATCTTGCACGAACTGCACTGGTTACCAGTGGAATGCTGGATCACTTTCAAGGTGCTGTTGTTGTCCTTCAAGGCCTTGAATGGTCTGGGGCCAGTGTACCTTAGAGACCGCCTCATCCCATACTGTCCCACTAGACCGCTGCGCTCAGAATCCGGAAACCTTCTGGAGATACCAGATGCTAAGAAGTACCACCTTACGGCTACTCGGAGGAGGGCTTTTTCGGTTATAGCCCCCACATTATGGAATGCATTGCCTCCCGAGATTCGCGCCCTATCAGGCTTGCTGGCATTCTGGAAGGCATGCAAAACACTCCTGTTCCAGCAGGCATTTGGCTGCTAAAACTTTGACAGTTCTTGCGACATCTGCCATCTATCCTATTGCTCAATATGGCTGTTTTAATCTTGTTATGGTTGTTTTAATCTTGTATGGCTGTTTTTAACCTTGTATTTTATCCTGTATTTGATTGTTATGCTGGTGTTTTATTTGTTTATGCTGTGATTTTGCTGCTGTGAGTCGCCCCGAGCCGAACAGGAGTGGTGGCTGATAAGTATAAATAAATAAATAAATAAATAAATAAATAAATAACAGATATTTATTATTTATTTCTTGTTCCATCTTGTATTCTGCTCCTCCCTGCAGGCTCGGGGCGGATAACAACATATAAAATAGGCTGACATGTGGCATCCATGCAACCATACAATAAAACACAAGCATGGCAGTGTTTCCCAACCTTTTTTGAGCCACGGCATACTTTTTACATTTGCAAAAGCCTGGGGCACACCACCAACCAAAATGACACTCTAACACAGTAATACATATAGTTAGTATGTTTTTAAATGTATTTATACACTCAGTGTGAAACCTGGGCCTGTTTCGATGAACTCAACATAGATATCCTGGCAGGAATGGCAGAAAGGCACAAACTTCCCACACAGAACTCCCATAACCAAGAGAAAATGCTAGAAGAGTTTGGTGGGCATTGACCTTGAGTTTTGGAGTTGTAGTTCACCTATATCCAGAGAGCACTGTGGACTCAAACAATGTTGGATCAGGACCAAACTTGGCATGAATACTCAATATGCCCAAATATGAACGCAGATGGAGTTCAGGGGATATAGACCTTGACATTTGGGAGTTGTAGTTGCTGGGATTTATAGTTCCCCTACAATCAAAAAGCATTCTGACCCCCCCCCCCCCAATGATAGAACTGGGCCAAACTTCCCACACAGAATCCCCAGGAGGCAAGATGAGGTCTCTACTTGGGGAAAGGGAGGCGGGCCTTCCCAATGCATGGAGAGGGAGAGACCAAATAGACAACGGGTGGGGAGGGGGGTGTTTGTAATTTTGTGCCTTTATCGAGGTAGGTTTCTTAGGGTTTTTATACTTCAACACACTAGACTCTCCCCCCTCCCCTCCTGGAGGTTCCAATTTCCCACGGCACACCTGATGATCGCTCACGGCACACTAGTGTGCCCCGGCACACTGGTTGGGAAACACTACCCTATGGTACAGCTGTAGTTTTGTAAATTCTCCAGCAAGCTTAGGAATGAAGATCTGTCTTATGTCATTGTGTTATTCATGCCATAGTTCTGGATCTGGTGATCTTTTCTTCATGAAGGCAATTCCTGGCATGCAATGAAGGATCCATAACTCTTTGCCCCCTTCCTCAGGCTGGATCTACACTGCCATATAATGTAGTTTCAGGGTGCAGATTAACAGCCTCGAAAGCAAATACGAGGAACCAAATTCGGATCAATAACTGAGCGGTCTCTTTCTGCACTGTAGCCTTTAGATTTTTTTTTTTTAAAAAAATGGACCTCATCATACGCTGGCTTTTCCGTTTCTACACACTTAAAAGACACTTTAAAGACGGAGTCCCACAGAACCCATCAAATGTCGTAAAACTACTTCTGATCAGTTGCCCATGGGACTCAATTTCCGAAATGTGTAGAAATGGAGGTTTTTGTAGTCAGGGAGCAATCGACTGCAGAGTTTCTCATTTACATAAAAATGGTTAAAGGTCATATTTTAAAGTAGGATGGGAACTGTTGTTTTAGTGACGTCGTTGTTCTTGTGGGAGATCTGCAAATGATCATTTTTCTTCCTTTAGTAGTGGTTTAAAGACTGTATGGGTTCCATTGAAAGAAGTGTTTTAAGAATAGTGCCCTGTCTCCTTTATTTTAAGGGGCTTTGGGGAAGGGAAGTGATCCCATGGAAAGTGGTGCTTCAAGAATAGTTTCTTCTCTCCTTTCATGTAAGGGCCTTCGGGGAGGGCCAATGTTCCCATGGAAAGTGCTGTCTCAAAAAGGATAGCAAAGATCACCCACCAGGTTTCCATAGCCATGGTCCACCATTCAAACCATTGCTACACACCTATTCTCTTAAATAATATATTCGTATCCATAGCTTCCAAGTCCAGTCCGACTCTGAATTCAAATCCCCAATGTTCAGTCATTATACTATGCTTGCTGCTGGGGAAAAGGAACTTTACAATGAGTCGCAAGATAAACTCATTGTACAATATTAGAAAAAAGTGCTTAATATTGGTATAATAAACCAAGGAGGGAAGAAATGAACCTACTGAATATTTGGAGAATCTGCAGCAAACCTCCTCAATTGAGTCCAATCCTCCAACTGTCCTGATTTGCAAGTCAAATAATTTTCTGCTTTTGGAAAATGGCATTCATAACCATTTGGAGATCATAACCTTTTTAGAAAGGCATGATCTTTCAGAGAAGAGCCAAAAACCCTTTGAGAAGAATCTTCTCTTGTGGTAAGCAACCAGATGCAAAGCAATTTGGCTTTAGTTGTTAGACTGATTACCTGTTGTCTCTGATCTGTTAGGAAACAGAGAATATGCCAATGCATATAATAGCAATGCTTCAGAAGTGTTTTTGTGCCTAAAAATATATCTACCCTCCCACAAAACACCTTGTTTTCTACTTTATTACTTTCTTAGGAGATCCCTTGTTGCCTGAGGATGATGGTTCTCCAAGTGTAGTGCCTTGGAGGTGGTTCTATAGGTATTCTTGATCCACATGTTCTCCCGCAGTGAGGACATCAGTTTCCAGGTGGAAAGAGGTCCTAGTAAGGGTTGGCTTGATGCACCATCCTCTTGGCATGTTTCACCCTCCATTCATGCCTCTTTGAATTCTGCAGCACTGCTGGTCACAGCTAACCTCCAAATTAGAGTGCTCAAGGGCTAGGGCAGGGGTGCCCACACTTTTTCAGCATGCGAGCTACTTATAATAAAACCAAGTCAGAAAAATCTACCTACCTCCTCAAGGCTGGAGAGGGGAGGGGCGGGGGAGGGGCTTGGCACAGCCTGGCTCCGCCCTCCTCTGGCTTCAGCTCTACAAGCAGCTTCACCAGGCTTGAGGATGGCAGTGCCAAGCCAGCCTTCTGCTAGCTATGCCACCACTGGCTTGGCACTGCCATCCTCAAGCCTGGAGAAGCTCCTGATAGAGCTGAACCCAGAGGGGGGTGGAGCCAGGCCATGGCAAGCCCCTCCCCCTACCTATTGGCTTTGGAGCTCCCAGCAGCTTCTCCAGGCTTGAGGATGGCAGTGCCAAGCCAGTGGTGGCATAGCTAGCACAAGGCTGGCTTGGCCCTGCCCTCCTCAAGCCTGGAGAAGCTGCTGGGAGTGCTGTAGCCGGGGAGGGGGCGGGGCTTGGCATGTCCTGGCTCCGCCCTGCTCTGAGAAGTGCCCCATCCGGCTGGGATCGCCCTCCTTCGGTCCCAGGATCGACTGGTCGATCGCGATCGACTTCCTGGGCAGCCCTGGGCTTGGGCTTCCCGGTTCTTGTGTCTATGCCACAGTCTTTAAGGTTGGCTTTAAGCCCATCTTTAAAACTCTTTTCCTGTCCACCAACATTACATTTCCCCTTCTTGAGTTGGGAGTATCAATCAATAAATTGCCTTTATTTCAGTTAACAAACCTTAGGCAGATACGGAAAAATATAATACAGATAAAAGTCACATATAAAACACAATACAGGTTATCAAATGTACACATATCCTTTTATAGGGATGAAAGAAGGAAAATAATAATGCCTCTTATCTGTCATTGGCTAGGAAGATCTTTACAATGGTATTGAAAGTATCTTTTGGGGGACTCCAATAAAAAAGTTACAGAGGAGATAGCAAAAATTTTTGCTCATGCCTCAAAGACCCGAAAGAGCACTTTATCTAAAGAAAAGTAACCGCAGAGAAACTGAGAAATTTAACTACAGTCTTTATGCGATTATAACTGTAGTACACTAAATAGTTGAAAACTACAAAGCCCTAGATACATATTATTAGCTTCTAAAAGATATAAATTTTAATGCCAGCGATTTTAATATGAGTTGGGAGTATAGTAACTGCTTTGGGAGACAGTGATTGGGCATTTGAACAATGTGGCCAGTGCAATGGAGTAGATGGAATAGGAGTATCACTTCAATGCTGGTGGTCTTTGCTTCTTCCAGCAGGCAGATACTTGTCTGCCTGTCTTCCCAAGATATTTGCAGGATTATTTTGGAGGCAACGCTGATGGAATCAATCTAGGAGTTGAGTGTGATGCCTGTAGACAGTCCACGTTTCACAGGCTTGTTTTATATCATGCACCCAAGAGACAAAATGAAGAAGGCTTTGTTAAAAATAACATATTTGGTTTACTCACAACTTCATGTTTTCAGCATACGCAGGTTCAAAAGGTATCAGTCAGTTACAGGTTTGTTTGAGATAGTTTCTGTGTGCAGATGGCACAGGACATCTTTCTTACAATTATCAGCAGCCAGTGTTGGTCTGAACAGTCTCAAAGTCTAATCGAGTCTGACAGAGTCTGTGCTCTAATGGAGTCTCAGAGTGGATCATGTGGTCTGCAGCCCCTCCCACAATTTCTCAAGGAAACATAGAGCAAAGAAAAGTAAGCTGCATACCAGAACATCCATACAGTAAGTAACCAACGGTATTATAAACAAATTACTAGAGGAGGCTTGAAGAAGGTTGTAATTCCCAACATCTGCTATCTCACCATTTCAGTTGCATGTCAAATGTCCCAGTTTCTGTTTCTTTCTCACCAACTGCCCCCTGTGTCCTGCCTTTACTTTACTTTACTACGACTTCTCATGTTCTGTACACTTTTCTTTTGTTCTATTTTGGGTACTGCAAATAAGTCTTGCCTCTTCTGTCTTGTAGGCAGGCTTCAACGGCGGAAACAGCACCAACTATTTCAGCATCCCCGGCTCCAGGACCGCCGATATAGTCAACATCGAAGACACAACCAACGTCAATGTGCCGGGCCGATGGGTATTCAAAGTCGATGGGAGAGAAATCGACCCAGCGAATGGATGTAGTTTTAGAGGTAAGCAGCCATAGAAATTTAAGAGCAGTTTTAAAAAGCTGTAAAAATCCCTGAAGAAATTATGGATATTGTAATTCTGGATAGGAAAAGACAAGCCATGTGAGTATTGTATTTTTCTTTCAGGAGATTAATCACTAGTATAATACAGCCCCTATATTCATGGGGGATATCTCACAGGATTTTACATGGATATGCAGAACTATAGACAATAATGAACCCCACTGAAATGAAGGATTTCTGGCCCAATAATACCATAGTGGAGGACCTAGAGATGACACATTTTGTTAGACATGGATATACGAAGCTGTGGTTACAACAAGGTTCATATTGTAATTATAATGAGTGCAAAGTACTTCACCATCCTTATCTTACTTGACAACAACACACAAATGGAATGGAGGCATTCCTTCCCCCATTAAAACTGGGTCTGCATTAGCACAGTGTTCTCCTGCTTCCATTCTTATCTGTGGCGGGCAAAGCAATTAACAGATTCCTCAAGAGCCATTGCCTTTGTCTCTTGAAGCAACATCAAAAAAAGAAAGAAAAAAGAATCCAGTGACACTTTGATAAATATATTGCGGGATGTGTTTTGATGGGGTCGTAAAGGCATGAAGTAGTCTTCCAAGCTGGAAGCTGTATAGGCTCGTGGTGTGTTTTTTTTTCTGTGTCAGGAGAGACATGAGAAACTGCAAGTCGCTTCTGGTTTGAGAAAATTGGCCATCTGCAAGGACGTTGCCCAGGGGATGCCTGGAAGTTTTACCATCCTGTGGGAGGCTTCTCTCATGTCCCCACATGGGAAGCTGGAGCTGGCATATGGGACCTCACCCCACTCTTAGTATTCGAACCGCTGACCTTTTGGTCAGCAGTCCTGCCGGCAGAAGGGTTTAAACCAGTGGTTCCCAAAGTGGGCAGTACCACCCCCTGGTGGGCGGTGGGGCGATCTAGGGGAGCGCTGGAAGGCCCAGGAGAATTTGGGGGCGCTGGATCCCTGTAAGGGGGCGGTGGGGGCGGTGGCGTGAGCCAGGTGACAGGCTACCATCCATCTCTCTGTGTCTCTCTTCTTCCCTCCTCCTGCTCCCTCCTCCTCCTGTTGCCAAGCAAGGGATAATAATAATAATAATAATACCTTTGGGGTTCCCTTCCAACTGGTTGAGTCTTATAACAATAATAATAATGTCCTTCAACATATTTAGTGGAACGTGGATTCAGTGCAGTAAGCAATTTATTAAGAAAAAAAAACCAATTGCAAATAGTCAATCGCGGTGATTTGAGATTACTGCTGACGAAAATAGAGGCGAGGATTACTAGATTGGTAGCAGCATACCAGGTTCATCCTTCTCATTGAGATGATTTTGAATGTTTTAACTTTTTTTGCATTACCTTTCTATTCTAAGTTCAATAAATAGTTTCATAATTTCAAATCTCAATGTTTCTAATTTACAACTTTCTTTATTATATTTTACAAAAAAGGTAGAAATATTAATACATATATTTTTCTGTTTAATTGCTATTAAAATTTTAAAAAAATAATTTCTAGGGGGGCGGTGAGTAAATTTTTTTCTGGAAAGGGGGCGGTAGGCCAAAAATGTTTGGGAACCACTGCTTTAAACCATTGCACCACCGGGGGTCCCTAGGCTCATTGGTGCCGAGAGGACAAACGGCAGACCCTGGGAAAGGGACTATTTTTGGAATACAACTCCCAGAATCCCTCGTCGAGAATCACAGGGTCTCTGCATTCACAGTCACTAATCTAGTTTGAACCTCAGACTGGAACCAAATCTAGTTATCTTAGAGTCCCAATCCAATATAATGGATGTTTTCAATGGGCCAGACATCATTTCCTCAATAGTTTGGTGGTTTTCCAGCACTAGGTTTCCAATTATGCAAGGTGCCAAATCATATCTCCCAAACAGTGTCAACACTTTGCATCAATCTTTTGAAACAATCTGAAATCTGGAATGGATATTGAAGCCACCAACCACCATAATTTCCAAGAGATTTGAGGCTTCACCAGTTGCTAGACTCAACTGGAATAGAATTGGTGCAGTTACCTGCCTCTAGACTTACCATTTCATAATTGATTCAATAGGTCTACTCTAGATGGAATTAGGGGTACGTCTATTGTAGAATGAATGCAGTTTGACATCAACTTAACTGCCGTGGCTGAATGTCGTGGAATTGTAGGAGTTGTAGTTTTACAAGGTCTATAGCAGTGGTTTTCAACCTTCCTAAATGCCGTGACCTCTTAATACAGTTCCTCATGTTGTGGTGACCCCCCAACCATAACATTATTTTTGTTGCCACCTCGTAACTGTAATTTTGCTACTGCTATGAATCGTAATGTAAATATCTGGTATGCAGGATGTATTTTCATTCACTGGATGAAATTTGGCACAAATACCCAATATGGCCACATTTGAATACGTGGGGGGGGGGGGTCGATTTTGCCGTTTGGGAGTTCTTGTTGCTGGGATGTATAGTTCACCTATGATCAAAGAGCATTCTGAACTCCACAAATGGAACTGAACCAAACTTGGCCCACAGAATTCCCATTGTGAAGACGCGCCTGGGGTCTTTGACTTAGAATAGGAACAAGGACGTGACATCTCTTCCCAGGGGACTTCTTCTTGCTTTCCCATAGAGAACTGGAACTCCCAAGGACCAAACCAGTCACTTTAGATAACTCAAACAGGCTTTATTGTTCACAAAAGGAGTTATCTTATTGAGGTATTAAACTTAGTTCTCCAAACAGGGGTAAAATAAAATATACATTACAGTTCTTTAGTTGTTTGGGTCCAGGAAGCTTTCAGCCGGATGGCTTTCCAAATTCTCTCTCTCAATGGCTTTGAGGTGAGAACTCTCTTAGCCCCAGTCAAATGGCCTATATTGAAGGCACAGAGCCTTCCTATTGGTGCCAAATGACCAGTTGAAGGCGCTTGAGATTCCACAGTCCCATCCAGGTGTGCTGGATATGCAGAATGAATCCAAGATATGAAGAATTGGTGCTAGAGAATGCCTGACTGAGGCCTGGCTGGCAAACCCTCTAACACGTCCTCTTCTGTAGAGATGCAGGCAAAATCTAAAGAGAAAGCTAGATTTCCAAAGTCTCAAGGGGGAGGAAAAACAAACTTAACGATGATTGACAGCTCTAAAGAACCAATCAATGCAACCAAAACTTAACAACACTAAACAGACTAGCTAAAACATAATACAATAGTTTGAACCTTGTAACTTAAAGTCTTATACACAGGTGGCATCAGCCACGCCTTCACACCCATGACCAATAGAAAATACTGGAAGGCATTGGTGAGCATTGACCTAGAGTTTTGGAGTTGTAGTTCACCTACAACCAGAGAGAACTGTGGACTCAAACAATGATGGATCTGAACCAAACTTGGCATGAATACTCAATATGCCCATATGTGAACACTGGTAGAGTTTGGGGAAAACAGACCTTTACATTTGGGAGTTGTAGTTGCTGGGATTTATAGTTCACCTACAATCAAAAAGCATTGTGGACCCCACCAACGATAGAATTGGGCCAAACTTCCCACACAGAACCCCAATGACCAATAGAAAATACTGTGTTTTCTGATGGTCTTTGGTGACCCCTCTGACACTTCTCTCACGACTCCACCCCAGGGGTCCCGACTCCCAAGTTGAGAAATTCTGGTCTATAGTGTTCTCTACCAAACAGTAGTGATGCCTCACCAAACTACAAATCCTAGGATTCCATAACATTGAGCAATGGAAGTTACAGTGGTGCCAAACTACATTGATTCCACAGTGTAGCTGCACCCCAAGCAATAGGGTCTGTGCCTCGCATTTTCTCCATCATTTCCATTACCCAAGCTATGCCTATGTAATGTGCAACTAACAGAATCCATTTTAAAAAAGAGAAAGAACACGAGCCCTTGTCTTCCATTACTGCCCACCTAATAAGTTAAGGGCCTCTTGTGTTAGGCTTTTAAAACACCGGTGGTGATACGGATCCTATTAATCTTATCTTTACAAATGCAACACTCTGCTGATAAGAAGCCAGCTTGCTTGCTGCTGCTGCGTTGCAAATGCCACCGCAATAAAAAGATTCGACGCCTGATCACAGTTTTCTCAGCTCCTGAATTATGGATCTTAGGCACGTCTCGGGCCTCCCTGTTCCAATTTTAGTATAAAATGTTTGTGCGAGACTCGATGTAACGGGAAGCGGAGCTATTGCTGTGATCCCTTTGGGACTTGGCTGCATAGAGATTATAGCATTAGTGGTGCAGAAATGTAGAGATTCCTTTTGCTTACGAGAGAGGTCTGATCTCCTCTTAAGGAAAGAATCATGGAGTTGGAAGAGACCACAAAGGCCATGCAGTCCACCCCCATTGAGCCATGCAGGAAGATACAAGCAATAGAGATTCCATCACAACATTTCCAAAGATGGAGATGCCATCACAATCCAAAGCAGCATGTTCCACCACCAAACAGCTCTTACCATTGGAAAGTCCTTCCTAAAGTTGAGTTGGAATATCTTTTTCTGCAGTTTGACTCCATTGTGTCCTAGTTTCTTTCAGATTTGACCACTATGTCCCCTCTTAACCTTCTCTTCTCCAAGCAAATAATACTCAACTCCCTAAACTGAACTTCAGAGCGATTCGTGGTTTCCAGACCTTTGATCATTCACCTTCGTCTGGACACCTTATGTCTTGTCAATATCCTTCTGTTATGGCAGTGTTTTTCAACCTGGGGGTCGAGACCCCTGGAGGGGGGGTTACGAGGAGGTATCAGAGAGGTCTCCAAAGACCATCAGAAAACAGTGTATTTTCTGTTGGTCATGGAAATTCTGTGTAGGACGTTTGGCCCAATTCTATCATTGGTGAGGTTCAGAATGCTCTTTGGCTGTAGTTGAACTATAAATCCCAGCAACTACAACTCCCAAATGTCAATGCCTTTTCCTCCAAACACTACCAGTGTTTACATATCGGCATATTGAGGACTCGCGCCAAGTTTGGTCCAGATCCATCATTGTTTGAGTCCACACAGTGCTCTTTGGATGTAGGTGAACTAAAACTTCCAAACTCAATGCCCACCAATCCCTTCCGGTATTTTTTGTTGGTCACGGGAGTTCTGTGTGCGAAGTTTGATTCAGTTCCATCATTGGTGGAGTTCTGAATACTCTTTGATTGTGGGTGAACTATAAATTCCAGCAACTACAACTCCCAAATGCCAATGCCTATTTCCCCCAAACTCTACCAGTCTTCACATTTGGGCATATTGAGGATTCGTGCCAAGATTTATTTGTTTGTTTGTTTATTAAAAATTTTTGTATCTCGATCTTTTCACCTCAATCGAGGGACTCAGACTGACAAACAGCAAGAATTCAGCAAGGACTCAGACTGACAAACAGCAAGAACCACGTTCGAATGTGTCAGCCTAAGGGTTGGTGATCGGGACAGGATAGGGATTCTGCTAGTGTACCGACCACCCCGCTGCACTACAGTCTCCTTACCTGAGCTAGCTGGAGTGGTCTCAGGCCTGGCCGTGGAGTCTCAGTGGCTCATCGTGCTGGGAGACTTCAACGTCCATGCTGAGACCACTCTATCAGGAGCGGCTCAGGACTTCATGGCCGCCATGGCAACCATGGGCCTGTCCCAGCTAATATCAGGTCCCACCCATAGTGCAGGACACACGTTAGATCTGGTTTTCTGCCAGGGATGGGATGAAGGTGACGGAGTGGAGGAACTGACCATCATTCCTTTGCCATGGACCGACCACCACCTGATCAGGTTTAGACTCACTGTCCCTTTCCACCTCCGCAGGGGTGGTGGACCTATTAGAATGGTCCGCCCCAGGAGACTTATGGATCCGAATGGATTCCTGACGACTCTTGGGGATTTTCCCGCCTCCTCGGTAAGTGACCCTGTCGAGGCTCTTGTTTCTCTCTGGGACAGGGAGATGACAAGGGCTATTGACACGATCGCTCCAGAACGCCCCTCTTGAGTAACCGAGCCAAACCAGCTCCTTGGTTTTCTGAGGAGCTGGCAGCTATGAAGCGATTCATTTGGAGGCTAGAGTGCGTGTGGCGTCGGAAGCGGAGCGGATCAGGTCGTGCGCGCCTGGTCCCTTTGTGAGGACTTATGACGCAGCAACAAAAGCCGCACAAAAACATCTATCGCGGCCAAGGTGGCCGCCGCGAAGAACCGTCCAGCGGAACTGTTCCGAGTCGTTAGGGGTCTTTTAAATCCGCCACAGTGCGAGATCCCTGATGGCTCGGTGGTACGCTGTGAAGAATTTGCTAAGGCCTTCGTGGATAAAGTGGCGCTGATCTGTTCCGATTTCGATACCACTTTAACGGCAGTCTCTGAGGATGTGGCACGAGCATCTGCTTGTCCGGTTTTAATGGATTCATTTCAATTGGTTCAGCTCGAGGATGTGGACAAGATCCTTGGAGAGGCGAGGCCCACTACATGCATCCTAGACCCCTGCCCATCCTGGCTGATAAAGAAGCCAGAGGGGGTTTGGCAGAGTGGGTGAAGGTGGTGGTTAATGCCTCCTTTCAGGAGGGCAAAATTCCAGCCAGCTTAAAGCAAGCTGTTATAAAACCGCTGTTGAAAAAATCATCACTGGACCCCACTCAATTACTGAACTATCGGTCAGTTTCCAATCTCCCCTATTTGGGCAAAGTCATGGAACGTGTGGTGGCTTCGCAACTCCAGGGGTTCTTGGTAGACACTGATTATCTTGATCCGACACAGTCTGGCTTTAGGCCGGGACATGGTACTGAAACAGCTTTGGTCGCCTGGGTAGATGATCTACGCCGGGAACTCGACAGGGGAGTGTGTCCCTGTTGGTTCTGCTGGACCTCTCAGCGGCTTTCGATACCGTTGACCATGGTATCCTTCTGGGTCGCCTTGCAGACATGGGGCTTAGCGGTACTGCTCTGCAGTGGCTCCAATCCTTCCTGGAAGGTCGTACCCAGAAGGTGTCATTGGGTGACACCTGTTCGGCTCCACAGCCGTTGTCCTGTGGAGTCCCTCAGGGTTCAGTTCTGTCCCCGATGTTATTCAACATCTACATGAAACCGCTGGGAGAGATCATTCGAGTTTCGAGTAAGGTGTTATCTGTACGCAGATGACGTCCAGATCTGTCACTCCTTCCCACCTGTCACCAAGGAGGCTGTCCAGACCTTGAACCGATGCCTGGCCGCTGTGTCGGACTGGATGAGGGCTAGCAAACTGAAACTAAATCCAGACAAGACAGAGGTCCTCCTGGTCAGTCGCAAGGCCGAAGAGGGCATAGGGTTACAGCCTGTGTTGGATGGGGTTACACTCCCCCTGAAGACGCAGGTTCGCAGCTTGGGAGTGATCCTGGATTCATAGCTGAGCCTGGAACCCCAGGTCTCAGCGGTGGCCGGGGGAGCTTTTGCACAGTTAAGACTCGTGCGCCAGCTGCGCCCGTACCTTGGGAAGTCTGATCTGGCTACGGTCGTCCACGCTCTGGTCACAGCCCGAATAGATTACTGCAACGCACTCTACGTGGGGCTGCCTTTGAAGACAGTTCGGAAATTGCAATTAGTCCAGCGGGCGGCAGCCAGATTGCTAACGGGAGCTACATACAGGGAGCATACCACCCCCTGTTGTGTCAGCTCCACTGGCTGCCTGTCCAATTCCGGGCTCAATTCAAAGTGCTGGTTTTGACCTTTAAAGCTCTATACGGTTCTGGCCCAGCTTACTTGTCCGAACGCATCAGCCGCTATGTCCCACCTCGTAATCTAAGATCATCCGGGAGGCCCTGCTCTCGCTCCCGCCTACGTCTCAGATGAGGCTGGTGGGGACGAGGATAGGGCCTTCTCGGTGGTGGCTCCCCGCCTGTGGAATGCGCTTCCTAGTGATGTACGATCCACCACATCCCTCCTGGCCTTCAGGACAAAAGTAAAATTCTGGCTGTGGGACCAGGCATTCGTTCACCAGCACAAGGCAGCATTTTAGATTGGTTTTTAATGAAAGTGGGTGATTATGGCCAATGTTTTTATGGACTGAACATTGTTTTAATCCAGAGTGAATGTGTATGGTGCTAATGTAGTTGTATTTTAATGTATTTTTAATGTATTTTAATTGTTGAAGTGTTTTGGGGTGTATATTGTTATTATGTGGGCATCGAATTGTGCCATACTGTAAGCCGCTCTGGGTCCCCCCTTGGGGGTTGAGAAGAGCGGGGTAAAATCCCGAAATAAATAAAATAAATAAATTCAATGCTAACATTTAAAATCTAAAAAGCATCTTAAATTCACAATAAAATTATCAATTACAAGTACAATAAATCCGTAAAAACTATTTGCCAAAGTAAAATCCGGTCCAACTCATTCCTTGTATACGGTCCAGATCCATCATTGTTTGAGTCCACAGTGCTCTCTGGATGTAGGTGAACTACGACTCCCAAACTCAATGCCCACCAAACCCTACAGTATTTTCTGTTGGTTATGGGAGTTCTGTGTGCCAAGTTTGGTTCTCTTCTCCAAGCAAATAATACTCTTCCCTAAACTGATCTTCAGAGGGATTCATGATTCCATCATTTGTGGAGTTCAGAATGCTCTTGGATTGTAGGTGAACTATACATCCCAGCACGACAACACCCAAATAACAAAATCAATCCCCCCACAACCCCACCAGCATTGAAATGTGGGAGTATCAGGTATTTGTGCCAAATTTGGTTCAGTGAATGAAAATACTTCTAGCATATGAGATATTTACATTACATTCATGACAGTAGCAAAACTGCAGTTATGAAGTAGCAATGAAATTTTTTTAATGGATTGGGGTCACCACAAACCATAAAACCGTATTAAGGGGTCACGGCATTAGTAAGGTTGAGAAACACTGTGTTATGGATTGGGGAAGTTCCTTTTTAGGACAACACCTATCATAATCCCCAAGCCAGTTGACATCACAAGGACTTGCTCAGTGATGTCATCGCATTCTCATGTTTTTTTAAATCTTGAGATGTCAGGTAAAGGGAGGCAGCTCCAGGCAACCATACATAATGATTAAAATTCAGATGTGCCAAATGTTTTACTCGTCTACTTTTGGGATTATGAAACATTGGTAATTAGACATCAAAGAACATGAAGAAGAAGAAATCAAGATATACTCTGTTGGATTACGAGTGGATTCCCACTGTGTTGGCCCTCTTTTTGTAGGAAATGAAAACTTGTTCAATTAAGAGTCTGTCTTCTCCAGCAGAGTTTGCAAGAGAAAGTGCCGCACCTCTTGTGTTCCTCTAAGACTCGCTTCACCAAATAAGGCAAAGAGGCAGCATTCAAATTATATAACTACAACTTTACTAGTTAATTTGAAATGTACAGTACAACTCCTTCATCTGCAGGAAATGTGTTCCCGAACTTACTATGGAAACAGGAAACCACAGATGAGAGCACACTCTATTGAAACTCTGGATAACCCACTTAAGCTACCATAGTGTTACCCTAAACCAGTGGTTCCCAACTTTTTGTTGACCAGGGACCACTTTGATCAGGGATCACTCTCCAACATTAGTACCAGAAAGGTTACGAATCAGTTTTTGGTCAACTTTAGATTTGGTTTGGTGATTTGAGGTGCTGATTCAGAAAATTACATTGGATTGACCACATCAGCTCTAGTTTTTGATACAGAACATATGCCATCCAGTAGTCGCCATCTGCTCACCCACAGAAAACCATATTTAATTGTTGTTGTTGTATATTTAATAAGCGTTAGCACTATAAGAGGGTTTTGCGAGACCAGTCGGTCTCGTTGCAACAGTGTAGTAATGGTGAGTTTGTGGACCATATTTCAGTTCTTGCAGACAACTGATGGTCCACGGACCACAGGTTGAGAACCACTGTTCTAGAGCAGACCTGGGCAACCTATGGCCCGTGGTTCGGATGCGGCCCGGCAGCCGATTCTGTCCGGCCCGGGGAGAAGGGCATCGGGGGCAGGGCCAAGAGGAAGGGGTGCCGCTGCTGCCATCCCATCGCGGGCTGTGGGGCCTACATCAGCAGACAGCCCGCCGCTCTGGAGAACAATTGGAGGAGCGGCGGCTTTGGAGTGCCTGCCATCCCGGGAGACAATCCGGTCCTGCAACAGGAGCAGTCGGCGACCTGTGGTGGCTGATTGCCCTGGCAACCTGGAAGACTTGATCATCTTCCGGGTTGCCAGGGCAATCCGCCACCTCAGGTCGCTGACTGTTCCCGCTGCAGGCCCGGATCGCCTCCCAGGATGGCAGGCACTCCAAAGCTGCAATGGCAAGCACTCCATGGCAGGGTAATCAGCTGGGGAATGGCTGGGGGCGAGAGCGGGTGGAGGCCTGCAGCCTCTGATCGTCTGCTGCTCTGCTCTGCAGCAGCTGCGGCTGGGTCTTCTTGAATTTCAATTCATTTTTAGTGATTTTTATTATTATTTTATAATAATATAATAATAATATAATAAATAATATAATGTTATATTATATTATAATTTCAATATATTGTGTCTATATATATACTATAATATAATAATTATGATATTAATACTAATAATATATAAATATTTCTTGATATATTAATGTTAATATTAATGATGTGTAATATATAGTAAATATAGTAAATAAATAAATAAATAAAGTAGATTAGAATGTAGTTCAGCCGTTAGGTGCGGCCCTCCATAATATTTTTTGGCTCTCCTGTGGCCCCTTGGAAAAAATAATTGCCTACCCCTGATCTAGAGTATGTAGCAAATTCCTAGGGAGCTATCCAACCTAGAAATTTATAATATTCTTCTGTGCACTTCTATGGTAGCTTCTGACAGAAGCATGTCATACAATTAATGGGAGACTTCCTAGACAGAACATATTTTACCAGATGTGGGTTGGAGATACTGTTGGTACTGGTGATGGAGGTATGGTGGGTCACACTGTACATTCAAACGTGCACATACAGATTGCTTAAAACTTGACTAACTAAAGGAAAGTTTCAAATCAAGAAGGAGCTCAACTCAGCTGGAGGTCACCATCCTGAAAGATGGAGGGAGGGAGAGAGAGACAGATGAAAAGAGGGAGGAGTTTTTACACAGCTTTAAAGACTTGGATATCTCTGTGGTCAATTGAATCTGGTTGCTTAGAGACATTGACACATTGATAACCATACATTCATTTAGATTATTTAAATTCTCCCCTTTAGCCAAAGTAGATATTTGTAGATATCTATACTCTTCCCTTTAGCCAAAGATTATCCAAGGAAGCATATAAATCATTGATGTGACAGTTCCCTGCCCTCAAACTTACAATCTAAATAAGCCAAGACACACAAGAAAAGGGGGGAGATGGCAGTAGAGAAAGACATTAAGTTCAGCAGATGCTGGCTGCTCTTTCCTCCTCCAAAAGCCAAACAACGATCAATGGAAAATGGATGGCGGGCTCTCAGTAGTCACTGAGCAAGACACTATGGACCTGGGTCTAGCTGCTCCTCTCTCCTCTAGAGTGCAGAGCAATGGAAGCTGGAACATGGAGAGAGGGCATGACTGTTCTTCTCTCCCTCAGAGGTCAAAGCTATGATGGTTGGAACAAGGAGCATGCCCAGATTACCCATAAGGCCAACCTAGGCCATGGCCTAGGGGTGCAAGCCGGGGGGGGGGGGTGCAGATCACGGACCAAAAATAAATAAATAAATGTTGAAACAAAAAAAACGCAACGCGCATGGAGATGAGGAAGGAAGTTTTAAGGGTGAACGGATTGCTCTCTGTCTGCAGAGAAGAATTACGCAGCTTACTTGAATATCGTAGCGTGCAGGAGGGAGGGGGAGGGTAGCTGGTATGGGGCAGGCGTCAGGCGATGACTCACCGGAAATACAGACGACTAGACGAGCCATCAGCTCCCCTTGCCTCGCAGATCGTTTTGTACCTTGAAGTGTCACTGTTATTGTTTGTGTCGGTGAATTATTGACATTTTCTGCTAGCTTATTCGAACTGTTAACCTTCTGGTCAGCAAGTTCAGCAGCTCAGCAGTTTAACCCACTGCGCCACTGTGGCCCCATATCTATCATACCATACACACACACACACACATACCCCTCTTCTGTAGAAATAACATGGCTTGGCACCACTGGAGGGGCCATGGCTTCATGCTATGACCTCCGGGCAGTTATGGTTTGGTGAGGCACCAGCTCTCTTCAGCAAGGCCTGCTAAAACCACAACTCCCAGGGTGCCACAGCACAGAGCTGTAGGAGTTAAAGAGCTGCCAGGCCACAATCGTTCCGTGGCATAGCTGCAGCCATTGCGAGTGTGTGTTTCTTCTCGCTCTCCCTGGCGGCGGACCTTCCCGTGCGAAAGAAGCGCTGGACGTTGTGAAGTGGGGCGGCCTGCCTGCCTGCCTCGTAGCCGTGCCCCCTCGCCACAGCCATTCGGTTCCGCTGAGGCGGCAGGAGTGGCGGTGGCGGAGGGCTGCGGGCGGGGCGCGGAGATGAGAGGCGGTGGCGAGGGAGGGAAGATATTGGCCATTGGCAGCGGGGCCAGTCTCGGTGCTGTCCTCAAACAGCCACCGCGTGACTGTGCGCATGGGCCCGAGCACAGCGCTGCTGTAGGTGGGTCCAGCCCAGGAACCCCGCTGTGCTGATTGGCGCAGGTTGTTGTTGATTTATTTGGATATTACTGATCAACTGAGATGTATTGGGCTACCTGAGTGAATTTGAGGTAAGTTGTATGAAATGATTTCTTTTTAGTGTGGGTCTGAGTGATGTGGGGGGGTGCGGTGCGGTAGAGGTTGGCTTAAAGGGGGCGTAATTCCAAAGTGTGGCCTAGGGCGCAAAAAGGTGTTAATCCAGGCCTGACAAGGAGGGGTGACTTCCCATCAGCTATTGGGTCAAGGCATGATAGAACTGTGCCTGACTGCTCCTCTCTCCTTTAGAGTCGAGCACAATGGAAGTTGGAACAAGGAGGGATGATTTATCATCAGCTATCGGAGCTGTGCCTGGCTGCTCTTCTCTCCCTTAGAGTCCAAAGCAATGGCAGTTGGGGAACCCTTCTCATCAGCTATTGGGTCAAGGCATGATGGAGCCATACCTGGCTGCTCTTCTCTCCTTTAGAGTCCAGAGAAGCCTTTCACACTCATCCAGCTTTGGACCAAGGTACAATGGAGCTGTGCCTGGCTGTTCCTCTCTATGTTAGAGGGCAAAGCAATGGTGGTTGGAACATGAAAGCACGGCTTCTCAGGAATCACTATGGAGATGTGCCTGGCTGCTCTTCTCTCCCTCAGAGGCCATCACTATTACAATTACTGACTGAGCAAATGGGGAAAATTCTAGAGAGAAATTGTAGCATGGAGTCATGTAGGAAACCATTATACTGTCTAAAGCCCCACTGCCTTGATGGCCAATGGGAAAAGGAAAAGGAGAGAGAATGCTCCAATGAGAAGTATTCTCCACCATGCCCCAATTAAAGTAAATGTGTATGTGTATGGCATGTGTCTGTGTGTATTATATCTCAATGTGTACATAAACCTTGGGTAAAATTGAGTACCACTGCGTGACTATCATTAAACATTTTGTTGCTCGGGAATCATGCTCCTTGATGTTTAATTATCACGACTCCAGAGCGTAGGAAAACGAGCCTAACTAAGCAATTGCAAATTAATGCCCCTTGAGTAGCAAACATAACTCACCCATTGTTATTAGAATTCAGTTAACAGCAGTAACACCGCATTTGAGATGTAATTCACGCTGCACGGATTTAGTAATTTGTAGGTGCCAGCTGCCTTCACTGCAGCTTAATTGTGGTCAATGCACTGTGATTTGAACACGCTTCGTTTTCCTCCTCTTGCACGGGAGAACGCAGGAGTGGCGTGCCTGAGAAAACCTAGCAGGGTTTGAGATTCAATCTTGCATTATATGCCCATGAAGGGTTTTTTGATTATTTCAAAAGTGCTGATGGACAATTCTGCAAGAAAGTTGAATACTTGTACAATCTTATTTGTAACTTAGGATAGAAGTTGGGTATTTTTTGATCCAACTTTGGGCAAGTCATACTTTTTATCTTCAGAGAAAGGCAAAGGCTAAACCTCTCTGAACACATCTTGCCAAGGAAACCCCATGATGGGTGCACATTAGGGTCATAGTTTGAAGGCATACAACACCAAATATTATATGAAATGACTCTCAGATCTGTGAGAACTTACTTACTAAGGTGATCCCTCGTTGCCTGAGTATGATGGCTTGATGCGCCTTCCTCTTGGCACGTGTCTCCCTTTTGCCCTCCATTTGACCCTCTTCAAATCCCACAGCACTGCTGGTCACAGCTGGCCTCCAGTCAGAGTGCTCGAGCGCCAGGGCTTCCCAGTTCTCGGTGTCAATGCCAGAGTTTTTAAGGATGGCTTTAAACCCATCTTTAAATCTTTTTTCCCATCCAGCAACATTCCATTTTCCATTATTGAGTTGAGGGTATAGTAACTGCTTTGGGGGATGGTGATCGGGCATTCGGACAACATCTCTCAGATCTATGAGACCAGTGTAGTTTCATTTGTCTACGTCCAACAATATGTGTCATCTCAACGCATTTTCTTGATCCTCCAACACAATTTTATGGTATTATTGGGATGAAAGTCCTTCATTTCAATATGGTTTGCTATGATCTGCAGTTTTGTGTATCCACCCACAGTCCAGAAACATACTGTAGCTCCAGAGAACATTAAAAAATAGTTATTTCTATTTTCTTTAAAAATGAAGGTTTACAGCAGAGTATTGTTGAAGGCCTTCATGGCCAGAATCACTGGGTTGTTTTAGTTTTTTTGGGCTATATGGCCATGTTCTAGAAGCATTCTCTGGACCTCACTACCTCTGAGGATGCCAGCCATAGATGCAGGCAAAACGTCATTGGAGAATGCTTCTAGAACATGGCCATAAAGCCTGAAAAACCTACAACGACCCAGTCTACAGCAGTGTTTCTCAGCCTGGCAGTTGGGATCCCAGAGGGGCTCATGAGGGGGATTCAGAGCGATCACCAAAGATCATCAGAAAACACGTATTTCTGATGGTCTTAGGAACCCCTTTGGCAGAGATGCTGAAGATCTCTCCACCTGTCCTTCCCTTCCTATTTAAAAACGGACAGCAAAACCTCCCACCAAAAGCCCTCCTCCGCTGTGATCGGCCAGGCTCTCAGCCAGCTCACCCAAGGGGAGGGCTGTTTCTGAGACTCCTAGTGGGGAGGAGAAGAGCTGGCATGCTTGGTGCATGCCATTGCGGTGGGCATGTGTGGGTGAGGGAGAGCGTGTGAGGTTGGAGGGAGGCTTGTGCCAGCGAGTCCCTTCAAGGCATGGGATTCTGTGTGGGAAGTTTGGCCCAATTCTATCATTAGTGAGGTTCAGAATGCTCTTTGGTTGCAGCTGAGCTATAAATCCCAGCAACTACAACTCCCAAATGTCAAGGTCTGCTTCCCCCAAACTCCACCAGTGTTCACATTTGGGCATATTGAGGATTCATGCCAAGTTTGGTCCAGATCTATCATTGTTTGAGTCCACAGTGCTCTCTGGATGTAGGTGAACTACAACTCCAAAACTCAAGGTTAATGCCCACTAAACTCTTCCAGTATTTTCTGTTGGTCACGGGAGTTCTGTGTGCCAAGTTTGGTTCGGGATGCTCTTTGATTGGAGGTGAACTATAAATCCCAGCAACTACAACTCTCAATTGACAAAATCAATCCACCCCCTAACCCCACCAGTATTCAAATTTGGGTGTGTTGGGTATTTGTGCCAAATTTGGTCCAGTGTATGAAAATACATCCTGCATATCAGATATTTACATTACAATTCACAACAGTAGCAAAATTACAGATATGAAGTAGCAACAAAAATAATGTTATGGTTGGGGATCACTACTATATGAGGAACTGTATTAAGGGGTCGCAGCATCAGGAAGCCTGAGAAAGACTGGTCTACAGCTTTGGACCCATCTTTCTATCTATCTATCATCTATCTATCTATCTATCTATCATCTATCTATCTATCTATCTATCTATTTCTATTACATATAATAAAAGTCAGTGTTTGCGGTGGAGCAACCGAGCAACCGAGCGAGCGACGGGAGGAATATGTGCCAGTGTTTTGATTGGCTGCCATTGTGGGATTATTTGCATAATGGGCTATAACTGGCCAGCCTCAGAAATCCAACATTCTACGGTCCCAGACAGAGGGGATTGGTTGCCACTGAAATGGAATTTGCATAACTGACTCCAAATGGCCAACCACATTCAAACATTCTAAAATGACTCAGAGGGAAAGGGAAAGGCCTCAGGCAGTCAGCCACGGAGGCCCACAGCAATGACAGATCAGGACCAAACTGGGCAAACAGGCGACCAATGGCCAACTTCACTACCTGGTGTGGTTTAGGGCAGGAGGGGTCACGAATGATGGGATTTGCAGTACCTTCACATCATTCACTTCCCAAACAACACTATAGCCCCTATAAATCACAAACTAGGCCCAAAATTGACAGAAAGGCTTCCTTAACTTGATTTTCCAGACTAGGCCTCAGCTCATGGGATATTGTTAGGCTTCCTTAACTTGATTTTCCTGACTAGGCCCCCGGGACTCGCAGTACCTTCACTAAGTTCCTGAGACCACTGCAAGCCACATAAACATTTAATAGGAACCAACCTTGGCACACAATGCCTTCCTCATATAACCCAGGCACCGCCGGGTCCTCAGCTAGTAGTTATATAAATCCAATTCCCAGCTGCCACTATCATCCTCTTTTTCAAGCAAGGGTCAGAAAACACAACCTCAGCTCACCCATACATGCATTTGTTGGTGTTTTTATTGTTATTACTGATACTTTCAAGTTCAAATCAAGTTTCCAAACTCAAAGGAAGCTGCTGATAAGGACTGTGCTGTAACAAGGCCTGCTTTAGATCTGCTGAGCTCTGAAAACTTATCATAGGGTGTCTGTTTTCTCTGTCTGCTTTTAAATTTTATTTTTAGGCCAGTTTCTCCGGCAAGGAGAGATATTCTGGGAAAACGCAAACTGCTCCACCAAATGCCGTTGCCTGGATTTCAACAACGAGATCTTCTGCCAAGAGGTTTCCTGTGGTCCTTATGAAATCTGCGAGCCAAAGGACAAGTTCCACCAGTGTGTCCCAGTGGAAAGCAGCACTTGCGTGGTGTTTGGAGACCCCCACTACCACACTTTCGATGGTTTCCTCTTCCACTTCCAGGGTTCCTGCTCCTACCTTCTGGCCAGGCAATGCTGGCCAGGGTCTAACCTGCCTTTCTTTAGTGTGGAAGCCAAGAACGAGAATCGAGGTGGTTCTTCAGTCTCCTGGCTGAAGGACATCTCTGTGGAAGTTTATTCACACAAGATCATCATTCCCAAAGGCAGCTTTGGAAAGATTATGGTGAGGTTCAGCCATTCACTTCATTATGGAGAGGGACCTTCTCAGCTGTAGCATTCCTTTCTGTGGATTGTTCTCCCCAGTGAGATGCTTAGCGTTCTAGGTGTCTGTTTCCTCTTTTATTCTGCTTGTTTTAAACACTAGCTTTTGTACCCCATTCTCCAGATAGATGACTTGGTCATGTCTCTCCCCGTGGTCCTGGAATTGGGAGCAATAAAAATCTATCAGAGCGGTTTGTCCACGGCCGTAGAAAGTGACTTTGGCCTCTTGGTGACCTACGATGGAGACCACTATGCAGCCATTTCAGTCCCGGGCTCCTATATCAACGCCACTTGTGGACTTTGTGGGAACTATAACAAGAACCCTGAGGATGACGCCTTGCGCTCAGATGGGAAAATGGCCACCTCTGTGCTGGACCTGGGAGAGAGCTGGCGCGTCTACCACCCCGAATGGAAGTGCTCCCCTGGCTGCTTGGACAACTGCAGTCTCTGTGACGGGGCTATGGAGTCTCTTTACTTTGGCCCCGAACACTGTGGCTTCATCAACAAAACCAGGGGGCCCCTATGGGAATGTGGCGCCATCGTTGACCCCACGGCGTTTGTCCACAGCTGTGTCTATGACCTCTGCAGCATCCGAGACAACGGCACAGGAGGACTATGCCAAGCCATTCAAGCCTACGCCTTGGTTTGTCAGGCCCTGGGGATTCCCATCGGAGAGTGGCGAGTACAGGCGGGATGCAGTAAGTGAAATGGATGGTGAGGCATCAGAGGTGGGATGCAGACTTTGCAGAAAGGAATTGTGCTCAGTAGCATTCCCCTGATGCTCTTGATTGGCCCTTGGTTAGGAAGATGCAGTTGTTCTTGCTTGGCCAAAACGGAAGATTCTAGTAATAGAAACTGATAGATCCAATGTAATGCATCTGAAGGTTTGTTGAAGGTCAGCTGACCAAGATTGGACTAAAACCCAGAGCATGTTCTCAACCCTCCACTGACATGAAAGCCACCAATGATCTCCAGAAGATTAAGAAATATAGACTTTTGAAGAGCTGTGCAGTAAATTGGGAGAACTGTATACAGATAGCAATTGGAGTAGATAAATGTGGCACCTCCCATCACACCCCTAATCTTTGAAAGATTTATTTATTTATTCGGATTTATTCACTGCCACTCCCAGTGGCTCGAGGCGGCTTACATATAGTCACAAAGCACAGCTAAAAACATCACAATTAAAACATCACATTAAAATCACTTCAAATAACAAGCAGTACAATATAAAGTGGCATTTACAACAAAAGGAGAGACCACAACCATTCAGGCCCCGAAAGCCTGCCGAAACAACAAGGTCTTGTAGGCTTTCCGAAATGAAAGGAGGCACTGAAGGGATCGGATGTCAGAGGGCAGTGTATTCCAGAGAACTGGAGCTATGATCGAAAAAGCCCTTCGCCGGGTTGCGGTCAAATGGAATGTCTTAGAGCTTGGGATAACCAGGAGATTCTGCTCTTCGGAGCAAAGGGATCTGGTGGGACAATATGGAATAAGGCGGTCCCTTAAGTATACTGGCCCCAGACCATTTAAGGCCTTAAAAGTCAAAACTAACACTTTGAAGGTAATCCGGCATTCCACAGGAAGCCAGTGCAGCTCGCGCAGGATCGGTGTGATGTGACAGCTCGTTGAGACTCCAGCAAGGAGTCGAGCTGCAGCGTTCTGCACCAGCTTAAGTTTCCGGATCACCGACAAAGGAAGGCCAATGTAAAGAGCATTACAGTAGTCTAACCTCGAGATGACCGTGGCTTCGACCACTGTGGCCAGGTCGTGTCGGGACAGGTAGGGGGCCAGCTTCCTCACCTAGCGAAGATGGAAGAACGCCACTCTGCTGACGGTGGAGACATGGGACTCCATCGACAGCAGAGGGTCTAAAGCAGGGGTGGGCAACTATTTTTTCCAAGGGGCCACATGAGAGCCAAAAACTATTATGGAGGGCCACACCTAAAGGCGGAACTACGGTACATGCTAATCTACATAATTTATTTATTTATTCACTTACTATATTTACCATATACTGTATTACACATCATTAATATTAACATATTAATATATCAAGAAATATTCATACATTAGTATTAATATCATAATTATATTATAGTATATATATAGACATTATAATATATTGAAATTATAATATATAATATAACATTATATTATATTATTTATTATATTATTTTATTATTATAATAAAATTATTATACAATAATAATAAAAACCACTAAAATAAAATAATGCTTCCTTGTAGTCCCCTTCTCTGGAGAGTTTTATGCAGAGGCCAGGCAGGGGAGGCAAGCCAAGGACTCTTAGGAGGGGCAGATAGAATTGGCCAAAGGGCCGCATCCGCCCCCCGGGCCGCAGTTTGCCCACCCCTGGTCTAAAGTAACCCCAAGGCTCTTTACGGATGACGACGGACATAATGTCATGCCGTCCAGGGATGAGCCACTACCTAATTCCAGGTACACTTTTTAGATACAAGGAAATTCCAGAGACCTCTGTGTAGCAGTGACTGGTGGCTTCCATGGCAGTTCACTTATTTAGGGGATGGGGCTTAGTATATGGGTGGGCTCCTTTAACAGCAATGTATTTATTTTTCCCCTCCCAACCTCACCCCATAGCTATACCCCTAGATGGAGGCTTAAAAGATCCTCTCCCACAGGGTAATTCTATGGTTATGTGCAGAAGCAGTGGCATGTTTGTAGACTTTGTGTGAGTCCTGAGCAGTTGATTTGGGGTGGGTTTTTTTCCCTATCGCAGTCTTCCTTTCTCATGTGGTTTCAGCAGCCTTCAAGAAGCACTGGGAGAAACAAAATAAAAATGCTAATGGTTTTAGACAGGAGAGACAGAAAAGCAGGATTCAAGCTGGAACTGGCACTGAGAAACCTGATTCCTCCTTCTCCCACTTTTTCATAATTAATTAATTATTTGAATTTATATACCGCCACTCCCCGAAGGCTCGGAGTGGTTTACAACAGAATAATACAGTTAACAGTAAACAAATCTACACATCACAAGCAGTAACAAAACAAACTATAAGGGGTCATCTACTACGTACCCAGGGTTCACCCGGTCCCTAGAGAGAGGGGCAGAATAAAACCCGATGGAGTGTGGTCATGGACAGGGCCAACTGGATGGCGCGGGGCAGGCATAAAAGCTGGCTCACTCGGCCAGCATTGGCAGCATAGTGACGGCCTGACAGGCCCAAAAATAGAGTCTCCAGTAGAGTCTTTAGGAGAGTTCCTATCACCAGTAACTTGGGAGGGCACTCTTTTCTCCACCTTCACGGAGTTTGAGTCACTTATAAGGGTGAACTGGGGGGACGCTCTCTCCCCTATGACCCTAGGTTGAGCATTTGAGTCCCAGTCCCTGACAGCTTGGGAAGGCCCTCTCTCCTCCGTATTCACAAAGGTGGGACCACCCGGGAGAGCATATTCCAATTTTTGGGAGGGGGCTGCTGCTGCAGATCTTCTCCAGCTTCCGAAACCTATCCCCCAAAAAGTCCTGGACTTAAATTTCCTCTGGCGGTGGCCACGTCTCTGAGGCCTACGCCTTGGGGGACTACCATTTCCCATCACTGCACCTTTATCCATATCTAGGGCTTCAGGTTCTCCGGAGCCCGAGCTTGTCTCAGTCCTGGTTCACTTGCAGAAGGACAAAGGAACACTTAAAGTAACAGAGAGCAAACCCCAACTAGAAGGGAAACCTTTGCTGGCTGATTCTTTGCTCTGGGGCTAGAATTTAATGCTGGGCAGAAAGGCCCTGTTTGAATATGTGCAAGAGATGATGGGATTTACAGCTGACATTTGAAGCTTTGATAAATCAGGCTGCATTCAGTGGTTTTTTAAATTTTCCCATTCTCACTCTCTCATTCTTCTCTAATAGATTATCATCCAGCACTGCCTTAAACAGAGCTGGAAAAGGTTCCTTTTTTGGAGTCCCTTTCCCCCCCTATAGGGTACTTCTACACTGAAGAATTAATGTAGTTTAACACCACTTTAATTGCCATGGAGCTTGATGCAGCAGAATCCTGGGGTATGCAGTTTGGTGAGTCACCAACACTCTTTGGCAAAGAAGGCTAGAGACCTTGTAAAACTGCAACTCCCATGATTCCATTGCATTGAGCCATGGCTATATAAGGTGGTGTCAAACAGCTTTCATTCTGCAGTATAGATGCACCCTTAATCATAGAATAATAGAGTTGGAAGAGACCACGTGGGCCGTCTAGTCCAACCCCCTGCATGCAGGAAAAGCAAAATCAAAGTATACCTGACAGGTGGCCAACCATCTGTCAAATCAATTCCAACGTACGGGAGGAGCCACCAAAAAAGTGCTCTTCTGTTTTCCCACCAGACGTGACTGTGAAGGTGTTGAGACTAAGATAAGGCCTCCTGAGATATTTTGAGAACATGGTGTAGCATGAAAGAATGAATGTAATTAAATGCTCTTGTCTGCCCTTTCCAGCAACTGCCGTGCAGTGTCCAGAGTTCAGCCACTACTCTGTCTGCACGAGCAGCTGCCCAGCCTCCTGCTCCGACCTCACGGCTCCCCTGGCCTGTGCCTCACCCTGCACCGAAGGCTGCGAGTGCAATGAGGGTTATGTCCTCAGCATGGATCTCTGCGTACCAATCCACCAGTGCGGCTGCGATGTGGACGGCCGATACCATGCCATCGGTGAATCGTTTTGGGCCTCCGTAGACTGCGTGGTACAGTGTTGGTGCGAGGATGGAGGCGACATCGCCTGCTTCAATTCCACTTGCGAGGAAGGGGAGGTCTGTGCCGTAGAGAATGGCTACCAAGGCTGTTATCCTAAGCGGGAGACATCGTGCTTGGTCTCTCAGGACCACGTGCTGCAGACCTTCGATGGTGCCACCTTCGCCTACCCTCCGGACAGTTCTTATACGCTGATCAAGACCTGCTCAGACAGACCCAACTATCTGGAAGTGGACATCAGCAAGAAGAAGCCAGAAGTCAGCCCAGATTGGCTTCGGACCCTGAGGATCCAAGTTGCCAACCAGGAGGTCAAGATAGGAGGCATAGACAACTCAGAAATCAAGGTAGGGACTCCAGTGGGAAGTTGTGATGAAGGGATATTTTGCGCCACTTTGGAGAAGAGATCCTCAACTAGAGTATTTATTTTATTTTATTTACAGTATTTATATTCCGCCCTTCTAACCCCGCAGGGGCCTCAGGACGGATTACAATGCACACATACATGGCAAACATTCAATGGCATAGATATACAGCATATATAGACAGACACAGAGGCAATTTAACATTCTAGTTTTCTGGATTCATGAGGATATGCTCGATTCCAGCCACAGGGGGAGCTATCATTTCACTGTCCACATGAGCCCTTGATGGAGTACTTCCTCATTCTTATGCATACTGCTGGAAGGTTTTATGGTGTCGTAAATTAGTTAAATTAGTCTCCCCACACAAAGCGGTACCTAAATTTCCTACTTGACAGATGCAACTATCTTTTGGACTGCATAGGTCGACAGCAAGCTAGACTATTAATGGTCGGGAGCTTACTCCACTCTGACCTGGGCTGTCTGAACTCATGACCTCTCGATCAGTAGTGATTTACTGCAGCTGGCTACTAACTAGCTGCGCCACAGTCCGGTCCAGTATGGGGTATTTCATAGAGTCATAGAGTTGGAAGAAACCTCAGGGGTCATCCAGTCCAACCCTATTCTGCCAAGAAGTAGGAAAAATGCTTTCAAAACATCTCTAACAGGTGGTCATCCAGCCTCTGTTTCAAAGCCTCCAAAGAAGAAGCCTCTACCACACTCCGGGGCAGAGAGTTGCACTGCTGAACAGCTCTCCTAGTCAGGAAGTTCTTCCTAATGTTTAGGTGGAATTTTCTTTCCTGTAGTTTGAAGCCATTGTTGCTTCCTGCCAATCTGTGATTGTTAATGGCAGGTTAGTCACCCACTGACCCGACCCAGGTCCCCACCAGACAGTTAGTGTTCTGTCGTCGTCGTCATCATCATCTTACATTCTTGCAAGTGTTGTCTGCTCTCCGAGAGTCTTTTAATTCCTCAGCATATGATGAAAGTAAGCTTTCATTCTTTCTTTAATCCCGCTGAGACAAAGGATCATGTGTAATAGGAAAGGCAAAATGTCTCATTAGCTACCTACCCCTGTTGCTGACATTCTTGTCTGGATACACATTTCTCTCTGCGATTTTCATGCTAATGAAAGACGATGCGGAAAGAGCAGAGAGGAGGGATCAAACAGCCTCCCTTTGATTCTCTGTGTTACTTGTGGTTAAAATAATGCTGTGTCGCTTAAAGACAGAGGGCCGGTTGCTTTAGAAAAGACACATCTAGATGGGTTGGCAGCAAAACATCTTTGAGACCCACCTCCACGGTTGTAGTCAAAAGGTTTTTGAGGACAATATGAAGATCTTTTCATCCTTTAAGAGTTCTGCAACCCCCCAAATAAATGGGTTTTAGAGGAAATCAAGTCTCAATTCTATTCAAAGCCAAAATGATTGAATCATGAAAATACATGACTAATTGGGGGAAAGGGGGTGATAATGCTCAACGAAGTGGAAGGCAGGAGGAAAAGAAAGTTGCATTACAGCCGGATTGACTCCATCAAGGAAGCCACAGCTCCGAGTTTGCACAATCTTAACAGGCCTGTTAATAGGAGGGTGCCTTGGAGGTTTATCATTCCTAGGGTCACCATATGTTCAAGCTGACTTCACAGCAATTAACAGCAAAGAAAAATAAAACTGATCCAATTTTCCCCAGTGTTGACTTAGTATTCAGCAATTGATGTCCTGGCTCGACTCATGTTGGGACTAATCAATAGGACATGGTTCATTGTTTCCCACACTCCCAAGTTTTAATTCTGTAGCAGTTTCTCGACAAATAAATGTTGTAAGTTTCAGAAATACATGTACAACCGGGATTGTGGCACAGCTGGCTAAGTGTCAGCTGCATAAGATCTCTCTGACCAGTTGGCCATGAGTTCGAGGCCTGCCCGGGTCGAGGTGGGTGCTTGACCTTTAAGTGTAGCCTAGCCTGCTGTCGACCTTTGCAGCCCGAAAGACAGTTGCATCTGTCAAATAGGAGATAAAGGTACCACATTAAGTGGGGAGGCAAATTTTGACTGAATTATGAGGCCATTAAAGAACTCCAGGAATGCTGAGGAATGCAGAAGGAACAACAAGGGATGCTGGGAACGCTGAGAGGTGAGGAGTGCGTCAGCTCCCCCTGGTGGCCAGAGTTTGCCTCTGTTTGTCTATATGTGTGTATGTGGAAACGCCAGGGATTGTCTGCTTAGTATGTGTACCTGTAATCCGCTCTGAGTCCCCTTCAGGGTGAGAAGAGCAGAATATAAATAAAGTAAGTAAATAAATAATACAACGTGCAGAGCCTATACAATGAGTCAGGCATGAAAGGTATGTGGATCTTACATTAACTTGGCCTCTTTGGGGTCCATGACAAGAGGTAGAAGGAGTCTCATTATCCCGTATTTAATTTCTGGAAGCTTAGTCAGCATGGGTGTTGGACTAGGAGACTAGGGTTCGAATACATGCTTGGCCATGGAAACCCATTGGTTGTCTCTTGTCCTCAGAGGAAGGCAGAAGTAACCCACCACCTGCGTCCCCTCCCCCCCCAAACCAATCTTACCAAGAAAACCCCATGATAAGTTTACCTTAGGGTTGCATAAATAAAAAATGATTCAAAGCCATAGAACAGCAAGCTGAACCTCTTGAGCGGCTCATCCTCATAGGCAACATTGCCACCTTGTGGGTGGAAAGACGTTAACAATCTCACTCTCTCTTTTGTACAGTGGTTCCCAACCAATTTTGTTTTGACCAGGGACCACTCTGACCAGGGACCACTCTCTAACATTAGTACAAAAAGGGTTACGAATCAGTTTTTGGTCAACATTAGATTTGGTTTGGTTATTTGGGACGCTGATTCAGAAAACTGCATTGCACAAACCGTATCAGCTCTAGTTTCAGATACAAAACATATGACATCTAATAGTTACCATCTGCTCACCCACAGAAAAGCATATTTAATAATTCAGAGCTGATGTGGTAGTAGTAATCTTTTGTGGGTGGTCAGCCTCTCCCCTCACAACATCCCTGTCGCCTCGGCACTAGAAGAGGGTTTCATGAGATCAAAAAAATCTCATTGCCATGTGGTTTCGAGGCAACAGTGTAGTAATGGTGAAGCCCCGGACCACTGCTTTAGTATTTTCAGGGCAAACTGATCATTGAACATTGCCTGCTCTTGCCTTATGCATATTCCTTCTACTATCATGATTACAAATGCCATAAATGTACGTGGTTCAATAGTTGACAGTTCTGGAGACCAGGGATCAAATCCCTGTGTCGCCACTGGAACCCACTTGGTGGCCCAGTCAGGTCATACTCTTTCATCCTCAGAGGAAAAGGCAAATCCTGCTATTTAAAAACCATTTGAAGAAAACTCTGTGATAGGTTAGTCTTAGGGTCCTCTAATGCTCCTGATTTGGTAGAAACAATCTCAAATAATCATCTGCAATCACTTTTTTCAGCTAGTCCCAAATTGGCAATTTCTCTCTCCTTCTTCCACTTTCTCTCTTTGTCTTGAGCTCATTTCCATTGCTGCAATATGAAAAAAAAATCAGTCCGTTCAGCACAAGGAAGAAGAACGGAAGGGAATGTGGCGCAGCTGCCTAAGTGTCAGCTGCATAAGATCTCTCTGACCAGTAGGTCATGAGTTTGAGGCCTGCCCGGGTCAAGGAGGGTGCTCGACCTTAAGTGTAGCCTGCTGTTGACCTTTGCAGCCCAAAAGACAGTTACATTTGTCAAATAGGAGATAAAGGTACCACATTAAAGTGGGGAGGCAAATTTTGACCGATTTATGAGGCCATTAAAGAACCCAGGAAGCACTGAGGAAAGCGGAAGAACAACAAAGGGACGCTGGAAAACGCTGAGAGATGAGGAGTGCGTCAGCTCCCCCTGGTGGCCAGAAAGTTTGCCTCTGTTCATCTATTTGTGTGTAATATGTTAAAAATGTATGTACTGTACTGTGATAAATGTCATATGTCTATATATCATATGTTGAACTGCAGGGATTGTCTGCAAGTATGTGTACTGTAATCCGCTCTGAGTGCCCTTCGGGGTGAGAAGAGCGGAATATAAATAAAGTAAATAAAATAAATAATAAATAAGGGTGCATGGAATCTTCTCCTTCCCAGAAGGTTCAGGGAAAAGCAAACTGTGATCATCTCTCATAGCTTTGTCTATCTATTCATTCATAAATGTTGCCATCTTGACCTCACTATGGTGCCTTTGTTTTCCTCTGTGAAATGTTGGAGGGTACAGATTTAGATTTTCTCCAAGTATCTAGGAATCAATGTTCCCACCACTCTATGGTGACATTTTGGAATGACATTTTGTCTGGAGTACTAACTGTACATAAACTAATTGTCAGCTTTCGTTACAGCCTCCTGCTGCTTACATTCCTTGGCTTCCCACTAAGCGCATACTTGAGCTGAGCATCTTCCACAGATCAATGTATCTCGCAGACATCTATCAAATCTAGTGCCTCTGACCCATTATATATCCGTCATAAAGGTCCCAAGGGCTTTTGAGTATCAGAAACACAGAGGTCCAGGGGAACTGAACCAGAACAATTGCAGGAGCAAATAGTTCCCCTAAGTTCAAGGCAGAGTTGGATAGATCAATGAAAAACATAGTCTGTGATTTCTTGGAGATTTGAAGAGGTCTTACAGATCATTGTTTCAGTACATGAAACCTATATTTTGAGGATTAAATGGAGAAGGATCTATCAAAGACTATGGTGCATAACAGTGAGGAAAGTTACTTTGCAGAGCCAAGCTCCCTTGATGGAAAAAGACCTTGAGAGTCAGCATACTACACAAACAATCTCGTTGTCCGTTCAAGGGAACACTGGTGTCCAAATTGGAACAGAGAGGGCACGATTGTTGCCAACACAATTTTCTCGGCACAGCAAAGGCTGTACGACGACGTAAAGCAGTGCTTTTGCTTAAGGAGGTTGTAGGTCTATGGAAATTCCCTTGTGGGAGGAAAAACAGGTTCACTGTAGAAAACCTGTATTCCATTTAATATCTCTCTTGACCCTGAGTGCTTTTCAGTTGGTCTTCAGCCAAAAATAATTTTAGGTATCTACTGAGTACAACAAACATGTTTCCATTGCTCATTTTTTGTAGGAAAAGAGGGAAAAATAAAAACGACACACTGCTTTGACTCATTCCATTAACTCATCGCATGACCTCTCCTCCTTTTCACTTATAGGTAAATGGATATGAAACAGAGCTGCCATATTTCCACCCTTCAGGCCAACTGGAAATCTACCGGAGCAAAAATGGGACTGTTGTTGAATCAGAAGGACTCATACATATCCAGTACTTTGACTCTGGCTTGTTGGAGGTACGCCTTTCCACCATGTACTTCAACTGCACCAGGGGTCTCTGCGGCTACTTCAATGGAAACAGCAGCGATGAATTCTGCTTCCCCAATGGGAAATGCACAGACAGCCTGGTGGTTTTCCTGGAGAGCTGGACCACCTTCAATGAGATTTGCAATGGAGAATGCGGTGACCTGCTCAAGGCCTGTAACAATGACTCGGAGCTCCTGAAGTTTTACCGGAGCCGCTCCAAGTGCGGCATCATCAATGACCCCACCAACAGCTCTTTCCTGGAGTGTCATTCAGTGGTGAATGTGTCTGCCTACTATCGGACCTGCCTTTTTCGCTTGTGCCAAAGCGGAGGCAACGAGTCAGAACTTTGTGACTCAGTAGCCCGCTATGCGAGCGCCTGTAAGAATGCAGAGGTGGACATCGGCCAGTGGAGAAGCTTCAACTTCTGTCGTAAGTAACTGCTGGCAGAAGAGGGATTGGAAGCATCCCTCTTATTACCCTTGTCTTATTCTAGAAGGCCAAAATACTCCAAAGGCACCAGATCCCATCTGATCTTGGAAGCTAAACAGGGTCAGTCCTGGTTAATACTTGAATAAGAGACCAGCTTATTCCACGTGCCGTAGGCCTATTGTAGAAAGTGGAATCATTCAAGCAGAGCAGAGCACTTCATACTTATCTGGCCTTAAGACAGTTGTCCTTTAAACAAATCTGTATGTTTTTACTGCTCGTGGCTCCTTTGTTTTATACAGACCAGGACCTAAATAATTAGGTTTCTTGTATGCATGGAAACAACATTATTGGGGACTCCTCAGATTCAGTGGTTTGGGGCACTAGAGAATTCTGTGAAACAGTGATTGGCCAAGTGTGAATTAGGAGTTTCATATGCCAGCCCTGGATGGCTTTGTGACCATAGGGCTCCCCAGGATTTTTTTTAATGCCTTCAAATGCCTTTTGGGGCATAAAGGCACTTGTGGCATCCTTTTGGAGCCTGTTGATGTTATGTGCCTTCAGGATTTTCTAAGTTACAGCAACCCTAAGGTGAACTTTTCATGTGTTTTTCTGGGGCTGAGAGTATGTGACTCACCAAAGGTCATGCAGTGGGTTTCATAGCCAAGCAAGGAATTGAACCCTGGTCTCCAGAGTTGTAACTCGAATGCTCAAATCACACTGGATCTACTGGGTTATTTTAAGTCCAAGAGAAGCTTCCTAGAGTATTGTATGTCACACATATCCATCTTTCAGACAGTCTTCCCTTCTCTACAACTGATCCTGCACATCATAATGATAGGCATTTGCCTAATTCGTATAGAATGTGTATCAAGACAGTGTTTTGGAAGCATTATCTTTATGCCTACAACATTGCCTCATTCCTTAGCAGCTGTAGTTTACTTCCAGATGCACTTTAGTAATTCAGTAATTTCACAGACGGCATTTTAAAGAGACATCAAGAGGTTTTTATGGTGCCACACTGTTCGATTGCAGTCAGGACCCTAGCTTAAGCTCTAACAACAGAGGCTCATTTGAAGGCTAGAGAAAGAGGGGGATGTTTGTGGAGAGGTGTGCATATGTGCTGTTTTGTTTAGCTATGGTAATATTCTTGCTGCCAGAGATACGATTATCATAATCTAAAGAAAACATAAATGCTTCACATTGCATACAAAAGCACAGAAGGCTTAGCTATGTCAGTGAATAGTGATGGCGGGGGGTATAATCAGAATTGTGTCCAGATCTTTATGCCATTTTGGAGTGCGGCTTAGTTGTGACATGCCTTCAAGTCATTTCTGACTCATGGCAACATTAAGGCAAACCTATCATGGGGGTTTCTTGGCAAAGGTTTGTCTACCACTGAGGCTCAGAGTGTGTCATTTGCTCTAGGTCATCCTGTGGATTTCCATGGCTGAGCATGGATTTAAATCCTGGTCTCCCTATATCCTAGTCCATTAAGATTTAATCTGCTATGGAATTTATTCTCCAATGTGCTGAACCATAGTCTTATAATAGGATCAGCACCTTGGATAGCTCCATGAAAGCTTTGCCTATATCTCAGAGCATAGTTGTCCCATTGACATAAGAGCCATCTGTTTCCAATAGGAGGAAGAGCCAATTTGGTTAGAAGAAAATAGTATTTTGCTGCTGACTTGTATTTTCTTCCTTTCATTCCAGCTCTCACCTGCCCTGAGAACAGCCATTTTGAGGAGTGCATGACCTGCTCTGAGTTCTGTGAAAATCTGAGTACAGGACCAGTGTGTCTGGACAGTTGCACAGAGGGTTGCCAATGTGATGAAGGCTTTGCCTTCCGGGGCACTAGGTGCATCCCCAAAAGCGAATGCGGCTGCAGCTTTGAAGGACATCAGCTTGCCACCAACCAGTCCTTCTGGATGGATATTGACTGCCAGTATTTCTGCTACTGCAATGGATCCGACAATAGCGTCCGCTGCGAAAACCTTCCCTGCAAAGAGGATGAGTACTGTCTAGAGGAGAGTGGACTCTACTCCTGCCATCCACGGACTGACGCCTCGTGCATTGTCTCTGGCTATGGCCATTACTTGACCTTTGATGGCTTTACATTCGATTTCCAGAGCAGCTGCCCTGTGGTTCTATGCACCACAATCGGCAGGCAGACGTCTGAGAGGCCGGACATGTTTCCAGAGTTTACGGTCACAGCCAAGAGTGAGGATCGGGACACTTCCTTGGCCTTGTGGGTGAAGCAGGTGGAGGTGGAGGTCTTCAGTTACTACATCGTCATCCACCGAGCCTACAAGCACACGGTGCTAGTAAGCAAAGCCAACATCAGGCGGTCAAGGTCTTAAAGTAGTACCAAAATTTGCCCCCTTCCCTTGTGCACATGTGTGCATTCCCCATTTGGCAACAAATGATGGTTGCCAAAATGATGCCAAAGGCTCAGGGGCAAAAAGACCAAAATATTACCCATTACTTCACTCACTCCACACTAGGGATGCAATTCTTATTTTCTTATTGATAGAATTACACTAAGTTCTCCACATTTGGTGAGATTAAGGGTGCAGGGCCCCCACAAATGTTTTTAAAAGTGAGGAATATGTCAAGTGTGAAATGAGGAGCACCTCATTCTCCCAAGCTGTTGGATCACTAGGGAACTGAGTGTCTTTAACTGAAGTTCACCTCACTAAATAACCTACTTGCATCTCTTTGCAGATCAACAACGAACGGCTTTACCTGCCTTTAAAACTGGGTCAAGGGAAAGTGAACATATTTACCTTTGGTTTCCATATTGTCATTGAGACTGACTTTGGGCTGAAGGTTGTATATGACTGGCGGACCTTCCTCTCAGTCACAGTTCCTCGGAGTTTCCAGAACAACACATACGGCCTTTGTGGACGATACAACGACATCCCTGAGGATGACCTCCAGACCTCTGGAGGCCTTGCTGTCTCTAGCATCAATGAGTTTGGCCACAGCTGGGCCAAGCGGGACCCCTTCTGCCAGGTGGGCTGTGGGGACAGGTGCCCGGCCTGTCGCAAGGTGGAAGGCTTCTGGAAACCTCAGCAGCTGTGCAGTTTGATCCCTAGCAAGAGTGGGGTCTTCTCCAGGTGCCACAGCAAGGTGAACCCCACCTTCTTCTACAAGAACTGCCTGTTTGACACCTGCATCGATGGCGGAGCTGTGCAGACCGCTTGCAGTTGGCTGCAGAATTACGCCAGTACTTGCCAGACCCAAGGAATTGCGATCACTGGCTGGAGAAACTTCACATTGTGCTGTGAGCAGAGCCTTTAAAATATCTTTATGCATGAAAGTTTCCCATCTCCTCTTGCTTCTCTTATTTTTAAATTGAGTTATTTCTCTTTCAAGGTTTTTATTCTCTTCTTTGTGGGAAAGGGCTACAGTGTGTGGTACATGTGTTTAAAATTCACCCTCTGGTAACTCCTGTTTAAAAAATTGAGTGGGTGACAATGTGGTGGGCAACCTTTGTGGAAGATCTTAAAAAGGATTGCCGAAGGTTTCCATGGCTGGAATCACTGGGTTGTTGTGTGTTTTCCAGGCTGAATAGCCATGTTCCAGAAGCATTTTCTCCTGACATTTTGCCTGCATTTATGGCAAGCATCCTTAGAGGTTGTGACCTCAAAACCTCTGAGGATGTCCGCCATAAAAGTAGGTGAAACGTCAGGAGAGAATGCTTCTGGAACATGGCCATACAGCCCGGAAAACACACGACAACCCAGATCTTGAAAAGTAGACAACACTTGCTTGGATAGAAAAACAAACTAGGATACCAGAAAAAGTGACAGATCACAAGGAGAAGATCAATAATGGAAGCAATCATGGGAGGAAGGCAGTAGGAAGTAGTCAACTCCAGGATTCTTATTTCATGAATACCTGGTTGCAGAGGTATTCAAAAAGTGGTTTGAAAAACCACTTGCACAGACAATTCTCCAAGTGATCCTTCCAAAAGCAGCCATGTTCAAAGGATCCCTATAATCGGGTATTAATGAATGGGATGGATTACAATCTAAATCACCGAGTATTGGGTTCACAAGAATTAACAATAAAAAACATACAATTGCAGTCTCAGCATCATGTTGAAATCAGTTTCCATCACATCGTCGTCATTCCATATATCTAATTAAACCTTTATATTTCATCAGCAAATGCCTGCTCAAACAGCCAGGTCTTGACTTTCTTGCAAAATGTCAGGAGGGAGGGGGCCGATCTGATGTCACTAGGGAGGGCGTTACAAATCCAAGGAGCCACCACTGAAAAGGCCCTGTCTCTCGTCCCCGCCAGTCACGCCTGGGCCTCCCCAGATAATCGTAAACATCTCGATGGTTCATAGGGAGAGATGTATTCAGACAGGTAAGTTGGACCCGAACCATTTAGGGCTTTAAAAGGCTAAAGCCAGCACTTTGAATTGTGCCCGGTAGCAAACTGGCAGCCAGTGGAGCTGGCACAACAGGGGAGTTGTACGCTCTCTGAATGCCGCTCCTGTTATCAACCTGGCTGCTGTCCGTTGGACTAGTTTCAGCTTCCGAACAGTCTTCAAAGGCAACCTCACGTAGATAGTGTTGCAGTAATCTATACGGGATGTAACCAGAGCGTGGACCACCGTGGCCAAGTCAGACTTCCCAAGGTACGGGCGCAGCTGGCGCACAAGTTTTAACTGTGCAAATGCTCCCCTGGTCACCGCCAAAACCTGGGGTTCCAGGCTCAGCGATGAGTCCAGGATCACTCCCAGACTGCGAACCTGCATCTTCAAGGGGAGTGTAACCCCGTCTAACATCGACTAGCAGATCTCTAAGATCTACGACAAAGAAAATCAGGTTCTCTGTTTGTCCCCAAGAGGAATAGAGTGTAACCAAAGGACCTAAAGTTAGCCAGGAGCACAATAACGTTAAAGCTTTCTTTAAATTGTTGCTGCTGGTGACCCTATCACAAGGTTTTCTGGAAGTTCTGTCTTATACTGGGTGCTTCAATGCTTCAACCCCTGATTCCACTATACTGCTCATCCACACTATACATATTTTAGGTCCTAGATTTCAGAAGTGTGGTGGACCCTGAACTCCTGGCATAGATTCTTATTCTAAGTGCCCAAACTTTTGCTCACTCACAAGCCAGAAGGGTCTTTGGAGTTTCCAGCATACTCTGCAGAGGATGTTGAATGGGTCATCTGTCTCTGTTCCCACTTGACTAGCTAACCCATGGCCTTTGCATTTCCCCCCTTTTCTGGTCACTCTGTGGTCCTCTCTACAGCAGCAGATTTGTCATAATTAATAGCTTAGGGAGGCATAAGAAATGTATCTGGTCTCTGGGTCTGACCTTCAGAGTAGTTTTCATCCACATCCTTTAATTAGCATCCTTCAAGTGGAGATAAAAGTATCTTCTTTTTTTTGGCCTTCGTATCATGGGAGAAGACCCCGTCTAGTATCAAAGACTGAGGATGGCTATGTAATGCTAACTTTTTTTTGGAGAGTTGGGTGGGGAAGAGATGATGAGCAAAGTGTCAGGGATAGGGGAAGGGATTGAGAGCATTGTGTTGTGCACCAACGGTTGACAGAGAGAAAGAAAAAGAGGGAAGGAGAGACAAAGATTAGTGAATGGAAAGTATTGGATAACAATGACACAGATAAGAAGAGACAGCGGAAAAGAATAGCTCAACAAGTGCCTCAACATAAAAGAGACATGTACTGGAGTCACGGGAGATTATCTCTCATGTCACCGATTTCATAAAGGAGCCGGTGCAGCAAGAGGATGAATTATGGACTGCTCCTCAAGCCTGACAGATATTTTAATGCTCCACATGAAATCTTGGGCATGGCTTTGGCAATCTTATGGATTCATTGCTGCCGTGTGTCATTTCCCAGCATGACTTGCAGGTGGGAGTTGGGCCATGGTGATCCTCTAGAGGGTAGTGACTGCAACTAGGTCGACCACATGCTCCCTTGATCCGTGCCCCTCCTGGCTCATGAAAGCTTGCCTGGAGGGGCTCCTCTGTCAGGTGTTTTGGACTTCAACTCCCAGAAATCCCAGCTAGTTTACCAGCTCTTAGGAACTGTGGGAGCTGAAGTCCAAAATACCTGGAGGACCAGAGGTTGGGAAACATTGCTCTAGACATTCTGGGGACATTTGGCATCACCAGTGGTCAAGAATAATGGAGGTTGTAGTCAAAGAGCCTTTGGAAGGTCACTGATATAACACTTAAAAGAATCATCCTTTCATTGTGAGGAGACAGATTTGGCCTGTGGATCACCAACAGTAGACCATTCCTGAACTCAGCAAGTGAAAAGCTTTGTACAATGCAGGATCTAGAGTATTAGGCGAAAAGACTGAGATGGGAGTATTAGAAAGATATTTTTCTGTGATATTGGATCAGCAGTCAATGGGCAGATTCATACACTTACTGTAAACTCATACACTTATCTCAAGTATTGGTCCCATAAAAAGCTTGATATTGCAGCATTATGTACATTGAATTATAATTTAGGATTGGTGTGGCAGATCCTGGAACGTCTAGGATGTCCCCCCAAATTCTTCAAAATGATTATCCTGTTACATGAGGGCCAGCGCGGTCAAGTCAGATATGGCGATGCTCTCTCGGAGCCCTTTCTAATAACTAATGGAGTGAAACAAGGTTGTGTTCTTGCACCAACCCAATTTACAATCTTCCTCAGCATGATGCTCCAAAGGGCTACGGCAGACCCCGAAGAAGACGGCATATATATACACGCAGGGCCGTAGCCAGGATTTTGGTTGGGGGCTGAGTTGATGGCAGCTTGTTCAAACCTTTTTGTATTGTTAAACCCCATTAATGTCTATAATGAGGGTGATCAGATCATGATATGAATAAACATAACAGTTTAAATAATGTACCAGTAAGGCCTCTAGTCTGTGAGCTGGCTTTTTGCCTGTATACACGATGCTGATGGCAGCTTGTTCAACTTAAACCGTTGAGGGCTCGCTCATTCAGAGCTGCAGATGCCCCTTGTCGCTCATTCAGAAGCAGCCCTGCAACGCCTAACATCTTGTTTGCAGCAACTGCAGAGCTGTTTGGGCTGGAAGTCGGCCTGAAGAAAATGGAAGTCCTCTACCAGCTCACACCACAGTAAGAACGCCATCATCCTCACATCAGCATAGGCAAATCTGTGCTTAAGTCCGTTCAGCAGTTCACCTACCTGGGAAGCATCATCTCTTCAGATGCCAAGATTGACAAAGAGATAGATTATCAAAGGCATAGAGCGCATTTGGAAGGCTTCACAAAAGAGTCTGGAACAACAAGCACCTGAGGCAAAGCACCAAAATCAGTGTGTACAGAGCTATCGTACTGTCTATTCTCCTCTATGGGTCTGAAACATGGGTCACCTATCGGCAACATCTACGACTCCTCGACGCTTTCATCAACGCTGTCTTCGCACAATCCTAAATATACACTGGACCGACTATGTGACTAATGTTGCTGTCCTTGAGCAAACTGGGATCACCAGCATTGAGGCCATGCTATTGAGAACACAGCTGCGCTGGGCAGGGCACATCTCTAGGATGGAGGACCACCGCCTCCCAAAGATACTACTCTATGGTGAACTTGCCACGGGTCAGCGCAAGAGAGGCACCCCCCAAAAGAGATATAAGGACTCCCTGAAACAACATCTCAGGCTCGGCCAGATTGATCACCATCAATGGTCCACCCTGGCCTCACATCGGGAGGCATGAAGATGCACTATCCACAATGCTGCGGCCTCTTTCGAGAAGACACGCCGAAAGGGTCTCGAAGAGAAACGGCAATGCAGAAAGAACCGCAACTTGGAAACAACATCACCCAAGTACTTTCTTCTGTGCTTTCTGCAACCGAAGTTGCCTATCTCAGATTGGCCTTTTTAGTCATCAACGCACTTGTAAAAAGCATGGGATGAGTCCTTCCTAAGAATCTTCGTTCGTGAAGTAATGCCGAGAGAGAGAGGCGTGATATAGGAGTCTGAACGTTGGGGTATAATTTGGGAAGGTGATGGTTCAAATTCCCCACTCAGCTTTGGAAACCTCTGGATTGTCTTGGGCTGAACTTAAAAGAAGGCAATGGCCAACTGTTCCTGAAGCAATCTTGCCTTTAAAAAAATCCAAGGATAAGGTTTATTTATTTATTTATTTATTTCTTCGACTTATTAGTCGCCCTTTCCCGTAGGCTCAGGGCGACTCACATTGTGAGTCGTAAAAACAAGTAAAATCAGGGTAAAGCAAAACACACTAAAATTGCCACAACCACAGTGCAAGCATGGTTTGGGCATGGTTTGGGCATGGTTTTATATACATAAACCTAAGCACCGAACGCCTGGATGAAGAGGAGGGTCTTGCAGGCCCTGCGAAATGTTAGCAGATCGGTTGCTATAAGGTTGCTATAAATCAGTCAGTTCGAAGGCACATAACTGAAACGAACAATTGTAATTATGGATTGAAATGAGAGTCAGACCAATAAGGAATGCTAAACGGGCTTAGGTACAACATAAGGATGATCGGGCAGGTGCAGCATTGGATTATCTGCAACTTTTGGGCCCCTTCTGTCAAATCGAAGCATAGGAGAACCCCTTTTTTGAAGACAGTAGGCCAGTGTCACTAACTTGGGGATTCTGAGTTTTGATCCCAAAAAAAAGAAACCTTTCCAATCTTTCTTCCAAGTCTCTTGTGCTCTTCTGAAGATGGAAAGTTGGTTAAATTGCTCCACTTTGTGGAGAGAGGAGAAATAGTTCAATGAGTAAAGTTACTCTTTTTTTGCCGATTGCAAATCCATTCCGTAAAGAATGTCAGTGAAACCTCCAGTCCCAAAGACCGTCGTTCATCATTTGCCAAATGCAAATGTTATTAGTTTATGCACGCCAGGGAAAGAGCATGCCATTTTTTCCTTCCCAAAGAAGGTTTGTGTCTGCGGTCAATAGGCTTACAATGTATCGTTCAATTACCTTCCTCATAAATGAAGATGTAAAGCATCTCCGGCAGGCAGGCCGTCTGGCAAATCAATTGAAAAGTCATTTTCATCACTAATAAGATTTAAAAATTAAATTTGTATCATTTTCTATCCACAAATTGATGGTTTAAAACTGCCTTGTTCCTGAGATTCATGGACCCAATAACAATTGTTAGAAGGAGTAGGGCAGCAGGGCGGAGAATGGAGGGATTCGGAGTTACAGGTTTGTTCCATTTATGGGATATTTACACACACTTTGATAGATTTCTGTAATAGCTTAATACACTCAGGTGAATCAGGGCTATTGTTAGACTGTTAATCTCAGTAGCGTTGGCTTAAACCAGTGGTTCCCAACCTTTTTTAAAAAAACTAGGGACCACTTGACCAGGGACCACTTTGACCTGGGACCACTTTGACTAGGGACCACTCTCCAACAATAGTACCAAAAAGGGTTACGAATCAGTTTTTGGTCAACTTTAGATTCAGTTTGGTTATTTGGGGTGCTGATTCAGAAAATTGCATTGGATAGACCATGTCAGCTCTAGCTTCTGATACAGAACATATGCCATCCAGCAGTCGCCATCTGCTCACCCACAGAAAACCATCTATCTATTATCTATCTATCTATCTATTACATATAATAAAAGTCAGTGTTTGTGGCCGAGCGACCGACCAAGCGACCGGAGGAATATGTGCCAGCGTTTTGATTGGCTGCCATTGTGGGATTATTTGCATAACGGGCTCTAACTGGCCAGCCTCAGAACTCCAATATTCTATGGCCCCAGACAGAGGGGATTGGTTGCCACTGAAATGGAATTTGCATAACTGCCTCCAAATGGCCAACCACATTCAAAAATTCTAAAGTGACTCAGAGGGAAAGGGAAAGGCCTCAGGCAGTCAGCCACGGAGGCCCTCAGCACTGACAGATCAGGACCAAACTTGGCAAACAGGCGACCAATGGCCCACTTCACTACCTGGTGTGGTTTAGGGCAGGAGGGGCCACGAATGATGGGATTTGCAGTACCTTCACGTCATTCACTTCCCAAACAACACTAAAGCCCCTATAAAACACAAACCAGCCCCAAAATTGACAGAAAGGCTTCCTTAACTTGATTTTCCTGACTAGGCCCCCGGGACTCGCAGTACCTTCACTAATTTCCTGAGACCACTGCAAGCCACATAAACATCTAATAGGAACCAACCTTGGCACACAATGCCTTCCTCAAATAACCCGGGCACGGCCGGGTCCTCAGCTAGTATTTAATAATCTAGAGCCACGGACTATATTTTAGGTCTCACAGCGCACCAGTGGCCATCGCCCACAGGTTGGGAACCACTGGCTTAAAGTCCAAATGCTCGGCAATGCTAGAGAAGCAGTCCAATGACATCTAGGTTACTGAAGCTTAGTTGAACAGAGTGGGTTTCTTTCAAATCTTTCATTGACATTCTGCAGAGACCTGTGACATTGCTCTTTATGGAGACATGCATTTCTTTTGTCCTGCTGCTCCCTCTGGTCAAGTCTTTTGTTTTTAATGTATGGGGGTCAGAGATAACAATGCTGCTGCTTTTGCTAGTGAGAAATGTTGGAAAGAGATTGGGAAAGACCAAAAGGCTATCACAGTGGTTCTCAACCTGTGGGACCCCAGATGTTTTGGCGTTCAACTCCTAGAAATCCTAACAGCTGGTAAACTGGTTGGGATTTCTGGGAGTTCTAGGCCAAAACACCTGGGGGCCCATAGGTTGAGAACCACTGCTCTATCATCTAATACTCTGCTCAGGTACTGTGAACTCAGGGCTATTGTTTCCTTAGTTGAGGCTATCTATCTGGAATGCAGTCCTCCTCTATTCCAAAGACCTTCTACCATCAACTTATGGTGAATAAGAGATCTCAGTCACTCTGTCCTTAACAGCCTTGTTCAAGTCTCTGGGCAGCCATGCTTTTTCTAACTGAATCCATCCATCTGGAATGTGGTCTCCCTCTTTTTCCATTCCCTCCATCTTTCTAAGCATTGGGTTGTTGTAGGTTTTATGGGCTATATGTTCTAGAAGCATTCTCTCCTGACGTTTCGCCTGCATCTAAGACCTCACAACCTCTGAGGATGCCTGCCATAGATGCAGGCGAAACGTCAGGAGAGAATGCTTCTAGAACATATTTATTTATTGTTCATTCTTATATACCGCTCCTTCCAGCAGGCTCAGGGCAGTTTGCATAAACACATAAAAACAGCACATCTCAGTTTAATACAACAATACTAAAAGGCATAAAACAAAGCAACAACATATAAAACAGAGCATCTACATTAAAATTCAGGGGATGACACTTATGTTCAGGGGACGATAAGGTTGAAGGCTTGCCTAAAAAGGGATGTCTTACAGGCTCTCCGAAAAGGGGCCAATTTCTTAGTGGCACGGACTTCAACGGGTATAGAGTTCCATAGTGATGGTGCTGCCACAGAGAAAGCTCTCAATCTAGTTGTAGATAGACGGCAAGAATGGATCGATGGGACTGATAAGAGGTTCTGCTCTTCCGAACGTAGTGATCTCGGGGGAACATACGGGGTCAGGTACGCCGGCCCTAGACCATTCAAGGCCTTAAAGGTCAATACCAGCACCTTGAAAACAATCCGATACTCTATTGGTAGCCAGTGCAGTTGCTGCAAAATAGGTGTAATGTGCTCTCGTACTGATGCTCCCATCAGTAGTTGAGTGGCAGCATTCTGCACCAGCTTGAGTTTCCGGATTGCTGACAGGGGAAGGCCGATGTAGAGGGCGTTACAGTAGTCCAGTCTCGAGATAACCGTCGCCTGGATCACTGTGACCAGGTTGCCTCTGGACAAGTAGGGAGCCAGCTGCCTAGCCTGTCGCAGGTGGAAAAACGCGGTCCTGCATACCGTGGAGATTTGTAGCTCCATCGATAGCAGCGAGTCCAAATGGACCCCCAGGCTCTTTACAGAGGACGACGGGCTTAGAGGCTCGCCGTCCAGGGTAGGCAGCCGGCATCCACTCAGTCCAGGGCAACCCAACGTATCAATATAGTCCAAAAAACCTACAACAACCCAGTGATGTCGGCCATGAAAGCCTTCGACAATACATTTTCTAAGCATTGTTGTCTTTTCTATTGAGTAATGTATCCTTGTGATATGTCCAAAGTACGGCAGTCTCAGTTGAGTCATCTCAGCTGATAGGGAGAGTTTATGCTTGCTTTGCTCTTGGACCCATTTGTTTTTTTTAGCAGTCCATGGTATCAGTAGAATTCTCTTCCAGCACCACATTTCAAATGAATTGATTTTCTTCCCATCTGCTTTCTTCACTGCCCAGCTTTCACAATCATTTGCCCTTTCTGTACCACACACATACACACATTCATTCACTTATTCATTCGCTCCTGATACAGATCTGCAAGGGGTTAGTGGGGCCTCATGTTATGGATCATACAAGCACAGAGATATGTACTGCCTTGTAGAAGTGACTTTCCTCCTACAGTGGGCCTCTGAGACAGGCTAATTGGTACAAAGCAAATGGCACTTTTCACGTAAACAGTTTTGCTGCTGTTTGAGCTGTGCCAAGTTATCTCACCCTTGTTCTGATAAGGCTGATTCCCCCATCTCAAGAAATGTCCAAAAAGCTGTTTCCTCAGAGAAAGGTGATTTGTCTCCCAGCTTGTGTGAATTTACAGGCACCTTCTAAAGCAAGGGCGAAAGGAATTTCATACTGCAGGAAGGACAGATTTTTCACTCTTACTTTGTGCAGGCAAATCATTCCTTAACCCAGCCTGGAGAACCTTGGCCTATAGGGCTGCAAATGATCTGCTGTTGGGGACTTATGAAGAGGCCAAACTTTGATAAAGGCTGTCTTTGCTTGCATTCCTTGTTTCCACCTCAATTTACTACCTCTGTGTGATCAACAAACAGTCCTCTTTGTTTCACCTGCAACTCTATTATACATTTTGGCAACTCTGGCTTTTATGTGAGCAGAGCAGGCTCCCGGGATTATTACACTGCAAACTGCTCTAGTCTGAAAAGTTAATATGAGACAATGACCTTTGAAGAGCATCAGGTCAGGGAAAATAGCTTTAATGCTTTCTGCTTGCCTGTCTTGAGTACTAATACTCAATTTGTGCCCATGCTTATGCCTCAGTAGCACCACTTGACCTTATGCTCCCAACATGTCGTATCAGTGTCCTTCCACTTGCCCCTATGTCCTTCCAATTTCCATTATAGCGGCGGGTGATTTCCATGCCACTGGGACAGTAGTCTAGGTTTTGGATCAAACTTTAAACCTGCTATTCAAGGTGCTGGGCTTATTTTGGAGACAGAATTCAGAAACTTAGATAGCTCTTTCAAACTACAGCTTACAAACTCGTGTGGGTTCAGTGTCCCACAGCTTTGAAGCTGCCAGCCACTGTTGATGTGGTCTCTCATTATGTCCTTCCTTTTTCCTTCAATGATAGTTAGGGGAACAGGAAGGAAGGGGATTAGCTCCTTTGCCTTGGGTGGTCACAGTGCTGAGCAAGGTAGAATGGTCTTTGCTGTGCACAGTTGGTTGTGCTTTACAAGGATAGGCTTGATGCAGGGTTGAAGGCAACATGTCTGCAAGCAACGGGGAGACGATGCAGACATTTACATCACCCAAATATTTAGCCAAACATATTGCTTAGGAAAGCTTCTTTGGAGTGCTGCAGCTCCCAGGATCCATACAATGCCTATGTTGACTGGAATTAGTAGTCCAAACCGAGTTATTTGGAGCTGTTAATGTGCCTACAGTGTTTCTCACTATATTGCAGTTCGCTTATTGCGGACACGCTGTTTCGCGGTGGAGGAGGAGCCACAGGGGAGGGAAGAGGAAGAGGAAGAGGAGGAGGGGAGGGGGACCCAGGTGCTGGGCCTTACACTATCTCTGCCCACTTGGCAGCAGCCTCGTCCTCTTCTCCGAGTCTGCTGCTCGCCGCCTCGGAGACCCCTTGGGCTCTGTTGCACACCACTGCCAGGCTGAGCTGAGGCCTCAGACCAGGCCTCAGCCTAGCCTGGCGGTGCCATCAATGGTGCGCAAGAGGCCTCTGAGATGACGAGCAGCAGATTTGGCAAAGAGGTCGAGGCTGCTGCCGAGTGGACTTAACGCCCCTACTTCGTGGATTTTCACTTATCGCAGGTGTTCCTGGAATGGATCACCCGTGATAAGTGAGGGAGCACTGCTCTGCCTAGAATACAACAGGACATACTGTACTACACTGAATGTGTGATATGGCCAAATTAAGACCCTGTCCCCTTTTGTTCCAGCGGTCACCTGCCCTCCTAACAGCCACTATGAGAACTGTGTGAGTGTCTGTCAACCCCGTTGTGCTGCCATCCGGTTGAAAAGCGACTGCAACCATTACTGTGTGGAAGGCTGCCAGTGCGACCCAGGCTACGTCCTCAATGGCAAGAGCTGCATCCTTCCACATAACTGTGGCTGCTACTCTGATGGCAAATATTATGAGGTAAGATCCTATTTCCCAAACAGTGGCTTCTTGGAGTGGCTTGGTGGCTTGTGGGTAATGTTGGAGTTGCCCAAAGAGGGCATGGAATTCAATATGGTAAGTCACAAGTGGCTGGCTGTGTGATCTAACTCATTTCTTCTTATAGTGCATCAACATAGGATAAATTCTTCCTTCTTTGCAGCATGGTTCTTAAAGTGACTTACAGCAATTTAAACCAAGATAAAGCTAAAAACTTGATGAGAGAAATGTCTTTAAGGTAAAGGTAAAGGTTTCCCTGATATAAAGTCTAGTGGTGTCCGACTCTGGGGGATGGTAGTCATCTCCATTTCTAAGTCAAAGAGCTGCCATTGTCCATAGACACCTCCAAGGTCATGTGGCCAGCATGACTGCATGGAGCGCTGTTACCTTCCCGCAGAAGCAGTACCTATTGATCTCATCACATTTGCATGTTTTCAAACTGCTAGGTTGGCAGAAACTGGGCCTAACAGCAAGAGCTCACTCCGCTCTCCGAATTAAAACAGCCAATCTTTTGGTCAGCAAGTTCAGCAGCTCAGCGGTTTAACCTGCTGTGCCACCAGGGGTCCCTTATGAAATAAGCAATGATATTAAAACACTCTGAATTCAAAACTGCATATTTGATAAGGAGACTGTCTTCCCTCTTGTTATCTGCCTGGGACTGGCCCGAAAAGCCAAATAACAAGAAACACAAACAGTAAGAAGCTCTCAAGTTCATGTCTGAATTCGCGGCTTTGAATAAACTCCAAGAGCTTCCTTGGGAAAGCAACAATAAATCGTAAAACTTGTATGAAAATACTCTTCAACTAAACTTTTCCATTAAATCATGACTTGCGTTCTTTTTTTAAAAAAGGGGGGAGAGAAAAATAGTCTGGATTACCTTTTCGTGTGCATGCATACACATTCCCTTGATGTATTCTTTCTGTTAACTTGAATTTTCCACAAAGGTAAAAACATATGAAGGACAGCAGAGGACATGTTTTAAAAATGGAGCGCATTCCTGCTTTCAAGCTCTTTTTTTATTAACACAGATGTCGCTTTTAAATGAGCAGCGACTAATATAAATTATGGTGGCAGAATTCTTGGCTCCTCATAGGAGCAATTTTCGCAGAGATAGTCATGTCATGGATACTAAGTCCTCCAGGCAATTCTATGATGTAATTACCTTAAAAGTTAGCATAGAGGTTCATTGTAGGACCAACACATTCCTCCACAGGATATCTCTCTAGGTCAGGGGTGCTCACACTTTTTCAGCATGCGAGCTACTTAAGTCAAAATGATCTACCTACCCACTACTCAGAGAGCCATAAAAGCAAAATATTTGGAAATTTATTTCAGTGAGAGCCATATAATATATTTTAAGACTGAATTCGACTAAATGTGAGTATAATAAGCCCCTGAATTTATTCATAATAATGATGATAATATTCATTCAGCCTCTGCTAATAATAACAACAACAACAATAGGTTCCTAGAGTAGAAGGAGAGCTCCAAGGGCCATCCAGTCCAACCTCCTTCTGCCATAAGGAAAAAACACAATCAAAGCATTCCTCACAGATGGCCATTCAGCCTCTGATAATAACAACAACAACAATGGGTTCCTAGAATAGGAGGAGACCTCCAAGGGCCATCCAGTCCAACCTCCTTCTGCACCTGGGCGGTGTCGGGAGCCTGCGGGGCGGGACTGAGCCTTCCTCCCTCCCTGCCTGCGATCTACCAGGATGTCTACGCCCTACGCGATCTACCAGTAGATCGTGATCTACCTAATGAGCACCCCTGCTTTAGGTCCTCAAAACAACTTTATAATGTACTTGGACTGAAAGTGAAGAAATTCATTCATGTCAGTCATATCTATAGTTTTATGTAACAATGGTTTGGCTGGGAACATATCCCAGGGTCTTACTGTACACTAGTTGGGGAATTGCAGCACACTAAAATACCTGGGAGTTACTCTGGACCGTGCTCTGATTTACAAGAAGCACTGCTTGACTATCAAGCAAAAGTGGGCGCTAGAAATTTATTACATATAATAAAAGTCAGTGTTTGCGGTCGAGCGAGCGGCGGGAGGAATATGTGCCAGCGTTTCGATTGGCTGCCATTGTGGGATTATTTGCATAACAGGCTCTAACTGGCCAGCCTCAGAAAACCAACATTCTACGGCCCCAGACAGAGGGGATTGGTTGCCACTGAAATGGAATTTGCATAACTGACTCCAAATGGCCAACCACATTCAAACATTCTAAAGTGACTCAGAGGGAAAGGGAAAGGCCTCAGGCAGTCAGCCACTGAGGCCCACAGCAATGACAGATCAGGACCAAACTGGGCAAACAGGCGACCAATGGCCAACTTCACTACCTGGTGTGGTTTAGGGCAGGAGGGGTCACGAATGATGGGATTTGCAGTTGCTTCATGTCATTCACTTCCCAAACAACACTATAGCCCCTATAAATCACAAACCAGGCCCAAAATTGACAGAAAGGCTTCCTTAACTTGATTTTCCTGACTAGGCCTCAGCTCATGGGATATTGTTAGGCTTCCTTAACTTGATTTTCCTGATTAGGCACCCGGGACTCGCAGTACCTTCACTAATTTCCTGAGACCACTGCAAGCCACATAAACATCTAATAGGAACCAATCTTGGCACATCGCCGGGTCCTCATATGAAAGCTGACTGGCACAACCTGGGGATCACAACCAGACACAGTGAAGACATCTGCCCTTGTGCTTGACTACTCTGCTGGTGAATACGCATGCCCAGTGTAGAATAAAGCAGTGGATGTGGCTCTTATTAAGACATGCTGCATTATCACAGGATGTCTACGCCCAACACTGCTGGAGAAATTATACTGTTTAGCTGGTATTGCACCACAAGACATCCGCTTGGAAGTAGCAGCCAACAATGAAAGGACCAAGGCAGTGACATCTCCGGCCTATCTTCTGTTTGGATATCAGCCAGCACACCAATGCTTTAAATCAAGAAATAGCCTTCCAGCAGCACTGCCGGACGAGGAAGAGATCCTGTTTGTAAATCGGTAAAGGCTAAGAACCAACCATTTGATAAGGAGAGATGGATGGAGAAGAAAAAACATATGGTGGGTGTGAAGGCCCTGATGCTATCTATGTGAAACTGATATCCTCCAATGGTCATGAATTTATTGTTAAATGAGAACATTCACTCACATCAGGAACAATAAAAGCTATATTGAGTGGCCCAGGACAATTTCCTGAAAATGAAACAAATGAAGTAAATTTTAGAGAGTTTCCTTCCCATGTCCTATACTATCCAAAGTATAGAAGGTTCGTTACACTAACCGCTCCACAGAGATCCTAGAATTTCCTATTGCACCTGAAATTGCTGATGGCTGCAAACTTCCTAGATTGTTAAATAAAATAAATAATAATAAAAATGTAAACTTCCCCAGTATAAAAAAAGAAATAGTTTTCTGAGATCTACAGAGATATTCGCAGGAACACCTCAGCAAACGAGAGTCCAAAAGTGGCAGGTTAAAACCCAGAATCCATGGCTGATACTGAATGAGAGACTCCCTCCTGGGCACACAGAAGATTAGGTGACTTGGAAGGCACTGAACAGACTGCACTCTGGCACCATGAGATGCAGCACAAACCTTAAGAAATGGGGTCACTAAGTGGAGTCCATGACATCAATCAATCAAATTTTATTGCATTAGCCGCAAAGCCATATCAAATAGAACAAACCATGTAGAAAATATACATATATCAAGCATTAACCAATGGTTCCATAATGTGCAGCAGCACATCAAACAGCCGTTCCATGGTGAAGTAGCAAACATTCTCCTATCACTGATTCTTTTGGTCAAATATCCTGGCGTGTATAACCTTCTATTTGATCTTCATGTATCCTCATCCCCTCTACAATCAATCCCAATTGATGCGATGAATCGTTGCCTACTTTTACTGCCTTTATAAAAGAATGTTGCTGTTTTTGAAATTATTAACTGATTGGGATTAGAGAGGAGGAATATGGTTTTATTAGTCAGAGACCAGTGAGCTTTGTTGAGTAGATAGACTTCAAGAAGGGATTTCCTTTCTTTTTCATAAATTGCACATTGATGGAGGATATGATTTAAATCTTCCACCTCCTGGGCCCCACAGACACATGTTCTCTCTGTGTATGGGATGGAATGGTATCTACTGTATCTAACCATTGACTCATTCTGTTCAAACCTTGCCCTTGTCAGAGTCACTCTTAACTGTCTTGGAAGGTTGGCCATCAAGTAAGGGGCACGACTAAAGCTGGAATTCAGTGCCACTAGCCATTTCAAAGAGCCTACACTGGCAAGGCACGCGAGATCCTCTTGGGCTTGGATGTCTAAGATTCTCTGTTTCACCTCTGCTCTGACTTTGGTGGTGTTGTTGCTCAGGTATTCTGTGGGTATCCCACATGAGTCCATGACATGCGAGTGTGGAGAAGAGCAAACCACAGACCACCTATTACAATGCAACCTGAGCCCTGCCACATGCATAATGGTGGACCTTCTTATAGCAACGCCAGAGGCATTCCAAATGGCCAACTACTGGTCAAAGGACATTTAGTATAATACCAAGCTTTTAAACTTTGTGTTTTTAAATACAACTGTACCCTCGGTTCACTTCTGACACGATAAATAAAATAAACAAAACTGTATACAAGTATGCTAAGAAACCATCTGAGATTTTTGAATGGGTTCTAGCTCAGCAGTGTTTATTTATTTATTTATTTATTTAGCAATCTTCACATTGCTTTGGGGAATTAATAAGGGCCTATATGCTTTATCGTTATATCTGAGGCTCTTAGCCAAGAGCCCTGGTTTGTAAGGAAGCATTGGCTCCTGGTGAGAGTGTCTCCCAAGAGTTCTGTCCTCATCGACATTCATCTAAGCAGCCTCACCCACCACTACCCGGAAAACCAAGTATACAGAGCATACAGAGTAAATTATTATGTTTTTCTGCTCTAAACTGCCAGTGGGATTGGACACTAAATGGTTTCCAAATAGGATGAAGCCAGCAGAGGGGATGGATTGCTCTTCGCTTGCTGTTGCGTTGCTTCTGAAGAATGTGGCAGTCTTAATAGGTTGATTTTGGAGAATCGAAACGTGATGCCCTTGGGAGCTTGCCTTCAGAAGGGTGAGATTTTCCTGTGGGTAATTTGCGGGTGCTGCAAGCGAGCTGCCTCTGCTTATTCCCTCGACTGGTTTGTATTGCTAGCAACCTTCAGTTTCTTTCTGGTTTGCATTGCTATCAGCCTTCGGTTTATTTCCCCAACACCTGACAACGCGATCCCGAAATAATGAACAGCAGCAATGTACTTAGTGGTCTAGTTCTGCGCATGATGTAATATTAATCAGTTTAATCCACACAATAGAGTGACACAAATTCCCTGTAATGAGGCCGTGCTTTCAGGGTTGCTTTCAGGGGAATGTGCGATAAAATTAAAATTTAATAATTCCGTGGCATCATTTGCATGGGCCCGGAGAGAGATCCTTCCCTGTGATTTACACCTTGCATCACCACTCAATCCCAGCAACTTACTCCCGATATATATCAACCAAGGATATAAATCCAGGAGAAAAGACATTTCAGACTTTGCATTCGCTGAGCTAAAATAATAAATGGGAGAAATGGGAAGTTAATCAAGGAAAAGGACTTTTGAAAGTATCCTTTGTTTTAATATGTAGATATTAAGTGGATGAATGAGAGCAATTTCTGGGGTATCCATAGGCACAAATTTAGCTCTTTCCCAGGGCAATCGTATTTTCTGATGCTCACCCGAATAAATCAGAATCTCTTATCTGTTTCAATTAAGAATGGATGCATAAATCTATTTCCACTATGTCTCAGATTTTTATGAGCTCATTCATGAGTCTATACCATTCCCACATCACATAAAAACATACGTATTTGCATTATTTGTAGAATGATTTTTCACAAAATGCTCATTTGGGGTATGTAGTGGTCCTAAAATATATACTTTTGTATTCATTGTATTCTCAAATATGAATATTTGTGTATATTTTAACTGAAAAACTGTGCATTTCTATATACCCTGTTTTATTTGTTTTTGTTTCAACTTTGAATGGTATAAAAAATGGGAGAACAACTCAACCCAACAAGCCCAGTCTATGTATTAATCTGAGCAACACACAGTTGGTCAATTCATTCAGTTTTCTCCAGATTTGTTGGCCCATGACTGTCATCACCTAAGTGCTCTTCCATCAGTCACCAGCCAATCCCTCTGCAATTCCAGAAATACAGCTTAATGGTGTAATGTTAGAAAATGTTGATCATTTCAACCACCTTGGCAGCCACCTCTCCACAAAAGTCAACATTGACACTGAAATTCAACACCGACTGAGCTCTGCGAGTGCAACATTCTTCCGAATGAAGCAGAGAGTGTTTGAGGACCGGGGCATCCGTAGGGAGACCAAGGTGCTTGTTAATAAAGCTATCATCCTCCCAAACCTGTTATATGCCTGCGAAACGTGGACTGTCTACAGACGTCACATGCAACTCCTGGAACGATTTCATCAGCATTGCCTCCGGAAAATACTGCAACTCTCTTGGGAAGACAAGCGGACAAATGATAGCGTGCTGGAAGAAGCAAAGACCAACAGCACTGCTCCTAGGCCATCAACTCACTGGACTGGCCACGTTGTCCAACTGCCCGATCACTGTCTCCCACAGCAGTTACTATACTCCCAACTCAAGAACGGAAAATGGAATGTTGATGGACAGGAAGAGATTTAAAGATGGGCTTAAAGCCAACCTTAAAAACTGTGGCATAGACACCAAGAACTGGGAAGCCCTGGCCCTTGAGTGCTCTAACTGGAGGTCAGCTGTGACCAGCAGTGCTGTGGAATTTGAAGTGGAACAAATAAAGGGTGAAAGGGAGAAACATGACAAGAGGAAGGTGCATCAAGCCAACCCTGACCGGGACCGCCTTTCACTTGGAAACCAGTGCCCTCACTGTGGAAGAACATGCCAGTCAAGACTAGGTCTCTACAGCCGCCTATGTATCCACTGCCAAGAACTACATTTGGAAGGCCAGCATACTTGGACAACAAGAGATTGCCTAAATAAAAGTAAAGTAACTTGGCTGGGGATGATGGGAACTGTAATACAACACTTCTAAACCATATCAAGTTATGGAAGACTGCCCTTGACTTTTTCAAATGGCACTTCGTATTTCTTGGCAGTCTCCCATCCAAGTACTAACTACAACTGACTCTGCTTTGCTTCCAAGATCAGAAGAGAACTGGTGCTTTTAGGGTATCACTCTTCAAAATAGGGATGTTACAAAAATATCCCTCCATCTATACATAAAAGTTTGGAAATAGGGACTTTCTGCATACAATCTATCATATTGTAAGCTTGCCACTGAAAAATGGCCTTCGCTTTCACTCCAGTTTCTGCAAATGCTTTGGCAGATCTGTGGCGCCGGTCCTGACTCAGGATGGTTGCCGTGAGGAATGACTTCTGTTACCAATGTTGTCTCTCTTTCCCTGTTGTAGATTTCCAGCAAGGCCTTTATCAGCAGAGAAGCAAGCACATATGTTCAATTATTCCATAAATCTGATAACAATAGAGTGGAATGTAATTTCTGCTTCTTTGCGAAGGAACACATTGGTGGCCAACAGGATATTTGTAGTGCTCTCTTTGGAAGCAGGAGCAGGGAGGAGGTTGCTGTGGAAACTGTAACTTTGCATTTCCTCGCCTTAACAAGCGATGCGGGTGTCAGACAAGTCATAGAGGTGTCAATTTTTTCACACTCTTATTGGCTTCCCAGACTTATGATCTCAATTCAGGATGTGCATTTTTAAAAAGATGAGGAGATGTTTTAGATCAGTGATTTACAACCTTTTTTGAGCCACGGCACATTTTTTATGTTTACAAAATCCTGGGGCACACCACAAACCAAAATGACACAGAATGACACTCTAACACAGTAATACATATAGGTAATATATTTTAAAATGTATTTATACACTCAGTGTGATAATTTTGTCTAGGGCCCTGTTCGGCATTTGCATTTTCCCTTCTCAAAAACTTCTCCATCACTGTCACTCGCTTGTCTTGCTGTGATCCCAAATTGACACACAGCTGCAGCATTAACTCTAACTTTGTTTACTTAGCCGCGTCTGAGCGAATCCAAGATGGCGCGACCATAGCACTCTCACATCACTTCTTAGGTGATGCAAGAGTGCTATGGTTCCATTTCTTAAAGGGACAGATGCGCCTTATAGTTTATATATGAATGAAGTTCAAAAATAATTTTCCACGGCACACTTAATGATCTTTCACGGCACACCAGTGTTCCGCAGCACACTGGTTGAAAATCACTGCTTTAGATAACTCTATAACCATACTTCCTGGCCACAACTGAATACAATTCTACCCACCCAACAATCAGCTGGTAGGGGATGATAGGAGATGCAGTTTGGAGAGCATTGGTTTTAGGTAAGCAGCTTACGTCTTTGCAGATGGGAATCCTTCTCCGCTTCCAATCTTGCACTAATAGCAACTGGAGTGGTTCCTAATTGTCTTTCTATAGACTCCTGGAAGGGGCCTGTGCAGAAGTGTTTATTTTTTATTATAGGATTGAAAATTGATATAGCTGTATTGTAAATTGTTTAGATGTTTAGCCAAGAATAGAAGGTGCACTTCTTCAGTCAAGGCCCACTGGTTTTGGAGCTATAACTTGCCAGTCATTACATGGCTGTGAGGCAGAGGAGAGAGGGTCTGTGGAGGAGTCAACAGTTTTCTGCCACAGCCAAGAATGATGAATTCTGGGGAAGTTTGAATTTTGACAGTTTTAACTGGCTCAGACCAGCCCATCTAGGAGAGAGCAGGTTCTGAGGGCAGTCTGGTTTTGGAGCTGTAGAGAGACACACAGTTCTAGTAGGCTGAGCTTGTGAGCCAGTCTGTATAGAGCCTGAGGGCTAGAGAGTCTTCAAGCAGCAGATAACAAATTTTCCTCCTCCTCTTTGTGACAGCCCTTGAGATAGTTAAAGAAGAACATCACATCTACTTCCACAGTCTTAAGCTTCTTCAACCTCTGCGCATATAGCTTGCTTTCAATGCCTCTTGTCATTCTCATTGCCCTGCTCCAACTTGTCTATATCCTTGTAAAAATGGTTTGGTTGGTTTTTTGAATTGTTGGCTAAGGTTCTGTACTGCCAGATGGAGGTATGGTGATAACTGTCAACAACAGTTACAATTGGTGGCTAATTCTTCATTTTGGGATCCTGAGACTGGGTGGTCAGATACGGTCATTACACCTAGCAGATAACAAATTTTCTTTTGTACAGCCCTTGAGATAGTTAAAGAAGAACCACATAACCACAGTCTTATTAATGTGGGATATAATGAATGCCTCTTGTCATTCTCATTGCCCTGCTCCAACTTGTCTATATCCTTGTGATCAGGTCATGATATGAATAAGTTTGGTTTGGGGGGCTGACATAACAGTTTAAATAATGTACCCAATAACCCCATTAATGTGGGATATAATGAGCATGGTGATCAGATCCTGATATGAATAAACATTTAAATAATGTACCAGTAAGGGGGAAAATTTCGCTGAAGCCCCCTTAGCCCCCCGGCTACATGCCTGGTACTGCCAGATGGAGGTATGGTGATAGTCAGTTATTGCAGCTATTTCTGGTGATGCTGTCCCTGAAACCTATTTCTTTGGCCAGGCAGCTCCTTGGCTGAAGCGTTTCAGAGGTGTTGTAGCTCAAGGCACTGAACACCACATATCCAAATCACAGGTTTTAATGCTGGAAATGTCCAAAGCTACTGATGAAGTGAGTTGTCAGACATCCTAAGATAACAGACAGTCTGAAAGACATGCCTGCCCTCTCCTGGTGGAATCTCTAGCTCCATCAAGGCTATGATGCCACTGATCCACAGCTAATGTTTTGAACTTTGCGAAGGTTTGGTGGCTGGACTCTTTGAAGATGCCACAAATAACCTTGCCTTGTTGCCGATAACAATAAAACATGGGCCATTTTAACATGTTGCTTTTGGACTCAAGTAAAACTATAACTGGGATCAGGAATGACGTGTGAAGTGAAACATGTGTGTTTATTTCATTTCTACGAAGACATGACTGCTTAAGATACAATGTGGTCTGGAATCTATATGGAAAAAATACAGTATATGTTTATTTTAATATCCCGGTTTGTCTTTCACTGAGATTTCAGTGTACTGTACACATTGAAAGAGCTATCTCCAAGATATCTTCAGTAGGGATAACTCCTTTAAGACTCTACAACCCTGAGTGGATTCACTGTCCTCCTGGTATGGGAATCACCAATCAGAATTGGGGGAGGCGGTGGGGAGGACTGTAGTGGTCATGATATTAACCTTATGGAATGCTCTTCTCAGGGCATTCACTTCTACCTGCTCTTTGTAACCACTCGCTGTGTCAATGAACACAAATGGAGCAGGATCTCAGACACTAGCCAAAGAATGAAGACTTGGGATTTTGTTCTAGTTCTTTGGGACAGGGATCATAACACCTTTAATTTTCCAGTTATTTTGGATGTCACCTCCCAGAATCCCTTACCACTACCTATGATCCTGGGAGCTGAAATCTAAAACGTAGGGAAGACCAAAGCTTGAAGATCACTACCTTACAGCTTTTGTTATGGAAAGACTATGGGCTTCTTTATTGGGAAGATTTACTCCAACTATGTTTCCTTCTCTTCCTTGATCTCTGCCTGCAGCCCAAGCAACTCTTCTGGAACAGCGACTGCACCCGCCGCTGCCGCTGTTTCCGCCGCAATCTCATCCAGTGCGATCCACGGCAATGCAAGTCGGACGAGGAGTGCGCCCTACGGAATGGGGTCCGTGGCTGTTTCAGCACAAAGAGCTCTTACTGCATCGCGGCTGGAGGAGGGGTCTTCCGCACCTTCGATGGCGCCTTCCTCCGCTTTCCAGCGAACTGTGCCTTCGTCCTCTCCACCATCTGCCAGAAACTCCCTGACGTCTCCTTCCAGCTCATCATCAATTTTGATAAGTGGTCTTCCCCCAATCTGACTGTCATCTCACCTGTTTATTTCTATATTAACGAGGAGCAAATTCTCATCAGTGACCGTTATACTGTGAAGGTACAGTATCAACCTCTACCTTCATGCACCTTTAGTACATGATCTCATCCATTGTAGGGATGTACATCTTTGCTTCTTTCAAGATAGCATGAATCATTTCAGGAGGTTCATTGGGTGAGATCAGAGAGATTTCATTTATTTATGGGCATTTTTATTTTGCACTTTGGAGCACTTCAAAAAATACGGGTTTGTTATAGAAAATGATGGCTTTATCAAACAAAAGGCCAATGTCCATCACCCACCATTTAAAAAATGAATGATATCAGCAGTTGACCATTTCCGCAATGGGGTATCGTATATAAAGACAATGCCCTCCAATTGTCATACTTTGGCAAGGGTGGTACCTATGGGGGTGGGAGGTTCAAGCTCCATTAAATGAGGGACTTGAGCATCTTCATATTTAGGTGCCTTAGGAACAAAACATACATAGACAGGGGGTGGAGCCAGAAGAAATCCCAGCTCCGCCCAGCAACGCCCCCTCTTACAGCTACTAGCCTGCAGAGGGTGACCCCCAATGCCTCGGGAACCACGAGGACCCTCGAACCTTCCCCTGGACCCCTGGAGTGAGAGAGGTTCACGCCACCCGGGCCTGGGGCATCCGGAGGGCCTCCCTCCAGGACCTTCTGGATTGCCAACCCCGGGTGTCGAGCCCACTCGCTGGTGAACCCTCACCCCAGGAGGCTTGACAACCCGACAATGGGGAGTTCGGAGCCATGGGTGTGTGATGACCATCTCCCTCTGGAACTGGATATGCTATAGGCGCTGTTAGACCTATGGGACCTTCCTAGGCTTCCCTCGTTTGATGGCCATTAGCTGGATAGCTCTCTGACCCATGCGGTCATGAGCCTAGCCTCCCCCTCCCCTGTCTTAGATGTAGCCACCTCCCTCTTGTTGTTGTACTGTATTGTCTGTATACTATGTACTTTATGTCAAACATGGAAACCGCTCCGAGCCTTCGGGGAGTGGCGGTATACGAAGTTTGAACTAATAAATAATAATGAAGGGCCCGCTAAAAGCATGGCTGTCGGCAATATGATTCAAAGACTTAGGTTCTCTTACTAATGTATATAAAGTTCCTGCTGCTCTTGCAAATTCAGAAGTGCAAGCATATATGAGAGGTCAGATAAATGAGAATATGAAATACTGCATTATTTAATACAGAGACCTTCACACCCAAATTTTATGGGAAATTCTCAATCTACCAATTAATCTGGAATTGATCTTGGTTGTGGAATAGGATTAGTTTTGACAGCAAATGTTGATATGGATTTGAACTCCATCCATTAAACTTCACACTATCTTCAATGATCTCATCAAATATTGAAGGTCACTAAAAGAACACATTCCACCATCTTCCTGACCCGTCTAAATAAGTATTTGTTTCCTAAAAGAGCATTCCTATTTCTAGGTGAATGGGACTCAAGTCAATGTCCCCTTTGTGACCGGCTTGTCCACCAAAATCTACAGCATGGAGGGATTCCTGGTTATTGACACGAGCCCAGATATTCAGATCCACTACAACGGCTTCAACGTTATCAAAATTGCCATCAGTGAAAGGCTTCAAAACAAGGTCTGCGGCCTCTGTGGGAACTTCAATGGGGACCGCACAGATGACTATTTCACCCTGCGAGGGAAGCCAGTTGTGAGCAGCGTGTTCCTGGCACAGAGCTGGAAGACAAATGGCATGCAGAAAAGGTGGGTGGAAGGAAGGAAAGAGCTAGTTATGCTACAGCTAATTGCAGCTGTGCACCCAATTCACTATCTTATGTCAGCTGCAATCATGCAGCAGATACATAGCTATGATGTCACGGCAACACTGTTTCCCCCAATATGAGTACTCCGTACTGGTAAATGATATGCTAAGGAATGCTGCATCCAATCTGCTCCTACGAGATTCTCATGGTATTCCAAGGAGTTGAGGTAGAACCCCCTACTTCTGCTCACACCAAAACTTGATAGGTGGAGAGGGCCAGGCATATCATCCTTCAACACACTAAAATCAACATGATCAATCCAGGAACATATCTGCAGATATAGTATTCCAAGGAGTTGAGGTAGGACCCCCTACTTCTCTCACACCACAACTTGATAGGCGGAGAGGGCCAGGAATATCGTCTTTCAACACACTAAAATTAACATGATCAGTCCAGGAACATATAATCTGCAGATATGGGAGTCTCACTGTAATCATAGCAGAGAAGGCTCTTTACCACTTCCTCCAACAGCATATTGCCCTAACTGAAGAGGGTTTCTCCTGCAGATCTCAAGTCTTGGTCAGGCATATTTGAAGAGCAGCACTTCTTCAAGTACACTTGCACTACATGTCCAATAGAGGCTTTCCCCATTAGAAACCACCATCCATGTTAAGACTTGTACAACACAGACTGAAATCCCACATTTGGGTTTGCACAATGAAGATCTCCAAATGAGGGGCTAGTCAAAACGAAGGCTAACAAATGGTCAATTCACAACTAAATGAAGGACAGAGTATTTAAAAATGCACATAGATAATCAAGTGTATCCCCATGCATATCTGCATGCACAAGGATATTGAGCACATAACTCCTTTCCCACCAGGTTACACTGAATATAAGATGTTCCATATCGAAGAAATAGATCTGTAGGGGAATGTATATATGCCAAAGACACGAGCAGGATTCTGGCTCATGTGTGTCTGTGTTGAGGGAGTCTTGTTTTATAAGTAAGCAAATCTGTTGTTTTGCTCACAGTTCTAAACACAGCAGATCAATATAGTCACGTGGAATACAATTAAGCTGATAAAATCCAAAATCACTAACAGTAGTTCTAATTCCAATAAAAGTAACCCAAACAAGAAGGCTGAAACTGCCGTTTATCCAAATGTCTAACCAATTTAGATGATACAATTTTCTTTCTAATTTTAAAAGATAAACAAGAGTGGAAAGACTATCTGATAAGTGACTTAAGAAAATACTTCTGTCAGCAAGTAGTAAAGGCATTCTTGGTCCTGAGCCCATGAAATATCAATCTGAGCCAACATCTTTCTTCTTATCTTACTTTAAATGAAGTTTTTGAATTATGGTACAATATCCCAGGTTTTTGAGGTCAAGTTTTGGGGTGATTTTTTGATGGATCCTCTGAGGAACTTGTACATCTTTCCACATCCTCGGTGTTCAGTAATCTCTGGCACTTTTGTGTTTCCAGCTGCAACGAGCTCCAGTATGCCCAGTATGCAGCTACCTGTGACAACGTGCAGATCCAGGTCCTTCAAAGCGATAGCTACTGCCTCAAATTGACCGACATGAAAGGTTTCTTCCAACCTTGCTATGGGCTGTTGGATCCACTGCCCTTCTATGACTCTTGCTTCCTGGATGGCTGCTACAACCAGAAGAAATACCAGCTCTGTGGTTCTCTGGCGGCTTATGGGGAAGCCTGCCGTTCCTTTGGGATCCTCAGCACCGAATGGATCGAGAAGGAGAATTGCTGTAAGTGAGCTGGGCTTAGTCCTCCTCTGAAGGGCCCTCAAGTTTTAACATCTTCCTCACATTGAGAGGCCAAAGAGTCAGGCAACTGGTCTTAAAATTAATTTGTGGTCCTTGTCTGTTCCTCTTTTCCTTTTTAGCAGGAGTGGTGGAAGATCCTTGTGTGGGGGCAGACTGTCCCAACAGAACGTGTGAGGTGGATAACGGAGGAGAGCTCTGCGGCTGCATTGAACCTCCTCCCTATGGAAACAGTGAGTGGGCACCCCAAAGTTGCCAAAGTAACTGGAAATGTCAATATTTGCCGATCAAGGTATTTTTGATTACATACAGTAAGACCCTGGCATCCACGGGAACAATGTTTCCAGCAGGACTATAGTTATATGAAACCACATATACCACTAGATTTCTTCCCTTCCAGTTCTAACATACTATAGGAGTTATGTTGTAGTATCTAGAGATGCCTAGAGAGGTATCATCTCTATGAATTTGCTACGTCCTCTAATGCAACTGCGTATGATAACTCCTAGAGGAAGTATACCTGGAAAACCTAGAACATTGCTAGAGAGGCAATTCGTCCCTTGCCACCACAGGTAAGTAAAATCACAAATATAGATCCCATGGTTACAGGTGTCTAAAGCACATTAGAGATGCCTGATGCATATCAGGAGCATCCATTGAGCATCTGGACGCTCTTGCCAACACCTGGATGTATACCTTCCTAATTCACTAACAGCATTTTGTTGCCTTTCTGCAATGTACCTATGGATTCCTATAGTTACAAAATGAATTGTAAACTGTTGTGTGGAATCTCTCTTGATATAATTAAGAATGAATATTTAAGCTGCACATAGTACAATACTCATACAACTCCCCACTAAACCTAACAAATGAGGAAATATATATACAGACACTTTTCAAAGAAATTCTCTTGCTCTGGAATGCCTCCTTCTCTCCCTGAGGAGAAGGGCAGACCCTGAGATCTGGCAACATGTACAGCTGAAGAGCATATGGTTTAATTTTAAGTGTGTTGTTTTAGGTTCGCTGTATTCTTCAGGAATCTTTTCTTATGTTCCGCTTATTTTCATCCTTATTTCACAAACAGCAAGGCAAGATTTGGTAGATATGTAGTGACAGAATATTCTTGCACATGAGTTACTTTTAATACCATTAGATCAAGGTATAACACAATACAAAAATAATGGGAACAACATGACAACAGTTCTTGATTTCAGTGACTGGGAAAAGGGCTTTTATGCAGCCGTTGAGATTTGGAATCAGATCTTCAGCTGAGACGCACACTGGTCTAGTTCCAAGAAGCGAAATGCATACCATGCTGGTTTAACTCAGTGACGGATCAGTTCCTTGGAATTCAAACAAGCCCTGTTAATTCATTTAAGTTTCTCCCTTGGGTCTGAGCCATGGATAGTTTCTTGTAGCAGAGTGTTCGGATGCTTTATCCAGCTTTATTTTCATCTTGCTCTGAGACTTATCCGATTTCCATACAAATGCGTACACATTTTCAAAAGAAAAAAGAAGCATACATAAAAAAATCAATTTTGCACAGCTTTCTTCCTTGGTGAATGTCAATCATTTCTAGCTTCGGTTCACCAGCAATGGAAAAAATACTGCTTAGATCTGCCCATCAAACTTAGAGCAACAAAGGGAAATAGATTTGTTTTTTCAAGAAGACACTTCTGGTTGTGACGGAGGTTGCCACCATCAATGGGCTGGATACCTTCTTGGTGATAAATGGAACTTTATCTCCAACCACCTAAAGTAGCTGAGATGTTTTCACACTATAATTTATTTTATTTATTTATTTCCAACATTTCTACCTCGCTCTTCTCAACCCCCGAGGGGGGACTCAGAGCGGCCTAACAAAAGGCACAATTTGATGCCCACACAGTAAAATCTGTATATCTGTATACCTTTATAAAACGGAATGTTTGTATGTGTGTGTGCGGAGGCGGGAGGGCAGAAGGGCGGAAGCAGCCACTTTCCCAGGCCAGGGTGGATATGTGGCAGCCACTTTCCCAGGCCAGGGCAGATATGTGGCAGCCACTTTCACAGGCCAGGGCGGATATGTGGCAGCCACTTTCACAGGCCAGGGAGGATATGTGGTAGCCACTTTCACAGGCCAGGCGGATATGTGGCAGCCACTTTCACAGGCCAGGGCAGATATGTGGCAGCCACTTTCACAGGCCAGGGCGGATATGTGGCAGCCACTTTCACAGGCCAGGGCGGATATGTGGCAGCCACTTTCACAGGCCAGGGTGGATATGTGGCAGCCACTTTCACAGGCCAGGGCGGATATGTGGCAGCCACTTTCACAGGCCAGGGCAGATATGTGGCAGCCACTTTCACAGGCCAGGGCGGATATGTGGCAGCCACTTTCACAGGCCAGGGCGGATATGTGGCAGCCACTTTCACAGGCCACAGCGACCAGAGCGGGTGATGGACCTGCACCAAACTTGGTACACATAACCCCCCTAACCCCCTTTACGTCCTGGCACGGGTCGGGGGACATGACCCACGGATTATGGGATTTGTAGTACTTTCCAACACTTTGGTTCCCACAGACCACTGAGGCCACCAAAAAGGACCAATACAGACCACACTCAGCACACACAGCCCCCATGACCCACTCTACGTCCTGGTGCAGTTCGGAGGAGGGTGGACCATGGATGATGGGACTTGAAGTACCTCTACTCACTTCCCAAGTCTGCTGCGACCCTCATCCAATTACCGATTGAGACCAAACTTGGCACACATAACCCCCATGACTGCCTTCACGTCCTGGTGAGGTTCGGGGGAGGACTGACAATGGATGATGGAATTTGTAGTATTTTCACACCCCTCTGTTCCCACAGACCACTGTGGCCCCCCAAAAACACTGAGAAAGTCCACACTTGGCACACAGAGCCCCAGTGACCCACTCTACATCCTACTGAAGTTTGGAGGAGAGCATGGATGATGGGACTTGCAGTACCTTCCCTCACTTCCCAATCCTGCTACAAACCTAATCCAATGACTGATCAACACCAAATCTGGCACACAGAGCCCTCATGACCCACTCTACAGCCTGGTGCAGTTTACTGTGAGACAGACCACGGATGATGGGACTTGAAGTACCTTCACTCACTTCCGAAAAACAATGCATCCCTCATCCATTCACCAATACAGACCAAACTTAGCACACAGAGCCCCCATGACCCAATCTACATCCTACTACACTTTGGGGGGGCCAGAGACGATGGGACTTGCACTACCTTCAGTAATTTCATGATACCACTGCAACTCCCAATAATGATGGATCAAGACCAAACTTGGCACACAGAGCCCCCATGACCCACTCTACATCCTGCTGCGCTTCACAAATAACCCGGGCAGGGCCCGGTCCCCAAGCTAGTACAATATAAAAACCAAAAACATTCAGCATTAAAATACATTAAAATACAATTAACATTAAAACATCACACACACTCACTTAAGTTAAAAACAGTGTTCTGTCCATAACGGGCATTGAGCCATCTCCATCAACTTGCCCTTACAAATCCAGTCCAAAGTGCTGCATTGTGCTAATGCGCAAACTCCTGGTCCCACAGCCAGGACTTCACTCTTTTCCTGAATGCCAGGAGGGATTGTGGTCGATCGTATGTCGCTTGGGAGCACGTTCCACAGACGGGGAGCCACCACCGAGAAGGCCCTCTCTCTCGTCCCCACCAACCGCATTTGAGAAGTTGGCGGGAGCGAGAGCAGGGCCTCCCCAGAAGATCTTAAATTACAAGATGGGACATAGAGGCTGATGCGTTCGGACAAGTAAGCTGGGCCAGAACCATATAGAGCTTTAAAGGTCAAAACCAGCACTTTGAATTGAGCTCGGAAATGGACAGGCAGCCAGTGGGGCTGACACAACAGGGGGGTGGTATGCTCCGTGTATGTAGCTCCCGTTAGTAATCTGGCTGCCACCCGTTGGACTAATTGTAATTTACGAACTGTCTTCAAAGGCAGCCCCACGTAGAGCGCATTGCAGTAATCTATTTGGGATGTGACCAGAGCGTGGACCACCGTAGCCAGATCAGACTTCACAAGGTACGGGCGCAGCTGGCGCACGAGTCTTAACTGTGCAAAAGCTCCCCTGGCTACCGCCGAGACCTGGGGTTCCAGGCTCAGCGATGAATCCAGGATCACTCCCAATATGGGCAACAATTTGTGATGATAGGAGCTGCACTCTGGAATATCTAGAGTGGGATGGTTTTGCTCAATCCATAGAATGAAAATAAATCTGCATATTACCTGCATAGAGTTGACACTGCACTTTGCTGTTCCAAGCAAATGCACTCAGCACCTGAATATAAACATTAAGCTAGTTTTACAGCAGCTTAGCCACTAATATATTCAAGCAGTCATTCCTAGACACCAGACACTTCCATCTTAATGAATTAAGTTACAATTAATCAGAACTTCCTCAGTCTTGCATGAATAATGGAAAGAGAAAAACAGCAAAGCCATCAGGCCTAGGGCTTTGATTGAAATGAATTGCTAATGTTCACACATTTGACTTGCATGTTTGTGTGGCCATTAATACAGCGAATAGGTTTGAAGCTATTCCTACGACTTCACACAACGACTTTCTTTTCCTTTCTTTTCTTTCCTGGGACTATGCTGTTCTGTGCAGACACACATGACATCCTGGATGCTGAGGTGACTTGCAAAGCTGCACAGATAGAGGTGTCGATCTCAAAGTGCAAGCTGTTCCAGCTGGGCTTTGAAAGAGAAGGGGTGCGCATCAATGACCGCCACTGTCCTGGCATCGAAGGCGAAGATTTCATCTCCTTCCAGATCAATAATACCAAGGGAAATTGTGGAAACATTGTACAGGTCAGAACAGGGTGTTTTGTTTTGTTTTAAAATAAATTAGTTAGTATTCTAGAGCAGTGACCTAGTTACTCCTAGCCTTATTCTCCAACCTGATGGATACGTCATTCACCCATGTTCTGATCACCAACCAAATGGACTTCCTCATCTCCATACTGCTGATCCTTGGCAAAGTAGGTTGCAGGAAGAGTTACAATCAATGTCACCATTTTGACTAAATAGTATTCAGTTATGGAGAGTTATTGATGAGTAAATCTAGGGAGCCCGCAGTGGCACAGTAGGTTAAAACGCTGACCTGCTTTTCAAAAGGTTGCAGGTTCAAATTCAGGGAGCCGTATGATCTCCTGCTGTTAGCCCCATCTTCTGCCAACCAAGCAGTTTGAAAACATGCAAATGTGAGTAGATCAATAGGTACCACTCCGGTGGAAAGGTAATAGCAGTCATGCCAGCCACATGACTTTGGAAAAGTCTACGGACAACACCAGCTCTTCGGCTTAGAAATGGAGATGAGCACCTCCCCCGAGTCGGACATGACTGGACTTAATGTGAGGGGGAAACCTTTATATTTACCTTAATCTAGGTTACACTGTTAAATGTACTTAAAAGTTGAGTATGCTCAACTAAATAGCTGATGTACAATACTAGCAGAGGTGTCAATTCAAAGTAGGTCTAAAAACCCTTGAAGACACCAGATATTGTCGAAGGCTTTCATGGCCGAAATCATTGGGTTTTTCGAGTTGTATGGCCATGTTCTAGAAGCATTATCTCCTGACATTTCGCCTGAATATGTGGCAGGATGCTTCCCACAGATGCAGGCAAAACGTCAGGAGAGAATGCTTCTAGAACATAGCCATACAACTCAAAAAACCTACAGCAACCCAGCACCAGATCCTGTTTGATCTTGAAAGCTAAACAGGGCCAGCTGTAGTGGATGGGAGACCACCAATGAATACCAGGTGCTGTAGGCTGTATCTCAGAGGAAAGGAATGGCAACACACCTCTGAGTATTTCTTGACGAAGGAAACCCTAGGAAATGCATGGGGGCACCATAGGTACAGAAGGGTTTTATTCTGAATTCTGTCCATTCAAAAAGTTCATGAATGTGAGCTTCTCTACTATAAAAATTCCTGACATTCAGATTTTGTTGAAAGTGATTTCTGTTATCTAGCAGCGAGGAAACCAGCCGAGCTGCAAATACATTAAAACACAAAATGACCCAGCAATTTTATTATACTGCCCACCACCAGAAAATAACTGAATTATAAAGAAACAAAAAGCCTTGGGATTTGTAGCAAAGCTTAGATAAATGTTAAGTATACAACTGATCTGAGGTTGCAAAGGCAGACAGATAGAAAGCTGAAAGATGGATATTATTTTTATTACGGGTTTGCAGCAACTTGCATGATGCATTGAAATAAGGTTGGGAATCAGCAAGCTCACTGATTAAAGTGTATGTGCCTGTTTGTCACAATTCAGTGCCCCAAAGCCATGACTGAGTGCCCATTTTTGAAACATAAACATTACTTTAAAATGCTTTGGGCCAAAGTGATTGGCTTCATTCTCCTTTCAAGGATATTCTTCAAGTTAATCGTGGGTGCACTTCACTTCTATCCAGGCTCCTAAGTGCACTCGACACAATATCTGTAGCTTTTGAATGCCCTTCAAGGGCTGTGCAGCATACAGTGCATTACAGTAATCTACTCAATAAGATCTGGATCTCCATGGCAAGATCCACCTTTTCTAGGAAGGGATGTATCCAGTATATCAGCCGCAGCTAAGCAAATGCACTCCAGGCCACAGCAAACACTTGTCCTTCCAGAGATAGTGTGAAATCTAAGATCACTCCCAAAATATGAACCATCGAACCCAGAATATCTTCTAACCCAGTGTTTTCCAACCTTTTTTCAGCCGCGGCACACTTTTTACATTTACAAAATCCTGAGGCACACCACCAATCAAAATGACACAAAATGACACTCTAACACAGTAATACATATAGTTAATATGTTTTTAAATGTATTTATACACTCAGTGTGAAACCTGGGCCTGTTTCAATGAACACAACATGGCTATCCTGGCAGGAATGGCAGAAAGACACACAAGAAAGGTCTTGCTCAACAGCTGTCAGTCTCTCTCTGTTTTTAGTTTTTATCACAGTCAAGCTTGAGAAGCTCATCTCACAGATACAGTATGTGGTTGAAAACGGGAGCAATGTCAAAATAGCTGCCGCCATTTTGATCCGAGGGGACAGCGTGAGCATGTTCAGGAGGGGAGGGGGAGGGAGGAACACGTAGGGCGAGTCTGCACAGTAGCGCCCGCACGGGTCATGTCTTCCTCCCTCCCTCCCCCCTCCCCTCCTGAGCAAAGTGAGCAGAGCGAGGCTGGGAAGAAGGGAGCCTGAGTGGAGAAGAAAAAGTGTTCGGCAGGAAGGGGAAGAAAGGGTATTGGAAGTTCCAATTTCTCACGGCACACCTGATGATGGCTCACGGCACACTAGTGTGCCCTGGCACACTGGTTGGGAAACACTGTTCTAACCCAACTCTAAAATCTGGTTGTCCTGTTTACAAAACAGGAACTATGTATTGAGTGGATCATACCTCAGTTCATTTACTTTCTTCTAAACCCTCTCTGTTCCCAGAAATAGCCTCTTTTAGAAGGACAAACAAAGCTAGAGATTATCATGAGTATATGTAATTCATATATGTAACTCATAAAGATAAATACGCCATAAGATGTTTCAATGACACAGTCGCTTCTGGTGTGAGAGAATTGGCTGTCTGCAAGGACGTTGCCCAGGGGATCCCCATATGTTTAACCATGCTGTGGGAAACTTCTCTCATATCCCCGGCATGGGAAGCTGGAGCTGGCAGATGAGAGCTCACCCCACTCCCTGGATTTGAACCACTGACCTTTGGGTCAGCAGTCCTGCTGGCATAAGTGTTTAACCCATTGTGCCACTGGGGGCTCCTCTATCAATGAAAAAGATGGACTTTGAGGTCAGACTTGAAGGAAATAAGAAAGGTAGATCACAGAAGCATTTCTCAATCACGAGGAACTGGAATTGAGATTCACTTCATTAACTGTTAACTAGCTAAAGCCTTCAGGCTTTGTGTTTTCTTCCTTTAACTGTCTTATCTATCACATAGAAACTGCCAGGTTGCTGCCCAGTGCTTTTACTTCTAGTGCGTTTAACCTCCCCATTCTTTATCCACAGTCCAACAGCACCCACATCATGTACAAAAACACAGTCTGGATTGAAAGTGCAAACAACACGGGCAACATAATCACTCGGGACCGGACCATCAATGTTGAATTCTCCTGCACTTATGAGCTTGACATCAAAATTTCTTTGGATTCTGTGGTGAGGCCCATGCTCAGGTAAGACAGGCACCTGGCTCAGAGTAGCAATGTGGTGGGTCGAGTGAAGGTGCTTCATCTCATGGATTTAATCTGTGGCGGTAGAAGATTTTCTCAAGCAAATATCCACAGGATCATGTTGGAGCCAGTTCACCCATTAGACTGCATAGGATTTGTCAAGATTCTAATGTCAACAGTCCCTAGTGCCCAAATTCATGGGAGTATTGGGTTACAGTCTGTGCTGGATGGGGTTACACTCCCCCTGAAAGCGCAGGTTTGCAGTTTAGGAGTGATCTTGGACTCATCGCTGAGCCTGGAACCCCAGGTTTCAGTGGTGGCCAGGGGAGCTTTTGCACAATTAAAGCTTGTGCGCCAGTTGCACCCTTACCTTGGGAAGCCAGACTTGGCCACGATGGTCCACACTCTTGTTACATTGAGAATAGTTTACTGCAAAACACTCTACATGGGGTTGCCTTTGAAGACTATTGGGAAGCTTCAAATGGTCCAACGGGCAGTGGTTTCTCACCTGAGTGGCATACAGGGAGCACACAACTCCTCTGTTGCAGCAGCTCCCCTGGCTGCCAGTCTGCTACCGAGCACAATGCAAACTGCTAAGCCCTAAATGGTTCTGTGTAAACCACTTTGAGTCCCCCCAGGAATGAGAAAAGGAGTATATAAATACTGTAACCAAATACATAAATATTGTCATGTGATGAACTCCAGAACTCCACATGCGCAACCCAATTTATGATCTCCAGCCTTCCTAGCTTCATTGTTTTTGATAAACCCAGAGTTATCTCTTGTGCTTCCACAAATGGAGGCCAACATAGATGTGTGCTTACCCCATGATTTCTCAGTTGGCACTGCTAGAAACAAGCCTGTATTTCCCCGCCCTTGCATATGGGAAGCAAGTGAAGGACTCATATTCCACATGGAAACTCTTGATTCTTGTATATGAAGATATTTTATAAACATTCATAATATTATAAGGGGAGGAAACCCCAACAAAGGTAAGATACCTGCATGAAGAAGAGAGAAAGATTGAGATAACAGATGTTTTTCTGTACAAGAAATGCAATTTAAAAAAAGAATTCTACTTTATCAGTATCTTTTTGTCCTACTCCCTCCCAATTTAATTAAATGAGCCACATCCCAATAATCTACCCAATTGATTGAATACACTCGCCTCTTAAACTCAGTAACTTTTGTTGGCCTATTTTATGTTGAATGTGCTTTTAAACAGTTACTGGTTTTGTTTCAGTTCACATTAACTTTCTTGTTATTTTATGATGTATATAATACAGATGGATAGACTCAATCAATGAAGCCACAGTCCTCAGTCTGCATGGCTTGAGAAGGCCTGCTGAAGATAGGGTGAACTAGAGGTCTCCCATTCATTGCGTCGCCATAATTTGAAGTCGAATTGACGGCAGTTAACAACAACAATATTTTACTGCAATCCATTCTGTTAATATATTTGAAGGGCATCATATAAAACCTTAATAAATAAATGCGTAACTCCAGGCAGATTGAGACATACATTTCCCAAACAGTAAAGCTTGCATCTGTGGTTTTTCAATCTGTCTCTTCCAATTATTAAGCATCCGTTCTCTCTCTCTCTTTCTCCACCCCCCCCCCCACCTCTCTCAGTGTAATTAATCTGACAGTGCCTACTCAGGAAGGCAGTTTCACAACCAAGATGGCACTGTACAAAAACTCTTCCTACAAGTATCCCTACCGACAAGGAGAAGTGGTGTTGACCACCCGCGATATCCTCTACGTTGGTGTTTTTGTCCTTGGGGCAGATTCCAGGCATCTCATCTTGATGCTGAATAAATGTTATGCCACACCTTCCAGGGATAGCAATGACAAGCTCAGATACTTCATCATTGAAGAAGGGTGAGTGCTCCTCTTTCTTCTCTTACCCAGTACCTGGGACTCAAAACAATGACTTTTTACACGTTAGGAACTAAGAAGTCAACTTCTCTGTATTCCAGTTGCCAGAATATAAAGGACAACACCATTGGGATTGAAGAGAATGGCGTTTCGCTAACCTGCCGCTTTCATGTCACCGTTTTCAAGTTCATTGGGGATTACGATGAAGTTCATCTCCACTGTGCTGTTTCGCTTTGCGACTCAGAAAGGCACTCGTGCAAAATAGTAGGTGGCATGAATCCCAACCTAGAAAAAGTTTTGCGAGTCACGCACATACATTGTTGTTTTGTTGGTTGAATGTGGAACAGGGCAGTGATGTCACTAGAGAGGTGTGACTCACACCAGGTGACACCTTCAGAGGGGTGATTAGTTAAATTTTCTGGTACAGTAGAGTCTCGCTTATCCAACATAAACGGCCCAGTAGAACGTTAGATAAGCTAAAACGTTGGATAATAAGGAAGGATTAAGGAAAAGCCTATTAAACATCAAATTACGTTATGATTTTACAAATTAAGCACCAAAACATCCTGTTTTACAATAAATCGATAGAAAAAGCAGTTCAATACATGGTAACGTTATGTAGTAATGACTATATTTACAAATTTTGCACCAAAACATTGCAATGCATTGAAATAGCTGTGGATCCAGGTGGGAGGCAGATTGTGTTGGATAATACAAAACATTGGATGAGCAAAGGTCGGATAAGTGAGACTCGACTGTACTTATTTATTTATTTATTTCCAACATTTCTACCCCGCTCTTCTCAACCCCCGATGGAGGACTCAGAGCGGCCTAACAAAAGGCACAATTCGATGCCAGCATAATAAATACAATATAAAACCAAAAACATACAGCATTGAAACACATTAAAATACAATTAACATTAAAACATCATACACATTCTCTTAAGTTAAAAAGAGTATTTCGTCCATAACAGGAACATTGAGCCATCTCCATCAACTTGCCCTTACAAATCCAGTCCAAAGTGCTGCATTGTGCTAATGCGCAAACTCCTGGTCCCACAGCCAGGATTTCACTTTTTTCCTGAATGCCAGGAGGGATGGTGTTGATCGTATGTCACTTGGAAGCGCGTTCCACAGATGGGGAGCCACCACCGAGAAGGCCCTCTCTCTCGTCCCCACCAACCGCGTTTGAGAAGTTGGCGGGAGCAAGAGCAGGGCCTCCCCGGATGATCTTAAATTATGAAGTGGGATGTAGCGGCAGATGCGTTTGGACAAGTAAGCTGGGCCAGAACCGTATAGAGCTTTAAAGGTCAAAACCAGCACTTTGAATTGAGCTCAGAAATGAACAAACAGCCAGTGGAGCTGACACAACAGGGGGGTGGTATGCTCCCTGTATGTAGCTCCAGTTAGTAATCTGGCTGCCTCCTGTTGGACTAATTGTAATTTCCGAACTGTCTTCAAAGGCAGCCCCACATAGAGTGCATTGCAGTAATCTATTTGGGATGTGACCAGAGCGTGGACCACCGTAGCCAGATCAGACTTCCCAAGGTACGGGTGCAGCTGGCGCACGAGTCTTAACTGTGCAAAAGCTCCCGTGGCCACCGCCGAGACTTTCCAAAGAGCAGCAGCCAATGGCTCAGGAACAGACACCAGTTCAGGGACCATGACTTGCTCTACAACAGGCATGAGCAAACTTCAGCCCGGTAGGCTATTAGGAATTATGGGAATTGAATTCCAAAACATCTGGAGGGCCGAATTTTCCCCACGCCTGCTTTACAACATTGAATAAATAGCTACTCCTGAAGGCAACTTGGAGAAGCCAGTCACTCCCAAAATCTGAAATGCTGTATCAAAATAAGCTTCAGCTTTCTCAGTTTGCTTTCTGAAATGCACACACTAAAAAGTTGTATTTTTCTCTTTTGTTTTGGTCAGACTTGTCCTCAGAACAACCGGAGAGCCAGTGACTTCTCGAAAGAGCTCAATGAGCAGATCATCTCTGTGGGACCAATCAGGAGAAAGCGTGAGTACGATATTTTCTCAGCTTTATCTGATACTGGCTATTTAGTGTTCTACAGCAATAAATCCCCGGTGTTGTGTGGGGTTTTAAAAATAGTTTTCCTCTCATCCCCAAGGTAGCAGAAGAAAGGTCAAAGTTGCAAAGATTAAATTTGGGCTTTGGCTTGCATTGAATGTGGATTTTCATTTAAAACATGAGTTTAACATCTTCATCATCCAATGGGAAAGGTGAAATCTTTCCCATTGGGGGGGAAAAATCTTCTTTCATTATCTCTTCATTTCTTGCATTGTATACTTGGCCACAAGTGACACCTGATGATGATTTTGCATTTTAGGCCTGGACTGGTGTGAAGACAATGGAGGCTGTGAGCAGATTTGCACAAGCCAGGTGGATGGGCCGCTGTGCAGTTGTGTGACGGGGACCTTGCAAGAAGATGGCAAGAGCTGCAGAGGTGACCCAGCAATGCATTCCCTTAGGAAGATTTGGAGGGGAGGGGGGGGGGACAATTTAAGCCATGCTTTTAGTGCATGAATCATGAAGCCTTAAAAAACCCAAGAAAATCATGGGTTCACATAAATCAACAGGCAGCTTAAAGGCACCTACATACAGAATCTAAAAGACCTACGGGAAATTGGAAGTCATTGAGATGCCATATAAGGAGGACCATACAACCTCCATTCCTGATGTATGGGACTGTTGCTACATGAATTAGATACTGTAGCCTAAACCAGTCTTTCTCAACCAGTGTGCCGTGGCACACTAGTGTGCCGTGACGGACCTCCTGCTGTGCCACGAGAAAAGCTCTCTGCCCCCCTTCCTCCCCCCTCCTGCCGAACTCCTGCTGCTTGGGGGAGGAGGAAGGGCCTGGCAGTGGCAAAGAAAAAGAAGAAGGGACTGGGGCACCGCCTCCTTCGGCCGTTTCCCCAGCCAGCCTCCAATCCACCATGACTCCCACCATGACTCTCGCCCCTCGCTCGCTGAAGCCGGGTGGAGGAGGAGCTCCGCCCACTGAAGCCCGTCCACCGCTCATGCTCCTCCTCTGTCCCCTCCCCCGGCTTCGGCACTCCCAGCAGCTGCTCCAGCCTTGAGGGGACAGTGCCAATCCAACATTGTGCTGACTCTGGCACCGCTGGTTTGGCACTGCCCCCTCAAGGCTGGAGAATCTGAGGGAGAGCTGAAGCCGGGGGGAGGGGGCGGGCATGGCGCAGCCCGGCTCTGCCCCCTCTCCAGCTTCGGCACTCCCAGCAGCTGTTCCCAGCAGGCCACCATCCCCCAGCCGTTCTTTACTGTGTTAGAGTGTCATTTTGTGTCATTTTGGTTGGTGGTGTGCCCCCGGATTTTTTTAATGTTAAAAGTGTGCCGCGGCTCAAAAAAGGTTGGGAAACACTGGCCTAAACATCATGAATTGCCCTACTGAGACTGCAGTAACCAAAACCAGCAATGACTAACTATATCAGTGGTTCTCAACCTTCCTAATGCCATAACCCCTTAATACAGTTCCTCATGTTGTGGTGACTTCCAACCACAAAATTATTTTTGCTGCTATTTCACAACAGCAATTTTGCTACTGTTATGAATCGTAATGCAAATAGCTGATATGCAGGATGTATTTTCATTCACTGGCACAAATACTTGATAACCCCAAATTTGAATACTGATAGAGATGGGGGTTGATTTTGTCATTTGGGAGTTGTAGTTGCTGGGATTTATAGTTGACCTGCAATAAAAAAAGCATTCTAAACTACACAAATGATGGAACTGAACGAAACTTGGCACACAGAACTCCCATGACGAACAGAAAATACTGGAAGGGTTTGGTGGGCACTGATCTTGAGTTTTGGAGTTGTAGTTCATCAACTTCCAGAAAGCACTGTGGACTCAAACAGTGATGGATCTGGACCAAAATTAGCATGAATACTCAATATGTCCAAATCTGAACACTCGTGGAGTTTGGGGAAAATAGACCTTGGCATTTGAGAGTTGTAGTTGCTGAGATTTATAGTTCACCTACAATCACAGAGCATTCTGAACCCCACCAACAATATTTATTATTTATTTATTTATTAAAAACTTTTGTACCCCGGCCTTCTCACCTCTATCGAGGGACTCAGACTGGTATAACAGCAAAAACACGATGCTATACAATTCAAAAACAACTACAACAACATATTAAAATACATAAAAACCCAGCATAAGACCACATCATCATTAAACAATTCCACTCAATCTGTAAACGTGGTCATACATTCAGACAATAGCCAATAGCCAATGATAGAATTGGGCCAAACTTCCCACACAGAACCCCAATGACTAACACAAAATACTATGTTTTCTGATGGTCTTTGGCAACCCCTCTGACACCCCCTTGTGACACCCCCAAGGGTCCTGACCCCCAGGTTGAGAAACAGTGAACTATATCAAGCTTCATGCTAAACTAGCACCAGAATTGAAATTTTCTTGCTTATAAAGTGCCTTGTGTATTCATTCTTCATCTCTTCTTTTTTCTTCCCAGCAATAAACGCTTCAACTGGACTTCAAGCCAGGCCACTTCCATTCATTGTCGCCCAGCTTTTGTTATGGTGTATTCTGTACAAATCAAACCCAACCTCATAATTCCCCCATGGCTTTCTATTTAAAGTACTGTAATTTACTCTAACCCTTCTAAATCCCTGTAGTACAATACATTTGACCCTACCACCCACTCTATTGTAATCACGGCCATCTATGACAACAGTTTTATCTGTTGCTGCACTGGAGTTGTTGGCCTGTGTTAAATGGTCTTATTAAAGCTCGAAAAAGTCAACAGGGCACCAAACTCTCTGAAACCATCAGGGATGTGACCAACATGATGCGTGGCAAATACTTGATAGTGTTTCTGCCCCTTGGGTCTTCTCCCTTTGCGCTTTCTTTTAGTAGAGTTTCCATTCTTTTGATGTTCAAATTGTTAAAGAACTTTTCACTTGCTTGCTCATTTGATGTTGGAAGAGGGGGAAAAAACAATAATGGATGGCGGGTTTTCTTGGTAATTCTGGATCTGAACCATAAAAACTGTCCCTGCTTTGAAGGTCTTTCACCTTAGAGATTTAGATTTGACTCTAGCCATTTGATGGTCATGACTGTTGCTTTCCAAATGACGGATTCCTTCTTAGAAGTTTTGCAATTACACCAGAGAACTAAAAGAATCAGTAGGTGGAGAACACTGTCCCCTTGAGAAATGCCCCATAGAGCATATGACATGGGAAGTCATTGAGCTGTATTACAGTTGCCTTTGTGGCTCTTCACAAGTGCAATGCTTTGTGAGTTTTGGGACAACCCGCTTCATCTTGATAGGTTTGACTAAACCACTTTAGGATTATAAATTGAGTGACGCTCCTAGTGTCCTAGCAAGTTTCTGTTCCAGAAATCTTCTGGAAACACATTTGTGTATGTTCCAAACTACAGAACTGCTTTAGATGCAACCTATCACACAGCTTTGACACACTGTGGCCACAATCCACACCACAGGCTAACGTTGGTTTCATCTTTGTCATCCCATAATAGAGGTTTCATCTTGATCATCCCATCAGGAGAACATTTTTGAAGATCTCTTGGACAAAACTTTCAATGATCATTAATTACCACTGGATTCTTTCGATATAGAATCAACAATGTGTGAAATCCTAGATCAGTCCTTTAGTCCTGCTGATATTTTGTACTTCAACTCCCAGAAATCCCAGTCAGCTTACCAACTGTTAGGAATTGTGGGAACTGAAGTCTGAAACATCTGAAGGACCAAAGGTTGGGAACCACTGTCCTAGACGACACTGACAGAGTATAAAGCTGCACCCTACATAATTCCACTTCTCCTTCCCCTTATGCTGCTCATATACCCTTGTGCTATCACACAACATCATCACTCCAACACAAGATAGTACCTTAGCTTTGAAACAAAGAGCGGTGTAGGGTATTATGGCAGATGGAGGTGCTGAGTACTTCAATTATTCACATTGACTGTCCTTATCATGATACGTCGTTATGGAACTATGGTCCACTTTAACTACCATGGCAACTTTCTGTGGAATTTTGGATTTTGTAGTTTAGTGAAGTACAACAGCTCTCTGACCAAGAATTCCAAATTCCTTAAACTGCAAATCTCTGGAGATTGCTATGATACTTAAACTGCTGTAAGAGTGTGCATGGGGGATACATTGCCAACTGGAGTGTGGGTATGTAAAACTGCAGATATCACTGGATACCATTAGATTAACTTACTTCCAGTTCCAGCATAAAACAAAGTTGCATTGGAAGACCTCGAGATTCTCAGACAACTCCATGGTAACATCTGGGAGAAGTACCATAGACCTACCTGAGGACCTAGCTTATTCCTAAAGAGTCCATTATTCCCATGGGCTTGGATAAATGAAATATGGATTCCACAATTACGGAGACTGCACTGTAGTATGACAAGTTGCTGAAAAAAGGATGTGCTTGGGATAATTTGCAATTATGCCTGCTACCATCCGGACTGCAGCAAATATGTTTCTACTGTAGATAGGGCCTATCTTATATTTCCCGCTGCCTTAATTGTACTCACACATTGCCCTTGAACTCAGCAAATAGCTCACAAGGAAGCTCTGGACAGCTGGGATATCATGTTCTTCCTTTTGATCCAATTCTGTCGAGACCTTTTATGATACATCCAGCCAAATAATTTAAACATGGTTCATTCTTAAATAAAAACATTGTGTTCAAATGTTTACGTTTCCTGCTTGTTCTTGCATGGTATGTGGGAACTGAAATAAACACAAAATAGTGGTAAAAATAGATCCCCCAGTGGCACAATGTGTTAAACCAGTGTTTCCTAACTTTTCTTGAGCCGCGGCACACTTTTTACATTTACAAAATCCTGGGGCACACCACCAGGATTTTATAGAGTGACACAAAATGACACTCTACATTTACAGGATATCTATGTTGTGTTCATCGAAACAGGTCCAGGTTTCACACTGAGTGTATAAATACATTAAAAACATATTAACTATATGTATTACTGTGTTCGGCAGGAGGGGGAAGAAAGGATATTGGAGGTTCCAATTTCCCACGGCACACTGGTAGGGAAACACTGTGTTAAACCACTGAGCTGCTGAACTTGCTGACTGAAAGGTCACAGGTTCTAATATGGGGAGCGGGGTGAGCTCCCACTGTTAGCCCCAGCTTCTGCCAACCTAGCAGTTCAAAAACATGCAAATGTGAGATCAATAGGTAATGCTCCGGTGGGAAGGTAACGGTGCTCCATGCAGTCATGCTGGCCACATGACCTTGGAGGTGTCAACGGGCAATGCTGGCTCTTTGGCTTAGAAATGGAGATGAACACCAACCCCCCCCGAGTCAGACATGACTGGACTTAATGTCAGGGGAAAACCTTTACCTTTAGTAGTCAAAATACACATACATACATGCAATGTGCACGCGCGCACACATATATTTATTCTTATAAGAAATATAGAGAATCAACAGGCTCAAATTATTCAAGGAGTTTCCTTTCCAGCTCTTAAAAGAAATCCCCAACACATTTGTATTATTATAATATAAATGTATGTGTCAATTTACATTTTTAGCATAATCAAATTATGAAAAACGTCAAGACGATATCATTTGAAGAAATGCAATACAGACACACCAGAAGAGCAACTTGAAAAATTCAATTTTGAAATGCCATTACTTTTTAGAATAACAACCATTATGCTTTCAGCTTCTACAAGGGCTTGTTATATACTCTTCATTCTGCAAATGAAGGGTTTCAGAGAGAAAATGAGTTAGATCTTACTTCAAGATAATCAATGATATAAACAAGCCCTTCTGTGAAAAACAGGGGATTAAGTTAAACCAACCAGAAAGCTGAATATCTGGCTCCAGGTTCTGTTAATACATCTCAGTACAAATCCTCAATTTTAATTGGCACCTCATTGGGTGACATGAAACCAAGCACCAGGCTCTTGAGTCCTCAGCACTTTGGAGAAGTCCCACATCTGAAATTTAGAAGATGGAGTAAAATGGGGCAAATGCAGGAGAAAGGTACATTTTGAAGTCAGGGAGAGCCATTGCAGATGGATGATGCCTTCTGTGATTACCATAAAAGGGCATTTGTTGTTGTTTTGTGCCTTGAAGGCTGGTGGGAACTCTAAAGCAAACCTATCATGATGTTCTCTGGTGATGTTCACAGAGTAAGTTTGCATGGTTGAGCGGGGATTAAAACCTTGGTCTCAATGTTCAATGCACAAAGACTATGTTGGATTGCCACATGGCCACCGCCACCGCCACCATAGTTCTTTCTTGAACAAGTCCACCCAGGATGAAGAAACAAATATAACTGTCAAGAGAGAGGCACAAAAATATAATGCTGCATTCAAGCTATACTATATTGAACTGCAGCCCGGCCAATAATGTGTTGTCTCCTCCCCAGAGCTACAGTAATAAATCCACAGAACCATGGTTTCCTGAGTTGTAATCCAACTCTTAAATCCATGATGACATTGCATCTGTTTCAGTCACCAAAAGGATTCCAAACAAGGACCTTAAAGGGCTCCAAGGTAAAGGTTTCCCGTGACATTAAGTCTAGTCATGTCCATCTGGGGCGTGGTGCTCATCTCCATTTCTAAGACAAAGAGCCGGCGTTGTCCGTAGACATCTCCAAGGTCATGTGACAGGCATGCCTGCATGAAGCACCGTTACCTTCCCACCGGAGTGCATGTTTTAGAACTGCTAGATTGGCAGAAGCTGGACCGTTCCCTGGATTTGCACTGCCGACCTTTCGGTCAGCAAGTTCGCCAGCTCAGCAGTTTTATCCACTGCACCACTGCGGGCTCCTTAAAGGGTTCCAATCCCATGTCTAATGTTGGTTATATGCTTGGAATAACCACCTCTTTGTGTGTGTGTATGTGTGGTATGTTTGCATAATACAAAGGGCTATTAAAACATAATTAAACATGGCACCCATTTGTATTTAATATGTCCATAAGATCCTTTCTGCCTAACTTCCTAGGTACTTTTTTAGTCACAGCATATAAACTGTATTCGCTTTACAGCTGAATAAGCAGTGTTCCTCAAGTGCAATTGTCGCACCTGCAGTTGTAGCAGCTTTGAGAGACTAGCGGAGAGAAAGAAGGTGATTGCATAAGTTTTCATAAACCCAAATTCTTCATCACACTAGAGAATGAATCTGGTGTTTGTAGCTTAGTGGGGTTGTTAAAGCCTCCTCCGTAAACTACAAACCCCAGAATTCAGCAGGAGGCAGCAACCGGATTTAAAGTGGATTCATTCTCTAGTGCAGGGGTCAGGAACCTATGGCTCGGGAGCCAGATGTGGCTCTTTTCATGATTGCATCTGGCTTTCCAGAGCAGCCCGGGCCACGGTTTCCCAGCATGCAGCGGGGAGGAGTGACGCAAATGCACCGCGACTGCCGCTTTCACGTCGCATCGCCCCCTCTTCCTCATCCCCCCAATGCTCTCGGAGCCCTGCGCCCTCTTCGCCGGGGATGGCGGAGCCCGGTGGCGGCGCCTCGTTCTCGTCTTCCTCTTCGTTCTCTGCCACGGGCCTCTGGGGAGGCGGGCCTGGCCCTGGCACTGCGGACCCGGCCTTGCTGTCCCCGGGGGACGCCCAGCTCATCGCCCTCATCGTCGGGCAGCTCAAGTGCCTCTTCCACACCTTCCGGAGGGACTGCCTCGCTGACATCGACACCAAAGTCCGCCTTGGCCCCGCACCCTCCTTCCTTTTTCTTTCTTTTCCCTCTCTTTTTCTTTCATTCTTTTCCCTCGCTCTACCTTCTTTCCTCCCTCCCTCTTCATTCCTTCCTTCCTCTTCCATTCTTTCCTTCTCTCCTTCCTTTTCCCTCCCTCTCGCCCCTTCCTCCTTTCCTCCATTCTCCCTCCCTCCCGCTTCCTTCCTTCCTCTTCTATTCTTTTCCCCCAAGTCTTCCTTCCTTCTCCTTCCTTTCTTTTCACTTCCCTCTCTCTCCCCTTCTTTCTTTTCTTCTTTTCCCTTCATTATTTTACTTTTTCTTCACTCCCTTTCCTTTCTTTTCCCCACCCTTTCCTTTCCTCCCTTCTCATGTCCTTCTTTCTTTTCCCCTCCTTGTTTCCCTCCTGCTTTTCTTTTCTTCCTTTTCCATAGTTCATTCTTTTCTTTCTTCCTCTCACCCTCCCTCCTTTATTTCCTCTGTCTTTCTCTCTTTCTTTTCCCCTTCCTTCCATCTTCTTTTCCTTCCCAAAGTCCTGAGCATGCCTTTTGCAGAGCCAGGTCTGAAGTGTCCCATCATTCTGCCGGGGGAATCCTTTTCTCATAGTATGTACGTATATACTCACATTTAGTTGAATTCAGTCTTAAAATATATAATATATATTATATGGCTCTCACTTAAATAAATTTCCAAATATTTTGCTTTCATGGCTCTCCGAGTCAAAAAGGTTCCTGACCCCTGCTCTCGTGTGATGTGGTCTCTGGTCTATGTTTTCTGTAAGAAAGTAGACTTAAGTCTATGAAAGCGTATGCTACCAATGTCTTGCTCTGAAAGGGGCTACAAGATCCCTTGGCATATTGATACTTCAGACTAAGATGGCAATGTGAATCCTGTTGCACATATCTGGTTGGTGCATATCTACGCACCAGCACCAGATTGCTGAAACTGCAAGTACATTGGCATATATGCAGTTGGTTGCACAACGTTGGTATATGGCAGAAAGATCATGTTGTGCAGCCACTATTCAACTGAATGGATGTAGATGTATATAACACAAGGATAATGTAGCATCTTGATTATGGTGTTTGCTGGCAGATGGTACAGCAATGGCTACAGGTTTGGATAGCTTTGGAAATGAGTTTAAGTCATCTATAGACGAAATTTGACATAACAATATATGAAAGAACATACTTCTATATACAATTCATAATCAAAATGTCCAAATTACTGTCAGAAGGGGTACGATGGTCAGCAGTTTAGATAGCTTTTTAAGAAGATGAGACAAAATTATTTATAAGTCTACCAATGGCTGCGAGCCATCAACGGAAACTCCACATTTAAAAGCAATGTCTTTCTGAACATCACATACAGTGAAGGGGAGGGACAAGAGTCAAGGGAGTGCTGTGGCTTTTTGTGCACAACTTTATGGGCTTCCATCTCAGCATGTCTTATGTTTATACCCTGAACACTAATGCAAATCTTACTGTCTGTCCCTGAAAAGGCTTGTAAGGAAATAATTCCCCTGCTGCAAATGCTCACATACGCACACACTTTCATCTTGAACTTCTCTTTCATATTCCAGCAGATCTGCCATGTCCTCCTCCATAACTGTATTCAAGCTTCGCTAAGATGACATCTAAGGCACGAAGTACACAGGAGAGCCGTCCCAAAAACTGACATGAAAAAGGAGAAGTGAGGACAAAGGAAGAAAAGGACCCAACGTTTCTTGAGGCCTTTACACAACCGAGGTCAAATCACAAAGGCTTTATGTACCTTTTACCAAAAATAAAAGCAGAGGCTTGATTTGACATGAAGCACACTCCTGTTTTCATAACCAAAGGAGTGGAAGCTACTTGACTAATTCAAAACAAAGCAACATCCTGTCAGATTAGAATCAAGAATGTGCCCAAGCCCAAAGAAAGCCAAGCTATATCTGTCCTGCCAGTCTTTATTACTTTTTTAAAGATCCCTTGCAGAACAAACTGAAAACTGATTTACTCTGCTGCCATCTACTGACAGATTTGATACACAAATCCCTGTTTTTAATATTTACACATGAAGTCGTTTCTGATAACCATAACTACACAACCTTTTAACAGTGATATGTTATGAGGCCTGCAGAGTTTGTGGAGGTAACCAGTAGTGATTCCTTGTCCTGCCTGCAAGCCAAAAACACATCTGTTTACAATTCCATTAGAACAGTGTTTTTCAGCCTTTTTTGAGCCGCGGCACATTTTTTACATTTACAAAATCCTGGGGCACACCACCAACCAAAATGGCACAAAATGACACTCTAACACCGTAATACATATAGTTAATATGTTTTAAAATGTATTTATACACTCAGTGTGAAACCTGGACCTCTTTCGATGAACACAACATAGATATCCTGGCAGGAATGGCAGAAAGACACAAAATTCCTACACAGAACTCCCATAACCAAGAGAAAATAACTATAAGAGTTTTGTGGGCATTGACCTTGGGTTTTGGAGTTGTAGTTCACCTACATCCAGAGAGCACTGTGGACTGAAACAATGTTGGATCAGGACTAAACTTGGCATGAATACTCAATATGCCCAAATGTGAACACAGATGGAGTTTGGGGAAAATAGACCTTGACATTTGGGAGTTACAGTTTCTGGGATTTATAGTTAACACACAATCAAAGAGCATCCTGAACTCTTGCAACAATGGAATTGAACCAAACTTGGGATATTGAACTCTCATTACCAACAGAAAATACTGAAAGGGTTTGCTTGGGAATTGACCTTGAGTTTGGAAGTTGTAGTTCATGTACACCCACAGAGCACTGTGGGTAAGAGGGGGAAGAAAGGGTATTGGAGGTTCCAATTTCCCATGGCACATGTGATGATCGCTCACGGCACACTAGTGTGCCCTGGCACACTGGTTGGGAAACATTACATTAAAAGACTTTGGGAAAAGAGAATGGACATTGAAAAGCTCAGTTCAAGAACATACCAGGGCCATCATCCTAAACTGTGGGACTTTGCTATCCAGGAAACAAGAATAGGATTATCATGCTGGATGGTGCCAACTATGGGGATGGTTTAATATAGGTATACAACAAGAGAGGTTAAAGATGCAGGGTGGTGGTATGAAATTCTTCTAGAATGGAGAAGAAATTCTAATCTCTTTTTTCCATTTTTCCATGAAGAATAATAATAATAACAACAACAATAATAAAACTGTATTTATATTCCACCCTATATTCTCCCCGAAGGAACTCAGAGAAGATCCCAGTCACAAAAGAGCAAACATTCAACGCCTGAACATAACAACTAATAAACACATAATGAAAACCTAAAAACAAATTATAATTGAACAAATTAGGATTAGATTTAAATATCAAACATAAAACAAACATGACACAGAAGTGTCAGCTCCCCAGAATCAACAGAGTTCTTTGGGGGCATATAAGTTGATCATTGCTCAAGATGTCAACTGAGCTAGCAGGGCAAGTATGGCTTGCAGGTGTTACTCAGAGGTATAATAGCAATGTCATTACGTATTCCTCCTCCTCCTCCTTGTAGGCCAGTGAGCAGAAGTCTGCCAAGGCGAGGAGGGAAGGGGCCATCTTTAGTTCCTTAGGGAGGAAGTTCCAGAGGTGGGGGTGACTATGGAGAAGGCCCTTTCTCTCATTCCCACCAGCCATGCTTGAGACAAGGGTGGGACTGAGAGAAGAGCCTCTTCTGATAACCACAGAGTCTGAGTTGGTCTGTAGTGGGCAATGTGATTCATCAAATAACCTGGACCTGAGCCGTTTAGGGCTTTAAAGGTAATGATCAGCACATTGTACTTGGTTCGGAAACAGACCGGCAGCTAGTGGACCTGCCTCAGCATGGGAGTGATTCTCTCCTTGAGTGACGCTCCAGTTAGCAACCTGGCTGGTTGACTTGGCGAATATCTACAATGTACAACTGCAGAATTCATGGAATTTAATATAACTTTAACTGCTGTGGCTGATTATTATGGGATACTGTGAACAACAGAGCTCTGACTGAATGATACCATTAATCAACAAGATGAATCTATAAAAGAAACTATAACTCCCAGAATTCCATGGTGCATTAATTCCACAGTGTTGATGTACCGAAAGTCACTTAAAGGTAAAGGTAAAGGTTTCCCCTTCACATTAAGTCTAGTCATGTCTGACTCTGGGCGGTGGTGATCATCTCCATTTCTAAACTGAAGAGCCAGCATTGTCCGTAGACACCTCCAAGGTCATGTGGTCATGAGTGCATGGAGCGCAGTTTCCTTCTCGCCAAAGCAGTACCTATTGATCTACGCATATTTGCATGTTTTCGAACTGCTAGATTGGCAGAAGCAGGGGATAATGAGGGGAGCTCACCCCACTCCCTGAATTTGAACTGCCAATCTTTCAGTCAGCAAGTTCAGCAGCTCAGCAGTTTAATCTGCTGCGCCACCGGGGCTCCAAAAGTCACTTAAACATGTTGAAAAGCAAGATAAATGTGTTGCTTTAGAAACAAGAACTGCCCAACATCGTAAAAACTTCTGCAGTATAATTTATAGATTAGACCCTATCTAACGGTGCTCCATGCAGTCCTGCTTGCCACATGACCTTGGAGGTGTCTATGGACAACACCAGCTCTTCAACTTAGAAATGGAGATGAGCAACAACCCCCAAAGTTGGACACGACTGGACTTAATGTCAGGGAAAAACCTTTACCTTTACTAGACCCTATCTATAACGAGGGACTTTGCATGCATTGCAATGGATTTGCTATCTGGTATGTAAGAATGCATTGGGATTCTCTGTGGCTTGTTGTCGACGTACATGCGGAGATGCTTGTTTGTAGAGAGATTACCTTGGCTCAGGTGGGAAGGTTGACACACACCTGCCTGCTATGCAAACCAACAAAATCCCTGCACTGCACCTGATGATAAGAGTAATCTCTTTTTCCTCTCTAAATAATTAGAATGTGAACGACAGAGCCTGAACTGAATGATGCCCTTAAACAGAAAGATGAATCCCTGAAAGAAACAGTGCTAAACAGACGGAGAGAGCGGCAGGAGAGACAAACTAGTTCAGCGTAGTGACTTGAAAGGAACATCAAACATCAAACTCTCCCTAGTCTCAGGGATTGAGTAAAAGAAATCCTTTTCATTTTAGAAATGGAAATTAACATGAAATTTGAATATTACGACCGGTTAGGGAGAGCATTCCTTTCCAGAACAATACTGGGAGAAATCTACTGAATTTGCTCTTTGAACAACATCTTGGGCATTTGGCTGGATCTACACTGTCACATAATACTTTAAACAGTGTTTCTCAACCTTCCTAATGTCGAGACCCCTTAATACAGTTCTTCATGTTGTGGTGACACCCAACTATAACATTATTTTTGTTGCTACTTCAGAACTGTAATTTTGCTACTGTTATGAATCGTAATGTCAATATCTAAAATGCAGGGTTTATTTTCATTCACTGGACCAAATTTGGCACAAATATCTGATATGCCCAAATTTAAATATTGTTAGGGTTGGGAGGATTGATTTTGTCATTTGGAAGTTGTAGTTGCTGGGATTTATAGTTAACCTGCAATCAAAGAGCATTCTGAAATCTTGCAACAATGGAATTGAACCAATCTTGGCATACAGAATGCCCAACAGATGATACTAGAAGGGTTTGGTGGGCACTGACCTTGAGTTCTGGAGTTGTAGTTCACCCATATCCAGAGAGCACTGTGGACTCAAACAATGATGTATCTGGACCAAACTTGGCACAAATACTCAATGTGCCCAAATGTGAACACTGGTGGAGTTTGGGGGAAAACAGCCATGACATTTGGGAGTTGTAGTTGCTGAGATTTATAGTTCACCTTTATAGATTTATAGAACATTTTGAACCCCAGCAACGATAGAGTTGGGTCAAACTTCCCACAGAGAACCCCCGTGCCTTGATGGGACTCGTTGGCCTGAGCCTCCCTCCAGCCTCACATGCTCTCCCTCACTCACACATGTGCACCATGCTGCCATGCACAGAGCATGCCTGCTTTCCCGTCCCCACTTGGAGTCTCAGAAACAGTCCCGACCTTTAACTTCACTGAATTGAGCTAAATGGGTCTACACTGAGCAAACTGTATTTATCTGGCAGTGTAGATGCAGCTTTTGCCATAAAGACCAAAATTCCTGCCTTTTCCCAAACTTTTCTCAAAATGTTGTTATATTTGTATTCTATCGTTCTTCCAAAGAAATCAGGGGCACCAACCTCAATACATCATTGCTGTCACAATGTTGAAAGAGAGATATGAACAAGTGTGTCCCGTCAATTTTGAACGTAGTTCTCCCGGATCCTAATATTATTATCATCATCTTTGTCCTTATGATGATTACCCTCATCATTTATATCCTATCTTCTGTTTCTTCCTGCGGCTCAAACAAGTTTACACATTGAAATCAATACAGGATTTTAAAAACATTCCTTCGAAACATAAAAATATCTCGCTAGCCGACAGATGCATTTCTGAAAGTGAAACTTGGATTCCCCAAACTGTACCAAGGGAGACCCTAAACCTCCAGACCAACCAAACAGGCGCCAACCGCCTTACCACTTTCCCCCTTTTGATGCCTCTCTAGAAACTCCCACACTGACTCATCCCTCTTTGATCTAAAATTAGTATGATTAATTTGCGTTGTGCAAATCAAAAACGGAGCAAACAGGAAATCAAAAAAGGAAGGAACGAACAGGGATGAAATTGTGCTCGGCGCCTGCTTTTAGCCTGTGACGCCAAAGACGGAGATGCAGCTTAGATTAATGGAATGACACACGAGCATATCATACCCCTTTCGATCTTTGCGGGTGCAAAAATGATATCAAGTAAACACTCAGTGAAAATCTTATCAGAACACACTACAAACCTGGCATAACACATTTTCGATTAAAAGCCAACATATCCCAGGTTCAAACTTTTCAGGTCCTCTACACCAGGGGTGCTCACACTTTTTCAGCATAAGAGCTACTTATAAAAGAACCAAGTCAAAATGATCTACCTACCCACGACAAAAATGTGAAACATATAATACAATATCTCGGTTTTCTGAGTCCACACTCAAAAAGGGGGTCTAACTGATGTAATGGTCTAGAATTCTCCTCAGATTGTTTTTAGAATTATTGCGTTGTGACTGTACTCTGTGTGTATTTGATATGGCTTTTGGCTAATCAATAAATTGTGTTGTTGAGTCCACACTGCCATATAATCTGATTCAAAGCAGATAACATGGGATTTTATTCAACTGTTCGGAAAGGACCTCGGATAACCCAGGGCCGGCAGCACTTGGGCAGTGTCGGGAGGCTGTGGGGCGGGACTGAGCCTTCCTCCCGCCCTGTCTGCGATCTACCAGTACGCCCTACGAGATCTACCAGTAGATCGCGATCTACCTAATGAGCACCCCTGCTCTACACCATGGGTCGAGTAGGAGCCAACACAGTGTAATAGTGTCAGACTACAACGCTGGAGATCAGCATTTGAGTCCCTGCTTTGTCATTAAAAGCAGTGGGCTGATCTTGGGCAAGTCATACTCTCTCAATGTCAAATGTAAACTCACTCCCCTTGAATAAAATTTCACCAAGAAAACTGCATGATAGAGTCACCTTGGGATCACCGTGAGTCAGAAATGACACGATGGCACACAACAAAGTCAGGGATTAACAACTTGGGTGGGTTTAGGGACCATTTTTAGGCCCGAGAACTCTCTAAGGGCTGCATGGACTACCAAAAAATAGAACAAAAACAACACTAAAAACCACTCAGTGGCTAGGCCCCATCTACACTGCCATATAATTTTGGAAAAATGGCATTCATAACCTTTTCTAAAAAGGAAAATTATGTCATATCCTTTTGGCAAATGTGACTCTCCATGAACATCTGGAGGCCACCTTCTGAAAACCACTAGTCAATAAAAAGTGTGACCTTGTTAGAAGTCGGCCTTTTAAAAAAGTGATGTTCATAAGCATTCATATAATGGCACACAGGTAAACCAGCTGTTTTTGAGCTGCCAGGGACAAAGACATGCCACTGCAGACTTTTAAAATGACTAGTTGAAATTGCAGTTGCATTTGACCAAAACATATATTCTCCCCTGAAACCTCTTTGTTTATAATATGCACTCAGAAACAAAAAACAAAGACTTCTTTAAAAAGTAGCATATCTTGTTTACTCATAAACACCTTGTATTAATTCAGCATACAGGCACATTTATAGATAGGATGCAGTTTCTCTATGTTTGATTTGATTTGATTTATTCGGCTTTTATGCCGCCACTCCCAAACAGGCTCGGGGCGGCTCACAACCAAAGGCAACAATATAAAAACAGATACAGCATAGAACACAAAAAATAAAAACATCGTTAAAATACAGAGTGCAGCATTTAAAACAATTAAAAACAGTTTAACACCATTAGCACGGCCTGGACATAGGTTATTCCCAGCCAGGGTGCAATCCACTAGGCCTGCACCTGAAAGGCGAGCCGGAAGAGGTGGGTTTTACACGCCCGCCTGAATGGGAGCAGGTCATGAATGGCCCGAGTAGCTGTTGGAAGGGCATTCCAAAGAGTCGGCGCAACGACCGAGAAGGCCCTTCGCCGGGTAGTTGTTCTTTTGGCCACTTTAGCGGAGGGTACAGCTAGGAGGTTGGTGTCCTCCGAGCGCAGTGATCTCAGGGGACAATATGGGGTGAGATGGTCCCTCAGGTACGCTGGCCCCAGGCCGTGTAAGGCCTTAAAGGTGAGAACCAGCACTTTGAAGGCAATCCGGTGCTCAATTGGCAGCCAGTGCAGATCCTGCAAGGTAGGTGTTATGTGGCAACCTGCTGGCGTGCCAGACAGGAGCCGGGCGGCAGTGTTCTGCACTAGCCTGAGCTTCCGGGTTACCGACAGAGGCAGGCCAACGTAAAGAGCGTTACAGTAATCAAGCCTCGAGATGACCGTGGCTTGGATCACCGTGGCTAGGTCGGACCGGGACAAGTAGGGGGCCAGCCTCCTTGCCTGTCGGAGATGAAAGAAGGCGATCTTGCTGACCACGGAGACTTGAGTCTCCATGGTCAGCTGGGAGTCCAGATGGACACCCAGGCTCTTCACGGAAGACGATGGGCATAACGCCACACCGTCCAGGGTCGGAAGCTGGACATCCCCACCACCCGGGCGACCCAGCCACAAGATCTCCGTCTTCGCCGGATTCACCCTCAACCTACTGGCTCGCAGCCATCCAGTAACGGCTTCGAGGCAGCGTTGGAAACAATCGGGGACGGAACCGGACCTGTCCTCCATTCTCAGAATGAGCTGAGTGTCATCAGCGTACTGGTGGCACTCAAGCCCATAACTCCGCACCAGCTGTGCAAGCGGCTGCATGTAGATGTTGAATAATAGAGGGGAAAGAATGGCCCCCTGCGGAACTCCACAAACTAATGGGGAGCCCTCGGAGACCACTCCGCCCCTCCTCACACGCTGAGACCGCTGGTGGAGGAAGGAGGTCAGCCACTTGAGGACTGTCCCCCTCACTCCAGCCATGGCCAGGCGGTGGATCAAAAGATTGTGGTCGACCGTGTCAAACGCTGCCGTGAGGTCCAATAACACGAGCAGCGCAGACCCGCCTTGGTCAAGCTGGCAGCGGAGTTGGTCTGTGATGGAGACCAGGACAGTCTCCGTCCCATGCCCCGAACGGAAGCCGGACTGGAAGGGGTCTAGCCATGTTGCATCATCTAAGAAGGACTGCAACTGCTCCATTACTGCCCTCTCAACTACCTTCCCCAGGTACGAAAGGTTCGACACTGGTCGGTAGTTGGAGGGAACCGCCGGATCTAAAGATGGTTTCTTCAGTAATGGAGCTACCACCGCCTCTTTTAAGCACTCTGGAAACACTCCTTGCTCAAGGGAGCTATTAACGATGTTCAACAGAGGCCCACGTAACCCCTCCAGGCAAGATCTAACCAGCCAGGAGGGGCACGGGTCGAGGGAGCAGGTGGTAGACCTGGTTGCAGCCACAATCTTATGTTGAGAACACAGGGCATCATTCTTAATCAATAGTCCATCGTCCAAAGTCTTTAAGTATACATATTATGAAAGTCCAAACTGTATAACTGTACTTGCTACTTCTCAAAGCAAATATACAGTAAACTGTTACTGCATAAGTCCAAATGACATATGCTTTCATAGAAGTCCAAAATCATACAGCATCCACCTTCTCTGAGGTCTATAGCAAACTGATACTACTGAAGTTCAAATGCAAACTGACAACAAAATGGATTTAGTATTGAGTCTGAACATGCTTGGTACAATCACATGTCTGTAGTACCTCCCACACCAAAGAGATCAGTCACACTGGCAAATCAATATATACATACAATACAGGTTAGCAATTAACATACAAACAGTGAAGGCTTGGAAGGTTGCTTTTTTCAACATATAATGCAGATTACACTGCACTGAACTGCATGAAATAAGGCGACACCAGGCATGGGGCAGATTTCAGCCCTCCTCCAGGTGCTTTGGACTTCAAAGTCGAAGTCTAGAACACCTGGAGGCTCGAAGTTGTCCCATGCCTGGTCCACACTGCCATATAATCCAGTTCAATCTGCGTTATAATCACAGTGTTGATAGCACATTGAAGTCAGCTACATAAATATGACCATAACTCAATCGTGTTCAGAGCAAAGATGCTGGGAAAAGGAGTGGTACTTATTTTACCGGTGACATTTCCCCCATTTGTGTTGCTAGCTAAGGCTGTTTATTATCCCTGCTGTGGAAATAATATAGGTACCCATATCATGCCGAAAAATTGACCACATTTGGCCTAATAGCTGCTGCGAGGTGGGAGGAGTACCATCTTATCCCACCAAGAATTGCAAAATAAAAATAAAAATAGCTGATTTCTCCAGCTGGCGATTACCCACTTAATCTTATTCTAAAACGCAAATAACTGAAAATACATTTTTTTACACACTAAGCTGGATGCCAATTAGCCAGTGCTGCAAAATGCAATAATTTTCTACCCAGTGTTTTGAATTTATATAGTTTCATGTAATTTAGTCTGGCTGAAGGAGCACGATTACTCCAGATGTTTGGCTGAGCCACTGTGGCGGCCAATATTTCCTACAGATATTTACATCGTAATTTACAGGGCTGTTCAGAATTAAGCCCCAACTGAGATCAATTGGGGTTATATTCAGGTAAGTATGTATAAAATTGCAGCTTTAATATCAAGTTGGGAAAATACCTGTTTTCCGCATGTTCATAGGGCCAGTATCCTCACAAACCGAAGAGACAGTTGATGCTTTCTTAACCTAAAACAAAGAATGTTGGGACACACGGTTAGGCACATTAAATTGTCTTCTGAGAACAGATAAATGTACACCTGTGTCTCAGCTCCAACTCTGACAGAACTGAGCACAGATTGGGCAATTAGTGCTACTGCCATTTCATGTCACCAGGAATAACAAACGGGCAACCTTTTGCTGCTTCGATAGCTTCCATAATGATGATTCTGCCATTAAAGAGACATCGCGGTTGGTATATCTTACCTCATTTGCACAAGGAAGCCATAGATACAATACAATTATTCACCTACCCCACAACTTTATTGCAAGAGTATAATAACTCAATTTATTCTCAACAAAGGTATAATATAGGTATATAATATAATATACCCACAACTTTATTGCAAGAATATTTTTAAAAATCAAAATAATAAATCCATTTATTCTCAGCAAATGTATAATATAGTATGTGTATATATAGCATAATATATGGCATATACAATATGTGATTATATATATATATATATATATGCACACACACACACACATAGAGAGAGAGAGAGAGAGAGAGAGAGAGAGGAGTCTTGCTTATCCAACAAAAACGGGCCAGCAAAATGTTGGATAAGCGAAAATGTTGGATAATAAGGAGGGATTAGGGAAAAGCCTATTAAATGCCAAATTATGTTATGATTTTACAAATTAGGCACCAAAAATCATGTTTTACAAGAAATTGACATAAAAAGCAATTTACTACACGGTAACGTTATGTAGTAATTACTGTATTTACGAATTTAGCACCAAAACATCATAATGGATTGAAACAGCTGTGGATTCAGGCAGAAGGCAGACTGCATTGGATAATACAGAATGTTGGATGAGCGAAGGTTGGATAAGCGAGACTCTACTGTATATACTATATAATAAAATGTGTGTGTGTGTATATATATATATATATTATCCGATATATGCGCTATATTATAAGATACTATATTATTAAATATATGTAATATATTATATAATACTATATTATCTGATATATACACTATAAGATCTATTGCACTATATATAATATGCAATTATACTATACTATATTATAATATTCTACTATATATACATTATATTATATCTATTATATAAATGGGTTCACGTCATGTGATGTATACCTCAAACAAAGAAACCATGCAACGCAGAAAAACAATACTTGCCAACAGAAATAGGCCTCAAGCAAGGTACGTTTGTAGGAAAGAAACTTTCCCCAAAACCTAAAAGGCCCCAAAACAACGAGAAAAAATAAAACTACATTTACCAGCATCCTCCGGGCAGCCAAAGACTCACCCAGCCTCTACATTCTGAACAACATGATTGGCTGCCAATAAGGACGGATTTGCATAACTGCTGCACTGGCCAGCCAACATGAAAATTCGATCCATAATAAACTGCCAAAACAGAATAAAGAAAAGGCCTGAGCCAATCCCCAACACAAACACCCAAATCACTTTACAACCCAAAATTTAGACCACGCCCAAAATCACAGACCACGCCCAAAATTGACAGTAAGGCTTCAAATTAAGTAAGGCTTGATTTCCCTAACTAGCCCTCACTTACTGGGAAGCTGTTTACGCTCTGAATTGACAGTAAGACTTCATTAACTTGATTCTCCCGACTAGGCCTCAGCTCATTGGACATTGTGTATGGCCTGAATTGACAGTAAGGCTTCATTAACTTGCTGTTCCTAACTAGGCCTCAGCTCATGGGACATTGTGTATGGCCTGAATTTACAGTAACCTACCTTGGCACACAGAGCCCCGACCATGCATGATGGGACTTGAAGTACCACCATGGAAAATGGGATTTGTAGTACTTCAAAACCCATCATTCCCCCTGAACCACTGTGGCCCAGAACCAAGACCAATAAAGACCCAACTTGGCACACCATGCCCCCATGACCCACACTCCATCCAACTGCAGTTTAGAGGAGGGCACACCGTGGATGATTGGACTTTCTCGCATCTCCTAAAAAGGGCACAGCAACGCGTGCCGGGTACAGCTAGTATAATATAATATAATGTATATACATATAATATTGATAATATAATGCAGTGCTTCCCAACCAGTGTGCAGTGGCACGCTAGTGTGCCGTGAGCGATCATCAGGTGTGCCTCCTAAAAAGGGCACAGCAACGCGTGCCGGGTACAGCTAGTTTATTATAATATGTAATAATAATACTGTATAATACTATATATTAAAAGGTAAAGGTTTCCCCTTAACTTTTAAAGTCTAGTCATGTCCACTCTGGGGACTGGTGCTCATCTCTATTTCTAAGACGAAGAGCTGATCGTAGACACCTCCAAGGTCATGTGGCCAGCATGACTGTATGGAGCGCCGTTACTTTCCAGCTGGTGCGGTACCTATTGATCTACTCACATTTGCATGTTTTTGGACTGCTAGGTTGGCAGAAGCTGGGGCTAACAGCAGGAGCTCACCCCGCTCCCCGGATTCGAACTGCCAACCTTTTGGTCAGCAAGTTCAACAGCTCAGCGCCTTAACCCACTTCAACACTGGTGACTCCCTATAGATAGAGTATACTATATATTATGTACTATATATTTCACTATACTATAATATTATAAGACACAAAGTCCTATAGTATTATATTAGAATGGATAGTAGATTATATCTAAAAATATTATAGAATAATATAATCTATAGTGTATATGTATTCCTTCTTCATTGTGCCTTCCTTCTTTCTTTCCTTCCTTTCTGCTTTTTCTTTTTCTTTTTCATTTCTTTTCTTCCTTCCTTCCTTTTCTTTCTTTCTTTCTTTCCCTTTCCCTTCTTTCTTTCTCTCTCCCCAAAGGAGTGAACATCAGTCACCCAGACTGTTTGGAGAGCTCTGCTCTAGTTACTTCAGATTCTTATTTTTTTGGACTTCAACTCCCAGAAGCCTCACTCAGCTAGACCGATAGTGAGGAATTCTGGGAAATGAAGTCTTCATGTCCTGAAGTGAGTTTATACTATGCTGACGTAATATTTCCTAGCCACGCCCCTTTCCCCACCTCTTCGACCCGCCCACATTCTAACTGCTTCTTCTCCTTTTAGGCCGGCCGCTTTTTTTTTCCCCTCGACCCGCCCCTTTCCTTCTCCCCCCCCTCCCGCCTCTTTAAACGCTCGCTGTCCAATCCGGTCGCGCGCTTCCAGCCTCGCGCCTCTGTCGTCACGCAACAGGCCAGCGTCGCGCGACTCGCTCGCTCGCTCGCCTCCCCTTTCCCCCACCCACGCGGCTGCTTGTTCCTGTCCAACCATTGGTCGAGGCCGTTGTGGGCGGGGCGCTTGCAAGAGCCACGCCCCCTCGTCCTAGTTACCTGCGTCAAAGGCTGAGTGACTGCCTTGCTTTTGGGTCAGGAGGCTGCCACACCTGTGCTCAGGTAAGAAGGCTATTTATTGCCCATTAGGGTAGAAAGGAGGGGCGCAAAAGCATTGAAAAAAATAATTATATTCATACAATAATAATAAATAATACAACAATAGTATAATAATAATATACTATTATGATAATATTATAATATAATAATATATTATAGTAATAATGTACATAATAATAAATAATACAACAGTAGTATAATAATATACTATTATAATGATAATATTATAATATAATAATATATTATAGTAATAATGTACTATAATAATAAACAATACCACAATAATAGTATACTAATATACTATAATAATATACTATGATTATATACTATTATAATTATAATATTATAATTATATTATAATGTCTATCTATGTATATAATAAAAGTCAGTGTTTGCGGACGAGCGGTGCGAGGAATATGTGGCAGCGTTTCGATTGGCTGCCACTCCGGGATTATTTGCATAAATGGCTCTGACTGGCCAGCCTCCCAACATTCCAACACAGCACAGAGAGGAAAGGAAAGGGCCTGAGGCAGGCATAAATGGCTGGAGTGGAAGTTAGCCAGTTGACAGTTTTTTCTGTTGGAAATGGAATGTTCAGTACCTTCACCCAATACACTTCTAAGGTGACTCAGAGGGAAAGCAAGAGGCCCCAGGCACTCAGCCACTGCGGCCCACAGCAATGACGGATCAGGACCAAACATGGCAAACAAGGGACCAATGGCCCACTTCACAACCTGGTGTGGTTTAGGGCAGGATGGGCCACGAATGATGGGATTTGCAGTACCTTCACCTCATTCACTTCCCAAACAACACTTCAGCCCCTATACATCACAGACCAGGCCCAAAATTGACAACAAGGCTTCCTTAACTTGATTTTCCTGACTAGGCCTCAGCTCATGGGATATTGCTAGGCTTCCTCAACTTGATTTTCCTGACTAGGCCCCCAACAATGACAAAACAAGACCAAACTTGGCACACAGACCCCCCAAGGTGTACCCTACATCCTGGTGCAGTTTGAGGAAGGATGGATGATGGGACTTGCAGTACTTTAATTCACTTCCTTAGAGCACTGTGGCCAACCCGGGCACTGCCGTGTCCCCAAGCTAGTAATAATATATTATAGTAATAATAATGTACTATAATAATAATTAATATAACAATAATAATATACTATAATAATATAATAATATACTATTATAATATACTATTATAATTATAATATAATTATATTATATTTTAATAATATATTATAGTAATAATAATGTACTATAATAATAAATAATAAAACAATAATAGTATACTTATACTATAATCATATAATATAATAATATACTATTATTATTATATACTATTATAATTATAATATAATTATTATATCATAATATCCTATAATAATAATATACTATTATAATAATGTGGAGCCCCCAGTGGCGCAGTGGGTTAAACCACTGAGCTGCTGAACTTGCAGATTGAAAGGTCGCAGGTTCAAATCCAGGGAACAGGGTGAGCTCCCGCCGTTAGCCCCAACTTCTGCCAACCTAGCAGTTCGAAAACATGCAAATGTGAGTAGATCAATAGCTACCGCTCCAGTGGGAAGGTAACAGCCCTTGCAGTCATGCTGACCCCATGACTTTGGAGGTGACTATGGACTCTTCAGCTTAGAAATGGAGATGAGCACCACCAACCCCCAGAGTCAGATACGACTGGACTTAATGTCAGGGGAAAATATTTACATTTACTAGACCAGTGTTTTTCAACCTTTTTTGAGCCGCAGCACATTTTTTTACATTTACAAAATCCTGGGGCACACCATCAACCAAAATGACACTCTAACACAGTTATACATATAGTTAATATGTTTTTAAATGTATTTATACACTCAGTGTGAAACCTGGGCCTGTTTCGATGAACAAAACATATATATGACTTCCTCTCACATATTTATACATGGCTATCATGTCTTCTCTCAGCCTTCTCTTCTTCAGGCTAAACATGCCCAGCTCTTCAAGCCGCTCCTCATAGAGCTTGTTCTGCAGACCTTTGTGAAATTTCACCTTGAGTGAAACTTGCTTCCAGTTAACTATGGATGTCATGAAGCTGTTATAAACAGTTCCTTGTTGGGGGGGGGGCAAACTCTCGAAAAATCCAGTAAAATAGTAAACAAAAAAAAAAAAACATTTCCAAGCGGAGAGGCTCAATTTGTTTCTTGGAAACCTGGGGGGGGATGCTAGGAGGGGGGAGAGTGCCAATTTCCCACGGCACACCTGATGATCGCTCACAGCACACTAGTGTGCCACGGCACACTGGTTGGGAAACACTGTACTAGACCCTATCTATAACAAGGAATTTGGGGAGTTGAAGTCCAAAACACCTGTAGGGCCAAAGTTTTCCCATGGCAAATGTAAATGCACCCTTAGACAAACTTATACTCAGGTGTCCAGCATCTAGGTCAGACCTGGGCAAACTTCGCCCCTCCAGGTGTTTTGGACTCCAACTCCCACAATTCCTAACAGCCAGCAGGAGTGGAAGTCCAAAACACCTGGAGGGCCGAAGTTTGCCCAGGGCTGATCTAGGTAGGTATAAGTGAAGTAGGACTATTTATGAAAAGTGTTGGCTCTCTACAAAATAAACACAGCTTACAACCTTATTTTGCAGACCGGCGGTTTATTATAATACAAATGCAGAAAATTACAAGGTGGTGGGAGATTGACTCACTGGTTTGCACTGACCTCTTGTGGTTCCTATTCTTGTGCCTGCTTTGTGGATTGATCGATCATGTTACCTTCCTTCCTTCCTTGAGATCTTGTAGGTGCAACGATGGACCTCGTCCTGGCCTGGGCTGACGGCTTGGTTTTGACGCCATACGTTTTCCCCACAATGTGGACAGAAGATGACCCCTTTCGGCAGCTTCTCAGCCTCTTTGTCATCACAAACCTCGGGGCCTTGGTCATTTACCTGCTCTTTGGCAGCCTGAGCTACTATTTCATATTTGATCACGAGCTCAAGAAACACCCACAGTTCCTGGAGGTAGGCCGGGCAGCGCATGAGAGTTCCTTTTTCTTTGATTTATTTATTTATTATTTACTTTGCTTCTAGACCACCTCTCTCAGCCCGAAGGCGACTCGAGGCGGTGTACAAATAGCAAGAACTGCCCAAGACAAACATATCAACAATTATCAACACAATTCCATCATATACAAATTAGCACTTAACGTTAAAAACACAATATCAGCATCTCATTATTAAATCGGTTTCCAATTGCATCATACTGTACATCTACAAATGCCTGGTCAAATAGGCAGTTCTTGACTTTCTTGCGAAATGTTAGGAGGGAGGGGGCCGATCTGATGTCTCTAGGGAGGGCGTTCCAAAGCCGAGGAGCCACCACTGAAAAGGCCCTGTCTCTCGTCCCCACCAATCGCGTCTGCGAAGCAGGTGGGACTGAGAGCAGGGCCTCTCCGGATGATCTTAAGCATCTTGAAGGTTCGTAGGGGGAGATGCGTTTGGACTTGTAAGTTGGACCAGAACCGTTAAGGGTTTTAAAGGCTAAAGCCAGCACTTTGAATTGTGCCCGGTAGCAAACTGGTAGCCAGTGGAGCTGGCGCAAGGGAGGTGTTGTGCGCTCCCAGCGTGCCGCTCCTGTTATCAACTTGGCTGCTGTCCGTTGGACCAGTTGAAGCTTCCAAACAGTCTTCAAAGGCAGTCCCACGTAGAGGGCGTTGCAGTAATCTATACGGGATGTAACCAGAGCATTGACCACCGTGGCCAAGTCAGACTTTCCAGTTGGCGCACAAGTTTTAACTCTGCGAATGCTCCCCTGGTCACCACCGAAACCTGGGGTTCCAGGCTCAGCGATGAGTCCAGGATCACACCTAGACTGCGAACCTGCGTCTTCAGGGGGAGTGTAACCCCGTCCAACACAGGCTGTAATCCTATGCCCACTCAGTTTAAGCTCAGCCTGAAGAATGGTGTTAAGGAGAAAAGAAACGCAACTCTGGTTAATTCTGTCTTCTGGATGTCATTTTTTATTGTTTGCCTTCCAATTATTTCTTACTTATGGTCACCCGAATGTGAACTGATGCAATGTTCTTGGTAAGGTTTCTTCAAAGGGGAGTTTCCTGTGCATACCTCAGGCTGAGAGAGTATTCTGAAGGCCACCCAATAGCTTTGCATGGAGAAGTGGGGATTCAAACCCTGTTCTTGTTTATTGCCCACCTCTCCTAGCAACGCAAGGCAGAGTACAACAAAGTCTAAACATACCGACATAAAATATAAACAATACATATATCAAGCCAATAGCTTCCGCTCCACTATCGGTAGTCTGAAATTTGGACTGTGATTCTAGGACAGTGGTTCTCAACCTCTTGGTTCCCAAATGTTTTGGCCTTCAACTCCCAGAAATATTAACAGCTGGTAAACTGGCTGGGATTGATTGTAGACCAAAACACCTGAGGACCCACAGGTTGAGAACCACTGCCTAGAATCACAGTCCAAGTTTAATCTAAGTGATCTGTGAGGATTGAACTTGGGATCTTTTTTATTGGCACACAAACTTTACCTTTGAACTCTTATTAACATGGGACTATCAAGGATGTAACTTTGGAACTGCAAACATGTGAACTTTAACTATGAAGCATTGGTCTCTCTAGTGATTCCCAAACCTTAGTCCGTCAGATGTTTGGGGGCACATCCGGACGGCCCCTTAAAAGCGGGAGCTCCCGTATTTTCATGTGGGCATCCAAACGACATCTCATGTAAAAGCAAATGCATTTGGCACAAAGCAGGAAATCCTGCTTTGTGCCAAATTAATTTGTGAACTGGAAAGACCAGGGTCTTTCAGAAGACTCATGTCCACCCCCTTCCAAAACCCCTCTGAAAAGCATTTTAAAAAGAAAATAACTTACCTGGCTGCCATTTCCCTGCTGCCGGAGCTCTCCTGGCGTGTATCAATGACGTGGCAAGAGAAGGGGGGTTCGCTTCTCCTGGCCGGTCATTAATACACGCTAGGAATGCTCCGGTGGCAGGAAAATGGTAGCCAGGTAAGTTATTCTATTTTTAAATGCTTTTCTGGGGGTTTTGTTTTGTGACCCAGGGGCCTACTGGCAAACCCAGCAAGGCATCTGGATACCCCCACTATCTAAAAAAGCATGCACTTTCTGGGGCATGTGCAGACTTCAACCCTGGACGCAATCACATTTTTAAAATCTGAACGGTTTTGTGAAACCGCCCTGGGACTTTAGCTCCTAAAATTGCTGGGAGTTGGTCTCAACTTTAGGAGTTACTGCTCTACTTTAAAAAAAATTCTATTTCATAAATTTCAGGTAACTTTGTGAGTTAAGATGATGATGAATCAGACATTGCAATGGTTGTCATGTCACTACTGCTGTATTTTTTTTTAAAAGCCAGTATATGGAACGTGTTTTAATGTTTATATTGGAAAGTGCTTGTTGTACTTTTAGAAGTTGTATATTTTCTGTCATGGCCTATGGCTAGTACAATAAACAATTCATTCAAGATGATGATGATACGTATTCCCTGCCTCTCCTTTCAGCTTGAGGCAGGGCACAGCATAGTTAAATACATTCATACAATCACATATTCAAACATAGCTTAAATGCAAACCATAAAAGCATATATTAAAACAAACAAACATTAAAACACCTGAGACAAAAGTTAAAACACAATAAACCCCAAAGAAATAATACTTGGAAAGAGTGAGACTCACAGAACCAGAAGATCTTAAAGAGAACTAAATATGTTCTGGAGGGAGATTGTCTTCCTGTTGGCTCATCCAAAATTGTTAATGATGGGTAAAATTTTATTTTTCATTTCCAAATTTATTAAGCTTCATTGTGTGGAAGGAAACCTGTTAATAATGTAGCACAGACATGGTCAAACTTTGACCCTCCAGGTGTTTTGGACTACAACTCATACAATTCCTAACAGCCTACTGGCTGTTAGGAATTGTAGGAGTTGGAGTCCAAAATACCTGGAGGGCCAAAGTTTGACCATGCCTGGTGTAGCAGGTTGAGAAGCTTGTTTTATTTTTCCCTGCTCTGCAGAAGTCATTGCTGTGTACAGGCAGTCCGCAAATTACAATAGCCCAACTTCCAAACGACTCATAGTTAAGATCAGGGGAGAGGCAACAGGAAGTGAGAGAAATCTACCCCTTGGAAGGGAAATTGACTCCTAGAAGAGTTACTATCATTGGGGAAAGGGGTCTCCACTCAAGCTTCATCTCCAATCCTTCTTCTCACAACAAGCCACATTTACCAAAATCCAATTCTTGCAGGGATTGAAAGTAAGATGAATTCTTACTCGCGCTCACATATACCGTATATTTGGCTGGAGTTGCACATAAAAATGTACCTGTTCTGGCTACCATACAAATTCAACTTCAGAACAGACCTACAGAACCTATCTTGGGGACTGCCTGCTCTCGAAAAAATAAACACAGTTTCAAGATAAGATTGTGTACTAAGCAAAACAGAGCTACGGACTGAGAAGGTGTCATGTAGCCCTTATCTTAAGCACTGTATCTGATTTCTATGTTGGGATGATATTATGTCTCGTGCTGGTAATGTAGTCGGAAGACAACTGAGATAATACCCACTTTGAACACATGTACAGTATTTGCTGGATAATGAAGCAGCAGAGGCTTTTTCTAAGTGTCTGCTTTTGTGTCCAGAACCAGGTGCAGCGGGAGATAAAGCACACGCTCAAATCCTTGCCGTGGATCAGCATCCCCACCGTTGCCATCTTCTTCATTGAAATCAGAGGCTACAGCAAGCTCTACGATAACATTGAAGACTCTCCGTATGGTAAGGAAGTTGCTGGTATATGGCTTGGTCCTCCTTTCGATCTCAAAAAGTCTGTCTTGGACCTCTTCTTTATCTTAAAATTCTGGTTTCCAGCACTGTTATCCCAGGCATTATTTATTGTAAGTACTTTAGGAGGCTACCAGTTTTGTGCAATATGTACATGTAAGCCCCATTGTTGTATTTCTGAGAGCAGAGTTGTGATTATCACACCCAATAACTGAGTTCTGATCAGTATGATATATATTGTATATGAGAAAATGGGGCATAAAAAAGCCACTCAAATTATTACAAAATTGGAGCAATTGCTCTTCAAAAAAAGTTATAATATTTGAGTCTGTTCAGCTCAAGGGGAAGACAAGTGAGGAGAAGTGTATAAAAGTATGAATAGTCTGGAGAAGGGAAATGGGGGAGAGACATTTCTTTATCCTAATACTATAATTAATTAACCCAGTGTTTCCCAACCTTTTATGAGCCGCGGCACACTTTTAACATTAAAAAAATCCGGGGGCACACCACCAACCAAAATGACACAAAATGACAGTCTAACACAGTAAAGAACGGCTGGGGGATGGTGGCCTGCTGGGAGCAGCTGCTGGGAGTGCCAAAGCCAGGGAAGGGGGTGGAGCCAGGCTGCGCCATGCCCCGCCCCTCCCCCTGTCTTCACCTCTCCCAGCAGCTGCTCCAGCCTTGAGGGGCAGTGCCAAGCCAGCGGTGCCAGAGCCAGGACAATGGTGGCTTCGCACTGTCCCCTCAAGGCTGGAGCAGCTGCTGGGAGTGCCAAAGCTGGGGGAGGGGGGCGGAGCCAGGCTGCACCATGCCCGCCCCCCCCCCAGCTTCAGCTCTCCCACAGAGGAGCATGAGCGGTGGATGGGCTTCAGTGGGCGGGGCTCCTCCACGCGGCTTCAGCGAGCGAGGGGCGAGAGTCATGGCGGATTGGAGGCTGGCTGGAAAAACGGCCGAAGGAGGCGGCGCCCTGGCCCCTTTTTTTTCTTCGCCACCACCCAGCCCTTCCTCCTCTTCCCCCAAGCAGCAGGAGTTCGGCAGGAGGAGGGGGGAAGGAAGGGGGGCAGAGAGCTTTTCTCGCGGCACAGCAGGAGGTCCGTCACGGCACACTAGTGTGCCATGGCACACTGGTTGAGAAACACTGAATTAACCTACAAATTCTTCAAACAAGAATCAACTTCAAGCCAAAACTTACATTACTATAATTATTGGATGATCAAATAAAAATGTAGCATGAGAAAATATTGCAGTCCATGTTAACAGCGGTGTTATAGTTAGAGATGTATACTTACTAATATCTATATGTTAAGTAACTGTTGTTTAAATATGTGTTGTAGTACACTTGAGGCTGGTAGGTTCACTAATGATTTAGAGGGGATTGTGGGATTTCCTAGGGCACAAAGTGATGAAGATTCAAGTCAGGGAAATGATGGTTCTCTCTGGGAGAAACCTAACTCAGAAAATGCAAAGCTTCAAGGTCAGTCAGAGGAGCCAGAAACTGCAACATTAGATAAGGAGTTGGGCAAAGAGCTTAGTGATACAGAAGACCCCGGGGAAAACACCTGGAGCTACAGAAATCAACAAAAGTCTTCGTTTACAAATTAGATCAGAAAATAGACCGTGCCAGTCAGAGCGATTACATTGGAAAGTTGGGAAGAAAATTCATGGGGAAAGGCATGATTTCATGTGTGTCTATTAATTAGTAAGTTGTTTACTCAAGGGTTAGTTCAGGCAATGTAGTGTTCGAGTGAGAAGCTATTCCTGGGTTCTCTGGTTCCTGTTTCACATCAAGCCTTGGTTTTTGATTTAAGTATCCTGGAAGTTTTCCATGTTCTTGTCTTTGTATGCCTGCTCAAGTTTTACTAAGTATACCTTTTGCTTGTGGACTTATGCAGTACTCATGATTTTTTGGCTATTCCTGGACTCAGTTACCTTGGGATCTGCATGAGACATTTGGATTACCATTTGATTATCAGTTATTGCTAAACCTTTTTTGGATTATATACTTTCTTTATTCCTGATTTTTATATATTTTTCTGTGTTTTCACAATAAACTGTTTGCTTATACTCTGGACTCTTGTGTGGTGCTGTGGTCACAGGTGTTTCCAGGCCTGGGTGCAACAGAATGTCTATGTTCATTTACTTATAAGTATCATTGCTTTTCTTTTTCTGTGTTTAAATTGACAAAAAAATTAATTTTAATTAAAAATATTGAAATAATACTAGAATTAAGAATCATCCAGTAAAGCTGGATGTGAATTATCCATTCAAAATCTGGAATGCACTTCCAGAAGCAGCAGCAGTGTTGGCCATCTTGGATAGTTTCAAAAAGAGAGTGGATATATTACTAAAGGATGGATATTAGTCAAGATAGCCGGCTGCAGGTCACAATTGATAAAGTACCATTTTCTAAATTATTTTTAGGGACTGAATAACCTGTTGCCTTTTAAGTTTGCTCACGTTCTGAATGGTTTCTTCTCCCGTTTCCTTAGGTTGGTTTGGTGTTATCTCCAGCATGCTGTCCTTTCTCTTCTTCACCGATATGTGCATATATTGGATTCATCGGTTCCTCCATCACAAATTTTTCTATAAGGTATGCATTAGAAAGTAGAGCATCTTTTAAAAACTGGTTTGACACAAAATGTGTTTGACACTCCATGCGTACAGACAACAAGTATTTGAAATAAGTGAGAAGATTTAAGAGTCAGATGAAAACAGAGTTTTAGTTGAGTACAGCTTGAGTATCCCTAATATGAAATACTTGGGGCCAGAAGTATTGGATTTTGGAGTATTTGGTAATTTTAGATAAGGGATATTCTGCCTGTGAAAAGTGAACAATTTGGTGGAAATTTGTCACTATGATTCTGAGTTGTATGTCTATATTTACAAAGCCAGCTGTCAGCTAAGAAACTTCTTGGGTTTGTTCTACATCACTGACTAGAAGCCTTTCAGTTCAACGACTAAAGCAAGAACCAGTCGCCCATTACTGCACTGGACCAATACATCTAGGACTGCATATGCCAAACTCAAGGCCCATGGGCCAAGTCTGCCAATTCATTTTGGCGGTCTGCCAGATGCTGAACTACAACTATATTCCACATCATTCGACAACATGACTAGAGTGAATGGGAGTTGTGACATAGGAATATCTAGAAGGGTGCAGCTTGTCCCATTTAGTCAGGAGAATAACTAGATACAAAGCTTTGTATTCAGGCAGGTTTTTTTTAAAGATGAAGGTTTTTAAATTCATCGGGGCTGCTGTGGTTTTATATGCTTTTAATAATGTTAAATAATAAATTAATACATTTATATTTTAAGTTGTATTGCAATGCTTTTAGTTGTCAGCTACTTTGAGTCTCCATATGGAGAAAAAAGCAGAATATACTGTACATAAACGTAATAAGAATAAAAATAATAAAGCTTGTGTATATGATGCCTGACTTTAACCTTTTCCCCGCCTCAGAGCTGCAAGTGCTGTTGGGTTGCAATTCCCATCATCCTCAGTCCACACGGTGGATAATCAAAAAGTGATGGGTGTTGACATTCAATACTACCCGAGGACTCCAATTGGGCAAAAACTAAAGAGCCCCGACCACTATGTAAAACAAATATATACTGTATATACTTGAGTATAAGTCAATCCAAATATAAGCTGAAGTACTTAATTTTGACACCAAAAACTGGGAAAATTTATTGCACCGACTATAAGCCAAAGGTGGTAAATGCAGCATCTACTGGTAAATTTCAAAATATATATCGATACCTATAAAATTGCATTAATTGATGCATTGGGTTTAATATTTTCTGTTTTAGTATAAATTGCTTTTATTGAGCTTTAAATGCTGTTTTGTGATTATGTCTTATGATTGTGTTGTGAACCACCCTAAGCCTATTGGGAAGGGTGGTATACAAATTGAAATAATAAATAAATAAATAATAATATTTACATATAACTGTAATTTAAGATAAGACTGTCCAACTCTGATTAAACCATTATTCCAACCTTCTTCAATGTAAATGTGGTTGCATATCCTTCCAATAATAATAATAAATAGTGTAAAATAATAAATTTAATAATTACAATGATAATAAAGTAAAATAATAAATGTAATAATAATGATAAATAGAGCAAAATAATAAATGTAATAATGAAAATAGAGAAAATAAATGTAATCAAAATAATAATAACAGAATAAAATAATAAATAACTTTGATTCGAGTATTAGCGGAGGGGGCTTTTTCAGCCTAAAGAATGTCTGACAAACTTTGCTTATACTCGCGTATGTATGGTATTCATGGATTCTCTGGCCGTGGATTCAGTTGCCCTTGGAAAGCAACCATAAGACTGCTGTGAACTTTAATGAAACTGAGCTTAGCAACCCTTCCTTAGCCTCTTTTCTTTCCCCATAGCGTTTCCACAAACCTCATCACGCTTGGAAGGTACCAACTCCCTTCGCCAGCCATGCTTTCCACCCCGTTGACGGCTTCCTCCAGAGCACCCCGTACCACATCTATCCCTTCTTCTTCCCTCTGCACAAAGTGACCTACTTGGGCCTCTACATCTTTGTCAATATTTGGACCATCTCCATCCACGATGGCAACTATCACGTTCCTTCCTCACTGAAGGAGGTGATCAACGGCTCGGCCCATCACACCGACCACCACTTGTATTTTGATTACAACTACGGCCAGTATTTTACGCTCTGGGACCGGATTGGAGGCTCATACAAAAACCCTTCCGCCTTTGAGGGGAAAGGGCCCCTCGATGCCTTGAAAAAGCTGAAAGAGAGCGAGTCGAACCATTTGAGGGAGGAGAAGATTGCAGGAGACACGAGTAAAGATAAATAGGCTCCTCTTCGAAGACAGAATGGCATATGGATAGCATTCCCCTCTCCTTATAGCATCACCTGATGATGAAATGAAGATCATCTCAAATGAGCACCATGCTTGGAGAAACAGAAACAGATGTCTTCGCTTTTGAGAATGACTGCATCTCTGGGTGGTGTGTTAATTTCAACAGTGTTCCTTGCTTGATACGTTGGAAGTGAAACTTGACGTCATCCTCTTACCATTGGATTGAAATTGCGTAATGCTAATGTTCAGATCCACTGTACAATGCCAGTGCTGGGACTCCATGCTTAACAGTAGTTCACTCATAATTCCAGCTAAAGTTACTGTTGTGCAATTAGTGAACTATACTAAGAGGAAGGTCGGAAGACAGAACTGGAGCCAAATGTCATGATTCCTAATTCGTATATTCCTAGCAGGATATGGATTGGCTGAAGCACAGCTTGTTGCCTTTATTGGAAGGGTTGCCCGTTTTCCAGATGCATAGTTCCGTTAAGGAATAATAGTTTTATGCAGGGCAAAGTATCTCCAGACTGATATTGTATGTATTTTAATTGTTAGGTGGCTATTTGCCACCCGTGTGTTGGAATGCAGACTTGTTGGGTATTTTAATACCCCTTGCCCGAGAGTAGAAATACAGAAGTAAAGTATAGAAAACATAAATAAATTTTTTTTTAATAAGGTTTTTATTGGTTAAAAGACACATGAAACATGGGGTATGGGGATGGGAAAGGTCACAGGGGGTGGGGGGTGGGGACAATCAGGGACAGTTCAGGGAAGGGTTACATAACAGGGAATTACAATGACAACGAGTTAAAAACAAACAAACGGTTGACTTCACCAGGTGGCATCGCGCTTTTTCTAATATAAATGAAGAGCCTGATTTTTCAGAGCATTCTGATCCTATACTCTATATCCAAAAGCTTTTCAAGTCAATCTTTTTCTTGTCTTTTACATATTTTACCATCGGATGCCAAGTGTCCTTGAATTGATTGATTGTTCCCGACCTTAAAAGGCAGGTCAATTTGTCCATTTCAGCTAATTCAAGTAGTTTTTGCAATAATTCTTCCTCATCGGGCATTTCTGTTTTGTTCCATTTTCTAGCCAACACAATTCTGGCCGCGGTCGTAATATGCCACAGTAGCCTTTCCTTTTCTTTCCCCATCCCGGGTTCTACAATATTTAACAGAAAAATTTCTGGTTTTAGGTCTAGCTTAACTTGTAGCATTCCCTCTACCACTTTCTGTACCATTATCCAATACTTCATAATAATTCCACATGTCCACCACAGGTGGAAGTACGAACCTCTTTCTTTTTGGCACTTCCAGCACCAATCGTTCCCATTTCTATACATTTTGGCTAATTGGACAGGGGTTATGTACCATCTGTAAAGAACTTTCAGATGGTTTTCCTTTAGTGATTGTGCACAAGTAACCTTTTGCCTTTGGCGCCAGCTCCTTTCCCAGTCCTCCCTTTTAATTTGATGTCCTATGTTGTCTTCCCACTTTCTCATAAACTCTTTTATTGGTAGTTTATCATGGCTTTTTGTTAATAAGTATTTATACAGCTTGCTGACACTTTTCTTCCCTTGCTGGGTTAAAACCTTCGCAAGCCAGTGTCGGCATTGTTTCCCACCCAGTTTGGATATCCGCTTTAAATCTCATCTTTAGCTGGGCGTATTGGAACCAATTTATTTTTAAATCCTTGAGTTCCTCCAGGGTTTTCAGAGTGAAGTCGTTTTTTCCTTTTTTTTTTAAAACATCACTGTATAAAGGCCAGCTTTCTCTCACTCCCTTTATTATCTGGAGAGCCTCTAAAGGAGATGCCCATAAGGGGCCTTTCCTGAGGATGGTATCCTTATATCTATTCCATGTTTTTAATAATGGGGCTTTTATTATATGGTTATTTACATTTTTATCTTCCTTCGTCTTATTATATAACAGGTAGCCATGCCACCCGAATCTATTCTCCCATCCCTCCAAATTCAGTAATTTTGTATCCCGTAGATCTATCCAATCCCTTATGTTATCTAAACAGTTAGCATCATAATACAGGATGAGATCTGGCATGCCGAATCCTCCATTTTCCGGGCTTGTTGTAAATATTTCTGTTTTACTCTTGCTCTCCTCCCTCCCCAGATAAATTTTGTTAGCTCAGCTTGCCATCTTTTCAGTATTGTGTGGTTCTTTAAAATGGGTAGCATTTGAAACATAAAATTTAACTTTGGAAAAATTTTCATTTTAACTAAAGATATTTTCCCTAACAGGGATAGATTTAGGGTCTTCCAGCTTCCTAGGTCCTCTTTAACTTGTTTCCAAGTTCTTTCATAGTTATTTTTACGAGTTGGCAATTTTTTTGGGTTAATGTTATGCCTAAATACTTTACACTATTTACTATGGGTATACCGAATTTCTTTTCTATCTCCTGGGCTTCCTTTTATTTATATTTTTAACTAAAATTTGTGATTTGCTTTTATTTAACTTAAATCCAGCTACATTACCGAATGATTCAATTTTCCTCATCCACTTTTCCATATTTTCTGTGGGATTGTCAACAATGCAAACCAAATCATCCGCAAAGGCATATATTTTGTAACTATGATTCTTTACGGTTAATCCCCTTATTTCTTTATCTTGTATTATATCTTTTAACATTACTTCTATCACAAGATTAAAAATCAGTGGAGACAGGGGGCATCCCTGTCTCACCCCCTTATTTATTTGAAACTTCTTTGATCTCTGTCCATTAATTAGTATTTGTGCTTCCTGATTTTTATATATTGCATTTATTGCTGAAATAAAATTTGTGCCCATATCTAACTCATTAAGTAGTCTCTCTATCATTCCCCATCCACCTGGTCGAAGGCCTTCTCCGCGTCCAGAAACGCCGAAGAGTGCCTTCGAATCGATATTTTTGTCCATGTATTCTATCGCGTTTATTATGTTTCTGATATTCTTTTCATTTTTCTGTTAGGAAGGAAGCCCGTCTGGCTATCACTGATCCCCTTATTCAAAAAAATTTTAAGTCGCGAGGCTAATATGCTCGCGAATATCTTGTAATCCAGGTTTGTAAGAGATATAGGTCTATAATTTTGCACACATTCTGTATCCTTCCCTTCTTTATGGATTATCACAATGTCTGAACTTCCCCATGTACCTGGCATCCTACCTTGTTGGATGATTAAATTAATTACCTTTTTAAGTTGGGGTGCCAAGTTCTCTTTGAACTTTTTATAATAAATGTCCGTAAACCCATCCGGGCCCGGTGCTTTCCCTGGTTTTAATCCATCTATTGCTGTAATCACTTCCTCCTCAGTAATATCCGCATTCAAGAGCTCCCTGTCTTCCTCGGAAATGTGTGGGAGGTTTTGTTTATTTAAATATTCTTGTATCTCAATTCTGTTTATACCATCATCCTTATATAATTCCTGGTAATATGTGACAAACTCATTGATGATCTCTTTCTTTTATATATGAGATTCCGCCTCTTGTTATTTTTGTTATTATATTTTTTTGAGTTTTTTTCCTTACTAGGTATGAAAGCCACTTCCCCGACTTATTCGCACATTCGAAATTTCTTTGTTTTAGGAATTTTAATTTCTTTTCCATCTCTTCCACTGTTAGTAGGTTTATTTGGGCCTTATTATATTTGATTTTTTCTCCCACCTCCTTATCTTTTGGATCTTTCTTCAATCTCCTTTCTAAATAATTTTTTGAGATGCTTCCATAATGCATTCAGGATCTTGCTGGAAGTTCCGATGTTGCCTTTCGACATTTGTTTATTTCAACCAAGGCAGCCTAACCAAGAATTATAAGAGACTTTTGCAACCCAAAACAGCCAGTTTTCTGTGGGTCGTACTCCCCAAAATAACACTATTGAGCTCTGTTTGAGTTGTTGATAATTTGAGTTGAAAATACGTAAGTGGGGTCTCTTTGTAGCAGTGGTTCCCAACCTGTGGTCCGTGGACCACCAGTGGTCCTCAAGAACGAAAATATGGTCTACAGCAGGGCTGCCCAGGAAGTCGATCGCGATTGACCAGTCGATCCCGGGACCGAAGGAGGTCGATCCCAGCCGGATGGGGTGCTTCTCAGAGGGGGCAGAGCCAGGCCGTGCCAAGCCCTGCCCCCCTCCCCCATATCGGCACTCCCAGCAGCTTCTCCAGGCTTGAGGATGGCAATGCCAAGCCAGTGGTGGCATAGCTAGCACAAGGCTGGCTTGGCATTGCCATCCTCAAGTCTGGAGAAGCTGCTGGGAGCTCCAAAGAGGGGTGGGGGGGGGCTTGGCGCGGCCGGGCTTGCCCCCCCCCCCCCCGGCTTCCGCTCTACCAGCAAGTTCTCCAGGCTTGAGGATGGCAGTGCCAAGCCAGCCTTGTCCTATCTATGCTACCACTAGCTTGGCACTGCCATCCTCAAGCCTGGAGAAGCTGCTGGTAGAGCGGAAGCCAGAGGGGGCAGAGCCAGGCCGCACCAAGCCCCTCCCCTCCCCTCTCCAGCCTTGAGGAGGTAGGTAGATCTTTCTGACTTGGTTTTATTATAAGTAGCTCGCATGCTGAAAAAGTGTGGGCACCCCTAGTCTACAGCCTCAACATTACTACACCGTTGCCTTGAACCCATGCAGCAACAAGAGTGGCAGGTCTCACGAAACCCTCTTATAGTGCCGAGGCAACTGGGATGTTGGGAGAGGAGAGGCTGACTACCCACGAAAGATTACTACCACCACATCAGCTCCAGATTATTAAATATGGTTTTCTGTGAGTGAGCAGATGGCAACTACTGGGTGGCATATGTTCTGTATCAGAAACTAGAACTGGTGTGGTCTATCCAATGCAATTTTCTGAATCAGCACTCCAAATAACCAAACCAAATTTAAAGTTGACCAACAAGTGATTTGTAACCCTTTTGGTACTAATGTTGGAGAGTGGTCCCTGGTAAAAGTGGACTCTGGTCAAAAAAGGTTGGGAACCACTGCTTTGTAGAGTTGGCACCACTGCTTTACACACTGCCTGTAGCTGCTCTATTCGCTCAGCTAAATCTAAATCTATGTATTTATTTCAGTAGGGCTTTCATTGGAACATCCCAACAGATTTTCTCAAGCTTTTCGCTTTGTCTCCCTTCTGCTTGTGTCACTTTGAAGTCTAGAAACACCGAAAAACTTAATTGAAACAGCCAAACATCCACTCTGCGGCATTCTTCCTGCTTTGATAAAGACAAATGCATTTCATCGAGTTCTGGGAGGCAATACAAAAAAGAGTTTCTGTTTGATAATTATGTCTTCTGAAGGGTGTTCACGCAAGTCGGCTGTGGAAGCCGTCTTTAAAGAGTGTTTCCAAGAGATGAAAGAGTAACTTCTATTAATATTATGTGCTTTTACAAAATTAACTGCAGTCAGTGAGGCAGAAGAGTGTGTTCTTGTTTTAGGAAGTTGTGTTTTTTTAAAAAATAAAACCACAGAAGTAAACTAGAAGGTAGGTATGAGTTCATCTATAAATGGTACATTTAATGCAGATTGACCCAATTCAGTGCTTTGGAGTTGTGGGAGTTGTAGTTTTACAAGGATTTCAGCCTTCTCTACCAAATGGTGCTTGTGCCTCACCAAACTAAAAATCCCAGGATTCCATTGAGCCATGGCATTTGAAGTGGTGTCGAACTGCATTAATTCTACAGTGTAGAGCCAGCATGGCTTCTGTTGCACCTGGAACTGTGTTATTATTATTCCTTTGTCTGCAAAGGCAGACAACGGCATTCCATACATAATAATTCTGGAGAGAGTTCTGAGATATACACACACACATACATATATACACATATGTACACACACACAGTGTGTGTGTAGAGAAAGAGAGAGTTAGGGATGGTTACTGTAATCTCCTTTAGGTCCTTGGCTTGGGCAGCCTCCCCAAAGTACAGGTTAATTACACAGAGAACGCAGCATGGCCCATAGAGTATATGTTCCTGGACTTACCATGGGAACAGGAAACTGAATAAATTGCCCTGGAGGACCCATAAAATCCCAAAACAGCTGTTCTCTCTAGGAATTTGCTAAGTCCTCCAGCATGTCTCTATCCCAACTTCTGGCACATCATAGAATCGCCTGAAGGGACCTAACAAATTCCTGGAGACAACAAAGCACATTAGATATGATTAGGTGAAACCATAGGTAACATTCCCACAGATACAGGGATTGTAATGGATTCTCACTTTACATCAGTGGTTCTCAACCTGTGGGTCGCCTAATGTTTTGGCCTTCAACTCCCAGAAATCCTAACAGCTGGCAAACTGACTGGGATTTCTGGGAGTTGTAGGCCAAAACATCTGAAGACCCACAGGTTGAGAAGCATGGCTTTACCTCATCTTCCCTCTTCTGTTTGGAAAAAGTAGATAAGGTATCGAATACTGATTACATAAAGCTGCTACAAATATTTCACCGTACTTTAAAAAAAGTTAACTCTCAAGTTTGCAGGTGGAAATGTGTTGTCAGAAATCTAGTGGAAAGACTAGCTTGCAAAAGTACCTTCACAGCACATACCTTGTTGCCTGGATAAGCTGCTATATAGTTCCATCTTCCATTGATGTCCTTATGAGAAACCCAACAGAAGATGGAGTTTGGAATCTTCCAAGTGTTGAATGCCGGCTTTTCACTTAATTCTTACTCTTAACACAGAATCACAACTATTAACTTTGCCTTGCTGGAGTTTCTGAGCTCACTAGACCAAGATCTAATGAGACCCTTCTCTTTCCAACATGTCTAGAATTGAGAATTTTCCCATTCCTATCTCCCATTGCAGCCATCCATGACATGGAAATACTGCATCCCAAACCTCCAGAGATGGAAATCAGGGAGTTTGAGAGACCACAAACTAGAGCTCACTAGCAGCAGATCCAGATGATGTACATCTTTGGATTCGTCTTCAGCTCGTATTCTTCAGTTTGTGTTTGATTCAGAGAACTAGGAGCCAATAAAAGGAATTGCTGGTGCCATCCTTTTAATTCTTGCCATAGAGATGTCTGTTGCATTGGTTTGGAGGAACCTGATAAAATGATCTCTTTCTCCATGCAGAGTTTCAGAATTTCAGAAATGTGCCCAGCCTCCTACAGTTTGTGCCAAAGGAATACGTTAGCCGAAAGAATTTGGTCCTAAGCATCTGGGCCATCTAGGCTTTGACTGTTCGATTAGTCAGATATCCAAACTTTCTGAAATGGAGAAAGACGGTTTTGCATGCTCTTTGTTAAATGAAACTTAATTTCCAAATATTTGTGGATAGGGATTGATCTCTTTGTCTATGATTCATACTAATGTGGGGAAAATTTTTGCTGATCTCTATATATTAATAAAGCGGAATGTTTGTCTGTATGTATGTGTGTGGGTTTGTATGTATGTGGCATCGTTCTGATTGGCTCCCGACCTCTACATTCTGACAACATGATTGGTTGCCAGTGAGGGAGCATTTGCATAACGCCTCTATTGGCCAGCCAACATGAACTGCCCTCTAAACTGGCAGAGGAGGATAAGGCAAAGGCCTGAGGCAGTCGCCAACACAAACATTCCCACGCTCTAAAGTGGCAGAGGGGGTAAAGAAAAGGCCTGAGGCAGTCAGGCATGGTGGGAGTTTCAGGCCAAAATACTTTGCGACCCCAAACAATGAGAGAACAAGACCAAACTTGGCACACAGAACCCTCAAGATCCACTCTACATCCTGGTGCAGTTTGAGGGAGGATGGGCCATGGATGACGGGATTTGCAGTATTTAAACTCACTTCCTTACAGCACTGTGGCCCACACCAATGACGGATCAGAACCAAACTTGGCACACAAATTCCCCATGACCCTCAGGCAGTCAGCCCCTGCGGCCCACAGCAATGACGGATCAGGACCAAACATGGCAAACAAGGGACCAATGGCACACTTCACAACCTGGTGTGGTTTAGGGCAGGATGGGCCACAAATGATGGGATTTGCAGTTCCTTCACCCGATTCACTTCCCACAGACCACTACAGCCCCTACAAATCACAGACCAGGCCCAAACTTGGCACACAGAGTACCCATGACCCACTCTACATCCTGCTGCAGTTTTGAGTGGGATGGACCATGGATGATAGGACTTGAAGTACCTTCACTCACTTTCTGAGACCACTGCGACCCTCATCCAATTACCAAAAAAGAACAAACTAGGCACACAGAGCCTCCATGACCCACTTTACATCCTGGTGCAGCTTGGAGGAGGGCAGACCATGCATGATGGGACTTGAAGTACCTTCACTCACTTCCCAAAACTGCTGCAAACCTAATCCAATGATTGATCAAGACCAAACCTGACACACAGAGCCCTCATGACCCACTCTACATCCTGGTGCCATTTGAAGGAGGATGGACCATGGATGATGGGACTTGAAGTACCTTCACTAACTTCCTGAGACCACTGCAAGCCACGTAAACATCTCATAAGGACCACCCTTGGCACACAATGCCTTTCTCAAATAACCCAGGCAGGGCCGGGTCCCCAAGCTAGTATAAAATAAAATAGAAAATTTTGGAGAAGTTGTTTCTGGAGAACAATTTTGGAATGATCCCAAAGAGTGCAGCATTTTTAGGAGAAGGTATTCAAAGGACTATGGCAACGAAACACTATTTGCAGGAAACTCAATATGTCAGGCTAATGGATTCACAGTGAAGACTTTTCAGGGCTCATTTAACTGTTTTGGTCCTTATTTCACAAGGCCCCTTCTGAACTGCCCTTTGACAAATTACCTTTAAGGTTGCCAGACCGATAACTGGAATAATTCCTGTGCTTTTGATGGTTATCACTGGGGTGGCGTACAGGGAACACACAACCCCCTGTTGTGTTAGCTCCGCTGGCTACCAGTCTGCTACCGAGCACAATTCAAAGTGCTGGCTTTAACCTATAAAGCCCTAAAGCAGTGGTTTATTTATTTATTTCCAACATTTTTACCCCGCTCTTCTCAACCCCCGAGGGGGGACTCAGAGCTGCCTAACAAAAGGCACAATTTGATGCCCACACAGTAAAATACAATATAAAAACCAAAAACATGCAGCATTAAAATACATTGAAAATACAATTAACATTAAAACACCACACACATTCACTTAAGTTAAAAAACGGTGTTCCATCCATAACACTGGCATTGAGCCATCTCCATCAACTTGCCCTTACAAATCCAGTCCAAAGTGCTGCATTGTGCTAATGCGCAAATGCCTGGTCCCACAGCCAGGACTTCACTCCTTTCCTGAATGCCAGGAGGGATGGTGTTGATCGTATGTCGCTTGGAAGCACATTCCACAGACGGGGAGCCACCACCGAGAAGGCCCTCTCTCTTGTCCCCACCAACCGCGTTTGAGAAGTTGGCGGGAGCGAGAGCAGGGCCTCCCCGGACGATCTTAAATTATGAGGTGGGACGTAGGGGCTGATGAGTTCGGACAAGTAAGCTGGGCCAGAACCGCATAAAGCTTTAAAGGTCAAAACCAGCACTTTGAATTGAGCTCGGAAATGGACAGGCAGCCAGTGGAGCTGACACAACGGGGGTGGTATGCTCCCTGTATGTAGCTGCAGTTAGTAATCTGGCTGCCGCCCATTGGACTAATTGTAATTTCCGAACTGTCTTCAAAGGCAGCCCCACATAGAGTGCGTTGCAGTAGTCTATTCAGGATGTGACCAGAGCGTGGACCACCGTAGCCAGATCAGACAAGCATCACTTGGTAAAACTTCATCGTCTTAAGACCATTAAAGGCATAAGAACTCTTTCCAAATGTTCACTCTTACAATTAAAAGCAACCTGGTAGACATATATGGTCTTCTGCCAGCACATAATGGTCCCTCTGTTTTTGCAACCCAAACAGGCAAAACAGAAGTTTCTGGATTCCTGCCAGGCTATTTTCAGATTCCTGGGTTGTTTCAGGTTGTGCAAGAATGTGTTTATAGCTAGACATTAAAATATTGGCATGAGTCCTATTTATATGTCATACATGCCTAAGATTCCCTACGGAAGAAGTTTGTCTAGTGTAGAATAGCCATAATCCAGCTGAAGAAGTGGATTGTAGAAGTGGAGTTGTACTTGCAGCCCCAATGAGTAGTGCATGTGGATGTGCATTGTGTATGGCAGTGTTTCCCAACCTTTTTTGAGATGTATGGTGACACAAAATGACACTCTAACACAGTAATACATATAGTTAATATGTTTTTAAATGTATTTATACATTTTTTTTTTTTTTTTTTTTTTTTTGGGGGGGGGGGGGGGGGGGGGGGGGGGGGGGGATGCATTCAGTGGCATGCCATCAGCTCTTGGCATGGACATCTTCTAGATCCATGGATTTAAATAATAATAATAATAACATTAGGAAAAGCTGACATAATACGAGGATTTAAAGATCAAACTGCAAAGACTCTGGCACAACCAGTAAAGGTGGTCACAGTAGTGATCGGCACACCGGGTGCAGTGCCTAAAGTCCTTGGCCTGCACTTAAGCACAACTGACACTGACAAAATTTCCATCTGCCAGCTGCAGAAGGCCACCTTACTGGGATCTGCACGCATTATTTGCCGATACATCACATCATCCTAGACCCTTGGAAAGTGTCTGACGTGTGATCCAATACAGCAACCAGCATAGTGATCTGGTTTGCTGTGTACTAATCTTGTGTTTATAATAATAATAATAATAATAATAATAATAATAATAATTGATATGCCTTGATTAATTGAAAAGCACATGAAGTTGAGAAGACCTGAAATAGCTAGGAAGGGAAGAAAGGAAACTCGGGCACTGATTCTTGCAAAATGGGATCTCTTGAGCAGACGGCCCTTCTGCTTTTTTGAGCCCCTAACTAAGATATAGATTGCAGGTAGAAACAAGCAGATGCCCTGTTTTTGGCATCGAGTGAAAGTATCCAAAACCTGCGGTGTTTATTCAAGGATCAGCTTTCATTTTCCATAATGACAGTTCGTAAATCCTTGCAAGGGGGGTTGGAGGTAATAAACAGAGCCCTAGATGCCAACAGTTTTTAGAAGACGAGGAATCTTGGAATCTTTTTCTTCCGATAGGAGTTTATGTATATATGGAGGTCATACCATAGATTTAAAGGACTAACTCCCAAATAGACAAGCACAGTTTTGAGATTGGTAGGGCAGAGAGGAGAGTCTGCAGCGGATTGTAAAACCTGGGCAGGTTTGTAAGCGATAATGAAGTCTTTCAAATATTCTCTCCATCCCTACTTATGGATGAAACCTAACTCTGTTTTGCCAGGTTGAGAGCCTATTGAAGGGAGCTGGTTCTGGTTCCAGCAGTCTAGATCAGTGTTTTTCAACCTTTTTTGAGCCGCGGCAAATTTTTTACATTTACACAATCCTGGGGCACACCACCAACCAAAATGACACTCTAACGCAGTAATACATATAGTTAATATGTTTTTAAATGTATTTATACACTCAGTGTGAAACCTGAAAATAGACCTTGACATTTGGGAGTTACAGTTTCTGGGATTTATAGTTAACACACAATCAAAGAGCATCCTGAACTCTTGCAACAATGGAATTGAACCAAACTTGGCATATTGAACTCTCATTACCAACAGAAAGTACTGAAAGGGTTTGCTTGGGAATTGACCTTGAGTTTGGAAGTTGTAGTTCACCTACACCCAGAGAGCACTGTGGACTCAAACAATGTTATGTTATGTTGTTGTTTGTCTTCTATCCAGAATCACAATGTTGGAAGGAGTCTCACCACTTTAAGGTCCCTAAAACAGGCATGGGAAAACTTTGGCCCTCTGGGTGCTTTGGACTTCAACTCCCACCATTCCTAACAGCCTGAGGCTCTTTCTTGCTTAAATGGCTGAGGGGGGAAAGGAAAAGCACCTGAGGCTGCTAGGAATGGTGGGAGTTGGAGTCCAAAACACCTGGAAGGTCCAAGTTTGCCCATGCCAGCTTTCGACAGAGACCTTTTCCTCCCCCTTCCCCTTCGCACCCTTTCTTCCCCCTCCTGCCAAACACTTACTTTTTCTTCTACACTGCTGCTTCTGCCGCCATTTTGATCCGAGGGGGCAGCGTGAGCATGTTCAGGAGAGGAGGGGGGGAGGGAGGAAGACGTGACCCGTCCGGGTGCTACTGAGCAGACTCCCCCCCCCCCCCCCCCAGAGCAAAGCAAGACAAAGCGAGCAGAGCGAGGCTGGGAAGAAGGGAGCCCGAGTTGAGAAGAAAAAGTGTTCAGCAGGAGGGGGAAGAAAGGGTATTGGAGGTTCCAATTTCCTCACGGCACACTGGTTGGGAAACACTGGTCTAGATCAGAATCACAACTGAAATATATTGTAGGTCTAACTGGACAGTGGATGAGCTGGGTTCTTAGAAAGCAATGGCCATAAACCAGTCGAGGGGATCTCATGAAAGTAATGGAGGCTGCCACGAGAGGGTGCCCTTGAGTGTAGCCTGAATGTTAAGCTGAGCTCTTGCAAGAAAAGGATCCCATTGAAGGATTTCTCACATCTCAACCAAAAGAAAGCACAAATAAAACCACAAAGCGAGACTCCAAGTGAGAGGTGTTTCTTAAACGTCAGATGAAAATAGAGCTTTTACAAAATGAAGAAAGGAAAGGGTTGAAATGAGGATCTAAACTGACACTCCAATTAAAAGAAAGTGCTGTGAATGTTTATGCCTTCGGGTTGCTTTATGGCAGGGTTGCCCACGAAGTCAATTGCTATCGACCAGTTGACCGCGGGTCCAAAGGAGGTCGAATGCAGCTGGATGGGGCACTTCTGCCCTGCGCGCAGCGCACCTTCCGCATGCGCACCTTCCGCACGCGCGCACCGTCCACGGTTGCTTCCGGACGAGAGAGAAGCAGGGCACTTCGCCCTGCCTCTCTCTCGCCAGCAGCGGAGGCTCCACGGTTGCTTCTGGACGAGAGAGAGGCAGGACGGAGCGCGAGGCGGGACCTTTGGAGGCCCAGCCTTGCGATCCGCCCTGCTTCTCTCTCGTCCGGAAACAACCGTGGATGGTGCACCGGGCGGATGGTGCGCCGCGCGGAAGGTAGATCTTTTTGACTTGGTTGTTTTATAAGTAGCTCGCATGCTGAAAAAGTGTGGGCACCCCTGCTTTATGGTAACTCTATGTATTCCATAAGGTTGTTTTGGGGCAAGGAATACTCAGAGGGGGACTTTGCCAGTTCCTTCCTGGGAAATAGAGCTAATAGCCCCTGGAAATTGTTGACGGTCTCTTGTCCAAGTACTAACTAGGCCTGTTCTTACTTAGCTTCCAAGATCAGATGCATCCATGGTGCTTTCTGATATATTACCCAGTGCTAAAACACAGAGGAGATTCACTGCTGCCACTAAAGCTTATGGTGCAAAGATTGTTGTCACTATATGAGGGGCTGCTGATAAGTCTTTGGCTTTACCGAGAAAGAAACGAGATAGGAAGATAAGAACATAAGAACATAAGATGAAACTTTTCTGTGTCACATTTATTCAAACTCACCTGCTAAAACTTGCCTGCCTCCATCAACACAGAGGTGGCACTTGGATGTCCATTTCAGTGGCTAGATGAAACTTTACATTTATTCAAACTCTGTAAAACTTGCAAAAAGAAGGATTTCGGTTGTGCCTTAGACCAGTCATCCATAGCAGCCATGGCATCTGAAATGGTGTGAAATTTGGTGCCCTTGAGGTGTTTCTTCAGGTTTGGAAACAGATGATAGTCAGAGGGCGCTAGATCCGGTGAACCAGCTGGAAGCCTAGCTCCACCAGTTTTGCCCAGGCCCGGATCAGGCCCTTTTGCCGCCCTAGGCCAAAGGGTCTGCCCCCGCCCCTCCCCGCCCCCGGCTCCGCCCCTCACCCTGGCTCCGCCCCTCCTCACCGGATTGAAGGAAGGAGGGCGGGGCGAGGAGGAGAAAGAGGCGCCCTCCCACCGTGCGTCCTGCGCGCCGCCCACCCCTTTTCAGCGGGGCTGGTGCGACTCCTCTCTGCCTCCTCCCTGGCGTGGCGTGGCGTCGCCAGGCAGGGAGGAGGAGGCGAAGCCGTGCTGCCGCCCCTCCTCCCTTGCGTCGCCATGCCACGCAAGGGAGGAGGGGCGGCGGTGCGGCCGCCTCCTCCTCCCTGCCTGGCCACGCCACGCTACGCCAGGGAGGAGGCAGAGAGGAGTTGCGCCAGCCCCGCCAAAAAGGGGTGGGCGGCGCGCAGGACGCACAGCAGGAGGGTGCCTCTTTCTCCTCCTCACCCCGCCCTCCTTCCTTCAATCCGGCAAGGAGGGGCGGAGCTGGGGGGCGGGGAGGGGCGGAGTAAGGAGCGGAGCCGATCCTCCCTCCCTCCCTCCTAAAGCAGACCTGGGGAGCAGAGCAAAGGGAGGGGGCGGCCGCGCATGCGCCCTTTTTTTGGGTAATTTTTTTTTTAAAACATTGGGGGTCTGGATCCGCTGCCCCCCCCAAACGTGCCACCCGAGGCCATGGCCTCGGGTGGCCTTATGGGTAATCCAGGCCTGGTTTTGCCATAGTCACTTGTGCAGTGTGAGCGGAGGCATTGTCTTACAGGAACACGATTCTGTTGGACAGCTTGCCACACCTTTTGGCCTGAAGAACTGCCTTCAGTTGGTCCAAAAGTTCAGTGCAATACCTTGCATTGATGGTGGAACTATTTTGAAGGTAGTCCACTAGCAGCATGACCTCCTTCTCCCAGAACACAGATACCATCACCTTCATGGCTTTGCACCCTGAACTTCTTTGGATGAGGAGAACCACGGTGCCTCCACTCTTTTGACTGCTCCTTGGTTTCAGGGTCATACAAATAAATCCAGGTCTCATCCATAGTGACCAATCGATCCAGGAAGTACTTATAAGTCTGGAAATGCTGACAAATGGACCGGGAAGTTTTCACTTGCGTGCTTTTCTGATCTGTTGTCAAACATTTGGGGACCCACTTTGCAGAGAGCTTCTTCATGTTCAAATGTTCATGGATAATGACACAAACACTGATGGAGGATATGAATTTAGGGTAGTCTCGCCTTAGAGGCCGAGACCCTAGGTTCCTCTAAACTAAAGCAAGGGTCCTTGATGGAAAAAACCTGGTGGGCGGTAAGAAGTGTCAAAATAGCCCCCTAAGCCCCAATAGTAGGTTCTCACCAAGATCCGGAAGTGTGCGCACCGAGAGAGTTCTATCCCAGCTGAGAAAGGATGACAGCAGGCTACACTTAAGGTCGAGCACCCACCTCGACCCGGGCCGGCTTCAAACTCATGACCTACTGGTCAGAGAGATCTTATGCAGCTGACTTTTTCCATCAAGGACCCTCACTTTAGAGGAACCTAGGGTCTCAGCCTCTAAGGCAAGAGTACCCTAAATTCATATCCTCCATCAACACGTTCATGAGAAATCCCCATGATGTCTGCTATTCCTTTAGCTGAAATTCACTGATTCTCCAGTATGAGGTTGTGCACAGCATAGACAATCTCCTGAACAACAACCACTCTCGGTCGTCCAGGACGTTCCTCATCATTGGTGCTGAAGTGGCCTGTTTTAAATTTGACAACCCAGTTCTTAACTGTAGAATATGAAGGGCATTGATCCCCCAATGTCTGTGACATAACACCATGAATATCCTTCGTGGAATTTCCTTGCAGAAACAATAATTTTATCACTTCTCTGCTCTCATTTGCTGTGAGTATTGCCTTGTTGTCGAGCAATTGAGAATGGCTGCAGATAGACCAAAATGATTGTGGGTTGCCTGGTGAGAAAAAAGAAGCCAGTATTCCAGAATAAATCTCACCAAGTTGAAGAAGAAGCCACCAAGATGTTTATTTCATTCCAGCTGGAAAGGATGACGATTGCAGTAATCTGCGAAACAAATCGACATGCCCATTGGGCAAAGAGATACAATATTTATAGAAGTGTTTCCCAAACAGTGTGCCAGGGCACACTAGTGTGCCGTGAGCGATCATTAGGTGTGCCGTGGGAAATTGGAACCTCCAATACCCTTTCTTCCCCCTCCTGCTGAAACACTTTTTTCTTCTCCACTCGGGCTCCCTTCTTCCCAGTCTCGCTCTGCTTGCTTTGCCTCGCTTTACTCATGTTGCCGCTTCTGCGGGAGGGGGGAGGGAGGAAGACGTGACCCGTGCAGGTGCTACTGTGCACTCGCCCCACGTCTTCCTCCCTCCCCTCCACAGTGCTCTCTGGATATAGATGAACTCCAGAACTCAAGGTCAATGCCCACCAAACTCTTATAGTATTTTCTCTTGGTTATGGTAGTTCTGTGTGGGAAGTTTGATTCCATTCCATCATTGGTGGAGTTCAGAATCCTCTTTGATTGCGGGTAAACTATAACTCCCAGCTGTTGAGCAAGACCTTTGTGTGTGTCTTTCTGCCATTCCTGCCAAGATATCTATGTTGTGTTCATCGAAACAGGCCCAGGTTTCACACTGAGTGTATAAATACATTTAAAAACATATTAACTATATGTATTACTGTGTTAGAGTGTCATTTTGTCATTTTGGTTGGTGGTGTGCCCCAGGATTTTGTAAATGTAAAAAATGTGCCGCGGCTCAAAAAAGGTTGAAAAACACTGATTTATAGGCTTCAGATTCATACATTATATAAATACATAAATATATGCAAGGTATGGGAATGGGGCAAGGGAACATACAATGAATGCATAAGGAGAGGGGAAAATCATGCAGGGCCTCAAGGGGAAATCATGCCACCCCACCCCACCCCCCAAGTCCATCAGAATCCCTGAAAGTTTGTGAAAGTTATTAGAAAGAATTCATAAGGGGTCATCGTTCATTGGAGTTTCTGGCAGGGAGTTCATGGAAGTTCCCAAAAGTATTTAAAAGTTTCCCAAAGTTGTAAAAAGTTGGAGTTGGAGGAAAGTTGATAAAAAGCTTCCCAAAAGGTTCATAAAAGTTCATAAAGTGTGGGTTACAGGGGCATTGCCATGTGGGGCCAAGGAAAGAGCCTTAGGTTCTCGCATGGGGGAGAGATAGGGGATTATGGCATCATTCCAGCCTGGTGTCCTTGGTAAACTATGAATTACAGAGTCCTGGGGGGGTCACCCCCGACCTCAGCCTTAGACTTTGCCATTTTGTTTTCCCGCATGCCTAGATCACTGTTGCCATAAGCTACAAACACAAAATTTTGAAAACATATATTAGACACATAAGGCTTTCATGTGATGTAACATTCATTACCATAGAAACAAAACAAGAACACAAAGCCAAAGACTTATCAGCAGCCCCTCGTATAACTTCAGCTCATTTCCGAGTTACAGCAAACCCATCTTGGCAAATTCTGTTCATTTATTTATTTCCATTTATTTCCAGCATTTTTACCCCACTCTTCTCAACCCCCAAGGGGGGACTCAGAGCGGCCTAACAAACACAGTAAAATACAATATAAAACCCCCCAAAACATTCAGCATTAAAATACATTAAAATACAATTAACATTAACACATCATACACATTCATTTAAGTTAAAAACAGTGTATCCACCAACTTGCCATTAAAATCCAGTCCAAAGTGTTGCCTTGTGCTAGTGTGCAAACGCCTGGTACCACAGCCAGGATTTCACTTTATTCCTGAATGCCAGGAGGGATGGAGTTGAACGTATGTCACTAGGAAGCGCATTCCACAGACGGGGAGCCACAACCGAGAAAACCAGGCCCTCTCTCGTCCCCACCAACCCCATTTTTATTGCGAAGTTGGCAGGAGCGAGAGCAGGGCTTCCCCGGAAGATCTTAAGTTACGAGGTGGGACGTAGCGGCAGATGCGTTCGGACAAGTAAGCTGGGCCAGAACCATATAGAGCTTTAAAGGTCAAAACCAGCACTTTGAATTGAGCCCGGAAGTCGACAGGCAGCCAGTGGAGCTGACACAACAGGGGGGTGATATGCTCCCTGTATGTAGCTCCGGTTAGTAATCTGGCTGCTGCCCGTTGGACTAGTTGTAATTTCCGAACTGTCTTCAAAGGCAGCCCCACATAGAGTGCGTTGCAGTAGTCTATTTGGGATGTGACCAGAGCGTGGATGACCGTAGCCAGATCAGACTTCATAGGGAGGTTGCCTTTGCCTTCCTCTGAAGTTGAGAGAGTGTGGCTCACCCACAATCATCCAATGGGCCTCCAAAGCTTTAATCCAATACTCAAACGAGTACTCCATGCTGCCTCTTCCCCCCGCCCCATATTAGGGATGTCAAGCAGGTACTTTCCTAAGACTGCGTTTTAAATACAAATGAATTACACTTGGGGATAATGAGGACCGTACTTCAGCAGGCAGGCAGAGATAGAAGTAGTTGTCTCTGTAACTGAATTAAAGTGACATTTGCAACAGCAGCTGCTGAAATATATTAGCTTTCTCTGCCCAATCTTTTTTTTCAATTTGTCTTTCTGTCCCGTTTGCTAAAAGCTCATTAGCCAGCCCATGTTTATGGGTGGGTTGTAAAATGTGCATACGAGCTGATATTTCACCAGCTTCTGAGATAAAGTGCATATTAAGTATTTAATTAAATGTGTGTGGGTTTTTTCCCCTTACATACACAAATTTAACCAGGATCCCTAGCTCATTAGACGAAGATGGAAATCTAAGGCCAGGGGTAGAATTCGCATAGATACAAATGGAATAAAATCCTGTTGAAAGTCTTTACGTTCATAAAAGATGCACTATTCCGAAATACTGCATTGGGTGAAACTGCCCATCCATTGCTTTTGTAATGCCGGAAAGCCTAGTCTAGTGCCTAGATCAGGGGTGGGCAATTTTTTTTTAAGGGGCCACATGAGAGCCAAAAATTATTATGGAGGGCCGCACCTAACGGCTGAACTACATTCTAATCTACATTATTTATTTATTTATTTATTTATTTACTATATTTACTATATATTACACATCATTAATATTAACATATTAATATATCAAGAAATATTCATATATTATTAGTATTAATGTAATATATATAGAGAGAGACATTATAATATATTGAAATTATAATATAATATAATATACATTATATTATTTATTATATTATTTATTATATTATAATAAAATTATTATAAAATAATAAAAACTACTTAAATTAAATTCAAGAAGACAAGGTGCGAACCAAGATGAAGGCTGACATCCTCAAGAGAGGAAGGATCCCAAGATGGAATGGCCCAATGGACCCAGCCCAGAGGATGGCAAAGCAGACCCAGCCACCACCGCTGCAAAGCAGAGCAGAGCAGCAAACGATCAGAGGCTGCAGGCCTCCGCCCGCTCTCGCCCCCAGCCATTCCCCAGCTGATCGCCCTGCTATAGAGTGCCTGCCATCCCTGGAGGTGATCCGGGCCTGCAGGGGGACCAGTCGACGATCTGACCTGGTCAGACCTGGCAACCCGGAAGACGATCAAGATCAGCCCCCGCAGGTCGCCAAGTGCTCCCGCTGCAGGCTCGGATTGCCTCCAGGGATGGCAGGCACTCCAAAGCCGCCGCTACTCCGGCCTGTCTGCCGACACAGGCCCCACAGAGCCCACGATGCGATGGCGGCAACGGCACCCCTTCTTCTTGGCCCCACCACCAACGCCCTCCTCCCCAGGCCGGGCAGAATCGGCTGCCGGGCCGCATCCGGCCCGCGGGCCGTAGGTTGCCCACCCCTGGCCTAGATCCAGGGAAGTCATGCTACTCATGCTCTATTCTGCCTTGGTCAGACCACACCTGGAATCACACTGTGTCCCATTCTGAGCACCACAATTGAAGGGAGATGTTGACTCTAAGCTGGAATGTTTCTAGAGGAGGGCAACTAAAATGGTCAAGTGTCTGGAGAACAAGCTCTATGAGGAGCGGTTAAAAGCGCTGCGTGTGTTTACCCTGCAGAAGAGAAGGTTGAGAGGAGACCTGATGAGGGCCATGGATCAAGATGTGCGGGGAAGTCATAGGGAGAAAGGAGCAGGCTTGTTTTCTGCTGCCTTGGAGACTACGACGTGGTACAATGGCTTTAAACTACAGGAAAGGAGAGTCCACCTGAACATTAGGAAGAACTTCCTGACTGTGAGAGTTGTTCAGCAGTGGAACTCTCTGCCCCGGAGTGGGGTGGAGGGTCCTTCTTTGGAGGCTTTGAAACAGAGGCTGGATGACCATATGTCGGGGGTGCTTTGAATGCAGTTTTTCTGCTTTTTGGCAGAATGGGGTTGGACTGGATAGCCCACGAGGTCTCTTCCAACTCTAGGATTCTATGATCTTTTGAACTCTACACCCCTCTACACTCGTCTCTGTTGAATTCTGGAGATTATAGTAAAAGAAAAGTATCTTTTAGACTGGAGTCATCACACAGAATTATTGTCTGATCCATTTGTATATTTGTCCTGTTGGGAATCATTCCATTTCATCACAGCTTCCAAAGAATTCCCTAAAAAAGTATGTAGTGGTTTATATTCCATGCTAACTGTCTCGATTTGACAGAAAGGCTCCAGATTAACCATCTGTTATCCGTCTTTTTTGAAGGTCTTTAAACTGTGACTGTAAATCTTGTCCTTCCCAGTAGGCTTTGGCAAAAGCAACAGTGCTTTTAAAACACCCCAGTTTTTCTCTTTTCCTTCTGCTCTCTCCTTTCCTCATCCAATGATATCAGTTTCTGCAAATTGGGAGAAAGCGGAATTTTTACCATTTACCCACAGGATCAAGCATCCAAGGAGTCTCATTTACACGTATATCTTCTCAGCAGCAGAATATCCATTTAAAGTCCTAAAATGATCTGGAATATATAAATATTATTATTTTAAACAGTGTAGACCAGCAGTTCTTAAACTATGCTCCGGGAAGCTCTTGGGCCTCTGTGAGAGGTGCTCAAGGGCTTCGCTGGGGTTTCTGCTATTATTGTTGTTATTATTACTATTACTATTACAAAGCTGGATAGTGGATAGCCGTCTTTTGGGGGGGGGGCTGTTTTTCCTGCATGGCAGAAGGGGTTTAGATTGGATGGTCCCAGAGGTCTTCCACTGAAATATTGTTAAGTTTACATTAGTTAAAATTATTCTTCATTTTAAATATTGTATTGTTTATTATTATTTTTGCACTGTGCGAATTAGTTCATACAAACACGCTCCATCTATCTGCCACTGGTCCTGTATATTATACTAGCTGACCCATGCACGCGTTGCTGTGCCATAGTCTGTGGCTAACCCCTTCTACCCACATGGTGTGTGTATGTGTGTGCTTATTTTTGTGTGTATATGTGTATGTGTATATTGTGTATGTGTGTGTTGTTATGTATATGTGCATGTATATATGTGTGTATGTGTGCATGTCTTTATGTATGTGTGTGTGTATGTGTGTGCTTATGTTTGTGTGTATATGTGTATATGTATATTGTGTATGTGTGTGTTTGTGTGTATATGTGTATATGTATATTGTGTATGTGTGTGTTCTTATGTATATGTGCATGTATATATGTGTGTATGTGTGTATGTCTTTATGTATATGTGTGTGTATGTGTGTGCTTATGTTTGTGTGTATATGTGTATATGTATATTGTGTATGTGTGTGTTCTTATGTATATGTGCATGTATATATGTGTGTATGTCTTTATGTATATGTGTGTATGTGTGTGCTTATGTTTGTGTGTATATGTATATTGTGTATGTGTGTGTTCTTATGTATATGTGCATATACATAAGTGCGGTGTTTGGGGGTTTTTTTCTGCTGGACATGTGGGAGGGGGGAGGAGAGGAGCCTGAAGCGTGGGGGATCATGGGAGTTGTACTTCATTTTGTTTTGGTTTTTTTAAAAAATGTTTCAATGTTTTTCGGGGGGTTGTTGAAGAACATAGCTCTCTCGGTGTGGGGTTGTGTGGCTAATTATTGTGTGTCTGCCTTGTGTAGTTGCTTTGTTTTTGAGCCAGGAAACACGACAATGAGGATTTTATATAAATAGATATGCATAATACAATAGGACACACACACACATGTCTTGTGGCTCCATGATAATAGTGGCCCAGTGATGGCATTTAGCATGATGCGTCAACATAAGACACAATTGCAAAGAGTCCATCATCCCCATAGGAGTTTCCTAAATGAGAAAAGTCTACCGTATGTATTATTCAAGGCAGTGCTCTTGTCCTGAGATTCTTCCTGCTCATAGTCTGTCTGCATGATCTTATCTCAGGAACCAAGACCCATATTTTGTCCCTATGCAGCGAAGACTGATCTTAAGCCAAAGAGATCAGTCTATCAATGAATAACCCAAGAGAAGGCTTTAGTTTATTCTCTCCATATTGATTATTTATTCTTCCCTGGCCTTTGACTCTGCAGTTGCTCCCAGGTTTAATCTGCAAACAGTGACCCTAGTTCATCCACGTGCAGAAAAGCAGAGGGAGGAACCCAACAAAGAGGCAATGTCCTAGAAAGGCACAGGTCAAGAACCGGGCAGGAAAAATAAACGCTTGCCGGCTGGTACAGACAGTCTCCCAGGCAGCAAATCACTGTTTTGCTGCAATGCAGTCCTTTGCCAATATTATTGATAAATATATATGTTTAAGTGGAGAAAATAATAGCCCGAGAGAGGTAATACATACCCACCAACTGTTTTGTTACTAGGTATTGTGGCTGGTGGGGACAGAATTTACAAAAAGGTCAGGTGAAACAATATACGTAACACACACAACCACATAGCACACAGCACACAAACAAAATACTTAACACATCCTCCTCTTTTTCTTCCTGCTTTCCCTACTTCTTCTACTACTCTTCCTCCACATTCTTCTTTTCCTACTCTTCTTCTTTTCCCCCTTTCTTTTCTTTCTCCTCCTCCCCTCTTTCTCCTCCTTCTGCAGCTTCAGCTGATGTATGATCTCCAGGAGTAAAATGGGAGAGCCAGCCTTCAACTATTTTTTAAATCCAGTTATGAGTGATTTACAGGATGGAGTTGTGAAGTCCCAGTACAAAATGTTAATAATAAGGACAAATACACAACCTAGGAAAGGCCACCACAGATTATTATTGCCCAAGTCAACGTGGAAGTTACTGTTGTCCTCTTTATAACATTGCTTTCCTCTCTAAATTGAGACCCAAGGGGAAGAGAATAGTTCTTCTCTTTCCTCTCCTTTCCCTGTTGAGTGAACCGAGCGTATTTTCTGCACTGAAGTCATTTTCCAGCAATTGAAGTTGGAATGAAAGAAGGAAGGTGGAAGTAGGAGACTGAAAAGCAGCTGATAGAGTGGCATGACAGAGAATTAATTGGGACTATCCTCATCGAAATCTGGATAGTTTGAAGTGAGGTTGAGATTTAAAGAGCTAAGGACCACGGATACCAAGAGTCCGTGCCCGGTGAGCCCAACTAATCGCCAATGTTCCTGGATGAGGTTTAGTATCCTGGCAGGAGTGACACACCTCACCACCACCACCGTCTCTTCTTATTCCCCCTTCTCGTTTTCCTCTTCCTTTTCCTTCTCCTCTTTATTTTCCTCCTCATTTTCTTCCTTCTTTCCCTCTTCCTATTCTTTCATGCTTCCTCCTCCTTCTCCATTTTCTTCCTCCTCCTCCTCCACTTCCTACTCTTCCTTGTCTATTGTCATTGTCATCATCATCATCCTCATCATCATTATGGTCCAAACTGGGTTTTGGGCAGGCCAATGAAACCTATTGTCCACAAAGTCAGGCCCGGATTAACCCCTTTTTGCACCCTAGGCCACACTTTGGAATTTAAGCCAACCTCTACCGCACCCCCCCACACACACACAAATCACTCAGACCCACACTAAAAATAAATCATATCATACAACTTACCTCAAATTCACTCAGGTAGCCCAATACATCTCAGTTGATCAGTAATATCCAAATAAATCAACAACAACCCGCGCCAATCAGCGCAGGTGTATCCGCGGGGCTCGCAGGGTGCCTGGGCCGGACCCACCTGCAGCAGCGCCATGCTCGGGCCCACGTGCACAGTCATGCAGCGCCCGTTCGGGGACAGCACCGAGATGGACCCCGTGGACGAGCTGCCGCCAACGGCCAACATCTTCCCTTCCTTGCCGCCACCACTGCCTCTCAGTTCCGCGCCCCGCCCACAGCCCTCCGCCGCCACCGCTCCTGCTGCCTCAGCGGAACCGAATGGCTGCGGCGAGGGGGGCGCGGCTACGAGGCAGGCAGGCAGGCTGGCAGGCAGGCCGCCCCACCTCACGACACCTGGCACTTCCTTTGCACGGGAAGGCCCGCCGGCAGGGAGAGCAAGAAGAAACACACACTCATAATGGCTGCAGCTACGCCGCAGAACAAATGCGGTCTGGCAGCTCTTTAACCCCTACAGCTCTGTGCTGTGGCACCCTGGGAGTTGTGGGTTTAGCAGGCCTTGCTGAAGAGAGCTGGTGCCTCACCAAACCATGAAGCCATGGCCCCTCCAGTGGTGCCAAGCCACATTATTTCTACAGCGGAAGGGTATGTGGTATGATAGATATGGGGCCACAGTGGCGCAGTGGGTTAAACTGCTGAGCTGCTGAACTTGCTGACCAGAAGGTTAACAGTTCGAATAAGCTAGCAGAAAATGTCAATAATTCACTGACACAAACAATAACAGTGACACTTCAAGGTACAAAACGATCTGCGAGGCAAGGGGAGCTGATGGCTGTATTTCCGGTGAGTCATCGTCTGACGCCTGCCCCATACCAGCTACCCTCCCCCTCCCTCCTGCAGGCTACGGCATTCAAGTAAGCTGCGTAATTCTGCCTGCAGACAGAGAGCAATCCGTTCACACTTAAAACTTCCTTTCTCATCTCCATGCATATTGCGTTTTTATTTGTTCCAACATTTTTTCTGGTCCGTGATCTGCCCCCCCGTGGCTTGCACCCCTAGGCCATGGCCTAGGTCGGCCTTATGGGTAATCCGGGCCTGCACAAAGTCCATCTTTTGTCATATCCCAATGCGGTTTCAGTGAGGATTTGGTTCTTATTATCTCATCTTCTCTTGTTTCACCCAATACAGGAGGTTAGAAAGGCTGTAATGAGCTGGGTTCGGTTTCTTTGGCAATACATGACATTTTCTGCATTATGATATCCTTTAAAAAGAATGAATGGCGGTGGAGGCAAAGAAGTTGGAATCGATCATCAAAGGACTCTCATTACCATTTATATTTTCTCGCAGCAGAACACCCATGCAAAGGCCTACATACGATTCGGAATACATGAATGTTATTATTTTTAATTTGCATTGTTAATAGCATTGCAAAATAGAGAGAAAAGGGCATACATTTCCCCCTCCTGGGGTAGGTTTAATCAAATGCACATTGCCATAGACTTCAGCAATCCCTCTTTACGGTTTTCACTAGGAAGGCACATTTTATATTCAATGTACATTTAATGCCATACCCTTTCTCAGCATGGGATTGATAATAATGCAGTCAGCAAAGGCAAATGGCAGCTAATAAACCTAAATCAAAAATAGCAATGGGGTCAAAATCCGGTAGATAATTTAGAATGGAGGAAGCTCCAGAGAAATGGCCCATCTATCTCAAGTCTCTGGTTTGAATCCTATTGACAGTCCAAATTAAAGTAGACTCATTGAATTAATGTTAGAATAATAGAACTGGGATTATTTAATAATGTGTCAACATTTACAATTTACTGAGACTTTTGAATTAGTATCCAAGAATTGGAACGACAGTGAGCCCTTGATATCCGCTTGTATGTTTACAAGCTGTGAATGACTGAATCTGTGGAATTAATATGGTTTGGTACTACTTTAACTGCCACTTCTGAATGCAATGGAATCTTAGGAGTTGTAGTTTTACAAGGTCTGTAGTCCTCTCTGCCAAAGAGGAGGTGCCTCACCAAACGACATCTCCCAGGATTCCATAGCATTGAACCATGGCAGTAAAGGTGGCATCAAACTGCATTAGTTCAAGGGCAGGCCCGGATTAACACCTTTTTGCGCCCTAGGCCACACTTTGGAATTACGCCCCCTTTAATCAAACCTCTACGCCCCCCACCACCACTCAGACCCACACTTGGCTGGCTTTCACCATGGTGCCTCCGGAGCAGAAGAGAAAGGCGAGTAGGCACCATCCCACCACCTCAAAGGTCCCCATTCCCACTGGCTGGAAACTCCGCTGTGCTCTGAAGGTCTCCTCGGGAGGCTTGGGGAGAGCGGAGCGGGTGCAAACTCGCTCCAAAGGCGTGCACAAGAGAGAGAGAGAGAGAGAGAGAGAGAGAGAGAGAGAGAGAGAGAGAGAATGTCCGCTTGGCGTGCACTCCCACAGAGCAAAGGACAATTCAGGTTGGAGTTTGTGCGGCTTTTGTTCGGCTGCTCCCGAAGGCAGGAGAGCCAGACCCTGGCCTTGATCCTTCCCTCCCACGGCTCCCTTTGGCCAAGCAGCCCATCCCAGTTTGGTCCGAGAGTGCAGGAGCAAGCCTGGGTTGGTGTGGTCTCGTGTTGGGGACCTGGGAGAGATCCACCCAAGCAACGCCCTTTCTCTCCCCTCTCCCTCCCTCCCTCTCTTCCTTCTTTACTTTCTTTCCTCCTAGTTGCCTCCTTCTCCCCTCCCTCCCACCGCCCTCTCCCGGACTCTGCCTCTTGGCTCTGGCTGCAGGAATTTACAGTCTGCCGCCGGGGGAGCCGGGCGAGTCGCCATAGAGACGCCTTCCCCGGGAGCCAGGAGGTCAGGCCAGCCAGAGACCCGCGGGCAAATCAATGGATCAATTTGAGGGCCCCGCCGCAGCCCAGAGAGCAAGAGATGGAGGGGACGGAGCAGAGACTTTGCCGGGAGAAGGAGTTGGAGGGACATGAGAAAGGGGGAAAGAGGGGTGCAGACCAGGGGTTTTTTTGGTCCATGATCTGCGCCCCCCTCGGCTTGCACCCCTAGGCCATGGCCTAGGTTGGCCTTATGGGTAATCCGGCCATGTTCAAGGGTAGGTGCACCCTATGCATTAATTGTCCAATGTCAATGCTGCCTTCATTAAGGGAATGCATGCTACATTTGCACTCTGATCTCAGTTTGCAGAAAATGAAGACAGCTGAAGACAAAGGAAGAAGGTTGAGAAGGAAACTGGGACATTGTAAAAGCAGTCAAAACATGGGCAGCGGGGGATTAACCGGGTTTGCCCCTACTAAAATGGGAGTGCATTTACACTGTAGAATCAATGCACTTTTGACCCCACGTTCCATGGCTCAATGCCATGGAATCCTGGGATTTGTAGTTTGGTGAGGCACCAGCATTCTTTGACAGAGAAGGCTAAAGTAAAACTCCAGCTTCCATGATTCTCTATCACTGACCCATTGCTGTTGAGGTGATGTCAAACTACATTAATTGCACAGTGTAGATCAGGCCTGGGCAAACTCCGGTCCTCCAGGTGTTTTGGACTACAACTCCCACAATTCCTAACAGCCTACCGGCTGTTAGGAATTGTGGGAGTTGTAGTCCAAAACACCTGGAGGACCGGAGTTTGCCCAGGCCTGGTGTAGATAGATGCACTCTGGGACAGTTGGAGGACATGTAGTATAGGCTGAAATCTGGCTTCCATATTCTGTACTAATTATGGCTTCAGGACTGCCTCCAAGGACAGCTTTTCACAGAGTGTATTGCAATAATAAGCAGCCACCTCCACTCCATTTCCTGAGGCTGTCACTTCATTTTGCACTTCGTGACAGAAGTCTGCCAGTGACCTGGGTCAAACCAATATATTATGTCTTGCTTTTTTTTTTATTATGTTCATGACTTTACACTTCCAAGAAGAAAAGATAGCAATTTCCCTTGCAAACATTTTTTAATATGGAAAACTTCCACCCACGTTCAATTGACATGCAAGAAAAGCAAACCAGGGTGATTAAAACCACAATATTTATAACCGTTCTTGCATGTTTTTATTACCATATTTCAAAACATTTGTTTAATTTATGCAATGGGGTTGGTTTTTTTTTTTAAAAAAAAAAGTAAGACCCTCTAACACAGTGTTTCCCAACCTTTTTTGAGCTGTGGCACACTTTTAACATTAAAAAAAATTCGGGGGCACACCACCAACCAAAATGACACAAAATGACACTCTAACACAGTAAAGAATGGCTGGGGGATGGTGACCTGCTGGGAGTGCCAAAGCCGGGAAAGGGGGCGGAGCCAGGCTGCGCCATGCCCCACCCCCCCCGCTTCAGTTCCCCCACAGCTTCACCAGCTTTGAGAGGGCAGTGCCAAGTCAGCATTGTGCTGGCTCTGCCACCGCTGGCTTGGCACTGCCCCTCAAGGCTGGCGAAGCTGTGGAGCGCTGAAGCTGGGGGGAGGGGCAGAGCCAGGCTTCGTCATGCCCCCCTCTCCCGGCTTCAGCTCTCCCACAGAGGAGGAGCATGAGCGGTGGATGGGTTTCAGTAGGCAGGGCTCCTCCGCACCTAAGCAAGGGGCAAGAGTCATGGCAAGAGTCATGGCAGATTTGAGGCTGGTTGGGGAACAGCCCCCCAGGAGGCGGTGCCCAACGGTCCCTTCTTTTCTTCGCCGGTGCTTTGGCCCTCCTCCTCCCCAAGCGGCAGGAGGAGGGGGAAGGAAGGGGGGCAGAGAGCTTTTCTCGCGGCACACCTGATGATCACTCACGGCACACTAGTGTGCCATGGCACACTGGTTGAGAAACACTGCTCTAACATTTCAAGATAAATACTAGGACATGTGCAGCTTAGCAATATCAAAGTGTGGTCAAAATAATAACAGTAGTAGTAATAGTAGTAAATTTGTTTCTTATCCGCCTCTCCTCATGGCTCAAGGTGGGTTACAGTATCATTAAAACACATAATTATTGTAAAAATTCTATAAATACACATATTTCATGTACGCACTTCTATAAAATACACATATTAAAATGTATTTCTACGAAATACACATATTAAAATACACAGAACAAAGGTTTTTTGTGTCTGTCACGAGCAACTTGAGAAATTGCAAGTCACTTCTGGTGTAAGAGAATTGGCCGTCTATAAAGACGTTGCCCAGGGGAGGCCCGAATGTTTTGGTGTTTTACCATCTTTCATGTCTCCGCATGGGGAGCTGGAGCTGACAGAGGGAGCTCATCCACGCTATCCCCGGATTTGAATCTCTGACCTGTCGGTCTTCAGTCCTGTTGGCACAAGGGTTTAATGTATTGTGCCATCAGGGGCTCCTAGAACAAATATTAAAACAGGACACGAGGTCAAAATTAAATTAAAGCTTGCTGGGTAGCCTGTTGGAAGAGATAGGTCTTTAGATGGGTTTTAAATTCTTACAGCTCATTTAGCTGTCGGTACTCTTCTAGCAGGTCGTTCCAAAGTTTTGGGGCTGTCGATGAAAAAGTCCTCTGGGTATATATTTATTTATTTTTACATCATTTCTACCCTGCTCTTCTCAACCCCCGAGGGATAACCGCTGCTAGTTGGATTCTGGCAAGATGGAGTAGCGTTCAAGACAGATTGTATGGGAGAAGGCCATCTTGTCGATAACCTGGACCCAAACTATGCAGGGCTTTAAACCGACACTTTGCCCAGAAACTAATTGGCAGCCAGTGGAGTGAAACTGGGATAGGTGTGATATGCTCACTCCTAGATGTTCCCGTAACCAATCTGGCTGTTGTATTTTGAACCAGCTGAAGTTTCTGAACTTGGTACAAAGGTAGCCCAATGTGAAGCACATTGAAGAAGTCCAACCTTGAGGTGACCAGTGTGTGCACTACCATCTTTAGGTTAGCTAAATCCAAGAAGATGTGCAGCTGGCAAGCTGATAATAAGCACTCCTGACCATTGAATCTACCTACACCAGAGGTTCTCAACCTGTGGGTCCTCATGTTTTTTGGCCTGCAACTCCCAGAAATCCCAGTTGGTTTACTAGCTCTTAGGATTTCTGGAAGTTGAAGGCCACAGGTTGAGAACCACTGACCTAGACTAACATTTGGAGAGACGGATACAGGAGCCTTTGTCCCAAGCTGTGAATGCAGCATTCAGAGAGAGGGTAATCTCATCCCATAACTGAAGGCGAGCCACAGAAAGAGCCCATCTGCATCCTAATTGGTTTGACCTGCAGCAGGGAGTTCCAACGTTCCTGCACATGTGGTCTGGCATCTCTAACACAAAAGGCTGGGATCTGGCATCAAAAGACCTCCAGCCATTTCTACCTCTCTGTTTTCTTGCCTCACTTAACTTGAAGCCATGGACTTCCTTTTATATGGACTCTCCTATTATGGACTTCCCCAAAGCATATGAATTAGATGCTTTTCAAGATTATATGGACTTTCTTTCCACCCCTTGCATATGAAGTAATTATGAGATATTGGTGATATTCCCCTGAAACCCTCCTGCATGTTTTTCCCTCCACATGTGTAAAATAATCTGAAGAAATGCTACATATTTGTGAAAGACCCAGCTGTTGTTTTGAGATCAGGATGAAACAACATTCCTGGCTGCACCCTTCAATCCAATCATTGAAACAATTTGCATGACAGAGGACTCTTTCTGGTTTGAAGAAGGTTGTCTCCTCCCCATTTTGGAAAGACTCCTTTTGTTTTATAAACGCTGGACCCTCTGAGATTAGCCTCGTCTCGCGTTTATAGAACATATGGCATAACTATATTTTATATTTAATAACCGACCGTCACTGTTGGCCTCAGAAATCAGCACATGGCTACAGTTATTTCATTTATTTACCATCCAGAAGGCTGAAACTTCTCATGGATAGAATCTGCACATGGCCCTTTGTCAACAAGGAAGGATCATTAAGGACAATTCCTGTTTTCACCAAGAACAAAATAATAATAATTCCTTTGGCTCGAAACCAGTCAGGGGTTATTTCATTTATTTACTCGGATCTTCATTTACATATGGACATTATCTAATCAAGAAAAAAGAATTCTCCAGCTGCTCTTTGTTTTGAACATTAGCTAATCAAGAAAACTCCAGCTGCTCTTTGTTTTGAACACATTCCTGTCCCTCGCTTCCCATTTGCCAGGACAAAAGCGGTGCGGCTTCACGATTGGTTCCTGCTTCAGCTGGCTTCAGCATTCTATCCAATCATCATGAAGCCTACAGCATGCAGGGGCGGGAAAGTTTAAATCTAACCGTTCTGTAAAGTGTATAAAAATGGCACATGCTTGAATGTAACAAGGAAACTGCAGTGGTCATCCTTCTCAGATGACAAGAATAAAAGAATAAAAGCTTCAGTGGCATCTTCTTCCGGACTTCTTTGGTGAGATCATTTGGGAAAGGGGTTTTTAGTTTGCTTTTTAAAACTCACCTGAGGTTTTTGCTGAAATCCTCGCTTTAGGGGTACTTCTGGGCCTCTGCCCCCTATGGGCCAGGCTATCCTAAATTGTTCGGCAACAGAGCTAGTTGACACACCTCCACCCCCAGGTTTGGTCCTGTGATGGCACGTTCCACTGTTTTGTCTGGATTCAGTTTCAATATGTTTTTCCTCATTCAGCCCATTACCTCCTCCAGGCATTAATTCAGAGGAGACACACTATCCTTACCTGAGGCTGTTTTTGAAGCATATTGATAACACCCCACCCCATGTCTTTGGAAGATCTCTCCCAGTGGTTTCATGTAAATATGAAAAAGCATTGGAGAATGAATGGCCTTCCCTCTCCTTTCCCAAAGTTGAATTAATGGAGAGTGCAAGTAATTTATGCACTTTGAACTCAATTTTGCAGTAATTGAAGCAAGCTGAGGATGAAGGAGGAAAATGAAAGTGGAGGAAAAAATTGGGACATCTTGAAAGCAGCTGAAAAGGTGGGATGGCAGAAAATTAAGTCTAACAAATAGGACGATTGTAAGAGACCTTGGTGCATCTTCACTGCAGAATGAATGCAGATTGACAGCACTTTCACTGCCCTGGCACAATCCTATGGAATCCTAAGAGTTGTAGTTTGGTGAGGCACCAGCACTCTTTGGGGCAGAAGGCTGTAGACCTTGTAAAACTACAATTCCCATGATTCCACAATATCACGCCATGACAGTTAAAAAATACTAATACTGTTATTTCCAGTGGAAAACCAAACTCTTATTGCAAAGCTTCAGAACAAGTGGAAACAAACATAACCCCTGAAGGAAAACAGCTGTTGTTATTTATTTGCAGGAATGCCTAGCATTAATGTCATTGAGGGTAATTTCCTAACCCATTAAGAAAATAGTCTCCATTAAGGGAAATGCGAGCTGATTTTTTCCCCTTCCCTAATTGGAAATAAAAGCAATGAAGAAAAGACGTAAAAGGAAGGCTCATTTGAATATAATTTTTGTTGTGATCAAAGAGATATAAAGGGGTTTGAGCATCCATCTGTGAATCTGGAGTTCAGGGTTCAAATCTCTGCTTGGCCATGGGAACACAGTGGGTGACCTTGAGCAAGCCACACACTCTCAGCCTTAGAGGAAGGCAATGGCAAACCCCTCTGAACAAATCTTGCCAGGAAAACCCTGCCTTAGAGCCACCAGAGATCACTTAGCTACCATCTACATGCCATCTAATCCTGTTTCTGAATCCAGATTGTCTCCTTTGAACTGGATGATATGGCAGTGTAGATCTGTCCTTGGTTTGCATATTCAGAAACATTGAACCTACTGATGCCTCAATTAATATATATTTTGGTATCTATTTTACCAGTAGCTGCTGTATTTCCCTCGGCGTATACTGAGTCAATAAATTTTCCCAGTTTTTTGTGGTAAAATTAGGTGCTTCGGCTTCTATTTGGGTTGGCTTATACTCGAATATATATGGTAAAATCAAAGGATCTGCTATGCCAGAATTTCTCAACCTGGGGGTCGGGACCCGGGGGGGGGGGTGGAATGAGGGTGTCAGAAGGGTTGCTAAAGACCATCAGAAAACACAATATTTTATGTTTGTTTTGGAGGTTCTGTGTGGGAATTTTGATTCAATTCTATCATTGGTGGAGTTCAGAATACTCTTTGATTGTAGGTGAACTATAATTCCCAGAAACTACAACTCCCAAATGTCAAGGTCTGTTTTCCTCAAACTCTGCCAGTATTCATAGTTGCTAATATTGAGTATTCGTGCCAAGTTTGGTCAATATCCATCATTGTTTGAGTCCACAGTACTCTCTGGATGTAGATTAATTATTATTAATAATACTAATAATAATACACTTTATTTATATTCCGCTCTTCTCCCCCCAAAGGGGACTCAGAGCGGATTACAGGTACACATACTTAGCAGACAATCTCTGCTGTTTCCACATACACACATATAGACAAACAGAGGCAAACTCTGGCCACCAGGGGGAGCTGATGCACTCCTCATCTCTCAGCATCCCCAGCGTCCCTTGTTGTTCCTTCCGCATTCCTCATCGTTCCTGGAGTTCTTTAATGGCCTCATAATTCAGTCAAAATTTGCCTCCCCACTTAATGTGGTACCTTTATCTCTTACTTGACAGATGCAACTGTCTTTTGAGCTGCAAAAGTCGACAGCAGGCTACACTTAAAGGTCGAGCACCCACCTTGACCCGGGCAGGCCTCGAACTCATGACCTACTGGTCAGAGAGATCTTATGCAGCTGACATTTAGCCAGCTGTGCCACATTCCCGGTGCTTTACAACTCCCAAACTCAAGATCAATGCTCACCAGACCCTTCCAGTATTTTCTGTTGGTCATGGGAGTTCTGTGTGCCAAGTTTGGTTCAATTCCATCATTCGTGAAGTTCAAGATGCTCTTTGATTGTAGGTGAACTATAAATCCCAGCAACTCCAACTCCCAAATAACAAAATCAATCCTCCCTCAACCTCCCAAGTATTTACATTTGGTAATATTGGGTGTTTGTGCCAAATTTAATCCAGTGGATGAAAATACATTCGGCATATCAGATATTGACATTACGATTCATAACAGTTGCAAAACTACAGTTATGAAGTAACAACAAAAATAATATTATAATATTATGGTTGGGGGTCACCAAAACATGAGGAACTGTATTAAGGGGTCATGGCATTAGGAAGTTGAGTAACCCTGTCCTATGCAACATCGAGGTCCCGGGATCAGAGTGATAACATTCAGTATTATAAATAACCCTTCAATTTAGTCTGAATCATTCCTTTGTTATGCAAGCAGATGTCTTGCATTGCTGCTAGAAAATATGCATTCTTTATATGGAAGAAGGGCGTTAGTTCCAAAGCTTGGGACTTTAAAAATAAACCTGGGATTGGAGAAGGATCAACTATAAGACAAACTATGAAAAAATAGGGAAGTCTTCCATCCTTAATTCAAAAGGCAGGTTTAATTGGAACAAGGCGATGATGTATTCATCTTGTTTTGCCACTATCCAAGTACAGATTTTTGCTCAGTTTCCACAACTCTGTGTTCAAATCTCTCCTGAAAAGAAGACGTGGAAGAGGATTTGGAGTGTATCCCCAAGTGATTGGAACTTTGCTGCTTCTAGAAGATAAAATAATCACAGCAGAAGCCTGAAGCGTATGTTGGTTTTAAGGGCAGGAGAGGAAATAGCAGCAAACAGTGCTAGAGCTGGCACATAATTTACTTTTTAGGGGTTTTACCATGGTCATTAGGGGATTCTGGGAATTGTAGTACAAATGGTAATTTTTCCTGCACTCTGTGTCACTACAGTTATGTGAATTAGGAGACATGTACTAGCACCGGGAATGTGGTGCAGCTGGCTAACTGTCAGCTGCATAAGATCTCTCTGACCAGTAGGTCATGAGTTCGAGGCCTGCCCGGGCCGAGGTGGGTGCTCGACCTTAAGTGTAGCCTGCTGTTGACCTTTGCAGCCCGGAAGACAGTTGCATTTGTCAAGTAGGAGATAAATAGGTACCACATTAAAAGTGGGAGGCAAATTTTGACTGATTTATGAGGCCATAAAGAACTCCAGGAATTGCTGAGGAATGCGGAAGAACAACAAAGGGGTGCTGGAAAACGCTGAGAGATGAGGAATGCGTCAGCTCCCCCTGGTGGCCAAAGGTTTGCCTCTGTTCGTCTATATATGTCGTACGTTCGTTTATATGTCATATGTTGAACTGCAGGGATTGTCTGCAAGTATGTGTACTGTAATCAGCTCTGAGTCCCCTTCGGAATGAGAAGAGCGGAATATAAGTAAAGTAATTAAATATAGACTCTGGTTGCATCCACACTGTGAAATTGATGCAGTTTGACACCACTTTAACTGCCGATAGCTCCATGCATTTGCAGTTTGGTGAGAATGCTAAATGACTTTGTAAACCTACAGTTCCCATGATTCCATAGCATTGAGCCCTGGCAATTAAAGTGGTGTCAAAACTGCATTTATTCTCCAGTGTAGATGCATCCTCTAATATCCGAATCAGATTGCTATTGTAAATGGGAATGAATTTTTCAGGTATACCCCAATCACAATCCTATTAGTGCAGAGGTTCTCAGCCTGTGGGTCCCCAGATGTTTTGGCTTTCAACTCCCAGAAATCCTAACAGCTGGTAAACTGGCTGGGATTTCTGGGAGTTGTAGGCCAAAACACCTGGTGACCCACAGGTTGAGAGCCACTGCATTAGTGTCTTATGATATTGTAGAATGAATGTAGTTTGACACCACTTTAGCCACCATGGCTCAATTGTATAGAATCTTTGCAAAACTGAAACTCCCTGTGTTCCTTAATATTGAGCCATAGCAGTTAAAGTGGTGCCAAACTGCATTCGTTCCACAGTGTAGATGCACCCCACTGCCTTCCAAATCTATCCTTGAAACTGAATCTAAAAGATATTAAAAAAGGAGGGGCATTTTGCTCGGAAATGTGTGCTCATCAATCCACAATTGCTGAGATCCATCTCCGCCATCCAGGGAAAACAGGAGGAAAAAATGAACCATAGAGCATGAATGAAAAGCAATTATGGCTGCCGACAAAACGTCAACTGTCTCAAAGCATCTCAAAACTCTCTCAAAACCTCAAGTGTCTGAACAAACCATAGGTGCACTCGATGATGAGGAACACTATGAGGAGCTGTCAGGAAAAATAGCATACTTCAATGGCATTTTCCTGTTGTTTTTCCCCCCTAAGTATTGTTTGCAAATTATTATTTGAGCTTCCAAAATGCTCACAAAAATGTGTGTTGTTTTTCTGCTAGCAGTTGCTAGCATCCAACATGCATCCTGGAAAGGACTGCTTTTCAAAGGATGCCATGGGAGACTTTTCCCTCTTGTTTTCCCTCTGAAAACAAGAGGGAAAAGTGGGAGAAAGAGGTGGAAAACAACACTGCTGAAAAATGGCATGGCAGAGGATTAAGGACCCTTCCACACAGCCATATAACCCTGGATATCAAGCCAGATAATCCACAATATCTGCTTTGAACTGGGTTATCTGAGCCCACACTGCCATATAATCCAGTTCAATGTGGATTTTATACAGCTGTGTGGAAGGGAATTCATTGAGACTTCAGAACTCATATAGTTAATGTTACACCATTGCAACAGCATGATGCAAGCTCTTTATATATGAGAAATGTAATGCTACTTCAAGTATTCACCACTTTTCAACAGAGTTGTGGACCCTCTAAGGTTGGTTCGATGACTGTTGACAGCATCCTCAATATTATTTCTAGCCATGAACTGTTCCTTTCGGAAGCATTGAGGTGCTGCATTTTTCCTTTGAAATAGGTTGCATGACCTCTGTTCCGTCCTCCAGACGTTTTATATGCATAGCCCCCATAGTTTGGTTTTTAAAAAGGCAGCATTTTTCCTTTTGCATCTTTCCTGGGACTGTTCCAGACACACTGGCACCTTGCCTGTTAATTATTAGCAAGGTTGCAGCCTGGTGCAGAATTTGCCACCTAAAGCTCTGCAAATGTATCTTTTTAGTTGGTGTCCGCCCCTTTTTATTCCTGGGGATTGGCCTCCATTTTAGATAGAGTTTTAGTTCCTTTCAGAGAGGGAAGGAAGCCAGATGTGTTTTTGGCCAGCCAGGATTGGCTCCGAAAGGGTCACCGTAAGTACTGGGTGCTTACTGGGTGCTTACCTGGGTGCTTACTGGGTGCTAACCTGCATGCTGACCTGCTGATTGCTTTTTGCTTGACCATTAGCTGGGGGAGTGCTGGAGCCAGATGAGTTTATGGTACCTTGCAGAGACTGGCTTTGCATGCTGTATAGGATAGACATCTGGTTTCCAGCCCAGCTTTAGGTCACCTTTTGGACTGAGCTTAGGTTTAGAGGGGGGAAGGAGTGGTTCCTTCTACCAAACACCTAGGACCAGGGTGGGAAATATCGGGTTTCCTGCCATCCAAAAAGAAGCAGTAGGAATCTTTTGAGCAACAACCCAAGGCATTTCCACTCTGGTTTTTTTTTTGCAACCATTAAGAAGCTGTGCCAAGTCCTGCAAAGACTTTGTTATTGAATAAACTGTTTGATTTTCAACTTTAATTTGGAGTGTTTTTTGGGTTGCCAGACCACCTAGCCTTTTCAGCAAGCGCTCTGCAGTCCACCAGATAGAAAGGACAACACATCTGCCAGTTTTAATTTTAAACAGACCTGGTGTGACGGCATAACCTCCTTGTGCTGTTTAGTAAATTTGTGCAAGGAATTTGTTTGCTCTGTTTTCTCCATTTCTTTCAGTACCTTCGGTACTTTGGGAACTTGTGACGGTAAAGGTACGAAAACCTGCCCGACACAAAAACAAGTGGGAGTTGAACTTGGCTCCTGCTCTGCTTTTCAGCATCACAGTTTAATTTTTTTTAATAATCCCCATCAAACTAAAAGAAAACCCTAGTTCCCTGAAAACTCCTCCTCCAGGAGGTCATTGCTCTTCCTTACCTAGAAGTGGGAAGCCTCCTTAAAATGCCTTGGAAGGAGGGTGTGCATGGCTGCTGGCATGGTGGTGCTGCCCAGGAGAGAAAGCGTGCACGTTTGCCTGCAGCCAAGCACCTCTCCTCTAGAGTAAGAAACAGAGAACTTGCCTCCTTGCCTTGGAAAGAAAGCATGTGGCATGCAGGTCTGGGAGAGAAAGTGTGCACGCCTGCTTGCAATTATGCACCTCTCCTCTAGAGTAGAACAGATAAGAAGCCTCCTTCAAGTGCACACCTGCGTGCCTCTCCTCTAGAGCAGTGTTTTCCAACCAGTGTGCTGTGGCACACTAATGTGCCGTGAGTGATCATTAGGTGTGCCCTTCCCCCTCCTGCCTAACACTTTTTCTTCTCCACTCGGGCTCCCTTCTCCCCAGCCTCGCTCTGCTCGCTTTGCCTCGCTTTGCTCTGGGGCGAGTCTGCACAGTAGCGCCCGCACGGGTCACGTCTTCCTCCCTCCCCCCTCCCCTCCTGAACACGCTCATGCTGCCCCCTCAGATCAAAATGGCGGCAGAAGTGGCAGTGTTAAAGAAAAAGTAAGTGTTCGGCAGGAGGGGGAAGAAAGGGTGCGAAGGGGAAGGGGGAGGAAGAGGTCTCTGTCGAAAGCTGGCATGGGCAAACTTGGGCCTTCCAGGTGTTTTGGACTCCAACTCCCACCATTCCTAGCAGCCTCGGGCCCTTTTCCTTTCCCCCCCTCAGCCATTTAAGCAGGAAAGGGCCTCAGGCTGTTAGGAATGGTGGGAATTGAAGTCCAAAGCACCCAGAGGGCCAAAGTTTTCCCATGCCTGTTTTAGGGACCTTAAAGTGGTGAGCCTCCTTCCAACATTGTGATTCTGGATAGAAAACAAACAACAACATAACATAACATTGTTTGAGTCCACAGTGCTCTCTGGGTGTACGTGAGCTACAACTTCCAAACTCAAGGTCAATTCCCAAGCAAACCCTTTCAGTACTTTCTGTTGGTAATGAGAGTTCAATATGCCAAGTTTGATTCAATTCCATTGTTGCAAGAGTTCAGGATGCTCCTTGATTGTATAAAAACCCTAAGAAACCTACCTCGATAAAGGCACAAAATTACAAACACCCCGCTCCCCACCCATTGTCTACTTGGTCTCTCCCTCTCCATGCATTGGGAAGGCCCGCCTCCCTTTCCCCAAGTAGAGACCTCCTCTTGCCTCCTGGGGGTTCTGTGTGGGAAGTTTGGCCCAGTTCTATCATTGGTGAGTTTCAGAATGCTCTTTGATTGTAGGGGAACTATAAATCCCAGCAACTACGTACAACTCCCAAATGTCAAGTCTCATATTTTCCCCAAACTCCACCAGTGTTCCCATTTGGGCATATTGATATTCATGCCATGTTTGGTTCAATTCCATTGTTGCAAGTGTTCAGGATGCTCTTTGGTTGTGTGTTAACTATAAATCCCAGAAACTGTAACTTCTAAATGTCAAGGTCTATTTCCCCTGAACTCCATCTGCGTTCATATTTGGGCATATTGAGTATTCATGCCAAGTTTGGTCCTGATCCAACATTGTTTGAGTCCACAGTGCTCTCTGGATATAGGTGAACTACAACTTTAAAACCCAAGGTCAATGCCCACCAAACTCTTATAGTATTTTCTCTTGGTTATGGGAGTTCTGCGTGGGAAGTTTGTGTCTTTCTGCCATTCCTGCCAGGATATCTATGTTGTGTTCATCGAAACAGGCCCAGGTTTCACACTGAGTGTATAAATACATTTAAAAACATATGAACTATATGTATTACTGCAGGGCTGTCCAACAGGCGGCCCTGGGGCCGTACACGGCCCCCGAGCCCCTTCCCTGCGGCCCCCTAACTTGTTTTAATAAAATACAAATAAAAAATAAAAAATATTTTTTAAAAAATAAATACCTACTTCCGGTTTAGGCAAGCATCGCGAGACTCGCCAGCCACAGACGGGATTTCGAGGAGGTCGAAATCCCGTCTGTGGCTGCGTAGTCTCGCGATAGCTGCCGAAATCTCGGGTCCCGTGGGATTTGCGGCCGGCCTGAGCCGGCCTCCTCTTCCCTCGCGTCTGCTTCCAGGCCAGCCCCCATTCCCTCAGAGAGAGGGAGGAGGGGAGTGATGCAGGGAAAGCCCCTCCTGGCTCCGTCCTCTTCCTCTGGAGGGCCCTCGCTTCCCGCCCCGCGGATGGGAGAGCCGCCGCGCCCAGCCTGAGCTTGGCCTCGGCTCCAGCGGGGCCTTGGCGACGCTCCTTCCTCCCTCTGCGCCTCCCTTGTTGTGCTGCCTTCCCGCGTGCAGGGTGCAACGTGGCTTCCTTTGCGCCTGCCCCCGCGGCTTGCTTCCCCTTCAGGGAGGGAGGGAGCTCTTTGGGCCTCCTCCCGCCTCTGGGAAAGGAGGCCCCATCAAGCACTGCGACGGCATTGAGGTGTTTGGGTTTTTTTTGGTGTGTCCCAATTTGAGTGTGGACTCAAATAACTCAAAGGTATTAGGAAACATTCCCCCAAATCCACCAGTGTTCCCATTTGGGTATATTGACTATTCATGCCAAGTTTGGCCCAAATGGAGGTGAACTACAACTCCACAACTCAAGGTCAATTGTAAGCAAATTGGAGCTGGGGAGGGGGCGGAGCCAGGGGCGGAGGCAGACCCTTCGGCCCCCCAGGTGATCAGTGACCGGAATTCCGGCCCTTGGGCCCGTAGAAGTTGGACAGCCCTGTATTACTGTGTTAGAGTGTCATTTTGGTTGGTGGTGTGCCCCAGGATTTTGTAAATGTAAAAAATGTGCCGCGGCTCAAAAAAGGTTGAAAAACACTGCTCTAGAGTAGAAACAGCTTAAATGCCTAAAATGATGGAAAGAGGGGCATAGGAAGCCCCCCTCCCCATAATGGGCTGATAGACAACGGATCTTTCGGCACTCCAGAGCGAAAACAGATATATGCCCTTCCAATTTCATGGGCCCTACAAAAGCAGTCGTGTCCCCGGACCCCGAAAAGCTGGGGCACGAAATGGGTCAAGGTTTACCTGGATTTCACATGCCTACTGTTTAGTGTTAAGGAAGTACAGATATTACTTCCAGCTACACTGAGGATTAGGTTCTTTTATCTTTTGGTAATTCCTTGGGTGTAGAGGTGGTTCCTTGACATGCTGCAGTGATACACTTCTATGCAATGTCAGATTGATGAATTCATCAATTGACATTTTCCTTCTCGTCTCCTTTTGGGTTTCCTGCACTCTTGTAAACATTGCAGTGGAAAAGGAAGGTTTACATATTCTAAAAATAGACGTGATGCCACCTTTTTTGAGTTGGTGTATCTCGCCTGGTGTGCCATGCTCCAGACCTTTGTCGATTCCTTGGCTGGGCACTGTTATAACTCTAGCGTGAAAACTCTAGGTGCTATGATTCCTTTTTGAAGGACACAGGTACAAAGCTTAAGGAGTAGCCGTTCTCTTACGCCAGTCATTGGCAGAGAGGACTGCTTTCAGCTCAACTTTTCCATCCATCTGGGGAACGGTGCGAGACGAAATGTGCAGACAGTGGCCAGGGGACATGACTTTGATGGAGTAGCTGTGCTGCTTGGGAATGCTAAAATTCCTCCCAGCCCTGTCACCTGAATAGCTCCCTGGGTTCCCTTAGAGCAGATAAATTGATGTCCACCATCATCCTTTTGTGTCTCCAGGGTTTTTTGAGCTGTTGTTGCCTCGTGTGGCTGACAATTTGCAAAGGCAAGAACTGAAAAGACAAGAATCTTAGAGATCTGGAATCGTCTTAGGGTGCTACTGCACTGTGGAATTAATTCAGTTTGATGCCACTTTAACTGTTAAGGATCAATGCTATGGAATCCTGAAACTTGTAGTTTGGTGAGCAAAGCCTTGCTCGTTTTATTTAAAACGAGACCTGAGAGCAAAATGCCTCTGAGCATTGACTGAGTGCACTTCCTGGCTGACACAAAGCAGCTTCCTCCCAAGATAGGGGGACTATGGAGGAGCAAAGGGAGGCATGCCCTCCAACATTTAACAGATGGAAAATGAGGTACAGGCGGCCAAATAATAACATATTGGGGTCAAGATAGCTGATTATGAGATTGAAAACATAAACTACTAGCTTGGGGACCCGGCGGTGCCCGGGTTATTTGAGAAAGGCATTGTGTGCCAAGGTTGATCTTTGGTACTTCAAGTCCCATCATCCATGGTCCACCCTCCTGTAAACTGTAGAAGGATGGAGACTGGGTCATGGGGCACAGGGTGCCAAG